>CM075966.1:40156113-42556113 GCA_038048745.1 Coluber constrictor foxii | reverse complement strand
CTGCAGTCTGCATTTGTGCAAGAATTTTCCTATCTTGGATGGGAAACCTCAGATAAGGAAAGTTACTTGCACATAGGCAGGATTTGGCATTAGTAAATAAGACCCTAAGTCTGTAAACAGGAGGAAAGGAAATGGGATATATGTGTATTAGACTTTAATTAAAGTCTAACATTATAAGTGCTTAAGCAAAGCAGTAATGATTAACCAAAGATTCTAGTTACCTGGAATATTCTGTGAGCCAATGACATGCTGCCAAGTACGTTGTAACTTGTAAGTAACAAACTATATAATGTCACTATGTAAGACAATAAAATCACCACATACATCCTCAACCTTTGTGTGTGTGTGGTCACTTTACAAGTTGCCACGAATATCGCTGTGGAGGGATCCCCTTTGTGGCCCTCTTGGAACTCCTTGGAACAGTCGTCCATTCTTCTTCCATTTCATCCTCATCTTCATCATCATCGCTAGCGTCAGCATCTGCGACTTGCAAAGACGGAACATTAGGTTGAGAAGAACTAGTGGATGGAACATTTGCCTGTGAATCTTGATTATCAGACTGCGTGGCATCAGCAACATCATCTCTAGGAAAATAAACTCCAGGATCATTGGAATGAATCCTGGACCAGTCAGCATCTTCCTCAAAATTAGCGGATTGGGAAATCACTATTACATGTTTAGAGTCAATAAATTTGCTCCATTTTGAATTATCATCAATACCCATAAATCTCATCCTCTTTGCTGCTGGACCTCCTTTCCTTCTTTGAGCTAAGGGAATGTTCACCATAGCGTATGAACCAAAAATATGGAGGTTCTTGAGGTCGGGCTTGTACCCATACAACATGAAGAACGTATCCAGTCCTGGAACCACTGAGACACTGAGAATTCAGCACCATGATCACTTTGAATTCTGGCGATGCTTATGATCTGTCCCCTCCTTCAGAGACCCACAAAAACACAGCCAGCCGAGGGTTAAGAATCACTTGGCACACTCCGCAGTTCTTATCTCAACCTTGGCAGCGATATGCACACCGTCTGCCAAGGACTTTATTAGTTTACACAAACAAGAAAATCACCTACGTAGCTTTGCCGTTCATCTAGCTTCCAAGACTACGAGGTTGCTCCGTTTGTTTAGCTTTGTTCGTCACAAACTTCGTGACTCACGGGCCTGTCTTATATAGACAGGCTTCTGGGTGTGGTCCAGTGACTCACTGATCCCATGACTCCAATCAGTGACTCAGGACTATTTCCTCATACGCCGCAGCTGCAATACTCTTTTGTCTCGCCTTCTTTGGCGTGCGTCCAGGAATGACGTCTCTCCCTCACTCTCATCTGAGACACCTGTTTCCCCACTACTTGGCTCTCTTTCAGCTGGCACCTGAGCCGGTGCCAGAGGGGGGGGGCTGGGAGATCTGGCTGGCTCCTCTTCCTCCTGCTCAGAGCTTCCTTCCTCCAAAGGGATAGGCTCAGAGGACGGGGCCACAACAGCTTACTCCGTGTTGGGTATAAACAAGAGCGGCAAAGTCTTTAAAGATCTGAAAGGTCTCCGATTTTTCTTTCATAGGATATACATATCCATACCTAGAGTAATTATCAACAATTGTTAGAAAATATTTTTTACCACCAAGTGTTGGATTGAAAGGACCTACTATGTCAGTGTGTACCAAATCAAAAATGCATGTTGACAGGCGTGTAGCGTGTTTTGGAATGGCTGCTGCTTTGTGTTATGTCCTTATAAGGACATTCGCCAGGGATTGGTCAAATCCACCGGCGGGAAATTCAAACCGCTGTCTATGGGCAGTGCGACTGCTGGAGCGAATATAAGGAGAGCTCCGGCAGCACAGTGCCAGTCTAGTTCTCACTTAATAAAGGTGTTGAATGGACCTGAGCTGGTCGCGTCTTTTGTTCCTGCACCTGATCTAACACTGGCAACGAAGGAAGAAGAACCAGAGCAACGACCACGTGGCACGATCGCCAACTGACCAAGAGCTGACCTTTTTGAGCTGAAGTCACTCACCTCCGGCAGACGCAGCATGGCATCACCGCAAGCTCCGATCGCATCGCTGGCCCCATTCAATCCCGGACGGGAGAAATGGAGGTCCTACATGGTCTGGTTTCACCAATTCCTGCGAGGGAACAGCTACCAGGACCTGGACAACGATCGGAAGATGGCCCTCTTCTTGGCGCATTGTGGCTCCGACGTCCTGGAAGTAGCCATCAACCTCGTAGGGCCAGGGATATTGAAGAGATGTCCTGGGCTGACCTTCAGGAAGTCCTGCAGGAGCACTATGCACCCACAGGAACCCCGATTGCAAACAGGTTCACCTTCCACCAGAGGAACCAACGGGAGGGTGAACCCATCAAGGATTTCATGGCTGCCCTTCGTCAAATCGCAGCAAATTGCCAATTTGACAACATCGACAATGCCATCCGTGACCACATCGTCTTCGGAATGAGGGATGTGGCCCTCCAGAAGAAGTTCCTGAGCCGCAAGAGGATCCTGCTCAAGGGAGTCCTCGAGGTGGCCACAGCCGCCGAAACATCCGAAAAAGCGGCAGCTGCGATGGTAAAGGTGAGAGGGATCCACAAGATCCACAAGATCCACAAGACGGCTCAGAGTTCCACAGATGACTCCGCTGCTGCATCCGAGTCAGATGAGGAAATGGCCGTACACAAGGTTTCCCGGCCCCCAAGGCGGGAAACCCCACACAATGGCGACCGGGGGGAATGCTGTGGCAGCTGCAAAGGTGACCACCCCAGAGCAAGCTGCAGATGGAGAGACGCCACCTGCCGACGCTGCCTGAAGAGGGGGCACATCGCCGAGGCCTGCAAAGCAGCAGATCCAGCCCCCGAGTCGCCCAGACCCTGGATCCGCGAAAACCAGAAAGATAACCAGAGGGCATCCAAACGGTCCTCTTTCCAGTCCAAGCACAGGCACGACGAATTCTTCCGCAGCGGAGCGGTGCACCAAACAACCATCGCCCACACAAGCAACGACAGTGCCACCAAATTCCACGTGACATTGCTAGCAGAAGGGACCCCATGCACAATGGAGGTAGATTCGGACTCGATCTCCATTATGGACTGGCAGCAGCTGAAGCGGCTGAAGCCCACATGCACTAAGAAAGAGCTGCAGCCCCTGCGGTCGAGACCCATGGATTTTGGCGGAACCCCCATCAGCGTCCTGGGAAGAACCTCGCCCCAGGTCTCCTTCAAACAGTTCCAAGGCAGCCTCCCCATCACTATCGTGGAGCACAGCTGCCCGAACCTGCTAGGAGTGGAGTGGTTCAAGCCACTAGGGCTATCAATTGGAGGGATCCACCAAATTCAGAGGGACAAACTCGACACCCTCATCAAAGAGTTCCAAGAAGTCTCGATGGTAAGCTGGGGAAATTTGTGGGGAAGCCAATTTCGTTCAATTTAGACAAGGGAATCACTCCAATTAGGCTGAAGCCCCGCCGGGTTCCGTTTGCCTTGCAGCCTAAAGTAGACGCTCAGCTGGATAAGCTGATTGCCCAGGGCATATTGGAACCTATCGATCATGCTGCATGGGAGACTCCCATTGTGACCCTGATGAAGCATTGTGAGAATAAAACCACTCTCGTCCTTAATACAAAAATCTTTATTGAATAAGATAAAAACAGAGAAATAAAAACGTGTACAGAAAAAGATATCCCTTGCAAAGGGGTCAAATTGAATGGGTTGTTTTCCAACAATTTGACAAAACACATATGCCACTTACTTGATATTTATACCCCCATGAAAATACATCAGGTTACATAAAAAATACTTCCCCAGAGAATTGGTTACAGAGTTATATAATATATGTAATACAAGTTCCACCCTGGAAAATCCCCCAAATTATAGCAAATACGCACTTCCCCTTCCTAGAACACTCAACCTGAAAACAAGCTCATTAAGACATCCTTAAATCAGCAGTTTCCCAGAACACATAAGAACATTCATTTCCGTCAAAACAACTATCTAATACATAGTTCCTCTAATATAATAGAATCAACAAAAAACAATATAACCCCTTCACCCAGTTCAGACAAGGTAAAAGTTAACACTCAAAATGGCGTAACTCTGGTTCCATTTTCCAGGCCTTTACAGGAATAATAATCAAATTTCTCTCAATCCTCTCTCTCCCATTTCATCAAATTATTCCTGTAAATCATGGATATCCTGTAACATAATAGATACCTCCCTTCTTCCTAAGGTACCCCTCATTTCACCAGATAACTTCTTCTTTCCCGTCTTCTTGCAGCAACGATTCCACCAAAGTGTCCAACAGCTACAACACACAGGCGCACATTTAATACAAAGAAATGATATAAAACCTATAACTATAATAAGTATAATTCCCATAAACAATTCTTTCAACCATCCAAAATCAGGTAACCAAGACGTCAAAATATCCCACATACCCTTAAAAGCAGTATTCTCTGACATATAGGTTAAATGAGAAGTTATATTATGTAAAGATTTTATCTTAGACTCAATAAACTGGGATTTGTCGGATATATTGAAACAGCAAAGTCCTTCAAAATCTTCACACCCATGGCCCATCCTTAATAACATATAATCTATAGCTACTCTATTTTGTAATAAAGATTTCCTAATTTCTCCCATCTCATCAGCCAAAGCAGCAATAGCAGATGAAGTTTCATTTATACTTTTAGCTAATGCACAAGCTAAATGTCCTATTTGATATTGATTATATTGAGTAGATAACCATGGAAACATTCCCAAAAGACCAGCTTGAACTTTATTCAAGACTACCACATCATCACTACAAGTACTATCAAAGTGCCATTGGTGTACATCTCTTTTCCCCCTATAGATTCCTCTATATCCTTCATTTCCAAAATGATCATAAGATTCTATCGGTACTACTGGCCATTTAACAGATCCAGTAGGAGCATGTAAAACCAGATGAGTTCGATGTACAGAATCATGATTTTCATGATGCTCATGATCATTAACTGGTTTTACATCATTATGAGCCTTCTCCTTTTCAGCCACTTTTTTAGGCATCCCATGGTACAAACTAGAACTCATCATTTCATAATAAAATTTAGTCTTTTGATTAATATCCTTCAAATGAGCAACAGCCATTACAGTGGTCAAACGTCCAATAGTACAAGGACCACCTATAGCATGAGCTGGAACATAAGCATAAGCATACAAGCCACAAAATAGAAACCATCCCTTAGGTAAAAACAATACCTGGCCCAAAGCTTCTATCTCCTCCACTTCAGAGCAATGAAAGACTTTTTCAGTAGGCACAGGAACGTATATTACCTTTTCCAACCGTTTCTCCGGATGCTTGTATACTATACAATCATAAGCAGGCAAAATTGATTTTAATTCAATAATCAACTTCTTCTGATTAGTCCACTTCGTTGGCTTCTGAGAACTTCCAAACAAAGTAATAAGATGCGACAGATTAAAATTATTTGGCTCTATAGTAATACGGGCTTCTTCAAATAAAAACTTTCCAGGTACAGGTACTCCCACAAAACAGGTAGCCATAATATCTGAAACAGTCGTCTCTCCTTTTACACAAAAAGAAGAACTGTTTAATGCCACTTTCATTAAATCCAAAAATACATTTCCTTCTTTATTCTTCATTTCTACAACACTCCGGGTATACCTATAAGGAGAAGTCACATAACCAACTGTACACCGTCCGGTCCACATTAAAGGTAACCTAGGCAAAGCAATGGATCCACAAAAAAACATTAACTTAGAAGGAGCTTTTATCTCATAATAAGGGATCCGGAATCCTTCCTCAAAAATCCTAAACCCCTTATATAAAGGTGAATAATTACCATATCTTTCATAACATTGGTTATATAAAAACTCCATTCTATTATTAAGATCCAAAGGTTTAGTCGTTATTTCATAGGTACGATTGCACTTAGCATATTTCCCCAATGGCACACCTTCATAAAAAGTTGATTTAATACATATATCAGCTTCCTCAATTCCATCTATCAGGGTTAGTGGGGCCTCTATAAGAGAATATCGATGCTTAGGGTCAGCACGGAAACATAATTGCTGCCAAGTTAAAGGATAACTAGACAACACTTCCAAAATATCAGCCCCCGTCCGCATCAATAAAAGAATGGTTAATGCTCCCACAACAAACCCCATTTTCCTAATGAACTAGGCTCACTCTGACAATATCTTTAGAAGAGAGAGTTAATACTGTACCTCCAAATCTTCAATCAATCGAGGTGAGCTTACATTCACTGGAAACCAAAACATAGATTTAATCCAATCAATAATATCTTTCCGCAATACAACTAAAAATACAATAAAAATAAACACTACCCCTAACCAAATAAAAATCTCTCGGTCCATCCGACGATCCTCACTCGTCTATGGTTTGTCGACGAAAAGTCAATTTAAGAGGATTTTCTGGTGCAGCATCAACTGTCCATTCATCAGGGGGAGCCACCGGTCCTTTAACTCTGGAATAATGCACCCATCCACGTTCCTTTGTCCGTACAGCCGATTCAGTGGTCAGCAAAACTTGAAATGGTCCCTCCCACACAGGCCGCAACTTCTTCTCAGTAAGAGCTTTAATCAGGACCCAGTCTCCACTTCTGTAATCATGCACATGGAAATCAAGCGGTGGGGTCTGTGCCAATAGTCCTTTAGACCTTAAAAAAGAAAAACACTGGGAAAGTCCTTGTATATATTTTCTTAGAAAAACATCCTTCAATTCAATTCTAGGCATCCCAACCTTTCCAGTATATGGCAATCCAAACATCATCTCATACGGAGATACCCCTAGATCCTTTCTCGGACTAGTTCGTATTCTTAACAGAGCTAGAGGTAAACACTTAGTCCAAGGCAATTGTAATTCCAACATCAATTTCTTTAAAGTCGATTTAATCGTTTGATTAGCCCTTTCAATTTTCCCAGAAGAAGACGGAGAAAAAGCCAAATGAAGCTGCCAATCAACCCCCAATTGTTCCATAACCTTTTGAATTACCTGGGCAGTAAAATGTGTACCTCTATCACTATCAATAGACTCAATTAACCCATAACGGGGAATCAATTGTTCTAAAATAATCTTCACAGTAGTTTGAGCATTCGCTCTCGCACAAGGAAAAGCTTCCACCCATCCAGTCAAATGATCTATTATAACTAACAAATATTTTAGAGATCCAACTGCTGGCATTTCTGTATAATCTACTTGAATTCTTTGAAAAGGCCAGACAGCTAAATCTCTACCTCCTCTGGGTAATTTCTTCATAATCTTCTTGTTAATTCTTACACAATGTATACATTTCCTCACTATCTGCATAGCAATAGTATACATTCCCTTACATATATATACACGTTTCACAAAATCAACTAAAGCTTGTGTTCCCCAATGCGTCCCTTCATGCACTCGTTCAAGTACATTCCTCATCACAACTTTATTTAAAACTTGTATCCCATCATCTGTCATCCATTTTCCATTCACCTCCTTCACACCATCATCCTTCATCTGTTTCTCCTCCTCATCCGTAAATACAGGATTCACATCAAAATTCAAAGCAGGCACTAAAATCATAACCACTTCCTCCCCAAAAGCTGCTTCCTTAGCTGCTTCATCTGCTAATTTATTTCCCAAAACTAACTTAGAAGTCCCCTTTCTATGTGCCTCTACATGTATAACAGCCAATTTAGATGGCCCTTCCGCTGCTTTCAAAACAGCTTTAATAAGATCAATTTGTTTTAACTCCTTCCCTTTACTTGAAATTAATCCCCTTTCAATCCATATCTTCCCAAATGTATGTAAAATCCCATAAGCATATTTAGAATCAGTAAAGATATTCCCCACTTCATTGGATAATATATGTAATGCCTGTAATAATGCAAAAACTTCACATGTCTGCGCAGACCACTCAGATGGCAATTTACCAGCTTCTAATACCTCTGTAGTATCTCCATTCACAACAGCATAACCGTTCAACCGTTTACCATTTACTACACGAGAAGATCCATCTATAAACAAGTTTATACCACCCTCTAGTGGACTATCTTCCAAATCCTCCCGAACCTTCGTCTGAAGATCTATTACTTCAACACAATCATGTTCTACAGAATCCCATTCCTGCCTGTCCCCTGACAAAAACTCTGCCGGATTTAAGTTTCTATCTGTAGACAGAACCAAATTTTCCTGCGACAACAAAATCACTTCATATTTCAAAAGCCTTGAATTTGTCACCCACCTATGCGCTTTTTGCATCAGAATAGTTCTTACTTGATGCGGGCTACTTACCACCAACGCCCCACCAAAGGTCAATTTTCTACTTTCCTCCACCAATATAGCAGTTGCAGCCACAGCTTGTACACATACAGGCCAACCCCTCACTACAGGGTCCATTAATTTTGACAAAAAAGCTACAGGTTTCTTCTTTCCAGCCCAATTTTGAGCTAACACCCCCTTAGCTATACCATCCTCCACTGCTACAAATAAATGAAAAGGCTTTTTCAAATCAGGCAAACTCAACACTGGAGCTTGGCTCAGGGACTTCTTCAACTCATCTAACCGAGCCTCATCTCCTTCTTTCCACACAACAATCCAAGGTTCTGATTCAGCCAACTTATCATACAAGAATTTCACCATATCAGTATATTCATCAAGCCATAATCTACAATACCCTAATAATCCCAACAATTTCCTAACCTCCTTTTTCGTTTTAGGTAAGGGCTGAGTTAAGATACCTTCTATTCTTTCAGGATTAATCCTCTTACTACCTTGGCTTATCATATGTCCCAAATACTTAACTTCTAACTCCACATATTGTAATTTCTTTTTAGACACTCTCAAACCATTCCTGCCTAAAAAATTCAATAAAGCATTAGTCCCCTCCTCAACTCCATTTTTCTTCTCTCCCGATAACAACAAATCATCCACATATTGCAACAACTGAACTCCCACTGGAACCTCAAATTTTTCTAACACTCTCTCTAACATCTGTCCAAACAAATTTGGACTTTCAGAAAATCCTTGAGGTAAAACAGACCATCTAAACTGTTGACTTCTATTTGTATCAGGATCAGTCCATTCAAAAGCAAAAATATCCCTCGACTCCTCCGCCAAAGGACAAGTCCAAAAAGCATCCTTTAAATCTATCACACTAAAATACTTATGACTATGGGGTATACGACTTAATAAAGTATATGGATTGCTTACAATAGAATATCGACAAGCAACAATAAGGTTCACCTGTCTCAAGTCGCTTACAATTCTCAGCGAACCATCAGGCTTCCTTACAGGTAATATAGGTGTATTATATTGAGACATAGTTGGTTCAATCAATCCCTCATCTAGCAACTTCTCTATAACAGGTTTCAATTCTCTCCTCAACTCTATTGGTATACTATACTGTTTAATCTTCACAGGAACTGCTCCTTCCTTCAACATCACTTTCAACGGGGGAACATCCAAAATACCCCTATTCCCCTCAGTTTCCCATACTATTGGGTCAATCTTCCTTTCCTGTTCCTCAGTCAACACATTCAACTTTACATCTACACTGGGAAATTTAAGCTCACATCCTAAACGGGATAATGCATCTCTTCCCAATAAATTTATTCCAGCTTCTGGAACATATATAACATCTAAATATATGTCCTGTTTACCACAACTTAATTTCATCTTCGGCAACAAGGGAACATCAAAAGGTATACCTTTTACACCTCTTATCTTAATAGTTGCACCAGTAGGATTTACTCCCACAGGTAATTTACAAATTGAAGTCCTAGTCGCTCCTGTATCTATTAGAAACACTTGATCTTCCTCCTCTGGTCCCACTAATAAATTTATCAAGGGCTCTTGGTGGGACCCCCCTATCAAAAGCCCCTGACACCACTAATCATCATCTTCCTCCCCCATAAGGGTATATACACGCTGAGACTTTCTTTTCTCAGGACAAGTCCTTGCAAAATGCCCCTCCTTTCCACAAACAAAACATTTCTTACTATCCATTACACCAGGCTTTTTCCACTGAAGCAAACCTCTCCCTAACCCAGGACGCTGTGGTCGCATTACCACCGGAGCCGGCTTCACAAAACCTCTCCCTCGGCTTCCCGACTCCTTCCTATCTCCTGGTTTATTCGCAGCTTTCATGACAGACACCATCATTTGACTTTTCTGTCTAGACTTAGCTTCATCTCTATTTACATAGACTTTTTGCGCTTCCTTTAACAAAGAAGTAATATCAGAAGCAGACCAATCCTCTAGCTTCTGAATTTTTCTTTTAATGTCTGGCCATGACCTAGTCACAAATTGCATTTTCATCAAGGAATCATAAGCAGGAGTCTCCGGAGAGAGACCAGAATACTTATTCAAATTATCCTTGATCCGCTCCAGAAACACTGAAGGCGTCTCATCACGTAACTGTTCAATCTCAAAAGCCTTTGACAAATTCTTCCCTTGAGGAACAGCCGTTCTCACCCCCTGAAGAATTATACGTTTTAAATCTTCCATCTGTCCCCGACCAGCCATAGTATTATTATCCCAGCCAGGGTCCACTAATGGAAATTTCGTATCCGCAGCTACAGGCTGGGCTACTCCTTCCTGAGTTTTATCCCAATATGCCATTGCTGCCTTTCTAATTTGTGCTCTCTCTTCAGGGGAAAACAAATAACCTAAAATATGTTGCAACTCTGCAAACGTATATACATTAGGTCCTAAAAACAGGTCCAATGACTCAGACAACTTAATAGGATCTGCCTGCAGGGACGGCATATTACTCTTATAATTTCTCAAGTCACTAGAAGTTAAGGGCACATTCACAAAGGTAGTGATATGCAACCCTGCCGCTGTTGTCCCATTAGGCATTTCCCTTAAAGGAAGCATTTTCTTCGTCTGCGAACGTGTAACTGCTGGAGAGGCAGGCGAGTGTAATTTATGTCTCTCAGACACAGGCATTTCCTCCACTTCTTTTTTTAGCTGCTTATATTGTTTAGTAGCCGATATCTCCTCTGCCCCCTCAGCCAAACCACCCACAGCCCCAGCTCCATTTGGATTATAAGGAGGAGGGGGAGGTGGGCAAGTCGCATATGCCAGAGGGTCCCAGCTCCTTTCTTCATCTTCCCTACCATACATTATTTTCGAACTTCTCGGAGGAAATGGATCAAACCACTGCACATGAAACCAAGGTTCTACGTAAATCAGCTGAGCTGTTAACTTCTTCTTTTCCAAAACCTTTTTCAATGCATTTATCCAATATGGGTCTGATTCTCCAAATTTACTCCATCTATAATTAGGCTTTACCAATACAAACGTCGGCCAAACCCTTGTACAATAATTTATCATTGTCACTTTATCTAACATCTTAGTATATGCTTTTAACCAATCCTCTGACCATTGGGTCAGCAATTCCCCTAATGGAGATATAGGGGGTATGGAAGGTATTTCAGTCATAGGTGCTCTTTTCCCTAAGGTAAGCCCCATCTTTAAACTTATCTCCTAGGAATTACACAAACTATGCAGGGCATACACACACAAACATACACTGCATTCAATCTCAACCATACACAAATCCAAACAAGGAGAAGAAATATCATATATACTCACACGGCACTGTGCACTTCACCGCAGTCTTCAGACTTCTGTCCACGCTTTCACGTCTCTGTCCCAGGGCACACAGAAGCAATCCCAGCTGGAAAGGAAATCACCCTTGTTCCACCAAAACAGTGGATAGCGCGCCTTACAGAGCCATTTCCTGACCAGGAGGACGTTCAAGTCCCTGTCGGGCGCCAATTGTGAGAATAAAACCACTCTCGTCCTTAATACAAAAATCTTTATTGAATAAGATAAAAACAGAGAAATAAAAACGTGTACAGAAAAAGATATCCCTTGCAAAGGGGTCAAATTGAATGGGTTGTTTTCCAACAATTTGACAAAACACATATGCCACTTACTTGATATTTATACCCCCATGAAAATACATCAGGTTACATAAAAAATACTTCCCCAGAGAATTGGTTACAGAGTTATATAATATATGTAATACAAGTTCCACCCTGGAAAATCCCCCAAATTATAGCAAATACGCACTTCCCCTTCCTAGAACACTCAACCTGAAAACAAGCTCATTAAGACATCCTTAAATCAGCAGTTTCCCAGAACACATAAGAACATTCATTTCCATCAAAACAACTATCTAATACATAGTTCCTCTAATATAATAGAATCAACAAAAAACAATATAACCCCTTCACCCAGTTCAGACAAGGTAAAAGTTAACACTCAAAATGGCGTAACTCTGGTTCCATTTTCCAGGCCTTTACAGGAATAATAATCAAATTTCTCTCAAGCATGATGGATCAGTGCGCATCTGCACTGATTATAAATGCACAATGAATAAGGCGTTGCCGCAGAGTGCATACTCAGTCCCAGTGGTGCAACACCTGCTGCATTCACTAGGGACTGGCTCTATTTTTGCCAAACTGGACCTGGCCCAGGCTTACCAGCAACTGCCAGTCAACGAAAAAACGACAGAGGCGCAAACGATTGTCACCCATAGGGGCGCATTTAAATGCAACCGCCTCCAATTTGGAGTCAGTGCAGCCCCAGGCATTTTTCAATCCATGATGGAATGCCTTGGAGAAGGCATTCCAGGGGTGGTGCCATACTTTGATGATGTACTAATCTCCAGAGATTCCAAAGCACAACTCCTTGACTGACTCAGGCTCGTCCTGCAGCAGTTCAAGGCGAAGGGCTTGAGAGTCAGGAGAGATAAATGCATCATTGGAGTCCAGGAGGTCGAGTTCCTGGGCTATCTCATAGATGGCACAGGCATCCACCCCACCAAATCAAAAGTTTAGGCTATCCATGAAGCTCCCAGCCCCAAAAACAAAGCGGAGCTCCAGGCTTTCCTAGGATTACTTAACTTCTACAGTGTATTCCTCAAACAGAAAGCCACGATTGCTGAACCACTTCACCACCTGCTGGGGAAAGCGGCTTCCTGGAAATGGGAAGAGGAAGAGAAAGCAGCTTTCCGGGCCATCAAAGGACTGCTATCTTCCAAGAGTGTTCTCATCCAATACCACGAGACACTAACCATCAAGCTAACCTGCGACGCATCGCCATATGGGGTTGGAGCGGTGTTCAGCCATGAGCTACTGAATGGCTCCCGAAGCACCCATTGCATACTTCTCTAAAATCATGTTCAGCGCTGAACGGAACTACAGCCAGCTGGACAAGGAAGCCCTGGCTATTGTCGTAGGAATCAAATTGTTCCACAAATACATCTACGGAAGGAGCTTCACCATTGTGACTGACCATAAGCCACTGCTGGGGCTCCTCGCAGGCGACAAACCAACCCCGACCTTCATGTCCCCAAGAATGACCAGATGGGCCATCTTCTTAGCCGGCTACTCCTACAGACTTGTCCACCAACCCGGCAAGTCAATCGGAAACGCCGACGCGTTGAGCAGATGCTCGTCCAGAGATCCAGTGGAAGACCCAGCCCCCAAGCTCGAGCTGTTCCACATAGACAAGGACAATGGCTGACCAGTCACATCCGCAGACGTGGCTGTCCACACACAGAAGGACCCAACCCTCAGCCAAGTCAAATCCTGGGTCCTGCGAGGCTGGCCGACAGGAAAAACGGCGGAGAAATTCACCCCTTTCGTCAGGAAGCAGCAGGAGCTGTCTGCGCTGAACGGCTGTTTGCTATGGGGAGACAGAGTGCTGATTCCCAGCGCTCTGCAATGGAAGATGCTAGCGACTCTGCACAGCGGGCACCCCGGCATCGTCCGCATGAAGGGTCTGGCATGGAGTTACGTCTGGTGGCCATCGCTGGACAAAGATATCGAGGAGTGGGTCTCCAGATGTGACCCGTGCCAAGAAGTGCGTCCTGTGCCCCCCCAGGCCGAACCGTCACAGTGGGAGACACCTAGCAGCCCCTGGTCAAAGTGTTGTGGCCCCGTCCTCTGAGCCTATCCCTTTGGAGGAAGGCAGCTCTGAGCAGGAGGAAGAGGAGCCAGCCAGATCTCCCAGCCCTCCCCCTCTGGCACCGGCTCAGGTGCCAGCTGAAAGAGAGCCAAGTAGTGGGGAAACAGGTGCCTCAGATGAGAGTGAGGGAGAGACGTCATTCCTGGACGCACGCCAAAGAAGGCGAGAGAAAAGGGTACTGCAGCTGAGACGTATGAGGAAATGCTGAGTCATTGGATTGGAGTCATGGGATCAATGACTCACTGGACCACACCCAGAAGCATATGTATATAAGACAGTACGGTGGGTTACGAAGTTCGTGACGAACAAAGCTAAACAAACGGAGCAACCTCGTAGTCTTGGAAGCTAGATGAACGGCAAAGCTACGTAGGAGATTTGCTTGTTTGTGTAAACCAATAAAGTCCTTGGCAGACGGTGTGCATATCGCTGCCAAGGTTGAGATAAGAACTGCGGAGTGTGCCAAGTGATTATTAACCCTCGGCTGGCTGTGTTTTTGTGGGTCTCTGAAGGGGGGGGACAGATCACAAGGATCCATATTGACTTCGCGGGTCCGATGCAGGGGCGCTACCTCCTGGTCATCGTTGATGCCTTCTCCAAGTGGCTAGAGGTAGTACCCATGGCATCCACTACAGCTGAAGCAACGATCCGGGCTCTCCGCCGACTCTTCGCTACCCACGGACTACCTGACATGTTGGTTTCCGGCAACGGGCCCCAACTTACATCCTTGCCCATGGAAGCGTTCCTGGCCAGACTGGGCATCCGCCATGCCCTCTCAGCGCCCTACAGGCTGGCGGGAAATGGACAGGCAGAATGGATGGTGAGGCTCACCAAGGAAGCACTCACCAAGATGGGCACGGGCGACTGGCAGGAACGGATAGATAACTTCCTCCTCACCCAACACATCACACCGCATGCCACCACCCGCAAGTGCCCGGCAGAACTACTGATGGGCAGACGACTGAGGTCACCCCTGGACCGACTGCACCCCCAATACAATCCAGAGGTACTAGCAACAGCCAGCCACCAGCTTCGAACTTTCGCCATAGGGGATCCAGTCTTCGTTTTAAACTTTCATGGATCTCCGAAATGGCTGAAAGGCAAAATAGCTAGCACAACCGGCCCAAAGTCTTACACTGTGGAGCTGGCAGATGGACAGGTCTGCCGACGTCACATCGACCAGCTCCGGAAAATGTGGAAGGGAGTCAGTGAAAACCAGCCCGACAAGGTAGGCCTGCCACACCCCTATGAGGTAGGCCTGCCACACCCCGACGAGGTAGGCCTGCCCCACCCCATTGAAGGAGGCCTACCACACCCTGATCAAGTGGGCCGGCAGCCAACTAGACGAGGCAACCAGCATCGAGCATTGGGAGTAGACCAGGGACCATCCAGTGAGGGCACCAGACACCCCCCTGGCAAGGACGGCCACCGACCCCCCAGGGAGAAGGACCGACAGGACCGCAAGACAGTAGACCTGGGACCAACCAACAAGGGCACCCCGCAATGCACCAGTGAGGTAGGCCAGCACCACCCCAGCGAGGGCGACCTCCACTACAGAAACTCAGTAGACCAGGGACGAGCCACTGGGGGAGTCCCCAAGCATTCCGACGAGGTCACCCAATGCAACCCCGGCAAGGGAGACCTCCACCCACCACAAGAGACAGACCCGCAACAACCTCACAGCAACAAACACCAACCGGATGAGAATGGCCAAAACCACCCCTGCGAGGAGGGCCTCCACCACCCCAGTGAGGGAGGCCTGCCACACCCCAACGGGGTAGGCCAACGGCATCCCCGCTCGACCAACATCAACTTATTCCCAGGCAACACCATTCCAGCAAGGAAGGCCACCACCACCCCTGTGAGGAAGGCCTGTGCCACCTCGGTGAGGACAGTCAACAGACTCCGCGACTCAGCCGTCACCACGGGAGGACACTAACCTCAACCAAGGGTAGCCCAAAACCAACCCAACCACAACAACGAAAACCGACAACCGAATCAGAACCCGCAAGCAACGGACCTGTCAGAAGCAAGGGGAACACCAGTCACTTACCGGGATTCAGCAGTTCCCCACCGGTCAGCAGCAACGGTCAACAAAAAGAACTCCATCAACCAGGCCAGGAGGAAGACCAACAGCACCAGCAGACGAAGGTCTCCGACCCGGCCGGAGGTGCTGGGGCAACGCCCGCACACTCGACGGCCGGATCCTGTTCGGTTCCGGGGAGGGAACCAGGAAATACAGGAGCCCTGCCTGTTCAGGATGACGGTGAAGCTCAAATAGGTCTGCACAGGTCAAGTAGGACTTCCCGGCGTCCTGCATACCTGTGCGACTACGTACTGTAGAAACTTGATGGACAGACTAAGAACTAGCGGGGGAGGAGTGTTATGTCCTTATAAGGACATCCGCCGGGGATTGGTCAAATCCACCAGCGGGAAATTCAAACCGCTGTCTATGCGCGGTGTGACTGCCGGAGCGAATATAAGGAGAGCTCCGGCAGTGCAGCGCCAGTCTAGTTCTTACTTAATAAAGGTGCTGAATGGACCTGAGCTGGTCGCGTCTTTTGTTCCTGCGCCTGATCTAACACTTTGGATTTGGCCTTTTTGCAGACAGCACAATCCAAAAACACCTTACACCCCTTTAGATCCAAACCTTTTGCGAACTCCGGCATTTTCCTAAGAACACAGAAACTGGCATGCCCCAATCTTCTATGCCACTTATGGATACACCTGTAATGCAAAGGTTTACCAGTTAGTAAATTTTCAACATTAACAGTTTTATGAGGAACCTCAGGCTTGCTCTGAGCATCCTGTTTCCTAATTTTCTTTTTGTTGAAGCCTTTTGGAGTAGCAACAGGATCTCTCACTGGAACATCCCTCTCTGGACCTGTGCTCTCCTCTTTTGGAGTCTGTATACTTGCCTGTATTTGCAGTTTAGACTTTGGCTTTATGTAATAAACACCACCAATTAACATGATTTCAGCAACAATATCTCCATTTTTAACTATATAACTTGCTTTTTTGAGGTGGTGGACCTGGAACTTTAATACTCTAGACAAGTGACTCTGACTAAGCAAACTACTATATGCTATCTGCCTCCTCTGGAGTCTGTTCCTCTGGGCTAGTACATGATGGGAGCTGGAAATCATTGGGGACAATCCCGGGTGGCATGTCCCACACGATTATAGATGTAGCATCTTGGCATCCTTGGAACGTAGGCTCTTCGGAAGGGACGCCTCTCTGGAGCTCTTGATGCAGGTGGTCCTCTCAAATGTGAAGTGACCAGCATAAATGCCTCTTCTTTGGTTAAAATTCTGCATACATGATCCACTGTGCGTTGAGCAATGGGCACTTGATTAATCTTTGTAATGGCATCTTTCCATTCATAATTCAATGAGTTAATAATAATGCTGATCATTTGACAATCCTTAGTATTATAGCCTCTTTCAGCCAAATCCTTTCTCATTCCTTTCATTTTAGTTAAATGTTCTCCAATATATTCACCAGGTTTTAATCTCGAACCATGGAACTCAGACAAGAGCAAACATGTAGATTCAATTGAAACAGGACGGTAGCATGTTTCTAATTGGGCCCAAATTTGTTGGGCAGTTGCATTAGGCAGAAAAGTAACCTGCAGTTCAGTATCCATGGACATCAATAATGTTGTGCATGCTTTAGTATCTAAGTCTCTTATTGCAGGAGTCCATGGCTGGTCAGGAGGATTAAACACCATGCAATGGGTACCTTCTCTACGGAGTAAAAGTCCAACATCATTGACCCATGCTTTATAATTTTGTCCTGAATGCTTTAATTTTGAATCACCAGCCAGTGGAACAATAGAGGATGCCTGTTTATTTATTTATTTATTTATTTATTTATTTATTTATTTATTTATTTATTAGACTTATATACCGCCCTTCTCCTTATGGACTCGGGGCGGTGAACAGCCGAATAAAAACCAGTACATAAAAGTTAAAATATTATAAAAACAAATATAAATTTGGCTGAAAATTTAAAACAGATAAATATTAAAAATGAATCAACTCTAAAAAACTCTAAAAGATTTTAAAATTAGAAGGGATCAGGCTAGACCAGCAAGTTGAAAAAGATGAGTTTTCAAAGCCCGACGAAAAGTCCGGAGGTCGGGGATCGTTCTCAGTTCTGAAGGAAGATCGTTCCAGAGGGTGGGGGCTACCACAGAGAAGGCTCTCCCCCTGGGGGTCGCCAGCCAGCATTGTCTGGCTGACAGCACCCTGAGGAGGCCCTCTCTGTGGGAGCAAACCGGCCGGTGGGAGGCAATTGGTGGCAGGAGGCGGTCCCGTAAGTACCCTGGTCCTAAGCCATGGAGCGCTTTAAAGGTGATTACCAACACCTTGAAACGCACCCGGAAGTCCACCGGCAGCCAATGCAGCTCACGCAGGAGAGGTGTCACGTGGGAGCGCCCCGTCGCTCCCATAATCCCCCGCACGGCCGCATTCTGTACCAGTTGGAGCCTCCGGGTGCACCCCAAGGGGAGCCCCATGTAGAGAGCATTGCAGTAGTCCAGGCGAGAAGTGACGAGCGCCTGAGTGACTGTGCGTAGGGAGTCCCGATCTAGAAAGGGCCGCAACTGGCGTATCAGGCGGACCTGATAGAAAGCCCCCCTGGCCACAGCTGTCGTATGATCCTCTAAAGACAGCCGTGGGTCCAGGAGGACGCCCAAGTTGCGCACCCTTTCCGTGGGGGCCAATGATTCGCCCCCAATAACCAGCGATGGAGTCAGTTGGCTATATCGGGACGCCGGCAGCCACAGCCACTCGGTCTTGGAGGGGTTGAGTCGAAGCCTGTTTCTCGTCATCCAGACCCGCACGGCTTCAAGGCACTGGGACATCACTTCCACGGCATCGTTGGGGTGGTCTGGGGTGGAAATGTACAGCTGAGTATCATCAGCGTACTGATGGAACTCCACCTCAAAACCACGGATGATCTCGCCCAGCAGCTTTACATAAATGTTGAACAGGAGGGGCGAGAGGACCGACCCTTGTGGCACCCCACACACTAGGCGCCTCGGGGTCAACCGCTGCCCCCCTGTCAACACAGATTGCGACCGGTCGGAGAGGTAGGCGGAGAACCACCGTAAAACGGTGCCCCCCACCCCCAATCCCTCCAACCGGCGCAACATGATACCATGGTTGATGGTATCAAAAGCCG
Organism: Coluber constrictor foxii; assembly: GCA_038048745.1. Classification (NCBI taxonomy): domain Eukaryota; kingdom Metazoa; phylum Chordata; class Lepidosauria; order Squamata; family Colubridae; genus Coluber; species Coluber constrictor. The sequence goes on along the minus strand of CM075966.1, from coordinate 42,536,954 downwards.
CTGAAAGGTCTAACAACACCAGGATAGAGGAGTACCCCCTACCCCGGGCCCTCCAGAGATCATCCACCAACGCGACCAATGCCATTTCGGTGCTGTATCCAGACCCGAAGCCGGACTGGAGTGGGTCTAAATAGACAGCTTCATCCAGGTACTGGGGGAGCTGCCACGCCACCACACTCTCAACAACCTTCGCTAGAAAGGGAAGGTTGGAGACTGGACGATAATTTGCCAAAACAGCTGGGTCCAGGGAGGGCTTCTTGAGGAGGGGCCTCACCACCGCCTCCTTCAAGGCGGCCGGTAGGGCACCCTCACTCAAAGAAGCGTTTATAATCTCCTGGAGCCAGCCTCATGTAACCTCCCGGGAGGCCAGCACCAACCAGGAGGGACACGGGTCCAATAAACATGTGGTTGCGTTCAGTCTTCCCAGAATCCTGTCCATGTCCTCGGGAGCCACAGGATTGAACTCAGCCCAGATAACACTCTCAAGAGCTGGCTCAGTCACCTCGCCTGAACTAACCCAGTCAGCGGCCAAATCATCCCGAATCTGAGTTATTTTATCATCCAGATATTGAACAAAGTCCTCAGCACGTCCCTGCAAGGGATCCTCCCGCGCTCCCAGATGGAGGAGGGAGCGGGTCACCCTAAACAGGGTGGCTGGGCGATTATCTGATGATGCGATAAGAGCGGTAAAATAATTAAATTTCGCCGCTTTTATCGCCACTATGTAAGTCTTAATATGAGCTCTTACTAGTGTCAAGTCAGATTCAGAGCGACTGGCCCTCCAACCGCTCTCTAGGCGTCTTTTCCAACGCTTCATCTCCCTCAGCTCCTCGGTAAACCAAGGAGATAAGTGAGTTCGGCGCCGGGTCAGAGGCCGCAAAGGCACGATGCAGTCCAGGGCCCCACCGGCCACCCTATCCCTCAGCCGAGTCACATGTCAGTGTCTCAGGAAATGGCCCAAGCTCCGTCTGGAACCTATCAGGATCCATCAGGCGCCTGGGGCGGAACCACCTAGTCGGTTCCGCCTCCCTGCGGTGAGGTGCAGCGGTCAGAAAGTCAAGTCGAAGGAGCAAATGGTCAGTCCATGACAAGGGTTCCACTCCTATATCCCCAATGTCAAGACCACTCAACCACTGACCAGAGACAAAAACTAGATCCAGGGTGTGTCCACCAATGTGAGTCGGGCCCTGAATTACCTGGGTCAGGTCCATGGCTGTCATGGAAGCCATGAACTCCCGGGCTATCTCAGATGTTTCACCGATAGATGGCAGATTGAAATCCCCCATGACCATAAGCCTGGGGGTGTCAACCGCCACCTTGGCTACAACATTGAGAAGCTCGGGCAGGGTCGTTGCCACGTGGCAGGGAGCCAGGTACGTGACTAACAGACCCATCTGCCCAACACGACCCCACCTCACAAAGATGGACTCACACCCGGCTATCTGAGGTACAGTGGCCTCCCTCGGACCCAGACCTTCCTTAATAACGACCACTACTCCCCCACCCCTACCCTGAGCTCTTGGCTGGTGGAATGCAAGGAAACCTGGTGGGCACATCTCCACGAGGGGAACCCCCCCTCGTGGCCCAACCAGGTCTCGGTAATACCGGCCAGGTCCGCACCCCCCTCTTGAAGAAGGTCACATATGAGGGGGGCCTTATTTACAACGGACCTCGCATTGCATAACAACAGCCGGAGCCTCGGGTCCTGAGACTCTAAACAACCCGGGGAACGGGAATAGCTCGGGGGACCGGGGCACGCAATCGCTCGAAGACAGCGAGTGCGTGCCCCCACCACATGATATGGTCCCCTGCTCTCGCCATATCTGCCCCTCCCACACAGCGTATTTATAGCACAGCCCTCAACAGAGGGCTCTATAGGAGCCCTCTCGCCTCCAGAATCTAAACCCCCTATGGCATCTGTTAGATCGGTGCAGGAATGAAGATGAGACCAGCGGAGTTCATGTAACAAGTTTATTCAACAGGAACAGAACTGGCGCTGCGCTGCCAGAGGTCTCCTTATATTCGTTCCGGCAGCTGCACCGCCCCCTGACAGGGATTCAAAATTCCCGCCGGAGGATTTTCTAACCAATCCCCGGCGGATGTCCTTATAAGGACACAACACTCCTCCCCCCTAGTTCTTAAGCTGTCCATCAGTCACAAAGTCATTTAAATAGGCAGGCTGTCTGCGCGCTCTACTAGACCTGCGCAGTCCATTCGTTGGCTGGCAGCCCTCCTGGTCGGAGGGTGCTCCTGCGGCTCCCGGCTCCCTCCCTGGACCCAGGCTGGATCTGGTCGTCAAGGTTGCGGGCGGTGCTTCCGTACCTCCGGCTGGGTCGCTGATCTCCGCCTGCGGGCGATGCTGGTCTTCTCCGTCCCTGCTCCGATCGCGGAATCGCCGTCGCGGGTCCTTGCTCTCGACTGGTCCGGAACTCCTGAGCCACGGTTAGTCCCTGGGTTTCCCTCTGGTTCCTACTGGGTCGGGGTTAGTCGGGTCCGGTCGCGGGTGCAGGTTCGGCGGCGGTGACTGGGTTGGTCCCCGTGGTTCCCTGGTTGAGTCCGGTCCACTCCCGGGGCTGCTGGTGGTGCAGGTTGGTGATGGCTCGACCTCGCCGGGGTGTAGTTGGGTGTCGTGGTCGTCTGGGCTTCGGTCCCCACGGCTGCCGTCGTCAGTGGCTGGGTCTCGGGTGTCGGGGTGTTGATTCCGGTCTACCCTGGGGTGCTTCGGGGTTCCCCTCAGACATTGTCCCCGGTCTACTCGCGCTGTCTCGTCTCTGGCTTGGGCAGCAATCGGCGGGCCCTCTCTCCCGGGGTGTTGTAGGTCTACCTCGCTGGGGTGGGGCAGGCCTACCTCTTCGGGGTGTTGTAGGCCTACCTCGTCGGGATGGTTTCCGTCCGATCCCTTCCACCTTTTGCGGAGCTGGTCGATGTGACGTCTCACAACCTGTCCATCTTCCAGCTCTACCCGATAGGATTTCGGGCCGGTTGCGCTGTGGATTTTGCCTTTTAGCCATTTTGGTGAGCCGTGGAAATTCAGTGCATAAACGGGATCTCCCACGGCAAAACAGCAGAGTTGGCGGCTGGCGGTTGCGGGCACCTCCGAGTCGTACTGGGGGTGCAATCTTTCGAGGGGTGAGCGAAGTCTTCTGCCCATCAGGAGCTCTGATGGGCATTTCCTGGTGGTTGCGTGTGGCGTTATATGTTGGGTGAGGAGGAAGGTGTCGATGTGCTCCTGCCAGTCACCCGGTGCCATCTTGGTGAGTGCCTCCTTGGTGAGCCTCACCATCCTTTCAGCTTGGCCGTTTCCGGCCGGTCTGTACGGCGCGGAGAGGGCATGGCAGATGCCCAGTCCTGCCAGGAAGGCCTCCATGGGCACGGACGTAAGTTGGGGACCGTTGTCGGAAACCAAAACGTCTGGAAGCCCATGGGTTGCGAAAAGGCGGCGGAGGGCGCGAATGGTTGTTTCTGATGTGGTCGATGCCATGGGAACCACCTCGAGCCATTTTGAGAAGGCATCGACCACAATGAGGAGGTGGCACCCCTGCATCGGACCCGCGAAGTCGATGTGGATCCGAGACCAGGGGCTGCTGGGCGTCTCCCATGGGGTGGGCTCTGCTTGGGGCGGCGCTGCTCGAACTTCTTGGCACAGGCCACATCTGGCGACCCATTGTTCAATGTCCTTGTCCAGTGACGGCCACCAGACGTAGCTCCGTGCCAGGGCCTTCATACGGACGATGCCAGGGTGTCCATTGTGCAACGTCTCGAGCGTCTTCCGTTGCAACGCGGCGGGGATCAGCACCCTGTCTCCCCATAGCAGGCAGCCTTTCATTGTGGACAGCTCCTTTTGCTTGCGGCTGAAGGGGCTGTATTCCTCTCCGCTTGTCTGCGCTGGCCACCCTCTCAGGATCCAGGACTGCACTTGGCGGAGTGTGGGGTCTTTCTTGGTGTGCGTGGCCACATCTGCAGATGTGACTGGGCAGCTGCTGTCGTGGTCGATGTGCAGGAGCTCGAGGGTGGGGGCGGGGTCTTCTACGGCGTCTGCGGACGGGCATCTGCTTAGAGCATCGGCATTCGCGATGGCCTTTCCTGGTTGGTGGGTGAGTGTGTATGAGTAGCCGGCGAGGAAGATGGCCCAGTGTGTCATTCGCGGCGACATGAACATGGGTGTTTGCTTGTCGCCAGCGAGGAGGCCCAGGAGCGGCTTGTGGTCCGTGACTATGGTGAAGCTTCTTCCGTAGAGGTATTCATGGAAGCGCTTCACCCCTGCGACGATTGCTGACTGTAGTTGCGTTCAGCGCTGGACATTGTCTTTGAGAAGAAGGCGATGGGGGCTTCTGTGCCGTTGGGCAGGTCGTGGCTGAGGACCGCCCCGACCCCGTATGGTGATGCGTCGCAGGTTAGCCGGATGGGTAGTGTCTCGCTGTACTGGATGAGGACACTGCTGGACGTCAATAGTCCCTTGATGGCCCGGAAAGCCGTTTCCTCTTTGTCGCCCCACTTCCAGGAAACCGCTTTCCCGAGCAAGCGATGTAGCGGCTCAGCAACTGTGGCTTTCTGTTGGAGGAATATTGCATAGAAGTTAAGCAATCCAAGGAAAGCCTGAAGCTCCGCTTTGTTTTTGGGGCTGGGAGCTTCATGGATAGCTTTAACTTTTGATTTGGTGGGGTGTATGCCATTGCTATCAATGAGATAGCCCAGGAACTCGACCTCCTGGACCCCGATGATGCATTTATCCCGTCTGACTCTCAAGCCCTTCTCTCTGAATCGCTGCAGGACGAGCCTCAGCCGTTCAAGGAGTTGTGCCTTTGAGTCTCCGGAGATCAAAACATCATCAAAGTAAGGCACTACCCCTGGAATGCCTTGGAGAAGGCGTTCCATCATTGATTGAAAAATCCCAGGGGCGGCACTGACTCCGAATTGGAGACAGTTGCACTTAAAGGCCCCCCTATGAGTGACAATAGTTTGAGCCTCCACCGTTTTCGAGTCCACTGGCAGTTGCTGGTAAGCCTGGGCCAGGTCCAGTTTAGCAAAAATTGTGCCCTTGCCTAGTGAGTGCAGGAGGTGCTGCACCACTGGCACAGGGTATGTGCTCTGCTGCGACGCCTTATTTATAGTAACCTTATAATCAGCGCAGATGCGCACAGATTCATCCTGCTTCATTGGGGTCACAATGGGAGTCTCCCATGAAGCATGATCGATGGGTTCCAGAACGCCTTGGGCGATCAGCTTATCCAGCTGCTCGTCTACCTTGGGCCTCAAGGCGAAAGGAACCCGGTGGGGCTTGAGCCGAACTGGGGTTACCCCCTGGTCCAAATTGAAAGAAATGGGCTTCCCTATGTACTTCCCCAGCTTACCATCGAAGACTTCTTGGAACTCTTCGATGAGTGAGTCGAGTTCATCTGCCCTAATCTGGTGGATGCCTCCGATGGAAAGCCCCAGCGGCTGGAACCACTTTATACCGAGCAGGTTTGGGCGGCTCTGTTCTACGACGGTCACCAGTAGCAGACCCTGGAAGTCCTTGAACGCCACGTGGATCTTGGTTCTTCCCAGGATGCCGATGGGATTCCCGCCGAAATCCACCAGCCTGGACTGTAAGGGCTTGAGTTGGCTCCTGGTTACGGCCGGCTTGATCCTCTTCAGCTGCTGCCAATCGATGATGGTGTAGACGGAACCGGAGTCTACCTCCATCGTGCAGGGTGAGCCCTTGGCCAACAGTGTCACGTGAAATTTGGTGGCGCTGTTGTTGCTGGTGTGGGCTATGGTTGTCTGATTCACCGCGCCGTTCTGGGAATCGTCGTAACCGTCGCTTCTGGGCTGGTGCGAGGACCGTTTGGATGTCCTCTGGTTGTCACGGTGGTTTTCACGATTCCGGGGTCTGGGCGGTTTGGGGGCTGGATCGGTGGCTCGGCATGCCTCGGCGATGTGTCCCCTCTTCAGACATCGGCGGCAGGTCGCGTCTCGCTATCTGCAGGACGTCCTGGGGTGGTCGCCCCTGCAGCTGCCGCAGCGTTCCCCTCGTTGGCCATTTTGAGGATTTTCCCGCAGGGATGGCTGTGAAACCTTGTGGACGGCCATTTCCCCATCTGAGTCGGATGGCGTGGCTGAATCTTCGGAGGATTCGGGGATCAACTGTTGGATCTTATGGATCCCCCTCGCCTTCAGCATTTCTGCGGCCGTGTGCTCTGAGGTTTCGGCGGCGGTGGCCTCTTCGAGTACGTCCTTGAGGAAGATGCATTTCCTGCTCAAGAACTTCTTCTGGAGGCCCGCGTTCCGCATGCCGAAGACGATGCGGTCCCTCAGCGCATTGTCCACATTATCAAACTCGCAGTTGGCTGCGATTTGGTGGAGTGCGGCGACAAATTCTTTAATGGATTCACCTTCCCGTTGGTTCCTCTGATGGAAGGTGAATCGGTTGGCGATGGGGGTGCCCGTGGGAGCGTAATGTTCCTGCAGGGCGGCTTGCAGATCCGTCCAGGGCATTTCCTCGATGTCTCGGGGCGCGACGAGGTTCACAGCCAGCTCCAGAACATCGGATCCACAGTGGGCTAGGAAGAGAGCCCTCTTCCTCTCGTCGTCGAGGTTGCTGTACCCATTTCCGCGGAGGAATTGGTGGAAACGGATCATGTATGAGCTCCATTTCTCCCATCCGGGGTTGAATGGAGCGATGGATGCGAAGAGCGCTTGCGGCGTTGCCATCGTGTGGAGCGGCGGTGAGTCTCTTCAGCTTGGAGATGGCGATCATGCCACGCGGTCGGTTCCTTCTCTAGTCCTTCGTCGCCAGTGTTAGATCGGCGCAGGAATCAAGATGAGACCAGCGGAGTTCATGTAACAAGTTTATTCAACAGGAACAGAACTGGCGCTGTGCTGCCGGAGCTCTCCTTATATTCGCTCCGGCAGCCGCACCGCCCCCTGACAGGGATTCAAAATTCCCGCCGGAGGATTTTCTAACCAATCCCTGGCGGATGTCCTTATAAGGACGCAACAGCATCACAAACTGCCGGACCTGTCCCTCTCCCCCCCGGGTTCCCCCCCAAATCCGCACCCTCCCCCACCCCGGAACCCCCTAAAACACTCATTAAAAAAGAACTTAAAAAACCCCTCAATCCCTGTTTTGCGACATGCCACCTCTCGGGGTCCCAAAACCCATCATTAAGGTAGGCCCTTGATAACATAGAGGGCCAAACCTGTGAGAGGGGGGAATCTCGCAGGGCAAGAAGCGTAGACCTAGGGTACATCCAATGCAAATATGGGCAAAGAAGATGGAAAGGCATGGCAGAGGTCCATAATAGTAATTCAGAATGTCCTGAAGCAGGACCAGGTCAGTCAGGAGAAACACCACTACCCTCTCACAGTAGTGGCTAGGAGTCTCTGCGTTCTGTCCAGCTGTTGAGGAATGTACACCTGAGGTACTGGCTGTGGAAGTAAAGGCACTTGTGGTTGAAGCTGAGGTTGCTGTATTTGAACCTGTGGTTGCTGTACTCTAGCTGCCACTTGTGCATGAGCTGCCATATTAATATGGCCTGCTGGAAGGACTGGCACTTGTCTTTGCTGCAATTCTTGTAAATGCTTTTGCAACATGGGAAGCAATTCAGCTTTATCTTGTAAATTACTTTTGCCAGCAGGTGGTACTGCAACACTAGTTTCAGGCATCGCAGAAAACTTTTCTTCTCTATCAACATCATGTGAAACCTGAGAAGGGACAACATCATTAGACACATGTGACGTGTACACAGCTCTCTGTTGTGATTTGCCTGACACAAAACCCTCCGGACTGGCTTTGGCTTCGAAGGAGAAGGCAAAATGGAGGACTCGGGAATTTGAAAAAGACAAGAGTCCCGCTTATCTGGCTTAAGTATAGAAACAAATGCTTTTGCCTTGTGCAGCTCATGTTCCAAAAACTCTATTTGATCACAATAACCTTGCACAGCCTTATCATGCATAGTTTCTTCAGGGCTTAAAGGAGTTTCACCTATCTCTTTGGGTAAAGAAAACCCAGCCGCTTGTGGAATTTTAGGTTTGGCACCAAGCCTTTCAAATTCCTGGGCTTCTGTAGAGAATTTTTTAGTAATTAACTGGGTGCTTGACGAAATATAAGAAGGTGTCACTGACCTCAGCACGTCTTCTTCATCAGAGAGATTTATGTCTTCAGCAGACTGTGCCCTGTATTTTGTTTTCTTTTTCTTTCTTGGCATATTTGCAGTAAATAATCAGCGTTCCTCAGTCGCCAACTAAAACAATCTGCTTAAATAGCCTATTCGCTTATCAGTTGAGTAACAGCCAAGGAAAACAAAATAAATCAAACCATCCCATGCTACCATTGTTGAAGCGTGAATCAGCTTCATTACCCCCCCCCCCGGGAAACTGTAATTAATTAGAGGTGAATGGATCTTGTTTTCCATGGTGTATACTCTCAAAGAAAGAAAACCTGAATGTATTCTTCTAAGAAACATTTTATTTATCAAAGTAAAAAAAAGAAAACCTAGCTAACTACATCTTATCACACAGTTTATCACACAGACAGGCAAAGGAAAAGTAAATCAGGAAGTTCGAAAGAAAGAATGTAGACATGTGCACTAGCTCACAAATCACAAGACAGCTTTATCTTTTGTTGATAAAAGTTCTCTGGCAATCTACCGTAATGTTCAGAATGGAAGCTCAGCTGGCAAATACAAATAACGCAGTGACAGGCAGCAGCATAGCTGACAAAACTTGCAGTGCAACATGGCACTTAGAGTGGAGAAGGAGGAAAAGGAGGAGGGGGAAGTAAAGTTAAAGTTCAGTAAAGTTAAAGAAATAAACAGAAGGAGATAGAGAAGGAGAAGGCAGCAGGAGGGCTGAGAATGGCAGTGGCAACAAAGGGAGCTGTGTAGTGAGACAGCTGAGAAGGGAGAAGGAGAAGGAAAAGGAGGACAAGAGAAAGGCAGAGGCAGCGCACATGATTGAGAGAGAGTGAGAAGGAGAATTTACTATTTTTCCATACCCTTTTACATTAACTGTGAGCTGAGAGGTTTTTTTCTCTTCTTCCCCCTGGGGATTACAAACTGTATCTTGAGGGTGACCTAATTTGCATTTAAGTTTCATTTCAACACAAAATTAGAAATATTGCTAAAAAATAAGACCCTGCCTTGGAACTATGGGAACTTTAGAGAATTTACTATTTTTCTATACCCTTTTACATTAACTGCAAACCGAGAGATCTTTTTTCTTATTCTTTTTTCTTCTTCCCTCTGTGGCTTGGTGGATTACAAACTATATCTTGAAGGCAACTTTAAGGTGGATTTTTAAAGGATTGTTCAAAAATAAAAACCCTGCATAAAACCAATTTTTAAAAGAAAGAAGGGACTAAGGCAGGGGTCTGCAACATTAAACACTCAAAGAGCCATTTGGACCCATTTCCCACAGAAAACAAAACACTGGGAGCCACAAAACCTGGGTGGGCGTGGCCAACTCAATGTCACTCACTCCCACCCAGTCACATGCCCCCCCCCCCCCCCCCAGTCATGCCTACCCAGGTTTTGTGGCTCTGAGTGTTTTCTTTTCTATGGGAAACAGATATCTCTCTCTGTGTGTCTTTCTCTTTCTCTTTCTCTTTCTCTTTCTCTTTCTCTTTCTCTTTCTCTTTCTCTTTCTCTTTCTCTTTCTCTTTCTCTTTCTCTTTCTCTCTCTCTTCCTCTCCCTCCCCCTGCCTCTCTCATTTCTCTCTTTCTCCCTCTCTCCCTCCCTCTTTCATCTCTTTCTCCCCCTCTCTCTCATCTCTCTATCTCCCTCTCCCTCCCTCTCCCTTCCTCTCTCATCTCTCTCATCTTTCTCTCTCTTTCTCCCTCTCTCATTTGTTTCCCCCTCTTTTCCCTCTCTCTCATTCTTTCCCTCCAGCTGTTAGCCCCGATGCACGGTTTAAAATCTTCATATCTAGAACATATTTGCAAATAAGAAAACCAATCCATCTTAAAACCTTGTTCTTCCAGTTCTTGCTTCAATTTAAGTTCACCCTTTTCATCCATTAATTCACTATATCAAACAATTTGTTCCCTTCTAAATATTACTGAATATGAAAATGCTTCAATCGTTGATACCCAGACTGGAATTTTCAAATAGTATTGTTTTTTAATCTTCTCCCAATTTGATAACAAAGCCTCACGTATATGATGCCTTCTAAAATACCCCTGTATTTTTGTTACTTTATACCATAAAAAAGCATGCCACCCCATCAACAAATCATGACCTTCTAAATTCAACAATCTAGTGTTTCTTAACGTTATCCATTCTTTAATCCACATCAAACTTGTCGCTTGATAATAAAGTTCCCAATTGGGTAACCCAAAACCCCCTCTCAGTCTAGCATCTTGTAACAACTTTAATTTTATCCTCGCCTTCTTTCCCTGCCAAATGTATTTTAACACTATTTTATTCAAGTCTTCAAAAAAGTCTTTCCCCAATCTAATTGGAATTGTCTGGAACAAGTATAAAATTCTAGGCAAAATATTCATCTTAATAGTTGATATTCTTCCAATCAAAGAAAGCTGTAAATTTTCCCATTTCACCAAATCTCTCCCTATCTGTTGTTTAAGTTTATTATAATTATTTTCTTTAAGCGTGCTACATCTTGCTGTCAAGTATATCCCCAAATATTTGACTTTATTTGTGACCTGCATCTTTGATATATCCGCCAATTCTTCTTTTTGCTTTACCAACATATTTTTAGTCAGAATCTTCGTTTTGTCTGTTGATTTTCAAGCCAGCTACTTTCCCAAACTCTCCTATTTTATCTATCAGCGTAGTTATCAATGTTAATGGTTCTTCAAGAATAAAGACCAGGTCATCTGCGAATGCTTGCAATTTGTATTCTTCTTTTCGAAATTTCATTCCTTTTATATCTTTTTCTTCTCTAATACTTCTATTTAGCACTTCTAATGTTAATATGAACAACAGAGGGGACAGTGGACAGCCTTGTCTGGTACCTTTTTTTATCTCAATAGAATCTGTCAATTCTCCATTTATCATTACTTTTGCTGTTTGTTTATGATATATAGCTTCTATTGCTTTTTTAAAAAAATTGATTTATATGCCTCCCTTCTCCGGAGACTCAGGGCAGCTTACAATGTGCTAAGCAATAGCCTTCATACTTTTGTATATTTATACAAAGTCATCTTATTACCCCCACAAACTGGGTCCTCATTTGACCTACCTTCGAAAGGATGGAAGGCTGAGTCAACCTTGAGCCTGGTGAGATTCGAACTTACAGTAATTGCAGGCAGCTGAATGTTAATAACAGGCTTTAGTCTCCTGCACCACCAGGCTCATTGCTTGAATGAATTTCCTGCCAAATCCCATTTGTTCCATTTGAAGCAGCATAAATTGCCAATTTACATTGTCAAAAGCTTTCTGTGCATCTAAAAATATCAAAGCCATTTGCTTTTCAGAATGTGCTTCATAGTATCCCAAAGTGTCCAGAATTATTCTCATATTATCTCTAATTTGTGTTTTTGGCAGAAACCCATTTTGATCTGAATGTAAAAAAATATTTAAGTATCTTTTGAGTCTTTCTGCCAATATTGTAGCAAAGATTTTATAATCTGAATTTAGCAGGAATACAGGTCTATAGTTTTTGGCATACGGAGCCATATTGGTGGGCACATGAGTGTTGCCCTAGCTCAGCTGCAGTATGCATGCGTGCTCCGGCTAGCTGATTTTTGAGCCTTCTGGGCCCACCGGAAGTCGGCAAACGGGCTGTTTTTGGCCTCCAAGGGGGTTGGGGAAGGCCATTTTCACCTTCCACAGGCTCCAAGAAAGCCTCCGGAGCCTGGGAAGGGCGAAAAACGGGCCTACAGAGTACACCCTGCCATTGCCTGCCAAAAGTGAGGGGACCGCGGTGGGGTGGGGCGCATTGAATTATGGGTGTGGGCACGTGCGTGTGTGACCTCCCCCGCTCCCCCTGCTTTTGGCACGTGACAGCAAAAAGGTTAGCCATCACTGTCCTATAATATTCCACTGGCAAACCATCTGGCCCTGGTGCCTTCCCATTCTTTTGTTTCTTAATTGCTTCAGTTAATTCCATCATTGTTATATTTCCCTCTAGCATCTCCTCAATATCTTTGGGAATCCAAGGTAAATTTGCATTTTGAAGATATTGTATCACATTTTCCTCCTCTATCTTTTCTTTCTCATACAATTGTCTATAGTAATCCTGTATAATTTTTTTCTTCTCCTTATTTCCAAATTTACTTTGTCCTTGATCATCGATTAGTTGTATTATTTTTCTTGATTCTCTCTCTTTTTTCCATTTATATGCTAACCATCTTCCTGGTTTATTAGCATTCTCAAAGTAGTTCTGTTTAGTACTTCTAATTTTTTAGGCTAATGATTCTTTCTCCAGTAAATCCATTTTATGCATTATTGTATCCATTTTCACTTTGACATCTTTTTTGTGTGGACATTTCTGAAGCTCTTTTTCAAATCTCTTGTAACCATCTTCCAATATTTTATATGTTTTTCTTTTCTTAACATTTCTCTTCCTTGTATAGTCCATTATGAAGCCTCTGGCATAGGCCTTCATCGTGTCCCAAAGATTTTGCATCGATGTATCTTCTTTCCTGTTCTCCTTAAAAAAGAAAGCCAATTCTCTCTCCATTGTCTGTACAAAGTCCGTTTCTTTTAATATTGTATTATTTAAAGTCCATCTAAGTCTTCTCCTTTGTCCTTTCCATTTCACTGTCATTGGATTATGATCTGCCCAGGTACTTGCTTCTATCTCAATTTGTTCTATATTCAAAGTCAATTCCATTGTTGTCCATATCATATCTAATCTAGACCAAGATGAATGTCTGTCAGCATAAAAATATGTTGTCTGTTTTTTCCATTTCTATCTCTCCATTCATCTTTTAAATTTATTTCCTCAGTCATCTTAAAAAAAGATTTCGGTAGTATCTTTCTACTATGTCTTGTTGTTTTATGTGTTATATAGTCCAAATTTCCATCCACTATTCCATTAAAATCTCCCATCATACATATATTATCATATTCCAGTTCGATTATTTTCATGTGCAATTTTCTATAGAAGTCACTTTGATTATTATTTGGGGTGTATATTGCTACTAAAAGAACTTTCATATTGTTATCTATTATCTCCACCATCAGGATTCTTCATTCGTCGTCTGCATATATTTGCACTGCTGGTATTGCATTTCTAATATATAAGACAACTCCTTTATTTTTACATTGTGGCAATGATGTAAAATTTTTCCCTAATTTTGAATGTACCAATAACCGTTCATATTGCTTTTTAATATGTACTTCTTGAAGGTAAATTATGTCAAATTTTAATTTCTCTAATTTGTGAAATACCTTTCTTCTTTTAACAACTGAATTAAGTCCATTTATGTTTATTGAAATCAATTTTCTCTCTTCCATAGTCATACTTTATATGCAGGCTTTACTGTTCTAGTTGATCTTAATTCACCCTGTTCTTTGTGCTCCACAATCCCCCCTACTGCACCTTCAGCTTTTTCAATCATTGCTAGTTCCTCTTCTTGAAAATCTACTGGTACTACTGTCGTTTGGAATTCCATTTCCATTCCCTTCTCTTTAAAGGATTCTGCATAAAATGCTTTCGCTTTATCTATTGTATCAATTCTGTATCTTTGGAGTTGCCACGTTAACACTAATCCTTCTGGTATCAGCCATCTGTAGTTCACACCTTTTTGAAGTAATATTTTAGTCAAAAATTGGTATTCTCTTCTCATCTCCCTCACTTTTCTTTTTATTTGCTTCAGGACCACAATTTCTTTCTCCTTATACTTCAGTGCTGTTTCTCTGGCAATCTGCAGTATTTGTGCTTTAATTGATTTCTTAGTAAACCTTATATGCACTTCTCGTGGTAGTTTATTGCACATTGCATACCTAGTATAAACTCGATATATCACATCCACGCCTTCCATCATCTTCTCCTTGGTAATTTCTAGTACTTCTGCCAAAATGCCTATCATTATTTCTGTCAGATTCTCTCCTTTCTCTTCTTCTACATTTTGAAATCTGAGATAAAATTCTGATCTGTCCATCTCCCATCCAATTAATCCACTCCTGTCATGTTCAACTTCTCCCAATCTATTGTCTATATCTTTAATTTTTTCCTCCTTCTGCTCCTCATTTTTCTCAATTTTTTTGCAGTCTCTCTTCATATTTGTTGTATACTCGCCACTTTTTCATTTGTCTTTAATTATTGTTGTTCAATCTTCTGGACTACTTGATGAATCATCTGTAATGTATCTTTCTCTCTTTCTTTTTCTTTCTCCTTCTCCTGCTGAAGCATCGTCTGAATAGATCGCTGTCCTCCAGATGGCGATGAGGAGAGCGTAGTTGAGGAGGATCCAACTGCTATTACCTTTCTACTCATTCTGTCAAGTAGTCACCAATAGCCAAAAAAGAAAAAAAAGAAAAGAAATAAAGAAAGAAAAAGCCAAGAAAAAGGAGAATATAAAAAAAAGAGGGAAAAAGGAAAAATAAAAAATTCTTCAGGTTCTTCAATACCCTAATCCACTTCAAAAAAAACTTAAATTAATCCCAATGTCAGTAAAAATAAGCTAGAGGAAAGCCAAGCTAAAAAAAAAAAAAGAAAAGCCCCCCCCCCCTTTTTTTGCTTGCTATATTATTTTAGATAAAAGCCTCTCAGAGGCTTTTTTTCTGAAGCTTTGGTTCTGAGGCTTTTTTTCTGAAGCTTCTTTCAGAGGCTTCTTTCGGCCTCCGAAATCTCCATTTGCCAGGCTGGGTTGGGCTACATTCAGAGTATAAGACACACCCAGATTTTCACCCTCTTTTGGGGGGGGGGAAGGTGCATCTTATACTCCGCAAAATACAGAAGGTCCTAAAGATTGGTCATCCTCTGCTTCGGGTTAGGGTTAGGGTTAGGGTTAGGGTTAGGGTTAGGGTTAGGGTTAGGGTTAGGGTTAGGGTTAGGGTTAGGGTTAGGGTTAGGGTTAGGGTTAGGGTTAGGGTTAGGGTTAGGGTTAGGGTTAGGGTTAGGGTTAGGGTTAGGGTTAGGGTTAGGGTTAGGGTTAGGGTTAGGGTTAGGGTTAGGGTTAGGGTTAGGGTTAGGGTTGCTTCCTACATTTCCTATTTATATCTGAGTTACCCTTCCTTTTAACCACTCCTTACCTCAATTTTGATTAGGTGTCTTGGGGTTTATGCTTGGGATTAGGTCCTAAAGATTGGTGTCCCTCTACTTCATTTTAGGGTTAGGGTTAGGGTCCAATCACCATCTCATGCAGCTGGGCACATAAATCTTACTCCCTTTCCAAGCCAGTCTCTCCCTCAAAGTTAAGTCCATTTGGTTTTCTTTAAACCACATATCGTTTGACAGTGCAGCTTTTAACTCTGCTGTCAACTTGTCTTTGGGGAGGTTGGAACAGCATCTGGTTTGTGCTCTAGTGTGTGCTTAGCATCAGCCAATAGGTTTTTTCCTCCTGGAATGTATTTTAGTTTGAAGTTAAAGCATTTAAAATACTGAGCCCAGCAAACTTGTTTGGAGGAAAGTCTTCAAGGGGTCTTCAGCACCTCGAGGTTTTTATAATCAGTCCACACTTCGAAGGGCTCCTTAACCCCCTCTAGGAAGTGTCTCCAGGATAAGAGAGCCTCTTTCTCCCATACCATCCATCTGCGTTCAGTGTCCATTAATTTTTTTGACACATAAGCACAAGCCATTAATTTGTTTTGAACATTCTTTTGAAGTAGAACAGCCGCTACCGCCACGTCGTTAGCATCAGCTTGGAGAGGTTTTGGCTTGGTCAGAGACAGACCGGTTTTTAGTAACTCGGTTAAAGGGAACATGACCTCTGCAAAGGAAGGGATGAATTGTCTATAAAAATTCGCAAAACCCAGGAAGCTTTGAAGTTGCTTATGCATTCGCGGGGGTTGCCAATCTAACACAGCCTTCATCTTTCCAGGGTCCATTTCGATCCCTTGATTAGACACTTGGTAGCCCAGGTAGTCCAAAGACTCCTTATGGAATTAGCATTTTGACAGCTTCGCATAGAGTTTGGCCGCTAAGAGGTTTTTCAGCACTTGTCTGACTAGTATTGAAGAATGGACTTTAAAGGTGGCCAGTTTTGCAGAAATGGCAAAGATATCAGCATATCTAAAAGATAGGACTCAAGAAACTTTTGTGTGGGAATGGAAGAAATGGATAGACTATGTGCAGAATAAATACCAAACAAAGAAGTATCAGATAGCTTTTAGCTGAATGTTATGTAGAAATTGTTATGTAGAAAATGTTATTTAGAAATGTATAGTATATATAGGGTGTAGAGTAATGGGGGGGGAATTTTATGACATGATATGATTTGGATTTCACCTTTTAATATTTAGGGAGTTAAAGATGAATTGTAAATTTTTTAAGGTTATAAGGGAAGTCATGGGTGGGGAGGGATGGGTTAGGGAGGGTTAGGGAGGGGAAGGGGGGGAAAGGGGAAAAATTTGTATCTGTAAAACTTTTTTAATAAAAAAAAAGAAAAAGGAGGGGGGGTGGCTGCACTCACCATCGGGTCATCTTCATTGTTAGCCTTGCCGGGACGGGCTCCTTTGGCCGGTGGTTCCTTACTCTCTTTGGTGGGGAGGGGAACCTCTACAGCTTGTCGGGCAAATCGGCTGGTATCTGGGGGCTTTCATGGTGCCCTTCTGCCTCTGGCAGCTGTGGCAGGACGTTGTTGTGGAACCGGTGCAGGTGCCAGACACTTGGAAGCCTCTCAGCTGAGGGTTTGGGGTGTGGGTGAATTTCTCTATCCAGAGCTATGGACATGGTATACCAGTCTTGCAGCCGCTCTGGCACCCCTCAGATGCCACAGGCTTTTCTGACTTCCAGATCAATGGCTTTTTAAAAATAGTGTAGAAGTATTCTGTCCGGCCACTGCCCAAGATTCCCTGCAATCCGTCTAAAGTCCCATACAAAGTCTTTTATTGGTCAATTATATTGCTTAATCATCTTTATTGTGGCTTCATTTTTCATTGTTTCGGTCAGGGTCTTCAAATCTGGCCCGGCCCAGCTCAACAAAACCTTCAGCATCATTTAGTTCAGCAGCCCCCTCATTGTGTAGCTGGGCTATGCAGTCAGAAGCATCTCCTTCATTCATCCCATCTGTAATCGCAGATACTAAGTTGCGATCTGTTTCATATTGTTCTCCACACTGATCTATATGAGCCTAGATTTGGCTGAGGAAGTAAGCCAGTTTGGTAGGCTTACCATCAAATGTTGCTCTAAACCTGAGTAGCAGTGGCTTTGCTGGTGGAATTGCCATGGTGACTGGTGGCAGAGAAGGGACCTACTGGTGTGCTGTGACTGGCAGCAGGGTGGGGACCTGTTGGGGCACTGCGGCAGGCAGCAGGGCAAACGCCAGCGGCTGAGCTGGAATCTGCAGTGGCGCTGCTGCTGGCTGCTGGAAGTTTCAATTGTACCACGACAGGGTTAATTACCTTTACTATGTGAAATGGTTCTACAAACTTCGGACACAATTGTTGAAGTGTAAATCAGCCCCGTTCCCCCCTCTGGGGTAATTGCACTTAATTAGAGATGGATGGATCTTGTTTTCCATGATGTATACTTTAAAGAAAGAAAAACCAAAATATATATATTCTAAAAAGGATTTTATTATAAAAATAGAAAAACTAGCTAACTACATCTTTACCGGCAGTTTATCTCACAGACGAACAAAGGAAGTATAAATCAGGAAGTTAGAAAAGAAAATAATGTAGACATGCGCAGTAGCTCGAAGTTTCACAAGACTAGTCTTATCTTTGTTGCTATAGATACGTGATAAAGTTCTCTGGCAGGCTACCTAGAATGGAATGGACGCTCGGCTGACAAACACATAACGCAGTGACACCAATTTCCTAGAGGCTAATTTTAATTTTAGATATTTGGTGGATAGGTAGACTCTCTCTCCCACCTGGAATTGCGGTTGGAGAGAGGCTGCGTTCGTCAGCCTGTTTTTTATAGGTTTCTGCCACCTCTCTCAAAGCACGCTTAGTATTTTCCCATGATCCTTTCAGGGATTCCATCCATTCATTTAATGACATGGATGAGGGGGGTTCTCTGGGTAATTCGGGCATGCGGACAAATTCCATTCCAGTTGTGATTTGGAAAGGTGAGTCCCGTGCTGCTATATACTGCATTGTTATATGCCACTTCCTCAAATGGCAGTAGTTCTGCCCAATCAGATTGTTGATAGTCTACATAGCACCTCAAATATTGTTCTATTGCCTTCCAGTGGCACCGCCAGTGCCGGCAGCAGCTCTTTTGGGAGCACTAACTCCTGCGATTCCGTGAAGCCGCTAGAACAGTGAAAATCAGCTGTCTAGTGGCTTGGAAACTTTCCCCCTGGGAGAAGGGGGGAAAGTGAGCTGTCAGATGGGGATAGAGCTCCCTGAGACCTCCAGGAATGATCCTGGGGTGCGGAAGGTGAGAGCTCCCCAAACATCTGACTGAGAAGCTCCGGATCCGGGATGTTTCTGTTTTAAACAGAACGAGGCATCGCGACCACCCCTGCAAGCAAAATTGTTCATAACGATTGGATCTAAAAGCAGGCAGAGCAAAGACAGGAGAAACCATAATTGCAAGTACTAAACTTTAACTCTAATAGAGTAATACTTCCTTCAGAGTTGGAGACGGGAGAAAGTTCAAAGAAAATGGCGCTGGATTGCTTAAGGGCGTGAAACCGAAATTTAAAGGGAAAGTGCTTGTTAACACCTGTTAATGCTTGTTAAAGCTGTTAGTACTGTTTTAAGACTTTGCTGGGAGAAATTAAGGTTTGCAAGCTAAAGAAAACAGGACTAATTTGTCAATAAATTGCAATACCTATTAAAGAGTGAGAACAAGAAATTTTCTGACTTTGTTGTGAGGTTGTTGGAAAGTGCAATTTGGAAATGGCTGCAAAGCCAATAAGACCTGCTGTGGTTAAAAGTGCTGGGTCTTCCCCAGCCGAAACCTCAAGAATGCAGTCCTTGTTAGCCCCCCCAGATACACAAGTTTTAACTTTAGAAGCTCTTGAAGGAGCTTTGAAGAAATTATCTACTGATTTGGAAGAAAAAAATCACACTCCATTTAGAGGGAAAAATAAAAGAAGTGTCTGAGGAGCTGCTCGATATTAAAGACACAATTCAAACCCAAAACAAGGTAATAAGAGAAAACATTGTGGATGCTTTCAAGGGAGTGTGAGGCTATGTTACATCTTTAGAGGAAGGAGTTGATGAAATTGATCAGCATAATTTGAATGTGGAGGCTAAACTGGGGGAGGCTCAGACTAAAATGGAAAAAGCAAAAGCAGAACTTGTAATGACACAGTACAAAGCAATGGAATGGGCAGTGAGGGTGAGAGGATTGAAAGAAAACAATCAGGAAAATCTCAGGGAGATTTTTGCGGAAGCCCTTGCTCAATTTACTGGAGAATCCAAAGCAGAATGCGCCTTGCAGATAGACAAAAACTTTCGTGTTAATTCATGGATTGCAAGACAGAGACAATTACCAAGAGACATTGTGATTTACTTTGTAACAAGGAGGATAAGAAATGGAATTTTACAAGCCTCTTACAAAAAGAAACTCCAAGTGGCAGGATAGGAGGTTGCAGTAATGAAGGAAATTCCCCCCAAAATGCTGAGGTCCGGAAAGGACTATGCCTTTTTAGTTGATAAGCTTAGAAACTGTCAGTTACAGTATAGATGGGAAGCTCCAGCTGGATTAGTGGTGCATTACGCAACCTCAGGACTTACGCACTTTCCGCCGGCCCCTAAAAAAGTTTTTATTCCAACAGGCGGGTCTGGCCTAACTCTCCCTTTTAAATTGGGTTTTAAATCTTTTATATAAATTGGATGTTTTTAAATTTTGTTTCTTGAGCCAAAATTATTTAATCTTTTTAAATAGCTTTTAATTTTTGTATTGTATTTGTATTTTATCTTGGCTGTTCGCCGCCCTGAGTCCCTCTGGGAGTAGGGCGGTATATAAATTTGATAAAAATAAAAAAAAAAAAATAAATTACTTAGGTGAGAGATATCGTCTTAATTCAGTTTGGAAGGCAAGAGATTTTTACACTACTATACTGAAGGCTGGAAATCCCCCATCTCCAGATGCTAGAAGAAGGAAAGAGGCAGGGGAGGCCAGAAAGGGGGAAAAGGAAGTAACACAGGCTCAAGCCCAAGGAGGTGTTTTGACTACTCAAGAAGAATTGTTGCAACTTTTGGAGGATGTTCAACTACTGGATTTATTTGAAAAAATGGAAGACCCTAAAGAACAAAGACAAACTCGAGCTGCAACCAAATGCAAGGAACAAGAATTAAAGAAACAACAAAGTCAGATGATAACTCAAGAAATAGTAGCTACAAATACGGAAACCGATGCGAGGAGCTAGACCGAAGAGGAAATTCCATGAAGAATTCCAGTCGGTTCTCCAGAAGCTTTCAGGAGCCAAAGATGGCAAATAAATTTCTGACCTGGAATGTTAATGGATTAAACTCACCACAAAAGAGGAAGAAGATATTGCACTATCTGAAACAATTTAAAAATGATGTAATTTGTTTGCAAGAGACACACATAAGAACAACTGATCAAAAATATTTGATAAATGCTAGATTGGGAACACATTTTGTAGCAGCCGCGCCTGAGAAGAAAAACGGAATAGTTATATATATAAGATCTGATCTAACGGCAAAATTAATTGAAGCAGACACACAAGGAAGATACATAGTAATTGAACTATTAATAGAAGGGAAGAAAGTACTTTTAATGGGAATACATGCACCCAATCAACAACAAGAAAAATTTTACAAACTTTTGCATACAAAGCTAGTACAAATGGATTATAAATCATGTATAATGATGGGTGACTGGAATGGGGTATTGGACACCAAGAAGGATAAAAAGACACTTTTGCAAAATTCCCAAAAAAGAGCTAAACTGCCCAAATCTTTTTTTGACATGGTGGATGATATGGAGTTGAGACATATATGGCGTGAACAAAATTTTGATTTTATTCTAATTACAAATGATTTTCTTTCTAGGGTAAAGAAAACGAAGATTTGTCCAAGAACGTTAACATATCATAATCCGGTATGGATGGAATTAGAGTCTGGAGAAGGACCTAGGAGGTCCTGGAGATTAAATGAGAACTTATTTCGATATGAAGCAAATGTGAATGAATGTAAA
The DNA here is from genome assembly GCA_038048745.1 of Coluber constrictor foxii. Taxonomy (NCBI): domain Eukaryota; kingdom Metazoa; phylum Chordata; class Lepidosauria; order Squamata; family Colubridae; genus Coluber; species Coluber constrictor. The sequence goes on along the minus strand of CM075966.1, from coordinate 42,515,779 downwards.
AAGTTAATGAAGGAATTTTTTGAATTAAATATGTACAAGGGTACACCTATGGAAATGGTTTGGGATGCAAGTAAAGCATATATGAGAGGAGTTTTAATAAACTTAAATAATGCACATAGGCATTAACGGGAAGAAACGGAGAGAATTGGAAGAGGAAATAAAAAAGAAAGAACAGGCATTAGTAGGTAAACCAGATGATAAGAATATAAAAGAAGCTATTACAATACTGCAAGGACAGTTTAATATGTTGATGTCAGATCAAGTGGCAACGAATTTGCAATATGCTAAACATAACACTTTTTGTAATGCAAACAAACCTGGTAGGTGGTTAGCATATATGTTAAGGAAAAAACAAAAATCTCATACAATAGAAAAAATAGAGTATAAAGGCAAAGAGGTATACCAACAGAATATGATTAAAAAAGCATTTCTAGATTTTTATACGAGGTTGTATGCTGGTGATAAAACACAAGGTACTGATATAGATAGATTTTTGCAGAAGGAGAATATTTCTATAATTACTGATGAGCAAAGGGAAAGATTGAATTTATTGATAACTACTGAGGAAATTCTCCTGGCAATTAAACAATTGAAAAGTGGAAAGGCTCCTGGAACAGATGGATTGACAGCAGTGTATTATAAAAATCTTCAACTAGAAATGGTGGAACCACTTAAGGAATTATTTGTTAAAATACAAAGGGGAGGAGAGGTACCACCATCTTGGAGAACAGCTTTTATTTCTTTGATTCCGAAAGAAGATCAAGATCATAGTCAGCCTAAAAATTATAGACCTATATCATTACTTAACATAGATTATAAGATTTTTGCAAAAATTTTAGCAAATAGATTAATGTCAGTTATGCAACAAGTGATTCACAATGATCAAACTGGTTTTATACAAGGGAGACAAATGAAAAGTAATGTAAGACAAATTGTTAATATACTGGAGTATTTGGGGAAGAATAACCAAGTCCCTGCAATGCTCATGTTTCTGGATGCAGAGAAAGCGTTTGATCGATTGAATTGGCAGTTTTTAGAGAAGGTAATTCAAAAGATGCAGCTGGGAGAGCATTTTATAAAATCAATTAAAGCAATATATCAGAAACAAACAGCACAAATAATAGTTAATGGTAGTTTAACAGAAATATTTAAAATTGAAAAAGGAACAAGACAGGGGTGTCCCTTGTCTCCACTATTGTTTATTTTAACTCTGGAAGTATTGCTGAATAAAATACGTGGTGCAGATAATATACAGGGTATTAAGATTAGGCAACAGGACTACAGACTATGAGCATTTGCAGATGACTTGGTTGTAACTTTAACCCAACCAGTAAATTCAGCTATAGGTTTAATGGACATAGTTAAGCAATATGGTCAAGTATCAGGATTTAAAATAAATGTAGGGAAAACAAAGATGATAACTAAGAATATTACTATAAATCAAAAAGAAGAATTGGAAAGAGTAATAGGTTGCGAGATAGTGAAGAAGGTTAAGTACTTAGGAGTTTATATTGCAACATCAAACAGGAAATTATACAAGTATAATTATGAAGTGTTACGGCATAAAATACAGACAGAGATGGATAAATGAAAAAAATTACAATTATCTTTGTTGGGAAGAATAGCAGTAGTTAAAATGAATGTTTTGCCTAAGTTTTTATTTCTTTTCCAAATGATACCAATACTTAAAAAAAAATATACTTAAAAATATTAAAAGGTAAATATCAGACTAAAAAATTACAAATAGTTTATGAATAGAGAATGAATAAAGAGAGTTTATAAAGTACTTAAAGTTAGTTTAGTAAAAGGGAGTTAAAAGTTCAAGAGGGTGATAAGAGAGTATAGATTATTAGTGTATATTAGCTTATGATTGTTAAATGTTATACCCTGTATTTTGCTCTAGGAAGTGGGGGGGAGAGGGTTGGGGAGGGGAAGGTGGGAAGGGATAGAGGGAGGGGGAAGGGGAAATGTATGTAAAATTGTTCTTAAAATTTTCAATTAAAAAAAATTGTTCTATCATTGCATTGGCTCATACTGCTGCCCCATTCATACTCAGATGAAAGGCCGAGCTGAGCCCCTGCAATGACCCAGTGGACTTTATAAATTCCCTCCAGATCTTTGCCATGAATTGGACTACCCTGTCTGATATGATTCTATGGGGTACCCTATGCAGCCTATAGATCTATTTGATAAATAGTGTAGCCAGCTTTTTTTTTTTTTTTTTTTTTTGCTGATGGGAGCCCTGGGCAACATATGAAATGGGCTTGTTTTGAGAACAAGTCTACCACGGTCCAAATGACCGTGTTCCCCCCGCTGTCAGGAAGATCTACAATAAAATCCATGGCAATTTTCTCCCATGGTCAGGACAGATCTGCCACTTGCTAGTTGAACAAATGGTACAGCTTTTCACATAGTCTTCAACATCTTTCTTCATTTTTGGCCACCAGATCTATCTCCTGGTGAGATGCAGCATTTTTAAGTAGCCAAAGTGCCCAGCTGGCTTGGCATCGTGGCAATTTTGAAGCACTTGAAGGCGTAGGCTTTGAGGCACGTATATTTTTGGACCCTTCCATACTAGTTCGTCTTTGAGGATTAGTGCCTCTTTATTCTCTTTGTACCAGGGGTCTGTTAGTAGCTCCTTTTTAAGGCTTTGGGTCATGTCTCCCCCATCTGTGAGTTTTGGTTGTCTGGTTTGTGACCGAGTGGTTGCTTGTGCTGCCGTTTGGGAGGAGGGGATTATTGTATGGATTACCTCCTGAGGCTTGCTGTTGAATTGTGGTTTTCTGGATAGGGCATGAGCGAGTAGGTTCTTCCCTCCCGGGATGTACTTTAGGTTGAAGTTAAACTGCGTAAAGTACTGCACCCAGCGAACCTGCTTTAAGGAGAGTTTTCTGGGGTTTTTTAGCACTTCTACGTTTTTGTGGTTGGTCCAGACTTCGAACTGCACTTCACTGCCCTCCAGAAAGTGCCTCCAGGTTAGTAGTCCCCACCGGACTGCATAAGCTTCCTTCTTCCACACTGCCCACCTCCTTTCGGTGTCAGTTAGTTTTTTGAAAGTGTAAGCACATGTTTGCAGGTCTCCATTTGCATTTCTTTGGAGTAGGACTGCGGCGACAGCAACATTGCTTGCGTCTGCTTGCACTACAAAAGGTTGTCAGGATCAGGGTGTTTGAGGGTTGGCTCCTCAGCAAATAGTCTTTTTAGTGTCTCAAATGACCACTGACATTCCAAAGTCAAGGTTAAGGGATGACTGGGATGGGGTTTCTGATCTCCCACCCCCACCCCAATCTTTAATACTTCCATTATGGGCATGGCTATTTTGGTGAAGGAAGGGATGGATTACCTATAGAAGTGTGCAAAACCTAGAAAGCTTTGAAGTTGTCTGCGAGTGCGAGGGGGCTGCCAGTCTAGTATGGCTCTGAGTTTTGCCAGGTCCATTTCTACCCCTTCATTTGACACTCGGTAGCCCAGGTAGTCCAGAATGGTCTTGTGGAACTCACATTTTGAAACCTTGATGTATAGCTTCGCTGCAAGCAGTTTCTTCAGGACTTGGCACACTAGCTTCACATGTTCCTCCATTGTTTCACTGAATATGAGAATGTTGTCCAAATAGATGAGGACTCCCTTGTATAGGTGCTCATGCAGCACCTCGTTGATTAATTGCATGAAGACAGCAGGGTCCCCTTGTAACCCAAACAGCCTTACTTTAAATTGGAAGCTGCCCTGTGGGCAGTTAAAAGCTGTTTTCCATTCGTCTCCTTCTCTAATTCGGACTCGGTAGTATGCCTCCCATAGGTCTAGTTTGGTGAACACCTTCCCCTTGGCCAGGTGGGACAGCATGTCTTTTGTTAGTGGCAGTGGGTAGGTGTTTTCCATGCATACTGGGTTTATTCCTCTAAAGTCCACGCAGAGCCTCATCACCCTTCTTTCTTTTCTTTAAACAAGACAGGTGTGGAAACCCTAGATTTTGCTGGTTGTATGAAACCCCAGGCTAGGTTGGCATCAATATAGTCTTTTAGCTATTTCACCTCCTTGGGGGTCATAGATTAGTTTTGGTTTTGGTAGTTTACCCCCAGGCACAAACTCTATTGTGCAGTCTGTGGGTTGGGGTGTGTGTGTAGAGTATTGCATTCCTCTTCAATGAACACCTCTGCTAAGTCCCGATATTCTTTTGGGATCTGGGGAGTCCCTGGAGGTGGCTCCGCCATTAAAACAGCCTTATCTCTTCAGTTAGAGTTGGCAGGCTTCCCTCTCAGTTGGGGTTGGGGGCGGGTCTGGACCCAGCGGCAATTTCAATTTTCAGTAACCCCCTTCCCAGGTGATCGTTGGGCCCTCATTTGTCTAGCCACCCCAGTCCCAGTATGATGGACTCAGTCATTATTGGCACCACTATGAACTGAATTAGCTCCCAGTGGCGGCCCATCTCCAGTTTGACAGGTTCAGTGACACGCATAGCTGGGAAACCCCCCCCCCCATTTGTGACATATCAACTTGCTCAAATCGTATGGGATTTGCTAGGGGTCTCATCTTAATAGCTAGCTTAGTTACTGTGGAAGCGCTGATGAGGCAGTGGGTACAGCCCGTGTCTATGATGGCCTCTACTTCCCCTTGGCATTCCATGTCTGGCACCACCAATTTTGACTTAATTGTGAAAGGACAGATGGCTTCGCTTAGCATTGGGTTGTCCTCACTATTGTTGCTGGTGTCACTGTACGTCAGTGGTGGGACCTCAGGGACCGGAGTTCTCTCTTCCCCTTCTTGGGGGAGAGAGACCTCAATGGCTTGCTGACCAAACTTCCCCTTTTCCACGAATTTCCACTGTGGTCTTTTTGGCTTTGAGGAAGAGGTTTGGCCTCTCGCTTGTGGCATGGGTGCTGGGGCCAGGCACTCAGATGCTCAGTGGCTTTCTTGTCCACACCAGAAGCATTTTGGTTCTGGAAATTCTGTTTTTTCTTTTAAATAGTGTAGCTCTTGGAACATAAAAGCCAAAATAAACAGAAGCAGACCAAGGAAATACTCTCTGGCACTTTGAAATAAGGCTTTTTCTTTTTCTTTTTTTCTGTGGCTGTTATTGGTTCTTTTTTCTTTTTTCTTTCTTCCTTCTTTCTTCTTTTTTTTTTTTTTTTTGCAAATATTTTTTATTTTTTCCCAAACTTAAACATAAAATATAATTTTCAAGAGCAAAGTCTTGATCCGGTCATACATGGTTACCACGCTTACAATCCTTTAACAAGCTCCATTCACAATTTCCCATTACATCTTTTAGAAATAAAAAATGCAAAACTTAACAGAACCAATTTTAACATCAATTCTAACATCTTCATCTAAACAAATCCATTATATCAATACAAGTTAATTTCAAATTCACTTTCACTCATTTTTATATCTATATATCAATCCTAGTCATATCTTGTTCTTTTTCATCTTGTATCTTTTACAATCCATATCCAAATAATTTTTGACAATATTCTAACCTCTTATTCTAAGTGTTTACCTTACAATTTTATCACCATTAATCTTAATTTTAAATCAGTACAACTCCATTTTTATTACACTTTATAAAACAAAATTCTATCTAGTTTTTAATCCTTTGACCCTTATCCTCAAATCTTAATATCTAGCTTTATCAATTTATCTTGATTTCTTTACATATTACGCAGGTTTATTACAAAAACATGTTTTATTTAATCTAATTTCCAACATATTTTCTACCATACCTCCATCTATTATTTGGCTGTCTTCCAACGTATTCTGTTTGGCTGATTCTCAGCATAGTCCCCTCTAAAAACACCAACTATTTAATTAATTTCAAAATAGTCTCCTCCAAGCCAACCACCATTATTGGCTGATTTCCAGCATATTATATTTGGCTGATTTCCAGCATTTTATGGGCTGATTTCCAGCATTTTATAGGCTGATTTCCAGCATATTGTGTTTGGCTGATTTCCAGCATATTCTCCTCCAAGACTCCCACTCTTGTTTGGCTGATTTCCAGCATAGTCTCCTCCAACTCTCCCATATTTATTAGGCTGATCTACAGCATTTCAGATTAATTTCCAACATATTTCCTCCGAGTCTCAAACTCTTATCTACAGTTGGTATCCATCCCACTTACTTTAATTTCCTTTAAGATATAATTATCTATTTTATATAATTTTCCCACCATACTCTTTCATTTTAAATCTCAATATATTTCATAATAATCATCATTTCCAGCACATATTACATTAATTCACAATTTATCACTAGTATCTGTGTATCTTATATTTTGTTCAATAAATCCTTATTCATTGAGGGAGGAGTCAGCTGGTGCCACGGCAACACGTTCGGGGATTTTGCTCCAAAAAACCCCGGCGATAGCCCTAATCCCAGACGGTTCCTTTGGGACCCCGCAGTCTAGTTTTGACTGCGGTAGTGTAGAGCGCCTTCCTGTGATCTCAAGGGTATCGCAAACCCCTGATTGATCCAGGGAAAGCTCTTTTTCTGTTGTTGGGGTAGCAGCCATTAATGGCTGCCAAGGCTGGGGCAGCTTGACGACAAAGCAAGAGGAAGTGACAGCGTATCGGATCGGTGAGTTTTTTATTACTATACGATCTCAGAGAACACCCTGAGGGCAAATGGTTCTGAAGATTGCATTTAAGAGGAGACAAGCGGTGAAGTAAGAAAGGGGGGTAAACATTTTCTATCCCATTCGGCTTTTTAGCTAAAGGACTTAGTTGTTTAATTGCTCTACTTTCTCTTTTGACTGAGACCGGGATTGGATTGAAAGAGAGAAGCTTTGCAGGATTGGTAATCTTTGTCTGGTTTTTGTTTTGTTTTTTCCTTAAGAGAAATATTGGTGAACATTGGCTAGAATATTTAATTGGATTTGAAGTTTTTTTTTTCTATTTTTGTTAAAACTTTTAAAACTTTCTTCTCCATAAAGTGCCTCCAGGTTAGCAGTCCCCACCGGTAATTTTTTTGCTAGTAGAAAGACAGGAGAGTGTACTGCCATCTGCTGGAGAAACTTTGTTTCTTATGTTTATTCAAGTTGACAGTTAAGAGCTACAGTGTAGACAAAACAAAGAGGCTGCATGTGAAGTTGATAAGACCAGTGTATAGTTGGAGAATGTGATTTAACAGCACTGTTTAAACAGGTGCTCTGGCTGGTGCTTATTGAAAAAGAAGCCTTGAAATAAAATATAAGATCACTGTGCTCTGTAGAGCTGTTACTTGCTTTCCTTTTTTTTTTTTTTGTTCTGAACCATTATTCTCAATATTTTGGCTTGACTAAAGTATCACTCTATGAATGCTTTCCTTTTTTTCTTTTTTTTATTTCTGACTTATATTTTTGAGATCTGTCTCTTTTTTTCTTTTTTCTTTTTTTTCTTTTTTTTTCATCTTTTTTTCTTCAGCCCCTTCTCACAACTTGGATAAAATTGTATTGGATTAAGGTAATCAAGTGCCTGAATAATTCCTGGTTTTCACTTTTGATTTTTGTAACTTATATCTATATTCTTACTCTTTACTTTTATATATATATATTGGCTTTGTATGGTTTATTTTTCTTTTTTACCTCTTTGTGTTGGATCTTTTTATTTTGCTTTATTCTTACTTTTATTTCTTTGATTAGCCCTTTGGGCCATATCAGGTGCAGAATTACAAAGACAAATCATTACAAAAGTTTGGTAAAACAAATTAAGTAGGATTGGAATAACTCACAATTAAAATACAATTAAAATAAAATACGATCTAAAATAAAATCGGGATAAAATACAATAATTTAAAATACCATTTAAATATAATTAAATTTATATTTATAATGTCGCCCCGCATCTACCCAATCAGTGTTGACTGCTATTAAAATTACATTGTTAGATCAAGTGGTCATTCTTACAATCTACCGCATTTTGCTGCACCAACTTTGTCCTCCTTCCCATCAACTTTACCACAAATTTAGCAATCCATTTTACCAACTGCAAGTTGGAACCTAACAAACAATATCGCCAAAAGTGCTCTTTAGACTTAGTGGTGCTGGTATAAAAGATCCTGCCCAGTTGATGTTCCCTCAAGTCTGAATATAGGGGGCAATCAAAAATTACGTGGGACGTTGTTTCGACTTCCCCCGTCCCACATAGACAGACCCTTTCCCTTACAGGAATACCCTTATATCTACCCCAGAGCATATTTGTTCCGAGTTGGTCCAACCTCAGTTTTGTAAAGAATCTTCTCAGGACGGGAAACAAAGGCACAGCTAAATATTTTTCTATTTTGAAGATTTGTTTATTGGCTGATAACCAGGGGCAAACTTTTACTGCTGTCACCTGTGCAATATCCGATTGGGCACTTATGTCCTTAAATCTCTGTGCAATCCAATTTCGGATCTGCCTATAGTCATACTGCTGCCAATTTAAAGGGATACCAGAGCTAGATACCTGCTTCAGAACTCTTGATAACCAGTTATTTTTATTACTTGAGATAATCTGCTCCATTAGCGCTAATTTTGGTAACCTCCCTTCCTCCATCTCGATTATTCTCAACCAATAATAAACAGTCTTCAACAAGGCCCTAGTGCCAGTCGCATGGACTCCTGTTTCTGCCCTTACTACACATGCTGGGGTTCCGGGGGACACTGCCAAAATTCTCCTAAGGAACTTATTTTGAGGGGTTTCCAGCCCATGCAGCTTAACTGACCCCCATATTTCTGCCCCATAGGTAAGTACTGGTTCGATTTTCGCCTGGAAGACCTTTAACACTGGGATTAATGTAGATGGAGTTTTCTCTAAAATAAGTTTGTTTAATTGAGCCATCCGAGCCGTGGCCTTCCGAGCTCCGGCTTTTACCTGCTTATTCCATTTGCCATTTGTCTGAAATACTAGCCCTAAATAGGTAAATGACTGAACTTGTTCTATTCTTCTGTCATTTAAAACCCATCTCCTTATATTTTGTTGCCTGCTAAATATCATTACCTTTGATTTCTCTATATTAATTGTCAGGCGATTTTTTATACAATATGCTGCCAGCCTCCCGAGTGACCTTCGTAGCCCCACCTGTGAGGCTGACAACAAAATTATATCATCGGCATATAACAAGCAATTGACCTGTCTTGTTCCTATACTAGGCCCATGGAGTGATGTATCTTCCAGACATTTTGGGAGGTCATTTAAATATAAGTTAAAAAGTGTTGGGGCTAAAATGCAACCTTGTCTGACGCCCTTTTTTAATGGGATTGTGTTTGTTACCGATCCTGACCTATTCACTCGAACTCTTACTTGGGTTTCCGTGTATAACAGTCGAATTAAATATAACAACTTCTTTTCTATTCCCATAGCCTCTAATTTATCCCATAAGATTTTTCTATAAATTGTATCAAAGGCTGCCTTCAAATCTATGAATGCCACATACAGAGGTTTTTTCCAAAACTTAAACTTAGTTATTAGATGGTCCAGCACAAAACAATTATCCATAGTAGATCTTCCGCTCCTGAAACCTGACTGCTCTTCAGCTAAGATGTTATTTCTCATTATCCAGTCCTCTAATTTATGAAGCAAGTGCTTAGCATAAATTTTTGCTGAAATATCGATTAAACTAATTAATCGAAAATTATCAGGATTGTCTCTGGAACCTTTTTTATGTAAGGGGATAATTATTGATGAACGCCAACTAGCAGGAATTTGCCCTGTTCTATTGATAAAAGTAAAGAGACCCGCCAGGACAGGCGCCCACCAGGCTATGTTATCTTTAAATAAGGCTGCCGGGAGCGCATCCTGTCCTGGAGCTTTGTTTGTCTTCAGGGAGGAGATTAAACGCCTCACCTCCGTGATTGACACTTCTTCCCACTGCGGTAAGGCTTCATATTCCTGTATCAAGCTCGGAGAGGATATAAGCTCATCAGAGTTTTCCACTGCTGCTAGCGTGGCCAAATGCTTCTCCCATCTTTCTGCACTAATGTTTGGGTCACTTATTGGTTTTCTATCTCTAATAATTTTTGAGACCTCCAACCAGAATAGTGTGGGTGAGGCCAGCTTTGCTGCCTGTTCTAGACCAGCCCATAGGTTGTCGATATAGGAGGCCTTTTTTCTCTTCAGTAGCTGCTTATACTTCTGCCTTATTGTAATATACTCCTTCTGTAGTTCCATGTTTGGGCTGCTTAAGTATCTCCTAAGTGATTTCCTAAGCTGTTTTTTCTTTTCCTTACAGTCACTGTCAAACCATGATGAGTTACTAGAATCAGACGGGCCCATTGGCTTGGTAGTCATGGAAAAATGCTTCAATTTATAGCATATTTCCACAAAACAAACTATAGGCTCTTGTTCACCCGTACTGTTTGCGCATATATGCGCTAAGGCTTCCATACATGGTGAATTCATGAATTCAGTCACTGCTTTGCTATCAACCCTCTTCCATGTTAATCTTTTCTCTTGGGCTATTTCTAAGTTGAGGCCTATTTGTTGGATTGATTCATTCCTTTTCCTTAAATCTGAAGGGATTGCCATGGACGTCGCAATAGGAAGGTGGTCACTTTCTGACCTTGGTAACGTCAAGACTGGAGTTGCCCCTGCTACTAGGCTGTGAGAGACACAAAAATAATCGATAGAACTACATGCCTTGGGGCCAAAAAAAGTTATGGGGTACCTTCTGAGCTCCGAGTACTGGCCTACAATTTGGAGGTTACAGTTATATATCATAGTTAGAAATTTTCCCCCATCTTTGTTCTTTTTCCTGTCTTGGGAGACCCATGATTGTTGGTTATGTAAATATCCCTCAGGAATTGTACCATTTTCAATAAAAGGTTCCAACGAGGGACCCACACGCGCATTAAAGTCTCCTGCCAAAATTAGAGGTGTTTTTGTGAATTTTTTCCGTATTTCTAATATTTTTACCTCTAGAGCCTCCCACAAATCCCCCATTGCTGGGTTGACATACACATTTGCAAATATCATTGACTTCCCTTCATATTCCAAATGGATTGCTTGGAAAAATAGAGGGCCATCCTCCAAGCATATCTCATTTCCCTTCCATCCTAGTTCAGCTTTCACCAAAATGCCCAATCCTCCAGAGGCTCTTCCTTTTTTAGCTACTCTCTTTGCTGGCAGCTGCCAAATATTAAACCCGGGGAGCTCAATTGGGGTCTCATCGTTGCTAACCCATGTCTCCTGCAAGGCAATTACATGGTACCTATTTAAAAATTTAATACTATCATCTGTGCCCCAACTTCCTCTCCATCCTGCCACATTCCAAGAGAGGAAGTGCACTCTTGAAGGACGTGGTTGCTCACTATTTCCTAGTCAGGCTTCTTGGATAATCTCTCCTACCCCTCCTCCCTCGTTTACACACACACACCCATTTAATCGCCTGAGTTCAATAGACTTCTGTTTGGGCATCGTTGCACTGCCTGTTACTTTCGGGCTTGCAGGTCCATGGGCTCTATTAATCTCTGCCTCCACGGTAAATGATTTTGCATGAGGCACCGCGTTTGTGTCGTTTCTTGGCATCATCTTTGCCGCTAAGGGGGATTGGGGGATTCCTTCCTGGGTGCCTTCCATCTCCGATGTTTGTCCCACAACGCTTTGTGTTAACAAATCTACTGTCTCTGGTACCTTGTGCTGTATAGACGTGGGCATCAGGCTTCCTGGGTTTATAGGCTGCTGGCTTTCCGGAGCTGCCTCGTGCCTTGAAGTGGGTAGAGCTATCGACGCTAAAGGAGCGGCAGAAGAAATAGTCTGCTTCAGCAGCTTCCTCGTCTCTTTAAGTTTTTTAAGTATTTCTTGCTGCTCCATTTGTGAAAGTGAGGAGAAAGTTTCCAAACAGGCAGAATCGAATGTCTCATCTTGTACCAAGCCAATTGAAGGAAGTTTCACTTCAGCTGAGTCCAAAACCCTAACCGACATTTCCTCTGTAACACTAAATCTCCTCCCTACCTTGGCCAGCCTGCTTTCCCTATTCAGTCCACTTTCCCCAACAGCTGTTCCATGCACTGCCACACTCTCCCTAGGGGCTCTCTGAATTAGCGGAATGGCCTCACCACTAGAAAAAACTCGGGTAGGTAAAATTTGATAATAAGCCAAGAATCCTCTCATTCGCATAAGCAGGCTTGGGAAGAGCTGTTGTTTGAACTTAAAAAGAATTCTGATATAATTATCACGTTGTGGAAGATGTTCATATGCTGCCAAATCTACTGCCCCCTTGTCACACCGAGTAAGCTGTGACAAAGAGGTCATTATCTGTTTTTTTGAAGACCATCTACCCACATTTATCTCAGAATTATATATATTCAATACAATCTGCTCCTTCAATAATCGCCTGTTTCCCCCCCCATTCTTGTACCGTGGGATTTCAGGTCCAACCAGCTCACCATCTCTTGCTTTTTTTCCATGCTTACAGTCAATATATTGTCCGCTTGTTCTTTCCCTCGGTTGCACCATCTGACCAGGTCGTTCTGTCTGACAGCCAGTTGAACATACCTGCGGCTTTTTTGTCTGTGCCGCAGAAATAAGATTGATCACAGAGTCCAACTTTAAACGCACCTCTGCAAATTGGTCAAAAATGGCCAAGACTGTCTGAGAAGTGAGCATACTGTGTTGGCTAATGAAATCCCTTGTACTAACATTTAGCTGGTTTTCAAATCCTAAAGCTAATTCACTATGGTCGTAAAACTCCGACTCTAAGCCCTTGTCCCGGCCTGGAGCCGATTCACCCAAAGTTGCTGAGTCATTTGTCGTCAAATTACGCAGAGGGGTTCGCAAGCTTCCCAGCTGTCTTCCTGATTGATTCTCCTCTGCCTGCGATTCCCACTCCAGGGGGGAATCCCCAAACAATGCCAAAGCATCACGGCTAACCGGCAGGGAAAGGGGGGAGGATGCACGACCCACTGTTGAGTGCAAAAGCTGACAAAATCCGTCAATCTTCTGTTGCTTTTGAGGAATGGTTCCAACTTCCTTACTGTTTGGAGAGCAATATGCCGCCTTTCTTTTCTTCCCCTTGGGAGAGGCCATCCGGACTCCCGGTTTCTTCGCCTCTTTCTTTCTTTTTGCTCAACGGAGACGTTAGGGAAAAGGAGGCAGCATCTGCAATCCAATGCTCTCTACATGGGGCTCCCCTTGAGGTGCACCCGGAGGCTCCAACTCTAGCCCTCTACACAATAGCAGCAGAAACTTAAGTTAAGTTAGTAAAACAATTGTTCCTTTATTCATTTTTCTCTTTTTTAAAATTAATCTCTAAAGGATTACGGTTTGGAAGAACCAGAAGAGTCTGATTGACCAACCTTTTGTTTTTCCTTTGTTGTTGATTTTTGCTCCTGTATTTTTTGTTCCCCTTTGTCTCCCTCGCTTTTTGGATTTTTCATTCCCTTTGTTTGTTTGTTTTTCTACTTTTTTTCTCCCTTGTTTGGGATACAAAATGAGTAAAAACATAGCAACAGTGGGATCTGCTGCAACTATGCCTGCTTCATCACCATCTGGTTGGCAAAGATCTATCCAGACAATGCTACAACAAGAAAAAGACAAAGATAAAGAATCACCAATACAAACAATTTTACAAACAGTACAAAGAATGGAAAGACAACTGACTAAATTGGAACAACAACTATCCAAGACAGATGAAAAAGTCCAAAGGATGTGGAACAGCAGCTACTCAAGACAGATGAAAAAGTGGATAATATTCAACAAACAATGGTGAAATACGAAGAGAGATTGACAACATTAGAGAAGAGGGAAGACCAAAGGGAAGAGAAAATAAAAGAAATTGAGAATAGACTGGGAGATGTGGAACTAGAAGCAAGCGGATTAATCGGATGGGAAATAGAAAAAGCAGAATTTTATTTGAGATTTCAAAATGTAGAAGAAGAAAAAGGAGAGAATCTCCCAGATGTGATGATTGGGTTGTTGTCTGAAGCCTTAGAAACCACAAAAGAGAAGGTGATAGAAGGAGTTGACGAGATCTACCGAGTATATACCAGATATGCAATACGTAATAAACTCCCAAGAGAGGTACATATAAGATTCACTAAGAAATCGATCAAAGCACAAATTCTGCAAGCAGTAAGGGAAAAAACCTTGAAATATAAAGAAAAAGAAGTGGTGGTTCTGAGACAAATACCAAGGAGAGTAAGAGAGTTGAGAAGAGAGTATCAGTTTCTGATGAAAATATTGATGCAAAAGGGAATTAACTACAGATGGTTGACCCCAGAAGGATTAACTTTTGTATGGCAACTTCAAAGATACCGGCTGAATACAATTGATAAAGCAAGAGCTTTCTATGACCAATTTCTTAAAGAAAAAGAAAAGGAAACGCAATTTGAAATGCAACCTGTAGTTCCAATAAAATTTACAGAGGAAGAATTGGCAATGCTGGAGTTGACAGAGGGAGCAGTTGGGGGAGCCATCCAACAAAAGGAACAACGTGAAGTAAGATCTACTAGAACAATAAGACCTACATATAAAGTATAAATATGAAAGAAAGGAAATTAATTTCAATAAACATAAATGGACTTAATCCGGCTATTAAAAGAAAGAAAGTATTCCACAAATTAGAGAAATTAAAAGCTGATATAATTTGTTTACAAGAAGTTCATATTAAAAAACAACATGAATACTTATTGACACAACCAAAACTTGGGAAAACCTTTTTATCCCTATCACAAAGCAAAAAAAGAGGAGTAGTATTATATATTAAAAATACAATAGTGGCGGAACAAAAATATTCAGATTTAGAAGGTAGAATTTTGATGGTTGAAATAATTGATAATAATATGAAAATCCTTTTAATAACAATATATGCTCCAAATGAAAATCAATATGACTTTTATAGAAAATTAAATAATAAAATAATCGAAACGGAATATGATAATATATGTATGATGGGGGATTTCAATGGAATTGTGGATGAAAATTTGGATTACAAAACAAATAAGGTAACAAAACATACCAGAAAGATATTACCAAGAGCTTTCTTTAAGATGATGGAGGAAATGAATATGAAAGATACATGGAGAGAAAGAAATAGAGAAAATAAACAATATACTTTCTACTCTGACAGACATTCATCTTGGTCTAGACTAGATATGATATGGACAACAATGGATTTGTTGCTGAATATAGACTATGTGGAAATAGAAGCCAATTTATGGGCAGATCATAATCCTGTGATAATAACTTGGAAAGGACGAACAAGAAGATCCAGATGGACCTTAAATAATACAATATTAAAAGAACAATATTTTGTGCAGAAAATGGAAAGAGACTTGGCTTTCTTTTTTAAAGAAAACAATAAAGAAGAAACATCGATACAAAACTGATGGGATACAATGAAGGCATATGCTAGAGGAATAATTATAGATTACACAAGGAAAAGGAATGCAAAAAAAAGACTAACATCGAAATTATTAATTGAGGTTTATAAAAGGTTTGAAAAGGCACTCAAGAAAGATGCACACAAGAAGGATATTAAAATCAAAATGGATACAATAAAGCATAAAATGGATCTACTGGAGAAAGAAGAACTAGCCCAAAAAATAAGAAGCACCAAACAAAATTATTTTGAAAACGCAAATAAACCAGGCAGATGGTTAGCCTATAAATTGAAAAAGGAAAGAGAATCGAGGAAAATAACACATTTAGTCGATTCACAAGGGCAAAGTAAATTTGGAAATAAAGAGATGGGGAAGATAATACAAGAGTTTTATAGACAACTATATAAAAAAGAGGCAATAGAGGAGGAAAAAATGCTAAAGTATCTACAAGAAGCAAAATTACCTCGGATTTGTAAAGATGTGGAGGAGATGCTCGAAAGAAATATAACGATGATGGAGTTAACAGAAGCAATCAAGAAACAAAAGAATGGGAAGGTCCCGGGGCATTGAAAGTTACAAATCTAGCAGAAATGGCAAAAATATCAGCGTATTTGAAGGATTATACACAAGAAAGATACATATTGGAATGGAGAAGATGGATTGAATATATTCAAAATAAGTATCAGACAAGAAAATTTCAGTTAGCTTATGAATGAGGGTTAAATTCTAGAAATGTTGTGTTATCTATAGGGGAGTTAAGGTGTCAGGGGATGATTTGTAGCCTAGGGATAGTTAGGTTATTTTAGTTTATGATTGTTAATTGCAATACCCTGTATTTTGCTCTGGGAAGTCTGGGGGGGTGGGGGGGAATGGGGGGGAGGGAAAGAGGGTGGGGGGAACAGTGGGGGGGGGGTAAATTTTCCTTTTTGTTGTAAAACTTTTCAATAATAAAGAAACAAAAGAATGGGAAGGCCCCAGGGCCTGATGGTTTACCAGTTGAATACTACAGGACATTACAAGAATCCTTGGCCCTTCCACTATTGGAGGTGATGAATGAAATGATGATAAAGAAGCAAATACCTAAATCATGGACTGAGGTGTACATTACATTAATTCACAAAGAAAACACAGACCCACAACAAATCAAAAACTATAGGCCCATATCCTTGCTAAATTCAGATTATAAAATTTTTGCTTCAATATTGGCGGAGAGACTTAAGAGATATCTGAACAATTTTATACATGTGGATCAAAATGGATTCCTCCCAAAAAGACAAATTAGAGATAAAATTTAGTATTTAGTATTTATTCGATTTGTATACTGCCCTTCTCCAACAGGACTCAGGGAGGTGAACAGCCAAAGTAAAATATAATATACAAAATTTAAAACAATTTTTTAAAAATTATTAAATAATTTCGGCCCACAATTTAAAACAACCCAATTAAAATCAATTAGAATTAAAACAGAGGATGGGATCAAGTCAGCCCGGCTAGATGAAATAGGTGAGTTTTAAGGGCCGGACGAAAAGTCCGGAGGTCCGATATCTTGCGTATCTCCGGGGGTAGGTCATTCCAGAGGGCAGGTGCTGCCACAGAGAAGGCTCTCCCCCTGGGGGTCACCAGCCGACATTGTCTGGCCGACGGCACCCTAAGGAGGCCCTCTCTGTGTGAGCATACTGGCCGGTGGGAGGCTATTGGCGGCGGAAGGCGGTCTCGCAAATACCCAGGCCCTAAGCCATGGAGCGCTTTAAAGGTGGTCACCAACACCTTGAAGTGCACCCAGAAGACCACCGGGAGCCGGTGCAGCTTGCGCAGGAGAGGTGTCACGTGGGAGCGCCCTGTCGCTCCCATAATCCCCCACGCGGCCACATTCTGGACCAGTTGGAGCCTCCGGGTGCGCCCCAAGGGGAGCCCCATGTAGAGAGCATTGCAGTAGTCCAGGCGGGAAGCGACGGGTGCTTGAGTAACTGTGCGCAGGGAGTCCTGATCCAGAAAGGGATGCAACTGGTGTATCAGGCGGACCTGATAGAAAGCCCCCCGGCCACAGCTGTCATATGCTCCTCTAAAGACAGCCGTGCGTCCAGGAGGATGCCCAAGTTGCAAGCCCTCTCTGTGGGGGCCAACGACTCGCCCCCAATAACCAGTGATGGCACTAGCTGGCTATATCGGGACGCCGGAAGCCACAGCCACTCGGTCTTGGAGGGATTGAGTTGGAGCCTGTTTCTCCACATCCAGGCCCGCATGGCCTCCAGGCACCGGGACATCACTTCAAGGGCATCATTGGGGTGGCCTGGGGTGGAGATGTACAGCTGAGTATCATCAGCGTACTGATGAAACTCCACCCCAAAGCCACGGATGATCTCACCCAGCGGCTTTACATAAATGTAAATGTATATAAGAATAATTTTGGATACCTTAGAGTATTACGAAGCACATCCTGAAAAACAGATGGCTTTGGTATTTTTAGATGCAGAAAAAGCATTTTATAATGTTAATTGGCGATTCATGATACTTCAAATGGAAAAGATGGGCTTTGGTAGGAAATTTATACAGGCAATTGAAGCTATTTACTTTAAACAGACAGCAAAAGTGATGATAAATGGAGAATTGACTGATTCAATTGAAGTAGAAAAAGGTACTAGACAAGGATGCCCACTGTCCCCATTGTTGTTTATATTGACTTTAGAAGTTTTAAATAGACGCATTAGAGAAGAAAAAGAGATAAAAGGCATGAAAACTAAAAAAGAAGAATATAAACTCCAAGCCTTTGCAGATGACTTGGTCTTTATCATTGAAGAACCATTAACAACAATAAATAAATTGATAGAAACTTTTGGAGAATTTGGCAAAGTAGCTGGCTTGATAATTAATAAAGATAAAACGAAGATAATGACTAAAAATATGTTGAAAAGCAAAAAGAAGAATTGATGGAGGTTTCACAAATGCAGGTTACAAACAAAGTAAAATATGTGGGGATATACTTAACACCAAGGTGTAGTGCACTTAAAGAAAGTAACTATAATAAGCTCAAACAACAGATAGGGCAAGATTTGGTGAAATGGGGCAATTTGCAATTTGGCAATTTTTCTTTGGTATGATCTCAACTATTAAGATGAACATTTTGCCTAGAATTTTCTACCTATTTCAAACTATTCCAATCAAGTTGGGTAAGGAATTTTTTGTAGACTTAAACAAAACGATATTGAAATATATTTGGCAAGGGAAAAAGGCGAGAATAAAATTAAAACTGTTACAAGATGCTAAAGCCAGGGGTGGTTTTGTTTGCCTAACTTTGAATTGTATTATCAAGCAACAAGTCTAATGTGAATTAAGGAATGGATAACTTTGAGAAATTCTAGATTATTGACTCTGGAGGGACATGATTTGTTGTTGGGGTGGCATGCCTTTTTATGGTAGAAAAATACAAGGGTATTTTAGAAGACATCAGATACGTGAAGCTTTATGGTTGAACTGGGAGAAGGTCAAAAAATACCATTATTTGAAGATTCCAACCTGGATATCTACAATTGAAGCTTTTTCATATCCAGTAACACTTAAAAGGGAACAAATTATTAGATATAGTGAATTGTTGGATGAAAAGGGTGAACTCAGATTAAAGCAGGAATTAGAAGATCAGGGATATATGATGGATTGGTTTTCATATATGCAAATATTTTCTAGATATCAAGAAGATCTCAAACAAGAAGGTTTTTATAATGTCTTGACTAACTTAGATAAGATTTTGATGGGCTCTGATGATCATATAATCAAAAAATTGTATGGATATTTATTTATTTATTAGAAGTAAAACTGGAAGAAGAACAATGATAAAGAACAATGTTAAAGAAACAATGATAGCGTGGGGGGAAATTTTGGTTACAGGATTGATTTAGAGAAATGGCAAAAATTGTGGTCACATAATTATAAAATGACAATGTCTACAGCTTATAAGAAGAATTTATATAAGATGTTTTACAGGTGGCATCTACCCCCAACGAGGATAGCCAGAATGTTCCAGAATAAATCGGAGAAGTGTTGGAAGTGTCATCAGACTCCAGGATCCTACTTCCACATGTGGTGGACATGTGGTGAAGTAAAGAGATATTGGACTAAGATACACACGTGGTTGGAAAAAATGACTAAGAGACATATTGACTTGAAACCAGAGATATTTTTATTAGGGATCTTACCAGAGACATATAATAAAGAATTGCAATATTTAATTGTGAACCTTTTAACAGCAGCTAGAATTGTATATGCAAAAAATTGGAAAGGAGAAAGGACATCTACTGATGAAGAAATTATTAAGAAAATGATGGACTGTGCTGAAATGAGGAAATTGACATTTGAAATAAGACAGCAGGAAGATAAACAATATTAACTGATATGGGATTTATTTTACCAATGGATGGACAATAAGAAATGGAGATAAACATGAAATATGTGTGCCGAAATAAACTATGTGAATTTCTTTTTTTTTCATATATATGAAAATAACCTTAAAATAGTGATATATTGAAGAGAGGAGGGAGCACAAAAGGATACAAACCGACCGATATACTGTCCGTAATTGTATCGAATGATGATGTTTTTATGTGTTTTATTTTTGTTTAAAAAATAAAAATTATTTGGAAAAAAAATAAATCCTTATTCATCAATTTAACATTTGTTTGCAAATTAGAATTAAAGCATATTACATCAAACAATAAATTTTCTTGAAGTTGTCCCGCCTCAAAATATACTCTTCTTTATTATTTTTAATCCCCTATATATCATCCTCTATTTTAATTGCCATCTCTTATTTTCTATTTTTATTACTCTAAAAACCTTCCTGTTTTTATCCAAAAATCATATATACCTTTAGGCTTTTAAACTTTACATTTCAGTTAATTACATTTAAATTTATCCACTTTATTTCTTCCTTTTCTTCCTTTTCCTATCTGTCCATAAATGTTCCATTTCAAAGTTCATCTGTTCAAGTTGAGAAATTCTGTATGTCCCTTTAAAGCTTTTATAATGTCTGTTCCAAGCGTGATGTATCAACTTCCTGTCTTTGGTTGCTGTGCCACACCTAAATTTTGTTTGCTGAGCTTGTTGTTCTCCATTGTTAAACATCCAAAATATTCTTTCTTTCTTCTTTCTTAAAATCATCTGGGACAGAATAGGAATCTCCAAAATCCATGTGTCTAATGTTAATTTCAAATAATCCAAAGTAAAAAGCCATTTAAAATGTTTCTTTTCCAAACAGAAAGAGAAATCTCTTCAATCCACTTTCCTGCTTAGTCACTGCAGACTCCATGGCTATTTTGTAGCCATCCATCTGTCTATCTTCATTAGCTTCATTTACTTTCAGAGGCGTTAGCTCCCAAAGAAACAATTCTCCAATCCACTCCAATTCAAGGCAAAGTCAATTTTCAAAATTATTAATGCCAATTCTTCCAAGTCAAATTTACAGAAACAAAGTCTAATTCGGGTCTTTTTCCATTTTTTTCCCTTTCAGTCTTTAAGCCCCGCAGCTCAGCAGCCGCTTTTTGCATTTGGGGTCTTATTTTTTTTAAAAAATCCTAATAAATGTGTTGTATTGCCTGGGTTGGTGTCACTCACCCAGGTTTGAGATATTCACTCTTTCTTCTTCTTCCTCCAGCATAATCCTTGTTCCTGGCTGCCGCAGTTTCAGGACAGCCACCATGGCTGCTGTTCCACTGCCGCCGGTGTGAAGGAAAAGCCTCCGGCCCCGAGGAACCTGCCCGTTCCTCTCGGCTGCCCAAGGGGTTCCTTCTTGTCCCCCTGTCCCTGCAAGACAGGGGAGGTCTGAAGACCTGTCGGCGGCAGCTTGGCAGATGGGATTTGGCAAAGCTCCGTGGAGCTCGCCATTTCCCCGTCTGTATCCCCACAGCACCAACCAGAAGCTCTATTGGTTCTTTTTTCTTGTGGTTGTTCTGTGAACTCTCTTTTTGGGATATAAATATTGGACAACTGTTTTTAGTTTTTAAAACTATGTTTTAGGAATCGGTGTACTAAAATGAAAACAGGCTTCTGTTTTCTTTTAAAAGCATTTTTTTTTTGCTTTTAAAAGAAAAAAAAGCCTCTGACAATCAGGCAACTCATCTGGGAACATCAGAGCCTTTTAAAAGCATTTTTTCTACAACCTCTTAGGCCGAAGAGGTTGTAGAAATTTTTTTTTCTTCGGCTGAAAAAATGCTTTTAAAAGTAAAAAAAAAAAGCCTCTGATGATCCTGCAGCTCAGCTGGGCATTGGGGTGGAGGGGGGGGGGGGGCAGGGGTTTTTGCTACCAGTTCTCCGAACCACCCACTGCCATTGCTACCAGATTGGGTGATCCAGTCCGAACCGAGAGCATTTCACTCCTGCATCCGGCCCTCTTAGTTCTTGGCAAATAGATGGGGAAGAAATGGAGGTAGTGGCAGATTTTATTTTCCTGGGCTCCAAGATCACCACACATGGGGACTGCAGCCAAGAAATTAAAAGACTCTTGATCCTGGGGAGGAAAGTGATGGCAAATCTAGACAGCATACTAGAAAGCAGAGTCATCACCCTGCCAACAAAAGTTCATATAATCAAGGCTATGGTTTTCCCAATTGCAATGTATGGCTGTGAAAGTTGGACCATAAGAAAGACTGAGCACCAAAGAATTGTGTGTGTGTTTGTGTCTGAGAGAGAGAGAGAGAGAAAGAGAGAGAGAGAGGGAGGGAGGGAGGGAGGGAGGGGGGAGACAAGTATACAGTTTGGGAAAGAGGCACAGACAGAAGTGGTAAATTAAATAGTGGGTGAGGCACACATGGAGTAAAATAAGTGTGGGTTTGTTACTTAAGGCCTGCCACCAGATGATTTTGCTTCAGTTCAGATGAAAATCAGAATAAACACACAGGGAAGACTTCACTAGAAAGGGCTTTCTTTTACTCCAGGAGAAAAACAGAATAAAGAACTGGAAAAGCCTTCACAGGAACACACACACACACACACACACACACACACATCCATGGTAAAATTGTCTTCCATGAAACCAGTCCCTGGTGCCAGAAAGGTTGGAGACCTCTCAATTAGACCATGCAGGGTCCCTACAGGAGAGCCCTTTTAAGGATTATGTATTAATAGAAAAGCAACTAACTCAGCTCTGATCCTAAATGCTAAAGCTGTTGCACATAAAAAACAGAGGAACTATCACAGCCACATTTTGGATCTGAGTGGAGGGCCTGGGAAAGGTGTCAGAATAACACTTAGAAGGGACTTTGGAGGGGACCCTATACCATTTCAGAGAAATGGTTGTCCACTCTTTTCTTAAAAACCTCCAGTGATCAAGCACCCAGAACTTCTGCAGACAAGCAGTTCCACTGGTTAATTGTTCTCACTGTCAGGAAGTTTCTCCTTAGTTTTAGGTTGATTCTCTCTTTGTTCAGTTTCCATCCATTGCTTCTTGTTTTGCCTTCTGCTTCTTTGGAAAATACATTGGGCCCCCGTTTCTTTCTGGCAGCCCCTTAAAAGCCTGTTGCCTATCACACTCTTGGGAAAAGCATGTGAGCCATTTCCTCCTTTCAGTGGTCCATGAAAGTACATCTATAGTATGTAGATAATAAAGTCGAAAAAAGGTGAACAACATTTTTGCAGAACTATAGATATTGTTCTGACCTAGGCTTCGTGAGTCAGTAAAACACACGAGTAGTCCCAAAATAAGCCTCAGATAGCTCAACTGGCTGAATAGCCTGTTATTAACATCCAGCTGTCTGCAATTACATCAGTTCGAGGCTCAAGGTTGACTCAGCCTTCCATCCTTTCCAAGGTAGGTAAATTGAGGACCCAGTTTGTGGGGGCAATAAGCTGACTTTGTATAAAAAATATACAAAAGTATGAAGGCTATTGCTTAACACCTTGTAAGCCGCCCTGAGTCTCCGGAGAAGGGCGGCATATAAATCTAATTTTAAAAAAAAACTCTTTTATTGCAACAGCTGTGAATTCTGTTCATCCACAGATGAGTCCCAAATAGTTGTAAAGAGTCCTTCAGGGTAAGGCTGATAATCACCCTTTATCTCACTTCACATGCTGCCAAAGACCTATTTGGCAAAGCCACGTGGAGTCCAGAATCAAACAGAGCTTCAGACTTTAAACTGAACGGAATTAACAATGTTGCTTCCTGCAAAGGCCCACGTGCTTTTGCTCCTCTTTTAAGTCTTATGGGAGGGGCCAATCATCTCTACTCAGCCCTACTCCTGAGTCATCCCTTTTGTTTTAACTACTCTTGCCTTCTGGCATGCGCACACTGGGAACAGGCTCCCCCTGTTCCTCTGCCTCACTGAGGTCCGACTTGGGAGGCTCTGGAGGCAGCACATACCTCCCAGATGGCCCTTTCTCTGCCTCCGATGCAGGACCCTTGTCCGAGCCTTCCACAGAGTCCAGGACTGGTCCATTTTCCTCCCCAACCTCCTCAATGTCCGACTCTGCTGCCAGCTCCGCAGGCTACCGGCGGACCACAACACTATCCCTCACTGCAAGGCCCTTCCCCTGTGTCTGGCGATACGGATGTGGCCGTGAGAGGAATTGGTCGTGGAAAGGCTTTCACGAAAACAGGTGCATGCACAGAGGTCGCATCCTCCCAGGTGAAATCCTCTGACCCATATCCCTTCCACTCAATGAGATACTGGAACCGTCCTTTCAGCCACTGGGAGTCCCGAATGCTGGCAACCTCAAACTCGGACGATCCATCTCCGTCATGTGGCGCTGGCTGGGGTCGGTCAGGTTGGCAGAGCTGGCAGGCCAGCCATTCTGGAACAAGGAGGGATCTATGGAAGACTGGATGGATTCGCATCGATTGAGGCAATGTCAGACAGTAGGCGACTGGGTTGATGACCGCTTCAACAGGGAATAGCCCAAGGTACCGGTGGTCTAGCTTCCTGACCGGCCGGTCTGATGGAAGGTGCCTGGTGGACAACCAGACCTGATCCCCCACAGCCAACAGCGGTGTTGCCTGCTGAGATCAGTCTGCAACTCTTTTATAGTCCTCCTTGTGTGAAGTTTCCAAAAGATGCCCTAATTAATTCATGAGCCACGAGCCAAACTTCAAAAGAAATAAAGTCATTTATTAGGAGCACCATTTTGGGAATATTCAGATGCAGTTAGAACTAATCCCACATAGATTTACGTTCCCCTATGACCCTGTCTCTCCCCTCCTCCCTGGCCATGTCATAAATCACATTCTCCAATTAACCACTTTAGCTGGCTGTGAAACCCAACACTTTCCTGCTGATTGCGGTAAGAAAGCATCTGTGGAATGTAGTTTCAGTTAGGGAAATCAATCAGCTCCATCAGTTCTCCCTCCCTTCTGCTCATGGCAACTGGAAAGCTTTGCAAGTTGACACCCTGGCTTTCTCCAGATACCATTGAACCTATTGATGGACAGTGTGCAACTCAGACAGATAGTCAGTAGCTGCAGGAACTGGTTAGTCGAGTTGTGTGAGGGGAAAGAACCGAGCATGACATCCCACATTGGCCAGGAAAGGAGTCATTTGCGTGGAGGTGTGCTGCGAGTTGTTGAATGTGAACTCTGCTACTGCCAAATAATCTGACCAATTGTCTTGTTGCTGGTTCGCAAAACAGCGCAGGTATTGCTCCACAATGCTGATGACTTTCTCAGTCCCGCTGTCGGTTTCCAGATGATGTGACGATGACAGGCAGATTTTCATATCTAAGGCCGTCTTCAGCCCTTTCCAAAACTGGGCTGTAAATTGAGCCCCTCTGTCTGAAATGACCCTATCAGGTAGGCCATACAGCCTGAAGACGTGTTGGATAAATATGCAGGCAGTGCTGCAAGCCATTGGTAACCCATGACATGGAATGAAATGCACCATCTCCGTCAGCATTTCTACCACCATGATCACGGTCGTGAATCCAGAAGATGGAGGCAAATCCATCAAAAAGTCCATGGAAATGGGGGGGGGGGGGAGGTGAGCCAGCTGTCAAGGAGGAAAGCTGTGTAAAGTGGCTCTCTGTTCTAGAGAGTCACTTTTTCAGCAACTTCCAACCAAGTGGTGAACTTTTTGGAGTCCCAGATCCCTCAGAGCGGGATCGGAAGAAAGAGGTGCCCTGCAGTGTGGCTCTTGAAAGTGGTTGAGATAGCGGGTGGCAGGAAAGCCTCGGAGAAGCTGATCAGGGAAAGGAGACGGCCCATAATGGCCGCAAAGAAATGACAGCAGACAGCTGGACAATGATAGTGGTGGAATAGCAGGACAACGGTGAGACGGATCTGGTGTAAAGTGATATTGGCAACCTCTCATGAGTGATCCAGGGTGAGAGATCTTCCTGGAAGATTTCCAAAGAGTGAAGAGGAAGAAAGAGGCCCCAGGAAGGAGGAGGATTAGTTGGAGCCCCCCTCCAAATCATAGCGGCGAACAGCAAATTTGGGCTTAAAAGGGATTACTGCAACATGATAGATAAGACTGGCTTTGTAAAGGAAAAAGACTAAGGGGGACTGTTCTTACCCTTTAGGAACGATATCAAGAAAGCAAATAATTCAAAGCTTGGGAGTAAAAATGCTGACAAATTGTAAGGTACAGACATTTTGAAGAGAGACTGAATGCTGAGTAATACAAAGGGAGGCAAGAGAGACACCTACTGGCCAAGAAGAAACCAGACATAAGCTATAGAAGGAAAGGGAAATTTAAAAAGGATTAAAAGAACCACATTCAAGAAGACAAGACTGTGGGTGATAATCTATCACTAATTTATCAACCACTGGTAGAGTGAGGGTGAGAGACTGTACAATTGTGGACGTGGTAGTACTTGCAGAACAGTGTCTATATATAGAGAGAGAGGAAATTGATTGTAACGTAGATGTGGTGACATCATATTAAGAAGAAACTATCTTTATTTTTACTTACATTAATTATTGATATTATTAATATTATAAGTGATTTAATTATATATACTGCTACTAATTAACTTTAGATATTGATTGAGGTTTTGGATTGTTACTTTTGAATTATAGCTTGACATAAGTATTTAAATACTACAAATCATCTAAATTTAGTGTGTTAAGAGTGATATCTAGTGACAGTTGTTATTTTAAGTATTAAATAATTTGATAGCATAAGATTTAATATAATTGATACATAAGTCATTAATAGATATAATAATAACATAAACCTTGTAAGCAGGAATGGAATAGACTAAGTGACAGTTTGGGTGTGCTGGAAGGAAACATGAGGACTTTAAATAAGTGGGGAGGCTGGTTTAAATTGGTGGCAAAGATGACAAGTATTCCTAATCTAATGAAAATTGGTACAGGAAGAAGACAGGCAGCCCAAACCACGACAGTTGAACTGAGTCCAGCAGGACAAAGATCCATAGAAGAAATGATGCAAAGGGAAAGATCTAATTCATTTAAAGATTTACAATTAATGTTACAATCAATGCAAGATGTAATGTTGAAAAATCATGAAGATCTGAAAAGAGAGATAGAAGAAGTGAGGTGTGACACCGGAGAACTTAAAGAAAAGATGAAATCGATGGATGGTAAATTTGAATTTTTCCAACAGCAAATTATGAAGAATGAGCAAAAATTACATGAGATGGAGGAGAGAATAGGAAGGGAGGAAAAAAGAGTGGATGAAATGAATGAAAGACTAATACAAGCCAACAAAGATCTCGAAATGACCGTCATCCACTTAGAAACAGAGAAGATAAAGGCAAGGACCTATCGGAGAGGATGGCGGATTTACTGGCAGGAGCTTTAGGAATTGGAAAGGAGGAGATGGCTAACGAAATGGACAAGATTTACAGGATCCACACTAACTATGCGAGAAGACATAACCTACCCAAAGAAGTTCACATTAGATTTGTTAAGAAATCAATTCGAGACAAGATGATCCATTAGAGTATAGAGGAAGACAACTAGTGGTACTTAAACAAGTGCCTAGAAGGGTGAGAGAATTAAGAAGACCTTATCAAATTTTAACTTCCAAACTGACAAGACAAAACATTAACTTTCGGTGGTTGACACCAGAAGGAATTATGATGTCATGGCAAGAAAAAAGATTCAGATTGGACACGATAGATAAAGCAGAAGAGTTCTATAGGCAGAATTTTGGCAGTGACGATGAGGTAGAGGAAAGAGAAATAAGAGAAGAAGGTGAATTAAGAGAACAGACATCAGAAGTGGTGAAACCCCAAATCAAAGAGAAGGAAAATGGGAAAGGAGAAAAAGTGGACAATGAAAAATATGATGAAGGCAGACATAAAGAATATAAAGAAGTTAGACGGACAAGGGCAACAAGACCTAGCTATAAGTAGGGACTCACAGGAAGAAATAGCACTTTTGTCTTTGAATGTCAATGGTCTAAATGCCCCAGCGAAGAGGAAAAAATTCTTCAATAAATTGAATAAGATGAATTTAGACATAATAGTACTTCAAGAAACACATATAAAGAGGCAACATCAATATTTATTAAAATGCTCTAAGTTGGGGAATATGTTTACATCTTTATACCAGCAGAAGAAAGGGGGAATTGTAATATATATTAAAGAGGGAATTCCGGTTAAACAGATCTATAAGGATGAGGAGGGTAGGATACTAATAGTAGAGATAACTCTGATTGAAAAGAAAATGATTATGGTGGGAATTTATGCACCGAATGAGGGGCAAAAATTATTTTATAAGAAACTACGTAATATTATTGGAGAATTAGAATATGACAATATTTGTATAGTCGGTGATTTCAATGCAATAGTAGACAGAGAATTAGATCACAGAAGTGATAAAATAAGGAAAAGAACTAGCAGGATACTACCCAACACATTCTTTAAAATGGTGGAAGAGCTGAGTATTAAGGAGTGCTGGAGAGAAAGAAAGGGGGGGGGGAATTTACACATTATTCGTGTAGACATCAGTCATGGTCTAGAATCAATATGGCTTGGATCTCATCAGAACTAAATTTGAAAATTGAGGAAATTACCATTGATATAAATTCATGGGCAGACCACAGTCCCATTAAAATTAAATGGAAATGCCAGAAGAGCATAAAGAGGTGGACTTTAAAAGGGGCAATTCTGAATCATAATGAATTTAAATTGAAGATGGATGAACAAATGCACCTATTTTTTCAAGACAATAAGAAAGAAGATACAAATAATCAAAATTTATGGGACACAGCAAAAACCTTTATGAGAGGCATTGCAATAGCATATATGGCCAAGGATAATAAACAAAAAAGGGAACGACAGAAAAATTTAGAAGAGGAACTTAGTAAATCTGTGGAAAAATCACAAAAGGAACCACAAAACCGTGAGTTGAAACAACAAATATATGTAATCAAACATAAATTGAATATAATCAAGAAGGAGAACTTGGCACAGCAAATAAAAAGTATTAAACAAAACTTCTTTGAAATGGAAATAAGCCGGGGCGCTGGCTGGCATACAGACTGAAAAAACAGAAAGATAAAAGATGGATCTGTAAATTATATAATGATGAGGGCAAATTAATAAACCAAAATGAAGGGAGAAACGTGGCCTATGAGTTTTTCAAAAAGTTGTATGAAGACGAGGAAAAGATAGGTGAAGATAAGATTTTACATTATTTTCAGAAAGCAGGGTTGCCAAAAGTCTCGGTGGAATGTAAGGATATGCTGAACAATGATATAACACCATTAGAATTATTATTTTTAAAAGATTATTTTTATTCAACATTTACATCTTTAAAATCTTAGTTATACTTTTAACAGCTTTCCAATACCGGCATCTTTAGTAATATCCATTTTATCCTTCTGCCAATTGTATACATATGCATTTTGTTTGTTATATACTTTTTCATATAGTCACTACCTAATATATACTGTACACCTACTACACATTAAATATTATCTTTTCATTATAATGTCTTCTCTTAACAATCAGTATACATTGATTTTAGATTTCTTTTCCAGCCAATTATACCACCTATTCCATGTTTCATAATAAATTGTTTCCTCTCTCTCTTTGAGTTCCATCGTTAACTTATCTGATTCTGCACACTCTAGCACCTTTTTTATAATCATCATGTTTGAAGGACTGTATTTTTGTTTCCAGTTTTGGGCAAATGAAATTCTGGTGGTGGTAATTATGTGGAACACGAGGTATTGAATATCTTTACTCATTTTCTCTTTTATAATCCCCAAAAGAAATAGTTCTGGTTTCATGTCAATTTTTTGCTTGGTCATTTCCTCCAACCACTTTTTGATTTTTAGCCAGTAATCTCTGGTTTTGGGACATGTCCAACTCATGTGGTAGTATGTCCCTTGTTGATGGTTACATTTCCAACAGAGCGGGGGGTTATTTGGAAACATCTTAGCCAATCTCGCCAGGGGTAAATGCCACCTATAAAACATTTTATAGATATTCTCTTTATAGGCGACCAACAACGGCATTTTGTAATTTGTTCCCCATAATTTTTCCCAATGCTCTAATTCTATATTATATCCAAATTTTTTCACCTAAATTACCATTGTTTCTTTCACCGTTTCCTCCTCCATTTTAAATTTAAGGAGACAATTATATGTTTTAATAATTATTTTCTCATCAGTCCCTGTTAATATTTTTTCCATTTCTTGTTGTTCATTTTGGAATCCATATCATTCTAAATCTTTTTTATATTTTGTTTGGATCTGTAAGTAAGGCCACCAATCTATTTTGATTCCTTGTTCTAATAATTTTTGCTTAGATTTCAAATTCCCTTGTCCATCTAATAACTATTTATAGGTTACCATTTTATTTAAGTCAATTAAATTGGGGTAGACCAAGGCTTCCATCATTGATACCCATCTGGGAATTTTTGTGTAAAAATTCCTTTTTATCTTCATCCAAATTTCTAACAGAGATTCTCTCACCAGATGTCTCTGGAAGTACTTGTGGGCTTTGTCCTTTCCCTCCCAGATAAAGACATGCCAACCCCTCTGTAAATCGTGTCCCTCAATTGTTAATAACCTTCTGTTTTTTAGATTTATCCACTCTTTGAGCCATGATATCCCTGCTGCCTGATAGTAGAGTTCCCAATCCGGGAGGCCAAAGCCACCCTTAGTTCTCAAATCTTGTAGAAGTTTTAGTTTAATTCTGATCTTTCCCCCCAACCATATAAATTTAAGAATTATTTTGTTCAGTTTCTTTAAAAAAAAATTCCCTAATTTATAGTAGCAATTATTGTTGTGGTCTGCCAGCAGCCTGTGGAACTGGCAGCAGAGTTGGACAGCAATGAGGCTAAGGAAGAAAAGGTGCCAGTCCTGGAGGCTGGGGAAGGCCCAGATGAGGGGTCTGCATCGGAGGCAGAGATGGGACCAGGGCCATCGGGGAGTGATGTGTGGACTCCGGAGCCTCTAGAGGCTGACAGTAGAGAGGCAGAGCAACAGGAGGAGCCTGTTCCTAGTGCACATATGAGAAGAGCTGCCAGAAGGCAAGAGCAGCTAAAGCAAAGAGGACGACTCGGGACTAGGGCCAAGAGATGATTGGCCCCTCCCATAAGGCTTAAAAGACCAGCAACAGCTCTTGGGCTTTTTGTCGGAAAACAACATTGATAGACTTGTTCTTGTCTTGCTGCACTTATCTCTGGTTGGCATCTTCTGCTTCTGAACTTTTGCCAAGAGAAGCCTTTGGCAGTTTGCCTAATTATATCAAGGTTGGTGATTAGACTGAAGAATTTGTGTTATGAAGAGTTTGTTTTGATTTAGTTTGGACTACGCTGAGAATGAGTTAATTCTCAGCTGTTCTAATAAAGTCTTTTTGTTTTGGAACTGTTTGCGTCGACTACTACCTACTTGAGCCTGGGTCACAACAATTCTTCCAATCAATGATATTTGTAGTTTCTCCCAACTCTCTAAATCAGTGGTTCTCAACCTGTGGGTCGCGACCCCTTTGGGGGTCGAATGACCCTTTCACAGGGGTTGCCTAAGACCTTCAGAAAACACATATTTTCAAAGGTTTTAGGAATAATTTTATGGTTGGGGGGTCACCACAACATGAGGAACTGTATTGGACTTCCAGTTGGTACCGCGGTGATTCAGACGTGGAAATAGCGGGGCTCTTCAGAGCCCCATGAAAATCCTGTCCGCCAAGCCCCCGCCAGTAGGTCTGCAGACCTCCCCTGTCCTGTAGGGACAGGGGGACAAAAGAGGGACCTCCTCGGACGGCCAAGAGGAATGGACAGGTTCCTTGAGGCCAGAGGATAACCCTCTACGCTGGCGGTGGTGGGAGAAGCAGTCATGGCGGCTGCCCCAAAACCGCAGCAGCCAGGACAAGCTGTTGTGGCCCCATCCTCTGAGCCTATCCCATTGGAGGAAGGAAGCTCTGAGCATGAGGAAGAGGAGCCAGCCAGATCTCCCAGCCCCCCCCCCCCTCTGGCACCGTCTCAGGTGCCAGCTGAAAGAGAGCAAAGTAGTGGGGAAACAGGTGTCTCAGATGAGAGTGAGGGAGAGACGTCATTCCTGGACGCACGTCAACGAAGGCGAGATAAGCGCTTGCAGCAGCTGAGGAGGTGTGCGAGGAAATAGACTTGAGTCACTGGACTTGAGTCACAGGACCAATGAGTCACTGGATCACACCCCAGAGACTATATAAGAGAGGGTGGTGGTCAGTGATCCCTGTGACGAACAAAACTCAATCTGGTAGTCATTGGAGCCTGAAGCTGCTAAAAGAACGGATTTTGGCAAAGCTACGTATGTGATTTTCTTTCTGTGAACAATTAAAGCACTTGGCAGACGGTGTGAATATCGCTGCCAAGTTGGAGATAAGGACTGTGGTGTGTGCCAAGTGCTTCTTTAACCCTCGACTGGCTGTGTTTTTGTGGGTGTGTGTAGAGGGGGACAGATCATCTTGTTCGTCACCCCAACTCCATCGTTAACCCACGATGGACCAACAGCTGCAGCAGCAGGTACAGCAGATGCTGGAGGCCAATCAACTTCTGCAACAGCAAGTAGCACAGCTAACTGCACAACTTGCTTTGGGAAATGCTCCTGTAGCAGCTCCACCTGCTCCCCTTCCCCGTCCAAGATGCCCAGTGAACATGCCAGATAAGTTTTCTGGGCAGCAGGAAATGTTCCTGGCCTTCTTGGGACAGTGCCAGCTGTACATGGCGATGAGGCCGGAGGATTTTCCGGATGACCGGTTTCAGGTGGCCTTTATTATCAGCTCCCTCTCTGGCACTGCCGCCCGATGGGCCACGCCCCTGTTGCTGCAAAACAGCCCCTTGCTTCTGGACTATCAGGGCTTTTTGCAACACCTGCACACCATGTTTGAGGACCCCCTCTGGGTGCAGACGGCAGCGAGGTGCATCAAGGACCTCCGCCAAGGCAAGCGCCCCCTGCAGGACTATATTGCGGAGTTCCGATTGCTAGGCCAGGATTCGTCCTGGAATGAGGCGGCGCTGATGGATGCCTTCCAAGACGGCCTCTGCGATGAGATGCAGGACAAGCTGGTTCGGGTGGAGGCGCCACAGACCCTGGACGCGCTGGTGACCCACTGCCTGCGCATCGACGCCCGCCTACAATGGCGACGGCCCCGTAGGGCTCTTCCGGAACCACCGACAGCGCCGGCACCCCCGCGTTTCGTACCAACAGCGCCCCGGACCGTACCGCGTTTTGTGGCGACGGCTGAGGAGCCCATGGAGCTCGGAGCAGCCAGACCTCAACTGACGGCCCAGGAGCAGATGCGGAGACGCCAAGGGGGGTTGTGCCTCTATTGCGGCGAGGCTGGACATTTTGCCGCCTCGTGTCCCCGGAAGCGGAGTGGACCGCTCAAGCCTGTTCGGGAGCCTCGGCGTGACCAGCCAGGAAACGGGTCAGGCCTAGCTTAGGGGAAACTCTGGGTCAGGCAGGTGACCATGCCCCGCTGTGGACTGTGAGCCCCCTCGGCACCTGATTTTGAACACCCGGGTGTTGTTGGCTAACCGGTCGGAGGGGCTCCAGGCGCACGCGCTGGTGGACTCGGGGGCCACCACGAACTTTATGGACCAGGCCTTTGTGGCCCATTACAAGGTTCCCTTGGTTCCAGTGGACCCTCCGTTGAGGGTCGAAACTATTGATGGGCGGGAACTTGTGGCGGGGCCCATCAACTTCGCTACCCAGCCCTTGCGCCTTGCCATTGGGAACCATGAGGAGGCGATCCAGTTTTATGTGACGGCGGACCTGCAATTCCCCTTGGTCCTGGGGATGGCCTGGCTTCGGGCGCACGACCCTCAGGTGGCATGGTCGAGAAATGCCATCTCGTTCCCAAGCCTGCAGTGTGTCGACCACCTTCGCCACACCTGTGCCGGCCAGGACGTCTCTGCCCCGAACGTCTCCTTGCCTCCGGAGCTGACATCCTTCGCCGACGTGTTCAGCGAGAAGGAGGCGGATCGCTTGCCCCCGCACCGACCCTACGACTGCGCGGTGGACTTGATGCCCAACACGCCCCTGCCCTCGGGACGCCTGTACCCCATGTCGGAGCCCGAGCTGGCCGCCTTACGGGACTTTCTGGAAAAGAACCTGGCCCGTGGGTTCATCCGGCCTTTGACCTCCCCACTCTCGGCCCCAGTCCTCTTCGTGAAAAAGAAGACGGGGGACTTGCGCCTGTGTTGCGACTACCGGCGCTTGAATGCCATCACGGTACAGAATCGCTATCCCCTGCCGCTGATCCCAGAGCTGATGGAGAGGTTGCGGAAGGCCTCGATCTTCACGAAGCTCGATCTCCGAGGGGCCTACAACCTGGTGCGCGTGCGAGAGGGGGACGAGTGGAAGACAGCGTTCGGCACTCGGTACGGACACTTTGAGTATACCGTCATGCCGTTCGGGTTGACCAACACCCCCGCGGTCTTCCAGCACTTGATGAACGACGTGTTCCGGGACATGCTGGATCGGTTCGTGGTGATCTACCTGGATGACATTTTGATCTATTCCCAGACCCCGGAAAGTCACCTCCAGCATGTCTGCCAGGTCCTGCAGCGCCTGCGGGAGCACCAGCTCTATGCGAAGTTGGAGAAATGTTACTTCTTCCAGACTTCCATAGAGTTCCTCGGGCACATCATCACCCCCGAGGGCATCGCGATGGACCCACACAAGGTGGAGGCCTTGCGCAGTTGGGAACCCCCGCGTCGGGTGAAGGACGTCCAGCGTCTGTTGGGATTCGCCAACTACTATAGGACCTTCATCCCGGGCTTTGCCACCCTGACCTTGCCGTTGACCCAGCTCCTTCGGAAGAAGTTCCCATTCCAGTGGGGGCCCCCGCAGCAGCAGGCCTTCGAGGTTCTCAAGCAGGCCTTTGTCACGGAGCCGGTCCTGAGGCACCCCAATCCACACCGTCCGTTCGTGGTTGAGACAGACGCGTGCAACGTGGCGATTGGGGCGGTGCTGCTACAGGCTCCGGTGGATGGCGGCACTCTTTTTCCCTGCGCTTACTACTCCCGGAAACTCAATCCTTCCGAGCGCAACTACACCATCTGGGAAAAGGAGTTGCTGGCTATCAAGGCCGCGTTCGAGGCTTGGCGACATCACCTCGAGGGGGCCCGACACCAGGTGGAGGTGCGGACGGACCATCGGAACCTGGAGCACCTCACCACAGCCAGGAATTTGAACCAGCGGCAGATCCGGTGGTCGTTGTTTTTCGCCCGGTTCAACTTCCACGTCAGATACATTCCGAGCAACCTCAACCAGAGGGCGGACGTGCTATCCCGTAAGCCGGAATACTTTTGCCCCAAGGACTCCCTTTCCGCCCGGACGGTGCTGCCAGCGGACTCCTTGGCCGCGGTCCAGGAACCGGTGGACCTGCGGACTCAGGTGCTGGAAGCGCAGCGACGGGACGACTGGTCGCAGCAGCGGAGAGCGGATGTCGGCCCCGTGTCCCCATGGACCGTGGAGGAGGGCTTGCTCAGGCACCGGGGTCGGCTGTACGTGCCCACAAGTCCGCTCCGAGCCCTCGTCATGAACCAGTGCCATGACAACCCCGCGGCGGGGCACTTCGGCTTCTTTAAGACCTTGAACCTAGTGACGTGGACTTTTTGGTGGCCTCGGGTACGTCACGACGTGCACGCCTACGTGACGTCCTGTGTGCCTTGCCGACAGGCCAAAGCCGCGTCCCGCCCCCCTCCTGGACTCCTCCAGCTGCTGCCGACACCGGAGAGACCGTGGGGAGCCATCTCCATGGACTTCCTGACTGACCTGCCCCTGTCCGCTACGTTCACGACCGTCCTCGTGGTGGTGGATGCGCTCACAAAGATGGCACATTTCATCCTGTGCCGCGGCCTGCCCTCGGCTCGTACCACGGCTCGCCTGTTCCTGCAACACATCTTCCGCCTCCACGGCCTGCCAGACCGGGTGGTTTCGGACCGTGGGGCCCAGTTCACGGTCCGCTTCTGGAAAAGCCTGATGGCTGCGCTGGAGGTGCAGGTGTGCCTGTCGTCGTCGCACCATCCGGAGACTGACGGGGGCACGGAGAAGGTCATTGGCATACTGGAGCAGTACCTCCGCTGTTTTGTCAACCAGCAGCAGGACAACTGGGCCGAGTACCTTCCCCTGGCGGAGTTTGCTTTTAACAACTCCCAACATACCTCCACCCAGATGACACCGTTCCATGCCAACGTCGGATACCATCCACGGTTTTTTCCGTTGACCATCATGGACTCCCCTGTTCCTGAGACCCGGGACTTCCTCTCGGAGCTGCAGGCGGTGCAGCAACTGGTGCGGCGGCAGCTGATCCGGGCAAAAGAGGATTATAAACGGTTCGCCGATCACGCCCGCCGGGCGACACCACTGCTGGACGTTGGAGATCGGGTGTGGCTGTCCATGAAACACCTCCCCACGGACCGGCCGGTGAGGAAACTGGCCCACCGCTTTATCGGTCCCTTCCCTATCGAGGCGGTCATCAACCCGGTGGCCTACCGGTTGACTCTACCCCGCTCCATGCGGCTCCACCCCATTTTTCATCGGTCCCTCCTGGTCCCTGAGACTCCCGCGAGCCTTCTCCGCCGCCCGCCAACGCCTGCCCCCCCAGCCGCAGCCGACAAGGACGAAGCCTCGACGTATGAGGTGGACAGTATTCGGGACTCCCGTTGGCTGAAGGGGCGCTTCCAATACCTCATCGCTTGGAAAGGGTACGGGGCCGAGGATTTCACCTGGGTGGACGTGTCTGCCGTTCGGGCCCCTGACCTGGTGCGGGCTTTCCACGAACAGTTCCCGTCCCGACCCCATCCCGACCATCAGACCCGGGGGAAGGGCCCTGCGGTGGGGGATAGTGTTGTGGCCCCGTCCTCTGAGCCTATCCCATTGGAGGAAGGAAGCTCTGAGCATGAGGAAGAGGAGCCAGCCAGATCTCCCAGCCCCCCCCCCACCCCTCTGGCACCGTCTCAGGTGCCAGCTGAAAGAGAGCAAAGTAGTGGGGAAACAGGTGTCTCAGATGAGAGTGAGGGAGAGACGTCATTCCTGGACGCACGTCAACGAAGGCGAGATAAGCGCTTGCAGCAGCTGAGGAGGCGTGCGAGGGAATAGACCTGAGTCACTGGACTTGAGTCACAGGACCAATGAGTCACTGGATCACACCCCAGAGACTATATAAGAGAGGGTAGTGGTCAATGATCCCTGTGACGAACAAAACTCAATCTGGTAGTCATTGGAGCCTGAAGCTGCTAAAAGAACGGATTTTGGCAAAGCTACGTATGTGATTTTCTTTCTGTGAACAATTAAAGCACTTGGCAGACGGTGTGAATATTGCTGCCAAGTTGGAGATAAGGACTGTGGTGTGTGCCAAGTGCTTCTTTAACCCTCGACTGGCTGTGTTTTTGTGGGTGTGTGTAGAGGGGGACAGATCATAAGCGAAGTGCAGGAGGAGAAGCCGGAGCAAGTTGTTTGAATGCCGGGTGAGTAAGACCAGCCCAGGCGGGAACAGCTTTTAAATATTTGGGACTAACAATGCCCTGGCCCTAACAGCGGCTAAGAATCATTGGGCCGAAAGATTTAAAATAATTAACAAGGAGAAGAGAAGATCCTTTAAAGGATGATATCTACTATCTGCTTTTGGAATTAAAATTTTTTTTAGATTGATTTTTGGTTATTAAAGAGAATGGATTAGCTGTAAAGAGAAAGAAGGAGAAGAGGAAACGGAATGTCTTTTTAAAAGCTGTGAGGATAATAAGCAGAGGAAGTTTAACATGGATGCTTGTTAACAGAAGTGAAAGTGAAAACTGTAAATTGTGTATTCCTTGCTGTTTGAAGAAGAAACTTTGTCTCTTATTTCTCGAACTGGAGTATATTGAGGAAAAACTAAGGAGGTCTGATTTTGGATGCATTCAATTTGTTTTTGAACTACTTATGGACAGTTGGGAAGAAGAAGCTATTTGGAACAGTTAAAACTGCTGATTAATGGTGTTGTAATGAAGAAGAAGGGCGTACCCCTAGAAGAGGACATGATGATACCATATATGGAATAAAAAGAATTAAATCTGTTAGTTTTTATAACTTTATGGATATTGGAACTGGAAAGGGGAGGGGAGGGGAAAAAAAGAAAGAAGAAGAAAAAGTTTGGAGAGAATGACAAAAACACCATAGTTTGATTAAAATGGATGTAAATGTTTTCATGTAACTAGATTCCTAGACAATGTAAGGAAGAGAGTTTCTCTCTCCTCTCTCTCTTTTCTTTTTACCTTTTTCTTTTTTGCTCTGTATTATTTTTCTATCTCATTCCTTTCTTTTATGAATGACTTGCTGAGTATTAATAAGAATTGCTGATAGATTTAATAATTACAGAAAATTGTTCTTTTTTATAGAAAGTAAGGAAATGTGGATATCTGAATATTGCTAAGAACTATTTATAGATGATGATTTTTAAAGCGAGGAATATTATTATAGAAAAAATGTGGATACTTTGAAAGAAATTTCTTTAAAACAATTTTTCTTTTTTATTAATAAGCGTGGTTTAAAATGCTGTAAGCTATAAGAAATATGAAGACTATGAATGAATCTTTGATTACCAATAAGAATTACTGATAGATTTAACAATTACAGAAAATTGTTTCTTTAAAATGGTTAAAAATATTGTGCTTTATAGAAAATAAGAAAATGTGAATGAAGCTCTGAATACTGTTAAGAACTATTTATACAAGCTCATTTTTAAAGCGAGAAACGTGATTAATAGAAAAAATGTGAATACTTTGAAAGAATTCTCAAAAAAATATTAATAAGTGTTTTAATGGTTATAGAAAATGGATTTGGAAGTCGTTTTAAAATGTTGTTTTTCTATAGCAAACAAGAGAATGGGAATGAAGTCTTGAATAACAATAAGATTTGTTAACATATTACTATCTTTTTTTTATTGAAAAAGTTTTACAATACAATTTTTATCCCCATTTCCCCCCAACAATCCCCCCTCCCCACCACCACCCCACCCCTTTCCCCCCCTCCCATCCCCACCCCACCCCGGCTTCCGTTACTAACAAAACATCAATCTTATATATCAATCAAAATTAAACAAAGAGTATAGGTGAGATCCAGGTAGAATATCATAGATTTTAACAATAAGTAAAGTAAAATTAATCTAAAATATTTACTAAACATAAATAAAATAAAGTTAATCTATCAAATATATATCAGGCTAAATCATATATGCACAATTAACCCTCAATCAACCATAAATCATTTATAAAAACTTGACAGATATTCTTAAAAAACTTTTTTTTCCCTAGACAGCAGTATAACCAATATATATAAACTTATTTTTAACTTCATAATTTTTCTAAATAATAATATAGTAAATATATGTAACATTATAAGTTTTCTAGATAACAGTATAATTTTAATTTCAATAAAATAGTTATAATGAGAATAATTTTACTAGGTAATTATATATATATAAAATATATGACGTAATAAATTTTCTAAATAACAATATAATTTGAAATATTTAAAACAAATAATTGTTATAAAAGTAATTATAAATCCAGTACTAACTTATCTCTAACACATATACTATACTAATAATTTCAAACATTTAATAAAATAATTATAATAAAAATAATTATGAATCAAAAACTAATTGAAAGTTCTTAGTTTGGTATTTATTCTGCAGATAATCTATCCATTTCTTCCAATCCCTAACAAAGGCTTCATGGGTCCTATCTTTTAGGTATGCAGAAATCTTTGCCATTTCCGCAAAATTAGCCATCTTCGATGTCCATTCTCCTATAGTAGGTACACTATCTTTTTTCCAATATTGACCAATCAGTAACCTAGCTGCCGTAATCATATATAAAATCAATCTCATTTCACTCGGTGAACAATCCTTAACTATACCCAGCAAAAACAATTGCGGAGAAAAATGAAGCTTCTTTTTCAAAACATTCTGCATAACCCACCAAAGTTTAATCCAAAATGCTTTCACCTTTCTACAGGTCCACCAAATATGAAAGTATGTTGCATCCAAACAATCACACCTCCAACATTTAGGTTGAACATTTGGATACATGCATGACAATTTCTTGGGATCTAAATGCCATCTGTAAAGCATTTTATAAAAATTTTCCCTCAGATTTTGTGCTTGTGTAAATTTAACATTCTGGACCCAGATCTTTTCCCATGTTTCCAACATAACTGGTTCTGCAAAATTTTGTACACACTTTATCATACAATCTTTAACTAATTCACTCTCTGAATCTCTTTCTAACAATAAATTATACACCCTCTTGATATGCATCGGCCCTTTCCTTTTTATCTGCGTCACCAAATCTTCTTCATGTAGCATCAAACCAATTTTCTGATCTTCTCTCCATCTCGCTTGAAGTTGAGAATACTGCAACCATGTTAAATTCCTCCCTTCTTCCAACAGAGCTTTCAAAGATTTCAAGTTCCATCTGCCCCCATCATTAAAAAGCATCTCTTTATATAAAATCCCCTTTATATTCCGCATGACTTGCCCAAGATCCAACCACAAAGGTATTTTATAATCCAATTTAAGCTGGTGCTTCTTCCAAACTCTCATCAGCGCATGTCTCAATATATGACTTTTAAATACATTATCCAGCTTGTCTTCATAAAATAAATATGCATGCCAACCAAAGTCCAAGTCATGGCCTTCTATATTCAAAATTTCAGTTTTTGTTGTTCCAAACCAATCACCCACTTGTGTCAAGACTGCAGCTTCATAATATAAACGTAGGTTTGGAACTTTAAGGCCACCTGTCAGGTATGCTTCCTTCAGTATCCAGGAAAGGAAGACCCAGACTTCATCATAGGTTTAAGACTGGTACTTTTACTAGATATGAAATGAACGCAACCGTGGAAAGCAGGATTCTGAAGCAAAACGTGCGAAAGTTACAATTAGAAAGCATCCCCTCCCTGTGCACCATAAATCATCCAATCCACAGGTCTCCCAGAGGTCAGGTGGGATCAAACGTCTGGTCATGTCAGCATCCAGGAATGTAGTGTCCGTTGGTCTGATAACAGCTTAAGAAATGGTTTCGTTTCTCAGATTTCACAAAGCCCGCGTGAGCCTAAACCCCCCTCCCTCCGTTTCTATGACAGCCGAAGCAGCAAGGCAAAGCTAGCAAGGTTGACACCACCTCTTTCACGAACATCTTGCATAATTTTAATTTTAACTCTTGGTTTTTTCTCATTCCAAATAAATTTGTTTAGACCTGATTGCCATTCAGCCAATATCTTATCACTTCTGAGCACCGGAATCATTTGAAACAAAAACAGAAATCTAGGTAGAACGTTCATCTTAACTGCTGCTATTCTCCCAAGTAAAGATAGTTGCAGTTTCTTCCAAGTTTCAAGGTCCTTTTGAATCTTATGCCACAAAACCTCATAATTATTTTGAAAAAGTTTTATATTAGACGCTGCAACCTGAACTCCTAGATATTTCACCTTTGTTACTATTTCAAAGCCTGCCAACATATTACTATCTTAAATTGCTAAAGAAGTATGATTTTGGGAATTAAATGGTAAAAATTAAATTATGAATTTGTTAAATATAAGGTTAGGAGTGGAGGAAAGCATCCCTGGAAAACAGCTAATTAAGCTGTGAACCAGCCAAAAATAAACCTGGGAGCAGTGGAGGAGGCAATGCTGGGGACCAGTTAAAGCTAAACTGTGAACCAGCGAAATATAGGTTAGGAGTGGAGGGAAGCATCCCTGCAAAAAAAAGCTGAAAAACTGTTATCCAGCTAAAAATAAAACTAGGAGGAGTGAAGGAGAAAATGTTGGAAGCAGTTAAAACTAACTGTGATCCAGCCAATAAATAAGGTTAGGAGTGGAGGAAAGCATCCCTGGAAACCAGCTAATTAAGCTGCAATCCAGCTAAAAATAAACCTAGTAGGAATGAAGGAGATACTTTTGAAGAATGGAAAATGTTTTTCAGAGAGGAATGAAATATTTTATATTGGTTATTAGGTGTGTTCTAAAAGAAATATTGATTTGATTCAGGTCTTTGAAGTACAGAAAATACATGAAATATTGATTATTTAAAATGATAAATGAATACTATAAAGTGCTGTTTGGATTTGAAGTTTAAGAATTAGGGTGACTACATAGTAAAAACTTAAATGTTAGAATAAGATGTTAGATTGGATGATAAAAATTGGGTTTAGATTTGTTTTTTTGTTGTTGTTTTTTCTTTTTTTCCCCTTTTTTGTTATTTTTGTTATTTTTTGTTTGTTTTAAGATGCTAATTGATGAAATTGGGAATTTATACTTATGTTATACCGGGCCAAACTCTTGCTCCAAAAAGATGTTGTTTTATGTTTTATGTTTTAAAAATAAATATTTTTTTTTTCAAAAAACAAAACAAAACATGAGGAACTGTATTAAAGGGTCACGGCATTAGGAAGGTTGAGAACCACTGCTCTAAATCTTTTTGAATTTGCTGCAATAATTTTAAGTAATTATCTTCCTTTATGGATGACATTCTTGCTGTTTGCCAAATGGCCAGGTACTTTGCTTTTTTCACTACTTGAATTCCTAATTTCTCCTCTAATTTCTTGTTTTGACCCTGCATAAGATTTTTGGTAATTATCTTCATTTTATTTTTATTTATTTTTAAGCCAGCGACTATACCAAATTTCTCTATTTCCTGTAATAGCAATTCTCCCATTTCCAGAGTATCCTCTATTATAAAAGCCATATCGTCGGTGAAGGCCTGTGTTTTATACTCCTCTTTTCTAATTTTTAACCCTTTTATTTCCTTATTCTCTCTTACCTGAATCAATAAGACTTCTAATGAAAAAATAAATAGGAGGGGAGACAGTGGACATCCTTGCCTGACCCCTTTATTTATACTGACATTTTCTGTTAGGTCTCCATTTACCATAATTCTTGCTGTTTGATTTAAATATATTGCCTTAATCATTTCTATAAATTTCTCGCCGAATTTCATCATACTCAATTGAGTGATTAGGAACTGTCAATTTAGATTGTCATACGCCTTCTGTGCATCCACCAATATTTATGCTAGTTGTTTTTCAGGGTGGGCCTCATAATACTTTAATATATTCATTATAATCCTTGTATTGTATTTTATTTGTCATTTGGGTAAAAAGTCATTTTGGTCTGAATGAATAATTTTGTTTAATATTATTTTAAGTCTTTCTGCCATTATTGTTGCTAAGATTTTATAATCGGCATTTAGCAGCGAGATTGGCCTATAGTTTTGGATATGTTGGTTATCTGTATTTTCTTTTGGGCTTAATGTTATGTAAGCCTCTGTCCATGAATTTGGCATTTTAGCTCTCTCTAATGCCTCATTGTAAATTTCCAACATTATTTTCTCTAACGGTTCCTGAAATTTTTTATATACTTCTGCCGGAATTCCATCTGGCCCTCGTGTTTTATTATTTTTTTGTTTTTTAATTGCCTCTTTCAAATCTGTTAAGGTGATTTTGTTATTCAACATTTCCCTGTCTTCCTCTAATATATTTGGCAATTTTCTCTCTTGTAAATATCTCTCTTGTAAATATCTCTCTTGTAAATATTCTCTTCAGCAATATTTTCTTGACAGTATAACATTTGAAAATAATTTTGAATAATGTTCTTTTTTTTTATTGAAAAAGTTTTACAATACAAAACTTTTTTCATTTCCCCCCCAAACCCCCCTCCCCCCCTCTCCCTACCTCCCTCCACCCCCACCCCTTTCCCCTCCCCCCCTTGACTTCTGCTACAGATTTAAAAAAAGTTTAAAACAAAAAGGAAAAAAAATTAAGTATTCAAATTTTAAAATTGAAAAAAAAATTTAAAAAGAAGAAAAAAGACAAGTAAACCTATAAATAATAATATTTTTCTAAAGTTAACAATATCATAATAAAAAGAACTAGTAATAATAAAATTTACCTCATTAATCAACCATCAATATTCAATTATCAATCAATAAAATACTTATAGTATTCAAACCCAATTAAAAAAAAATACCTTTCTGTAATCCATTAACATTAACATTACTAATCATATACCCAAATCAATCCCCCTTATCATAAAATATAATATATCACATCAATATCCATATCAAATAATTTTATCCCAACTACACCCCTTAACTAAAAAACGAAAACATAAAACATATCTCTATTCTAATGAAATATAATATATATGATTATACTTATATGATTATACATATATAATTATAATTATACAATTATATCCAAACAAAAAAAATTTCTATCTCAATAAACCATGTTTCAATCTTCTCTTCGTCTTGATTGAAGTTAAATATATTTTCTTCCAACGTAAATCCAATTCCAATAAGCTTCATCTTCCAGCTGCCCCCATCAGCAAAAAAACATCTCTCCACACAGAAAATCCCCCCGAGTGACTTTGTGTAAATAATATCCACGAAGGTATTCTATACTCCTCTAGGTAGAACATTCAAACTAGCTTATACTGTACCACCTAAAAAAAAGAAAAAAAAAACCAATGCAGCTACTCCTAAATTTCAAACCTTAAAAAAAAAAAAAACTACAAACCGCATTCCCAGATGTTCCTTTAAAGCTCTTTCAAATCCTGTCACCCTTTGCAATTCCTTCCTTCGGGTTACGAGATGTTTTCATTTTTATTCTCTTCTTCTAGATAATAAATTCCGAAAAAAAACTATAATAGGGTAACCACAGA
The DNA here is from genome assembly GCA_038048745.1 of Coluber constrictor foxii. NCBI lineage: Eukaryota > Metazoa > Chordata > Lepidosauria > Squamata > Colubridae > Coluber > Coluber constrictor. The sequence continues at coordinate 42,471,427 of CM075966.1, read as the reverse complement.
TCGCTGCTAGTATTGCAGCAATCTGTTTACCTTTCTCAAGATGTTAGGTCCAATTCAGGATAAACTTTGTAGAAAAATTTTTATAATCCATTTTAATATATAAGTCTAATATCAATCCAACTCAGGATGAACTTTTGAAAATTTGTAATGCATCTCAGTTTTGAAGCCTATCTGCAATAGCTCGGATGATGAATAATGTTCTTTTTCCAGTCGATCTTGTGATGCAAATTTCCTTGTTCATCTTGTAATTGTTGTATCAACTTTTTGTCTTTTTCTTTTTTCAATTTATGGGCTAACTGTGCTTCTGATTTCCAGAGAATATGACACACACCACGCTACGCAAACACTGTTTAATTCCAAACAAACCCCTTTCAAGAATGCAGGCTTCCCAGGCAAAGGGTCCTTATCAAAGTTATTAAGAACAAAGTCCGACAAAGGTTGACAACCAGCCCAGAAAACCAGATATGAGAAGTCGCTCGCTCTCCAAGATGCTCTGTAGTAATGAGACGTTGTTTCTAGCAAGAAAGCACTAGCTGTGTGTGACTTAAATAGGCTAAGGGAGTGGCCAATTATCTTCAAGCCTTACTCTCGAGTAGACCTCCTCCTCCTAAGTAGCCACTCCTGCCTTTTGGCAGCCCTGTGTGCTTGAGCATTGAGAAGAGGCTCCTGCACTTTGCTTTCTCCACTGGAAGGAGCCTCTGGAGGTTCTGAAGGCCCTGGCTGAGTCTCTGCCTCTGGCATCACATCCTCTTCGGCCTCCTCGCTGTCTGATGCAAGTGCTGGCTGTGCAGGCTGCTGGCACGACACCACACCAGCCTTCTCGTCATCGGGATCAGCCATGATCCGCGTAGGCCGCTGGCGGGCCACAACACTAACCATCTACCAGGTCTATTTGCTGTTTCAAAGTAATTTTGTTTTGCCAGTTTTATATTCCATGTCATTTCCTCCTATTGTAATATATTAATTTTATGTTTCATTAGATCTCTTTCCTCTATAATTTTCTCATTCTGGGGTTCTTTTTGTAGGGCTATTTCTAATTTTTTGAGTTTCTCCAATATTGATGCTTGTTCACTTTTCTCTTTGTTTCTATTTGCCACATACACTATCGTTATTCCCCTCATATATGCTTTGGTGGTGTCCCATAAGTTCTGTGGTGTTGTATATTCTTTCCTATTCTCAAAAAAATATTTAATTCCCTTTCCATTGTTTGTGTATAAGATTTTTCTTGTATAATTATTTGGTTTAAGGTCCATCTCTTTTTCTCCCTACCTTTCCATTTTATTGTTAAGGGACTATGGTCCGCCAAAGTATTTGCCGATATCTTCATCTCTTCTAAATTATTGATCAAATCTGGGTTCATCCAAGCCATATCTATGCGACACCACGAGTTATGTGGGTGGGAGAAGAAGGTATATAGTTTTTTTTCCAGGTTCAATTGTCTCCACGCATCTCTTAAATTTAGTTCTTGCACCATATCAAAAAAAGTATTTGGTAATTTTTTTCTTCTGTATTTATTTTCCCTTGTAGTCCTATAATCAATTTTATTATCTTTCACAGCATTAAAGTCCCCAATAAGGCAAATATTTTCACCATCTAATTCCATTATTTTCCTATGTAGTTTCTTGTAAATTTTTTCTTGTTTTGTGTTTGGTGCATAAATTATCACTAGACGGATTTTCTTATCGTTTGTTGTTATTTCCGTTATTAAGATTCTACCATCTTTATCACTAAATATTTTCCTAGACTTTAACCAATCTTTTATATATACAGCAATCCCTCTTTTTTTCTTCTGTGCCAGCGCCGAATGTAATTTCCCTAATTTTGAACATTTTAAAAGATCACTGTGTTTTTCTTTAATGTGTACCTCCTGGAGGCAAATGATATCCATCTTTTCTTTTTGAAGTCTTGATAGTATCTGTTTTCATTTGATAGGTGAATTGATGCCATTAATATTTATTGATAGCATCTTTATTTCATCCTCCATCCTATTTATTTGTCTATTGGTCTTAGTCCTCTCCTTGCTCTGTTTGTTGTCTGTGCTCTCTCTAGCTTCTTCTCTCACCTGATGTTCTATTTCCTTCTCCTCTCTTGTGTCTTGTTCCGTAATGTTTTCCTCAGATATCTGGTCTTCCTGACTTTTACTTTCTCCTTCCTCTCTACTGTCTTCTTCATCCTCCCCACTTATATAATGATCGTAAAATTCCTGAGCTTTTGCCGGGGTGTCGATCCGAAATTTCTTCTCCTGCCATGTTATTAACATCCCCTCTGGGATGAGCCACTGGAACATAACTCTATATTTTAATAGCTGCATGGAGAGGAAGCGATAGCTTCGTCTTTGCTCTCTTATTCTTTTCAGGATCTGTTTCAACACTATAATCTCTTTTCCTCTATACATCAGGGGGTCTTCTCTCATTTTACTGTATACTTCATCTCTAATTTTCTTTCTCACAAATTTAACGTGTACTTCTCTCGGGAGTTTATGCCTATGAGCATAATTTGTGTGGATCCTGTATGCTTCATCAATTTCTTTTTCCAACTCCAGTTTACTTTTTTGTAGTGGTTCCGCTAGAAGTTTGGCCATCAGTTTAGGGAGTTCTTCTTCTTTGCTTTCCAAGATATTTTGAAAGTGGAGATAAAATATTGATTCCATATTAAATCTCCAGATGTACTATAGCTTCTTCCAATTCCTTATGCTCTGCCACCATTCTATTTGTTGCTCTATGTAATTTTTTCCCCATCTGCTCCGTTTTAACCTCTACCAACTTTATCTTTTGTTTGTTTTTAGTTATCATCTCCTGCATTGTACCAATCTTACGTTACCCTAGCTTATGTATCTCCCCTTTAACTTCTCCCATATCGTTCTTTTTTTTTTGTAAAAAGTTTTTAGTTAAAAATAAAAAACAACAACATAACAATATCATCCTTGCAAACAATTACAGACAGCATCTCAATCGGTTAAAACCATTTCGTGCTTGCAATTTTCCAAATCTCATCCTACAACAATTATTCTTTACTCGAACAGAAGATAGATATTTAAACATTTCATTGAAATTTCTTTTCGTATATACTATCTCATCTCCATACTTTATTGTCAAACCATTGATAAAATATCTCCCATATCAAATAATATTGTTTATCTTCCTGTTCTCTTATTTCAAATTATAATCTACTCATTTCAGCACAGTCCAACATTTTCTTAATAATTTCTTCATCGGTGATTTTCTTCTCTCCTTTCCAATTTTTTGCAAATACAATTCTAGCTGCTGTTAAAATGTTCACAATTAAACATTGTAGTTCTTTATTAAATGTCTCTGGTAAGATCCCTAATAAAAATATCTGGTTTAAAGTCAATATGTCTCTTTATTTTTTTTTCCAACCACGTGTGTATCTTAGTCCAAAATCTCCTTGCTTCCATGCATGTCCACCACATATGGTAATAAGATCCTGGAGTCTGATGACACTTCCAACATTTCTCCGATTTGTTCTTGAACATTCTGGCTATCCTCATCGGGGGTAGATGCCACCTGTAAAACATCTTATACAAATTCTCTTTATATGCTGTAGACATTGTCATTTTATAGTTATGTGACCACAATTTTTGCCATTTCTCTAAATCAATACCATAACCAACATTTTCCCCCCACGCTATCATTGATTCTTTAACTTGTTCTTCTTCCAATTTTACTTCAAGCAAATATCCATATAGCTTTTTAATTACATGGTCATCAGAACCCATTAATATCTTATCTAAACTAGGCAAAGCACTATAAAAACCTTCTTGTTTGAGATCTTCTCGATATCTGGAAAATATTTGCATATATGAAAACCAATCCATCTTAAATTCCTGATCTTCTAAATCTTGTTTTAACTTAAGATTGCCCTTTTCATCCAATAACTCACTGTATCTAACAATTTGTTCCCCTTTAAATATCACTGGATATGAGAAGGCTTCAATTGTCGATACCCAGACTGGAATCTTCAAATAATGATATTTTTTAATCCTTTCCCAATTCAAAAATAAAGCTTCACGTATCTGGTGTCTTCTAAAATACCCCTGTATTTTAGTTCCTTTGTAGCATAAAAAGGCATGCCAACCCATCAACAAATCATGTCCCTCCAAATTCAATAATCTAGTATTTTTCAATGTTACCCATTCTTTAATCCACATTAAACAAACCGCTTGGTAATATAATTCAAAATCCAGTAAACCAAAACCACCCCTCATCTTAGCATCTTGTAACAACTTGAGTTTGAGTTTGAGTTTTATTGCATTTATATACTGCCCTTCTCCCCGAGGGGACTCAGGGCGGTTTACAGCCATATTAAAACAATCACGTATAAAAATTAAAACTAATAAAATAATTAAACTATTTGGCCGTAAAATTTAAAACCCCTAAAAACCCCTATTAAAATTAACACAAATTTAAGTCAGACCGGCTTGATGAAATAGTAGGGTCTTCAGGGCTTGTCGGAAGGCATGGAGGTCAGGAATCTTTCTTATATCCAGGGGTAGTTCATTCCATAGGGCTGGGGCTCCCACAGAGAATGCTCTCCCCCTGGGGGCCGCCCGTCGGCATTGTCTGACAGACGGCACTCTGAGGAGGCCCTCTCTGTGAGAGCGTATCGGGCGGTGGGAGGTATTCATTGGCAGAAGACGGTCCTGTAAATATCCCTGTCCTAAGCCATGGAGCGCTTTGAAGATGGTAACTAACACCTTGAAACGCACCCGGAAGACCACCGGAAGCCAGTGCAGCTCGCGCAAGAGGGGAGTTACCCAGGAGCGATGAGTCGCTCCCATAACCACTCGCACGGCCGCATTCTGGACCAGCTGAAGTCTCCGGGTGCTCCTCAAGGGGAGCCCCATGTAGAGAGCATTACAGTAGTCCAAACGGGAAGTGACGAGAGCGTGAGTGACTGTGCGTAGGGCGTCCCGATCCAGAAAGGGACGCAACTGGGCAATCAGGCGGACCTGATAAAAAGCCCCCCTGGCCACGGCCGTCATATGATCGTCTAAAGACAGCTGTGCATCCAGGAGGACGCCCAAGTTGCGAGCCCTCTCTGAGGGGGGCAAGATCTCATCCCCAATAGCCAGTGATGGCACCAACTGGCTATATCGGGGTGCCGGCAGCCACAGCCACTCTGTCTTGGAGGGATTGAGTCTGAGCCTGTTCCTCCCCATCCAGATCCGTACGGCTTCCAGGCAGCGGGACATCACAGCAAGGGCATCATTGGGGTGATCCGGGGTAGAAATGTACAACTGCGTGTCGTCAGCATACAGTTGACACTTCACCCCAAAACCACGGATGATCTCACCCAGCGGCTTCACATAAATGTTGAACAGGAGGGGCGAGAGGACAGACCCCTGTGGCACCCCACAAGTGAGGTGTCTCGAGGTCGACCTCTGCCCCCCTGCCAACACAGACTGCGTACGGTCAGCAAGAAAGGAGGAGAACCACCGCATAATGGTGCCTCCCACTCCCAAACCCCCTAACCGACGCAGCATGATACCATGATCGAATTTTATCAAAAGCCGCTGAGAGATCAAGAAGGACCAGGACCAAGGAAGATCCTCTGTCCCGAGCCCTCCAGAGATCATCAACCAACACGATCAATGCCATTTCCGTGCTGTAACCTGCCCTGAAACCCGACTGGCACGGATCCAGATAGACAGCTTCATCCAGGTAACAAGGGAGCTGTTGCGCCACCACACTCTCAACAACCTTCACCGTGAAGCGAATGATAGTTACCTAATATAGCCGGGTCCAGGGAAGGCTTCTTGAGGAGGGGCCTCACCACCTCCTCTTTCAAGGTGGCCGGGAAGACACCCTCACTCAGAGAAGCATTAATAATGCCCTGGAGCCAGCCTCGTGTAACCTCCCGGGAGGCCAGTACCAGCCAAGAGAGACACAGGTCCAATAAACATGTGGTAGCGTTCAGCCTCCCTAGAATCCTGTCCACGTCCTCGGGAGTCACAGTGTCAAACTCATCCCAGATAACATTCTCAAGATCCACTCCCGTCATCCCATCCGGAACTACCCAATTGGAGTCCAGACCGTCCCGAATCTGAGCGACTTTATCATGCAGATATTGCACAAATTCCTCAGCTCTCCCCTGCAAGAGGTCCTCCCGCGCTCCCAACTGTAGGAGGGAGCGGGTCACCCTAAACAGGGCGGCTGGGCGATTATCTGCTGATGCAATAAGAGCGGAGAAATGATTACGTTTCGCCACTCTTATTGCCACTAGGTAAGTCTTAATATGAGCTCTTACCAGTGTCCGGTCAGATTCAGTGCGACTGGCCCTCCAATCGCGCTCTAGGCGTCTTTTCCGGCACTTCATCTCTCCCAGCTCCTCGGAAAACCAAGGAGCTAATCGAGGTCGGCACCGGGTCAGAGGCCGCAAAGGCACAACGCGGTCCAAAGCCCCGGCAGCCGCCCTATCGCAGGCGGCTACCGGTTCTTCAGTCGAGCCGTGAGCCAGAGTCTCTGGGAAAGGCCCAAGCTCTGTCAGGAACCTGTCTGGGTCCATCAGGCGCCTGGGACGGAACCACCTAGTCGGTTCCGTCTCCCTGCGATGAAGGGAAGCGGTATGGAAGTCTAGACGAAGGAGCGAAAGATCTGTCCATGACAAGGGATTGATGACTAGTTCCCCTAAATCAAGATCATTCAGCCACTGACCAGAGGTAAAAACCAAGTCTAGCGTGAGTCCCCCCGTGTGGGTGGGGCCATGAACTAACTGGGTCAGGTCCATGGCCGTCATGGAAGCCATGAACTCCTGAGCCGCCTCTGACGTTTCGCTGATGGATGGCAGGTTGAAATCCTCCATAACCATAAGTCTGGGGGTACCAACCGCCACCCCAGCTATTATGTCAAGCAACTCAGGCGGGGCTGCTGCCACGCGGCAGGGAGCCAGGTACGTGATCAGCAAGCCCATCTGCACCCTACGACCCCACTTCACAAGGAGGGACTCACAGCCAGCAACCTGAGGAATAGTGGCCTCCCTCGGATCAAGGTCTTCCTTAATAATCACCGCTACCCCTCCGCCCCTCCCCTGAGCCCTCGGCTGATGAAATGCGTGGAAACCTGGTGGGCACATCTCGACGAGGGGCACCCCCCCCCCTCCTGGCCCTTAAACTTAAATTTTATTCTTGCCTTCTTTCCCTGCCAAATGTATTTAAAAACCATTTTATTTTAATCTGCAAAAAATTCCTTACCCAGCTTTATTGGAATCGTCTGAAAAAGGTATAAAATTCTAGATAACATATTCATCTTAATGGTTGCAATTCTACCAATCAACTGCAAATTTCCCCATTTCACCAAGTCTTGTCCTATCTGTTGCTTGAGCTTATTATAATTATTTTCTTTAAGAGAACTACATCTTGTTGTCAGTTGTTGGGGTGTGTGTAAAAAGTATTTGTTGCTTGTGCAACGAGCAGAGCAGAAACACACAGGGAAGGAGATAAACGTGCAGCTCGTGTGAGAAAAAAAAACTTTATATACAAGATAATATGCAGTCTTGGTGTAGGTAAAACAGTCCAAGGTCATAAAGAGTAATATCAGTCCAGTAGGTATCTTCCCAAACAGACTTTAGTAACTCTTGGTATACAGTACCATATAACGATCCAGTCAAACACCAATCAGCAGGAAGACGCAGGAAGCAACAGGAACAATCAGGAACAAGAAGAAAGAACACTTCTCTGCGCTGCTTATTTATACACTGTAGCCTAATTACAGGGTTCAGCAAACCCTGATTACGTGGCTCAGTTGTTTCTTAAAGAAACAGATATATTGCCTGACCAACAGGTTAGGAGTAAGCTACAGGCTGAACCTAACACTGTTGCTTGAGCTTATTATAATTATTTTCTTTAAGAGAACTACATCTTGTTGTCAGTTGAATCCCCAGATATTTTACCTTATTTGTGACCTGCATCTTTGAAATCTCCATCAATTCTTCTTTTTGTTTTTTAACATATTTTTAGTCATTATTTTCGTCTTTTCTTTATTAATTTTCAGACCAGCAACTTCCCCAAATTCACCTATTTTTTCTGTCAGTTTAATTATTGATATTAACGGTTCTTCAATAATAAAGACCAGGTCATCAGCAAAGGCTTGTAATTTATATTCTTCTTTTCTAATTTTCATTCCTTTTATCTCTTATTCTTCTCTGACATTTCTATTCAGCACTTCCAAAGTCAATATAAACAACAATGGGGATAGTGGGCAGCCTTGTCGAGTACCTTTTTCTATTTCAATAGAGTCAGTCAATTCTCCATTAATCATTACCTTTGCCGTCTGTTTAGAGTATATAGCTTCAATTGCCTGAATAAATTTCCTTCCAAAGCCCATCTCTTCCATTTGTAGTGTCATAAATCGCCAATTAACATTGTCAAATTTTTTTGTGCATCTAGAAATATCAAAGCCATTTGCTTTTCAGGATGCACTTCATAATATTCTAGAGTATTCAAAATTATTCTTATATTGTCTCTGATTTGTCTTTTTGGAAGAAATCCATTTTGATCTGATTGTATGAAATTGTTTAAGTATCTCTTAAGTCTTTCTGCCAATACTGAGGTGAAAATTTTATAGTCCGAGTTTAGCAGGGATATAGGCCTATAGATTTTAATTTGTTGTGGATCTGTGTCTTCTTTATGAATCAGTGTGATATAAGCCTCAGTCCATGATTGGGTTATTATTTTATTTATCATTGCTTCATTCATAACATCCAATAGCGGAAGGCATAGAGATTCTTGTAGTGTCCTATAGTATTCAACAGGCAAACCGTCTGGTCCTGGTGTCTTTCCATTTTTTTTGTTTCTTAAGTGCTTCTGTTAATTCCATTATCGTTATACGCCCATCCAACATTTCTTCACTGCCCTTGGGAATCAAGGGTAATTTTGCATTCTGTAGATATTTTTTAACTTTCCCATCTTCAATGAACTCTCTTTTATAAAGTTGTCTATAATATTCTTGTATTATTTTTCCCATCTCTTTATTTCCAAATTTACTGTGTCCTTGATCATCAATTAATTGTGTTATTTTTTTTGATTCCCTTTCGTTTTTCAATTTATATGCTAGCCATCTTCCTGGTTTATTCACATTTTCAAAATAGTTCTGTTTGGCACTTCTTATTTTTTGGGCTAGCTCTTCCTTCTCCAGTAAATCCATTTTATGTTTTAACGTGTCCATTTTCATTTTTACATCTTTCTTATATGGATCTTTCTGGAGTTCCTTTTCAAATGTCTGACACTGTATTCATCCTTTAATATTGTAAAAGTTTGTCTTTTCTTCACATTTCTTTTCTTTGTATAATCTATTATTAAGCCTCTACCATAGGCCTTCATTGTATCCCAGCGATTTTGTATCGACGTATCTTCCTTTTTATTCTCCTTAAAAAAAAAACTCCAGCTCTCTTTGCATTTTCTGTATAAAATCTTTTTCTTTTAAGATTGTATTATTCAAAGTCCATCTAGCTTTCCTTTTTTGGCCTTTCCAAGTTACTATCACTGGATTATGAACGGTCCATAGATTAGTTTCTATTTCCACCTGCTCTATTTTCAAAGTCAAGTCCATTATTGTCCATATCATATCTAACCTGGACCAAGATGAGTGCCTGTTTGAGTAAAAAGTATATTGTTTATTCTTCCCATTTCTAACTCTCCATATATCTTTCAAATTTGTTTCCTCTATCATTTTAAAAAAAGAATTCAGCAGTGTCTTTCTATTATATCTTCCTGTTTTTGGTGTTTTATAATCCAATTTTTCATCTACAATTCCATTAAAATCTCCCATCATATATATATTATCATAGTCCATTTCAATTATTTTCATATGTAAGTTTCGATAAAAATCACTTTGATTATTATTTGGCTCATATATTGCAACTAATAGTATCTTCATATTGTTATCATTTATTTCCACTATCAAAATTCTACCTTCCAAATCTGCATATATTTGTTCCGCTTTTATTGAATTTTTAATATATAGAATGCCTCTCTTTTTACTTTGCGATAATGATGAAAAAATTCTTCCAAGTTTAGGTTGTGCCAATAATTGTTCATGTTGCTTTTTAATATGAACTTCTTGCAGACAGATTATGTCAAATTTTAGCTTCTCTAATTTATGAAAAATCTTTCTTCTTTTCACAGCCGAATTAAGTCCATTTATATTTATTGAGATTAATTTCATTGCATCCATATTCATATTTTATATGTAGGTTTTATTGCTCTAGTTGATCTTACTTCCCGTTGTTCTTTGAATTCCACAATCCCACCAACAGCACCTTCCGTTGGTTCAACCATTACCATTTCCTCTTCTATAGGTTTTGTAGACACCAGTGCAGCTTGTGTTTCTGTTTCCATTGCCACTTCCTTTTCCTTTAAAAAGTCTTCATAAAATGCTCTTGCTTTGTCAATTGTATCTAGCCTGTATCTTTGAAGCTGCCACGTTAAGATCAGTCCTTCTGGTATCAGCCATCTAAAATTAACACCCTTTTAGATTAGTATCTTGGTCAGAAATTTATACTCTTTTCTCACGTCTCTCACTTTTCTTGGTATTTGTTTCAAAACCACCACTTCTTTCTCCTTAAATTTCAATGTTTTTTCTCTCACCACTTGAAGGATTTGTACTTTAATCGATTTCTTAGTAAAACTTATGTGGACTTCTCTTGGTAATTTATTACGCATTGCGTATCTAGTGTAAACTCGATAAATCTCATTCACTCCATATGTCATCTCCTCTCTAGATATCTCCAAAACATCTGCAAGCATCGAAATCATGACATCCACAAGATTTTCTCCTTTTTCTTCCTCCACATTTTGAAATCTGAGATAAAAATCTGCTTTATCCATTTCCATTTCCACTACCCCACTCCTTTCGCTTTCCACCTCTCTCAGCCTGTTGTCAAAGTCTCTCATTTTTCCCCCTTTTGCTCATCCTTCTTCTCCAGCTCTTGTAGTCTTCCTTCGTATTTTGACATTGCCTGTTGGATGTTGACCACTTTTTCATCTCTCTTGATTAGTTGTTGTTCCATCCTTTGGACATTCTCATCTGTCTTGAGTAGTTGTTGTTCCATCCTTTGAACTCTATTGAAAATTGTTTGTAGGGACGCTTCTTTGTCTTTGTCTTTCTCTTGTTGGAGCATCACCTGGATCATACGTTGTCCTCCAGATGGAGATGCAGAAGGCGTGGTTGCAGCTCCCACTGTTGCAGCTTTTCTGCTCATTTTATTTGTAATCTACTGGTACAAAAGCCAAGAAAATTATAAAAAAGGGAAGAAAGAAGGGAAAAAGAAAAAGGGGGGGAAGCAAAAAAATCAAATATGGAAAAAGAAAAAAGCCAACTCCAGGTTCTTCCAGACCCTAATCCAACTAGAAGTCCATTAAAAAAAGAAAAAAATCATATAAAAACAAAATATCAAAGAGTATTGTTAGTACTGTTAGAGAGATATAACAAAGTTTCGAATGAAGCAAAGATCCCAGCCCCATGGAAGGAAGCAACAATTACATTGGTTTCCAAGGAAAATGCTTATTTGAATTTTATTAAAAATTATAGGCCAATATCACTATTGAATTCAGACTATAAAATATTTATGACAATTAGACTAATTGACTAAAGAAATTCCTGGAGAACTTTATCCATACTGATCAAAATGGCTTCCTGCCCAGAAGGTATATAAGGAATAATATTAGGACTATATTAGACATTATAGAATATTATGAGATACTTAAGAAAAAGCAGATGGTATTAATATTTGCTGATGCACAGAAATTTATTTGTTGCATTTATTTGTCGAAAGCCTTTGATAATGTCAAATGGGAATTTATATTAAACCAATTAAGTTATATGGAATTTTGGGAAAAATTTATAGGGATGTGCAGAGCAATTTATGCCAAACAAGAGGCTAAAGTTGTAATTAATGGGGAAACAATGAAGAATTTTCAAATCCAAAAGGGTACAAGACAAGGTTGTCCACTATCACCGCTATTGTTTATATTATCATTAGAGATCTTGACCAGAGTAATACTAGAGGACAAACAAATTAGAGGCTTAAAAATTAGGAAACAAACTTTCAAGGTACAGGCTTTCATGGATGACCTTGTCTTTATTATTAATGAGCCCGTGCAATCTGGTGTAAGGCTGATGGAAGTACTGGAAGAATATAGGGAAGTAGCAGGCCTAAAGATAAATAAAGACAAAATGAAAATGTTAGTTAAAAATATGACTGATGTGAAGTTTCAGAAAGATGCCCTAATTAATTCATGAGCCATGAGCCAAATTTCAAAAGAAATACAGTCATTTATTAGGAGCACCATTTCGGCAATATTCAGATGCAGTTAGAACTAATACCACGTAGATTTACATTCCCCTATGACCCTGTCTCTCCCCTCCTCCCTGGCCATGTCATAAATCACATTCTCCAATTAACCACTTTGGCTGGCTGTGAAACCCAACACTCTCCTATTGATTGCTATGGAATGTAGATTCAGTTAGGGAAATCAATCAGCTCCATCAGTTCTCCCTCCCTCCTGCTCATGGCAACTTGAAAGCTTTGCAAGTTGACATCCAAAGTGCAAAAAAAAAAAAAAAAGAATTGGAAGAGAGAATAAACATTCAGATAACAAAAAATATTAGATACCTAGGAATTCAATTGACCTCAAGATGCATTACACTTAAAGGAGACAATTATGATAAATTAATTGAACAAATTAAAATCAATTTAGAAAGGTGGAAAAAGTTGCAACTCTCCTTCATGGGGAGGATTGCCACTATTAAGATGAATGTTATACCTAAAATATTATACCTATTCCAATGTATACCAATTTGGCTAAAAAAGGATTTCTTTATAAATTTGAAAAGAATGATATCGAAATTTATTTGGCAGGGCAAAAAACCTAGAATTAAACTAAAATTACTACAGGATGCCAAAGAACAAGGGGGATTCGGCCTTCCAAATTGGAAAAAATATTACCAAGCAGCAACCTTGGTGTGGATAAGTGATTGGATACATCTCAAAAATAGAAGACTGCTGACACTGGAAGGCCACAATTTACAAATAGGATGGCACACTATTCTCTGGGAGGAGAAGTATAAAGTTCACCAGTACTTCCAGAGGCACTACATCAGACGGGTGCTCTTGGACACTTGGATTAAGACTAAAAGAGGTAATTATATGGAAGTCCCTAACTGGATATCAACATTAGAGATGGTTACACATCCAAATTGTATTAAATCAGGAGAGGTCGTCACATATAAAGATGTATTAAATAATAGAGGAGATTTGAAGTCTAGGAATAACTTAAAGGAGGAGGAATTGAACTTGAAAGGTGGGCTTATCTCCAAATACAATCTAAATATATGAAGGACAAGAAGGAATGAGGTATACAAACAGAATCAACAGAACTGGATAAAATTTTACTAAATACGGGGGGAAAGGCCATAAGGAAGCTATATCACTATTTATTAGGTCCGATAGTACTTGGCGAACCCAAGGAGTCACAGGACATACTTCACTCACCAAGGAGGTTGCCAACTATGCAAAGATTCGACCTTGCTTGGCTCCATGGCAATGCCCTCAGGAGAGATGCGATGCCCCAGGAACTCGATGGTGGACTGGAAAAACTGGCATTTTTCCAGTTTCGCATACAAGTGATTCTCCCGGAGCCATTGCAAAACCAGGTGTAGGTGGTGTTGGTGGTTCTCCCGGGAGTGTCAGTATTTTGTTGGGGGTGTTCCTTGGAACCCTGACATAGAGTATATCAAAATGTCATCCAAATAAATCATGACAAACTGGTCCAAGAGGGACCAGTAGATTTGCGGATCGTGTGTCCGGAGCCAAGCCAACCTCGAGACCACAGGAAAATACAGGCCGGAAGTAATATAGAACTGGATGGCCTCCTCATGAGAACTGATGGTCAAGGGTTGCGTGGATAGGAAGATCCACTGGACACTGAGGGACTGCATATTTGGCTGCCAACACCGCGTCCATAAAGTTGGTTGTAGCTCCAGAGTCCACCAAGGCGTGAGCCGGAATCCCCTGGGGACTACTGGACAGGAATACTTAGATTGGGCTCCAGGTGTTTCCCGACAGGGTTTTCTGTGGCTGTGGGGCAGGCCCAGGAGCTGACACCACTCGTCACTTCTTGGGGCAAGAAGCGACCATGTGCCCAAGTTCTCCATAATAGAAACACAACCCCCCTGAGTGCCATCTGTTTTTCTCAGTCACCGACAGGCAGAGTCTGGCTGCACCTATTTCCATGGGGTCCTCCTGTGGAGCCAGGTTTCACACATGACTGGTACCACCTGGGTCTCCTGGGAGGCACAACGATTAGTCCGTCTCTGCAATCGGGCGTCAATCCTAAGGCACAGATGGACCAGCACGTTGAGGGTCAGAGGAATATCAATCCAGACAAGCTTGTCCTGCAATTCCTCTGACAACCTGTCCTGGAATACGTCTATGAGGGCAGCCTTGTTCCAGGCTGAATCCTGGCTAAGCAGCTGAAACTCACTGATATATTCCTGAAGTGGTTGCCGGCCCTGCTTCAGGGTCTTCAGACGTCGGGTAGCAGTCTGCTCTTTGATGGGGTCCTCATACATAAGTCTGAGATGATGACACAACCCCCTGAAATCATGCAAGAGAAGACTAGCCTGGACCAGCAGGGGCATGGCCGAGCGAGCTGCAGAGCTGGAGAGCAGGCTAATCATAAACCCCACTTTATCCCGGTCAGTCTTCAGCTCTCAGGCTGATAAAAAGCTGGCATTGTCTTCCAGCTGGCACTGCAGGATGTTGTGGATGGTCTTTACAGACTGCCAGCCCCATGATTTTGTGAAGCCGTTTTGACAGCGCAAAACGGCTGTCTGACAGCTTTGAAATGTCTCCTTTGGGAAAAGAAGGAGAGGAGAGCAGTTGGGTGGGGGTAGAGCAGTCCAAAAAGCCCCTTGGAGCGATTCCAGGGGCTTGAAGGGCAGGCTCCCCATTCAGCCTAACAAAGCTCCGGATCCGGGATGACTCTGCTAAAGCAGAGCCAGACGCCACAACCACCTCTGCGATCAATAAGAAGTTTTAAAGATTCCAAAAGCAGACAGAGCGAAAGCAGGAGTGCAGGCAAGAAATTACCTATGCTTAGCTCCGAGTAACATTGTTTAAGCTAAAGTTAACTGAGAGGAAGTCAGCGGTTAATGGCGTCTTTGTTGCAATTATGAAAGTGAAACTTAGTAATGAAAGTGTTTGCTGAGACTTTTCGCGCTTTGAAACTGAGCTGAAATTGCTGGAAATAAAGAAGCAGGGTGAGGAAAGACTATTTTGCCTGAAAAACCAAACAATTTAAACCCCTGAAAAGCTGTTTTGGTGACTGTGGTGACTTTGTGCTTGTAAAAGGAGGGGGGGGGGAGGAAAAAAAGATCCTCCTTAAAAGAAAGAAATTAAGATGGCTTCCAAGCAAACTAAACCAGTAATTCCAAAAGTAGGAGGGGGTTCTCCAATAGTTTCTGTTGTGACACAGAAAGCTCAACTTCTGTCTGATTCACAAAAGCAGGAGACTCCCATTAAAGATCTTAAAGAATTTATACAAGAAGCAATGAATAACCAAACAATGATGATAGAAGAGAAATTTGAGAAATTTGAGGAAGAAATAAGGGAAATCAAGAATGTTGTGGCAAAAAAGCATGATGACATAAGAGAGGATATTTTGTTAGCCGTTTCAGGACTGTCCAAACGTCTTATTCAGCTGGATGAGAGAGTGGAAGAAATTAATGAAGCTAATTTAAATTTGGAAGCCAAAATGGGAGACATTATGACTAAAACAGACAAGCTGGAAAATGAGGTGACCATGATGCAATACAGATCTATGGAATTTGCCTTGAGACTGAGAGGATTGAAAGAGAATGGTCGGGAGAACCTAAAATATAGATGTGCAGAAGCCATAGCAGCACTAATTGAAGCAAGAAAAGAGGATATGACAAGTCAAATTGATAAAGCCTACAGAGTTAATTCACAGGTGGCAAAACAAAGGCAGCTGCCAAGAGATGTGGTGATTTACTTTATTGATAGAAGAATCAGAAATGATATTCTACAAGCCTCCTATAAAAACAAAGTTCAGGTGTTTGGACAAGAAATACAGATCCTGAAAGAGATTCCTCCTAAAATGATAAGAGATAGAAAGGACTTTGTTTTTTTGGTAGAGGAGCTGAGAAAGCAACAAATACTGTATAGATGGGATGCCCCAATAGGTTTAATAGTGACTTATGGTGGAGAAAGAAAGGCTGGACATCCATCCTCACCTGGAGGGGGCAAAAAAGAAAAAGAGATATTACCACAAGAAGACGGAAAACAGATACAGACCTATGCTGAAGTGGCAGCTGGAGGAATGGTGCAAGAAGATCTTCCTTTTCTATTAAAGAGTATAGAAGGATTAGTGCCTGAAATAGCAGATAAGACAGAGGAACCAAAAGAACAGCGTCTAATTTAACTCAAGAATCTCAAAAAACAGAAGCAGTGGGAGGGGCCAGGCTGAAGAGCAAGATGGAGGAGGATATTCAGCAAATGCACATGACGCTTCGAGGCACCAAGAATGGCAACTAAGTTTCTATCTTGGAATGTTAATGGTTTAAATTCACCACAGAAGAGAAAGAAAGTATTTTACTACTTGAAACAATTTAAGAATGATGTTATTTGCCTACAAGAAACACACATTAAATTATCAGATCAAAAATATTTAATAAATTCAAGATTAGGGACTCATTTTGTGGCATCAGCTCCAGAGAAGAAGAATGGAATTGTTGTTTATGTAAAGAAAGTACTAATGGCTAACCTAATTGAGGCAGATGTTTATGGAAGGTATATAGCAATAGAGTTATCAACTCAAAGTGGAAAAATTCTTTTAATTGGAATATATGCCCCCAATCAACAAGATAATTTTTACAAACCTTTACATTCTAAAATAATACAGTGGGTTTATAAATCTCTTATAGTAATGGGTGATTGGAATGGAGTGATAGACATTTTGAAAGATAAGAAGAGCATTTCTAAAGCTTCGACACATGCAAAACTTCCCAAGTCCTTTTTTGATATAATGGAAGATTTGGAAGTGAGGGACATTTGGAGAGAATGGAATGTTGATGAAAGAGATTTTACTTTTTTCTCCGATAGACATCAATCTTTTTCCAGAATTGATTTTATACTAATCACAAATGATTTTCTTTCTAGGGTAAAGAAGATGATGATTTGCCCAAGGACTTTGTCTGATCATAGGCCGGTTTGGTTAGAATTAGAACAGGAAAGGGGGGAAAGGAGGTCATGGAGATTGAATGAAAATTTATTTAGATATGAAGAAAATGTGAATGAACTTAAAAAACAAATGAAATATTTTTTTTAAAAAAAGTATTTTTTATTAATAATTCAAATTTAAAAACAATGGACATGGTTTGACATCTCCAGTTTCTAACATTTCCCTCTAATTCAAATTAATAAGTAATATATTCCTTTTTTTTATTGAAAAAGTTTTACAAATACAAATTTTTCCCCCTTTCCCCCCCTTCCCCTCCCTAACCCTCCCTGACCCATCCCTCCCCACCCCTGACTTCCCTTATAATCTTAAAATTACAATTCATTTTTAACTCCCCAAATATTAAAAGGTGAAATCCAAATCATATCATATCATACAATTCCCCCCAACTATTCTACCCCCTGTCAATACTAAAAATTTCTACATAACATTCAAGTAAAAGCTATCTAATACTTCCTCGATTGATATTTATTCTGCACATAGTCTACTATAAATTTCTGCATAGAATTCAGCTAAACGCAATCTGGTACTTCTTTGTTTGATATTTATTCTGCACATAGTCTATCCATTTCTTCCATTCCCACACAAAAGTTTCTTGAGTCCGGTCTTTTAAATATGCTGATATCTTTGCCATTTCAGCAAAACTGGCCACCTTCAAAGTCCATTCTTCAATAGTAGGTAAAACATCTTTTTTCCAATATTGACCAATCAATAACCTAGCTGCTGTAACCATGTATAATATCAGTTTTGTTTCATTCGGTGAGAAATCCTTAACTATACCCAGTAAAAACAATTGAGGAGAAAATTGAAGTTTTTTCTTCAAAACATTTTGCACTACCCACCACATTTTGATCCAAAAAGCCTTTGTCAGCCTCTTAGTGCTGACATAGTAAAGAGGGGGTTAAATTCCTGTGGGATTAGTAAGAGAGACTGCCATAGAATGATTTAGATAATGACCAATAGGATAAGGAAGCAAGCCAGGAAAGGGAGGGAATTTGGAGCAGAGGTCATTTCCTGACTGCATATGAGTCCGTGAAGACGTTGTTCTAACAAATAAAAGTTTTTTTTTTCCTGACTGTCTGTCCGAGCTCAAGTTGTCTGGAGAAATAAAATGCCTCTCACATTTTGATAATAAAGAAAAAAAAACTTTTATTTGTTAGAACAACGTCTTCACGGACTCATATGCAGTCAGGAAATGACCTCTGCTCCAAATTCCCTCCTTTTCCTGGCTTGCTTCCTTATCCTATTGGTCATTATCTAAATCATTCTACGGCAGTCTCTCTTACTAATCCCACAGGAATTTAACCCCCTCTTTACTATGTCAGCACTAAGAGGCTGACAGCCTTCACTTTCCTGCAAGTCCACCATATATGGTAATATGTAGCATCTAAGCAATCACACCTCCAACATTTTGGCTGAACATTAGGATACATACATGACAATTTCTTAGGGTCTAAATGCCACCTATAAAACATTTTATAAAAAATTTCCCTCAAATTCTGTGACTGTGTGAATTTAACATTCTGGACCCATATTTTTTCCCATGTCAATTGAAGTTGATTATACTGTAGCCAAGTTAGATTAATCCCTTCTTCCAACAGAGTGTTTAATGTCTTTAATTGCCATCTACCCCATCATTAAAAAGTACCTCTTTATATAAAATCCCCCCGAGTGACTTTATATTTATATTCTGTGTAATATGACCAAGATCCAACCACAAAGGTATTTTGTAATCCAATTTAAGATGGTGCTTCTTCCATACTCTCATCAAAGAGTTTCTGAGTATGTGACTCTTGAATACTTTATCAACTTTATTTTCATAGAATAAGTATGCATGCCAACCAAATTCCAAATCGTGGCCTTCTATATTCAATATTTCAGTCCTTGTCATTCCAAACCAATCACTCGCTTGTGTCAACGCTGCTGCTTCATAATACAATCGTAGATTTGGAAGTTTAAGGCCACCCCTTTCACGAACATCTTGCATGATTTTCAGTTTGACTCTTGGCTTTTTATCATTCCAAACAAACTTATTCACTCCTTTTTGCCATTCTATAAGATGTTTATCACTTTTAAGCACCGGAATCATTTGAAACAAAAATAAAAATCTAGGTAGAACATTCATCTTAACTGCTGCTATTCTTCCAAGTAAAGATAGCTGCAGCTTTTTCCAGGTTTCCATATCTTTTTGCACCTTTCGCCACAACACTTCATAGTTATTTTGAAAAAGTTTTATATTTGAAGCTGCAACATGAACTCCTAGATATTTCACCTTTGATACTATTTCAAATCCTGCCATCCTTTCAAGTTCCTTCTTTTGACCTTCTGACATGTTTTAAACTATCATCTTGGTTTTTTTCTGATTCAGTCTAAATCCTGATACCATACCGTATTCTTCTATAATGTCTTTCATCTGGATTACTGATTCCATAGGCCGTGTTAGGGTAACAACCAGATCATCTGCAAATGCCCTTGTTCTGTAGTCCTCTTGCCTTATAGCTATTCCATTTAAGGTACTCGAATCCCGTATTGTATTCAACAAGACTTCTAAAGTTAAAATAAACAACAATGGGGATAATGGACAACCTTGTCTTGTTCCTTTTTCAATACAAAAGTTTGTAGTTAAACTTCCATTAATAATAATTTGTGCTGTTTGCTCTTGATAAATTGCTGAAACCACCAGGACAAACTGGTACCCAAAGTCCATTTTTATTAAAGTCTTTAATAGAAAGTTCCAATTGACTCGATCAAAGGCCTTTTCCGCATCCAAAAACACCAGCACTGCAGGGATCTGTTTACTCTTCTCAAGATGTTCCAATAAGTCTATGATTTGCCTGACATTATCCTTCATATATCTGCCTTCTATAAATCCAGCTTGATCATGATGAATCACCTCTTGCATAACTGGCATTAATCTGTTGGCTAAAACTTTTGCAAAAATTTTATAATCCGTATTCAGGAGAGATATTGGTCTGCAATTTTCTGGTTTTGTAGAACCTTCCTCTTTTGGTATCAATGAAACAAAGGCTGCCTTCCATGAAGGGGGTATTTTACCCCCTTTTTGTATGCTACAAAATAAGTCTTTAAGATGTTCAATCATTTCTGCTTGTAAAGTTTTATAATACACCGCTGTTAAACCATCCGTCCCTGGAGCTTTAGCTGTTTAAAATGAAAGATTTTTTTGTTATTGATATGCATAGGGGTACTCCTATGGAAATGGTATGGGATGCTAGTAAGGCCTATATGAGGGGAATTTTAATACACATGAATAAGAGACATAGATTAAAGCAAATAAGGAGGCGGAATGAGATTGAGGAGGAAATAAAAAAGAAGGAACAGTTATTAATATGTAATCCAGGAGATAAAAAAGATAAAGGAAACAATAAATATATTGTGAGGGCAATTTAATATGTTAATGGCTGATCAGGTGGCAACTACTTTGCAATATGCCAAACATAATACATTTTGTAACGCTAATAAACCAGGCAGATGGTTAGCTTATGTATTGAGGAAGAAACAAAAATCACGAGTTATTGGTAAGATAGAATATAGAGGTAAGGAAGTTTATCAACAAAATATGATTAAAAGAGCTTTTCTAGAATACTATACAAAACTGTATGCAGGAGACCCAATACAAGGTTTAGATATTGATAGATATTTGAAGGAAGATAATATTGGTGAATTAACTTTAGAACAAAGGGAGGGTTTGAACCAGCCCATAACTGCAGAAGAGATTAGCGTAGCAATTAAACAATTAAAAATAGGTAAAACACCAGGAACAGATGGATTGACAGCTGTTTATTACAAGAACTTGCAGTTGGAAATTGTAGAACCACTTAGAACTTTGTTTTGTAAGATTCAACTGGGGGGGGGAATTCCACCCTCCTGGAGAACAGCTTTTGTCTCACTGATCCCAAAAGATGACCAGAATTGTGTTAAGCCTGAAAACTTTAGACCGATTTCACTCTTGAATACTGATTACAAAATTTTTGCTAAGGTATTGGCAAATAGATTAATGCCAGTTATGCAACAAATAATACATAATGATCAATCAGGATTCATAACAGGGAGGCAAATGAAATATAATATGAGACAAGTTATAGACTTATTGGAATATTTGGAAAGAAACAATCAAGTCTCTGCAGCATTTTTCTTCCTGGATGCAGAGAAGGCATTTGATCGATTGAGTTGGCAATTTTTATTTAAAATAATAGAGAAAATGCAATTTGGAGAACAGTTTTTACAATCAATCAGATCAATTTATCAAGAACAATCGGCACAAATAATTGTTAATGGGGGCCTAACAGATCATTTTAGGATTGAGAAAGGAACAAGGCAGGGTTGTCCCCTATCGCCACTGTTATTTATCTTATCATTAGAAGTTCTACTGAACAGGATACGATAAACTGATAAACTGAAAGGAATAGTAATTAGGCAACAGGACTATAGACTGAGAGCGTTTGCAGATGACTTGGTGGTTACTTTAACCCAACCTGTAAAGGCAGCTCCATATATCTTAGATATAGTAGAACAATATGGTAAGGTTTCTGGATTTAAGGTCAATCAGTATAAAACCAAGATAATAACTAAAAATATGCCTGTACTTCAAAGAGAAGAGTTAGGAAGAATAACGGGGTTTGAAATAGTTAAAAAGGTTAAATACTTAGGAGTAAATGTTGCAGCCTCAAATATGAAGTTATTTAAAAATAACTATGAAGTCCTCTGGCAAAAAGTGCAGAGAGACATGGAAAATTGGAAAAAAATGCAATTATCCTTATTGGGAAGAATAGCAGCAATAAAAATGAATGTGTTATTGGTTTAATTTAACTCAAGAAAGAATATTAAATATAGAAGGATATGATTTGTTATATGGATGGCATGCCTATTTATTATATGAAAAGAAAGTGGATAAGACATTCAAAAGTCATATAGTTAGGAATGCTTTGTTAAGGGTTTGGAAAAAATATCAATATAAGCTAAACTATAAGATACTTATATGGGCAAATCCTAGACATGCAATAGAAAACGTAAGTATAGAACAAAAAATGGAGGTAATTACATACAGGAAGCTTATTTTTAATGAAAGGGGTAATTTGCAACTGAAATCTCTAAAGGTATTGAAAGATGAAGGGATAATTTATACTTGGTTTCAGTATGGTCAACTCCAAGCTAGATGGAGGGAAGACCAAAAAACTGGTTTCATGCAAAACGAGGAGAACTTGGTAAAACAGATTAGGGATCAGAGTCCAATGCATATTAAAAGGTTGTATAATGTATTATTGGAAATAGACTCGGAAACTGAATTGGTTAAAGACTGTATAATAAAGTGGGCACAAAATTTCCAGGAGTCAGTGATGATGGAAACGTGGGAAAAGATCTGGGTTAGAAATGTTAAATTTACACAAGCACAAAACTTAAGAGAAAACTTTTATAAAATGTTTTATAGATGGCATTTAGATCCTAAGAAACTATCATGTATGTACCCAAATGTACAAGCTAAATGTTGGAGATGTAATTGTGATGATGCAACTTATTATCATATATGGTGGACTTGTAAGAAGATCAAAGCATTTTGGATAAAAATTTGGTGGATAATGCAGAATATTTTGAAAAGAAGGTTGAAATTTACTCCACAATTGTTTTTACTGGGGATAATAACTGATTGTACAGTACTTGAGACTAAATTAATTTTAAACTTAATATCAGCAGCTAGGCTGCTGGTAGCATAATATTGGAAGAAAGACTCTTTGCCTACTATAGAAGAATGGACGTTGAAAGTAACAAATTTATCTGAAATGGCAAAAATCTCAGCATATTTGAAAGACCATACGCAAGAAAAATATATTTTGGAGTGGAGAAAATGGGTAGACTACATTCAAAAGAAATATCGGATGCGAAGATATCAAATTGCGTATGAATAAATCTAATGTAAAGATTTATTGTGTTATCTATAAGGGAGCTAAGGTTTCAGTGGGGAGATTTGTTAGCTTAAGGATAGTTAGGTTAATTTAGATTATGATTGTTTTTATTTTTTCTAATACCCTGTATTTTGCTCTGGGAAGTCGGGGGGTGGGGAGGGAGGAGGGGGGAAGGGGGGTGGGGGGATTGTAGGGGGGAGAAAATGTTTTTTTTTGTTTGTAAAACTTTTCAATAAAAAAAAAGCCGGCATTGTCCCCAAAAAGCAGGAAACATGGCCTGGTTGCCATCAAACTTATCTGGCACAGCAACTGGGCATTTTCTCCGGGGAGGTGGAGCAGCATGAGCTTGTAGCTGAGCCACCTAGGCTGCCAACAAAGCTACTTGCTGATTAAGCTGCGCGTTCTCGGCACAAAGCTGCTCCATCTTAATAGAGGTTTGTTTGTAATTAGTTTGGGCAGGAAGCCAACTGTTCTGATCTAGGCTTCCTGAGTCAGTAAAACACACAAATAGTCCCAAAAACCTCTTTTATTGCAATAGCTGTGAATTCTGTTCATTCACAGACGAGTCCCAATTAGTTGTAAAGAGTCCTTCGGGATAAGGCTGATAATCACCCATTATCTCCCTTGACACGCTGCCAAAGACCTAATTGGCAAAGCCACATGGAGTCCAGAATAAAAAAAAAACTTCAGACTTTAAACTGAAGAGAATTAACAATGTTGCTTCCTGAAAAGGCCCACGTGCTTTTGCTCCTCTTTTAAGTCTTATGGGAGGGGCCAATCATCTCCAAGCCCTACTCCTGAGTTATCCCTTTTGTTTTAACTATTCTTGACTTCTGGCATGTGCACACTGGAAACAGGCTCCCCCTGTTCCTCTGCCTCACTGAGGTCTGAGTCTGGAGGCTCCGGAGGCAGCACATACCTCCCAGATGGCCCTTTCTCTGCCTCTGACACAGAGCCCTCATCCGAGCCTTCCCCAGACTCCAGGACTGGCCCATTTTCCTCCCCAACCTCCTCACTGTCCGACTCTGCTGCCAACTCCGCAGGCCGGCAGCGGACCACAACAGATATGTTCAGGCTGGGTGTGACAAGGAATGGCTGGGAGGGAAGGGGCCAGGTGAGGCACCCTTTGACATGAGTGACATTGAGTTCGCCATACCCACCCAGTCACATGCCCACCCAGCCATGCCCACCCAGGCACATGACCACCAAGCCACGCCCACCAAGCAAGTCACGTCCACAGAACCGGTAGGGAAAAATTTTGAATTTAATCACTATTCTAGGGTGGCCCCCACCGTCTTATTTAAAGAAAAGAAAAATGGGTCGATGAGGCTCTGCGTGGACTTTAGAGGAATAAACCCACTATGCATGGAAAACACCTACCCACTGCCACTAATGAAAGACATGCTGTCCCACCTGGCCATCTATGGGAGGCGTACTACCGAGTCCGAATTAGAGAAGGAGATGAATGGAAAACAGCTTTTAACTGCCCACAGGGCAGCTTCCAATTTAAAATAAGGCTGTTTGGGTTACAAGGGGACCCTGCTGTCTTCATGCAATTAATCAACGAGGTGCTGCATGAGCACCTATACAAGGGAGTCCTCATCTATTTGGACAACATTCTCATATTCAGTGAAAAAATGGAGGAACATGTGAAGCTAGTGCACCAAGTCCTGAAGAAACAGCTCGCAGTGAAACTATATGTCAAGGTTTCAAAATGCGAGTTCCACAAGACCGCTCTGGACTACCTGGGCTACCGAGTGTCAAATGAAGGGGTAGAAATGGACCTGGCAAAACTCAGAGCCATACTAGACTGGCAGTCCCCTCACACTCGCAGGCAACTTCAAAGCTTTCTAGGTTTTGCACACTTCTATAGGCAAATCATCCCTTCCTTCACCAAAATAGCCATGCCCATAACAGAAGTATTAAAGATTGGGGAGGGGGGGAGATCAGAAACCCCATCCCAGTCAACCCTTAACCTTGACTTTGGATCCTGACCAACTTTTTGTAGTGCAAGCAGATGCAAGCAACATTGCTGTCGCCGCAATCCTACTCCAAAGAAATGCAAAGGGAGACCTTACACTTCCAAAAAAACTAACTGACACCAAAAGGAGGTGGACAGTGTGGAAGAAGGAAATGTTGTGGTCCGCCAGCAGCCTGCGGAGCTGGCAGCAGAGTCGGACAATGATGAGTCTGAGGAAGAACATGGGCCAGTCCTGGAGACTGGGGAAGGCCCAGATGAGGCTCTGCATTGGAGGCAGAGATGGGGCCAGGGCCATCGGGGAGTGAGGTGCGGACTCCAGAGCCTCCAGAGACTGATAGAACTAAGGCAGAGTCACAGGAGGATCCTGTCCCTAATGCATGCATGAGAAGAGCTGCCAGAAGGCAAGAGAAGCTCAAGCAAAGAGGACAACTTGGGAGTAGGGCCAAGAGATGATTGCCCCTCCCATAAGGCTTAAAACAGACCAGCAATGGCATTTGGACTTTACCGGAAAACAACGTTGGCAGCTTCGTCTTCTTCATCATCTATGTCTTGTATTTATTTTTGTATCTGTGACTTCTGAAAGTTTGCCAAGAAAGGCCTTTGGCAGTTTGCCTAATTGGACAAGGTTTGCAATAGGACTGAGGAATTTGTGTTGGGAGGAATTTGCTTTAATTTAGTTGAACAATGCTGGGAATGAACTAATTCTCAGCTGTTTGAATAAAGTTTGTTTGTTTTTTCACTGACTGATTTTTCTACTACTTACTTGGGCCTGGGTCACAACAGGAAGCTTATGCAGTCCGGCGGGCACTGCTAACCTAGAGGCACTTTCTGGAGGGCAGTGAAGTGCCGTTCAAACTCTGGACTGACCACAAAATACATTCCAGGAGGAAAAAACCTATTGGCTGATGCTAAGCACACACTAGAGCACAAACCAGATGCCGTTCCAACCTCCCCAAAGACAAGTTGACAGCAGAGTTAAAAGCTGCACTGTCAAACGATATGTGGTTTAAAGAAAACCAAATGGACTTAACTTTGAGGGAGGGACTGGCTTGGAAAGGGAGTAAGATTTATGTGCCCAGCTGCATGAGATGGTGATTGGACCCTAACCCTAACCCTAAAACGAAGTAGAGGGACACCAATCTTTAGGACCTAATCCCAAGCATAAACCCCAAGACACCTAATCAAAATTGAGGTAAGGAGTGGTTAAAAGGAAGGGGAACTCAGATATAAATAGGAAACGTAGGAAGCAACCCTAACCCTAACCCTAACCCTAACCCTAACACGAAGCAGAGGATGACCAATCTTTAGGACCTACTGTATTTTGCGGAGTATAAGACGCACCTTCCCCCCCCCCCCAAAAAAGAGGGTGAAAATCTGGGTGTGTCTTATACTCCAAATGTAGCCCCACCCAGCCTGGCAAATGGAGATTTTGGAGGCTGAAAGAAGCCTCTGAAAGAAGCTTCAGAAAAAAAGCCTCAGAACCAAAGCTTCAGAAAAAAAGCCTCTGAGAGGCTTTTATCTAAAATAATATGGCAAGCAACAAAAGAAGAATCAGTAAAGGTTCTAACCAAACTATGCTAACAAATCTGGAGAATGACACAATAACCAACAGATCGGAAGAGGTTAATCTACATACCAATACCAAAGAAGGGAGATTGAACAGAGTACAGATAGTCCTTCAGAATAAAAGCCTCTGAAAGAAGCTTCAGAAAAAAAGCCTTTTGCAAAAGCTTTATATATATATAAATTTATGTTTATGTTTATGTTTATGTTTATGTTTATGTTTATGTTTATGTTTATGTTTATGTTTATGTTTATGTTTATGTTTATGTTTATGTTTATGTTTATGTTTAGTGTGTGTGTATATATATATATATATATATATATATATATATATATATATATATATATATATATATATGTTTGTTTAGACTTATATGCCACCCTTTCTCCGAGAGGACTCAGGGCGGCTCACAAAAATAAAACAGAAAAATAAAACAAAAACTCCGGGTTAAAAGTTACACATAAAATCCCTAGAATCAATTAAAATCCATTTTAAAACCCCCATCAGTCAAAATAGCAATGTTTTTAGTTTGCGGCAGAAAGAGCGAAGGTCGGGGACCATCCGGAGCTCCAGGGGGAGCTGATTCCAGAGGGTAGGTGCACCCACAGAGAAGGCCCGCTCCCTAGGGGGTCACCAGCCAACACTGTCTGGCTGACGGCACCCCAAGTAGGCCCTCTCTGTGGGAACGCACCGGGCGATGGAGAGCTCTTGCTGGCTGCAGAAGGTCTGCCAAATACCCCGGTCCTAAGCCATGTAGGGCTTTATAGGTAATCACCAGCACCTTGAATCTCACACAGAGGGCAACCGGTAACCAATGCAGGTCGCGCAGGAGGGGTGTAACATGAGAGTGTCGGGACACTCCCATCACTACCCGCGTGGCCGGTATATATCTATATATCTATATATCTATAATAAATCCGCTTTTTACTTGTTCATGGTCTCTATTTCACTTTTTATGAGGTTTGCTGTTTTTTTAAATCTCACAAGAGATTTTTCTCACAAGAGAAAACTACCACAAAGCAAATGGCCACAGATTGAGGGAGGAGCTGACGTCGTGATGGAAGCTCCAGGATCGCCGCCGAAAACCTCGCTGCCAGATGGTTCCTTTTGGACCTCACAGTCTTGTTTTGACCGTGATAGCGGAGGGCACATCCTGACAACCCCAGGGACACTGCGAAGTCCCTGGTTGATCCAGGAGAAGCCCTTTTTCTAGCAGTGGGGCAGCAGCCATTGTAGCTGCTGAAGATGGGACAGCTCTAAAAGAAGAATAGGACAGTGAATCGATGCGGTGAGAGACTTTCAATTAAAATCAATATAAAAGAACACCCTGAGATTGAAGTGGAAATGAAATTGGCGATAAAAGGAAATTAAGCGGCGAAATTAAACTGGAATTATTTCTTATTTTTAAACCATTTATATTGGTGGAGCTATAAATCTTAGTTTTTGTCTTTGACCGGGACTGGATTGAAAAGGATTGACAGAATTGAGGCTGTTTTACATCTTTAAACCTTTGTGGCTTTTATTTTAAAATATTTTTCTCTTGGGTTTTAATTTTAGTTCTTCCTTCTTTTTCTGAACATTGCTTTAATTTTTCATTTTACTGACAAAGAACTCTTGGATTATATTAGCGGGGGAGAAAGGTGCGTGTGTAATACTGCCATCTACTGGACTGGAAACTTTGTTATTCTTTTTTTACTCAAGTAGCAAGTTGAAACAATTGTATCATATTCTGGCTACAACTCAAGGACTCTGAACTCTCTTGCAGATAAGATAGTTAGAAGCACATCTGAGGAAGTTGGAACTATCTGTATTGTTTACTCAGGTGTTCTTTGGGGAACTATTAGAAGTAGGAGTCTGAGGCAGAATGAGAGAGACCTGTTAATGTTTGGGCAGAATTACTGCAGAAGAACTTGAAATCTTTCTCTATTTTTTTTTTGTTCCTGCTAAGTGATAACTCTCTGTACTCTTCCCCTGCTTAAATATCTTTAATGGATTTTTTTCCCTTTGTTCATATATAAACGAGTTGGATTAAGGTGTACAAGTGCCTGAAGATTGATTTTTTATTTTGATTTTTCTCTTTGGTTGGTTATTTGGCTTTTCTTTTTTTTTTCTTTTAGCTTGGCTTTCCTCTGGCTTATTTTTACTGACATTGGGGTTAATTTAAGTCTTTTTTGAAGTGGATTAGGGTATTGAAGAACCTGAAGAATTTTTTATTTTTCCTTTTTCCCTCTTTTTTTATATTCTCCTTTTTCTTGGCTTTTTCTTTCTTTTTTTCTTTTTTTCTTTCTTTCTTTCTTTTCTTTCTTTTTTTTTTTTTGGCTATTGGTGATTACCTGACAGAATGAGTAGAAAGGTAATAGCAGTTGGATCCTCCTCAACTACGCTCTCCTCATCGCCATCTGGAGGACAGCGATCTATTCAGACGATGCTTCAGCAGGAGAAGGAGAAAGAAAAAGAAAGAGAGAAAGATACAACATTACAGATGATTCTTCAAGTAGTCCAGAAGATTGAACAACAATAATTAAAGACAGATGAAAAAGTGGCGAGTATACAACAAATATGAAGAGAGACTGCAAAAAAATTGAGAAAAATGAGGAGCAGAAGGAGGAAAAAATTAAAGATATAGACAATAGATTGGGAGAAGTTGAACATGACAGGAGTGGATTAATTGGATGGGAGATGGACAGATCAGAATTTTATCTCAGATTTCAAAATGTAGAAGAAGAGAAAGGTGAGAATCTGACAGAAATAATGATAGGCATTTTGGCAGAAGCACTAGAAATTACCAAGGAGAAGATGATGGATGGCGTGGATGTGATATATCGAGTTTATACTAGGTATGCAATGCGCAATAAACTACCACGAGAAGTGCATATAAGGTTTACTAAGAAATCAATTAAAGCACAAATACTGCAGATTGCCAGAGAAACAGCACTGAAGTATAAGGAGAAAGAAATTGTGGTCCTGAAGCAAATAAAAAGAAAAGTGAGGGAGATGAGAAGAGAATACCAATTTTTGACTAAAATATTACTTCAAAAAGGTGTGAACTACAGATGGCTGATACCAGAAGGATTAGTGTTAACGTGGCAACTCCAAAGATACAGAATTGATACAATAGATAAAGCGAAAGCATTTTATGCAGAATCCTTTAAAGAGAAGGGAATGGAAATGGAATTCCAAACGACAGTAGTACCAGTAGATTTTCAAGAAGAGGAACCAGCAATGATTGAAAAAGCTGAAGGTGCAGTAGGGGGGATTGTGGAGCACAAAGAACAGGGTGAATTAAGATCAACTAGAACAGTAAAGCCTGCATATAAAGTATGACTATGGAAGAGAGAAAATTGATTTCAATAAACATAAATGGACTTAATTCAGTTAAAAGAAGAAAGGTATTTCACAAATTAGAGAAATTAAAATTTGATATAATTTACCTTCAAGAAGTACATATTTTTACATACAGGCTTGATAATGGACTATACAAGGAAGAGAAATGTTAAAAAAAGACAAACATATAAAATATTGGAAGATGATTATAAGAGATTTGAAAAAGAGCTTCAGAAATGTCCACACAAAAAAGATGTCAAAGTGAAAATGGATACAATAAAGCATAAAATGGATTTACTGGAGGAAGAATCATTACTCCAAAAAATTAGAAGTAATAAACAGAACTACTTTGAGAATGCTAATAAACCAGTAAGATGGTTAGCATATAAATTGAAAAAAGAGAAAGAATCAAGAAAAATAATACAACTAATCGATGATCAAGGACAAAGTAAATTTGGAAATAAGGAGAAGAAAAAAATTATACAGGATTACTATAGACAATTGTATGAGAAAGAAAAGATAGAGGAGGAAAATGTGATACGATATCTTCAAAATGCAAATTTACCTCAGATTCCCAAAGATATTGAGGAGATGCTAGAGGGAAATATAACAATGATGGAATTAACTGAAGCAATTAAGAAACAAAAGAATGGGAAGGCACCAGGGCCAGATGGTTTGCCAGTGGAATATTATAGGACAGTGATGGCTAACCTTTTTGCCGTCACGTGCCAAAAGCAGGGGGAGCAGGGGGGGTCACACATGCACATGCCCACACCCATAATTCAATGCACCCCGCCCCACTGTGCTCCCCTTGCTTTTGGCAGGCAATGGCACGGTGTTTTGGCAGGCAATGGCATGGCCTGTTTTTTGCCCTTCCCAGGCTCCAGAGGCTTTCTTGGAGCCTGTGGAAGGTGAAAATGGCCTTCCCCAACCCCCTCGGAGGCCCTCCAGAGGCCAGAAACAGCCTGTTTACTGACTTCCAGTGGGCCCAGAAGTCTTGAAAATCAGCTGGCCGGTGCGCGCATGCATGCTGCAGCTGAGCTAGGGCAACACTCGTGTGCCCACCAATATGGCTCCGAATGCCACCTGTGGCACGTGTGCCATAGGTTCGCCATCACAGTTATAGGACATTGCAGGAATCTTTGAGTCTCCCACTTTTAGAAGTTATGAATGAAGTGATGACAAAGAAGGAAATATCCAAGTCATGGTCTGAGGCATATATTACATTGATCCCTAAGGAGGATACAGACCCACAACAAACCAAAAACTATAGACCTATATTCCTGCTAAATTCAGATTATAAAATCTTTGCTACAATATTGGCAGAAAGACTCAAAAGATACTTAAATATTTTTTTACATTCAGATCAAAATGGGTTTCTGCCAAAAACACAAATTAGAGATAATATGAGAATAATTCTGGACACTTTGGAATACTATGAAGCACATTCTGAAAAGCAAATGGCTTTGATATTTTTAGATGCACAGAAAGCTTTTGACAATGTAAATTGGCAATTTATGTTGCTTCAAATGGAACAAATGGGATTTGGCAGGAAATTCATTCAAGCAATAGAAGCTATATATCATAAACAAACAGCAAAAGTAATGATAAATGGAGAATTGACAGATTCTGTTGAGATAAAAAAAGGTACCAGACAAGGCTGTCCACTGTCCCCTCTGTTGTTCATATTAACATTAGAAGTGCTAAATAGAAGTATTAGAGAAGAAAAAGATATAAAAGGAATGAAATTTCGAAAAGAAGAATACAAATTGCAAGCATTCGCAGATGACCTGGTCTTTATTCTTGAAGAACCATTAACATTGATAACTACGCTGATAGATAAAATAGGAGAGTTTGGGAAAGTAGCTGGCTTGAAAATCAACAAAGACAAAACGAAGATTCTGACTAAAAATATGTTGGTAAAGCAAAAAGAAGAATTGGCGGATATATCAAAGATGCAGGTCACAAATAAAGTCAAATATTTGGGGATATACTTGACAGCAAGATGTAGCACGCTTAAAGAAAATAATTATAATAAACTTAAACAACAGATAGGGAGAGATTTGGTGAAATGGGAAAATTTACAGCTTTCTTTGATTGGAAGAATATCAACTATTAAGATGAATATTTTGCCTAGAATTTTATACTTGTTCCAGACAATTCCAATTAGATTGGGGAAAGACTTTTTTGAAGACTTGAATAAAATAGTGTTAAAATACATTTGGCAGGGAAAGAAGGCGAGGATAAAATTAAAGTTGTTACAAGATGCTAGACTGAGAGGGGGTTTTGGGTTACCCAATTGGGAACTTTATTATCAAGCGACAAGTTTGATGTGGATTAAAGAATGGATAACGTTAAGAAACACTAGATTGTTGAATTTAGAAGGTCATGATTTGTTGATGGGGTGGCATGCTTTTTTATGGTATAAAGTAACAAAAATACAGGGGTATTTTAGAAGGCATCATATACGTGAGGCTTTGTTATCAAATTGGGAGAAGATTAAAAAACAATACTATTTGAAAATTCCAGTCTGGGTATCAACGATTGAAGCATTTTCATATTCAGTAATATTTAGAAGGGAACAAATTGTTTGATATAGTGAATTAATGGATGAAAAGGGTGAACTTAAATTGAAGCAAGAACTGGAAGAAGGTTTTAAGATGGATTGGTTTTCTTATTTGCAAATACGTTCTAGATATGAAGATGATTTTAAACAAGAAGGTTTTTATAATGTTTTGACCAATTTAAATAAAATTTTAATGGGTTCTGATGACTATTTAATTAAAAAATGTATGGTTATCTATTAGAGGTAAAATTGGAAGAAGAACAAGTTAAAGAAACAATGATAGCATGGGGGAAAATTTTTGGCCATGGGATAGATTTAGAGAAATGGCAAAAAGTGTGGTCACATAATTATAAAATGACAATGTCTACAGCTTATAAGAAGAATTTATATAAGATGTTTTACAGGTGGCATCTACCCCCAACGAGGATAGCCAGAATGTTCCAGAATAAATCAGAGAAGTGTTGGAAGTGTCATCAGACTCCAGGATCCTACTTCCACATGTGGTGGACATGTGGTGAAGTAAAGAGATATTGGACTAAGTTACACACGTGGTTGGAAAAAATGACTAAGAGACATATTGACTTGAAACCAGAGATATTTTTATTAGGGATCTTACCAGAGACATATAATAAAGAATTGCAATATTTAATTGTGAACCTTTTAACAGCAGCTAGAATTGTATATGCAAAGAATTGGAAAGGAGAAAGGACATCTACTGATGAAGAAATTATTAAGAAAATGATGGACTGTGCTGAAATGAGGAAATTGACATTTGAAATAAGACAGCAGGAAGATAAACAATATTAACTGATATTAACTGATATGGGATTTATTTTACCAATGGATGGACAATAAGAAATGGAGATAAACATGAAATATGTGTGCTCAGATAAACTATGTGAATTTCTTTTTTTCATATATATGAAAATAACCTTAAAATAGTGATATATTGAAGAGAGGAGGGAGCACAAAAGGATACAAACCGACCGATATACTGTCCGTAATTGTATCGAATGATGATGTTTTTATGTGTTTTATTTTTGTTTAAAAAATAAAAATTATTTGGAAAAAAAAATAAATCCTTATTCATCAATTTAACATTTGTTTGCAAATTAGAATTAAAGCATATTACATCAAACAATAAATTTTCTTAAAGTTGTCCCGCCTCAAAATATACTCTTCTTTATTATTTTTAATCCCCTATATATCATCCTCTATTTTAATTGCCATCTCTTATTTTCTATTTTTATTACTCTAAAAACCTTCCTGTTTTTATCCAAAAATCATATATACCTTTAGGCTTTTAAACTTTACATTTCAGTTAATTACATTTAAATTTATCCACTTTATTTCTTCCTTTTCTTCCTTTTCCTATCTGTCCATAAATGTTCCATTTCAAAGTTCATCTGTTCAAGTTGAGAAATTCTGTATGTCCCTTTAAAGCTTTTATAATGTCTGTTCCAAGCGTGATGTATCAACTTCCTGTCTTTGGTTGCTGTGCCACACCTAAATTTTGTTTGCTGAGCTTGTTGTTCTCCATTGTTAAACATCCAAAATATTTATTTAATATTTTAATATTAAAATGTTTCTTTTCCAAACAGATCCTACAGCATATAAGGAAAATTTGTATAAGATGTTTTACAGGTGGCATCTACCCCCGACGAGAATAGCCAGAATGTTCAAGAACAAATTGGAGAAATGTTGGAAATGTCAGCAGACTCCAGGATCATATTACCATATGTGGTGGACATGTGCAGAAGCTAAAAGATATTGATATGGGATTTGTTTTACCAATGGCTAGATAATAAAGCATGGAAATGAAGTATGAAATATGAAATTAATGTAATGATAAAATATAAGAAGTATTTTTTTTCATGGGAGTCAAACTTTTGTTAAATAATTGTTAAATGAGAATAATAACATAAAGGGATTGTCAAATAAGAGAAATTAAATAATTTGTAAATTGTGGATATGGGATTAAGCACAAAAGATTTTTAACCAATCAACACACTTTCTGTAATTGTAATTGTAATGGATTGATTGGTTCGATTTATATGCCGCCCTTCTCTGGAGACTCAGGGCAGCTTACAATGTGTTAAGCAATAGCCTTCATACTTTTGTACATACCTGCTTAGTAGGGCTTTCACTCCCACCCCCAGCGGTGTTCTTTTTTATACAAAGTCATCTTATTGCCCCCACAAACCAGGTCCTCATTTTACCTACCTTGAAAGGATGGAAGGCTGAATCAACCTTGAGCCTGGTGAGATTTGAACTTGCAGTAATTGCAGGCAGCTGGTGCTACTTAACAGCACTTTAGTCTGCTGCACCACCAAGGCTCTTTAAATAAATAAAATAAACTGATCAACACACTTTCTGTGATTGTAATGGATGATGGTTGTTTTATGTTTTGGTATGTTTAAAAATAAAAAATTCTTTAATAATAATAAAAAAGAAAATGGCCACAGTTTGGCCAACTTCAGGGTTGACAGCAGTGGTGGGTTTCAAATTTTTTACTACCGGTTCTGTGGGTGTGGCTTGGTGGGCATGGCTTGGTGGGTTTGGCAGGGGAAGGATACTGTAAAATCTCCATTCCCTCCCAATCATCTGGGACTTGGGAGGTAGAGAATAGATAGAGGCAGGACCAGTCAGAATTTTTACTACCGGTTCTCTGAGCTACTCAAAATTTTCGCTACCAGTTCTCCAGAACTGGTCAGAACCTGCTGAAACCCACCTCTGGTTGACACTATTGTTGCCATTAGCGAAACTTGGTGGGATGTAACCCATGACTAGAATGTGCTGCTAGAAGGGTGTAAACTATTCAAAAGAAACAGATCTAACAAAAGAGTAGGTGAGTTGTATTATATTTAAGAAATCACTAGAGCTGTATAGAAATGCACAAAAGCAAGGATGAAAGCCTCCTTGAATGCATATGGGTTAATATAAAAGGGAAAAAAAGAATGACATTGCCGTAGGTGTATACTACAGGCCACCCAACCAAGTAGAAGAAATAGATGAACTTTTTCTTAAACTGTTAGCTAAGGTGTACAGGAAATACACCACAGTAATAATGGGGGACTTGACCCTGACATCAACTGGGAGACAAATTCTACAGAAGTGGGAGATCAAAGAATTTCCTGAGGAGCCTAGCTGACAATTTTGTCATCCAAAAGTTAGAGGAGGGAACTAGTGGGTCATCTATACTGGACTTAATGCTTACTAATAGGGATGAAATTCTGGAAGGGGTTGAAGTTGTGGAAACTTTGGGGGAGAATGACCATGTCATACTGGAATTCAACATAAAGCAAGCACAAGTAATTGAACAAAGTCAAACTAATGTCTGAGTAGTCTTTAAAAGAGCTGACTTCAACAAGCATAAGAGTTTAGGAAGGATTCCATGGATGAAAACCCTGAAATGGAAAACAACTCAAGATGCTTGGGAAACCCTGAAAAATGAGATTATAAAAACCCAGTCCACCACAATACTGCTGAAAAAGAAAAATAAGAAATCCATGAAGAAACCATCATGGTTGCATAAAGAACTCTGATAAACTGAAAGACAAAAAGGACATGTATAAGAAATGGAAAGTGGGACACATAACTAAAACAGAATACCAGAAAATAGCCTGAATCTGCAAGGATGGAGTCAGGAAAGCTAAGACTGAGAATGAACTAAAAGGTTTCTTTCAATATGTATGAAACAAGAAAAAAGTCAAGGAAATGATCAGTCCGCTAATAGGAGAAGATGGCAGGGAGGTGGCAGTTAGCAAGGAGAAAGCAGAACTTCTTAATTCATTCTTTGCATCTGTCTTCATGCAAAAGGGAAAAAAATAGTCCAACCTGTCAAAAAAAGAACTGTAAATGACAGACTAGGAATACAAGTCAAAAAAGGCAAGAAAATGGTAATAAAACACACAGGACCAGATGGTTTACACCCCAGGGTTCTAAAGGAGTTGGCAGATGTGATCTCAGAAACACTGAACATAATATTTCAGAGCTCCTGGAGCATGAGGAAAATACCAGAGGACTAGAAAAGAGCTGATGTGG
Source organism: Coluber constrictor foxii (assembly GCA_038048745.1). NCBI lineage: Eukaryota > Metazoa > Chordata > Lepidosauria > Squamata > Colubridae > Coluber > Coluber constrictor. The sequence goes on along the minus strand of CM075966.1, from coordinate 42,434,755 downwards.
TTCCAACCTTCAAAAAGGGGGAAAGAGTGGATCCAGGACAAACTAATCAGCCTGATGTCAATACCTGGGAAAATCTTGGAAAAGATAAGCAGCGGACTTGTGAACACCTAGAAAAGAGCAAGGTGGTTACTAGAAGCCAGCATGGGTTTGTTAAAAAGAGATCATGCTAGACAAACTTATTGTCAAGGCTCCGACTAACAAACTCAAGCAAATCAGAACCCTGAGACTTGGCTCCTTCTCAAAGGTCTTCTTTAATGAGTACATCATATCAGCACAGCTTCAATGGAAAACCAAATCTAAACCTTTCCCGTGGTTTCAGTATAATTAAACTAGGAAATAACCCCATCCCCAAGTGTCACAGGTCACGTTGGCCAATTGAGTTAATTGGCAGGCTCTTCAGGCACTCCTTTCCCAACCTTATCTGTTGCCAGTGGAGATGACCTTGGTTCTCATGAGAAATCTCTTTGTTGTGTCTAGTAATGCATTCCAACCTCCTTTCCCCCTTGCCTCCTGTGTGGCAACTGAGGAACAGAGAGATGGCTGTGGCCAGGTTCAGTTCAAAGTTGACACTTATTGCCTTTTTTGACAAAGTGACTAAATTAGTGGATCAGGGAAATGCTGTGGACATAGTATACTTGGACTTCAGTAAATCATTTGACAAAGTAGACCACAGCCTACTTCTTGGTAAGATAGAACAATATGGGATAGAGAGCATCATCACAAGATGGATTCACAACTGGCTCACCAACTGCACTCAACGTGTAGTCCTCAATGGAGCTACATCAACATGGAGGGAAGCATGCAGTGGGGTACCACAAGGTTCTGTCTTAGGCCCAGTACTCTTCAACATCTTCATCAATGATCTAGATGAGGGGATAGAAGGGAAACTCATCAAATTTGCAGACAACACCAAGCTGGGAGGAATAGCCAACACTCCAGAAGACAGGCTTAAAATACAGAAGGATCTTGACAGACTTGAACACTGGGCCCTATCCAACAAAATGCAGTTCAGTGGTGAGAAAAGTAAACTTGAAATACTTAATAGATTATGGTCTAATTCCGGTACATACAATACATTGTCTAATGTTTCCCTGATCTCAGGTACATAGACTTTACCTTCCCTTTTAACAGCAGACCATTGTCCATTAGCCAAACTGCCAAATGGTTGCTTAGCTGGCCTCAAGCCAGAAAATGTTTGTGGGTGATTTGCAATATGCTGACTCATCCCACTGTCCAACAACTAGTGTTCTAGTGTTTTCAGATGATGTTGCTGCCAGGGAATAAAATGATGATGAAGGACCACTTGTTATGGGTTGAGTAGCCCTACACCCTTGTCTCGCTGCTCCTCTGTTTCTCCTCTCAGGGCAGTGTTTCTGGAGATGCTCTGTAGAACCACACATGATGCAATGTTTCACCGTGTAAACGATCTCAGCTGCTCTGCTAGCATCTTGGGATGTTGCAGTTGTTGGCCTGGGCATGGGTTCCAACATGAATCCAAAAGCTAGGAAAATTAAACCTCTGGCCCCAGTGACCAACCCAGATTGGATCCTGCCACTGGGGTAGATCCAAATTAGTCATCCTGAGGGAAGGCTTTTTTGAATCAATAAAACCTAAACTAGTGATCTGTCAGTGAGGGTATTCTAACTGATGACTCATAGTAAGTGTGGCTGGAGTGCTTCCCCATCGAAGTTTGTGCATGAATATAGTGCAAGGATGTGCTGCATTAGCTGTGGTGGGGCAGTGGTTAGAATGCAGTAATTTGATTCTGACTGGCTCAAGGTTGAGTCAGCCTTCCATCCTTCCAAGGTCAGTAAAATGAGGACCCAGATTGTTGGGGAAAATATGCTGACTCTGTAAACAGCTTAGAGAGGACTATCAAGCACTATGAAGCAGTGTATAAGTCTAAGCGCTATTGCTATTAGGAAAATGAGCCCACTAAATTAATTCCAGGTTGGGCAGAAGAGAAGAGAAAGGAAAGAGTGGCATTTAACTTTTCCTCAAAACAAAGCTATTATTTCCTCATCAAGTAGATTGCTGGGTAGAGAGGTTTTCAGTACTTTTCAATAAAAATAACTGATACTTGCTAAGGGGCAAGTTGATTTTCTTCTTAGTAATCATGTATTCACTAAATTTTATTCCATAGTTTGCATAAGTAAGTCACATACGCTGAACCAATTTTGCTAATAAGTGAATTTTTATTTAGCCAAGAAATAACAAGTATTTCTTGGCTAAATAAAAATTCACTTATTAGCAAAATTAATAAAGGACAGCCTCCTCCAATCTGATGTCCTCTAGATACATATTGTATCATGTGTTGGTACAAATGTGTCGGGGTACACCTTAGTTACTGTTTTAGACATTCCAAAGAAAAATAATGATATAGGGATTATGCATTAATTCTAGGCCTTGAAATTCTGTTATTTGTAGAACAAACTTCCTCAGTCAATTATTCTCACCTAGTTCCTCTCTGCTGCTGATGGAGAAGGTTACTGCCTTTGAACAATAGGACACAATAAATAAATAAAGCCATAGTGTGTTCACACATCATCATGCTGACCTATGTTTGCAATCAGAATAGAACTGGAAGGGACTTTGGAGGTCTTGTAGTCCAACCCCCTGCTCAAGTAGGGGACCCTATACCATTTCAGATAAGTGGTTGTTCAGTCTTTTCTTAAAAACCTCCACTGATGAAGCACCTACAGCTTCTGAAGGCAAGCTGAAAATAAGTTGACCCCTCTTATTTGTGGCAGCCCCTCAAATATTGGAATAATGCTATCATGTCACCCCAGTCCTTTTCTCTAGACCCATGGTGGCGAACCTATGGCATGCGTGCCACAGGTGGCACGCAGAACCCTATGTGTGGGCACACATGCCGTCGCCCCAGTACAGATGAAACGTTGCCGGACACGCACCAAAACAAGCAATCAGCAGAACAGGGCTTTCATTGGTGTATGCGATTTTGTTTTGTGCCTCCCATTTAAGCTGATAGACAGCCAGGGGCCTGTTTGCAAATGGTCCCCGCTCCTTTCCTTCTGTTTCGAAAAACCCTCCCTGGCTTTTTCCTTTTTCCAGCCCCGATTCCCTCTGGTAGTTGTCATTTGCTTGCCTTCTTTCAAAAATTACAGATACACAAGCAAATAACCTGTGCGTTGATGAGACCTAATTGCAAAGAATGGTGTGTGTGTGTAAGACTAGACTAGAGGGATCTTGCACACTGCTCTCTATCTCTGCAGCAATAATGGATTCCTTGCTGCCTACCTCCTCACCCTGTGCTTGGCCCCCTTGGTGTGTTCTTTTCCTGTGGCAGGATTGTCTCAGATCATGTGCAGAGTGCCTTTCAAATCAACCCCTGCAAATTTTGAGTCCTCACCAGAGCAATAGAAAGGAGAGAAGGAGAGGAGGACTCTTTAGCTTTGCCCTTCTTCGGTCCAGCTTCCTCCCTCCCTCCTGTGCCACGGCGATCCTTCACACTCACCCCGCTTCCCTACTCCATGAGGACCGCTGTCCCGTCTCCTTTCAACAGCCTGCCTGATCTCACTTCTAAGGCTAGCCGGGCTCTGCTTCCTCCTCTTACCCTCCCTGCGCTCCCCACACCAGCAGCAGCAACAGGAAAAGGGAGGTGGGCTGCCCTTTTCCGGCAGGGTGGCTGGAAAAGTGTCAACTTGCAAAGCTTTCCAGACCAGCTTTCAAGTTGTCATAAGCAGGAGTGGGAGAACTGACAAAGCTGCTTGGCTGCCCCAACGGAAAATACATTCCACACATGCCTTGTTAAAGATTGTATCCTAGGTTATCGGGGTCAGCAGGAGGGGTGGGGTTTTACAACCCGTGAACGTGGCCCATTGGAGAATGTGATTTATGACATGCCCAGGGAGGAAGGGAGAAACAGGGTCATAGGGACCCGCAAATCACGTGGGGGGTTTGAGCTGACTCCATTTGAGTAATTGCCGGAATGGTGCTCCTAATAAATGACTGGATTTCTTTTGAAACCTGGCTCAAGTCTCATGAATTAATTAGGGCATCTTTCAGAAACTTCACAGAAAGTCAGGTCTCCTAAATCAAGCGAGATTGCCGGGCTACCTGAATCCCAGACTCCCAAATCACTCCCCGATATCTGGGGGGCTTGGAGAGAAAATCAGGCAACCATGGCAGAGGGCAGGCTATCCAAAGAAAGCCTGCTACAAGCAACTGGAAAAGAGGCAATTCCAGGCTCCAGCAGCCTGACTGCAACTGGCGTGCAGCCTCCTCCAGACATCAAAGCTGAGATGCCCACTCCAGCAGCCAAAGCAAGAATGGATGAGTACTGGTGGAGATTAACCCCTAAAGCAGCTGAAGTTGAGTTCCCTCATCCCAATGCCCAGAAAAAGGTGAGGCCCCTGAATGAACTGGGAACAGTGGATTGGATGTGGGACTGGGAAAGAGCCAGGCTCCCAAACGTCCTGAGGGAGCCCCTGGGGAGCTCCATAGAGCAACTGAGGGTGGAATTTGACTGCGCCACCATTTGGGAGGAGGGGCCATCATGCCAGCCAAAGGAGAGGGGAGGGACAGCTGATCCTTTCAAAGTGAGGAGCTGCAGACTGGAACACAGCCCCCTTCTCCACCCATCAGAAGGAGAAAAAGCCCGGGACTGCATTCAGTGGCTCTCCCATGCAGCAGGCAGGCCATCCTGGGCAGACAACCCTGGCCCTCTCTCTGAACTAGAGCCGAGGAAGAGGGCCAGCCGCATCAAGCGCAGCCTTACAGGGGCCCACATGAGGAGGGAGGAGCAGCGCTGGATGAACCACCCCAATTCAGGGGAAAGTTTGATGGGGACTCAGACCAGCTAGCTCTATTCCTTGACTTGGCTGAGATCCATCTAGAATGCTATGGACATCTCTACCCATCCCCCAGAGCCATAGTGAACGCCATCGCAGAAGGGCTAGAGGGAGAAGCAAAGGAATAGTTAGCAGCCCTCCACAAGAGGAGAGCCCCCCCAACTGCAAGATGCAAATGACTTCCTACAACTGCTAGAGGCCAGATTTGAGGAGGCAGAGGAGGACCCGTACATAGAAGATGAGCTCAGAAATCTAATGCAAAGAGGGTGACCCATCAAGGAACACATCTGTGAATTCAGGAGAGTCATTGGGAAGCTATCTCCTTTACCAGAGTGGCTGTTGGTGCACTTCTTCAGAACAAGCCTGGACAAGCGAATCGCCCAGGTAACCACTTACCAGGACATCCCAAACCGACTCTCCGAGTGGCCATAAAAGTTGACAGCGGGCTGCATGCTAATGACATAAGAAAGCAACCAGACACCAAAGACTGAGGTCAACCAGACTAGAGACCATCCAGCCAACGGGGAACCACAGCACCACAGCCTGCCCCAAGACCAGCCCTCCCAAGAAGTCTGCTGAAATACAACAGATGCGGGGGGATTGGCCATATAGCATCAGCATTCGCAAGCCCAGCCCCGAAACCAAGGCCAGAGCCACCACCCAGGGCATGACCAGAAAGAGGCCCCAAGCCTTAAGGAGCCTTGGTGGTGCAGCGGACTAAAGTGCTGTTAAAGTAGCACTTATTTATTTTTTATTTATTTTATTTTATTTAGCTTATATGCCGTCCTATCTCCAATGGACTCAGGGAGGCTCACAACAATAAAATCCACAAAACCATTGTACGGAGTTAAAATAACTAGTTAAACTGAATAAAATTTTAAAAACCCATAAAAACCCCATCAGTCCAGGCCGGGGAACTTGAATAACCAAGTTTTTAATTCATGGCAGAAGGTGCGAAGGTCAGGAGCCAACTGGAGCTCTAAGGGGAGTTGATTCCAGAGGGTGGGCGCGCCCACAGAGAAGGCTCTACCCTTGGGGGCCGCCAGCCAACACTGTCTAGCCAACGGCACCCTGAGCAGGCCCTCTCTATGGGTGCGAACCGGGCGATGGAATGTTGTTGCTGGCTGCAGGTGGTCTGCCAAATATCCTGGGCCTAAGCCATGTAGGGGTTTATAGGTCATCACCAGCACCTTGAATCTCACCCGGAGAGCAACCGGCAACCAATGCAAGTCACGCAGGAGAGGTGTAACATGGGAGTATCGGGATTCTCCTATCACAACCCGCACGGCTGCATTTTGTACCAGCTGAAGCCTTCGAGTGGTCCTCAAGGGCAGCCCCATGTAGAGAGTGTTACAGTAGTCAATATGTGATGTGTCTAGTGCATGAGTAACTGTGTGTAGGGCATCTCACTCCAAGTAGGGGCGCAACTGGTGCACCAGACAGATCTGGGCATATGCCCCCCTGGTCAGGGTCGTTATATCATCTTCTAGACTCAACCGTGAGTCCAGGAGGACACCCAAGTTGCGTGCCCTGTCTACAGGGGGTAAAACTTCACCCCCTATAGCCAACGATGGAACCTCTCCTATGAACCAAGATGCCGGTACCCACAGCCACTCGTGTCAACTTGCAAAGCTTTCAAGTTGCCATGAGCAGGAGGGAGGGAGAACTGATGGAGCTGATTGATTTCTCTAACTGAAGTTACATTCCATACATGCTTCTTTACCGCAATCAGAAGGAGGGTGTTGGATTTCACAGTCAGCCAAAGTGGTTAATTGGAGAATGTGATTTATGACATGGCCAGGGAGGAGGGGAGAGACAGGGTCATAGGGGAACGTAAATCTACGTGGGATTAGTTCTAACTGCATCCGAATATTGCCGAAATGGTGCTCCTAATAAATGACTGTATTTCTTTTGAAGTTTGGCTCATGGCTCATGAATTAATTAGGGCATCTTTCAGAAACTTCACAACTCAGTCTTGGCAGGGTTGAGTCGCAGTCTGTTCCTTCCCATCCAGACCCATACTACTTCCAGGCACCGGGCCATCATGTCGAGGGCATCATTGGGTTGGTTCGGGGTGTATATAAAGAGCTGAGTATCATCAGCGTATTGATGGTACCTCACCCCAAAACCACGGATGATCTCCCCCAGCGGTTTCATATAGATGTTGAACAGAAGGGGCAAGAGAACTGACCCCTGGGGCACCCCACAAGTGAGGGGCCTCAAGGCCGATCTCTGCCCCCCTGCCAACACCGCTTGCATTCGACCTGAGAGATAGGAGAACCACCATAAAATGGTGCCTCCCACTCCCAACCCCTCGAGGCGCCGCAGCAAGATACCGTGGTCGACAGTATCGAAAGCCACCGAAAGATCTAATAGGACCAGAACAGAGGAATAACCTCTGTCCTGAGCCCTCCAGAGATCATCCACCAGTGCAACCAATGCCATCGCCGTGCTGTACCCGGGCCTGAACCCCAATTGGTACGGGTCGAGGTAATCAGCTTCATCCAGGGCCAACGGGAGCTGACGCGCCACTACACTCTCAACAACCTTCGCTAGAAAGCAGAGGTTGGAGAATGGATGAAAATGACTTAAAACAGCTGGATCCAAGGCCGACTTCTTGAGAAGGGGCCTCACCACCGTCTCCTTCAAGGCGATCAGGAAGCTTCCCTCCCTCAAAGAAGCCGTCATCACCACCTGGATCCAGCCACGTGTCACCTCCCGAGCTGAATAAACCAGCCAGGAGGGACACGGGTCCAGCACACAAGTGGCTGCACTCAGCGTCCCCATGATCCTGTCCACTTCCTCTGGGGCAACAGAGTCGAACACTTCCCAAAGCACAGGACCCACTGCCTCCTCACCATCTGACTCTGTCCAGTCAGAGTCCAAGCCATCCCAAATCTGAGCAATCTTGTCCAACAGCTGCTGGCTAAACTCCTCGGCTCATCCCCACAGAGGATCTTCCTTCACCCTCTGGTTCAAGAGGGAGCGGGACACCCTGAACAGGGAAGCCAGGCGATTCTCTGTGGACGCGATGACATCGGTGAAGTAGTGACGCTTTGCCATCACTAACTCCACCAGGTAGGCCCATGTGGCCGACCTTGGTCAGATTCTGAATGACTGGCTCTCCAATGGCTCTCTAGGCCTTGCCTATGTTGCTTCATCCTCTGGAAGTCCTCGGTAAACCAAGGCGCCAACCAGGGTCTGCGATGTGTCAGAGGCCGCAAAGGAATGAACTGGTCTAGAGCCCTGGCAGCAGCCTCATCCCAGGCATCCACCAGGGTCGTGGCCGGGGCATGGGAGAGAGAGAGAGGCATCATCCCAAGCTCTGTCTGGAACCTCTCCGGGTCCATCAGGCGCCTGGGGGGAACCAGGTGGTCAGTTCCGCATCCCAGCGAGGAGGGGTGGCATAATGGAAACCTAGCCAAGGGAGATAGTGATCGGTCCATGACAGGGGATAAATGGAAGACAATCCCCCACCGAACTCCACCCGCCACTGCTCCGAGACAAAAACAAGATCGGGCGTGTGGCCCCCCTCATGTGTTGGGTCCTGAATAATCTGAGTCAGGTCCATAGCTGCCATGGAAGCCATGAACTCCCGAGCCACCCACGACACCCTGCCCAGGGACGGCAGATTGAAGTTGCTCAGAACAATGAGTCTGGGAAACTCCACCACCAGCCCCGATAGGACGTTGAGAAGCCCGGGCAGGGCTGTTGAAATGCAGCTGGGAGACAGGTATGCAATCAACAAGCCCAACTGCCCATATGTGCCCCACCTCATGAGGTTGGCCTCTATTTTAGGAGCAGTGACCTTCCGCGGACTAAGGGCCTCCCTAATAACCACCACCATCCCCCCTCCCCTACCCTGGGCCCTTGGCTGGTGCAGCACTCAGAAGCCTGGTGGGCAAAGTTCAGTCAGAGGGACACCCCCCTCTGAGCCCAACCAGGTTTCCATAATGCAAGCCAGGTCTGTGTTTTCCTCCTCAATCAAATCATGAATGAGGAGAGCTTTGTTGACCACAGACCTGGCATTAAAGTAAACCAGCCTAAGCCCAGTAACCCTATCTCTCAAACCCCCAGGGGGTCAGATAGAACCAGGAGGGTCGGAGCATGCCACCGCTGCCAGCTTCCTGCAATTACTGCGAGTTCAAATCTCACCAGGCTCAAGGTTGACTCAGCCTTCCATCCTTCTGAGGTAGGTAAAATGAGGACCCGGATTGTGGGGGCAATAAGATGACTTTGTATAAAAAAGAACACCGCTTATGGGGGGCCAAAAGCTCTACTAAGTAGGTATATACAAAAGTATGAAGGCTATTGCTTAACACATTGTAAGCCTCCCTGAGTCTCCGGAGAAGGGTGGCATATAAATCAAACCAATAAATAAATAAATAAATAAATAAATAAATAAATAAATAAATAAATAAATAAATAAATAAATAAGTGTGCCACCAATGCATCACGGAAGGCCCTCCAGGCTGCAGAGGCCCCTTCCCACACAGCCGAAGTGGGGGGAAACCCCAGGCAATGATGACCAATTGCCGGAACCCTACGACAGTGAGGACGACGGCAAAAATGACCCAATGGTGAGTGAACCAGTTCACCCTTTCGTTTTCCCGATATGCCTAACAGCCCCAAAAATGGGAACCCAGGGGACTTTTCAGGCCCTAATAGACTCAGGCTGCACTAGATGCTTGATCAACCTAACCATGGTCCTGAAACGGGATCAGAGCAAAAAGACTGGCCTACCTGATCCGGTTCAAACAGGTCGATGGGTCTGTAATGAGGGGAGCCTATGCCACCCACCTGAACAAACCAGTGAGGCTAGAGCTAGTGGATCACTGGGAAGTAAATCTATTTGTAATAGCCCCCAAAATGACAGATGCAGTCATACTGGGACTCTCCTGGCTAGACAAGTGGGGACCAACAATCTGGTGGCAAGGGGTACCTGCTGACTGAGGATAGCAAGGGGGCCCCAACCCCTTCCACACCAGCAAGCAGAGACACCGCCCATGCAGGGAACCCTCCAAAGAGTCCACCAGAACAACTGGCAGCCACATCCGACAAAACCCCAGAGACCGAACAGATCCCAAGGGAAAATTAGGACCTCACAGAAGTATTGAGCAAGGCTAAGTGTGATGTCCTGCCTCCACACCGTGAGGCAGACTGTGCCATCGAAATCATCCCCGGGGCAAAACTACTCAAGCCCAAACTGTACACCATGACACCCCGGGAAATGCAAGAAATGCTCAATTACATTGACAAAAACCTAGCGAGGGGGTTCATCAAGCCAGCCAAGCCACGGGTCGCAGCGCCAGTCCTCTTCAAAGAAAAAAAAGATGGAACTATGAGATTGTGTGTGGACTTTCGAGGAATAAATGCCATGTGTGTACACAACCTATACTCCCTCCCCCTCATGAAGGACATGCTATCTCACCTGGCCAAGGGAAAAGTCTTCACCAAACTAGACCTCAGAGAAGCATACTACCAAGTACACCATGTCAACTCTGGCGTGCTCAGCTCAGAGCTGCAATTTGGGGAGGGGGAGAAAAGACCATCAGGGGCCGATCCCAGGGGAGGCAGCCTTGCTGCAAACAGGTGAACATTGTTAAGAACCTTACAGGGCCTCCAGAACTGCCTCAGAATGTCTCCAGAGGCAGTCGAGCCCGCAGGGACAGATCAACAGCCACCCAGGCCAGTTAGTCGGCAGACACCTCAGATCCCCGGAGGTCAGCACGTGCTGGGGGAGAGGTCTCCAGGATATGAGAACTACCCCCCTAGGCCACAGAGGGGCGTCCATTGGCCATGGCCATGGAACATTGGGATGTTGGGATCCACCACCAGTGCAGGCCATGTTTGACAGCAGCCCCGGAAAAGTAGCCCTTTTCCTGGGCCAGGTGTTAAACCATTAGGACCATTACAGCCATTTATGCACATCCAATTGGGACATGATAATGGCAGTGGCTGCAGTAATGGATAGAGAGGCCGCTGATTGGGTGGCGGACCTCTATGGGGAATATGCTGCCGAACTAGTCGATGTTGGACTGTTCTTAGCAGCATTGCAAGAAAGATTCAAGGACAGTACAAGGACCCAGAAAGCAGAGGGTGAACTGCTCGCAGTTAAACAACAGGGGAGGCCTGTACGAGAATACATTAGGGAATTCCAGCGCCTAGCTGGGAAAGTCCGGTGTTGGCCAGTGCAGCTAATTGTGCATCACTTCAAGGTCGGCCTTGACCGTGCTCTACACCATGCCTGTATGTGCTGAGAACTGACCCCAAGATTGCCAGCATGGTTCCAGGCTGCAATGGAACTTGATGTGGAATTCCAGAAGGACAGACCAAAAAGAGAGTGGGGAGCCCGAGGACAAAGGCCATTGCCATCTCCAACCCGGACCACCGGCCTTGGGCCACGGGGCTCCCTGCTATCAGCAACGGCCCCTCTCCCTGTGGCACCTGGGCTTGGAAAGCCACCATTGGTCAGACTGCTAATCATGTGTTTCCGATGTAGGCAGCAGGGTCACAGGGCGGCTAACTGCTATGACAATGCTCCAAAGGGGTCCAGTAGTTCATCCAGCAGAAAGAAGGGAACGGCCAGGCAGAGCATCAAGGACGTGCCAGAGAAATCATGGGGGGCAAGTCAGGCAAGCACCCCCCTGAATTTAGTGGCACAGTTGACACCCCTGATGACAGTGGAAGCAACGAGGAAGGAGACTCCAATCCAATGGTATGGAGACCAGTCAAACCATTTGTCATACTGGTGGTGTTAGAGGCAAGCAAACGATGGAACTGTACAGCCCTGATTGATTCAGGGTGTACTCATTGTTTGATGAGTGCTACCATAGCCGCCAGTTTGGGGATAGGCCTTAGGTCATTGGCAAAGCCAATACACTTTGAGGAAATGGATGGGTCATTGTTGGGGGGTTGACCAGCCATGTATTATGTGGTCCCGAGCATTATGGAGGAGATAGCACTTAGCCAAGCACAGTTAGATAAGTGGGGCCCAATGATATGGTAGGGAGGGGGGTGGCTCTCGCTATCTGCAGTTAGGGATTGGCCCTGACCTGCCACCCCATGAGGGGAAACCCCAAAAACTGAGACCAGATAGGGAGGGGTGAAGTATCATACCACCCCATGTTAAAACAATGGATGATGGAGAATTCCCTAGAGTATATGAAGACCTGAAAGAGGTATTTAGCGAAGAGTGTAACACCCTACCTCCTCACCGGTCCACGGATTGCGCTATTGAGATCCTCCCCAGAGCTAGACTACCCAAGCCCAAAATGTATTCTATGACCCCACAGGAACTGACAGAGATGAGGGCGTACATAGAAAAAAATCTAAAAAGCGGATTCATTCAGTCAGCAAGGTCCCGGGTGGCGGCACCCATCCTTTTCTGCGAAAAGAAAGATGGGGGCCTACATCTTTGTGTTGACTTCTGGGGGATTAATGCAGTCTGTATAGAGCACTTATATCCTCTCCCATTGATGAAGGATATGTTTGCCCGTTTGGCGGAGGGCTGTGTTTTCACTAAACTAGATCTCAGGGAGGCGTATTACTGGATAAGGATATGGGCAGGGGACGAATGGAAAACATGCTTTAATTGTCCCCTGGGTAGCTATCAGTTCAGAGTTATGCCCTTTGGCCTCCAGGGAGCTCCAGCTGTGTTCATGCAGCTTATCAATGAGGTGTTGCATGAACATTTATACAAAGGGGTGCTCGTCTACCTAGACAATATCTTGATATATACCAGGTCCATGGAGGAACATGTTGCCATAGTGCGTCAGGTCCTGAAAAAGCTACTAGCGGCACAATTATATGTAAAATTATTGACTTGTGAGTTCCACCGGTCATGGGTGGATTACCTTGGGTTCTGTATCTCACCTAAGGGTGTTGAACTGGATCCTGCAAAGGTAAAGGCGGTGTTGGACTGGCAAGCCCCCAAAACTCGCAAACAGCTACAGAGCTTTTTTGGGTTCTCTAATTTCTATCGCCAGTTCATTCCACCCTTTGCCCAAGTGGCTCTCCCACTGACTGATCTCTTGAAAACAAAACATCTCAAAAAGACCCCATCCCCTGATTGTCCAGTGGTATGGACGATTGAGTGTCAGCAGGTGTTTGAGCAATTGAAAGCCCTGTTTGGTTAAACACCTAGAAACAGACAAGCTGTTTGTAATCCAGGTCAACACTAGTGATGTGGTGGTGGCCGCTTTTCTTCTACAGACGAACAATGACGGGGTCCTCCAGCCGTGTGCTTATACCTCCAGAAAATTGACAGAGGCTGAACGTAATTGACCCATATGGGAAAGGAAGCGTTCACAGTCTGGTGGGCCTTGTTAATGTGGCAGCACTTATTAGAAGGGGGTGGGTTACGCTGAAGTACATCCCAGGGTGAAGGAACTTCCTCACGGATGCCCTCTCTCATAAACCGCAATATGACAGCAAGAGGGAGGTCTCAATACAAGCTATAATCCCAACACCACCAACTAAGGTATTAGCTACCCGACATACATCACCCACACCCCATGCATGAGCCCAAATTGAGGACATACCAAGGGCCATCCAGGCAGCCCTACAAGCAGATCAATGGTACCAGCAGAATCGCCTGTTATTGACTCAGAGAGACGGTTTTGCCTGGAAGGGAGCCAAATTATGTACCCAGTGCTGTCTGTTTGCTAGTGTTACATTGATGTCCTGATGTCTGCTCAGCTGGGCATTTTGGGTTCCTCAAAATATTGCCTTTAACCAATCGCCAGTTCTGGTAGCCCCATATGAAGAAGGACATAAAGGAGTAAGTAGGCAGCTGTGTCATGTGCACAACCATGAAAGCCAGGCCAGGGCGCCTTCCTGGACTGTTACAACCCATGGCAGACCCCGTGTCAACTTGCAAAGCCTTCAAGTTGCCATGAGCAGGAGGGAGGGAGAACTGATAGAGCTGATTGATTTCTCTAACTGAAGTTACATTCCATACATTCTTCATGACTGCAATCAGAGGGAGGGTGTTGAATTTCACAGCCAGCCAAAGTGGTTAATTGGAGAATGTGATTTATGACATGGCCAGGGAGGAGGGGAGAGACAGGGTCATAGGGGAATGTAAATCTATGTGGGGTTAGTTCTAACAGCATCCAAATATTGCCGGAATGGTGCACCTAATAAATGACTGGATTTCTTTTGAAGTTTGGCTCATGGCTCATGAATTAATTAGGTCATCTTTCGGAAATTTCACAGACAGTTAGAACTACTTTTAAAAATCTGTAAAGATCACCAGGTTTCCTGAATCCTGGACTCTCCAATCGCTCCCCGATGTCTGGGGTGCTGGGAGGGAAAATCTGGCAACCATGGCCGAAGACGGGCTATCTGAAGAGAGCCTAATTGCAGCCAGAGTGCAGCCTCCCTCAGAAATCAAAGCTGAGATGCTTGCTTCAGCGGCGGAAGCAAGAAAAGATGAGTATTGGGGGGAGTTAATCTCTAAGGCAGCTGAAGTCGAGTTCCCCCACCCCAATGCCTGGAAAAAGGGGAAGCTCCTGAGCGAGCTGGGAAGAGTGGAGTGGAGGTTGGACTGGAAACAAGCCAGGCTCCCAAAGCCTCTGGGGAGTTCCAAAGAGCAGCCTAGAGAGGAATTTGACCAAGCCACCCTTCCCAATGAGGGACCGTCATGCAGGCCAAAGGAGAGGGGAGGAGCAGTGGATCCCTTTGAAGTGAGGAGAAGCAGACAGGAGCACAGCCCCCCTTCTCCACCCATCAGAAGGAATCCGCAACCAGTGTCTTTCCCACTCAGCAGGCAGGCTGCCCAAACAAGAGGTGAGGAAGAGGGCCAGCTACATCAAATGCAAGCATACAGAGGCCAACAGGGGGAGAGAGGAGCAGTGCTGAATGAACTGCCCCAGTTCAGAGGAAAGTTTGATGGGGACTCAAACCAGCTAGCTCTATTCCTTGACTCAGCTGAGATCCACCTAGAATGTTATAGACACCTCTACCCATCCCTCAGAGCCATGGTGAATACCATCCCAGAGGGGCTAGAGGGGGAAGCAGGGGAATGGCTAGCAGCCCTCCACAAGAGGAGAGCCCCCCAAATGCAAGATGTAGATGACTTCCTAGGACTGCTAGAGGCCAGATTCAAGTAGGCAGAGGAAGACCTGTATGCAGAGGGTGAGCTCAGCTACCTAAAGCAGAGGGGCCGTCCCATTAAAGAGCACATCTGTGAATTTAGGAGAGTTGTTGGGAGGCTACCCCCTTTGCCAGAGCGGTTGCTACTGCACTTTTTCAG
The DNA here is from genome assembly GCA_038048745.1 of Coluber constrictor foxii. Classification (NCBI taxonomy): domain Eukaryota; kingdom Metazoa; phylum Chordata; class Lepidosauria; order Squamata; family Colubridae; genus Coluber; species Coluber constrictor. The sequence continues at coordinate 42,419,686 of CM075966.1, read as the reverse complement.
AACAAGCCTGGACAATCGAATTGCCCAGGTAACCACTTACTTGGACATCCCAAACCAGCTCTCTGAGTGGTTCCGAGTAGCAATAAAAGTCGACAGTGGATTGCGCGCCAACAACACAACAGAGCAACCAGACACGAAAGAGAGGGGCAACCTGACCTGAAACCAGCACTCCCTCAAAGCCTGCTGAAGTGCTACAGATGTGGGGGGAAGGGCCACATGGTATCTGTGTGCACGACCCCAGCCCCAAGGCCTAGGCCAGAGCCACCACCCAGGGCACAGCTGGAACGAGGCCCCAAATGAGCCACCAACAGGTCCTGGAGGGCCCTCCAGGCCGAAGAGGTCCCTTCCCACCCAGCCAAAGGGGGGGGGGGGGAAACACCAGGCAACGGTGACCAGTTGCCAGAATCCTATGATAGTGAGGATGAGGGCAAAAATGACCCAATGGTGAGGAGACCAGTCCACCCTTTCGTTTTCCCAATACACCTCCCAGCCCCAAAAACAGGGACCCAGGGGGCTTTTCAAGCCCTGATAGACTCAGGCTGCACTAGATGCTTGATCAATCTAACCACAGCCCTGAAACTGGGGATCAGAGCAAAAAGACTGACCCACCCAATCCGGTTCGAACAGGTTGATGGGTCCCTAGTTGGGGGAGCCTATGCCACTCACCTGACCGAACCAGTGAGGCTAGAGCTAGCAGATCACTGGGAAGTAATTTGATTCATAATAGCCCCCAAAATGACAGATCCAGTCATACTGGGACTCTCGTGGCTAGACAAGTGGGGACTGACCATCTGGTGGCAAGGGGGTACCCGTAGACTGAGAATAGCAAGGGGGCCCCAACCCCTTCCACACCAGCGAGCAGAAATACTGCCTATGCAGGGAACCCTCCAAAAGAGTACACCAGAACAAATGGCAGCCACATCCGACAAAATCCCAGAGACCGAACAGATCCCGAGGGAATATCAGGACCTTGCAGAAGTATTCAGTGAGGCCGAGTGCAACGTCCTGCCTCCCCACCGCCAGGCAGATTGTGCCATCTAAATCATCCCTGGGGCAAAACTACCCAAGCCCAAGCTGTATGCCATGACACTACATAGACAAAAACCTAGAAAGAGGATTCATCGAGCCAGCCAAACCACGGGTCACGGTGCCAGTCCTCTTCAAAGAAAAAAAAGATGGGACTATGAGATTGTGTGTTGACTTTCAAGGTATCAATGCCGTATGTGTACAAAACCCATATCCCCTCCCCCTCATGAAGGACATGCTATCTCACCTGGCCAAAGGAAAAGTCTTCACACAACTAGACCTCAGAGAAGCATACTACTGAGTATGCATCAGGGAGGGAGACGAGTGGAAAACAGCTTTCAACTGTCCCCAAGGGAGCTTCCAATTCAAGGTGATGCCTTTTGGACTGCAGGGAGCCCCAGCGGTGTTCATGCAATTAATAAATGAGGTGCTGCATGAGCACCTCTACAAGGGGGTTCTGTCTACCTAGATGATATCCTCATTTACACTGAGACCATGGACGACCACATACCTCTTGTCCGCCTGGTACTGGAAAAACTTCTGGCAGCCAATCTGTATGTCAAGCTGTCAAAATGAGAGTTCCACTGTGCACGGCTAGACTACCTGGGTTATCAAGTGTCAAATGAGGGAATAGAGATGGATCCAGCCAAAGTAAAAGCACACCTAGGCTGGCAACCCCCTCGCACCCGTAGACAGCTACAAAGCTTCCTAGGATTCACAAACTTCTACAGGAAATTCATCCCCTCCTTCGTGAAGATTGCCAAACCCATGATGGACCTCCAAAAAACAGGAAGCCCAGGAAAAAAACCCTGCCAAGGACAACCTGTACAGTGGGACCTAACCTGCCAAGAGGCATTTCAAACACTAAAAGAAATGTTTGCAAAGGAACCTGTGTTGAAGTATCCTGACCCCGAACAGCCCTTCGTCATCCAAGCAGAAGTCAGTGACGTGGCAGTTGGAGCAGTGCTACTCCAAAGAAATAGTCAAGGAAATCTACAACCCTGCACCTACACCTCCCGCAAGCTCACAGACACAGAGAGACGATGGGCAGCATGGGAAAAGGAGGCATTCACAGTGACATGGGCACTGCTAACCTGGCGACACCTGCTGGAAGGGGGCCAGAAACCGTTCAAAGTCTGGACTGACCACAAAAACCTGGAGGCCCTCAGGACCCCACGAAAACTATCACCGAAACAAGTCCTTTGGGCTCAATACTTCAACCGCTTCGACTTCATGCTAAAGCACATTCCAGGGGGGAGGAACTTTCTAGCCGATGCCCTCTCCCGCATGCCCCAGTACAAATGTGAGCGGGAGCAGGTAGTGGACGCCATAATTCCCCTTACCGAAATAGCGGGCCAAGTAACCACCAGACGACAATGCCACAACCGGCACGACCGACCAACAAGTGATCTAACGGCAAAACTCAAAACTGAACTGCTGGCAGACCCCTGGTTCCGAGACAACCAACACATTCTGACAAAAAGGGATGACCTCGCATGGAAGGGGACAAAGCTCTATGTCCCGGAATCCCTACGCACCCTGATCCTCCAGAGGAGCCATGACGTTAAACCGGCAGGCCACTTCGGATTCCTGAAGACTTTACACTTAGCATGGAGGCAGTTCTGGTGGCCCAGCATAAAGAAAGACATGGACAGTTATGTGAAAAGTTGCACCATCTGCACCACGATGAAGAAGTGACCAGGAACCCCCCCCCCCCAGACTGCTACAATTAGTAGCAGAGCCTACAAGACCATGGGAGGAGATTGCAATGGACTTTATAGTGGAGTTGCCGAAAGTGGGGGAAACACGGTGATCTGGACTGTAATAGATTTATTTTCCAAACAGGCACACTTCATACCCTGCAGCGGACTACCCTCAGCCCACCAGTTGGTCAAACTGTTCCTGAAACACATCTACTGCCTCCATGCAGTACCAAGAAGAATTATCTCTGACAGAGGGGTCCAGTTCACGGCTAAGTTCTGGAGGGAGTTCCTACGGTCCATTGGGTCATCCCAGGGCCTTAGCTCAGCCTTTCATCCGAGCACCAACGGGGGGGCAGAGAGACTGAATGCCATGGTAGAGAAGTACCTGAGCTGAAATGTGAACTATCAGCAGTCCAATTGGGCAGACCTCCTGTCTTTTGCTGAGGTCGCGTATAATAATGCTGTTCACAGTAGCACAGGGCTAACCCCGTTTAAGGTAGTGAGCAGCATGGACTTCGTCCCAATGCCTGAGTACCCAAGGGAGCCTCCCTCCTCAGTCAGCTTGACCGATTGGATGGCGACACTGAAAGCAACCTGGGAGAATGTCAAGAAAGCGCTAGCTAAAGCAGCACAAACCTATAAGAAACAGGCAGACAAACACTGAGCTCCCCAAAGGCCATTTCAATTGGGGGAGAAAGTTTACCTCTCCACAAAATATTTGAGGTTAAAACTGCCTAGCAAGAAATTGGGACCAAAGCTTATGGGACCATTCCCCATAGTAAAGATAATCAACCCAGTCACAGTGCAATTGAAGTTGCCCCGATTGCTAGGGAAGATACACCCAGTATTCCATAGTAGCCTCTTAAAACCCGTGGTCAGATCGACCCTGAGGCCACTACCCTGTGAGCCCCCAGACCCCGTGGTCATAGGGGGCCAGACCCATTATGAGGTGCAGCAAATCCTCAATTCAAGGTGGCACAGGAGACAACGCCAATATTTAATCAAGTGGAAGGGTTACCCCTTATCAGAGGCATCTTGGGTAAAGAGTCAAAACATCCAGGCTGATCGCCTTATAGCCAAATTTCATGCAGAAAATCCAAACAAGCCAGGTGGAGGGTCACATTCTTAAACTCTGCATCTGTACTCAAATTGTTTTGCTTTGTGCAGGTCGCCCTCGGGAAGTGAGGGGAGCCAAATGTCAACTTGCAAAGCTTTCAAGTTGCCATGAGCAGGAGGGAGGGAGAACTGATAGAGCTGATTGACTAACTGAAGTTACATTCCATACATTCTTCATGACCGCAATCAGAGGGAGGGTGTTGAATTTCACAGCCAGCCAAAGTGGTTAATTGGAGAATGTGATTTATGACATGGCCAGGGAGGAGGGGAGAGACAGGGTCATAGGGGAACGTAAATCTATGTGGGATTAGTTCTAACTGCATCCGAATATTGCCGGAATGGTGCTCCTAATAAATGACTGTATTCCTTTTGAAGTTTGGCTCATGGCTCATGAATTATTTAGGGCATCTTTCAGAAACTTCACACCCTGTAGGCCCTTGGGAACAGATAGCAATAGACTTCATTGTGGACCTTCCAGACAGCCAGGGTAACAAAGTAATATGGACGGTTGTAAATCTGTTTTCTAAACAGGCTCATTTCGTAGCATGTACCAGCCTCCCATTGCTAAATGATTGGCCAAACTGTTTATCATCCACATCTATTGGCTCCATGGTGTACCCAAACGGATAATATCACACTGGGGTGGGGGGGCGTGCAGTTTACTGCTCGCTTCTGGCGGAATTTTGTAAACATGATAGGGTCATCTCAAGGTCTTAGCTCAGCCTTCCATCCTGCAATCTATGGAGCCTCAGAAAGAGCCAATTCAATGGTGGAGCACTATTTAAGGTGTTATGTTAAGTATCGGCAGACCGATTGGGCTGATCTACTCCCATTCACGGAGGTCGCATACAACAACGCACTTCATGACAGTACGGGGTTCACCCCTTTCCAGGTAGCCACTGGGGGGGACTTAGTTCTGATTCTGGAGTGTTCCCAGGTGGCTACTGCCAACTCAGGTACCTGGAAGTGGTTAGCCCAGATGGAAAATGTATAGGGGGTGGTGAAAACGGCATTACACCATGCAGCTGTGAAATATAAACAGCAGGCAGACAAAAAGCGACGGTCACAAACGCCTTTCTTTGTAGGACAGATGGTATTCCTTTCTACCAAATACCTAAAGTTATCTGTGCCCTGTAGGAAACATGGCCCTAAATTCATTGGACCATTTCTTATTGTGAAAGTGATTAACCCTGTCATGGTGCAGTTAAAATTGCCTCAATTATTAGGTACAATGTATCTGGTCTTCCACTGCAGCTTGATCCGGCCAGTTTGGCCGTCACACATAAGGGGGGGGGGGTCCTGTACAGCCACCTCCACCCATGAACGTAGACAGGGAACAGCACTACGAGGTGGAAGACCTTCTAGACTCCAGGTGGCATAGGAGGCGGCTGCAATTCCTCATCCTATGGAAAGGCTACCCTTTGTCAGAGGCTTCATGGATCCCTGATACAAACATTAGGGCACCTCAACTGGTAGCCCGGTTACACCACAAGTACCCAGATAAGCCGGGGGGCCTGAACCACCCATAGCCCTCCTGACCATGTTCTCTCTCTTCCAGATGTTGTCTCTGTGCTAGAGGGGCTGCATGTCAGCTCTGGCATGCTCAGCTCAAAGCTGCCATTCGGGGAGGGGGAGAAAAGACCATCAGGGGCTGATCCCAGGGGAGGCGGCTTTGCTGCAAACAGGTGGACATTTTCAAGCCCCTTTACAGGGCCTCCAGAACTGCCTCAGAATGTTTCCAGCAGCAGGCGAGCCTCAGAAGCACAACTTACAACTGCAAGACAACTCAGAGTTACTCAGCACTTCTGGGAGTACTGGATGACAGGGCAGGCACTTAGGAGAGGGGGTGTGGGGGCAGGAACTGTTTAAAGGTGGTGGGGAGCACCAGATTTTAGTTCTGTCAATCCTTTCTTTGCATTGTTTGTTGCTTGGATGGTCAGTGAGTGCTGGAGAAGATAAAAGCTTCAAACCTAAACAACGTTTGGCTGGGGGTTTTTTTCTGCGGAACCTGACATGCATCAGGGAGGGAGTTGAATGGAAAACAGCATTCAACTGCCCCCAAGGGAGCTTCCAATTCAAAGTGATGCCTTTCAGATTGCAGGGTGCCCCAGCGGTGTTCATGCAATTAATAAATGAGGTGCTGCATGAGCACCTCTACAAGGGGGTTCTGTCTACCTAGATGATATCCTCATTTACACTGAGACCATGGACGACCACATACCCCTGGTTCGCCAGGTACTGGAAAAACTTCTGGCAGCCAACCTGTATGTCAAGCTATCAAAATGAGAATTCCACCGTGCACAGCTAGACTACCTGGGTTATTGAGTGTCAAATGAGGGAACAGAGATGGATCCAGCCAAAGTGCAAGTGTTGTGGCCCGTATGCAGCCTGTGCAGCTAGTAGCTGATTCAGACAGCGAGGAGGCTGGAGAAGATGTAGTGCCAGAGGCGGGGATTCAGCCAGGGCCTTCAGAACCTCCAGAAGCTCCCTTAAGTGAAGAGGATGGAGAGGAGGAGCCTCTTCTCGATGCACAGGTGCACAGAGCTGCCAAAAGGCAGGAGTGGCTCCTCAGGAGGAGGTCTCCTCGAGAGTAAGGCTTGGAGCTAATTGGCCACTCCCTTAGCCTATTTAAGGAGGAACGCCAGCTGAAGCAATTTGCAGGGAACAACTTCGTTTGCATACCTTTGTGTCTTGTCTTGCTTATCTTATCAGCTTTCTGCAAATTGCTTCTGGGCATTCTGCCAACCATAGTAAGTTTTCAGTTATTATTCTTTGAATTCTTGGTGGCTGTTAATGCAATTAATTAACAGCCATTGTTGTAAAAGACAGTGAGGTGTAAAAGGTTTGAATGGACTTTGTGTGTGCTACGTTCTTTGGGGTCCGTAGCTGGGGCAGAACAGCAAGCCATCCTAGGCTGGCAACCCCCTCGCATCCACAGACAGCTGCAAAGCTTCCTAGGGTTTGTGAACTTTTACAGGCAATTCATCCCCTCCTTCGTGAAGATTGCCAAACCAATGATGGACCTCCAAAAGACAGGGAGCCCAGGAACAAAACCCTGCCCGGGAAAACCTCTACAGTGGGACCTAACCTGCCAAGAGGCATTTGAAACACTAAAAGAAATGTTTGCAAAGGAACCAGTGCTGAAGCATCCTGACCTGGAACAACCCTTCGTTATCCAAGCAGATGCCAGCGACGTGGCAGTGGGAGCAGTGCTACTCCAAAGAAACAGCCAAGGAAACCTAGAGCCCTGCACCTACACCTCCCGCAAGCTCACAGACACAAAGAGACAATGGGCTGCATGGGAAAAGGAGGCTTTCACAGTGAGATGGGCACTGTTTGCCAGGGTTCCAAGGAACACCCCCAACGAAATAAAGCTGAGGCCTGAGGTTCCTCAAAGTTCCAATTTATTAGAGATGTCATGTTGGCACATCTGGGAAAACCCGAATCTGAAAGCTTCCAGGTTTTCTCCACCCAGCTAACAGTTCACAGCCCTGCCCCACACCCACAAGTTCATCACGTTGTCCAATCAACTCTTCACACTCAACTGGATACAATCTTCTGGCAGGCTCCATCAAATGCAGGCAAAAGTCCTTGAATACGGAATGTTGTTATGACTAACTTTCTACAGCTCCAACAACAACCCCCTCCCAAGTTCCCCAGCTAAAATATGTGGCAGTTAAAAAGCAAAAAAGAAAATTGTCTTCCAAAACTGACACTGCTAACCTGGCGACACCTGCTGGAAGGAGGCCCTCAGGACCCCGCGAAAACTATCGCCGAAACAAATCCTTTGGGCTCAATACTTCAACCGTTTCAACTTCATGCTAAAGCACATCCCAGGGGGGAGGAACTTTCTAGCTGATGCCCTCTCCCGCATGCCCCAGTACAAATGCGAGCGGGAGCAGGTAGTGGACACCATCATTCCCCATACTCAAGTAGCTGCCTAAGTGACAACCAGACGACAACAGCATGACCGACAAGATCTATCAGTGAGTGACCTAACCGCAAAATTCAAAATTGAACTGATAGCAGACCCCTGGTTCCGAGACAATCAACACATCTTGACAAAAAGAGATGGGGAAACAGGCAAGCAAACACCAAGCTCCCCAACGGCCATTCCAATTGGAGGAGAAGGTTTACCTCTCCACAAAATATTTGAGGTTAAAACTCCCTAGCAGGAAACTGGGGCCAAAGTTTATGGGACTGTTCCCCATAGTAAAGATAATCAACCCAGTCACGGTGCAATTGAAATTGCCCCGACTGCTAGGGAAGATACACCCGGTCTTCCATAGTAGCCCCTTAAAACCTGTAGTTGGATAGACCTTGAGGCCACTACCCTGTGAGCCCCTGGACCCCATGGTCATAGGGGTGAAACCCATTATGAGGTGCAGCGAATCCTTGATTCGAGGTGGCACAGGAGACAACTCCAATACTTAATCAAGTGGAAGGGTTACCTCTTATTGGAGGCATCTTGGGTAAAGAGTTGAAATATCCAGGCTGATCGCCTTATAGCCAAATTTCATGTGGAAAATCCAAACAAACCTGGGGGGCTGTCCGCGTCCCTAAACTTTATACCTGTACTCTAATTGTTTTTGCTGTGCACAGGTTACCTTTGGGAAGTGAGGGGTGCCGAATGTCAACTTGCAAAGCTTTCCAGCCCAGCTTTCAAGTTGCCATAAGCAGGAGTGGGAGAACTGACAAAGCTGCTTGGCTGCCCCAACGGAAAATACATTCCACACATGCCTTGTTAAAGATTGTATCCTAGGTTACTGGGGTCAGCAGGAGGGGTGGGGTTTTACAACCCGCGAACGTGGTCCATTGGAGAATGTGATTTATGACATGCCCAGGGAGGAAGGGAGAAACAGGGTCATAGGGACCCGCAAATCACGTGGGGGGTTCGAGCTGACTCCATTTGTGTAATTGCCGGAATGGTGCTCCTAATAAATGACTGGATTTCTTTTGAAACCTGGCTCGAGGCTCATGAATTAATTAGGGAATCTTTCAGAAACTTCACAAAAAGATCTGGCCTGGGGAGGGGAGGGCAGTGGTGGGAACCCCGCAGATACTGAGACCTTCCCTTGCCAGAAGGGCTTAGCTGATCCGGTGCAGGGATGAGGATGGTGGAGCCGTCACGGGGGTGGTGTGTGTGTGTGAGAGAGAATCCACTGGCTTCCCTTCTCCTAAGTTTGCAGTTGCTCTCAAAAGTTCAACTTGTCCTCCAATTGCCTGAGTAGATCCTTCTAAGAAGAGTTCACTGGCTTTGTTGGGGTTGGGGGGGGGGGGGTAGAAAGAGAGAGAGAGAGAAACAGAGAGAGAGAGAGAGAAAAAGAGGGAAAGAGAGAGAGGGAGAAAGAGAGAGGGAGGGAAAGAGAGAAATGATATTCCAAAAGTTTTTCTTTTTTATTGTTGCTAAACGTAATATTTCAAAAGCAGGGGGAAAAATGAAGGGGCATAAAAGTGCATTCATCACATTTTCTTAGAACAATTAGCTGAACTCTGCCTTGTTTATCATTATTGTAGGTAGTAAAACCTCATTATTCAGGTTAAATTGCCATGTTGGCACTTTGTGATAAATAAGTGGGTTTTAGGTTTCAGTTTGGGCATTCGGTCTCTAAAAGGTTCGCCATCACTGCTCTACACCATCTATACCCAGTTCCTGCAACTGTTCTTCATATGTTTTAGGCTCCAGGTCTTTAATCATCTTAGTTGCTCTTCTCTGCACTTTTTCCAAAGTCTCAACATCTTTTTTGTAATACAGTGACCAAAACTGGATGCAGTATTCCAGGTGTGGTCTTACTAAGGATTTATAAAGTGGTACTAATACTTCTCATGATTTTGATTCTATGTGAGGTCCCTCTTCCAGTTACTGTTTTTGAGCCAGGTTTTGCCTAATCTGTACTTCAGTGGTGGGATTAAAATAATTTAACAACCGGTTCTCTGCCCTAATGACTGGCTCGGTAGGCGTGGCTGGGTGGTCATGGCCAACTCGACGTCACTCACGTCAAGGGGCACCATTCATTCTTGAATGAGAAGCAAAACGTTTTCTTCTTCTTCAAGGAAAAAACAGTCCAGTTGCCTTTTGAAGAAAAAAAGCACCTTTGAGACAACTATGACCCAGTGACTGAGAATCTCCACAGACAAAGTCATAATACTTATTCAGGCAGATTGCTTTTCCTCATCTTTTTACCTTTTGCTGCTTTTAATTTGTATGCAATTTTGTTAGAAAATTTGACAAGATGCAAAAATCTACCAGAACTAAACCACAGGAAATTGGCCAGATTTACATATTGTACTGTCACTGTTTATTTGATTGTAGTTTGTTGATATTCTGCCTTAGTTATGTGTCCCTCTTTCCATTTTTCGTACTGATCCTTTTTGTCTTTCAGTTTATCAGAGAGATCTTTGTGCAACCATGCTGGTTTCTTCTTGGATTTCTTGTTTTTCTTTTTCAGTGGTATTGTGTTGGACTGGCCTTTTATGATCATATTTTTCAGTGTTTCCCATGCTTTTTGAGTTGTTTTCAACTCTTAAAGTTTAAGACACTGGTTGGATTATGTTCTATTGCTTGTGTTTGCATTGTATTGAATTCCAATAGGACGTGGTCAGTCTCACCCAATGTTCTGGCAACTTCAACTTCCTCTATCACTTCTATGTTAGTAAGCATTTGGTCCAGTATAGCCTTTCCTCTACTTCCCTCCTCTACCTGTTGGATGAAAAAGTTTTCAGCTAAGTTGGTTAGGAATCTGTTCGAACTCCCACTTGCTGCAGTGTTTGTCTCCCAGTTGATATCAGGGTAGTTAAAGTCTCCCATTACTACTGTGGTATATTTTCTACATACATTTGTTAATTGATTAGCAAAGAGTTCATCTATTTCTTCTGCTTGGTTGGGTGGCCTGTAGTATACGCCTATAGCAATGTCATTTTTTCCCCTTTTATATTGACCCATATGGATTCTAGGAGGTTTTCATCCTTGGTTTTGTGGATTTCTGCAGCGATGTAGTGATATATAATGCAACTCCATCTCCTCTTTTGTTAAGTCTGTTCCTTTTGAATAGTTTGTAGCCCTCCATCAGTACATTCCAGTCATGAGTTTCATCTCACCAAGTTTTGGTAATGACAACTATATCATAACTGCCTTCATGTACTAGTACTTCAAGTTCTCTCTGTTTGTTCCCTAAACTTTGAGCATTAGTTTATAAGCATTTGATTCCTTTATGGGTCTGGGGTATATTTATTATATCTCCTACTTTTTAACTGAGTTTTCCATCCTTCACATTACATTCTGCCTCATTATGTTTTTTTCCCCCTTCTTTCGCTTTACTCCCTACCTCATGTGATTGATTATCTAGTGGTTTTTGCTTGGAATTAGGTTCTAAAGGTCATAAAGATTGCCCCCCCCCCCCGGTCTTCCAATTCCAATTTCAAGGCAGGGAATTATATTTTAGCAGTATTTCTAATTTTGTAGCCTTTGGTCTGTTTTTTCTTTTAAAATTTGGACTAATTTTGAAGCCTTAGTCTGGGTGTCGGCAACCCACAGCCCCAGAGCTGCATGCGGCTCTTTGACCCCTCTCCTGCGGCTCCCTGCTGAGCTGGTCACGTGACATGGTCTCTGCCCTGAGAAGGTGCAAACCTGTCTGCAGAGCCATGTGGCTGAAGCGCTCCTAGCGTTTTCTCTGCACTGCCTGCAACCTGCCTGTTTTTTGCAATTCCGTGTCCTTCATGGGCAGCTCAGTGCCAGCTGCGGTCCCCTTTGTGTTGGCTCAGGAAGGGAACAGGGAGGAGCAGCTGCCACCGCCGCCAGATGCAGGGACGGAAGAGCTACACACCTCACTATGCAATGGCAGCAGCGGGAGGAGGAGTTGCCATCCCCGCCACCACCATGATCCCGGCCCAGGAGGGTATCCCGACAGAGAGATGAGAGAGAGAAAAGGGGAGAAGCAGAGAAGCAGAGCCAGCCACAAGTGGAGGTGAGGGGCAAAGAGGATCACCACTCTATGATTTCTGCCCATCGTTTGAGATCTGACAGAGTTGGTACTATCTGGTTCCTGTTGCTTCAGCAACACAACTAGTAGAACTCAGAAAGCAGTATTTATTTATTTAACAAAGGAAGGAAGGATTGAAGGGAGGGATTGAGGGAGGGAGGAAGGAGAGAAAAAAGGGAGGGAGGGAGGAAGAGAGAGAGAAATGAAAAAATGATGGAGGGAGAGAAAGAGAGAGGAAAAAGAGAAACAATTGAGAGAGAGAAGAGGAGAGAGAGGGAGAGAAAAATGAGAGAGAGCTGGTGTCAGGTTCCAATACACAATGAAAAGTCCACACACAAATTATGACATCCATAAACAACTATAGGGAGGTATTGTTGGAGCTAATGCTTTGTGCTCCCCACCACATTATAAAGCCTACCACCCAGGTGACCCTTAATCCAGCCCCATCCCACTCGTTAGTCATTATGTAATTGGGTCCTTCTCACTCCCCCATGTGCTCCCAGCCACCCGGCCACGCCCCAGGCATGGCAAGCAAGGTGTTCTGTCCCCGTCTCACACACGCACACCAACAGTCGGCCAAGAGTTAAAGAAACCGACAGTCAATAATTCCTTTGATAACAGAATTGGCAGCAACCCAGTGGCTGCCTGCCAAAAGTCTTTACTTACAAAGGGAGGTTTTTCTCCTCTGTCCAAAACATCGAAGTATTCTGCAAAGCCAAAGAATAGTCAAGTCCAGTCCAAAAATCAATCCAACAAGGGCATATAACAAAGTTCCAGAAATGCAGAATGACTTGCTAGCTTTTCAGTTTTGTTCATCACAAGGCTTGAATGGCCACCACACCCCCTTTTATCCCCTGTGGGGTGTGGTCCAGTGACTCAGCTTAATCTCTGGCACGCCTCTTCCTCTGCTGCGTGCGCTTATCTCTCCGATGCTGTCGGGGGTCCAGCCAAGACTCATCTCCATCGCTGTCCAACTGCAGCTGCTCCAAAGTGCCTGGCTCTTGGCCTATCTCTTGGCCTTCGGAGGACACCTGAGGCATTGCCAGAGAGGAGGGTCCTGGAGAGGGAGGCCTTGCCAACTCCTCTCCTTCACTTTTGGAGTCTTCTCCCTCTGATAAGACAGGCTCAGGGGTCAGAGTCACAACACAAGGCAGCTACGACCTCACCCCCATGCGGCTCCAGGCTTCCTGCCCAGCAACACATGCAGGAGCAGCCATGAGGGACAACTACTGCCCAGGCCACCCAGGGACGCCCCACCACCTGTCCAGTTCCGCTGCGGCGAGGGCGCCTCACAAAAGTTCGGAGGAGGCCACCGTGGTCCTGGTGACATCATCAAACAATGCCTGCAGTCTCCAGAGTGCGCCGCCGACTCCAACCTGCTCCCCCATGGCTAGAGTAGAACTTATAAGCAAAGATTAAAACACAGTAAGTGGAAGCCTTCACCAAATACATCAACTCTATGGACAAATACATTAAGTTCCCACAGGAAGATGTTAAGGAAAACAGTCTGGCTTTTCTGGACTGTGCAGTGCACATTAAGGAAAACAAAAGCCTTAACACTGAAGTTTACAGACACAGACACACACACAAATTAGTATTTACATTTTGATTCTCACCACCCTCTGGAGCACAAAATGGGAGTGATCAGAACCCTACACCACCGGGCTGAAAGTTTACCTACCAGTAAAGAACTAAAAAGAACTAAAACATATCAAGGAAACCCTCAAGACTTTTGGCTATCCCAATAAACTCAAGAAAACCATTCTACCCTGATTTTCAACTAACACAACATACATGTACACTTTAAACCCAAGAATATATTAAGTCAGAAGCTTGTCCACTGCAAGGATAAAACACCCAGTCACAAACTGAGCAATGTGATATATGCAATAGAGTGCAGTGAGACATGTGCAGATCTGTACATTGGTCAAACAAAAGAACCACTTCACAACATAGATAAAACCCATCTGGACAAAATTCAGTGGTCCATCTGCTTTTGAAAGACAAAGGTCACTCTTTTGAAGACAGCAAAGTCCACATTTTGGATAGAGAGGACTATTTGGTTTGAAAGAGTGGTAAAAGAATCCATCTATGTTAGATTTGAACACCCCCTCCCTCAACAGAGGGGGAGGAATAAGACACCACCTATCTCCAGTTTACATCATAGACCTTGCAGCAGTTCCAAGAAGATTCCACAACCAATTGCACCCTGATTCAGGTGACCCTGAGGGCACAGATAAACCCCCAAGTGGACTCAACAGCTTTCAGGGAGTGCTAATAACCAGATGACTGTAAAGAAATACAATCCTTCCAGCCCCCCGTCCCCCATCAGAACCTATCCTTCCATACCCCCCACCATCCAATCTCAACTGTCAGTACTTATCCTTCCACACACACACACACACCCCATCAGAACTGACAAAGCTTCTTGAATGAGAAGCAAAACATTTTCTTCTTCAAGGAAAAAACAGTCCAGTTGCCTTTTGAAGAAAAAAAGCACCTTTGAGATAACTATGACCTGGATGACTGAGAATCTCCACAGACAAAGTCATAATACTTATTCAGGCAGATTGCTTTTCCTCATCTTTTTATCTTTTAGAAAATTCGACAAGATGCAAAAATCTACCAGAAATAAACCACAAGAAATTGGCCAGATTTATATATTGTACTGTCACTATTTATCTGATTGTAGTTTGTTGAATAAGCTATAGTGGTCAGGTTTGCCCACTGCAGTAGACTTGCATAGGCAACCTGTGGTCTGGAGTCCACATGTATCCTTCAAAAAAATCCATTTTATATCTTTCCTTAAATATCTTCAAATTGTGCTTCCAAAATTTGGCTGCAAAAACAAATTAATAGCTCAAATCAATTCAGCACTGACACAATACATTGGGCAGAAGGTTTGAAACTGGTTTTTCTTTCTTTATTTTATTTATTCAATTTCTATAGCTGCCCAACTCATCCAAGTGACTCTGGGTGGTTTCCAATTCTAAATGTCAGCCCCAGCCCTGCGATGGTACTTGGGTCCGCCATTTGTGTGGGGATCGCCATTCCACTGCTGCACACTTTCGCTGACGAGCCTTCCTGTGTGCCCGCTCTGCTGGGTCATCAGCCCCGAGGCATGCCTCTCACTTCGACTTCCCAGCTAGATGACGTCAGGGGCATGCACTGAAGCAGTTTCTCACCATCCATCACTTTAAGGAATGCCGGAGCAGCGTGGAACAACTGAAGTGGTTTGTGATGGATTGGGGAGGGAGAGGGAGGATACAGATTAATTGGATAATTGAGTGATTGCACTGGGATGGAGCTGTATGCTGCTTAAAGGGTGATGGGGAGCATGGAGTGTCAGCTCCAACAAAGATTCCTTTCTGTAAAAAAAATTATTCCCAAATATTTAACCATGGCATTAAATCGATCAATTCTATGTCTTCAGGGATTATGATATCACTATCTCCCAGGACTACTGTGTTCAAGTCAGGTTGATCTGATTCAATGCCCCAATTCTCCTTATTTAGTGTCAGACATTTACACATTTAATCTACCCAGTCTTCCACTATTACTGTATCACAAGGTTCTTCACAAGCACATTGTCAGGTATGCTTCCTTCAGTATCCAGGAAAGGAGGACCCAGACTCCATTCGAGAGGTTAACTGGTACTTTTACTAGATATGAAATGAACGCAACCATAGAAAGCAGGATTCTGAGGCAGAACGCGCGAAAGTTACAATTAGAAAGCATCCCCCTCCCTTGTGCACCATAAATCATCCAATCCACAGGTCTTCCAGAGGTCAGGTGGGAGCAGACGTCTGGCCGTGTCAGCATCCAGGAATGCAGTGTCCGTTGGACTGATAACAGCTTAAAGAAAGGTTTCGTTTTCCTAGATTTAGAAAGCCCGCGTGAGGATAAACCCCCCTCCCTTCGTTTCTATGACAACCGAAGCGGCAAAGCAAAACTAGCGAGGTTGACATTCGGCCCCCCTTCAGAAGAGACAGCTCCTAATCCTGAAACAGAGAAAAGAAGAGGTAATATCACAACAATTAATACTTATCATGACTCAAGGTTTATCAGGGTATTTGGTGTGGAACAGCTGCACTTTTCTAGGTGCCCTAACATCACGTTTATTCACCCACTCAGCTTGTGATAAAGGGAAGTGCTTCCAGGCTACGAGATACTGTACTTTCCCATGATGTTTTCTAGAGTCCAAAATCTCTTTTACTTCAAAGTGTTGTTCCCCTTCAATGAGGATGGGAACAGGAGGAGGTTCCTTGGACGGACGTAGAGAGGATGATTGTTCCAGTTTCAGTAAACTAACATGAAACACTGGATGAATTCGTCGCAAGTTCTTGGGTAAATCTAATTCAACCGTGACTGGGTTAATGATCCGAATAACAGGGAAAGGGCCCACATACTTAGGACCAAGCTTTTTTGATTTCTGTGGAGTTTGCAAATACTTGGTAGACAGATAGACCATGTCCCCCACTTGATAAGCATGTGCAGGGCATCTCCTTTTGTCGGCTTGGGCTTTATGGGCTTGGTGAGCATCATCTAACGCTTTGCGAGTCACTGCCCAAGTCGCTCGTAGTTGATCGATCCACTCAATCAGAGAAGGGTTTTGTGGGTCATCATGAGGTAATTCTGGGATTGGCACAAACTCTTGCCCAGAAGCCACCTTGAAAGGAGTGAAACCTGTGCTGCTATGGACGGAATTATTATATGCCACTTCTGCGAATGGCAGCAATTCCACCCAGTTGTCTTGTTGGTAGTTTATATAACATCTCAAATACTGTTCTAGCATGCCATTGGTTCTTTCACAGGCCCCATTGGTCTGGGGGTGGTGGGCAGAGCTTAGTCCTTGGGCGGAGCCTATCAACATTAGGAACTCTCTCCAAAAGCTGGAGGTGAACTGCACTCCCCTGTCTGAAATTATACGTTTTGGTGCTCCATGTAGCCTATATACATGTTGAATGAACATCTTAGCAAGGGTTTTTGCTGATGGGATCTTAGTGCATGGGATAAAATGCACCTGTTTGGAAAACAGATCAGTTACTACCCATATAACTGTGCAACCCCCACTCTCGGGAAGGTCTACAATGAAGTCCATGGATATTTCTTTCCAAGGAGCAGTGGGCCTGGCCACACTTTGGAGAAGACCAGGTGCCTTCCCGGGGGGCTCTTAGCTGAGGCACACACTGGACAGCTCGCGACATATGCCTCTGTGTCCTTTTTGAGCGTGGGCCACCAAAACTGTCTTTTGACGAGATGTAAGGTTTTGACAAATCCGAAGTGTCCTGCCACCTTGGAGTCATGGGCGTGTTGCAAAACAGTTACTCGTACATTAGCTGGGACATACAATTTGGCTCCAACCCAAGCTAGTCCATCACGAAGTGTACATTCGTTTGAGTGGGCTTGGAACCACTCATCGGTTTTCAAAGTCTCTTTTAGTCGCTGGAGCAACTCACCCGAGAGACTTGAGTCACTTTTCGACTGTGCTCGGGTAGTCAATGGTGCCGCCAGTTGGGCTGACGGGACAATTGGACGGACAACTTCCTCCCTGGTGCTGTTGTATTGAGGCAATCTGGACAAAGCATCTGCCATGAAATTCTTCCCGCCAGGAAGGTAGCGCAAAGTGAAGTTAAAACGGTTGAAGTGTTGGGCCCAGCGCACTTGTTTTGGCGACAGCTTACGTGGGGTTTTCAAAGCCTCGAGATTTTTATGATCAGTCCAAACTTCAAAAGGATGTTTAGCTCCTTCGAGAAAGTGCCTCCAGGTTAGAAGTGCCCAACGTACGGCGAAAGCCTCCTTTTCCCATATGGCCCATCTCCTTTCGGTTTCGGATAGTTTCCGGGACGTGTAGGCACAAGGCTGTAATTTTCCATCCGCATTCTTTTGCAGAAGTACGGCCCCTACTGCAACATCACTGGCATCTGCCTGTACCACGAAAGGTTCGTCCATATCTGGGTGCTTAAGGACTGGTTCAGCAGCAAAAAGCCGTTTCAGTTTTTTGAATGCTGCCTGACAGTTCATAGTCCATTCAAGAGGTTTGGAGGGTTTTGGTTTTTCTTCACCCTTGGTTTTCAGGAGATTAGTTATTGGCAATGCGATTTTGGCAAACGAGGGGATGAACTGTCGATAAAAGTTAGCAAATCCCAAAAAACTCTGTAACTGCTTGCGGGTGCGTGGCGCTGTCCATTCTAACACCGCCTGAACCTTTGCAGGGTCCATTTCTATTCCCTCCGGGGAGATGCGATAGCCAAGATAGTCAATTTTGGTTTGGTGGAACTCACATTTAGAAAGCTTTGCATACAGTTCAGCAGCCCTAAGTTTTTTCAGGACGGTGCGTACTAATCTCACATGGTCGGCCATGTTGTCAGAGTAGATGAGAATGTCATCCAAATAAACGAGCACCCCCTTATACAAATGCTCATGCAAAATTTCATTGATTAATTGCATGAATACTGCAGGAGCCCCTTGTAGTCCAAACGGGAGTACTCGGAACTGGAAACACCCCAGCGGACAGTTAAATGCAGTTTTCCATTCATCCCCTTCCTTGATGCGCACCCTGTAATAAGCCTCCCGTAAATCCAATTTGGTAAAAATCTTCCCCTTCCCTAAGTGAGCCAACATGTCCTTCATGAGGGGTAAGGGGTAGACGTTTTCCACGCAAATCGCGTTTAGGTTCCTATAGTCAACTACCAGATGAAAGGAACCATCTTTCTTTTCTCTGAATAAAACTGGTGCGGCCACTCGTGGTCTGGCTGGTTGGATGAAGCCCCGTTCTAGGTTTTTGTCAATAAAATTTCGTAGTTCCCCCAGTTCACGAGGGGTCATAGGATAAATTTTTGGCTTAGGGAGCTTCACTCCTGGGAGTATCTCAATAGCACAGTCTGTAGCCCTGTGGGGGGGCAGCACATCCGAGGCCTTCTCGCTAAAAACTTCACAGAGATCCCAATACTCTTTTGGAATTTTCTCCTCCCCCTCTATGTGGTCTATTGCCATCTCCGCTTCTTCAGGACCCCCTCTGTCTTCAAGGGGGGGCTCCTTCCCTTCAGGTGGTGGCTTACTAGCACGAATGCGCAGAACCCCCATTTTCCAGTTAATTCGTGGGTTCCATTTCCGTAGCCAGGGCAAGCCGAGAATGAGGGGTCGTTCCATGCTAGGGGCCACCACAAAACTGAGAGTCTCTACGTGGTCCCCTAATTTCATTTCAATGGGTTCCGTTATGGAACTAGTTGGGGCCCCGCCTGCCATCGACCCATCTAGCTGGCAGAATGCAATAGGCCTTTTCAGCTCCCTCAGTCCCAGGCCCATCTTTTCTACTACTTTCGGGCTGATAATGCACCTGGTGCACCCAGAGTCTAATAAGGCTGGCATCTGTGCATGGGCCCCTGTGGATGGTACTTTAAGTTCTATGGGGATGAGTAGGGGCCCCTCAGTGTGACTCACCAGATCATCGGAGTCGGAGTCGGTCTCGCTGTCGTCCGCGTTGGTCAGAGTTCCCAACTCCCCTTTGGTCCGGGGAGCGAACTCTACGACTTCCCCCTCCAGAGCGACTTCACGAACTTTTGTGGGTGTTTTGTCCATCTTCTTTGGCGCTCTGCTGGCAGGTTTTGGCACTGGCCTGGAGGAACACTCAGCGGCCCGGTGTCCTTCCATGCCGCACTTAAAACAAGTGAAAGGCTTCGGCTTGGGTTTGGTTTCCGGCCTTCCCCCAGCCATCTTTGGGGCTTCCTTGCGGTGGTAGGAGAATGAGGGTTCCCCGGCACGCCCCCTCCGTAGCCGGCTACGGCTTATCTCAATTTCTGCATCCTCAGCTGCTATGTACCAACTGTCCAGATCTTCGGGAACCCCCCGTGCTCTACAGTCGTGGTAGATTTCATCATTCAGCCCGTCTTTGAACCCTTCCAGCAAGGCTACCTCTGACCACCCTGTCATGTATGGCGCTAGCTCCCAAAATTCTTGGGTGTATTCAGCCACCGATCTCCGGCCTTGCTGGATACTTTTCATACGGAGCCTCGCCTTCCGCTCAGCTAGGTGGTCCTCGAACCGCCTCCTAAGAGCCGCCATAAACTGGTTGTAATTCCGCAGCAGGGGGGAATTGTTATTGTGGAGTACCTCCATCCACTCGGCTGCCACCCCCTCTAAAGCACTGGTGACACATCTCACTCGGGCTGCATCTGATGAATAGTCCTCGCCCCAGTCTTGCATGTGATTCCACACTTGGGCTAAGAAAAATCCCAAAGTCTTTGGGTTCCCATCATACTTTCCAGGAAGGGGGGGGAATTTTAGGTTTTTTCCGCCTGCGGGGTGGGGCCTGTAAGGCTGGGGCCCCCTGGACTGCTGCATCCCTCATTTGACCACCCAGTGCCTGGGATGTATCTTCGTCAGCTCTCTCTTCCTCTCCCCCACAGACTCCTTCCTCAGGATCTACTTTAGAGTCTTCTTCTCCCCCCCCCCCCCAGGGTATGCATAAGACTCACGGGCTTTTCGGCTTTCATCAATCTCACGAATGAGCTGAAGGGCTTGCTCCATTTTGAGGCGTTCCTTCTGCTCCTGCAGCCACACGCCTTCTCCTTTTCGGGGTCTGGAGGTTGTTACTCCACGGGGGGTCTTTCTCAGGTCCGGCAACCTTCCGACCCCTGTCGACCATCGGGCTGGTTCTTCCCTCAGCTCCTTCAGCTGTAAATTCTCCATCCACATCGCAGCCTCTTCGGGTTGCTGGTATGAAGACATTGCCGAACCATATGCCCCCATCTGTTCTGTATCACTTCCCTGATCAGACATTCTGTAGTTTTTCAGCCCCCTCGGTGTGATCCGGGATGGCTGTGATGAGAATCCTGCTTATTGTCAGGTATGATTCCTTCAGTATCCAGGAAAGGAGGACCCAGACTCCATTCGAGAGGTTAACTGGTACTTTTACTAGATATGAAATGAACGCAACCATAGAAAGCAGGATTCTGAGGCAGAACGTGCGAAAGTTACAATTAGAAAGCATCCCCCTCCCTTGTGCACCATAAATCATCCAATCCACAGGTCTTCCAGAGGTCAGGTGGGAGCAGACGTCTGGCCGTGTCAGCATCCAGGAATGCAGTGTCCGTTGGACTGATAACAGCTTAAAGAAAGGTTTCGTTTTCCTAGATTTAGAAAGCCCGCGTGAGCATAAACCCCCCTCCCTCCGTTTCTATGACAACCGAAGCGGCAAAGCAAAACTAGCGAGGTTGACACACATACTGGTCCATAGTCACAACAATGGTAATAACAACAACATTCAGTGATACAGTTACAATCACAGAACCAAACATCCTGTAGGGTGCAAAGTTCCACAGCTTCTTCTGGAGCCTTCAGATGGAATAACATAGGCCACCACTCAGGCAGGAAAAATCAAAAGGTTGCTACTCCTGCAATGAGAAATATCACAAACAAAACTCATTCATACCACAATGACCACATCAGTTTTTGGTAATGTTTATTCTCAGTGGGGTGTTCTCCAGGAACCACTTTCCACTCTTTAAGTTTTTCCACTGGTCCTTTTACACGTGTGTAGTGGGTCCACCCTTTCTCTTTAGTTTGGACTGCTGTTGCAGTGGTCAGCAGGACTTGGTAGGACCTTTCCGGGGCTTGTCTAAGTTTTTCCTCACGTCAGCTTTTTATCAGGACCCAATCACCAGGCTGGAACTTATGGGCCACGAATTCGAGTGGAGGCATTTGACCTAGCAGTCCTTTGTTCCTGAGGTAGGGATAAAGAAGAGGACAGCCCAAGTATACAGTTCTTTACAAACATATCTTTAGTTTCATATTGTGGAATTTCCCCCATTCTGTAAGGTGAGATACCAGTATCCCTTTTTGGGCAGTTTTTTGAGCAAGGCCATGGGTAAAGATTTGGTCCATGGCATAATTTGCGTTCCACAGAACATGACATTCCCACTGAATCCCCACTGCCTCCATGATTGATTGAAGCACTTTTGCAGTAAAATGAGTCCCTTGGTCACTGTCTATAGCTTCTATTATTCCATATCTAGGTAATATCTGTTCCAATATAATGTTTGGTGACTACTGCTGCAGTGGCTGTCATGGCTGGATAAACTGCATAAACTAAATCCTTCCTGTTATGTCCTTATAAGGACATCTGCCGGGGGATTGGTTGATTCCACCGGCAGGAAGTTTAAATCAATGTCATTGGCCAGCGGGCATGCCCGAGCAGGATATAAGGAGGCTCGGCAGCCAAAGCCGGCAGGTCAGTTTGCACTCTAACAAAGGTTCTGAATGGACAGCAGCTGAGTCGCGTTTCTTTCCAGCGCCGATCTAACACTGGCGACGAAGGACTAGAGAAGAACCGACGAAGAGCAGCAGGCACAATCGCCACCTCACTCTCAAGAGCAAGTCACCGAGCTGAGTCACTTGAGCTAGTCACTAGAACCATGTCCGGACCCCAAATCTCACTGGCTCCATTCAATCCTAACCAGGAGAAATGGAAGTCCTTCATGGATCTCTTCAGGCAGTTCCTGGTGGGAAGCGGCTTCACAGACCTAGATGACAGCAGGAAGAGGGCTCTCTTCCTGGCACACTGTGGCTCGGAAGTTTTGGAGATGGCCATGGACCTCGTAGCACCACGGGACATAGAGCAGATGCCATGGTCCGAACTGCAAGACGTACTCCAGGAGCACTATGCGCCTTCGAGCACTCCCCTAGGCAACCATTTCGATTTCCACCAGAGAAATCAACTAGAAGGGGAGTCGTTCAAGGAGTTCATCTCGGCGCTCCGGAAGATCGCAGCCAGCTGCGAATTTGAAAACGTGGACATCCAGCTTCGGGACCGCATCGTCTTCGGCATGAGGGACTGCACAGTTCAAAAGAAGTTCCTCAGCCGCAAGAAAGTGTCCCTAAAGGACGTCATTGAAGAAGCCACCGCCGCCGAATCATCGGACAGGGCAGCAGCCGCAATGAGGAGATCCAAGGGGATCCATAGGGTCCACAGGGATTCCCCGCCATCATCGGACGAAGTCTCCATGGGGTCAGACTCAGATCCTGAAATGGCTGTTCACAAGGTCATGAGACCCCAACGGCGGGAAAAGCCCCAAGATGGTGGACGGGACGAGCGCTGTGCCAGCTGCAACGGGAACTATCCATGCACCAGATGTCGCTGGCGGGATGCAACTTGCAGGTGCTGCAGGAGGAAGGGCCACATCGCCGAAGCCTGCAGGGCAGCAGAGCAAAGTGTCGAGCTATCCAGAGCAACGGACCGCGAGTACCAGAGATCATCCAAACGGTCCCAGTACCCGTGGCGAGACGGCGACGGCGACCACAAAAGCAGAGGGATCCACCAGACCACAATCGCGCACGCAGCAGGGAAAGGATCTGACAAATTCCACATAACAGTCCACATGGAAGGGGCACCATGCCCCATGGAGATAGACTCGGGCTCACCTTACTCCATCATCGCATGGGACCACCTAAAAAGACTCCAGCCGCAGCTATCCCGAAAGTAGCTAGAACCTCTCCAAGCAAGGCTGGTGGACTTTGGGGGACATCCCATCGGTATCCTGGGACGAACCAACATCTGGGTAAAGTTCAAAGACTTTGAAGGAAACCTCCCCATCGCCGTCGTGCAGGAAGTCCGTCCAACCTTGGTAGGCGTTGAGTGGTTCAAGCCCCTAGGGCTCACAATTGGCAGAATCAATCAAATTCAGGCTAGCGCACTCGACCAACTCCTGGAGGACTTCAAGGACGTCTTCAACGGGAGTTAGGTAAATTTATGGGGAAACCCATCTCTTTCAATTTAGACCCTACAATTGCACCCATTCGGCTTAAGCCCCGCAGGGTTCCGTTTGCCCTCAGGCCTAAGGTAGATGCACAATTGGACAAGTTAAACGCCCAGGGCATCTTGGAACCGGTTGATCATGCGGCATGGGAGACCCCCATTGTGACTCCCATGAAGCATGATGGATCTGTGCGCATCTGCGCCGATTATAAGTGTACCATCAACCAGGCACTTCCGCAGAGTGCATATCCCGTGCCAGTAGTGCAACATCTGTTGCATTCCCTGGGCAGCGGGTCAATTTTTGCAAAACTGGACCTGGCCCAGGCTTACCAGCAATTGCCAGTTGACCAAAAGACTGCGGAGGCACAAACAATAGTCACCCATAGAGGGGCATTCAAGTGCAACCGTCTCCAGTTTGGAGTCAGTGCCACCCCAGGCATTTTTCAGGCTATGATGGAACGCCTTCTCCAAGGCATTCCAGGGGTGGTACCTTACTTCGACAACGTACTAATCTCGGGAAACTCGGAAGCCCAACTATTGGAGCGGCTCAGGCTTGTCCTGCAGCGGTTCCAGGCGAAGGGCCTATGAGTTAGAAGGGACAAATGCGTCGTGGGGGTCCAGGAGGTCGAGTTCCTGGGCTATTTAATCAATAGCAAGGGCATCCACCCCACCAAAAGCAAAATTAGGGCAATACACGAGGCTCCAGCCCCCAAAACAAAATCGGAGCTTCAGGCATTTCTGGGACTGCTAAATTTTTACGCTGTCTTTCTGAAACAGAAAGCCACTGTGGCTGAACCACTCCACTGCCTGCTAGGGAAGGCGGTGCCCTGGAAGTGGGAAGAGGAAGAAGAAGCAGCGTTCCGAAAAGTCAAGACTCTACTCTCATCTAATAGCGTCCTCATCCAGTATCATGAGTCGCTCCCACTATTCCTGACGTGCGACACCTCACTGTATGGGGTCGGAGCTGTCCTCAGCCACCAGCTTCCCAACGGCTCCGAAGCCCCCATAGCCTATTTCTCCAAAACAATGTCATCAGCAGAGCGGAACTATAGCCAGCTCAATAAGGAAGCCCTCACAATCGTAGCCGGGATCAGACGCTTCCATGAATACCTGTATGGGAGACCCTTCACGATCATCACTGACCACAAGCCTCTTCTGGGTCTACTTGCCAGGGACAAGCCAACGCCACCATACATGTAGCCCATGATGACACGCTGGGCCATCTTCCTCTTGGGATATGCCTACAACCTCATCCACCGCCCCGGCAGAAACATCAGCAACGCCGACAGGCTCAGCAGATGCCCGCTGTGAGAACCAGTAGAGGATCCTGCTCCCACCCTCGGACTCTACCACATAGACGGAGACCAGACGTGCCCGGTGTCGTCTGCCACAGTAGCAGCCCACACATCGAGGGATAAGACCCTCAAACAGGTACTATCTTGGAACTTGCGGGGCTGGCCGATGGAAAGGGTGGGCGAAGAATTCACCCCGTTCATCCAGAGACAGCAAGAACTGGCCACCATGAAGGGCTGCCTTCTCTGGGGGGACAGGGTGGTAATTCCTCCCACCCTACAGAAAAGGACTCTAGAAACCCTCCACAGTGGCCATCCGGGCATAGTCTGCATGAAGGCACTGGCACGGAGTTACGTCTGGTGGCCCGCCCTAGACAAAGACATAGAGGCGTGGATTGCCAGATGTGACCTGTGCCAAGAGATGAGACCAGCACCACCACAAGCCCAGCCGACAGAGTGGGAGCAACCCAGTGGACCCTGGTTGAGAGGCTGGAGGTTATCACAATGCCATCCACCACGACAGAAGCCACCGTCAAAGCCCTCCGCCGCCTGTTCACCACCCATGGATTGCCGGACATCTTAGTTTCCAACAACGGCCCACAACTCACCGCGAAAGCCAGGGAGGACTTCCTGGCTGGCCAGGGCATCAGGCACGCCCTCATCGCCCCATACAAGCCGGCTGGAAATGGGCAAGCCGAAAAGATGGTACGGCTCACGAAGGACACCCTCACCAGGATGGGCCCGGGGGACTGGCAGGAACAAATCAACAAGTTCCTGCTAGCACAACACATCACCCCCCACGCCACAATGAGGAAAAGCCCAGCGGAGCTATTAATGGGAAGGAAACTCTGCTCGCCGCTAGACAGACTGCATCCGCTATATAGCCCAAAAGACAAACCGATCCAACCACCACTGACACGAAGCTTCCCTTGCGGAGACCTGGTGTTCGCACTTAATGTCCAGGGTCCGCCCAAGTGGCTAAAGGGCCGAATCGGAAGAGTGACCGGTCCAAGATCATACGAGGTGGAGCTGGACGACGGCCGGAAATGCCGACAACACATCGACCAGCTCTGCAAAAGGTGGAGGGGAGTTGAGGTGAACCACCCCGAAGAGGTAGGTGTGCCTCACCCAGACGGGGTAGACCTACCGCAAACTGAAGATGTAGGCCTAGAACACCCTGACGAGGTAGGCCTGCCACACCCCGACAAGGTAGGCCTGCCACTCCCCATTGGAGGAGACCTACCCTACCCCAAAGAGGTAGGCCCATGCCACCCCGTTGAGGAAGGACTGCCTCAACCCGGCGAGGCAGGACCAACCCAGCCAGGGATGAAGGACCGCTGTAGCCACAGTAAAGAGGGTACGGTAGACCGGGACCTGCCCCACTGGATGGACTGCCAGCCGGCCAACGCAAATCACACCCGGCAACATAACCCGCAGGATCAACAACGCACCAAGACGGTAGACTGGGGACCGTCCGAGAAGGCAATGGCGCACCAGCCGGGCGAGGTCGACCTCCAACACCCCGGGGAGGGAGACCGACGCCACAACAGGGAGGAAGCCGAGAGTCGCCCCAGTCCAGCACCCCAAAACCACCCTGACGAGGTCGACCAAACCGTCCGTGACCGGAGAAGCGAACGCCGACCCGGCAGGGCAGGACAACAACACCCCAGCGGAGGAGTCCTACCCCACCCCGACGAGGTCAACCAACCCATCCACATCCAGGGTGGCACACGCCGACCCGGCAGGGCAGGACAACAACACCCCAGCGGAGGAGTCCTACCCCACCCCGACGAGGTCAACCAACCCATCCACATCCAGGGTGGCACACACCGACCTGGCAGGGTAGGACTACAACACCCCAGCAGAGGAGTCCTACCCCACCCCGACGGAGCAGACCAACCAGCCCAGGCCAGGTTGGGGCTGTAACAACAACCATCACCCAGGGGTACCCAAATTAGGGAACAGACTGCCTCCCCCAACCGGGGGGAGCCCTGGAAACTAAGCGAGGACCCGGGAACCTTACCGAGGTTCAGACGACCGTCTCGAAGCAGCAGCGACTGGAGAGACCCGAGCAACCATCTTTCCGACCGTGACGTGGCACCGGCCCGGCAGCCACGCGAATCTTCAACCCCAGCCGGAGGCGCTAGGCGAGGCTCCGCGCACTCGACAACGGAGTCCGGAGAACCCTGGGCGATAGGGCCGGAGCAAGCAGGAGCCAGACCCGTCAGGAGCAACATCACCACACAGACTGAACCACGCAGGTCAGGTAGAACTGTCAGGCATCCCGCCTACCTGCGCGATTACGTGACCACGTAACCCTGATTGATGGACTAAGAACTAGGAGGGGAGTGGTGTTATGTCCTTATAAGGACATCCGCTGGGGGATTGGTTGATTTCACCGGCGGGAAGTTTAAATCAATGTCATTGGCCGGCGGGCATGCCCGAGCAGGATATAAGGAGGCTCAGCAGCCACAGCCGGCAGTTCAGTTTGCACTCTAACAAAGGTTCTGAACGGACAGCAGCTGAGTCGCGTTTCTTTCCAGCGCCGATCTAACACTTCCCTTTGCCATTAATCAACCCTTGTTCTTCCCACATTTACAATTCACAAGTCTGTGCAGACCAACTTAAAGGCAACTTTCTAGCATCTACCAAAACTTCTTCTCTTCCTTCTACTATTGCATATCCATTCCTTCACTTCTCTTCTACCACTTTCTCTTCCCATCTATAAACAAATTAATCCTTCTCCCAAGGGAACATCCATTAAATCAGGTCTAACTCTAGTCTGTAATTCAATTACTTCAGCACAATAATGTTCAATATCCAATCCTCCTTCTAAATCTCCTCTTAAAAACTGAGCTTGATTCAAGCTAACATCAGTAGTTAATACTAAATCATTGTGTTCCATAAATAAACTCTCATATTTCAAAATCCTTGAATCTGTCAGGGTCTAACATTTGAGACAAAAATGCTACTGACTGTCTCTTTCCTCCCCACTTCTGGGTTAAAACTCTCAAAGCCATTCCCTTATCTGTGTAACACTAGGCTCTTCTTCCAACAGTTTTGCATACAAGTCTTTATTCAAAATAGCGTAATTATCTATTCACAGCCTACAACAACCAATCAATCCTAGAAATGTCCTCAATTCCTTCAGGTATTATTTTTCTACTTCTTTCATTAATCAAATGTCCTAAGTATTTTATCTCTCTTTCTATGTATTGTAATTTTCTTTTTAGATACACAGAGCCCTTTTTCTCCTAGAAAATTTAGTAACTTGTCTCAGTAAAAATTCCTGAAAGGGCAACAACTTGTGGCAGCAACAAGCAAAAGTGCCATAGGAGCATCTTGACTCCTAAATATTCAGAATCAGTGTGTCCTACACACAGACATAAATACATAAAAAAGGAAGTAAAAACAGTAACTCCAAAAAGAAATAAACAATCTTAATGAGGTATTCTGAGCCAATGCGCTGAAATATATATAAGGGTCAAACTTTAGTATCAATTCTCTGCTTTTAATAAAAAAGTGAGTCAGATTCATATTCCATTCAGATTCTCATTAAGTAGGTTAAAAACATTTACAAATCTAAGCAAAAGATTTCAGAGTCATTTCTTTCATATACAGTGGGGCAAAAAAGTATTTAGTCAGCCACCAATTGTGCAAGTTCTACCACTTAAAAAGATGAGAGAGGCCTGTAATTGACATCATAGGTAGACCTCAACTATGAGAGACAAAATGAGAAAACAAATCCAGACAATCACATTGTCTGATTTAGAAATAATTTATTTGCAAATTATGGTGGAAAATAAGTATCAAATATCAAAATATCAAAAATTCATCTCAATACTTTGTCATATATCCTTTGTTGGCAATGACAGAGGTCAAACGTTTTCTGTAAGTCTTCACAAGGTTGGCACACACTGTTGCTGGTATGTTGGCCCATTCCTCCATGCAGATCTCCTCTAGAGCAGTGATGTTTTGGGGCTGTCGCTGGGCAACACGGACTTTCAACTCCCTCCAAAGGTTTTCTATGTGGTTGAGATCTGGAGACTGGCTAGGCCACTCCAGGACCTTGAAATGCTTCTTACAAAGCCACTCCTTCATTGCCTGGGCAGTGTGTTTAGGATCATTGTCATGCTGAAAGACCCAGCCACATTTCATCTTCAATGCCCTTGCTGATGGAAGGAGGTTTGCACTCAAAATCTCACGATACATGGCCCCATTCATTCTTTCCTGTATACGGAACAGTCGTCCTGGTCCCTTTGCAGAGAAACAGCCCCAAAGCATAATGTTGCAACCCCCATGCTTCACAGTAGGTATGGTGTTCTTTGGATGCAACTCAGCATTCTCTCTCCTCCAAACACGACAAGTTGTGTTTCTACCAAACAGTTCTACTTTGGTTTCATCTGACCATATGACATTCTCCCAATCCTCTTCTGGATCATCCAAATGCTCTCTAGCAAACTTCAGACAGGCCTGGACATGTTGTAACGATGGATTTAGCCCAATTACTCACAAGACAATCTGTTTCTTTAAGTAGTATTTTATTGCAGGCCTGGAGGCTTCCTAGGCCCTGGGTATCAGAGGTCACTGACCTTGATCTCTTCTCTCCTAGGTGTACATCTGGAACAACTGGAGAAACACGTGGTGGGAGTTGATATACCAGGGAGGAGTGGCCAGAAGGTAAGGTGTGGCAAGGGGATGGATGGGGGTGTGTATGCTAAGTTAACCCTTGTATTGCTGGGTACCTGGGGTTGCTACTTTTCCCATTACTTACAGCGCATGCCCAAGATGGCGGACGTACCTGGGGTTCTCTGAGGGGATGAGTGTTTGGCTGGCTTTTTAGAGGGTCCTGGGGGGGTTGCAGACCATCGGCAACCCCCCGCCCAGCCAGCGGATTGTATGGCCATTACGCTGGTGGGCTTGTAGCCCACCAGCGTGTCTCCAGAGGCTCCTGTCGCTCCCGCCGCCCGAAGCAGCCGAAACAGCTGAGAGGCGCTGAGCTGCGCTGCGGAAGATGGCGGTGCGGCACGGCGAGGAGCGAACAATGAGGGAGCGAGAGGCAAGTAGCAGGCGGCAGCATGAGGTGGCGAGCGGTGGCAGCGGCGGTGAGTGGGCTGGCTGTCACTGCGAAGCCCTCCATGTGTTCCGGAGTTCCCATCCTTTAACAAGAACAGCTGAGAGGCGCTGCGGGGGATAGCAGCGCGGCGGTGAGCTACGAGGAGAGGGCGGCAAATGAACGGCGAGTGGCTGCGACTGTGAGAGGGTGCCTGGTGGCCGCTGTAAAAGTGCATGTGGAGGGAGTTTTTCGAGCTGGGGGGACGCCGGGGAGGCGCTAGAGCCGTGAGCCACATCTGTTTTTGGAGGTGGCCCTGCGCTGATCTGTGGGTGCCCTGGTGTGAGTGCCTATGGAAATGAAAGATCTTGGCGTGGAGGCGGCCTGGAGGTGGTCTGTTTGACCCAACGACTTGAACGGTGTGAAGATGGCTCCGGCGACTCCAGCGGTGCCCAATTTGTCATCGGGCTTACGGACCCACTCCCCCCCCCCTCCCATCCCACCTGTCTTATGACCATCCTCACATTTATGCCAGTTCAGCATTCTTAACAACCATGTCATCATTTCACAACTGCTTCTCTACACCATGGTGATAAGATAGGGCAAAAAACGTAAAATGTGAGGACAGTTGTAAGTTTGAGGACTGGTCAAAAGTGCGAGGACCAGTCAAAAATAACTTTTTCAGCCCTCTGAGTAGTCCATATGCATAAAAGGATACAGCAATAGAGAGGGACGAAGGAAGGGAAGGGAAATTAGAGTAATTGTGGTAAATATTTTTATTATTATTAGGTTTTTTTTATTATACTATTAAATGTTTCACTGTATCTTTTTTAGTTTAATGTAAGTAAGGGTTTTTGTTTTTTAAAAAATTTGTAGCGGAAGTCAAGGGAGGGAGGGGGATTGGGGGTGTTTCAAAATATTTGATAAGTTTTAGGTTAGCAAATAAGCCAAGGGAGGGAAGGGAGGGGAGGGGAGGGGAGGGAAGGGGGGGGGGGTGGCTGGGAGGGGGGAAAATGTGGGGGGGGGAATGGAAAAATTGTATTGTAAAACTTTTTCAATAAAAAAAAATAACTTTTTCAGCCCTCTGAGTAGTCCATATGCACAAAAGGACTACCCAGTGGGCTGAAAAAAGTGATTTCTGACAGGTCCTCGCACTTTTGACCAGTCTTCCCATTTATGACTGGTCATCATTTATGCCCATTGTAGCATTCTTAACAACCGTGTCACTCATTTCACAACTGCTTCTCTTCACCATGGTGACAAGATAGGGCAAAAACAAAATGTGAGGACAGTCATAAGTTCGAGGACTGGTCACAAGTGCGAGGACCAGTCAAAAATAACATTTTCAGCCCTCTGAGTAGTCCATATGCATAAAAGGATACAGCAATAGAGAGGGACGAAGGAAGGGAAGGGAAATTAGAGTAGGAGTGAGGGTAAGAGAGGGAGGAAGAGAGGAGGAGAAGGAGAAAGGAAGAGGAAGTAGGTAGGAGAATAAGAGGGGAGGAAAGAGAAAGAAAGAAAGAAAGAAAGAAAGAAAGAAGAAAGAAAGAAAGAAAGAAAGAAAGAAAGAAAGAAAGAAAGAAAGAAAGAAAGAAAGAAAGAAAGAAAGAAAGGAGAGAGGTGGTAGGTTTGAGAAGAAAGATTGCTGTACAATAAAAAAGATGAAAGGGAAGAAAGCCAACCCCAAAGAAATATAAAGATATTAAGAATGAATTGTTAAACTTTAAAGAATAAAAGAGAACAAATATGAATAAATAGCAATAATTAGAAACACAAACATACAAACATACAATGTATTTTCTTTGAACAGAGTATTTGGCTGGTTCACAAATTTAAACAGTGTTTAGTCATTTCAATTAAATTTACAATTTCTATATTTCCTTTTTGCCATGTTTATTCCTCATCTATTTTTTAAAAAAAACAATATTACCCTTCTTCCTCATCTCCAATCTTAATCAAATTCAATTTTTCCCTTCTATTCTATATTATACCCCTTCCCATTGTCATCTATTTTTATATCCATCCTCACATTGGTTAATTATGTAATATTACAATTGTTTAATACAAATTCAACATTTTAATATAAATCAATTAGTTATATAACTATCTTTTTTATATATTAATCAATATGAGCATGAATATTCCAATTATTTCCATGCAATCCTATTTCTTACAAATCAATTAATTATATTTACCAATAATAATAAACCAAATAATTTCCCCCATATATTCTTCCACAATTTAACCATTTCTGCTTTCAACATAATATACAATTAATAGTATCTCAATTATTACAATTCCCTAGTTAAATAGAGCTTTTTTTTCCTTTTGTGTTTTAAAATCTTGAACTCTCCTCTTTTGCCATTTGCCATAAATTTCCCATTGTTTGCACCTACCTTTTTTGATGAGGAAAAAGAAAAGAAATCTGCCTTTCCAATAGCAAAGCCAACAACCTGCTTTACTTCCGCTTTCGTTTTCAGTTTGAATTGCACAAGGAGAAAAAAAAATATGCTCCAGGACCCTTTGCAGCTAACAAAAGACCCCTGTGCAAAACAGCTGAGAGCAAATCAGCTGAGAGTCGGAGACCGATCTAATCAACATAGGTAATTAACCTATGCTGAAGCTGAAAGGGGCTTTTTTTCTATTTTTGCAGGCACCAATCTACTCATTTGTTTTTTTTTGACACTGATCAGCTGTAGTGCGGCCCTTTGAAGCCCCGCGGCAAGAGTTTAAACAGTTTTTTTCCCCCTCTAGCCATCAGCTCAGGAGGCAGCAATAGATTGGGAGTGGGCGGGGTAAGGGACCAGCGAAAATCGGGACTTTTTTAAAACACTGCGGGACACGGGACAAATTGTTCAAAAGCGGGACTGTCCCGCCAAAAGCGGGATGTCTGGTCACCTTAACCAAGCTGCTTGCCTATTGCAGATTCAGTCTTCCCAGCCTGGTGCAGGTCTACAATTTTGTTTCTGGTGTCCTTTGACAGCTCTTTGGTCTTCACCATAGTGGAGTTTGGAGTGTGACTGTTTGAGGTTGTGGACAGGTGTCTTTTATACTGATAACAAGTTCAAACAGGTGCCATTCATACAGGTAATGAGTGGAGGACAGAGAAGCCTCTTAAAGAAGAAGTTACAGGTCTGTGAGAGCCAGAAATCTTGCTTGTTTGTAGGTGACCAAATACTTATTTTCCACCATAATTTGCAATTCTTTCCAAATCAGACAATGTGATTGTCTGGATTTGTTTTCTTATTTTGTCTCTCATAGTTGAGGTCTACCTATGATATCAATTACAGGCCTCTCTCATCCTTTTAAGTGGGAGAACTTGCACAATTGGTGGCTGACTAAATACTTTTTTGCCCCACTGTAGGTTTAACGAGGCATTTTAAATCTCAAAGACTTCCAAAAAATTGTATTCAGAGCAGGAAAAAAAATATATCATCTGCATAGCTTTTTATATGCAAACCAAAAACAGTGAAAACCAAACTGCAAAAGCAGGTATCAGATGTCACCCATCTACCCTGCCTTTCTCAGGCGAGCTCAGTGTTTCGACCAAACAGGAAAAACAATGGTTAAAAGGAACAGAAAAAAATGCACACACACCCTTTCCTGAGTCTCTCATTCTTCCAAGGCAAAAAGTCCTTGTGTAAAAGACTAAACCAGCAAAGAGAATACAGGGGGGAAAAGAAGAAAATGTTTAAAAGACTACACAGAACTCGCACCTCCTTTCTCCACTCAGCATCCTTTCAACAAAATAATTTTCTCTGTCTCACTCTCTCTCTCTAGCTTCAGTAAATCACACACATTTTTCCATGAATTTATCTCCCACATCCTCCATGGGACCTTTCTCATTTCCTTTCTTTGCAAACACTTGTTATTGCCTTCCCGCTTACTTCACAACAACAACTACATGAACACAGCAATTGTGTCTTGTTAACCTGGTGTTGGAAGAAAAATCCATCTGGTTCAGTTCCAAGCTGGGAGAAAGATGCTGGAAATAAAATGGAGGTTGGAGGCTGATTGGAAAGAAAAATTCTGTTAATTGGTGAACAGAACCACCAGGTTTTGTGGTTCTGGGGCATCTGACCAACTGGCTTGATGAGTACATGGATTTTTATAAGTTTCAGAGATGCTGCTAGGGGGTTGTGCAATGAAGGGGCTTGTGTTCTGAAAGGGTGTTGGGCAATTCGTGGCTAATGGCTTTTGTCTTGTGCTGGATCTTTGGTGAGGGGCTGCTGTACTAATCCTACCATTCTGCTTTTGTTAGCTGTCAAACTTTGCTGCAAGCAGTTTCAAAATATCCTGTCTTTGGACTTCTGGTTGGTGCCACTGCTGTCGCTAGACGGTCTTCTTATGACCGCCAGCCCCGCCACCTGTAAAGAGAGGCGGCTTGACAAACTCCGTTTTTTTTTTGAAGAAACGTGAGGAGAGCCGGCGAGACCAGGTAGAGCCCCCTGCGAAGCCCCCAGACTGTCTTTTTTGCTTCTGGGGAGGAAGCACAGTGAGGCTCCCTATCCAGCTCGCCGAGGCTCCGGACTCCGGGGACAACTCTGCATTCAGCAGAGCTAGACGACACGACCAACTTCAGCAGTGAAAAACAACCGAATCCTTTAAACCAAGCAGGGTGAAATCGGGACTTTAAACTAAAAACGCAAGTATTTGTGCTAGCCCTGTCACTAAACTTAAGAATGGAGAAGGAGTGAAAGTAAATTAAAATGGCGTCCGGCTTCAGTGGAGGAAAAAAGCTGAAAGCGAAAGTGGAAATGCCTGTGTGTTTCAACGCATTTTAAAGTACTTAAAGAAATAGTGCTTGTTAGAAGAAAAGAGAAAAGTTTTCTTAAAGTGATTTCCATCTGTTCCCTCTCTTTTATAAACTTGATTGAAGCTGGGGAAGTTTTTAAAAGGACTCTGTGGTGGAAAAGGGGGAAGACTTCTTTCCTAGAAAGAATAAGACTGCGTAGTACTATGGCTTCAAAGCAGACTAAGCAAGCTCCCAAAGCTGCAGGGGAGGGCTCCCCTACTCATCAAACAAAAGAGCAGTCAGAGAATCAGACTCAGAGCCAAGAACAGGAGACTGGATTTAAGGATTTGAAGGAATTTATTGCTGTGGCTCTGATGAACCAAACTGAAGTAATGGACCAGAAATTTGAAAAGTCTCAGCAGAAATTTGAAAAGTCTCAGCAGGAAATTAAAGAGGTGGTTCAAGAAAAGTATGATAAGATGAAGCGAGATATATTGACAGTTGTTACTGGTCTGTCAGAAGCGGTTGTTGAGATTGATAAAAAAGTGGTTGAACTCAGTTCAGAATTTGAATCTAAAATGAGGGAAGCTGACAATAAAATTTCCAATGTGGATAATAAGACTCAAAGAATTGAAAATGAAGTGACAATGATGCAATTCAGATTTATGGAGTTTGCTTTAAGACTGAGAGGAATAAAAGAAAATAACAGAGAGGATTTGTGAATGGTTTGTGCTGATGCCCTTGCTGTGATGTTAAAGGTTAACCCTGAAGATGTCTTGTGCAAGATTGACAAGGTCTACAGAGTGAATTCTTGGGTGGAAAGGCAAAGGAACTTGCCTAGAGATGTGGTGATCTACTTTACAGATAGAAGAATGAGAAATGATATCTTGCAAAAGTCTTTTGTTTCTATTGTTCAAGTGGATGGAAAGGAGATTGGGATTTACAAAGCATTGCCGCCTAAATTGTTAAGAGATAGAAAGGATTTTGGATTTTTGGTGACTGAGTTGAAGAAACAACAGATTCCATTTAGATGGGATGCCCCAGTTGGTATAATACTGAGGTACCAAGGAGAGAGATACCGATTAAATACTGTTGAAAAAGCAGAAGAATTTTATTTCAGAGTTCTTAAAACTGGTGCAGCATCTCCATGTACATCTTCAGTGTTAACTATAGAGGAGGGTGTTAAAGAGAAGGAATTTGAACAAGAGTCTGAGGAACAGCGGAAACAGATGGAGCTGGAGGCAATGGAAATTCAACGAGCAATAGGGGAAATTCAAGGAGCAATGGGGGGCTCTTTGGATGAACCATTGCCGGATTCTTCTGAGGCTAGAAAAGGGCCACCCAGAAATACAAGAGAGGTGGCATTGGACCTAGAATTGTTGTTGCAGGAACCTAAAGATCAGCGTATAACTCGAGCAGCTCACAAGCAAATTCTAGATAAGCAACAGCAGCAGAGGTCTATTCCACCACAAGATAAGAAGGTTGCCAATGGTAAACCACAGAAACCTGAAGCCATGGGAGGAGCCAGGCCGAAGACTACCACTCTGGAACAGAAACTTCAGCAAATGCTCTTAATGCTTCGTGAGACTACAAATGACAACTAAATTTCTATCTTGGAATGTGAATGGACTGAACTCACCACAGAAAAGAAGGAAAATGTTTCACTATCTGAGACAATTTAACAATGACGTCATCTGTTTGCAAGAAACTCATATCAGAATACAGGATCAAAAATATTTGATGAATTCTAAACTAGGTGCACAATTTATAGCCTCAAACTCAGAGAAAAAGAATGGTGTTGTGATTTACATAAATAAAAGATTATTAGCCAAAATTATAGAAGCAGATGATTGTGGAAGATATATAGCAATCGAATTACATACACAGAATGGCCCACCTTTGGTGATTGGCATTTATGCTCCCAACCAGCAACAAGAAAACTTTTATAAATTATTACATTCTAAAATATTGCAATGGGATTATAGATCTATTCTACTTATGGGAGATTGGAATGGAGTAATAGATATTAAAAAAGATAAGAAGAGTTTGGCAAAATCATGTGTTAAATTACCACAGACTTTTTTTGATATGAAAGAAGACCTGGAACTGAAAGATGTATGGAGAGTGCAGAACCCAAAAGAATTGGATTTTACCTTTTTTCAGATCGACACAGATCCTTCTCCAGGATTGATTTCATTTTAGTTACAGCTGATCTACTTTTAAAAACAAAGAAAACAAAGATATTTTCGAGGACTCTAACTGACCATAGCCCGGTATGGATAGAAATGGAAATGGGAAAGATCAAGAGAAGATCATGGAGAGTAAATGAAAATCTGTTCAGATATGAAAAGAATGTAAAAGAACTCAAAAAACAAATGAAAGAATTTTTTGAAATGAACTTGAATAAGGGTACCCCTATTGAAATCGTTTGGGATGCGAGTAAGGCCTATATGCAGGGGGTACTGATTTATATGAACTCTAAACATAAATTAAATCAACAAAGGAAAAGATTAGAATTGGAAGGAGAAATAAAGAAAAAAGAACAATTACTTATAAAAAATCCGATGGATAAAAAATTACAAGAAATCATAAAACTTTTGAAAGACCAATTTCAAATGCTTATAGCGGAACAAGCAGCAACAAACTTACAATTTGCAAAACATAACACATTTAGTAATGCTAACAAACCGGGCAGATGGTTGGCTTACACTCTGAGGAAACAGCAGAGCTCTCACGTTATTGGTAGTATTGAATATGGAGGGAAGGAAGTTTTTCAACAAAATTTAATTAAACAAGCCTTTTTAGATTATTATACTAAACTATATGCCAAAGATCATATACAGAATGAACTTATAGATAAATACTTAGAAGAAAGTAGAGTCACGAAAATTTCTGGAGAGCAAAAGGAAAGAGTGAATCAATTAATAACAGCCGAGGAGATTATTTTTGCAATTAAACAATTGAAAACAGCTAAAACTCCAGGGACGGATGGTTTAACAGTGGTGTATTAATAAACTTTATAAGCAGAAATGATTGAACATCTTAAAGACTTATTTTGTAGCATACAAAAAGGGGGCAAAATACCCCCTTCATGGAAGGCAGCCTTTGTTTCATTGATACCAAAAGAGGAAGGTTCTACAAAACCGGAAAATTTCAGACCAATATCTCTCCTGAATACGGACTATAAAATTTTTGCAAAAGTATTAGCCAACAGACTAATGCCAGTTATGCAAGAGGTGATTCATCATGATCAAGCTGGATTTATAGAAGGCAGATACATGAAGGATAATGTGAGGCAAATCATAGATTTATTGGAACATCTTGAGAAAAGTAAACAGATCCCTGCAGTGCTGGTGTTTTTGGATGCGGAGAAGGTCTTTGATCGAGTCAATTGGAACTTTCTATTAAAGACTTTAACAAAAATGGACTTTGGGTACCAGTTTGTTCAGGCGGTTTCAGCAATTTATCAAGAGCAAACAGCACAAATTATCATTAATGGATGTCTAACTACAAACTTTAGTATACAAAAACGAACAAGACAAGGCTGTCCGTTATCCCCATTGTTGTTTATTTTAACTTTAGAAGTCTTGTTGAACACAATACAGGATTCGAGTACTTTGAATGGAATAGCTATAAGGCAAGAGGATTACAGAACAAGGGCATTTGCAGATGATCTGGTTGTTACCCTAACACGGCCGTTGGAATCAATAATCCAGATGAAAGATATTATAAAAGAATATGGTTTGGTATCAGGATTTAGATTGAATCAGAAAAAAATTAAGATGATAGTTAAAAATATGTCAGAAGACCTCACGGAAGCTCCACGCAGCGAGGGACCTCTGCTTGCAGCAGCAGAGCCAGACGGCGAGAGCAACGTCACTAGAATGAAAGAAATTTACAGCAAGCGAGCAATCTGGTGAAATCAGGACTCACTAAAAAGGAAAAAAGCAAGTATTTGTTTTTTTAATAAGTTTTAAGGAAAAAAGAGATTTAAGAAAATGCCTCAGAAAATGGTGACTGGCTTTGCTAGAGAAAATGCCTGAGAAAATGGAGAGTGGAAAGTGAAAGTGAGAGCTAAGCCTGCTTTGAAGTACTGAAAAGAGACATTCTAACAGGATTTTTGAAAAAAGAAACAAAATTGATTTAAATAGAATCCCTTTGGTTTTTGGGGAAAGTTAAGATTTTGTGG
The DNA here is from genome assembly GCA_038048745.1 of Coluber constrictor foxii. NCBI lineage: Eukaryota > Metazoa > Chordata > Lepidosauria > Squamata > Colubridae > Coluber > Coluber constrictor. Next base: position 42,380,838 of record CM075966.1, on the reverse strand, counting down.
AAGTATGACTCCAAAACAAAAATCAAGGGGGGGGGGGGTGCTCCCTTACTTATCAGACAAAGGAAAATGTAGAGAAGACTCAAATGCAGTTGCAGGGAATTGGAAATGAGGATTTAAAAGACTTTATAACTAGGTCTTTGGGAGGTGTTGTTGAGAAGATAGGAAGCTCACAGAAGCAACTTGAGGAACTGGTACAGGAAAAATATGATACACTGAACCAAACTATTACTAAAGTAGTTTCTGATCTTTCAAATGTGGTGTTGGAAATGGGGAAGAAAGTGGCTGAAATCAGTACAGAGCTTGATTCCAAGATGAAAGTCACAGAAGAAAAACTTTTTAAAGCTGATGCCAGAAATCAAAAAATTGAAAATGATGTGATGATGCTTCAATTTAAATCTATGGAGTCTGCGTTAAGATTAAGAGGCATAAGAGAGAATAATAGAGAAAATTTAAGAACAATCTGTGCTAAGGCATTAGCGGCATTACTAAAGTTGGAAGATGATCAAATTCTTGGCTGTATTGAAAAAGTCTATAGGGTGAATTCATGTGTGGCTAGACAAAGGAATTTGCCCAGAGATGTTGTTGTCTATTTTACTGATAGAAGATTGAGAAATGATATTTTGCAAAAATCCTATTCTGCTACTGTTCAGGTAGAAGGTACACAAATTAGTGTTTACAAAGAGCTACCATCTAACATTTTAAGAGACAGAAAAGATTTTGGTTTTTTGGTGAAGGAACTGAAGAGAAGTAAAATTCCATTTAGATGGGATGTACCAGTTGGTGTAATTTTGAGATATCAAGATGTGAGATATTGTTTAAATACTATTGAAAAAGCAGAACATTTTTATAACAATATACTTAAGGGAGCCCCCATATTTTCATCCTCACCAATGTTGTTAACCATGGAAGAAGACATTAAAGATAAAGAGCTTGAAAGAGAGACTGAGGAACAATGTAGACAGATGGAATTAGAAAATCAAAGTGTGTCAGAAGAAAAAGGAGCACTAGGTGGTTTTCTAGATGATTCTATTATGGATTATCTAGATCTGAAAATAAAGCATCCCAGAGATTCAAGAGATGTGGTACCGGGCCTTGAACTGTTGAAGCAAGAACCGAATGATAAACATATAACTCGAGATGAGAAGCAAACCTTACTAAAGCAGAAGTAGCAGAGGCCCAGTACTCTACAAGAGGAAAAGGGGGATGATGGCAAGCAACAGAAAGTAGAAGTCAAGGGAGGAACTACATTGAAAACCACTGCTGTGCAACAGAAACTTTTTGAATTGCTCGAATCGCTTCGTGAAACTTAAAGGACATTTATGAATAGATTGAATTTTTTACAGAAAGGATGGCAATTATTTTATTAATTGAAATAGTTTAAAAGATAATCTTGATCATACATGATTCATACACGAAAATGGATTATAAAATTTTTGCAAAACTCATCCTGAGTTGGATTTATCATTTTGAGAAAAGTTAAACAGATCGCTGCAATATATGCAGTTGATCTGTGGTTACCCTATTATAGTTTTTTGGAACTAATCATCTAGATGAAGAAAATAAAGATGAAAACATCTTGGAAACCCGAAGGAAGGAAGTGGAAAGGTTGGCAGGATTTGAAAGAGCTTTAAAGGAGCATCTGGGAATGCAGCTTGTAACTTTTATACAAGCTTTGGAAAATTGGGATGAGCTGCATCTGTCTTTCTTTTTAGGTGGTTCAGCAGTAGCAAGGTTGAATGTTCTACCTAGAGGATTACAAAATACCTTTGTGGTTGGATTTTACAAATATAAAGTCACTCGGGGGAATTTCTATATGGAGAGATGTTTTTTGCTGATGGGGGCAGCTGGAATATGAAGTTTATAAAAACTATGTTGGAAGATAGTATATTCAACTTCAATCAAGATGAAGAGAAGACTAAAATTTGGATTATTGAGACAGAAAATCATTTGACATAATTGTTATATATTATATATTATATTTTATTATTATATAATAAGGGGGATTGTTTTAGGTAAAATAATTACTAATATTAGATTAGAGAAATGTCTGAGGTTTTTTTTCTTTTTTTTTTAGCTGATGGGCGCAGTTCGAATATGACGTTTATAATAACTATGTTGGAAGAAGAAATTGACTTAATTGGGTTATAATATACTTAATTTTAATTAAGGTGAAGAGAAGGTTAAAAATTGGTTTACTGATAAAGAAAATTATTGATAAAGAACATTATTTGATATAGATGCTTTATATTATTTTTTATTATTATATAATAAGGGGGATTGACTTAGGTAAATAATTATTAATATTGGGTTAGAGAAAGGTATGACATTTTTTATCTGGGCTTAAATATTATAAGAGTGGTATTGATTGATAAATGAGTATTGATGGTTGTTAAATGAGGTAAATATTATTACTATTAGTTTTTTATTATAATATTATTAGTTTTAGGAAAACTTTATTACTTATAGGTTTATTTGGCCCCCACGGAAAGGGTGCGCAACTTGGGTGTCCTCCTGGACCCACGGCTGTCCTTAGAGGATCATACGACAGCTGTGGCCAGGGGGGCTTTCTATCAGGTTCGCCTGATACGCCAGTTGCGGCCCTTTCTAGATCGGGACTCCCTATGCACAGTCACTCAGGCGCTCGTCACTTCTCACCTGGACTACTGCAATGCTCTCTACATGGGGCTCCCCTTGGGGTGCACCCAGAGGCTCCAACTGGTGCAGAATGCGGCCGGGCGGGGGATTATGCGAGCGACGAGGCGCTCCCACGTGACACCTCTCCTGCGTGAGCTGCATTGGTTGCCGGTGGACTTCCGGGTGCGTTTCAAGGTGTTGGTAATCACCTTTAAAGCGCTCCATGTCTTAGGACCAGGGTACTTACGGGATCGCCTTCTGCCGCCAATTGCCTCCCACCGGCCAGTTCGCTCCCACAGAGAGGGCCTCCTCAGGGTGCCGTCAGCCAGACAATGCCGGCTGGCGACCCCCAGGGGGAGAGCCTTCTCTGTGGCAGCCCCTACCCTCTGGAATGATCTTCCTCCAGAACTGAGAACGATCTCCAACCTCCGGACTTTTCGTCGGGCCCTGAAAACGTATCTTTTTCAGCTTGCCGGTTTAGCCTGATCCCTGTTGAATTTTTAAAATTTTTTAGAGTTTTTAGAGTTGATGTATTTTAATATTTACCTGTTTTTAATTTTCAGCCAAATTTATATGTGTTTTATAATATTTTAACTTTTATGTACTGATTTTTACTCGGCTGCTCACCGCCCTGAGTCTGTAAGGAGAAGGGTGGTATATAAATCTAATAAATAAATAAATAAATAAATAAATTTGTTATATTATTTTTGTTATAGGTATTTTTTTTTAATTTGTAGCGGAAGCCAAGGGGGGGATGGGGGGGATATGGGATTGGGGGGGATATGGGATTGGGGGTTGGGGGTAGTTGGGGGGGAAGGGGGTGTTTGGGGGGAAGTGGAGGGGAGAAATGATAAAATTTGTATTGTAAAACTTTTTCAATTAAAAAAAAATATGTCAGAAGATCAAAAGAAGGAACTTGAAAGGAAGGCAGGCTTTGAAATAGTAGCAAAGGTGAAATATCTAGGAGTTCAAGTTGCAGCCTCAAATATAAAACTTTTTCAAAATAATTATGAAGTGTTGTGGTAAAAGGTGCAAAAAGATATGGAAACTTGGAAAAAGCTGCAGCTATCTTTACTTGGAAGAATAGCAGCAGTTAAGATGAATGTTCTACCTAGATTTTTATTTTTGTTTCAAATGATTCCGGTGCTTAAAAGTGATAAATATCTCATGGAATGGCAAAAAGGAGTGAATAAGTTTGTTTGGAATGAGAAAAAACCAAGAGTTAAACTGAAAATCATGCAAGATGTTCGTGAAAGGGGTGGCCTTAAACTTCCAAACCTATGATTGTATTATGAAGCAGCAGCGTTGACACAAGCGAGTGATTGGTTTGGGATGACAAGGACTTAAATATTGAATATAGAAGGCCACGACCTGAAATTTGGTTGGCATGCATATTTATTTTACAAAAATAAAGTTGATAAAGTATTCAAGAGCCATATATTCAGAAACTCTTTGATGAGAGTATGGAAGAAGCACCAGCTTAAATTGGATTACAAAATACCTTTGTGGTTGGATCTTGGTCATATTACATGGAATATAAAGTCACTTGGGGGGATTTTATATAAAGAGGTACTTTTTGATGATGGGGTAGATGGCAATTAAAGACACTTAACACTCTGTTGGAAGAAGGGATTAATTTAACTTGGTTACAGTATAATCAACTTCAATTGAGATGGAGGGAAGATCAAAAAATTGGTTTAATGTTGCATGAAGAGGAATTGGTAAAACAGATAAAAGAGAAAGGCCCAATGCATATTAAGAGGGTCTATAATATTTTGTTAGAAAGAGACTCTGAAAATGAATTTGTTAAAGATTGTATGATAAAATGTGCACAAAATTTTGCAGAAGCAGTTATGATGGAAACATGGGAAAAGATATGGGTTCAGAATGTTAAATTCACACAGTCACAGAATTTGAGGGAAAATTTTTATAAAATGTTTTATAGGTGGCATTTAGATCCTAAGAAACTGTCATGTATATATCCTAATGTTCAACCAAGATGTTGGAGGTGCGATTGTTTAGATGCTACATATTATCATATATGGTGGACTTGCAGAAAAGTGAAAGCTTTTTGGATTAAACTCTGGTGGGTTATGCAAAATGTCTTGAAGAAGAAGCTTCAATTTTCTCCACAACTGTTTTTATTGGGTATAGTTAAGGACTTTTCATCGAGTGAAACAAGATTGATATTATATATGATTACTGCAGCTAGGTTATTGATTGGACATTACTGGAAAAAAGACATTCTACCTACTATTGAAGAATGGACTTTGAAGATGGCTAGTTTTGCAGAAATGGCAAAGATTTCAGCGTACTTAAAAGATAGGACCCAAGAAACTTTTGTTTGGGAATGGAAGAAATGGATAGATTATGTGCAGAATAAATATCAAACAAAGAAGTATCAGTTAGTATTTAGTTGAAGAAGATTATGTTGTATTGAGAGTTATAGCATATAGGGGGTAAAGTAACTGGAGGTAATTAAGATTTGGAATAGAGACTGATATATTGATATAGAATGTTATGTAGAATATGTTATCTAGGGAATAGTTTAAATTTGGGGTTGAGTTACTGGGGAAATCATGTTTTGGATTTTATCATGCAATAAGGGGGATTGATAAATGCAGATAATTACTATTATTATTTGGATGTTATTTATGAAAATTTTACTATTGATAGGGGGTAGATTAGATGAGAGAAATGTCTGATATGCTACCTTATTTGGATTTCACCTTTTCTTTTGTTTAATATTTGTAGACTGTATAAGAATAATATTTTTTGTAAGGGAAGCCAAGGGTGGGATGGGTGGGGAGGGGGGATAGGGGGGTAGGGGGGGAAATTTGGGGTGGGGGAATGGAAAAATTTGTACTTGTAAAACTTTTTCAATAAAGAAAAAGATAGCTTTTAGTTGAATGTGATGCAGAAATTTATAGTATAGACAGGGGCCAGAATAGTTGGGCGGAATTGCATGATATGATATGGATTTGGATTTCACCTTGGGAAGTCAAGGGAGGGGAGGGAAGGGTTAGGGAGGGTTAGGGAGGGGAAGGGGAGGGAAAAAGGGGGAAAATTTGTATTTGTAAAACTTTTTCAATAAAATATCCTGTCTTTAATGGGTTTCTGCTGGCAGTATTTGCTTTGCTTATGAATGGAGCCATCTAGATAGTTGGTTTCCCCTTTCAATAAGCTCTTTATCTCCTTAAGTGCTGGCACCTACTGTGGGCTATTAAGAAAGGCTGGGGACTGCTTTCTGCCTTTCTGGAGTGTTTCCATTCTTGGGGGGGGGGGGGCTTCCCACACTGGGTTTAGGTTTTGCAAATTCTATGAACTTACAGGGGATCATAATTAGAGATCAATGGGATAAACTTAGTTATACTCTGATTTGATAAGAGGAAAATATCAGAACTACCCAAATAGTGCCACAGAAGACTGCAACATTTTCCGGTTGACGTAGCGGCAATATGAGACACAGGAAACGGGGCTCTGTGCTGACTTCTCCCTGTTTGTGGGCTCCAAGAGGAACCAAAGCCGCCCTGTAGGGATGGTGAAGCAAAGAGGGGTGCCCTGTGAGGTCAAGGAGAGTTGCAGCTCTCCTGTCTGACCCGGGGTTTTTCTTTCCCTCTCAACCATGGCAAGAAGAGGCAGCCTAAAGATGGCTGCCACAAAACTGGGACAACCGAAGAACAACTAAGACTGGTGCTGGAGCAGGTAACTGTGCTGGAACTGGGGGAGAGGATTTCCTTTTGCTTTAAATTTAACCCCAAGGAACAATTTAGAACTATTTGCTCAGAACTATGTGTTAAAGTGGCGTTTAAGCATTCTGAGAAAATACCAGACTGAAAATGAAAGGTGCAATAGAGAAAAATAATAAATTTTGAAATATATAGAAAATTTGACTCTTAAACTGGGAAGACGTGGTACTGGGAAGGCATTTTAGAATGCTGGAATCATTTACTTACAAAACGTATTCTGCTTTTATAATAGTTTTATAACTAGAACGATGATTGACTAGTGGTAATACTGAAATTTAAGTGGAGAGTGCCACCTGCTGATGAAAGGAAAAATTACAAGTCTGGGACTACCTATGTGAAGGACTGTGAAAATATCTATTGGATTATTTTTAGCTACCCTATGACTACTGGAGACCCAAATAAAAAATTAGGAAGCTATTTAATTAAAGAGACACCTAAATGTTATGCTAGAAGATTGAACCTGTAAAGGGGACGCAAAAAGGCTTTTGGTAACCTTTGGGATTATCTAAATGGAACTGATTGTTTACCTATGGGATATAAAGAATTGGGACTAGTGCACTCCTTGAAGGGCAACATAAGGACTTGTCAGAGTTTCTTGCAAAAATCAAATCCAGAAGCACACACAGATAACTGATTCAGTTGGATTCATTAACTTCTTTATATACACAATAATACATGAAGTAAATTTACAATACCAACAGCAGATTCACAGTTTCATTTCAGCTCAGATCAGCAGACAAGTTCACACACACTGGTTTAGTTTTCTTTCTCTGCACAGACTCAGAAACTGCAGACTAAGACACACCCTGGCTCCAGTCTGTCTCAGTTCCCAATTGGCTGACTTAGTTGCTATGCCTATTCATTGGCTGACCTTGTTACTATGTCTTCCCAGTCATGAATATTCTGACAGGACTGAATAAATAGCTCTTGGGCTGCTGGACAAAAGTTGAATTTTTAAAAACAAAATAAGATGCTTCATAAGGAAGAAATCAGTGGAATTTCAAATGAGATGGCGTTACTTTTTCAAAACACAAAAGTCATCATGGAGAAAGGATTTAAGGAGATTACGGAAAAAATGGAAAATACCATACGAGGGATGATGAGTAAAGACCAAGACGCCCAGGAAAGGAAGGAGTCAACAGAAGGAAGGAAGGATGAAGAAGACAAAGAGGAGACAACAATGAAAATAACAGTGATTGATGAATCAAATCAGGCAAAAAATATATTAAGAGAGTTGGAAGATACGTTTGAAAGAGAGATGGAGCCTGGGCAGAAATTTTGGAAACTAGGCAGTGGAAGAGGGTAGAGGTGGGAGAAATACCTAGACTGAACAAACAAGAAGCATATGCAGACAGAGATAAAGATTCAAGAGAATTTGGAAAGCAAGTCAAAAAAAGCATAGCAATTAAAGTACTGAAGCGGGCAAGAGACGATGGATAGATGATATCTCTTTTTTGTTGTACTGATTTGCTTTTCTTTTTTTCTCTCTTTTTCTTCTTTTTTTTTAGGTAGGTGACATGACTAGAAGTTAGGTAGGATAGAAAGAAAAAGGCTTTTAATAAAGGGTGACATGATTAAAAGTTAGAATAAGTGATAGAAATAAGAGAAGGGGGAATATTAGTGTATACACTTCTATATAATAAAATAAAAGTAATAACAAGAGAAAACATGGAATAATTGAATAATGACAGATTGCAACTTGATATGTGTATCATTATTAGAAATATATAAGTTGATTGAATGTAATAACTATGATTAATGCTACTAGTTTTATTTGTATTAGAATGTATGACACTCAGGTGCCACACTGTTCACGCATTGATTTGATATGTTTGTAAAAAATAAAAAAATAAAAAAACTTGGGAGGGGGAAGAAGACTGCAACATTTTTAGAACTTTGATCAAATTAGGTGGTATAAAAGCAGGAAATATGTCAATAAATAAATTCATACTCAAATGTATAAGAGTTGCAGAAGCTGGTATAGATTATGATATTACTTTTATTATTTCTGTACCTAAGAATAAGTTGAAACATGAAACCTTAACTTTTTACTTTTATATAATAATATATACTAGCCATTTCTGTAACACCAAACCTATCTAATCAGCAAAACCCAAAATCAAAGTTTTTTTCTCAAGCACCTCAAGCACAAAGTCCAAAAGCGGTTTCCAAGTGGAAGCAAAATTGTGTTATTTTCTTTAATCAAAGCAGTCAATTTAGCCATCTCTGCTAACTTCATCAACTTTTGCAGCCATTCGTCCATTGTGGGAATCACAGTGTCCTTCCATTTTTGTGAATAATCTTCCTGCCGTCAACATTTATAACATCAAAGTCCCCCCCTTTTTAAAAAGTTCTTTATCCATTAGACCTAAAAGAAAAGTCTCTGGTTTTATCTTTACATTCACTTTAAGAATCTTCTGTATTAAGATGTGAATCCCACTCCAATATTTCTTTGCTTTATCACATGTCCACCATAAATGATAAAAAGTTCCTTCTTTACATTTACATTTCCAACATTCATTTGAAATGCCTTTATACATTCTTTTTTTTATTGAAAAAGTTTTACAATACAATTTTAATATGCCTTCCCCTCCAACCCCCCACCCCAACAGCCCCCCCCTCCCCTCCCCCCTCAGCCCCCCCTCCCCCCCCTGACTTCCACTATTAAACAATCATATATTACAATCAACAACCAACAACTTTTTAGGTGAGATCTGGCTAACAATATAACAATTTTAAACTTAATTAGTACAAAAAATATTCTAAACTTGTAAAATCTATTACCCCCCCAGATATATAACCACATGAATCATTTATAAAAAATCATAGAAAATTTCAGATACTAAATATAACACTTATCTTTTTTAAAAAAAATAATAAAATAATGTTGGGCATCTTAAGTTTTGAATTAAAATATCATATAAATCCCAAAATTTACTCTTAATAATATTTCTTAATCAATCAAATATAAAAATCATCATTAAACAGGATAAGCAAAAAAGCATCAAATAAGATAACAAATTTAACCTTTTAAAATAGAAAAAATTAAGCTATTTTTTAAGAAAAATATATCAAATTCAAACAGTACATCATCATAAAGATATAAATTCAATTATATATTTAATAAACATTATTATAACTCAAGTGCTACTTGAAACTTCTTACTTTGATATTTATTCTTCATGTATACTACCCATTTCTTCCACTCCTTAGTAAAAGCTTCATGGGTCCTATCTTTCAGGTATGCAGAAATCTTAGCCATTTCTGCAAAATTAGACATCTTCAAAATCCATTCCTCTATAGTAGGTACACTATCCTTCTTAGGTTGAACATTTGGATACATACATGATAACTTTTTAGGATCTAAATGCCACCTGTAAAACATCTTATAAAAGTTTTCCCTCAAGTTCTGTGCTTGTGTAAATTTAACATTCTGGACCCAAATCTTCTCCCATGTTTCCAACATTACTGGTTCTGCAAAATTCTGTGCCCATTTTATCATACAGTCTTTAACTAATTCACCCTCTGAATCTCTTTCTAACAATAAATTATACACTCGTTTAATATGCATCGGTCCTTTACATTTTATCTGAGTCACCAAATCTTCTTCATGTAATTTTCTGTCCAATTTTCTGATCTTCTCTCCATCTCGCTTGAAGTTGAAGATACTGCAACCAAGTTAAATCCATTCCTTCTTCCAACAGGGTATTCAAAGGTTTCAAACTCCATCTGCCCCCATCATTAAAAAGTATCTCTTTATACAACAACCCCCCGAGTGACTTTATATTTGGCATAATCTGCCCAAGATCCAACCACAAAGGTATTTTGTAATCCAATTGAAGCTGGTGCTTCTTCCAAACTCTCATCAAAGCATGTCTTAAGATATGACTGTTGAATACTCTGTCTCTCTTATCTTCATAAAGTAAATATGCGTGCCATCCAAATTGCAAGTCGTGGCCTTCTATATTCAAAATTTCTGTTTTTGTTGTTCCAATCCAATCTCCCACTTGTGTCAGCACTGCAGCCTCATAATATAGACGTAGGTTTGGAACTTTAAGGCCACCTCTTTCACGAGCATCTTGCATAATTTTAAGTTTGACTCTTGGTTTTTTCCCATTCCAGATAAATTTATTTACACCTGCTTGCCATTCCATCAGAAACTTATCACTTTTGAGCACCGGAATCATTTGAAACAAAAACAGAAATCTAGGTAGAACGTTCATCTTAACAGCTGCTATTCTACCAAGCAAAGATAGTTGCAGCTTCTTCCATGTTTCAAGATCCTTTTGAATCTTGTGCCACAGTTCCTCATAATTATTTTGAAAAAGTTTTATATTGGATGCTGCAACTTGAACTCCTAGATATTTCACCTTTGTAGCTATTTCAAAGCCTGCCAACCTTTCAAGTTCATTCCTTTGTGGTTCCAACATATTTTTAACTATCATCTTAGTCTTTTTCTGGTTCAGGCTGAAACCTGAAACCAGACCATATTCCTCTATAATGTTTTTCATCTGTATGATTGATTCCAAAGGTCGTGTTAGGGTAACAACCAGATCATCTGCGAATGCCTTTGTTCTGTAATCTTTTTGCCTTACAACTATTCCATTCAAATTGTCCGAGTCCCATAAAGCATTCAACAGCACTTCCAAAGTCAAAATAAACAGTAGTGGGGATAATGGACAGCCTTGTCTTGTTCCTTTCTGTATGTTGAAATTGGTGGTTAAACTGCCGTTAATAATAATTTGTGCCGTTTGTTCTTGATAAATTGCCGAAATCGCTTGTATAAACTGGTCCCCAAAATCCATTTTGTGCAAAGTCTTTTTTAGAAAATCCCAATTGACTCGATCAAAGGCCTTCTCCGCATCCAAAAACACCAGCACCGCAGAAGTCTGTTTATTTTTCTCAAGATATTCCAATAAATCTATGAGTTGCCTGACATTGTCCTTCATGTATCTACCTTCTATAAAACCTGCTTGGTCTTCATGAATCACATCTTGAATAACTGGCATCAGTCTGTTGGCTAATACTTTAGCATAGATTTTGTAATCCGTGTTCAGGAGAGATATTGGTCTAAAATTTTCTGGTTTTACAGATTCTTCTTCTTTAGGTATCAATGAAATAAAAGCCGTCTTCCACGAGGGAGGTATTTTACCCCCCTGCTGAATATTACAAAACAAGTCCTTAAGATGCTCAACCAATTCCGCTTGTAAAGTCTTATAATATACTGCTGTCAAACCATCTGTCCCAGGAGCTTTAGATAATTTCAGTTGTTTTATTGCAAATAAAATCTCTTCAGATGTTATAGGTCGATTCAGTCTATCACTTTGTGTACTTGAAATTTTTGTAACTCTCATCTTCTGCAAATAATCATCAATGAAATCCTTTTTAATGTTATCAGCTTGGTACAATTTGGAATAATAATCTAAAAAAGCTTGATGTATTGAGTTCTGTTGAGACACTTGTTTCCCTTTGTACTCAATAGTATTTATTATACAAGAACTTTGTTGTTTTCTCAGAGTATAAGCCAACCATCTGCCAGGTTTGTTAGCGTTGCAAAAAGTGTTATGTTTAGCGTATTGCAGATTAGTTGCTGTCTGATCAGCCATCAGTATTTGAAATTGATCTTTCAAAAGTTTTATCGTTAACTGTAATTTCTCATCAGTCGGATTTTTAATAAGCAATTGCTCTTTCTCCTTTATCTCTGTCTCCAATTCTACTCTTGACTTCTGTCATATTAATCTATATTTAGAGTTCATGTGAATCAGTACACCCCTCATATAAGCCTTACTTGCATCCCATACAGTCTCAATAGGTGTACCCTTATTCAAGTTAATATCAAAAAATTCCTTAACATGTTTTTTAAGATACATAATATTCTTTTCATGTCTAAATAAGTTCTCGTTCATTCGCCAAGATCTTCTCTCCCTCTTGCCAAAATCCATCTCCAACCATACCAAACTATGATCCGTTAGAGTTCTAGGAAATATTTTTGTTTTAACCACTTTGGACAATAAATCAGGAGTAACCAACATAAAGTCAATTCTTGAAAAGGATTTGTGTCTATCAGAAAAAAAGGTAAAATCCAACTCCTTCGGATGATGAATTCTCTTTTTTATTTATTGAGTTTTTAAACATACACATAAAAATAAACAATACATACAAACAATACACCCACCCCCACCTCACCCTTCCCACCACCAATTGTGAAACTAACATATAGCAATTTTTCTGTCAACAGTTTTTATAATTCTCTGTATATATACTTCATTATTATATAACCCACATCAAAAGTAATATCTTTCCTATAATCTTCTTCTTCTCTTCTATACCCTAATTTTTATTCTTGTTTTTTTAATTTCAGTTCTCCTTTCAAGCCATTTTTGCCATTTGTGCCATACCGCATAATATTCACTATCCTCCTTATCTCGGAGTTCTAGCGTTAATTTGTCCATCTCAGCACAATCATTTACTTTGGAGATAATTTGGTCTTCCTTTGGGGTTTGATCAGATATCCAACTTTGTGCATACAATAACCTAGCTGCCGTTAGAATATGTATTATGAGGTATTTTGTCTCTTTGGTGCATTTAGTGTCTATCATGCCTAGTAAAAATGTTTCTGGACTGTTGCCTAGTTTTAAATCTGCTACCTCCTCAATTATTTTTGTAATAGTTTTCCAAAACTGTTGTGCTCTTCTGCATTTCCACCAAACATGGAAATAGGTTCCTTTCTGTATTTTACACTTCCAGCAGATATCGGTAACATTCGGGTGCATCTTAGCTATTCTGGCCGGTGGTAAGTGCCATCTATAAAACATCTTTATTAAATTTTCTTTGTAAGGTGTAGCTTTGGTTATTTTGAGATTCTGTGACCATAGTTTCTCCCATTTTGCTAGTTCAATATTGTGTCCTATATCCCTTGCCCATCTAATCATATTGTCCTTCACTGTTTCTTCTTGTAATTTATGCCTGAGTAAAAAATTATATATTTTAGTTATCATTTTTTGATGTGGTCCATGTAATATCTTGTCTAATTCATTTGGGTTATTTGCAATTCCTGTTTTTTTCTTATCTGATTGATATTTTGAAAGAATTTGGTTATAAGGCCACCATTCAATGTTTATACCTTGGGTTCGTAGTTGTTGTCTAGAGATAATTTAGTTTTCATTGTTTAACAGCTCTTGATAACGTATGACTTTCCCCGATTCTAAAGTATTTGGGTGGATTTGTGCCTCCATCGGAGACCACCATCTTGGAATTTTGGAGTATTGTTCCCTCTCTATTTCTTGCCAGGTCTTTAGTAGCGACTCTCTGATGATATGGCGCTGGAAATACATGTGTCGTTTGTCAGGCCCATCCCACAAAAATGCGTGCCATCCGCGTGTGAGTTCGAATCCTTCTAAATATAATAATCTTTTATTTTCTAATTTTATCCAATCTGTGATCCAAGTTAATGCTGCCGCTTTATAGTATAGTTCCCAATCTGGTAACGCCAATCCTCCCTTGTCTTTTGTGTCTTGTAATGCATTTCTTTTTATCCTAGGTCTCTTTCCTTGCCATATATATGTCATCGTTAGTTTGTTTAATTTTTTAAAGAATTCCTTTCCTGGGTTTATCGGAATTATTTGGTATAGATACATTATTCTTGGAAGTATGTTCATTTTTATAGATGCAATTCGGCCCATAAATGATAACTGTAATCTGTTCCAGGTTTCCAAATCCTTTCCAATTTGTGTTAATAGTTTTGTGTAATTATCTTCCTTTATTGTTGTTGTTTTTGTTGTCAGCCAAATACCTAAATATTTTATCTTTTTTACCACCTGGATTCCCAAATCTTCTTCTAATTTCAATTTTTGTTCATGTGTCATATTTTTAGTTAATGTTTTCATTTTATGTCTATTAATTTTAAGACCTGCAACTTGGCCATATTCCTCAATTCTTGTCAACAATTTGGGTCCCGTTATTATTGGATCTTCTAATATAAAAATTATGTCATCGGCAAAGGCGAGTAGTTTATATTCTTCTCCTCTAATTTTGAGACTTTTAATTCCTTCGTCTTCTCTTATAATTTTTAATAATACTTCTAGAGCCATTATGAATAGTAATGGAGACATAGGGCAGCCTTGCCGTACCCCTTTTTCAATACTGAACGATTGGGTCATATCACCGTTTATTGCTATCCTTGCTGTCTGTTGTGAGTAAATTTTTTTTATCAGTGAGAGAAATTTATCTCCGCAATTCATATTCTCTAATTGCGTTGTAAGGAATAACCAATTGACATTATCGAATGCCTTCTGGGCATCGAGTGAGATTATGGCAATTTCTTTATTTATCTTCTGATCATAGTACTCTAGTGCATTTATAATCGTTCTTAGGTTGTTTTTGATTTGTCTTCTGGGTATGAAGCCATTTTGATCTGGATGTATATAGTTTTGTATCATTGTTTTGAGTCTTGCTGCCATTATTGTCATAAATAATTTATAATCTACATTGAGCAGTGAAATAGGTCTATAGTTTCGAATTTGTGTTGGGTCAGTGTCCTCTTTGTGAATTAAAGTGATAATTGTTTCTGTCCAAGAGTGTGGTATTTTAGCTATTAGTAAGGCCTTGTTGAATACTTGTAACAAAATTTGGTCTATTGCTTGTTGGCAGTGCTTGTAAAATTCAGCTGGTATTCCATCTGGCCCCGGTGTTTTATTGTTCTTCTGCGTTTTGCGTGCTTCCACTAATTCAAACATTGTTATAGGGCGATTTAGGGTTTCCCAGTGTTCTTCCTCAAACTGTTTGATTGTAGTATTTTGTAGATATTTTGTGATTTGTTCTACCGATATATCTTCTTTCCGATAAAGATCTTGAAAAAATGCTTTTGCTATATTTTTCTTTTCTAAATGTGTGTGTTGTAGAATTCCAAGGTGGTCTTGGAGTTGATATATTGATCTACTTTCTGTCAATTTTCTTAGTTTATATGCTAGCCAGCGTCCAGTCTTGTTAGCATGCTCAAAGTTCGTCTGTTTTGTCATTCTAATTCTCTGTGCCAGTTCAGTCTTTGTGTTTAAATTTAATTTATGTTTTGCTAGATTAAGTTTCTGCTGTATCATTTTATCGTTTGGTAATTTTTGCAATTTGGCCTCCAATATCTCAATTTCTTTCATTATATCATCCCTAGCTTGTTGTTTTTCTTTTCTCCTTTTATCTGTGTATGCTATAGTTAGACCCCTAATGAAAGCTTTCGATGTGTCCCATAAATTCTGTAGGGATGTTTGCTCTTTTTTGTTATTCTGAAAAAATATCTTCATTTCTTTTTCTATCATCTCTGCATATCCCTTTTCCTTTATAATATTTATGTCCATCTTCCATCGCCTGTGTTTTCGGAAGCCCTTCCAAGTTACTTTGAGCGGGTTGTGATCAGCCCATGTGCCTGGCATAATCTCTATATCTTGTATCTCTTTCTGTAATTGTGGAGTCATCCAGGCCATATCCAGTCTGGACCATGATTGGTATGGGTTTGAGAAATACGTATATATAAAAGTAGTCGGAAAAATAAAAACAAAAAAAACCTATTGCCCAAAACTTTTATGGATATGGTGGAAGAAATAAATTTGACAGATAGTTGGAGATTTTATAACCCTGAAACTGAAGGCTTTACATATTATTCGAACCCACACAGGTCTTGGTCAAGGTTAGATATGGCATGGGTAACCAAAGTATTAATGATGGAAAGAGAAAATGTACAAATATTACCAAATAATTGGGCAGACCACAACCCAATAATGATAACGTGGAAGGGGAAAAAAAGGCAAAACAATAGATGGACAATGAATACACAGGTTCTAAAAGAAAAAGAATATAAGAAATATATAGAAAAAGAGTTAGAATTCTTTTACAAGGAAAATACAAAACAACAAACATCCCTACAAAATTTATGGGACACAACCAAGGCATATATAAGAGGGCTTACAATAGCTTACAATGTAAAACGGAAAAAAGAGAGAGAGAAAGAATATAATAAATTACAAGAAGAGGTACAAAATTGGGAAATTAAATTACAAAGGAACCCAGGGAACGAACAGATAAGAACAAATTGGATAGCAGCAAAACATAAAATTAAGATATTAAGATATATATATATACATATATATATATATATATATATATATATATATATATATCAAGAGAAATATGTAAGGTCATTAAAATATATAAAGCAAAATTATTTTGAAAATGCAAATAAGCCAGGGAGATGGATGGCATACAGGCTCCGGAAAGAAAAAGAAAAAAGGGCAATTCAGAAAATACAGGACGAAGAGGGGAAGATTCAATATAGTTTAGAGAAGAAAAAAGAGATAATAGTCCAATACTATCAAAAACTTTATGAAAAAGAAATAGTAACAGAGGAGGAAATTGAACTATTTTTAAAAGAGAAAGGATTGGAAATGTTAACGGAAGAAGAAAAAGACCTATTAAATAAGGAGATTGCCATAGGGTAATTAAGAGAAGCCCTGAAGAGACAAAAAAATAATAAAACCCCTGGGAGGGATGGGTTGCCAATGGAGTTTTATAAAACATTTGAAAAATCACTAATGGGAATTCTATTAGAGGTATACAATGAAGCTTTGATGGAGGCTAAGCTACCAAACACGTGGAAAGAAGCCTACATTTCCTTAATACCTAAAGAAGGAGCAGATACCACATTAATAAAAAATTATAGACCAATTTCTTTGTTAAATACCGATTATAAAATTTTTGCGAGTATAATTGCTAATAGGATGAAAAAAGTAATACAGAATAAAATACATCAAGATCAAAATGGTTTTTTGCCCTCCAGACAAATTCAAAACAACTTAAGAATAGTAATAGATGTTCTAGAATATTATGAGGTGCATCCAGAGAGACAGGCGGCACTGATCTTTCTGGATGCACAGAAGGCCTTTGACCAAGTAAACTGGACATTTATGATACACCAACTTCAAAATATGAATTTTGGAGACAAATTCATAAAAATGATTGCATCAATATATCAAAATCAAAAGGCAAGCATCTTGGTAAACGGGGAACAAACAAAATTTTTTGGAATAGATAAAGGAGTAAGACAGGGATGCCCATTATCGCCTTTATTGTTTATTCTAACCTTAGAAAACTTGTTAATTAGAATTAGGGCAAATGAGGAAATAACAGGACTAAAGATTAAAAAAGAGGAATACAAGGTCCAAGTGTTTGCAGACGACCTTGTCTTCTTCATAGAAAACCCAATAGAAACAACCCCCAAATTAATAGGAGAAATTGAGAAATTCGGAAAAGTAGCAGGATTAAAAATTAATAAAGAAAAGACGAAAATGATGACAAAAAATATGACAGTTAAACAAGTAGATAAATTATCAAAAGACTCAGGATTACAGCCAACCAAAAAAGTAAAATACTTAGGGATAAATCTGACAACTAAAACTGTGACAATCAAAGAAAATAATTATGAACCTTTAGTGCAGAAAATAAAGGAAGATTTAAATAAATGGGGGAAACTGAATCTATCTTTGTTGGGGAGAATAGCGGCAATAAAATCAAATATACTTCCAAGACTCCTTTATCTATTCCAAACGATCCCAATAAAATTAGACAAGAAATTTTTTACCAATCTGGATAAAATAACTACTAAATTTGTGTGGGAGGGGAAAAAACCAAGAATAAAATTAAAGATATTACAAGATGATAAAATGAGGGGCGGATTTGGGTTCCCGGCATGGGAAAAATATTATAAGGCGGCATGTTTATCATGGATCAGGGAATGGATAACCTTAGATAACTCTAGACTTTTGAATTTGGAAGGACACGATTTATTGAAGGGATGGCATGCCTTTATATGGAGCCCCGGAAACAAAACATACAAACATTTCAATAACCATACAATCAGAAAATCCCTAATAAATATCTGGCAACAGATTAAATCTAAACATTATATGAAAATACCTGGTTGGTTATCAACAATAGAGGCAATAACACACCCGAACACATTGACGAAGCAAAAAATTTTAAGATATAGAGAAATATTAGATGTACAGGGACAATTGAAATCAAGAGAAGAACTTCAGGATCAAGGAATAGTAATAGATTGGTGGCCCTATTTACAGATTAAGACAAGATACAGAAAGGACCAGGAGGAACAAGGAATTGACATAAAACCAAACCAATTGGATAAATTACTAGAATCTAAAGAAGCAAAACTGATCTCAAAAATCTACAGATATTTATTGGAATATGATTTGGCAGAAGAACTGGTCAAAGGTCAGATGATAGCCTGGGCGAGGAATATAGGACATAGTATACAATTGGAGGAATGGGAAAGGGTATGGGAAAGCAACTATAAGATGACAAAATCGGTAGCGTACAAAGAAAATCATTATAAAATGTGGTATCGGTGGTATCTGGCCCCGGTAAGATTAGCTAAAATGTTTCCAAATGTAAATCCAACTTGCTGGAAATGTAAAAAAACGCAGGGGACTTTTTATCATGTTTGGTGGCTTTGCCCAGTAGTTAAGAAATTTTGGAACAAAATTAAAACATGGATAATAGAAATAACAAAATATGAAATTGAGTTGGAACCTGAGATTTTTCTATTAGGCATGATCAAAGGGAACATTAGGAAGGATATCAAGTATTTAATTTTGCATATAATTACGGCGGCTAGGTTATCATTAGCACAACTATGGAAATGTGATCGCATGCCAACAGAACAGGAAGTAATACAAAAAATATTTGCTTGTGCAGAAATGGACAAATTAACCTTACAATTAAAAGATAAGGAGGACTCAGACTATTATATTATATGGAACAAATGGTATCAATGGATAAAACAGAGAAAGAAGAAAAGTGAGTAGGATGGAACTTTGAAAGAATTGACTATAATCAAAATAGCACTGTCAGATGAATATAGTTGGAACAATGTATATATGTATATATTTATATGTATATATATAAAAGGAAAAAAAGATATAGAAATTAGTTAATATTTGTAATGGGCTAATGGTATAAGTACATTTGTTTTTTGCCTTTTGGTTTTTCTTTTCTTTTCTTATCTATCTTTTTTCTTTTGTCTGATTAAGAATTTGTGTGTTTTAAATATGTATTTTTATTTTAAGTCTTAATAAAGGTTTGTTTTTTTTTTTTAAAAAAAGAGAAATACGTATATTGTTTTGTTTTTGCGTTTAATTCTCTCCAAGAATCATGTAACGTTAATTCTTCAGTCAGATTTTGGAATGTTTGTGGCAATATTTTCCTTTTAAGTTTATTTCCCCTATTGTTGTGATAATCTTGTTGTGTATCTGCTATCGAATTAAAGTCGCCAATAATACATATATTATCATAATCAAATTCTTTTAATTTGTCATGTAGTTTTTTATAAAAGTCCATTTGGTTTCCGTTAGGGGCATATATCGATACTAGCAAGATAGTTTTTGTTTCTAATTTGATTTCTATTATTAGCACTCGGCCTTCCGTATCTGTATAAATTAAGTTTGATCTTAAATGCTCTTTTACGTAAATTACTACTCCTCTTTTCTTACATTCCGCTAATGATGTGTATAGTATTCCTAGTTTCTTATTTTCCAATAATGTTTTGTGTTGTTTTTTGATGTGTACTTCTTGTAATGTGATTATGTCTGATTCTAATTTCCTCAGTTTGGTGAATATCTGTTGTCTTTTGCTAGGTGAATTCAAGCCATTAATGTTTATAGATGTAAGTGTTAGTTTTTCTTCCATTTCAATCCTTATTTACTTGTCTGCTGCTTTGGTTTTGGATGTGTTTCTTGTTACTCTTTGAGTGGTCTCCACTGTTCCTTCTCTTCCCTGTCCCCCTTTTCCTCGTTCTTTATCTCCATTTTTTATTTTCCGTATATCAGGATCAATAGAACTTGAATCCTCTTTGCTCTCTCTGTTTCTCTGTTCTTCTTCGTCTCCCAAGTGTTGATCTATAAAGTCTTGGGCCTTATCTATGTTGTCTACTCTAAACTTCCTTCCTTCCCACGTTATGAGGATCCCTTCTGGGATCAACCATCTGAACTTTATCCTCTGTTTATTCAATCGGTTGGTTAGGAAGTTGTAATCTTTCCTTCTATCCCTGGCCCTTTTGGGTACTTGCTTCAGTGTTAGTACCTCCCTTCCTTTATACATGACTGTTTCCTCCCTCATCTTTCTATACATTTCTTCTTTTATTGCTTTTTTTGAGAATCTTACATGGACTTCCTTGGGGAGCTTATTCCTTCTTGCGTAATTTGTATATGATCTATATATTTCATCTATGCCATTCCTTATTTCACTTTTTTCTTTATGGGTTGCCTTTGCAATTAATTCAACCATAATTTCTCCCAGTTCTTCCTCTCTTTGTTCCTCAATATTTTGGAATCTTAGGTAAAATGATGCCTTTTCCATCTCCAGGTACATTAAAGTGTCCTCGGTATCTCGGTTTTTAATTGTTTGCATATTTTCCACCCTCTCCAATCTCATATTTGTGGCTTCTGTCTTTTCTTCTACTAAATGGATTCTTTTTTCATTTTCGTTAATATTCTGCTGAATTGTATTTATCCTCTCATCAATGTTTTTAATGTCTTCTTTTATTTCTCCCACATCTTTCTTCATTTGTTCCTGATTTTTCTTCATTTCATCGTGATTATAGGTCATCTTCTCCTCCATTCTTTTCATTCCCTCTTGGATCATAGCGAGGGCTGCCTGGATGTTTTGCATTCCTATTATGGCATCTGCTTTTTCTTTTTCTATTGCGTCTCCTGTCTTTTGACATGCTGGGGAAGCTATCTGTACTGTCTGAGTTGGAGATTTCTTTTTGGTCGTTTTAGTGGTAGCCCATGAACTTGATGTTGCCATCTTTAATATCTTACTTATTTTCAACCACAATATTTTGAGATTGTCAACCACCTTTTTTTTTCCCTTAGACCCCCCCTTTTTTTTCCTTTGAAGTAGTTCTATCTTATACCATATAGTATTCTTATGTACTTATTTCTCAATAATTATTCTTATTCACCAATTCTTATAGGTTATGCCTTAATCAACTTATTTAATAATTCCTTACTAAGTGGGAGGGGTAACTGAGTAGATATAGGAACAGTGGAGAATAATCAATTCTTTAGCAATTCATTAGTTTCCTCTTAAAATCCTAAAAACCTGAAGTATATCTTAATCTAACACAATTATTCTTATATCAAACCTTCAAGAATATAAAATTTTCTAAAATATTCTAATATTCATTAACTACTTTGCAATTTTCTATAGTTTCTCTATTAGTTACCTTCAAATTTATAAATTCATCACTTCTATATACTATCCAGAATAATATGCTTTTCTTATATTAATTATCAGATCTTCTATAAATTTTCCTTCTATAAATTCTTCAAATTATTTAAAATTTAATGACAGCGAGATAAACACAAAGAAAGAAAAATAAAGTAAAAAGTAAGAGTTTCGTATTAATACTTAATATATCCAGGTAAATCGGGTTTCAATCCAGTTTACTTTGTTATATGTAAAGCTATTGATCGTTTGTCCTTTTCTTTCACGTCGCAAATTTTCTTCCAAGTCGTCTCCGCAAAACGTTTCACAAACAAAGTGAGTCAGGTTCTCATATGTGAAACGCCATTAATTTCTCAGTCACGTTCTCTTCACAAGTGATGTCTCTACTGGTAGCAATATAACAACAGTGCTAATATAGTTTATATAGTTTCACATTCGATATCCTCTCCAAACCTCTCTTCGATCTCCACGTCAGTCCAATCGACTCCAATGAAATCCAGCACTCTCAAGCTCAGTCCAAAACCTCGAGCTCTGAATAATCCTCTGGGACTCTACACCCCACGCTCTTTCAATTGCTCAATTCCACCTTCGATATCCTCTCCAGGTTTCGATATCCTCTCCGGATTTCTCTCATCGATCTCCACATCAGTCCAATCGACTCCAATAAAATCCAGCACTCTCGAGCTCAGTCCAAAACCTCCAGCTCTGAATAATCCTCTGGGACTCTACACCCCATGCTCTTTCAATTGTTCAATTCCACCTTCAATATCCTCTCTAGGTTTCGGTATCCTCTCCAGATTTCTCTCGTCGATCTCCACGTCAGTCCAATCGACTCCAATAAGATCCGGGGCTCTCGAGCTCAGTCCCAAACCTCCGATTCTGAATAATCCCCTGAGACTCTGCACCCCAAACTCTTTCAATTGCTCAGTTCAGTTCGGCATCTGCAATATTGCTCTTTTCAGTAATCAACCTCCACTTCGTAAAAACCTCAATTATAAATCCAATCTTTACTGTAGCAAAAAGCACAAGTTCCGTCCCCTCTTTCGTTGAAATCTGTTTCCTTACTCACTCACTCTGTGTTCGCTGGCTTCTAATCCACATTTTGCGCTGTCACTCGTCCTTTCAAGATGGCCCCATTCCGATCCCTTTCACTGTCGCCGCTTTACTTTAATCTCCTCCCCGGCTTTCTGCTTCCAGCGTCAAAATCTTCTTGATTATTTGGATTTTTTGGGGCTAGTTTTTTGTTTCCTTCACCTGTTGACAGTTCTCTCCTCTTTTCTGATTTTCGCTTCCCCCTAATACAGTGTCAAGCGCTTCTGGCCAGCCCGAGGGCTGGTTTTTCCTCACTGCTGGATTAAGGGATCGTCCTGAACCTTCGGAGGGGTTGCGCTCTCCTCCGAGGTCCTAAGATATTCCCCTTTAAGCTATCGATCTCTTCGTAACCGATAGCGCCGATTTCGGCTCCAGTAGTGGGCTTGTTAGGGATTCAAAGACGGAGCCCCGTCCTTTCCACCCCTAACGCGCTGGAATCTCTGCCGGAAGTCCGGATGATGAATTCTCCATACATCTTTTAATTCCAATTCTTCCTTCAATGCAAAAAACGTTTGTGGTAATTTATTCCCCTTCTTGGCCAACGTCTTTTTATCAAGATTTGTATCAATCACACCATTCCAATCACCCATAATCAAAAAAGACTTATAATTCCACTACAATATTTTGGTATTCAATAATTTATAAAAAAATTCCTGCTGCTGGTTTGGGGCGTAGATCCCGATAAGAAGCATCGAAGCATTCTGAATATTTATTTCAACTGCAATATATCTTCCTTCATCATCCGCTTCTATCAGTTTAGCTGGTATTCTTTTAGAAATATACAAGACTAATCCATTCCTTTTCGCAGAATTAGATGATATAAAATGTAAGCCAAGTTTTGAATTTGTCAAAAATTTTTGGTCCTGGGTTCTAATATGAGTTTCCTGCAAACAAACAACATCATTTTTATATTGCTTCAAATAATGAAATATTTTCCTTCTTTTCTGTGGTGAATTTAAACCATTCACGTTCCATGATAAAAATCTTAGTGTCATTTTGGGGATGACTGAAGCCCTTTGAGGGCTTGCCTAAGATTCTGTTCAACTGCAGATATCTTCGGTCTCGCCCCTCCCACTGCTTCAGAGTATAGTTTCTTTCCATTTGCACCATTCTCCTCCTGTGGAATCCTGGACCTCTGCTGATTTTGTTTCTCTAATCTTTGCTTCTCTGCTGCCCGAGTTCTACGTTGATCTTTCGGTTCTTGCAACAACAAATCGAGGTCCGGCTCCACTTCTCTTGTAGCTCTAGACTGCTTTGATTTTCCCTCTGGAAATTCTGCAAAAAGATCCTCTGAGAGACCTCCTACTGCTCCCAGAGTCTCCTCCCTTGCTGTCTCTAAAATTTCCTGTAGTTCTTTTTGCTGAATCAGTTCTTGAATCCCCTCGTCAATATCCTTCTCTTTAGAAATTTCTTCAATAGATAACAGTGTAGATGAATGTGGGGGTGTTGAGACTTTTTTAAGAACATTGTTGAAAAAGTGTTCTGCTTTTTCCACAGAGTTAAGGCGGTATCTCACATCTTCATATCTCGAGATAATGCCCACCGGAGCATCCCATCTAAATGGAATCTGACGCCTTTTTAATTCATTTGCCAAAAAACCAAAATCTTTCCGATCTCTTAACATCTTAGATGGCAGCTCTTTGTAAATCCCAATTGGATTCCCATCATGATGAACAGTGGTGTGAAAAGAACTTTGCAAAATATCATTTCTCAATCTTCTATCAGTAAAGTAAATCACAACATCTCTTGGCAAATTTCTTTGTCTCGCCACACGCAAATTAACTCTGTATAGCTTGTCAACTTTTTTATCAATCACATCTGGATCAACTTTTAAAATCTTAGCCAATATGTCCACACAAGCTGCCCTTAGATTTTCTCTGTTATTTTCCCTTAGGCCTCTCAGTCTTATGGCGAACTCCATATTCCGAAATTGTAACATTGTAATCTCATCCTCTAGCCTTTGACTCTTAATCTCCACTTTAAAAAACTGGTCATTTACTGCCTTTTTATTAGCCACCACTTCAAGATTTAGATCATCAACTTTTTTCTCAACCGCCAGCAAAGCATCTGTAAAAGCAGTAGCCACAGTAGAAACATCCTGGCTTAACTTATCTGTTTTTTCTTCCACCAAATCCATCATTTCTTTTTGATTTTTCCCCATCATTTCATCCATTTTACTCATTTTTCCAGAAAGCTCTCCCAGGGATTTATGTATATCAAATATGAAAGTTTTCAGATCCTCCATCCCACTACCTTGTGACTGTCTCTGGGCTGGTACTGATGGCGTGGCTGACTTTTCTTTTGTTTGATGTGTGGGGGAATCCCCCCCCCCCGCTTTCTTTGAAGCCATGCCTGAACAGAATTTAAGTCTTTGAAAAAAGGAAAATCTTCCTCCTTTTCCTGTCTTCCCCAGCTTTACAGAAAAGGAATCAAATCATCAAGACTTTCCAGTTAGAAATCTTACTAATACAGTCAGTTAGAATTACAGGCAGGCTTAGACAAACTTGCACTTTCACTTTTCCCTTTCACTTGTTCCGCTTTAATCAGCCGCCATTTTCAATCACTTTCACACAGAGACAGCTCAATTTCAAAGTTAAAAAAAAAATCCTTAGATATAGTTAAAATTCTGAAGAAATAATCCAGATCTCACCAAATCCTTTGCTAATTAGAAGAATGTGTATTGTAGCAAGTGGAGTTGCTCTCGTCGTCTCGCTCCGTTTAAAACGGAGATCCCTCGCCGCTTGGAGTTCCAGCAGCCTGAATAGGGAGACCTTTCACAGAACGCTTGCCAGGGCGAAGGAGAAGCCCTGGCAGCGCTTCTGGGGTCTCAACCTCACGGCTGCCTACTCCTATCTTCCCTTCCGATCGAAGGGAAGATTTCCAAGCCGCTTTCGGTTGAAAAAGCGGCTCTACAGGCGGCGGGGGCGGCGGCCATAAAACTAGCCGCCAGGCAACGATGAGGACGCCACCGGAAGCCGCCTTTATACATTCTTGACAATTTATCTGGTGCTACATACCAACGATACATCATTTTATAAAATTTTTCTTTTAAATTATAATTTAATGTGAATTTTAGACCTTTCGTACACATATTCCCCCATTGTTCAAGCATTACATTATATCCAAAATTCCTTGCCCACTGAATCATACAATGCTTTACATACTCATTCTCCAAGTTCAAATTCAATAACAATTTATAAACCTTAGCAATAATATGTTCATCACTACCACACAGTAGGATATCCAATTCTTTTTTCACAAAATCAAATCCATAACTCTTTTTACCTAGTTTAAACATTTCTTTCAATTGTAAATATGTAAACCAATGACAAACTCCTCCTTCTGATTCTAACTCCTCTTTAGACTCGAGGATAGGGTCACCTTGATTGAAAGATATTATTTGGCCATAAGTCCACCAGTCTGGCCTCACCACCATTTCTTTTCAAAAACTGCAGCATTTTAAAATAAAAAAGCTAACATAATATTTTATCCCTTTAAAAAAAAAAAAGGTAACTGATGCATTTAACTTTTCTCCCCTACTCATACACACATTTCATGCTTGTGCCATGAAAGCTAAATGAGTCCAATGTTTTTCCTTTCCCTTTTTTCCCATCCCCCCCCCCCCCCCCCCCCATTAATTTTCAAGACTGGAGTGTTGTAGAAAATGAAAGACTGGAAAACATTCCTGGGTCAGATAGATGCATTTATTTTGTGCAAAGGTTCAGTGCAGTATTGGTTCTCGCAAATCTGAACAAAGAGCAGCTTTTCTTACACTGTTTTTATCTGTTTTCAAAACAGGGAACGCTATTAGCTCTTCCGACTTCCATATATGGTTACATTATAAATACATCAAACTTACATTACACTTTACTAAACATCAAACCATTACATACTAGTAAATGAAATTATTTTGGCTACACAATTTTACTACTCCATTAGTTTACTAATTATTAAGCTATTACACTTTCCTTAAGTGCTTGTAGTTGCTAATGGGAAATTTACTGCTATCCTTGGGTCATAAATGACTTTTTGTAACGTACATATTTTTGTGTCTTTGACAGTGATGCCCATCAAATGTTTTCCATATGGCTTTTCCTTCCTTGGTAGCTAGCTGAGATTTCCTCATCAGAAGATATATTTACCAATAATGGCTTTTAGCTGATTTTTAATATAATCTCCAAACCCTTTTCTTCCTTATAATAATGTGAATAGAGAGTGTCCTTTAACTGACCCTTTTTCCCTTAGAATAAAAGTGAATAAAGAGTGTCTTTTAGAGTTCATGTAACTGACTCTGTATGATTCCTACTTTATTCACTTTTATTCCCATTTACCTTATTCCCATTATTACTTTATTCACTTTTATTTACTTTAGGAGTGTTAACTCTTTCTCTGGAAACAACTGGAAATCTGTTTTGCCATTGAACTTGAAATTTAAATAAACTGAATTTAGTTCCCCTTTTCTGCTTACACAGCTTTGTGTATTAGGACCTGTTGGAATCCCCCCGCCCCAGAAGAATGAAATATTTTGGGAAATATCTAAAAAGGCAGAATATTATATTTCCCAGAAGAAGAAATGGAGAAAGATGTTTTAGAGGCAGAAAGTCTAGTCTTAGTCTTTCTTAATAGCCCACAGCAGATGCCAGCACTTAAGGAGGTAAAGACCTTATTGAAAGAAGCCAACTATCTAGAAGGCTGTATTCATAAGCAAAGCAAATACTGCAGGCAAAAATCCATTCAAGACAGGATATTTCGAAACTCCTTGCAGCAAAGTTTGACAGCTAACAAAAACAGAGTGATAGGATTAGAAGCAGCCCCTCACCCAAAATCCAACACAGGACAAAAGCCATTAGCCACAATAGGAATTGCCCAACACCCTTTCAGAACACAAGCCCCTTCATTGCACCACTCTCAGAACAGTTCAAACTTCAAAGTCACAGAAACCTATAAAGATCCATCCACTCATTCAACCTGTTAGACCTGCCTCCTTTCAAAACCCAAGAAAGAAAACCCCCATTTTCATTGAAGTAGAGAAGAGGTACTTTTACTGAGTTTGAAATGATAGCAGCAAAAGAAAAGCAAGATCTGAGCCAAAAGGAGCAAAAGTTACATATTGAAAGTTTCCCCAAATCCCTCCCTCCAGGGACCCCGACTTAATGTCCAATCCCCATCCCACATAATGTCATGTGGAGTACATCTTCAGGTGTTTTCGTCCATCTGGAGTTCCAGGACAGCTGGCCTTGACTGGATGTAAAAAACTCCATTCAGAAGTGCAGTAATTTGTGAGAGCAAACCTCCGTTCTTATTCACATGGGCCTTTTTCACACTAGCTCACTTCCCAAACCCCAATGCCGTGCCCCTCCTCCCCATTACTATGGCAGCTGATAGCAAGCAAGCTCAAAGGGGAAACCCATGCTGGAGAACCGGCTGACACAGCCATTTGTTCAGCTGACCCAGAACTGCACAGTCTTTGTGGTTCTGTTCAATAAACTTTCTTTCCAATCAGCCTCCATGTTGTTTCCAGCATCTTTCTCCCAGCTTGGAACTGAACCAGATGGATTTCCTTCCAACAGACCTGAGAGGTCTCCACAAAACCTCACCCAGGAAACATAAAACTTGGGTGGAAGGCTAGGAGTTAAAAGGAAAAATGGGGATTAGTTTTTTTTTAAAAAATTTTATACCGCCCCTCTCCTTGCGGACTCAGGGAGGTGAACAGCTAAAAGTAAAAAACAGTTGTACAAAAGTTAAAACAATTTTAAAAGCAACTAATATAAAATTTGGCCCATAAATTTACAAACTGTTCAATTAATATTCAATATCAAACTCTAAAAATTAACCATGGGATCAGGCCAGTCCGGCTAACTGGAAAAAGTAAGTTTTTAGGGCCTGACGAAAAGTCCAGAGGTCTGAGATCATTCGCAACACTGGGGGTAGATTGTTCCAGAGGGTGGGAGCTACCACAGAGAAGGCTCTACCCCTGGGGGTCACCAGCCAGCATTTATTTATTTATTTATTTATTTATTTATTTATTTATTTATTAGATTTGTATACCGCCCTTCTCCTTACGGACTCAGGGCGGTGAACAGCCGAAATAAAAATTCAATACATAAAGTTAAAAATTAAAACACATATACATTAGGCTGAGAATTAAAACCAAATAAATATTAAAATGCAGCAACGCTACAAACATTAAAAATTTTAAAATTTTAAAAAATTCTAAAAATGCAGCAGGGATCAGGCTAAACCGGCAAGTTGAAAAAGATGCGTCTTCAGGGCCCGACGAAACGTCCGGAGGTCGGAGATAATTCTCAATTCTGGAGGAAGATCATTCCAGAGGGTAGGGGCTGCCACAGAGAAGGCTCTCCCCCTGGGGGTCGCCAGCCGGCATTGTCTGGCTGACGGCACCCTGAGGAGGCCCTCTCTGTGGGAGCGAACCGGCCGGTGGGAGGCAATTGGTGGCAGAAGGCGGTTCCGTAAGTACCCTGGTCCTAAGCCATGGAGCGCTTTAAAGGTAATCACCAACACCTTGAAACGCACCTGGAACTCCACCGGTAGCCAATGCAGCTCGCGCAGGAGAGGTGTCACATGGGAGCGCCCTGTTGCTCCCATAATCCCCCGCGCGGCCACATTCTGCACCAGTTGGAGCCTCCGGGTGCACCCCAAGGGGAGCCCCATGTAGAGAGCATTACAATAGTCCAGGCGAGAAGTGACGAGTGCTTGAGTAACTGTGCGTAAGGAGTCCCGTTCTAGAAAGGGCCGCAACTGGTTTATCAGATGAACGTGATAAAAAGCCCCCCTGGCCACGGCTGCCGTATGCTCTTCTAAAGACAGCCATGGGTCCAGGAGGACGCCCAAGTTGCACACCCTTTCCATGGGGGCTAGTGATTCGCCCCCAATAACCAGCGATGGCGCCAGCTGGCTATATCGGGACGCCGGCAGCCACAGCCACTTGGTCTTGGAGGGGTTGAGTTGAAGCCTGTTTCTCCCCATCCAGACCCGCACGGCCTCAAGGCACTGGGACATCACTTTCAAGGCATTGTTGGGATGGTCTGGGGTGGAGATGTACAGCTGAATATCATCAGCGTACTGATGGAACTCCACCCCAAAACCACAGATGATCTCGCCCAGCGGCTTCACATAAATGTTGAACAGGAGAGGCGAGAGGACCGACCCTTGTGGCACCCCACACACTAGGTGCCTCGGGGTCAACCGCTGCCCTCCTGTCAACACAGATTGTGACCGGCAGGAGAGATAGGAGGAGAACCACCACAAAATGGTGCCCCCCACCCCCAGTCCCTCCAACCAGTGCAACATGATACCATGGTCGATGGTATCAAAAGCCGCTGAGAGATCTAACAGGACCAGGATAGAGGAATAACCCCTACTCCGAGCCCTCCAGAGATCATCCACCAACGCGACCAATGCCGTTTCAGTGCTGTACTCAGACCTGAAACCGGACTGGAGCAGGTCTAAATAGACAGCTTCATCCAGGTACTGGGGGAGCTGCCGCGCCACCACACTCTCAACAACCTTCGCAAGGAAGCGAAGGTTGGAGACTGGACAGTAATTAGCCAAAACAGCTGGATCCAGAGAAGGCTTCTTGAGGAGGGGCCTCACCACCGCCTCCTTCAAGGTGGCCAGTAGGGCACCCTTACTCAAAGAAGCATTAATAATCTCCTGGAGCCAGCCTCGTGTAACCTCCCGGGAAGCCAGCACCAACCAGGAGGGACACGGGTCCAATAAACATGTGGTTGCGTTCAGTCTTCCCAGAATCCTGTCCACGTCCTCGGGAGCCACAGGATCGAACTCCTCCCAGATAACACTCTCAGGACCTGCCTCAGTCATCTCGTCTGAACTAACCCAGTCAGTGGCCAGGTCTTCCTGAATTTGAGTTATTTTATCATCCAAATATTGAACAAAATCTTCAGCTCGACCCTGTAAGGGGTCATCCTGCGCTCCCAGATGGAGGAGGGAGCGGGTCACCCTAAACAGGGTGGCTGGGCAATTATCTGATGATGCGATAAGAACGGCAAAATAGTTAGATTTCACTGCTTTTATCGCCACTAGGTAGGTCTTAATATGAGACCTTACCAGTGTCAAGTCAGATTCAGATCGGCTGGCCCTCCAACCGTTCTCTAGGCATCTTTTCTGGCGCTTCATCTCCCTCAGCTCCTCGGAGAACCAAGGAGCTAAATGAGTTCGGCGCTGGGTCAGAGGCCGCAAAGGCACGATGCGGTCCAAGGCCCCGACAGCCGCCCTATCCCAGGCGGCCACCAGGTCCTCAGCCGAGTCGTGAGCCAGTGTCTCAGGAAATGGCCCAAGCTCCATCTGGAACCTATCAGGATCCATCAGGCGCCTGGGGCGGAACCACCTGGTCGGTTCTGCCTCCCTGCGATGGGGTGCAGTGGTCAGAAAGTCAAGACGAAGGAGTGAGTGGTCAGACCATGACAAGGGTTCAATGCCTATATCCCCTATATCGAGACCACTCAACCACTGACCAGAGATAAAAACTAGATCCAGGGTGTGTCCACCTATGTGAGTAGGGCCATGAATTACTTGGGCCAGATCCATGGCCATCATGGAAGCCATGAACTCCTGAGCTATCTCAGATGTTTCACCGATAGATGGCAGATTGAAATCCCTCATGACCAAGAGCCTGGGGATATCAATCGCCACCTCAGCTATGACATTGAGGAGCTCGGGCAGGGTCGTTGCCATGTGGCAGGGAGCCAGGTACGCGACCAACAGACCCATCTGCCCCCCATGACCCCACTTCACAAAAATGGACTCACACCTGGCTATCTGAGGTACAGTGGCCTCCCTTGGATCAAGACCTTCCTCTCAGGTTGCTTGCCAGGCTTGGAACAAACCACGCTGTAAGCAGACGTCTTGAACAGGATCCAGGTTTATTTCGTCCTCTCAGCCTGCCGTAGTCAACGCTGAGTTCAGAGTAACGATAACACAAAGTCGGCGTTGGGCTTTACTGCAACCCAACACCCTCAAATAGTCGCGCCAACGCTGCCACCCAATCAGCGGTTACCGGGCTTCCATGTCACTGACATGCATTAATGAGCGGTATCAGAACCCCGCCCTATCGGGCCGCAGAGTGACCAGCCGCCTACCAGATCCTCATCACCCCCACCACCGTGCACGTGTTCCCCCCCCCCTTCAGCTCGTATGTGCCACATCTTGTCAGGTACATTCTTGTATATATTCAGAAGCCCCGAGGTGTCGAGTGGGACGTCTCGACACTTCCTTTATAATGACTGCTACTCCCCCGCCCCTGCCCTGAGCTCTCGGCTGATGAAATGCGTGGAAACCTGGTGGGCACATCTCCATGAGGGGGACCCCACCTTCATGGCCCAGCCAGGTCTCCGTAATACCAGCCAGGTCCGCACCCCCCTCTTGAAGAAGGTCACAGATGAGGGGGCCTTATTTACTACGGATCTAGCATTGCACAACAGCAGCTGGAGCTTCGGGTCCTTAATGGGTTGTCTAAATTGGAACTGGGGGGGGGGGAGAATTTTTGAACAGTACAAACATAACTATGAAGATGGTGACGGCTAGAGACAGAGGTAACACTATGAAAAGACAAATGTCTTTTGTGTTGAAGGTAAATTCCAGGAATTTCCCATGATTTTAATATTGGAGGGAAACAGGATTATGGCATATTTTATTTCTTTCTAAGGCCTTAAAGAAGAATTTTGGGCATGCAACCAGCAGGAAAGGTCTTTTATAGATTTCCCTCCCCCACCTCAACATTTTGTAGCATTAGGTTGCTCTTGGCTCCTTCCCCCATCTCAGGTTCCCAAGTGAATCTGAATAAGAAAAGTGAAAGTGGGTGGGGTGGGGAGTGAAAGAAAAGAAGGATGTATAAGCATAACAATTTATAAATTCTACAAGTCTGGAAGGTAAACAGCTGTCGTTTAAGGCTGTGTGATTTATAGGAATGGAGTGCATAATAACCTAAGTATTTTGGAAGAGTAAAAAAGAAAGGAAGTGGAGGGTCTGTTCCATTTCAAGTCATCAAAGGAAGGAAGGAAGGAAGGAAGGAAGGAAGGAAGGAAGGAAGACTTTGACAAACTTTTTGTCCCCAGTCATCTTGAAGTCATGTTAGTTTATGGTAACCAAAATCATTCTGACTTTTGTTTCCAAGAAACAAAGGAGACTATAAAATAAACATTCCATTGAGCTGTAGCAACCTTTCCCAGACCTCAGCTTCTCTCTAACTAATTCCCACTGTATTTAATGACTGAGTTAGCTTGTATGTTTATATCCATGGGACAATGAACAAATCTTGCAAATATGCACACAAAGAATCCTCCTAGATCCGTGATGCCGAACCTATGGCATGGGTGCCGGACATGGCATGCAGAGCCGTCTCTCTGGGCATGCGGAGCCGTCGCTTGTTGCTTTTCCGGGTTCATGCCTGTGCGCATGAAAACCAGCTGGCCGGTGTGCCGGAAACCAGAAGAGCAACTGCCCATTGTGCATGCACACTCCAGGAAGATGATCTTCCTGTTTCCTGTGCACACATGCGTGTCGGCCACTTGGTCTTCTGGTTTCTGGCATGTATGTGCATGTGAAAACCAGCAACAGCAAGAGCAATGGATGCACGTGCCGAAAGACGCGGAGAGGGGATCCCGGCGGTCGCTTCCTAGGGGAGCAGAGCTGTCAGCCAGAATGGGCAGGCTGGGGCTTCCCTCCCTCCCTGTGGGCTTCTTGCATGGTCCCAAGCGATCCAGAGCACCTGGCTGGCTCAGGCACCCTAGAAGAGCCAGCCGGCCCCTGCACAGCCCCCTACTGCCACTTCTGCGAAGGAAGCTCAACTGCTTTCTGGCTGGCGCGCTGTCTCCAGCATTCCTCCTGTGCAGCCCCACCGCCCGAGAAGAGCAGCAGCAGCGGCAGGTGAAGGGGGAAGGGCAGGAGCGACCAGCCGGCTCAGGCACACAGGGCAGCAGGGCAACATATGCTGGCTGAGCGGCCAGCTGCCCTGCCCGCTGCTCCTTCCCCTAGCTGTGTTGGACTTCGACAAGTTTGAGCAGCAGCTAAATGAAAACAAACAAGCAAGCGTGGTTGGGGGCAAGCAAGTCAGCTGGGTTTAACGGCAGAGGGAGAAAAAGAAGTATGAGGTAGTGACGGTGGCAGCTCTCACCTTTCACTGCTGGCAATACTGTTCTTCATACTGCTGGTTTTCATCACAGCCAATCGGCTGGCACCGTTCAAGAGAAGGATTGGGAATCCTTGTGCGCCCGGCCACCGTCTCTTCTTTACCATCCCCTTGCCTCAGCCTAATTTGGCACGGGTCTGAAGTGGTTCATGGGGGATGGGGGAAGTGAGGCGCCAGAAAAGCCGGCCCCCACGCAGCCCCCCATGCCACATCTGTGAAGGAAGTGCGACCACTTCCCGGCTGGTGTGCTGTCTCCAGCGTTCCTCCTGCGCAGCCCCGCCACCCCAGAAGAGCAGCAGCAGCTGCAGGGGGAAGGCCAGGAGCAACCGGCCAGCTCGGGCGGACGGGGCAGGGCATGAGGAAGGGAAGCCCCAGCCCACCTGTCCTCACCACTGCCGCCCCTTCGCCCCCCTCGCCCCCAGCAGCAGCGGCTGTCGCGCTGCCACTTCTGGCTGGGATGCTGGAGCAGCCAGGAGAAGGAGAAGCTGCCGGCAGGTAGGTGAGCTGCCCCAGGGTTGCACCAGGTGTGAAATTCAGCAGCTTCTGACAGGTTCTGGGGAACCGGTAACAGAAATTTTGAGTAGTTCGGAGAACCGGCAAATACAACCTCTGGCTAGCCCCAGAGTGGGGTAAGAATGGAGATTTTGCAGTATCCTTCTCCTGGAATGGGGTGGGAATGGAGATTTTGCAGTATCCTTCCCCTGCCATGCCCACCAAGCCATGCCCACCAAGCCACACCCACAGAACCGGTAGTAAAAAAATTTGACTTCCACCACTTGGTTGCACCAACCTTTGCCGGCATGAACAGCTCCTCTTCTTCCTGCTGCCAGCCTCGCTCTCCAAGCACCACCATCAGTGGCACGGCAGCCTCCAGCAGGGCTCCTTTTTGCAAGGCAAAAGCAACCATAAGAATAAACAGCAGCTGAAAGCCATGCCAGCTAGCAGCTGCAGCTGCCCCAGCAGAAAGAGCTGCAGCAGTCAAGGCAGTAGCCCTGCTTGAAACAAGCCCAAGAAGGTCTTGGAGCTGGCGAAGCAGCAGCCAGCAGCCCATGATGCCGGGAAAGAAAAAGAGCAGCAACACAAAATGGCTTTGCAGGCTGTTCATGCCAGAAAGGTTCGTGAAGGAGGCTTTCCAGGCCCAAAATGGGGTTCATGCGCAGGAGACACGCGGAAACATGGTGCAGGGCACATGCACGGGGGAAGCTTGGGGGGCACGCATACACAGGGGGCCCCACGCATTGCATTACGAGTTTGAGCGGCAGCTAAATGAAAACAAACAGGGTAAGCAAGCGTGGTTGGGGGCACACATGGGCACTGTTGCACATGTGCACATGCACTTTCAGAACACCCAACCTGCCACTGATGAATGAATGAAATAAACGGTGTGCGCTTGCACAGCTGGCGCATGGACCAGAGCGGCGATGGTGGCAGTACATTCAAGAAGAGCGCCTCTGGTAACTTTTGGGCACTTGCCTTGCCTGGCAGCCAGCCATGGGAGAAAGGTAAGGACATGCCGCGTGTGTTCTGTCCCCGTCTCACACAGGCACACCAACAGTCGGTCAAGAGTTAAATAAACTAGCAGTCAAGAATTCCTTTGATAACAGAATTGGCAGCTGTCAGAGCGGCAATCAGCCCCGTTACCTTGCGTGGGGTAATTGCCCTCATTTTGAGTTGGATCGTGACTTTTATCCTTCTGTATACTTTGATCAATAAAACCGGAATACATCTACTAATTAAACTCATATTTATTGTAAGAAAATAAAAACATCTCACTATCTAAATTAGATTACATGTTGGCAAAGAATCCCCAGCCGGACCTTAGCTGGCTGGAGAACAAAGGAAAGTTTCTAGAAGAAGTACAAAGGAATGCAGTACATGCGCAGTAGGTGCTGATAAGAAATTTGGCAAGCTACGGTGAGTCTGACAGTCCAGAAATAATAGCTCTGCTGGTAAATATAAAAACGCAGTGACACCCCTTCTTTTGCCAGTTGAGCGAACATCAGGTACATCATCAGATAAGGCACATCTTCTTACGCAGATACTCGTGTTGAGCTGCTGGAAGCGGTTTGTTGAGCATGTCTGCAATCTGATCATGTGTAGATACATACTGCAATTTTACAAAACCTTGTTTCACTAATTGTTTGATATTTCTATAACGGATGTCAATGTGTCTGGACCTAGAACCTGTGAAATGTGATTCAGAAATATAAACCACCGATTCATTGTCTTCCATCACTGTGATCGGTCGGATCGGACGTGTCCAGATATCTGTGACCAAAGCATCAAACCACGTTAGAGAATTACATGCATCTGAAACACAAGCATATTCAGCTTCAGTAGATGAACAAGAAACAAAATTCTGTTTACGCACTTGCCAGTAAACAGGACATCCATTTAAGAACATCATATAACCAGAAGTACTTTTACGTGATTTCTTATCACTTGCCCAATCAGAATCTGCATAACAACTTAATTCTGCATAATCAGTGTGTGTTGGTTCTAACAATAACTTCATATGTTTAGTGTGCTTTAGGTATTTCAATCATTTCTTAATACATGACCAATGAAACTGTTTTGCCTTACCTACGTGTTGAGACAAGAGATTAACACTGAGTGCAATGTCTGGTCTTGTCCAACTACTAATGTATAACAGTGATCCAATAACTGAACGATAAAGTGTTTGATCCTCGAACTCAGGACTTGGTTCATGTGTCAAGTTGTGAAAATCTGTTTGCATGGGTGTCTTTGTTGTGTTAGCATCCTTCATGTTGCAATGATGCAAAACTTGTTCAATTTTATCTTCTTGTGAAAGACTAAACCCCTTCTGTGTTTTTTCAATCTGAACACCTAAATAAGTGCTAATATCACGTAAAGATTTCAGTGTGAAGTATTTCTGCAAAGCTTTGGCAAAAATCTCACTCATCTGCTTATTTGGACCAATATAAACAATATCATCAACATAAACAAGAACTATCTCATATGCATTGTTAGATCTTTTTGTGAACACGCACTCATCAGTTTCGGACTTAATAAAGCCCATTGAATTTAGTTTGTCAGTTAGACATAAGTACCACATTAAACCAGACTGTTTCAGACCATAAAGACTTTTGTTTAGAAACCAGGTATCCCCTTCTTGCTGTCGGAATCCTGGAGGACCTCTCACGTGGATTTCTTCATCTAGGTCAGCATGTAGATAAGCGGTGTCAACATCAAACTGGAAAACTTCTAAACCAAGGATAGTTGCAGTGGCTAAAGCAATTTTTACACTTTCAGTTCTGACTGTCGGTGAGTAGGTATTTGTGTAGTCTTCAGGATAACGTTGAGCGAAACCCTGAGCTACAAGTCTGGCCTTGTACAATGACTCACCATTTGGCTTCTTTTTGATTCTGTAGACCCATCAAGTGCCAATGACCTTTTTATTTGCTGGAGGTTTTGCAGGCGTAAACACCTTAAGTTTCTTTAGACTGTCCATTTCAGCCTGCATTGCATCATACCACTTCTCTTGCTCCGAATCAGGAAGATGTTTGATTTGTGTGAAGTTATCGGGAGGAAGTGTAACATTACAAATCAAAGGCAAGGGTGCTTTTGTCAGTTGCCACGAATATCGCTGTGGAGGGATTCCCTTTGTGGCCCTCTTGGAACGCCTCAGAACAGTCGTCCATTCTTCTTCCGTTTCATCCTCATCTTCATCCTCGTCGCTAGCATCAGCATCTGCGGCTTGCGAAGACGGAACATCATGTTGGGAAGAACTAGTGGATGGAACATTTGCCTGTGAATCTTGATCATCAGGCTGCGTGGCATCAGTAACATCATCTTTAGGAAAATAAATTCCAGGATCATTGGAATGAATCCTGGACCAGTCAGCATCTTCCTCAAAATTAGCAGATTGGGAAGTCACTAGTGTACGATTAGAGTCAATAAATTTGCTCCATTTTGAATTGTCATCAAAACCCATAAATCTCAGTCTCTTTGCTGCTGTACCTCCTTTCCTTCTTTGATATAAGGGAATGTTCACCATGGTGTATGAACCAAAAATATGGAGGTTCTTGAGATCGGGCTTGTAGCCATACATCATGAAGAAAGGAGTTTGATTTATCGCACTACTCCAAGTACGGTTGATGATGTAATTTGCATATTTAAGAGCTTCACCCCAGTATGAATTACTGAGGTTGGCGTCTTCTAAAAGACAACACATCATGGTTTGCTGGACCCCCTGTCTTCTTTCTACGACTCCATTATGAGCAGGAGTGTATGGAGCCGAAGTCTGATGAGGAATTCCATTCTTACGCATCCAGTCCTGGAAACGCTGAGACATGAATTCGGCACCACGATCACTCTGGATTCTGGCGATGCTTACTCCGTGTTGGGTATAGACAAGGGCTGCAAAGTCTTTAAAGATCTGAAAGGTCTCAGATTTTTCTCTCATTGGATATACATATCCATATCTAGAGTAATTATCAACAATTGTTAAAAAATATTTTCTACCACCAATTGTTGGTGGAAATGGACCAACTATGTCAGTGTGTAGCAAATCAAAAATGCGTGTTGACAGACGTGTAGCGCTTTTTGGAATGGCTGCTGCTTTGGATTTGGCTTTCTTGCAGACAGCACAATCCAAAAACACCTTACACCCCTTTAGATCCAAACCTTTTGCGAACTCCGGCATTTTTCTAAGAACCCGGAAGCTGGCATGCCCCAATCTTCTATGCCACTTATGAATGCACCTGGAATGCAAAAGTTTACCAGTTAGTGAATTTTCAACATTAACATTTTTATGGGGAACCTAAGGCTTGCTTGGAGCAATCTGTTTCCCAATTTTCTTTTTGTTGGCTTTAGGAGCCTTTGGAGTAGCAACAGGATCTCTCACTGGGATGTCTCTCTCTGGGCCTGTGCTTTCCTCTTTTGGAGTTTGTATACTTGCCTGTGCTTGCGATTTTGGTTTTAAGTAATAAACACCACCAATTAACATGGTTTCAGCAACAATATCTCCATCTTTAACTATGTAACTTGCTTTCTCGAGGTGGTGAACCTGGAACTTTAAAACTCTAGACAAATGAGCCTGACTAAGCAAACTAAAAGTTGCTGTTGGTATGTAGCAGACATCAGGAATGAATGCATTGAGCTCTTCAACATAAACAGTTCCTTTTCCTTTGACCTGACAAGGATGATTGGAAAAAGAATAAAGTTCATGTAGTTCATGTTCAGGCTCGTGCATCTCTATGAAAAGTTCTTTTCTGTAAGTAACATGCAAAGCTGCACCACTGTCCAAAGTCCACAAAAGCCGTCTGTCGTACTCTGGATGAGGT
This sequence comes from Coluber constrictor foxii, assembly GCA_038048745.1. Lineage (NCBI taxonomy): Eukaryota > Metazoa > Chordata > Lepidosauria > Squamata > Colubridae > Coluber > Coluber constrictor. The sequence goes on along the minus strand of CM075966.1, from coordinate 42,341,602 downwards.
TGTGGATCATTGGTTAAAGCCAATGTGGTGAGTGGAGCTTGTGAATCACGCCTTGGACCACAACGACCTTGTCTACTGCCTCTGCCTCTGGAGTCTGTTCCTCTGGGCTGGTACGTGACGGGAGCTGGAACTTGTTGGGGACAATCCCGGGTTGCATGTCCCACACGGTTGCAGATGTTGCATCTTGGCATCCTTGGAGCGTAGGTCCTTCCTCGGAAGGGACGACTAGCTGGAGCTCTTTATGCGGGTGATCCTCTCAAATGTGGTATAGCTAACATCAGTGCTTCTTCTTCAATTAAGAGTCTGCATACATTGTCCACTGTGTGTTAAGCAATAGGCACTTGGTTAATCTTTGTAATGGCATCTTTCCATTCATAGTTCAAAGAGTTAATGATAATGCTGATCATTTGAATATCTTCAATAGGATAGCCCCTTTCTCTTAATTCTTTCCTCATACCTTTCAGTTTGGTCAAATGTCCTCCAATTTGTTCACCAGGTTTCAATTTCGAACCATGGAATTCAGACATGAGCAAACATGAAGACTCAATTGAGACAGGCCTGTAGCAATTTTCCAATTGGACCCTTATTTGTTGGGCTGTTGCATCAGGCGGAAAAGTAACCTGCAGTTCAGTATCCATGGACATCAATAATGTTGTTCAGGCTTTAGTCTCTAAGTCTCTTATTTCAGGTGTCCATGGTTGGGCAGGAGGGTTAAATACCATACGATGGGTGCCTTCTCTACGTAGCAGAAGTCCAACTTCACTGACCCAGGCCTTGTAATTCTGCCCTGACATCTTTAATTTTGACTCACCAGCCAGTGAAGCAACAGAGTATGCCTGTTGAGGAATAGGCATTTGAGGTGCTGGCTGTGGGGGTAAAGGCACTTGTTGTGCTGGAGGTGGACCAGGGGCTGGCCCTGGTTGTACAGCTGGAGGCACGTGTGCATGAGCTTGTAGCTGTGGCATTTGAGCTGCAATATTAAAATGACCTGCTGGAGATGCAGTCATTTGCCTTTGCTGCATTAAGAGTTGTTGTGCTCCATCTAAAAAGACACCAGCACCACCAGGGGGTGCTGAAAATTGAGCCTGTGGAGACACTTGTGGCATTGCAGTTTGAATGTCTGAGTGAATTAATTTTACTTCTCTATCCACATCATGTGAAATCTGAGAAGAGACAACTTTACTAGGCACATGTGACGTGTACACAACTCTCTGGTCTGATTTGCCTGACACAGTATCCACCAGGGGGTATGTCTTTGGCTCTGAAGGAGAAGGCAAAATGGCATTTTTAGAGATTTCAAAAACGCAGGACTCTCTCTTATTTGGCTCAAGCCTAGATAAAGCCATTTTTGCCTGGGATAGCTCACATTCAAAAATTTCTATCTGGTCAGAATAGTTTCTTATAGCTTGCTCATGAGGAGTGACCCTGAAGGTTTGAGAGGGATAATAAAATGTTTCTCCATCTGTGTGGGAGGAAAAAGGCTTTGCCGTTTGTGGAATTTTTGGCTTGGCCCCAAGCATTTCAAAATCAAAAGACTCTAGGAATACAGTTTGAGAGCATGCATAATTAGAAGGGGGAGTTACTGACCTCGGTCATAGTGCTTCGCCTTCAAAAGCAGCTCCTGTATTATTTTCTTCCTGAAGTTTTGTTAAGAGCATTTTCTCTGTTTCTTCTGCTTCTAGCCGAGTGGCAGATGCCAGGGGCTGAAATCTTGAGGATTTATCTATGTCCCCTTCATCCAAAAAGGATAAGGCTTTGGGCCCTTTTCCTTCATTTTGTCTTTTTTCTTCTTTTTTGGCATCTTAGAAGTTAATTATTTAGTGTTCCGCAGTCACTAAATCAACTATCTGTCTAATTAGCCTAGATGGTCATGATCAAAAGTAACAAACCAGGAAAAGCCATAAATCAACCATCCTCCTGCTGCCATTGTCAGAGCGGCAATCAGCCCCATTACCTTGTGTGGGGTAATTGCCCTCATTTTGAGTTGGATCGTGACTTTTATCCTTCTGTATACTTTGATCAATAAAACCGGAATACATCTACTAATTAAACTCATATTTATTGTAAGAAAATAAAAACATCTCACTATCTAAATTAGATTACATGTTGGCAAAGAATCCCCAGCCGGACCTTAGCTGGCTGGAGAACAAAGGAAAGTTTCTAGAAGAAGTACAAAGGAATGCAGTACATGTGCAGTAGGTACTGATAAGAAATTTGGCAAGCTACGGTGAGTCTGACAGTCCAGAAATAATAGCTCTGCTGGTAAATATAAAAACGCAGTGACAGCAGCAACCCAATGGCTGCCTGCCAAAAGTCTTTACTTACAAAGGGAGGTTTTTCTCCTCCGTCCAAAACATCAAAATAGTCCGCAAAGCCAAAGAATAGTCAAGTCCAGTCCAAATATCAATCCAAAAGGGCATATAACAAAGTTCCAGAAAGGTAGAATGACTTGCTAGCTTTTCAGTTTTGTTCGTCACAAGGCTTGAATGGCCACCACACCCCCTTTTATCCCCTGTGGGGTGTGGTCCAGTGACTCAGCTTAATCCCTGGCACACCTCTTCCTCTGCTGCACGCGCTTATCTCTCCGACGCTGTCGGGGGTCCAGTCAAGACTCATCTCCATCGCTGTCCAACTGCGGCTGCTCCAAAGTGCCTGGCTCTTGGCCTATCTCTTGGCCAACTCCTCTCCTTCACTTTTGGAGTCTTCTCCCTCTGATAAAACAGGCTCAGGGGTCGGAGTCACAAAAGTGTGGCAAAGGGAGAGCAGGCAGTGGCTCTGGGGCAAGGCTGGTGTCAGGGAATGGTGCATTCCCCGACTCGGTTGAGGCAGGTGGTGAGCAGGTGCTGGCTCTGGGGCTTCGGTGAATGGCATGTCCCTGGGCCCCGGACCCCGACCCAAGGCGAAGGGCGAGCAGGCAGCAAGTTGGCGATGACTCCAGGGCAAGGCCGGAGTCTCTTTCTGGGCACATCGCTTCTGCCTGTTGAGCCACTTCCTGAAGCTGGCAGCTCTGCAGCCAGCTGCTTTGCTTTTTTCCTCATGGGAGGCTTGCATGGTGGCTCCAGCAGAAGTGCTGCAGGGAAGTGGCTCAACAAGCAGAAGTGCTGCACCCAGAAAGAGAAGGGCAAGAGGGGCCAGTGGGCTGTGGAGGCAAAGGCAAGCTCTGGGGCGGCAGTGGTGCTCCAGGAGAGAGGGTGGATGTCCTGGGGCTGCACATGCAGTGCCGCCACCACCACCCCTCTTGGCCCCAGTGCATGCGTAAAGGCTCAAAAAGCCAGGTTACTCCCTGGTTAAAACCAGGAAATAATAACTTCTGGGTGGGTGGGCGTAGCCTCCAGATGCCATTGCTACCGGTTCTCTGAACTACTGGCCATCATCGCTACTGGATCGGCCAATCCGGTCTGATCTGGGAGCATTTCACCCCTGAACTTGCCTGTTCCTCTTTGTCTTCTGAGACTCCTCTCCTTCTTCACCATCCCTACAGGACGGTTCTGGTCTGAAGACCCCCCCAACAGCAGGGAGTCTGCTATTTCTCCAGCTGGTCTCGCTGTGATGCTTCCAGTTCCTCTCTCCTCCACTAGCTTTGTTGTTGCTCAGATTTCCTAAGGCTCATTTGACTTCACATTCTAGGATGTCTGGCTCAAGGTCAGTGACCACCCCATCGTGGTTATCAGGGATGTTAAGCTCGTTCTTGTATAATTCTTCTGTGTAATTTTACCACCTCTTCTTAATCTCTTCTGCTTCTGTTAGGTCCCTGGCATTTTGGTCCTTTATCATGCCCATCTTTGCATGAAAACCCCATGGACAGTACCAAAAGGAAAAAAAGAAGCTGGTGCTAGGACTCAAACTGCTGGAGGAGAGACTATCTCCAGTGTCTTTAAGCCACTGAGACACCGGGCTTCTGTTGTGGCTCCGTTGCCTGAGCCTGTGTCATTGGCAGAGACAGACTCTGAGAGTGAGGGGTAGGAATTGGCAAGGCCTCCCTCTCCAGGACCCTCCTCTCTGGCAATGCCTCTGGAGGACACCGAAGGGCAAGAGATAGGCTCAGAGCCAAGCATGTCCACGCAGCCACAGGTGGACAGTGATGAGGGTAATGAGTCTTGGCTGGATCCTCGGCAGCATCGCAGGGAAAGGCGCGCGCAACAGAATAAAAGGTGTGCCAGAGATTAGGCTGAGTCACTGGACCACACCCCACAGGGGATAAAAGGGGGTGAGTTAGCCTTTCAGACTGTGTGACGGAGAAAACTAACTCCCATCGAGTCACATTGCATCTCTGGAAAACAGCAATCTCGGCTTTGGAATTATTCTGACGAAACTGGACAATTCTTACTGTGAGTATTTCTGTTTGTTGATAAAAGTTCTTGGCAAGCAGCTACTGGGTGGCTGCCAAATGTCTTATCGGAAGAATTGGTTGTCTGCCAGTTTATTTAACCCCCGGCTGTCTGTCTGTGTGTGTGTGTGGGAGACGGGGACAGAACAGCTTCTGCCACCCATCTTGCTGCAAGATGACTCTGGACAGCTTACAAATGTTGAAGTTAATAACAACTCTTACATTGATACAGAAGATGCCCCCCCTTTAAAAGTAAGTAAGTGTGTCCCAATATTAAAGCTGAGGGAAGAACTTGAATCAGAAGGTTATGTTTGCCATTGGTTTATTTATCAACAACTGAAAGAAAGATTTAAACTGAATAAAAAGTGCTATGGATTTGACTTTGTTAAAAATGAATTGGAAATTTTATTATGTGGAAATGATGAACATATAGCTAAGAACTATTAAATGTTATTGAAATTGAATTTGGAAAATGAACATGTAAAACATTGTATGATTCAGTGGCAAAGGAATTTTGGATATAATGTGATGCTTGAACAATGGGAAAATATGTGGACAAAGGGTTTTAAATTTACATTAAATTATAATCTAAAAGAAAATTTCTATAAGATGATGCATCATTGGTATTTAACACCATATAAGTTATCTAAGATGTATAAAGGTATGTTGGAAGCGTAAAAGTAAAGAAGGGACTTTTTACCATCTACGGTGGACATGTGATAAAGCAAAAAAAAATTGGAGTATGATTCATATTTTAATACAGAAAATTTTGAAAATGGAGATAAAAATGAAACTAGAACTTTTCCTTTTGGGCCTAATGGAAAAAGAACTGGAGAAAAAAATCGGAGCTTTGTTACTATACAGTATATGTTGACAGCAGCAAGACTATTGTATGTACAAAAATGGAAGAACACTTCGATTGCTACTGCTTTTTGCGGCCCGTTTTTGAGGCTTTTTGCGGCCCATTTTCTGAAGAAATGGGCTGAAAAAAGCTTCGAAAACAGGATGAAAAAGCCTTGAATATGGGCCAAAAAAGCCTCAAAAATGGGCCAAAAAAAGCCTCAGAAATGGGCCAAAAAGCCTGAAAAATGGGTCAAAAAAAGCCTCAAAACGAACTGAAAGAAGGCCCAAAAACAGGGCATGCGGAGGCCAAAAAATGGCCAGCGGATGGGCGGGGCTTTGGCAATCCTCGGTCTATAAAATGCACAGACATTTTCACCCCTTTTTGGGAGACAAAAAAGTGTGTCTTATAGTCCAAAAAATACGGTAAGTACTTTTGTTTCCACATGGAGATCACTTCTGAACTTTGTGCTTGAAGTGGAAAAGAATGAAACTTTCATTTTGGGCTTCACCAATTAGACTGATAGATCTTTATAGAAATGGGGGAGGAACCGGAAGCGTCGTGGCGAGACTGGCTAAAAAATAGCGAAGCTCCGACAAGCTTCACGAAAATCCAGCCAGACAAACTGCTGTCTTCGGACTGGAACTGTTTTGGAGGGACAGTAAAGAAAGAGAGGTGCCTCAGAAGACCAAGAGGAACAGGCAAGTTCCTTGAAGGGGCAGAGGCAGCTCTTTGATCCGGAGGTGGGGGTGGCGGCCATTAAAATGACCACTCTAAGCTGGGGCAACCGGACTAAGATTTGTGCAGGAGCAGTGTTTGAATGGAGTATTGTTACCGAATGAGCGGAATTGGCCAACTTAAAAGTAAAAAGGATTTAAAAAAAAAAAAAGCTTAAAAGAGGTCCCAGCATGAAATAAGCAGCTAATTGGCACTTAGGAATTTTAATTGGAGGAAAAAGAACAAAGAGGAAGTTAAAAAGGAAGCTACCTCAACCCATACCAATCGGGTTTCAGACCTGGGTACAGCACAGAGACGGCATTGGTCGCCCTGTGGGATGATCTCTGGAGGGCTCAGGACACAGGTTATTCTTCTGTTCTGGTCCTATTAGATCTTTCGGCGGCTTTCGATACCGTCGACCATGGTATCTTGCTGCATCGCCTTGAGGAGTTGGGAGTGGGAGGCACCGTTTTATGGTGGTGTTGTGGCCCCGTCCGCTGAGCCTATTCCATTGGAGGAAGGAAGCTCTGAGCAGGAGGAAGAGGAGCCAGCCAGATCTCGCAGCCCCCCCCCCCCCTCTGGCACCGTCTCAGGTGCCAGCTGAAAGAGAGCCAAGTAGTGGGGAAACAGGTGTCTCAGATGAGAGTGAGGGAGAGACGTCATTCCTGGACGCACGCCAAAGAAGGCGAGAGAAAAGATTACTGCAGCTGCGGCGACGTATGAGGAAATAGACCTGAGTCACTGGATTGGAGTCACAGGATCAATGAGTCACTGGACCACACCTACAGCCTACTATATAAGACAGGACGGTGGGCCAGGATTTTTGTGACGAACAAACAAAACAACATAGCAACCTCATAGTCTTGGAAGCTAAATGAACGGCAAAGCTACGTAGGTGATTTTCTGTTTGTGTAAATTAATAAAGGCCTTGGCAGACGGTGTGCATATCGCTGCCAAGTTTGAGATAAGAACTGTGGAGTGTGCCAAGTGATTCTTCACCCTCGACTGGCTGTGTTTTTGTGGGTCTCTGAAGGGGGGGACAGATCAGGTGGTTCTCCTCCTACCTCTCGGGTCGAACGCAAGCGGTGTTGGCAGGGGGGCAGAGATTGGCCTTGAGGCCCCTCACTTGTGGGGTGCCCCAGGGGTCAGTTCTCTTGCCCCTTCTGTTCAGCATCTATATGAAACAGTTGGGGGAGATCATCCATGGTTTCAGGGTGAGATACCATCAATACACTGATGATACTCAGCTCTTTATATCCACCCAGAACCAACCCAGTGATGCCCTCGACATGATGGCTCTGGATGGGAAGGAACAGACTTCGACTCAACCCTGCCAAGACCGAGTGGCTGTGGGTACTGGCATCTCGGTTCATAGGAGAGGTTCCATCGTTGGCTATAGGGGGTGAAGTTTTACCCCCTGTAGACAGGGCATGCGACTTGGGTGTCCTCCTGGACTCACGGTTGAGTCTAGAAGATCATATAACGACCCTGACCAGGGGGGCATATGCCCAGATCCGTCTGGTGCGCCAGTTGCGCCCCTACTTGGACTGAGATGCCCTACGCACAGTTACTCATGTGCTAGTCACCTCACGTATTGACTACTATAACGCTCTCTACATGGGGCTGCCCTTGAGGACCACTCGGAGGCTTCAGCTGGTACAAAATGCAGCTGCGTGGGTTGTGATGGGAGAATCCCGATACTCCCATGTTACACCTCTCCTATGCGACTTGCATTGGTTGCCGGTTGCCCTCTGGGTGAGATTCAAGGTGCTGGTGATAACCTATAAAGCCCTACATGGCTTAGGCCCAGGATATTTGGTGGACCACCTGCAGCCAGCAACAACATCCCATCTCCCGGTTCGTGCCCATAGAGAGGGCCTCCTCAGGGTGCCATCGGCTAGACAGTGTTGGCTGGTGGCCCCCAGGGTTAGAGCCTTCTCTGTGGGCACGCCCCCCCCCTCTGGAATCAACTCCCCTTGGAGCTCTGGTTGGCTCCTGACCTTCGCACCTTCTGCCGGGAATTAAAAACTTGGTTATTCAAGTTCCCCAGCCTGGACTGATGGGGTTTTTATGGGTTTTTAAAATTTTATTCAGTTTAACTAGATATTTTAACTCCGTACAATGGTTTTGTGGATTTTATTGTTGTGAGCCGCCCTGAGTCCATTGGAGATAGGGCGGCATATAAGCTAAAAATAATAAAATAAAATAAATAATAAAATAAAATAAAATAAAATAATAAAATAAAATAAAATAAAATAAAATAAAATAAAATAAATAAAATAAAAAAATAAAATAAAATAAAATAAAATAATAAAATAAAATAATAAAATAAAATAAAATAAATAAAATAAAATAAAATAAAATAAAATAAAATAAAATAAAATAAAATAAAATAAAATAAAATAAAATAAAATAATAAAATAAAATAAAATAAAATAAAATAAAATAAAATAAAATAAAATAATAAAATAAAATAATAAAATAAAATAAAATAAAATAATAAAATAAAATAAAATAAAATAAAATAAAATAATAAAATAAAATAATAAAATAAAATAAAATAAAATAAAATAAAATAAAATAAAATAAAATAAAATAAAATAAAATAAAATAAAATAAAATAATAAAATAAAATAAAATAAAATAAAAAAGACTAAAGCCCAAAAGAGAAAACTTTCTACCTGGATTTAAAATTGAATTTGGAGAAATTAGAAATAATATAAGAAAAAGAAAACTGAGAGAAAGCACTTTTTAACAATAAAAGAAAAAGAAATGGAAGAGAAAGTACTTTCTATGTGGATTTAAAAGTGATACTTTGTTGCCTGGGGATTAGTGGATTGGAGAGAGACATCTGCTGGTGGAAAGAAAGCACTACAATGAATGCTTTAAACATTGAAGGAACAGTAAGAATTTTGACTATCGTGGGAAATTTTAAGGAGTACTTGTTTAAACAGCTGGATCCTGACTTTGAAAAGAAGTGAAAAAGAACAAAGCCTTAAACTGGAATGGTCAAGACAAATATTTGAATTGGATATTATTTGGAAATGAAAAGAGAGAGAGAGAGAGAGACACTACATGGACTTGAATTTTAATTACATATAAATTAAAAAATTTTAAAAAATTGAATTGACAATATGGAACATTGGAAATATGAGGAACTAATGGAAATGTTTAAAAAGGTGTGTGAAGCATTTAAGAGTGATAAAGAAGCGGAAATCTGGTTAGAATACAAAAAAAGGAAAAAGAATATAAATGTGAAGCAAGAACATAATGTTGAAGGGAAAATAATTGAAGATAAAAAAGTAGATAATTACACAGGGATTGACAGTGGAAACCAAAAAGTGGATGGGGGGGAATATCACCCAAAAAAGAAAGAAAGAGAAGGAAATGTGAAAAGACTGAGGGGGAGAATTAAAAGGGTAATAATTTTAAAAATGAGAGAAAGGATTCAGGGGAAAAGATACAATAAATATAAAAAGAAAAAGAAGAAAATAAGAGAAAGGTAGAAAAATATTAAGAAGTGGAATTTTGGAGAAACCAAAAGAAAATGGGTAAAAGAGGAAGAATAATGGAGAGAAGGAAGGGAAATAAAGCATTTATTAGTTGATTTAAGGGAAATGTGTTAATAGTAGAAAATGTATGTAAGAAGCAAACAAGAAGTATGTTGTTTATTATATAGTGGATCAGCAGATGTAATATGAAATGTAGATTGGTTTAAATATGAAAATAATTGAAATTAAGATATAAAATTGAAATGCTAGTAAATGATGTATGTAAAAAATAAAAAAGAAATATATTGTTTATTGTAAAATGGATTAGCAGATGCAATATGAAATGAAGATTGGTTTAGATATGAAAATAACTGATATTAAGATACAAAATTGAAATGCTAGTAAATCAGGAAAATAATTAATTGATGTTGGAATAAGAAATTAGGAACTAAGGAAAATAAGAGGTGGAAGGTTAATTATGTTAAAAAGTTTCAATGTAAAAATGGAATAATCTGAAATACATTGTTAATAATTTAAAAATGTGATGGGGACTTTGAAAAATATAGTTAATAAACGGAGAAAAAATCAGGGTTGCCCGGATACCATTGTGGAAAATATTGAATTGAAAATCAATACAACAATGGAGAGAGAATGGAAGGAGGAGTAGAAGGAAGAAGGAGAAGAGAGGAAGAGAGAGGAATAGAAGAAAGAGAAAAGGAGAGGAAGAAAGGGAAGGGAAATAAGAGAAGGAGAGAAGGTTAGAAAGGAAGGAAGGAGGAGGGGGGAAAGGAAGGGGAAGTAGAGAAGGAGAAGGAGAGGAGGAAAGAAGGAAGTAGAAAAGGATAGTAGAAGGAAGGGAAGGGAAAGAGAGAAGGAGAAGAATTTTTGTAAAACAAGGGAGATGAAATGGTAGAAAGACAACCCTGAGCATGTTCAAATTTATTAGGATGAAGAACGAATCAATATGAAAGTTAAAAGAGAATATACATATGGTTAACAATGGATAAGATAACTGCAAGCTGGTGAAACCTGGATTGACTAAAAGAGGAAAAATGCAAGTATTGTTTTTTACTAATTTTTAGAAAAGAGAAAAAAAAAGAAAAAAGAGTTTGGAGAAAATGTTTTGAAAATGGCGCCTAGCTTTGCTCGGGAAATGCTTGAGAAAATGGAGAGTGGAAAGCGAAGTACTTTAAAAGAAACATCCCAGCAGGGAAAAGGAACAAAATTGAGTTAAACAGAACTCCTTTGTGTGTGGTTTTTTTTTTTGAGAAAAGTTAGAAACTTTTTTAGAAGTATGACTCCTAAACAAAAAGCAAGGTGGGGCTCCCTTACAAGTCAGACAAAGGAAAAAGCAGAAATGATTCAAAAGCACTTGCAAGGAATTGCAAATGAGGACTTAAAAGATTTTATAACTAGGTCTTTAGGAAGCATTGCTGAGAAGATAAAAAGCTCACAGAAGAATCTTGAGGAGCTGGTACAGGGAAAGTATGATGAATTGAACCAAACTATTACTAAAGTAGTTTCTGCTTTTTCAACTGCGGTGGTGGAAATGGGGAAGAAAATGGCTGAAATCAGTAGAAAGTTTGATTCCAAGATGAAAGATTTACAGGAAAAATTTGTTGAAGCTGATGCCAAAAATCAGGAAATTCAGAATGATGTGATGATGCTTCAATTTAAAGCTATGGAGTCTGCTTTGAGATTAAGAGGTATAAGAGAGAATAATAGAGAAAATCTAAGAACACTTTGTGCCAAGGCATTAGCGGCATTTTTAAATTTGGAAGATGACCAAATTTTTGGCTGTATTCAAAAAGTTTACAGGGTCAATTCACGTGTGGCTAGACAGAGGAATCTACCCAGAGATGTTGTTGTCTATTTCACTGATAGAAGATTAAGAAATGACATTTTACAAAAGTCTTATTCAGCTACTTTAAGGGTAGAAGGTTTACAAATTAGGGTTTATAAAGAGTTACCATCCAGGATTTTAAGATACAGAAAAGATTTTGGATTTTTGGTGAAGGAATTGAACAGAAGAAAGATACCATTTAGATGGGATGTACCAGTTGGTGTAATTTTGAGTTATCAAGATGTGAGATATTGTTTAAATACCGTTGAAAAAGCTGAACATTTTTATAATAACACTCTTAAGGGAGCCCCCATACTTTCATCTTTTGCTATGTTGTCATCTATGGAAGAAGACAAGAAAGATAAAGAGTCTGAAAGAGAGCTGGAACAATGTGTGCAGATGGAATTACAAAATCAAAATAATCAAAGTGTGTCAGAAGAAAAAGGAGCATTAGGTGGTTTTCTAGATGATCATATCATGGAATATCCAGATTTGAAAATAAAGTATCCCAGAGATTCAAGAGAAGTGGTACCGGGCCTTGAACTGTTGAAGCAAGAATTGAAAGATAAACATATAATTCGAGATGAAAAACAAATATTACTGAAACAGCAGAGGCCCAGTATTCCACAAGTGGAAAAGCATGAGGAGGAGAAGCAACAGAAAGTACAAGTCAAGGGAGGAAAGAAACTGAAAACCACTGAAACTGAACTGCAGCTGAAACTGTGTCTGTTGATGGAATCGCTTGGTGAAACCTAAAGGTTATTTATGAATAGATGGAATCTATTACAGAAAGGATTATTTGAAATAGTTTGAAAGATAACCATCGTTATACCTAATTTTTACATGATAATGGATTTAAAATTTGTTACAAAACTCATCCTGATTTGGATTTGACATCTTGAGAAAGTTAAACAGATCACTGCAATATATGCAGAGGATCTGTGATTACCCTATTATAATTTATTGGAATTAATTATCTAGATGATGAAATTGAAGATGAAAACATCTTGGAAACCCGAAGGAAGGAGGTGGAAAGGTTGGCAGGATTTGAAAGAGTTTTAAAGGAACATCTGGGAGTGCAGCTTGTATGAGCTGCATTTGTTCTTCTTTTAACGGATACATTAGGAGTTAGGTTGAATGATCTACCTAGAGGATTACAAGATACCTTCGTGGTTGGATTTTACAAACATTAAGTCACTCGGGGGGATTTACATATGAAGAGATGTTTGTTGCTGATGGGGGCAGCTGGAATAAGAACAAAGAACTAGTTTATAAATATTGTGTTAGATGATAGTTGTTTAACTTCAATCAAGATGAAGATGAAGGGAAGATGAAAATTTGGCTACTGAGATAGAAAATTTATTTGACATAATTGTTGTGTATTTTGAAAGAACATGAAGTTTATAATAATTATGTTGGATACTATATTTATCAAGAAAAGATTAAGATTTGGATTATTAAGATAGAAAGCTATTAGATATGATTGTTATATATTTTATTAGTATATATTAAGGGGGTCTGATTTACGTAAATAATTATTAAGGTTTTTTTTCTTTTTTTGTGGTGAGGAAGGTAACTGGAATGTATCTAATTTTAATCAAGATGAAGGAAAGGATTAAAAATTGAGTGTCTGATACAGAAAATTATTTGATATGGATGTTATATGTTACACTTAGCGGGATTGATAGAAATGTTAACATTTTGTAGTGGGGCTTAAAGATTAAAAAAGTATTATTGATGGATAACTGAGTATTTGAAGTAAAATTGGTAATTGAGGTAAATATTTTTATTATTATTAGTCTTTTTATTATATTACTAAACGTTTCACTGTATCCTTTTTAGTTTAATATAAGTAAGGTTTTTTTTTTTTTAATTTGTAGCGGAAGTCAAGGGGGGGTGAGGGGGATTGGGGGTGTTTAAAATACTTGATAAATTTATGGTTAGCAAATATTTGATAGAATAATTTTATATACATTTACTAAATGGAAGTCAAGGGAGGGAAGGGAAGGGAAGGGAAGGGAAGGGAAGGGTGGGAGGGGGGAAAATGGGGGGGAATGAAAAAATTGTATTGTAAAACTTTTTCAATAAAAAAACAATGGATAAGATAACTAATTGAAATAATGTTAAGAAACTAGGATTTGAGGGTGGATGGTGATGCTGTTTATATAATAAGTATAGAAGTATTAAGATAAAATAAAAAAGTATGGAAAAAGAATATTTTGGCAAAAATTGTAACTATGTAAAATGAAATTGGATATGACAAGTTGTATAAGATATGATACGGCCAATACTCTGTTCCTAAAATATGTGTCTGTGTGTGAAAGAAAAAATCAATAAAACTTGATAAAAAAAAGATCTTTATAGAAATGGCTTGGTCATATTATTATGAAAAAACAAAAAGTTGTGATTTGATGTTAATGCCTCATTTTACTGCAACAGAGTCGGAAGTCAATGTTTCTTTTTCTTTTTTTTTCTTATCCTTCCTCACTTCTCTTCCCCCTCTTCCTCCCCACCATTTTCCTATTTACTTTTGTATTTTGTATCTTATTTTATTTTATAACTCAATAAAAATGTTAAATGGAAAAGTAAGTAAGTGGGGGGGGGATAGATAAACACATATCTTCTATAATCTATATAATGCTATCCACCTGGGTACATTCCTTTTCAACTATTTCAGAACTAGATTTATGATATGACAGTCCATGAGAGGTATTCACACAGGTTTATTGTAAAAAAGACAAAAGACACATAACAGAGGGTTACTGAACACGCAACTTCCTTATTTATTTAAGACGCACCTGACTATAAGACACACCTAAATTTAAACTTCCTTATTTTCATTTTTTTTTAAAGTCCAAAGTACGGAGTGGGCAGGTTTGGCTATTCACCCTCCATGTTTTTTAAAATTAATCTGTACAAACCAGGTTTTGTCCTAATTTCTACAGATATACAAAATAGGAAATTCCAACTTTTCAGGAGTAATTTGTAATGATTTATTTAATCCACCAAAAATGATGGGATTCACAAAAAGAGACATACACATACACCATGGGTGTCTGTTGCAGATGAAAGTACCTCAACCATGTATATATGTAGATATGTAAGAGTTAACTTCCAAACATACCCAATGTCCCTCCCATTAACTCCTCCTTACCTTTTGCTCCGCCTCCTATGTACATATATTGATGTGTTGCACTGTTGCTTTACCTCTTTGCCTGGTGTTTCCTCTGCAAGTAAGAGAAACAAATAAATATGATTAAACAATCATAACCTGAGTCTTGATCATTGGGCCTAAACCTTGAAAATCAGACACAAATTGGTAGCAGTTGATGGTTGGAAGGCCCAATCAACCAAAAGATGCAAGAAACACCAAATCTCAATGAAGAAAAAAGAAGGCCTATCACCAGATCCCTAAAAAGGAAAATGGCAGCTCAACTAACACCAACAGAAATAAATACTAATGAAAGCAACAAAAAAGGTGAGCAGCTACAAGATCCAGATGATTTTTCAAACTTTGAAGAACAAAGGTCTGAATTTGAACACGGAACCACTGACACTAAAAAAGAAGACAACATAAAAAAGAGACTCATTAATCTAATAGAAAGCACTCCGAGTGATCAAAATCTGCTTGCGAAACTCCACAATCTTTTAGAAGACCACGGAGCAGCAACAGATGATGAAGAATCGGAATGCAGCCTAAGGAAAGAAAATAAGGTAGGAAAACAAAAAGCGACTATTTCCCTACCGAAAAAGCCCGCAAAAACTTCGTGCCCTTTTCATGGCGGCCATCTTGTGCAGCAAGCACACTAAATATGGCCAACCAACAACCAATAGAATTCACCGATTTGAATCCTATGGCGGGAAGCGAAGCCTATAATAAAAACGCCTACCTGACACGAAATACAAGTGAAAATCTCTCTAAAAATAAAACAACAAACATGCCTTCAGCCCAAGAGATAGATAATGCCATGCAAGTGCTAACCATGGCATTTGGAACTAAACTCAGACTACCAACTGACACAGAACGCGCTGTTAGACCTAACTACCAACTACACAATTCAAAGTCAAACTACCTAGAAGAGGAAGAAAGCAAGAGAAACCACAAGCTGTCTCCTGCAAGAAACCGCTACCCAACGCTCACACCAGCCACGCTAGAATCTGTAAAGAAAAGAAACTACTCACCAACCAGAAGACAACGATGCATCCAATCCACCTATCCAGATGACAACGATCAGGATTGGGACCCATGCAGCTGCCATGCTGAAGAACTGAGACGCCGGAACCTCCAAGAGGACTTTGCAAGCCGCCGGTACTGCCAGGACGCCTCTGCGACGAGGACCACCTCCCAGGTGACTGTCGACTACCTGGGGCCTCCAAAAATCGATTTTGAAGAGCAGCCGGTGGTTTGGGGCCTTCCTCGAGGAGCTGCAGACAAGAGATCCTCCCTCGGTGACACCTGGAGAGAAATGAGCTCTGGGCATGCGCAGATCGCAGCTGAAAGAAAAAAAGAAATGAACATAGATACAAGTCAGTACAGATACACTTCTACCATACCAATGCCATATTGTGAGTATACTTACGATTTAGACCATGGACAGCAACAGGCTGCAAATAGCTTTTCACACCACTCAGGAACTCTACCTGCAGATTACATAAAATTAAAATTAGATGGCAGTAATTTACTGGAATGGAGCCAACAGCTCCAAGTTATATATTTAAGGGAAAATATGTTATTCTTTATTAACAATCCCCCTAGTAAGCCCTGGACTTTTAGAGTGGACTGCCTACATCATAAAGCTTATTATATCCTCATTGCTACAATATCACCCAGCATTTACCCCAGTCTGCAAAACAATCTAACTGTTTCTGAAATATTTCAAAAATTGTTTAATCTATTCTATAGCAAAAGTGTTGCCACTACAACTAGGATTTCCAGGGAGTTCCATTCTGCTAAACTGAAAAGTGGAACATCCATGAGTGAACATATTTTGAAATTAAATGCAACCAGGGCTGATCTCATTCAAAGGGGGGAAAATATTTCAGAGTGTAATATGGAAAGTATAATAATTAATTCATTGGATTCCAGTTGGGACAATTATATAACTCTCTTAGACAGCCTCAGCCTAGAATATAATACACTGGAAACTCTTACAAGTAAATTAATAGCAGAAGACAATCTTAGAAAGGAACACTCTATTGGTCATAGGGAAAGTAGAAGCACCAAGAAGGTAGAATTTCAGAACAGAGATAGGTATGCTGCAGAATGTCATACATGTGGTTCAAAGAACCATTATAGAAGAGACTGTCCTAAAAATATAAGAAAGAGACCAATCATATTATAAAGATAAACATGACAGAAATCAAAATCTCTCAGGCAGATAAACACCTGATTATAGACACAAACATAGGGATTCTTCCAATCCAAGAGATAGAAAAAATTACAGAGATAATTCCAGAGACAGTAGAAATGGATCAATGTATGGATTGTGGGGCAGTAAGATCACACACACAGATTCAAACAATGCTTGGCTCATTGACTCTGGAGCCACAAATCATACCACAAATAACAAACAAATTCTCAGTGATTTCAATGACAAAAATAATTATGTTAAAATAGCCAACCAAGACAAAGTGCTAGTGAAAGGAATAGGAAACACACATATAGAAGGTATAGGAAAAATAGAGGGGGTACTATACATCCCTGAGATCCCTCATAACATTTTGGCTACAATCAGATTGACTGAAGAAAACGAAATAGAAATTACCTTTAAAAAAGGAAAAGTGTATATGACTAAAAACAAAATTAACATAGGTAAGATCATCTCTAAGGGAGGACTAACTTATCTACAACCAGAAACCCATGGGTTAGTGTGTGCAACTGCGCAATTAGACAAACATGAGGATGAGTTGAAAGATGACAATACAAATGATACAACCTCTAATGAAAAATTGTGTAATGGTAAACCAATACATGATGAGTGTACTCATTTACTTCATAGGAAACTGGGACATGCCAGTTTTCTGGTTATACAAAAAATGTTAGAATGTTCTGATGATGCAAAAGTAAAGGATTGTAAAAATTATTTGGAATGTTCTGTATGCAAATCTTCAAAAATCAGAAATAAGCCCAGACCAAGAAAAGCCACACGCACCACACAATCAATATTTCAATTAGTGCACATGGATTTAGTTGGACCCCTGAAACCATCAATTAAATATAAAAAAAGATATTTGCTAACAATAGTTGATGACTTTAGCAGATATGGATTTGTCTACACACTCAATAATAAATATGAAACATTCAAAAAATTCAAAGAATTTCAAAAAAAATAGAAACACAACACAATATAAAAATCAAACAAATTATGACAGACGGGATCGGAATTTTTATCAAAGGATTTTTCAAATTGGATTAAAATACAGGGAATATTACATTTCAAAATTTCACCGTTTTCTGATTTTCAAAATGGTATTCGGAGAGGAGGAATGGTTTATTACAAACCATGGTTAGATGTGTGCTTGATGATGCTGGTTTGAGGCAGATTTTTTGGGCTGAAGCCCTTACTTATTCAAATTACACCATAAATAGATTATGGTCAAGTGTGATTGGTAAAACAACATACGAAGCAATGTATAATAGAAAACCAAAAATTGGCCACTTACATATATTTGGTGTTACTGCTGATGTATACGTTCCAAAACAATTAAGGTGCAAAGGGGAGAAAGTGTCAAAAAGGTTACGATTTATGGGATATGAATCAGGGACTAAAGGATATCGGTTTATAGATAAAAATAACAGATTTGTAATATCTAGGACAGCCATATTTCATGAGCATGCTAATTGGTCCAAGATACATCTTAATGAAATTTTCCACAAAACAGAAAATACAACAGACACTCAGAAGGAAAGTAAGTCACTCACTATTAAACCCAAGGCAAAAGAAATTGAGAAACCAATACAAACCAATACATCAAGAGAGAGTGGCCTGGACTTTCCAACTTACCTGACTGTATGGCGGACCTCTGTGAGAGGGTGGTCCGGATATCCCCGCAGTTGGATTGAATGTAGAGACTCCTACCCGCTACCGTGAGAGGGTAGTGGTGATTCTCCTGACTAACTTGAACTCTTGTTCTTTTGGACATTTTTGCCTACTATCACAGACTCCAAGCCATGCCTTATCATTCTGTCCATCTCCATTCTGTGCTCAGATGTACTCAAGGTCTAGCCTTCTTGCCCTGCGAGACTCCCCCCTCTCGCAGGCTTGGCCCTCTATGTTATCGAGGGCCCACCTTAATGAGGGGTTTTGGGACCCTGAGAGGTGGCATGTCGCAAAACGGGGATTGAGGGGTTTTTTAAGGTCTCTTTTAATTAGATTTTTAAGGGGTTCAGGGGTGGGGGTGGGAGTGGGTTTGAGGGAGAACCCATGGGGGGGAGGGTTAGGTCCGGCTGTTTATGGGGCCGTGGGGGGTCTAGATTCTGGAGGTAAGAGGGCTCCTACAGAGCCCTCTGTCGAGGGCTGCGCTATTAATACGCTGTGTGGGAGGGGCAGATATGGCGTGAGCAGGGGACCATATCATGTGGTGGGGGCACGCACTCGCTATCTTCGAGCGATTGCGTGCCCTGGTCCCCCGAGCTATTCCCGTTCCCCGGGTTGTTTAGAGTCTCAGGACCCGAGGCTCCGGCTGTTGTTATGCAACGCGAGGTCCGTTGTTAATAAGGCCCCCCTCATATGTGATCTTCTTCAAGAGGGGGGTGCGGACCTGGCCGGTATTACCGAGACCTGGTTGGGCCACGAGGGGGGGGGGTCCCCTCGTGGAGATGTGCCCACCAGGTTTCCTTGCATTCCACCAGCCGAGAGCTCAGGGTAGGGGTGGGGGAGTAGCGATCATTATTAAGGAAGGTCTGGGTCCGAGGGAGACCACTGTACCTCAGATAGCCGGGTGTGAGTCCATCTTTGTGAGGTGGGGTCGTGGTGGGCAGATGGGTCTGTTAGTCACGTACCTGGCTCCCTGCCATGTGGCAACGGCCTTGCCCGAGCTTCTCAATGTTGTAGCCGAGGTGGCGGTTGAGACCCCCGGGTTTATGGTCATGGGGGACTTCAATCTGCCATCCATCGGTGAAACATCTGAGATAGCCCGGGAGTTCATGGCTTCCATGACGGCCATGGACCTGACCCAGGTAATTCAGGGCCTGACCCACATTGGTGGACACACCCTGGATCTAGTTTTTGTCTCTGGTCAGTGGTTGAGTGGTCTTGATATCGGGGATATAGGTGTTGAACCCTTGTCATGGACTGACCATTTGCTCCTTCGACTCGACTTTCAGACCGCTACACCTCACCGCAGGGAGGCGGAACCGACCAGGTGGTTCCGCCCCAGGTGCCTGATGGATCCTGATAGGTTCCAGACGGAGCTTGGGCCATTTCCTGAGACACTGACACGCAACTTGGCTGAGGACCTGGTGGCGGCCTGGGATAGGGCTGCCAGTGGGGCCTTGGACCGCGTCGTGCCTTTGCGGCCTCTGACCCGGCGCCGAACTCACTTATCTCCTTGGTTCACCGAGGAGCTGAGGGAGATGAAACGCCGGAGAAGACGCCTAGAGAGCGGTTGGAGGGCCAGTCGCTCTGAATCTGACTTAACACTAGTAAGAGCTCATATTAAGACTTACTTAGTGGCGATAAAAGTGGCGAAATCTAACTATTTTACCGCTCTTATCGCGTCATCAGATAATCACCCAGCCGCCCTGTTTAGGGTGACCCGCTCCCTCCTCCATCTGGGAGCGCGGGATGACCCCTTACAGGGTCGAGCTGAAGATTTTGTTCAATATTTGGATGATAAAACAACTCAAATTCAGGAAGACCTGGCCGCTGACTGGGTTAGTTCGGGCGGGGTGACTGAAGATGACTGAGGCAGGTCCTGAGAGTGTTATCTGGGAGGAGTTCGATCCTGTGGCTCCCGAGGACGTGGACAGGACTTTGGGAAGACTGAACGCAACCACATGTTTATTGGACCCGTGTCCCTCCTGGTTGGTGCTGGCCTCCCGGGAGGTTACACGAGGCTGGCTCCAGGAGATTATAAATGCTTCTCTGAGTGAGGGTGCCCTACCGGCCGCCTTGAAGGAGGCAGTGGTGAGGCCCCTCCTCAAAAAGCCCTCCCTGGACCCGGCTATTTTGGCTAATTATCGTCCAGTCTCCAACCTTCCCTTTTTAGCGAAGGTTGTTGAGAGTGTGGTTGCGTGGCAGCTCCCTCGGTACCTGGATGAAGCTGTCTATTTAGACCCGCTCCAGTCCGGCTTCAGGTCTGGATACAGCACCGAAACGGCATTGGTCGCGTTGGTGGATGATCTCTGGAGGGCCCGGGGTAGGGCGTACTCCTCTATACTGGTGTTGTTAGACCTCTCAGCGGCTTTTGATACCATCGACCATGGTATCATGTTGCGCCGGTTGGAGGGACTGGGGGTGGGGGGCACCGTTTTACGGTGGTTCTCCTCCTACCTCTCCGACCGGTCGTAATCTGTGTTGACAGGGGGGCAGCGGTCGACCCCGAGGCGCCTAGTGTGTGGGGTGCCGCAGGGATCGGTCCTCTCGCCTCTCCTGTTCAACATTTATGTAAAGCCGCTGGGTGAGATCATCCGTGGTTTTGGGGTGGAGTTCCATCAGTACGCTGATGATACTCAGCTGTACATCTCCACCCCAGACCACCCCAACGATGCCGTGGAAGTGATGTCCCAGTGCCTTGAAGCCGTGCGGGTCTGGATGGGGAGAAACAGGCTTCGACTCAACCCCTCCAAGACCGAGTGGCTGTGGCTGCCGGCGTCCCGATATAGCCAGCTGACACCATCGCTGGTTATTGGGGGCGAATCATTGGCCCCCACGGAAAGGGTGCGCAACTTGGGTGTCCTCCTGGACCCACGGCTGTCCTTAGAGGATCACACGACAGCTGTGGCCAGGGGGGCTTTCTATCAGGTTCGCCTGATACGCCAGCTGCGGCCCTTTCTAGATCGGGACTCCCTACGCACAGTCACTCAGGCGCTCGTCACTTCTCGCCTGGACTACTGCAATGCTCTCTACATGGGGCTCCCCTTGGGGTGCACCCGGAGGCTCCAACTGGTGCAGAATGCGGCCACGCGGGGGATTATGGGAGCGACGGGGCTCTCCCACATGACACCTCTCCTGCGCGAGCTGCATTGGTTGCCAGTGGACTTCCGGGTGCGTTTCAAGGTGTTGGTGATCACCTTTAAAGCGCTCCATGGCTTAGGACCAGGGTACTTACGGGACCGCCTTCTACCGCCAATTGCCTCCCACCGTCCGGTTCGCTCCCACAGAGAGGGCCTCCTCAGGGTGCTGTCAGCCAGACAATGTCGGCTGGTGACCCCCAGGGGGAGAGCCTTCTCTGTGGCAGCCCCTACCCTCTGGAATGATCTTCCTCCAGAACTGAGAATAATTTCCGACCTCCGGACTTTTCATCGGGCCCTAAAAACTTATCTCTTCCAGCTTGCCGGTCTAGCCTGATCCCTGTTGAATTTTAAAATTTTTAGTGTTGTAGGGTTGCTGTATTTTAAGTTTTTAATTGTTTTAATTTTCAGCCAAAGTTTATATTGGTTTTATAATTTTTTAACTTTTTTTTAATTGAAAAAGTTTTACAATACAATTTTTATACTCCTTTCCCCCCACCAATCCCCCCACCCAACTACCACCCCCTCCCTTTCCCTCCCTATCCCTCCCCCCTTCCCCCCCTGACTTCCTTTATTAACCAATCATATATATCAATCAACATCAAACAACAAAAAATAGGTGAGATCCAGCTAAAAATATAATGAATTTAACATTAAGTAATAAGAAAATTAATCTAAGCTTCTAACACCCTCTTTTACCCCCTTAATTCAAATATATAGTAACCATAAATCATTTGTAAAAACTTACAGCAGTCTAACAAATATAGCAAATATAACAAATATATAAAAACTAATTTTGAGCATCATAAATTTTTAGAATAATAATATAATATAAATGTTTAGCATTAAATATAATTCCAAATATTCAGTCTTAGTAATATTATTTTAAAAAATATATAAAATTCAAATAATACATCATAATTTTTTTAAAAATTAGATAAAGTAAAGCTGATCTATCAGATATATAAACTTATTTTTAACATTATAATTTATCTAAATATTAATATAAATGTATAACATAATAAAAATGTAAATTCAAATATTTAATAAAATAATTAATAGATATAGTTATGAATCAAATACTAGTTGAAACTTCTTACTTTGATATTTATTCCGCATATACTCTACCCATTTCTTCCACTCCCTAGCAAAGGCTTCATGGGTCCTGTCTTTTAGGTATGCACAAATCTTAGCCATTTCTGCAAAATTAGACATCTTCAATATCCATTCCTCTATAGTAGGTACACTATCTTTTTTCCAGTATTGACCAATCAGTAGTCTAGCTGCAGTAATCATATATAAGATCAATCTCGTTTCAATCGGTGAACAATCCTTATGTCACGCTAGAGTTGTCTGAACGAAATTTAGATGCCAATCACATATTGTTAATAAAGAAAAAAACTTTTATTTGTTAGAACAACCACTTCACGGACTCATATGCAGCCAGGAAATGACCTCTGCTCCATCATCCCTCCCTTTCCTGGCTTGCTTCCTTATCCTATTGGTCATTATCTAAATCACTCTACTGCACTCTCTCTTAATAATCTCACAGGAATTTAACCCCCTCTTTACTATGTCAGCACTGAGAAGCTGACATCCGGCCCCTCTCCCTTCATTCTTCAGCAAAACCTGCACAAGATAAAACAACAGGTCTAATACCATTACCCCGTCTGGGACTGTGTCCCACCCCCTCCCGGCCTGTCTGGGTGATCTGCATGGAATTTAGCTATAAGGCGGTCAGCTTGAATGTTTGTGCTCTTCACCCATGATGCTTCTGATGATGGGTAACCCTTCCACTTAATTAAGTATTGGAGGCGGCCTCTGTGCCACCTCGAATCGAGAATTCGCTGTACTTCATAATGAGTTTGGCCCCCAATGATCAAGGGCCCTGGGGGATCATGTGGCACCGGCCTTAAAGTTGACCCCACCACAGGCTTCAGAAGACTACTGTGAAAAACGGGGTGTATCTTTCCTAGTAACCGGGGCAGCTGCAATTGTACCGTGACCGGGTTGATTATTTTTACTATAGGAAATGGTCCTATAAATTTCGGGCCCAATTTCCTAGTTGGGAGTTTGAGTCTCAAGTACTTGGTGGAGAGGTAGACCTTCTCTCCTACTCGGAACGGTCTTTGAGGGGCTCGGTGCCTATCTGCTTGCTTCTTATAAGCCTGTGCCGCCTTGTCTAATCCCTTTTTGACGTTCTCCCAGGATTCTCTTAGCATCGCCATCCAATCATTCAAACTGACTGAAGAAGGGGGTTCCCTGAGATATTCTGGCATGGGGACAAAATCCATACCGCTCACTACCTTGAATGGGGTTAGTCCTGTACTACTGTGGACAGCATTGTTGTACGCGACCTCCGCAAAAGATAGGAGGTCCGCCCAGTTCGACTGTTGGTAGTCTACATAGCACCTCAAGTACTGCTCTATCATGGCATTCAGTCTCTCCGCCCCGCCATTGGTGCTCGGGTGAAATGCTGAGCTGAGACCTTGGGATGATCCTATGGATCATAGGAATTCCCTCCAAAATTTCGCTGTGAACTGGACACCTCGGTCGGAGATGATTCTTCTGGGTACTCCATGCAAGCGGTAGATGTGTTTCACAAACAGCTTGGCAAATTGGCGGGCTGAGGGTAGCCCGCTACAGGGTATGAAATGTGCCTGTTTGGAGAATAAGTCTATTACGGTCCAGATCACTGTGTTTCCGCCACTCTTCGGCAGCTCTACTATAAAGTCCATTGCAATCTCCTCCCATGGTCTTGTTGGTTCAGCTACTGGCTGCAGTAACCCAGGAGGTTTTCCTGGTCGGGTTTTCATCGTGGCACAGATGTTGCAGCTCTTCACATAGCTGTCCACGTCTTTCCTCATGTGAGGCCACCAAAATTGTCTTCGTACTAAGTGCAGAGTCTTTAGAAAACCGAAATGGCCTGCTGGTCTAACATCGTGGCTCCTTTTGAGGACTAGGGTGCGTAGAGTTTCTGGGACGTAAAGTTTCGACCCTTTCCAATGCTACGTCGTTCCTCCTTGTCAAAAGATGCTGATTGTCTCGGAACCAGGGGTCCGCCAATGTCTCTGTTTTGAGCCGTGTCGTCAGGTCACCCGCTGGTTGGCCCTGCTGGTCGCGATGCTGGCGTCTGGTGGTTACTTGACCCACTCCTTGAGGCGAGGGGATGATGGCATTAACCACCTGCTCCCGTTCACTGTTGTACTGGGGCATTCAGGAGAGGGCATCGGCCAGAAAATTCTTCCCCCCTGGGATGTGTTTCAGCTCGAAGTTGAACCGATTGAAGTATTGGGCCCATCGGACTTGTCTGGGTGATAATTTCCGCGTGGTCCTAAGGGCCTCCAGATTTTTATGGTCAGTCCAAACCTCGAACGGTGTCTGGTTTCCTTCTAGCAGATGTCGCCAGGTCAACAGCGCCCACCTCACTGCAAACGCTTCCTTTTCCCATGCTGCCCAGCGTCTCTCTGTGTCGGTGAATTTGCGGGAAGTGTAAGCACAGGGCTGAAGGTTCCCTTGGCTGTTCTTTTGGAGTTGAACCGCTCCCACTGCCACGTCGCTGGCATCTGTTTGAATGACGAAAGACTGGTTGGGGTCAGGATGTTTCAAGACTGGTTCTTTTGCAAACATTTCTTTTAGTGTTTCGAAGGCTTGTAGGCAGGCCGGGCTCCACTGCAGAGGCTGTCCTGGGCGAGGTTTTGTTGCTGGACTCCCTGTTTTTAAGAGGTCGGTTAGAGGTTTGGCAATTTTTGCAAAAGAGGGGATAAATTGTCTGTAGAAGTTCGCGAACCCCAAGAAGCTTTGCAGTTGTCTGCGGGTGCGTGGGGGTCGCCAGTCAAGGACCGATTGTACTTTGGCTGGGTCCATTTCTATCCCCTCATTGGACACTCGGTAGCCTAAGTAGTCTAGCCGCGACTGGTGGAACTCGCATTTCGACAGTTTGACATAGAGGTTCGCTTTCAGCAGCTTTTCGAGCACCTGGCGGACGAGGGGTATGTGTTCGTCTATGGATTCTGTGTAAATGAGAATGTTGTCCAGGTAGACGAGGACCCCCTTATAAAGGTGATCATGTAAAACTTCATTTATCAATTGCATGAACACCGCCGGTGCTCCCTGTAGTCCGAAAGGCATCACTTTAAATTGAAAACTTCCTAGGGGGCAATTAAATGCTGTCTTCCACTCGTCTCCCTCCTTGATGCGTATGCGGTAGTAGGCTTCACGAAGGTCTAGTTTGGTAAAAACCTTCCCTTTGGCCAAGTGAGCTAGCATGTCTTTCATGAGGGGGAGGGGGTATAAGTTGTGCACGGAGACACTGTTTATCCCGCAAAAATCGACCACCAGACGCATGGAGCCGTCTTTCTTCTCCCTGAAGAAAACTGGTGCCGCTACCCGTGGTTTGGCTGGTTCGATAAAACCCCTTTGTAGGTTCTTGTCTATGTACTTTCGCAGTTCTTGCATTTCACGGGGTGTCATGGCGTACAATTTAGGTTTTGGTAGTTTCGAACCAGGGATGATTTCGGTGTCGCGGTGGGGTGGTAGTACATCACACTCGGTCTCGCTAAATACTTCTGCCAAGCCTTGGTACTCTTTTGGGATCTGGTTTTGGCCGTGGGAGGTGCTGGAGGTGGCCGCCAGTTGCTCTGTTGTCCCTTTACAGGGCGGGTTGGGCACCTGTGTTGGAGGCGTCTTTTGTCCCTCTAGAGGGAGGGGTTGGACCCCCTGGGTGGGAGGAGGGGCCGTTTTCTCTGGTTGTGGTGGCAGGGGGTGGGGTCCCCTTGCTATCCTCAGTCTGCGGGTCCCTTCTTGCCACCAGATGGTGGGGCCCCACTTGTCCAGCCAGGAGAGTCCCAGTATGACTGGGTTGGTCATCTTGGGGGCTATTATGAACCGAATCATTTCCCAGTGATCCGCTAGCTCCAGCTTCACCGGCTCGGTCAAATGTGTGGCGTCCGCCCCCCCTAGTAGGGATCCATCAACTTGCTGAAAACAGATTGGGTGGCTGAGCCTTTTAGCCCGGATCCCCAGTTTTAGGACTGTGGGTAGGTTAATCAGTTCGGGGGGTCGATTCGCATCGTCGGAGCTCCCCCTATTTTCAGTCAGATGGGCAAAAACTTCTGCAGTCAGGGAAAGTCTTAATGGTGCCTTGGTGGTGGTCCTCGTTCCAGTCGTACCTTGGCCGGGGGCCCTGTTTTTGGCCCCGGGGTTCCACACGCTGCTGCCAAATGCCCAACTCCCCCACACCTGTAGCACCTCAGTGGACTCCGTGGGGTGGATGGCCTCTGGGTGGCCCGTGATGCTGTAGTTTCTGGTCTGATCGACGGTTCCTGGTTCAACTGGGTTTTCTCCTTTGCCTGTGGTTGTTTTAGCATGTTGTTGGCACGTAGCCCTCTTTCAACTTGAGTCGCTATCCGGAACCAGTCAGGCAGTCGGTTCGGAATATCTCGATAAGCAGTCACTTGGGCGATTTGCTTATCTAAGCTTGTTCTAAAGAAGTATACTAGCAGTTGTTCAGGCAAAGGAGGTAAAGTCCCAACAACTTTCCTGAACTCACGGATATGTTCTTGGATAGGCTTCCCCCTCTGCATTAGGTGCCTGAGCTCATCTTCTACATAGGGATTGTCCCCTGTTTCTTCGAAACGGGCTCGTAGCAGTTGTAAGAAACCATCTGCATCTTGCAGTTGGGGGGCCCTGTATTTGTACTGGGCTGCTGACCAGCTCCTTGCTTCTCCCTCTAGACCTTCTGCGATGGCACTGACCAGGGCCCTGGGGAAAGGGTAAAGGTGTGCGTAGCGCTCGATGTAAATCTCAGCTGCATCGAGAAATTGAGCTAGCAGGTCCGGATCCCCATCAAATTTCCCTCTGAATCGGGGTGGTTCCACCCTCAGTGGCCTCTCCTCCCATCCCTCCCTTTCCTGGCTTGCTTCCTTATCCTATTGGTCATTATCTAAATCACTCTACTGCACTCTCTCTTAATAATCTCACAGGAATTTAACCCCCTCTTTACTATGTCAGCACTGAGAAGCTGACACCTTAACTATCCCCAGCAAAAAAAACTGAGGAGAAAATTCAAGCTTCTCCTTCAAAACGTTCTGCATAACCCACCAAAGTTTAATCCAAAATGCTTTCAGTTTTCTGCAGGTCCACCAAATATGAAAATATGTTGCATCCAAACAATCACACCTCCAACATTTAGGTTGAACATTTGGATACATACATGATAATTTTTTGGGATCTAAATGCCATCTATAAAACATCTTATAAAAATTTTCCCTCACATTCTGTGCTTGTGTAAATTTAATATTCTGGACCCAGATCTTTTCCCATGTTTCCAACATTACTGGTTCTGCAAAATTTTGTGCCCATTTTATCATACAATCTTTAACTAATTCCCCCTCTGAATCTCTTTCTAACAATAAATTGTACACTCGCTTAATATGCATCGGCCCTTTACATTTTATCTGAGTCACCAAATCTTCTTCGTGTAACATTAGTCCAATTTTCTGATCTTCTCTCCATCTCGCTTGAAGTTGAAGGTACTGCAACCAAGTTAAATTCTTCCCTTCTTCCAACAGAGTATTCAAAGGTTTCAAACTCCATCTGCCCCCATCATTAAAAAGCATCTCTTTGTATAAAATCCCCCCGAGTGACTTTATATTTGGCATAATCTGCCCAAGATCCAACCACAAAGGTATTTTGTAATCCAATTGAAGCTGGTGCTTCTTCCAAACTCTCATCAAAGCATGTCTCAAAATGTGACTTTTAAATACCCTATCCAACTTATCTTCATAGAATAAATATGCATGCCAACCAAATTCCAAGTCATGGCCTTCTATATTCAAAATTTCTATTTTCGTTGTACCAAACCAATCACCCACTTGTGTCAGCACTGCTGCCTCATAATATAAACGTAAGTTTGGAACTTTGAGGCCACCTCTTTCACGAACATCTTGCATGATTTTAAGTTTAACTCTTGGTTTTTTCCCATTCCAAATAAATTTATTTAGACCTGCTTGCCATTCCATCAATATCTTATCACTTTTGAGCACCGGAATCATTTGAAATAAAAACAAAAATCTAGGTACTGTTTTTTATTCGGCTGTTCACCGCCCTGAGTCCGCAAGGAGAAGGGCGGTATATAAATCTAATAAATAATAATAATAATAATAATAATAATAATAATAATAAACACTACTGAATGGAAAAAGAATCACCCAATCATACAAGTAGAATCTTTAACAGAAAAAGAAGCAAAATACATGCACGACGCAGTTACATACCGTAATAGGCCAGTTAGAAGCAGTAGAAACATAAAACCAAAAAAATTAGATGACTATGTACTTTCCATCAATGCCAATAAAATTACACCAAACACATATAAGGAAATATTAAAATTGCCTCAAAACGAAAGAGAACAATGGGAACTGGCAATGAAAAAAGAAATGGATAGTCTAAAAGAATTGAACGTATACACTCCTGCAAAAACACCAGAAGGAAAAACAACCATAGGTACCAGATGGATCTTTAAAATTAAGGAATTAGAGAATAACAAATATCTATATAAAGCCAGATTAGTCGCTCAGGGATTCGCCCAAAGATTTCCAGATGATTATGTAGATACTTATTCACCCACAGTTCGATCAGAGAGTGTTAAGAGCGCACTTGTAATTGCTTCAATTTTAAATTTAGATGTATACCAGTTTGATGTTCAAACTGCGTATTTACATGCAAATCTCGATAAAGAAATTTATGTGAAAGCACCTCCTGGGAAAGACATTCAAAAAGGGGAGACTTGGTTGCTAAATAAGAGTCTATATGGGCTAAGACAATCTGGAAAAAGATGGTACGAATGTTTGTCAAAAATACTTAAGGAAATGGGTTTTTCAGCAACTTCCGCAGATTTATGTTTCTTTGTCAGGAGAACTAATAACTCCCCAGAATATGTACTTATCTATGTGGATGACATTCTATATTTTGGAAAACAGAAACAAAGGTGCGATGAATTTGCAGAAAAATTAAATAAACATTTTACTTTAAAGACCTTAGGAAAAGTAAATAAATATCTAGGGGTTCAAATTGACAAAACCAAAAGGGGTTTTAAATTGTCTCAAAAAGAAAAAATACTAGAATTACTGGAAAGATGTAACATGATGGATTCAAAACCGTGTGAGTCTCCTATGCTGGTTGACTTTACCAAAAACATGAACAATAAGGGTGACCCCTTCAAAGACAATACTTTATACAGGTCTGTTATTGGATCATTATTATACATCTCAAATTGGACCAGACCAGATATTACTCTTGCTGTAAACCTTTTATCAAGACATGTAAGCAACCCAAATACTTATCATTGGGAAGGGATCAAAAGGGTTCTCAGATATTTAAAATTTAGTGTTGATGCTTGTCTATATTTGGAACCAACTCATTCTGAAAAACCTATTCTGACAAGCTATGCTGATGCTGATTGGGCCAGGGATATAATAAGTAGAAAAAGTACATCTGGGTATGTTTTTCTTATGAATAATTGTCCTGTCCATTGGTATACTGGTAAGCAAAATTTGATTGCAACTTCTACAGCTGAAGCTGAATATATTTGTTTATCCAAAGCATCCAACAATTTAACCTGGTTTGATGATCTGTTATCTAACATTTGGATTGAACCTGTTTATCCCATAATAATTAATGAAGATAATAAGGCTGCCATAGATATCTCAACATCTGAAGCTATTGGTCAAAAAGAGCGCCATATAGATATAAAATATAAACATGTTAGGCAGCTATCTCATATGGGTTTTATTAAAGCAGTGCACTGCGAAACTAATGAACAAATTGCAGACATTTTAACTAAGCCTTTACCTGCGAAACAACATGCTTATTTAACTTCAAGACAATGTATATATTCAGAATTCTACGAATCAATAACGGTTGGGTATTTTAGAGGGGGATTTGTTGCAGATGAAAATACCTCAACCATGTATATATGTAGATATGTAAGGGTTAACTTCCAAACATACCCAATGTCCCTCCCATTAACTCCTCCTTACCTTTTGCTCCACCTCCTATGTATATATATTGATGTGTTGCACTGTTGCTTTACCTCTTTGCCTGGTGTTTCCTCTGCAAGTAAGAGAAACAAATAAATATGATTAATATTATATTTTATATTATTATAATTTTATTTAATTATTATTTTATATTAATGAATCATAACCTGAGTCTTGATCATTGGGCCTAAACCTTGAAAATTAGCCACAGTGTCAAACCCGATCGTGTCACCTGACATATTGCAATGTATCTTGCCTTTGCAGAGCCAGGGTGGGCGTGGCCTGCACGTGACGCATCCGGCCCGCAGGCTGCCAGTTTGACACCCCTGACATACAGCACCATGGGAACACAAATTTTAGCTGGAGTAAAAGGAAAAGGGGAAAAATGGGGTGTTGACCAGGTATCTAATGTTTCTATTGAAAGTCTTGAGGGAGCATATCTGCCAATGTCACCATTGCCTCTGCAGGCCTTCAAGGTCATGGAAAGTTCCTCAGGAAACTCCCAAAGTCCCTGAGCTAACACCAGTGGTGGGATTCAGCCAGTTTGCACCACTTCGGGAGAACCGGTTGTTAACTTTCTGAGCAGTTTGGCAAACTGGTTGTTGGAAGAAATCATTATGGCAGAGAACCGGTTGTTAAATTACTTGAATCCCACAACTGGATGACACCCAATGTCCTTGGAGGATCTTTATTCATCTGAATAAACACATAAAAGCTTAGCAAGGTAAATATCTGGACTGTGTCTTTCTTTATACCAAGCCACACCTGAAACCGGCAAAACGGGGGGGGGGGGGGGGGAGGACACACTGTCAACTGTGCTCTTGCAACCGGAAGGTGGCACTCGTAACCTAATCTTGAAAGCAAACAAACCTCTTGAAAACCCCACCAACCCTGGCAGGGCAAGCTACTGTATATATAAACAAGGAGCAAACCCCACACTCACTAGCACTGGTGATGTTACCTAGTTGGGTAGTGAAGTATCTGCAAGCAAACAATCAAGGTCAGAGAGCACCAACAACTCCACAGTTTAACCCTGAGCTACATATACTGTATTCTCTTCTATGGGAAACCTGTTAAACTTGGTTTTTAGGAACCTCTACTTCTGGGGTGGGAGACTGGTGTTAAAGTTAGAACAACCTATCTGGTGGGAGTAAACCAGTGGTGAAATGTAAAATTTGTTACTACCAGTTCTGTGGGCGTGGCTTGGTGGTGGTGGTGGTGGGGTAATGTGACTGGGTGGGCGTGGCCAACTTTTTTTTTTAACTTTTAAAAGCATTTTTTCTACAACCTCTTCAGCCAAAGAGGTTGTTAAAAATGCTTTTAAAAGCCTCTGACGATCCCAGCTAAGTTGCCTGATCGTCAGAGGCTTTTAAAAGCATTTTTTCTGTTCTATTTCTATTTTATTAACATATTGTATCAAGTAATAAGTACAGTACTGCTTATGCAATCTCTATCATTCTGGATAATGTATAGTATTATGGAAATACAAAAAATATAAATAGACAATATTAAATATTTAAATATATAAATAGACAATACATACATCTTTGCACCAGGCTTTTTGGAGAAGTTGCGGTAAAATCTGCAGAATTTCCCTTCCCATAGAATCAGGGTGAGCACCAGACACATTGCTAAATACTTCTGCAGAATTAGAACTTCAGATTTTCATTTGTTTAGTGGTACTAACTAAATGAGCTGTGATGGCACAGTGATTAGAATGCAGTACTGCAGGCTATTTCTGCTGACTGCCAGCTGCCAGCAGTTTGGCAGTTTGAGTCTCACCGGCTCAAGGTTGACTCAGGCTTCCATCCTTCCAAGGTTGGTAAAATGAGGACACAGATTGTTGGGGGGAATATGCTGACACTGTAAATCACTTAGAGATGGCTATAAAGCACTGTAAAGCGGTATATAAGTCTAAGTGCTATTGCTATTGCTACTTCAAGAGCAGCACCTCGCTCCCCTTCCCAGGCTCCTCCCAAAAAGATTGTAGTGGAACTGAGGAGATTGGAGGGCTAACCAAGCCTGTTGCTCCACTTTGCATGGCAATTTTGAAATCCAGATCCAATATAAGCACTAGATGTTCAAAGTGTAAATCTCCCTCGTATTGCCCGGAAAAAAATCAGTTGCTCTGAACGGCCATTTCTTGGGGAATGATTTATAGCAACTTCCAGCATCACCCCACCCATCATTGTGGCAATACAATTGCCTGCTGCCTGTTTCCAAGGCAACCTGTGGTCACTAGATCACTGGACTGGAAGTTTTAGCAATGGCATCATTGCTGTTCTGTCTGCACCACAATGGTTTGGATGACGCCATAAGACCCCATAAATCACCAGTGAGGATGCTGTCAATTGAACCCACTCCTAAATCACCAAATAGAAGCTCTTCTCCCCAAATTCTGAAGATGCTCATTTGCTAAATAAGGTTCGTGGATTGCAAGGATTTTGCTTCCAGCTGTCTGTGGATCTAAGCAGACTTTCAAGGCAATAGAAAGCAGGAACAGTAAAATTTGCATCGTGCAGAACCCACGGTGCCTCCTTGGAATGCACGGCTTGCAAAAGTGAGTATATTATGCTTTTATATCCCTCTTTAAATGTATAGAAAAACATGTTAGGATTCCAGAAACTAGGATGAAGTTTGATCCTGGAACTATGGCAACAAGATTTACTCTGATGGATTTTTTTTTAATTGAACAGTTTTCATTTTACACCACATTTTCAAACTTTACAGCACTCCAGTACCAGTATCACTCATAAGTACATATCAGTTATTTTCATTATACTTCCTTTCCATTTATATACGTATCTGTTCTATATATTGTGTCATTATTCATAGCTATATATATTACCTTTTAACTTAAAAATACCTCTTAAATTATCTTTGTTCTTATTTTTACTTTTATTCTCTAACCAATTATACCATGTGTCCCAAATCAAATAATATTCTGTTTCTCCTCTTTCTTTTATTTCCATTGTTAGCCTGTCCATCTCCGCACATTCTAGCACTTTTTTATCACTATTCCATCGGAGGGCGTGCTATCATTTTTTCCAGTTTTGCGCATAGGTGATTCTGGCCGCAGTTATTATGTGCAGTATAATATATTGGATTTTCTTACAATCCAATATATTATACTGAAAGAAGCAGTGGTGATGCCCCTCCTCAAGAAGCCCTCTCTGGATCCGGCTGTTTTGGCTAACTATCGTCCAGTCTCCAACCTTCGTTTTATTGCGAAGGTTGTTGAGAATGTAGTGGCGCGGCAGCTTCCACAGTACCTGGATGAAGCTGTCTATCTAGAACCGCTCCAGTCCAGCTTCAGGCCTGGGTACAGCACGGAAATGGCATTGGTCATGTTGGTGGATGATCTCTGGAGGGCTTGGGATAGGGGTTGTTCCTCTATCCTGGTCCTGTTAGACCTCTCAGCGGCTTTTGATACCATCGACCATGGTATCATGTTGCACTGGTCGGGGGTGGGGGGCACCATTTTGCAGTGGTTCTCCTCCTACCTCTCTGACCGGTTGCAATCTGTGTTGGCAGGGGGGCAGCGGTCAACCCCGAGGCGCCTTGTTTGGGGTGCCACAAGGGTCGGTCCTCTCGCCCCTTCTGTTCAACTTTTATGTAAAGCCGCTGGGTGAGATCATCCGTGGATTTAGGGTGGCCAATGGCACCCTGAGGAGACCCTCTCTGTGGGAGTGAACTGGCCAGTGGGAGGCTACTGGTGGCCAGTACTCAGGTCCAATGCCATGGAGCGCTTTAAAGTTGGTAACCAACACCTTGAATCGCACCCGGAAGACCACTGGGAGGCAGTGCAGCTCACGCAGGAGGGGTGTCACATGGGCTCAACGAGTTGCGCCCATAACCACCCGTGCAACAGCATTCTGGACCAGCTGGAGCCTCCGGGTGCTTTTCAAGGGGAATCCCATGTAGAGAGCATTACAGTAGTCCAGTTGAGAGGAGAGAAGGACGTGAGTGACCATGCACAAGGCATCGCGATCCAGAAAGGGCTGCAACTGGCGAATCAGGCAAACCTGATAAAAAGCCCCCCTGGCCACGGCTGTCATATGCTCTTCTAAAGACAGCCGTGCATCCAGGAGGATGCCCAGATTGCGAGCCCTCTCTGTGGGGGGCAAAGATTCACCCCCAATAGTAAGTGATGGCACCAGCTGACTATATCACGACGCCGGGAACCACAGCCACTCAGTCTTGGAAGGGTTGAGTCTGAGCCTATTTCTCCCCATCCAAACCTGTACGGCCTCCAGGCAGCGAGGCATCACATCAAGGGCATCGTTGGGGTGGTCTGGGGTGGAGATGTACAGCTGAGTATCATCAGCGTACAGATGGACTCTCACCCCAAAACCATGGATGATCTCACCCAGCGGCTTCACATAAATGTTGAACAGAAGGGGCGAGAGGACTGACCCCTTCGGCATTCCCCATGCGAGGCACCTCGAAGTCGACCTCTGCCCCCCTGTCAACATGAACTGCGAGCGGTCGGAGAGGAAGGAGGAGAACCACCGTAAGACGGTGCCCCCTATTCCTAGCCCCCTCAACCACTACAGCATGATACCATGGTCGATGATATCAAAAGCCGCTGAGAGATCTAACAGGACCAGGACAGAGGAACAACCCCTGTCCCGAGCCCTCCAGAGATCATCCACCAACGCGACCAATGCCATTTCTGTGCTGTACCCCTGCCTGAAGCCCGACTGGTACGGGTCTAGATAGATAGCTTCATCCAGGTGCCCAGGCAGTTGTCGTGCCACCACACTCTCAACAACCTTCGCCACAAAACAAAGGTTGGAGACCAGACGATAGTTAGCTAATTCAGCCGGGTCCAAGGAAGGCTTCTTCTTTTTTTTTAATTGAAAAAGTTTTACAATACATTTTAACCCCACATTTTCCCCCCTCCCCCCCTTTCCCCCCCACCCTCCCCCCACGACTTCCATTACATGCAAGCATAAGTATATATCAATCATTATTAAACATTAGATATAGGTGAGATCCACAATATATATCATAAGTTTTAGCAAAAATAAGATAAATCCAAAATTCTGTACCAATAAGAGAGAAAATTTAAACCAATGAAATCTATAAATGCCCCTTTATACCTAACTCAAACATAAAATTTATCCCTTCTTTTTGTTCAAGACAGCAGTATAACCAAAATATATAAGTTTATATCAAGTTGATAATTATCTAGACAATAATATAATATATATATTTAACATAATATTATGTTATAACATATTATAACAATAAAATAAACAATAAAATATAGTAATAGCAATAAAAATAATTCTGTATTTCTTCAACCTCTATCAAAAAGCTAACTGAAGATTCTTAATTTGATATTTATTCTGCACATAATCAACCCACTTTTTCCATTCCCTAACAAAAACCTCATGGGTCCTATCTTTTAAGTATGCAGAAATCTTTGCCATCTCCGCAAAACTAGCCATCTTTGACATCCATTCACCTATGGTGGGCACACTGTCTTTTTTCCAGTATTGACCAATCAATAACCTAGCTGCAGTAATCATATACAAAATCAATCTCGTATCACTCGGTGAACAATCCTTAACTATACCTAACAAAAACAGTTGCGGAGAAAATTGAAGCTTCTTTTTTAAAACATTCTGCATAACCCACCAAAGTCTAATCCAAAATGCTTTCACTTTTCTACAGGTCCACCAAATATGAAAATATGTAGCATCCAAACAATCACACCTCCAAACCAAGGAAGGCTTCTTGAGGAGGGGCCTCACCACCGCCTCTTTCAAGGCAGTGGGAAAGGCACCCTCACTCAGAGAAGCACTTATAATCCCCTGGAGCCAGCCTTGTGTAACCTCCCGGGAGGCCAGTGCCAACCAGGAGGGACACGGGTCCAATAAACATGTGGCGGCACTAATCTTACCCAGAACCCTGTCCACATCCTTGGGAGCCATCGGATCAAACTCCTCCCAGATAATGTTCTCAAGACCTACCCTTGCCTCCTCCCACAGACTCACCCAGTCGGAGTCCAAGCCTTCCTGAATCCGAGCAACTTTATCATGCAGGAATTGCACGAAATCCTCAGCTCAACCCTGCAAGGGATCTTCCCGCACTCCCCCCACCCAAAGAAGGGAGTGGGTCACTCTAAACAAGGCGGCTGGGCAGTTCTCTGCAGATGCGATAAGAGCGGAAAAATAGTTAGATTTTGCCGCTTTTATCGCCACTAGGTAGGTCTTGATATAAGACCTCACCTGTGTCCGGTCAGAATCAGATTGATTAGTCCTCCAAATGCTCTCTAGGCGTCTTTTCCAACACTTCATCTCTCTCAGCTCCTCAAAGAACCAAGGAGCCAATTGAGATTGGCATTGGGTCAGAGGCCGCAAAGACACGACGCGGTCCAAAGCCCCAATGGCCGCACTCTCCCAGGCGGCCACCAGGTCTTCAGTCGAGTCGTGTGCCAGGGTCTCAGGAAATGGCCCAAGCTCTGTCAGGAACCTTTCAGAATCCATCAGGCGCCTGGGACAGAACCATTTGATCGGTTCCGTCTCCCTGCGGTGGGAGGAAGCGGCAGGAAAGTCCAAGCGAAGGAGAGAATGATCTGTCCATGACAAGGGTTTAATGTCTAGATCCCCTCTACCAAGATCATTCAACCACTGACCAGAGACAAAAATCAAGTCCAGAGTGTGTCCCCCTGTGTGAGTGGGGCCTTGAACTAATTGGGTCAGGTCCATGGATGCCATGGAAGACATGAACTCCCAAGCCACCTCTGACGCTTCACCTGCAGATGACAGGTTGAAATCCCCCATAACAATAAGTCTGGGGGTATCAACTGCCACCCCGGCAATAACGTCGAGCAACTCGGGCAGGGTCGCCGCCACGTGGCAGGGAGCCAGGTATGTAGTCAGCAAACCCATCTGCCCCCCCCCCCGGCACCACTTCACAAGAAGGGACTCACATCCGGCTATCTGAGGCACAGTGGTCTCCCTCGGACTAAGACTTTCCCTAATAATCGCCGCCACTCCCCCACCCCTCCCCTGAGCCCTTGGCCGGTGAAATGCTCGGAAACCTGGTGGGCACATTTCAACGAGGGGAACCCCCCCACTTCGTGGCCCAACCAGGTCTCCGTAATACCTGCCAGGTCTGCACCCCCCTCCAAAATGAGGTCACAAATGAGGGGGGCTTTGTTAACAACAGACCTGGCATTACACAACATCAGCCGCGGACCCAGGGCCTGAGGCTCTGTGCAATCTAGGACACGAGTAACACATTGGGGGCCGGAGTGCACAATTGCTCATAAACAGCGTATGCGCACCCCCGGAACATGATATGGCCCCCTGAGCCCATCGTATCTGCCCCTCCCACTATTTCAATTGCACTGCCCTTTCCGACATCCCGCTGTTCCCCCATCAAAGTTCCCTCCGCGATCTCTCTGCCATGCCCAAGTGACCCCTCATCCCACTCGGTGGCTATATGAACCCCCCCCAGGTCCATCTTTACAACCCCCTCCCCTCCTCCTGGGTCCCTTTAAAATTTTCCGTAAAAATCCCGATAAAAAGCCCCTCAACCCCCTCTTCGTTGCATGCCATTTCTCGGGGTTCCAAAACCCGTCATCAAGATAGGCCCTCGACTTCCGGTAGCACCGACCTCCGGGATCCGTAAAAGCTGCCGGAACAGCGAAAATCAGCTGTTCCAGCAGCTTGGAACTTTCCCCTCGGGCAAAGAGGGGAAAGTGAGTAAATAGGCGTGGGTAGAGCTCCTCAAATCTCCCCAGGATTAATCTGTCAGCCTCTCAAGTTGCATTTCATTCAGGGCTGACATAGTAAGGGGGGGGGGTTTAAATTCCTGTGGGATTAGTAAGAGAAACTGCAGTAGAATGATTTAGAGAATGACCAATAAGAATAAGGGAGCAAGCCAGGAAAGGGAGGGAATTTGGAGCAGAGGTCATTTCCTGGCTACATATGAGTTCGTGAGGACGTTGTTCTAATAAATAAATGTTTTTTTTTCTTTATTATCAAAATGTGAGAGGCACTTTATTTCTTTTTAGACAACTCCGCTCGGACAGATAGCCAGGAAAATCCCGTCTCTTCAAAAACTTTTCTTCTAAAAATATTTATGCATTCTTAAGCTTCTCCACGCCGACGTTGGCAGACCTCCAGATGTCTGTGAAGGCAAACAGCATTTTCAAAGGCCATGGAAGACAGCCAACTCTCCACAGGAGGTTTACCTCAGGAAGCTTCAATTTCAACAAGCTGGGAGGAAAAAATTACGATGCCTTTCGCTGGACTCTCACCAAGTGCCAGGTAATGGGGTAAGGTTCAATGGCTCTCTAAATGGCAGCATAGCCCCCCCCCCCAAGAAAAAAAATGAGAGAAGAAAGCTCCAAAATGCACCCAGGGCTTCCCTCCCTGCTCAGCAAGCAATCCAGCCCATCCACGGCATCACCCCCCTGCACCCAAATGGGAGATGATGAAGAAGCCCAAGGGCACCGTGGGCAGGCTCACAGACCCCCGCAATGGCAGGAGTGGCCACCGAGGGCGGAACCACCCCGATTCAGAGGGAAATTCGATGGGGATCCAGACCTGTTAGCTCAATTTCTTGATGCAGCTGAGATTTACATCGAGCGCTATGCACACCTTTACCCTTTACCCAGGGCCCTGGTCAGTGCCATCGCAGAAGGTCTGGAGGGAGAAGCAAGGAGCTGGTCAGCGGCCCAGTACAAATACAGGGCCCCCCAACTGCAAGATGCAGATGGTTTCTTACAACTGCTACGAGCCCGCTTCGAAGAAACAGGGGACGATCCCTATGTAGAAGATGAGCTCAGGCACCTAATGCAGAGGGGGAAGCCTATCCAAGAACATATCCATGAGTTCAGGAAAGTTGTTGGGACTTTACCTCCTTTGCCTGAACGACTGCTAGTATACTTCTTTAGAACAAGCTTAGATAAGCAAATCGCCCAAGTGACCGCTTATCAAGATATTCCGAACCGACTGTCCGACTGGTTCCGGATAGCGACGCAAGTCGAGAGAGGGCTACGTGCCAACAACATGCTAAAACAACCACAGGCAAAGGAGAAAACCAAGCTGGACCAGGAACCGTCTACCAGACCAGAAACTACAGCATCACGGGCCACCCAGAGGCCATCCAATCCACGGAGTCCACTGAGGTGCTACAGATGTGGGGGAGTTGGGCATTTGGCAGCAGCGTGTGGAACCCCGGGGCCAAAAACAGAGCCCCCGGCCAAGGCACGACCGGAACGAGGACCCAGGCACACCACCAAGGCACCATTAAGACTTTCCCCGACTGCAGAAGTTTTTGCCCATCTGACTGAAAATAGGGGGAGCTCAGATGATGCGAATCAACCCCCCAAACTGTATGATCGCGATGACGATGGTGAAAACGACCCAATGGTGAGCGCACCCATCCACCCTTTTC
Source organism: Coluber constrictor foxii (assembly GCA_038048745.1). Lineage (NCBI taxonomy): Eukaryota > Metazoa > Chordata > Lepidosauria > Squamata > Colubridae > Coluber > Coluber constrictor. The sequence continues at coordinate 42,301,748 of CM075966.1, read as the reverse complement.
TTTTCCCCATATGCCTAACAGCCCCAAAAACAGGTACCCAAGGGACTTTTCAAGCCTTAGTAGATTCGGGTTGCACGAGGTGCCTGATTAACCTACCCACAGTCCTAAAACTGGGGATCTGGGCAAAAAGGCTCAGCCACCCAATCCGTTTTCAGCAAGTTGATGGATCCCTACTAGGGGGGGCGGACGCCACACACTTGACTGAGCCAGTGAAGCTGGAGCTAGCGGATCACTGGGAAATGATTCAGTTCATAATAGCCCCCAAGATGACCAACCCAGTCATACTGGGACTCTCCTGGCTGGACAAGTGGGGCCCCACCATCTGGTGGCAAGAAGGGACCTGCAGACTGAGGATAGCAAGGGGACCCCACCCCCTACCGCCACAACCAGAGAAAACGGCCCCTCCTCCCACCCAGGGGGTCCAACCCCTCCCTCTAGAGGGACAAAAGACGCCTCCAACACAGGTGCCCAACCCACCTTGTAAAGGGACAACAGAGCAACTGGCGGTCACCTCCAGCCCCTCCCATGGCCCGGACCAGATCCCAAAAGAGTTCCAAGACTTGGCAGAAGTATTTAGCGAGACCGAGTGTGACGTACTACCACCCCACCGCAACACCGATTGCACTATCAAAATCATCCCTGGTTCGAAACTACCAAAACCTAAATTGTACACCATGACACCCCGTGAAATGCAAGAACTGCAAAAGTACATAGACAAGAACCTACAAAGGGGTTTTATCGAACCAGCCAAACCACGGGTAGCGGCACCAGTTTTCTTCAGGGAGAAGAAAGACGGCTCCATGCGTCTGGTGGTCGATTTTCACGGGATAAACAGGGTCTGCATGCACAACTTATACCCCCTCCCCCTCATGAAAGACATGCTAGCTCACTTGGCCAAAGGGAAGGTTTTTACCAAACTAGACCTTCGTGAAGCCTACTACCGCATACGGATCAAGGAAGGAGACGAGTGGAAGACAGCATTCAACTGCCCCCTAGGAAGTTTTCAATTTAAAGTGATGCCTTTTGGACTACAGGGAGCACTGGCGGTGTTCATGCAATTGATAAATGAAGTTCTACATGATCACCTTTATAAGGGGGTCTTCGTCTACCTGGACAACATTCTCATTTACATGGAAACCATAGACGAACACATACCCCTCATCCGCCAGGTGCTCGAAAAGCTGCTGAAAGCGAACCTCTATGTCAAACTGTCGAAATGCGAGTTCCACCAGTCGCGGCTAGACTACTTAGGCTACCGAGTGTCCAATGAGGGGATAGAAATGGACCCAGCCAAAGTACAATCGGTCCTTGACTGGCGACCCCCACGCACCCGCAGACAACTGCAAAGCTTCTTGGGGTTCGCGAACTTCTACAGACAATTTATCCCCTCTTTTGCAAAAATTGCCAAACCTCTAACCGACCTCCTAAAAACAGGGAGTCCAGCAACAAATCCTCTCCCAGGACAGCCTCTACAGTGGAGCCCGGCCTGCCTACAAGCCTTCGAAACACTAAAAGAAATGTTTGCAAAAGAACCAGTCTTGAAACATCCTGACCCCAACCAGTCTTTCGTCATCCAAACAGATGCCAGCGATGTGGCAGTGGGAGCGGTTCAACTCCAAAAGAACAGCCAAGGGAACCTTCAGCCCTGTGCCTACACTTCCCGCAAATTCACCGACACAGAGAGAAGCTGGGCAGCATGGGAAAAGGAAGCGTTCACAGTGAGGTGGGCGCTGTTGACCTGGCGACATATGCTAGAAGGAAACCAGACACCGTTCGAGGTTTGGACTGACCATAAAAACCTAGAGGCCCTTAGGACCCCACGGAAATTATCGACCAGACAAGTCCGATGGGCCCAATACTTCAATCGGTTCAACTTTGAGCTGAAACACAACCAAGGGGGGAAGAATTTTCTGGCCGATGCCCTCTCCTGAATGCCCCAGTACAACAGTGAACGGGAGCAGGTGGTGAATGCCATCATCCCCTCGCCTCAAGGAGTGGGTCAAGTAACCACCAGACGCCAGCATCGCGACCAGCAGGGCCAACCAGCGGGTGACCTGACGACACGGCTCAAAACAGAGACATTGACGGATCCCTGGTTCCGAGACAATCAGCATCTTTTGACAAGGAGGGACGACGTAGCATGGAAAGGGATGAAACTTTACGTCCCAGAGACTCTACGCACCCTAGTCCTCAAAAGGAGCCACGACGTTAGACCAGCAGGCCATTTCGGCTTTCTAAAGACTCTGCAGTTAGTACGAAGACAATTTTGGTGGCCTCACATGAGGAAAGATGTGGACAGCTATGTGAAGAGCTGCACTATCTGTGCCACGATGAAAACCCGACCAGGAAAACCTCCTGGGTTACTGCAGCCAGTAGCCGAACCGACAAGACCATGGGAGGAGATTGCAATGGACTTTATAGTAGAGCTGCCGAGGAGTGGCGGAAACACAGTGATCTGGACCATAATAGACTTATTCTCCAAACAGGCACATTTCATACCCTGTAGCGGGCTACCCTCAGCCCGCCAATTTGCCAAGCTGTTTGTGAAACACATCTACCGCTTGCATGGAGTACCCAGAAGAATCATCTCCGACCGAGGTGTCCAGTTCACAGCGAAATTTTGGAGGGAATTCCTATGATCCATAGGATCATCCCAAGGTCTCAGCTCAGCATTTCACCCGAGCACCAATGGCGGGGCGGAGAGACTGAATGTCATGATAGAGCAGTACTTGAGGTGCTACATAGACTACCAACAGTCAAACTGGGCGGACCTCCTATCTTTTGCTGAGGTCGCGTACAACAATGCTGTCCACAGTAGTACAGGACTAAGCCCATTCAAGGTAGTGAGCGGTATGGATTTTGTCCCCATGCCAGAGTATCCCAGGGAACCCCCTTCTTCAGTCAGCTTGAACGATTGGATGGCGATGCTAAGAGAATCCTGGGAGAACGTCAAGAAGGCATTAGACAAGGTGGCACAGGCTTATAAGAAGCAAGCAGATAAGCACCGAGCCCCTCAAAGACCGTTCCGAGTAGGAGAGAAGGTCTACCTCTCCACCAAGTACTTGAGACTCAAACTCCCGACTAGGAAATTGGGCCCGAAATTTATAAGACCATTTCCTATAGTAAAAATAATCAACCCGGTCACGGTACAATTGCAGTTGCCCTGGTTACTAGGAAAGATACACCCTGTTTTTCACAGTAGTCTTCTGAAGCCTGTGGTGGGGTCAACTTTAAGGCCGGTGCCACGTGATCCCCCAGGGCCCTTGATCATTGGGGGCCAAACTCACTATGAAGTACAGCGAATTCTCGATTCGAGGTGGCACAGAGGCCGCCTCCAATACTTAATTAAGTGGAAGGGTTACCCCTTGTCAGAGGCTTCCTGGGTGAAGAGCACGAACATTCAAGCTGACCGCCTTATAGCCAAATTCCATGCAGATCACCCGGACAGGCCGGGAGGGGGTGGGACACAGTCCCAGACGGGGTAATGGTATTAGACCTGTTGTTTTATCTTGTGCAAGCCTTGCTGAGAGAATGAAGGGAGAGGGGCCGGATGTCAGCCTCTCAAGTTGCATTTCATTCAGGGCTGACATAGTAAAGAGGGGGTTAAATTCCTGTGGGATTAGTAAGAGAAACTGCAGTAGAATGATTTAGAGAATGACCAATAAGAATAAGGGAGCAAGCCAGGAAAGGGAGGGAATTTGGAGCATAAATATCTAAAATATTTACTAATACTAATTTACTATTTATGTTTAGTAAATATCTAAAATATTTACTAAACATAAATAGAATAAAGTTAGTCTATCAAATATATATCAGACTAAATCATATATGCACAATTAACCCTCAATCAACCATAAATCATTTATAGAAACTTAACAAATGTTCTTAAAGATTTTTTTCTAGACAGCAGTATAACCAATGTATATAAACTTATTTTTAACTTCATAATTTTCTAAATAATAATATAGTAAATATATGTAACATTATAAGTTTTCTAGATAGCAATATAATTTTAATTTCAATAAAATAGTTATAATGAAAATAATTTTTCTAGGTAATTATATATAAAAAATATATATAACGTAATAGATTTTTTGAATCAAACATTTAATAAAATAGTTATAATAATAATAATTATGAATCAAAAACTAATTGAAAGTTCTTAGTTTGGTATTTGTTCTGCACATAATCTACCCATTTCTTCCAGTCCCTAACAAAGGCTTCATGGGTCCTATCTTTTAGGTATGCAGAAATCTTTGCCATTTCTGCAAAATTAGCCATCTTCGATGTCCATTCTCCTATAGTAGGTACACTATCTTTTTTCCAATATTGACCAATCAATAACCTAGCTGCCGTAATCATATATAAAATCAATCTTGTTTCACTCGGTGAACAATCCTTAACTATACCCAGCAAAAACAATTGCGGAGAAAAATGAAGCTTCTTTTTCAAAACATTCTGCATAACCCACCAAAGTTTAATCCAAAATGTTTTCACCTTTCTACAGGTCCACCAAATATGAAAATATGTAGCATCCAAACAATCACACCTCCAACATTTAGGTTGAACATTTGGATACATACATGACAATTTCTTGGGATCTAAATGCCATCTGTAAAGCATTTTATAAAAATTTTCCCTCAGATTTTGTGCTTGTGTAAATTTAACATTCTGGACCCAGATCTTTTCCCATGTTTCCAACATAACTGGTTCTGCAAAATTTTGTGCCCACTTTATTATACAATCTTTAACTAATTCACTCTCTGAGTCTCTTTCTAACAATAAGTTATACACCTTCTTGATATGCATCGGTCCTTTCCTTTTTATCTGCATCACCAAATCTTCTTCATGTAACATCAAACCAATTTTCTGGTCTTCTCTCCATCTCGCTTGAAGTTGAGAATACTGCAACCAAGATAAGTTCCTCCCTTCATCCAACAGAACTTTCCAAGATTTCAAGTTCCATCTGCCCCCATCATTAAAAAGCATCTCTTTATATAAAATCCCCCCGAGTGACTTTATATTCCGAATGATTTGCCCAAGATCCAACCACAAAGGTATTTTGTAATCCAATTTAAACTGGTGCTTCTTCCAAACTCTCATCAGCACATGTCTCAATATATGACTTTTAAATACCTTGTCCAGCTTGTCTTCATAAAATAAGTATGCATGCCAACCAAAGTCCAAGTCATGGCCTTCTATATTCAAAATTTCTATTTTCGTTGTACCAAACCAATCACCCACTTGTGTCAGCACTGCTGCCTCATAATATAAACGTAAGTTTGGAACTTTGAGGCCACCTCTTTCACGAACATCTTGCATGATTTTAAGTTTAACTCTTGGTTTTTTCCCATTCCAAATAAATTTGTTTAAACCTGATTGCCATTCAGCCAATATCTTATCGCTTTTGAGCATTGACACCGGAATCATTTGAAACAAAAACAGAAATCTAGGTAGAACGTTCATCTTAACTGCTGCTATTCTCCCAAGTAAAGATAGTTGCAGTTTCTTCCAAGTTTCAAGGTCCTTTTGAATCTTATGCCACAAAACCTCATAATTATTTTGAAAAAGTTTTATATTAGACGCTGCAACCTGAACTCCTAGATATTTCACCTTTGTAACTATTTCAAAGCCTGCCAACCTTTCTAGTTCACTCTTTTGTGGTTCCAACATGTTTTTAACTATCATCTTGGTCTTTTTCTGGTTTAGTCTGAAACCTGAGACCAAACCATATTCCTCTATAGTGTTTTTCATCTGGATGACTGATTCCAAAGGTCGTGTTAGGGTAACAACCAGATCATCTGCAAATGCCTTTGTTCTGTAATCCTTTTGCCTTATAACTATTCCATTCAAATTGTTCGAGTCCCGTAAAGAATTCATCAAGACTTCTAAGGTTAAAATAAACAACAATGGGGATAACGGACAACCTTGTCTGGTACCCTTCTGTATATGGAAATTGGTAGTTAAGCTTCCATTAATAACCATTTGTGCTGTCTGTTCTTGATAAATTGCTGAAATTGCTTGTATAAACTGCTCCCCAAAGTCCATTTTAAACAAAGTCTTTTTTAAAAAATCCCAGTTGACTGGATCAAAGGCCTTTTCTGCATCCAAAAACACCAGCACCGCAGAGATCTGCTTATTTTTCTCAAGATATTCCAGTAAGAAAGCAAGAGATTTTTATACTACCGTGTTGCAGGCTGGAAAGCCCCCATCTCCACAGGCTAGAAGAAGGAAAGATGCTGAAGGGGCTAGAAAGGGGGAAGAAGAAACAATGCAGGCTCAAGCTCAAGGGGGTGCATTGACTACCCAAGAACAATTGTTGCAAATTACGGAGGATGTACAATTATTGGATTTATTCAAAAAAATGGAAGAACCCAAAGATCAAAGACAGACACGGGTGGCAACTAAACATAAAGAAGAACTAAAGAAACAACAGATGATAACCCAAGAAATGGTATCTACCAATACAGAAGCTGTGGGAGGAGCTAGACCTAAGAAAAAATCCCATCAGGATTTTCAGAAGGTTCTCCAGAAGCTTTCAGGAGCCAAAAATGGCAATTAAATTTTTGACCTGGAATGTCAATGGATTAAATTCACCACAAAAGAGGAGAAAGATATTTCATTATTTGAAACAATTTAAAAATGATGTAATTTGTTTGCAAGAAACTCATATAAGGACAAATGATCAAAAATATTTGATAAATGCTAGATTGGGGACACATTTTGTAGCAGCTGCACCGGAGAAGAAAAATGGAATAGTTATATATATTAGAAAGGACTTAACGGCTAAATTAATTGAAGCAGATATACAAGGAAGGTATATAGCAATTGAATTATTAATAGAAGGGAAGAAAGTCCTTTTAATGGGAATATATGCACCAAATCAACAACAAGAGAAATTTTATAAATTTTTGCATACAAGGCTAGTACAAATGGATTATACATCATGTATACTGATGGGTGACTGGAATGGGGTAATTGATACTAAGAAGGACAAGAAGAAAACTGTGCCAAACTTGCATACACGGGCTAAACTCCCCCAATCCTTTTTTGACATGGTGGATGATATGGAACTGAGAGATATATGGTGCGAAAGGAATTTTGATGAACAAGATTTTACTTTTTTTTCTGACAGACACCAATCTTTTTCTAGAATTGATTTTATTCTAATTACTAATGATTTTCTTTCTAGGGTTAAGAAAACCAAGATTTGTCCAAGAACATTATCAAATCATAACCCGGTATGGATGGAACTAGAAGTTGGAGAAAAATCCAGGAGGTCTTGGAGGTTGAATGAGAATTTGTTTCTATATGAGGCAAATGTGAATGAATGTAAAAAATTAATTAAGGACTTTTTTGAATTAAATTTGCATAAGGGCACGTCCATGGAAATGGTTTGAGATGCAAGTAAAGCATATTTGAGGGGAGTGTTAATAAATTTAAACAATGTACACAGGCAAAAACAGGGGAAAAACGGAGGGAATTGGAGGAGGAAATAAAAAAGAAGGAACAGGCATTAATAAGGAAACCAGATGATAAGAATATAAAAGAGGCTATTACAATATTGAGAGGGCAGTTCAATATGTTGATGTCAGACCAGGTGGCAACAAATTTGCAATATGCTAAGCATAATACTTTTTGCAATGCAAATAAACCAGGCAGATGGTTAGCGTATATGTTAAGGAAGAAACAAAAATCACGTACAGTAGAAAAAATACAATATAAAGGTAAAGAGGTATACCAACAGAGTATGATTAAAAAAGCCTTTTTAGATTTTTACACGAAGCTTTATGTTGGTGATAATATACAGGGTAGTGATATGATAGATTTTTGCAGAAGGAGAATATCCCTATAATTAATGATGAACAAAGAGAAAGATTGAACTCAATGATTACTACAGAGGAAATTATCCTTGTAATTAATCAACTGAAAATCGGAAAGGCTCCTGGAACAGATGGTTTGACATCGGCATATTATAAAAATCTCCAACTTGAAATGGTGGAACCGCTTAAGGAGTTGTTTGTTAAAATACAAATGGGAGGAGAGGTACCACCATCTTGGAAAACAGCCTTTATATCTTTGATTCCGAAAGAAGATCAGGATCATACTCAGCCAAAGAATTACAGACCTATATCTTTACTTAATACAGATTATAAGATTTTTGCAAAAATTTTAGTAAATAGGTTAATGTCAGTTATGCAATGTGTGATTAACAATGATCAAACTGGGTTTATACAAGGTAGACAAATGAAAGGCAATGTAAGGCAAATAGTTAATATACTGGAATATTTGGGAAGGAACAACCAGGTCCCTGCAGTGCTCATGTTTTTGGATGCAGAGAAGGCGTTTGATCGATTGAATTGGCAATTTTTAGAGAAGGTAGTTCAAAAGATGCAATTAGGGGAGTATTTTATAAAATCAATTCAAGCAATATATCAGAAACAAACAGCAGAAATAATAGTGAATGGGAACTTAACTGAAACATTTAAAATTGAAAAAGGAACAAGACAGGGATGTCCCCTGTCACCATTGCTGTTTGTTTTGACCTTGGAAGTGTTGTTGAATAAAATACGGGGGGCAGATAATTTACAGGGTATTAAGATCAGAAAACAAGATTATAGAGTACGAGCATTTGCAGATGATGTGGTTGTAACTTTAAACCAACCAGTAAAATTGGCTATAAGTTTAATGGATATAGTTAGGCAATATGGTCAAGTATCAGGATTTAAAATAAATGTAGGGAAAACAAAGATGTTAACCAAGAATATGACTATAAAAGAAAGAGAAGAGTTGGAGAGAGTAACTGGCTGTGAGATAGTGAAGAAGGTTAAATATTTTGGAGTTTATACTGCAACATCAAACAGGAAATTATATAAATATAATTATGAAGTGCTATGGCATAAAATACAGGCAGAGTTAGAGAAGTGGAAAAAATTACAATTGTCATTGCTGGGAAGGATTGCAGCAGTTAAAATGAGTGTTTTGCCTAAGTTTTTATTTCTTTTTCAAATGATACCAATACTTAAAAAAGATGCAAATTTGGAAGAATGGCAGAAAGGTATTAATAAGTTTATTTGGGCTGGCAAAAAACCAAGAGTCAAGTTAAAAATAATGCAAGATACACGTGAAAGAGGAGGCTTGAAAATGCCAAATCTTAAATTGTATTATGAAGCAGCTGTCTTATTGGTTATCAGTGATTGGATTAACCTAACAGAAGAAAGGATACTGAATATTGAGGGTTATGATTTGATATATGGCTGGCATGCTTATTTGATTTATGATAAAAAGGTGGATAGGACTTTTAAAAGCCATATATTAAGGAATGCTTTTTTGCGTGTCTGGAAAAAATATCAATATAAATTAAATGATAAGATACCTTTGTGGACAGTTCCCAGACACGCAATAGAGAATATAAGTATAGAGCAACGACAGGATACAATTACTTATAAAGAACTATTGACTATAGAAAAGAATGTATTACAGTTAAAGTCTTTGAATATATTAAGAGGGGAAAGGGCAATTCAAACATGGTTCCAGTATGTACAGTTGCAGAACAGGTGGAAAAAAGATCAAAAAATTGGTATTGCACAAAGTGAAGAGCATCTGATACAACAATTCAAAGATCAGAGGCCAATGCATATAAAAAGATTGTATAACATACTGATAGAAATTGATTCAGAGACAGAATCAGTTAAAGATTGCATGATAAAATGGGCACAAAATTTTGAAGAACCAGTAATGATGGAAACTTGGGAAATGATCTGGGTTAGAAATGTAAAATTTACACAAGCACAAAATCTACGAGAGAATTTTTATAAAATGTTTTATAGATGGCATATGGATCCAAATAAATTAGCTTGTATGTATCCCACCTTGCAATCTAAATGTTGGAGATGTGATATTGTTGATGCTACTTATTTTCATATCTGGTGGACATGTAAAAAAGTTAAAGCATTTTGGATAAAAATATGGTGGATTATACAGAACATTCTGAAAAAACAGTTAAAATTTATTCCACAGCTGTTTTTGTTAGGTATTGTACAAAACTGCACGGTAATAGAAACTAACCTGATGTTGAATTTAATAACTGCAGCAAGACTTCTGGTGGCGCAGTATTGGAAGAAGGAAGACCTACCATCTATTGAAGAATGGACATTAAAAGTAATGAACTTAGCAGAAATGGCAAACATTTTGGCATATTTAAAAGACCATTCAAATGAAAAGTTTAGGTTGGAATGGAATAGATGGATAGAATATATTCAAGGCAAATATAAGACTAGAAAATTACAATTAGTTTTTGAATAAGGAATGGGTTAAGAGAGTGTTATAAAGTACTTAAGGTTAGATTAGCTAAAGGGAGTTAAAAGTTCATGAGGGTGATAAGAGACTATACTGTAGATTATTAGCTTAAATTAGTTTATGATTGTTTAATGTGATACTCTGTATTTTGCTTTGGGAAGTGGGGGTTGGGGTTGGGCTAGGGAGGGCATGGGGGGAACGGGTGGGGGGAAGGGGAAATATATGTAAAACTTTTAAAAAACTTTCAATTAAAAAAAAAAGATAAGCCCTCGATAACATGGAGGGCCAGGCCTGCGAGAGGGGGAAGTCTCGCAGTGCAAGAAGGTCGGCTTTTGGGAGCATCAACCAAACCAGGGATGGGAAATGAAGGCCAGTCCAGGAGTCCATCAAAGTCCAAAGGGATAACCGGGCATAAAAGGTCACAAAATGTCCATTTGTAGGGCTGGATTCCACTGTCCTCTCACGACAGGGAGAAGGTCCAATGTTCTTTTTCCCCTCCAATGGAGGCTAATGACCAACCATCCTCTCATAATGGCTGGTCCCGTTACAGATGGTTATCGGGAATGATGTTATGTCTTCTCCGTTGGGGTATAGGAAGTCCCTCAGCCCCCTCATAATGGTGCTCGGTCTCTCCCACCAGCGTGGGCGTGAGTGGAAACATGGTAAGAGGTCCAAAATGTAACGGTTCATAAATCCCTCCCCCGATAAAGAAAAGGGGGGGAGGGGAAGGCGGGGGAAGGGAGGGGGGAAAACAATGTCCCCAGAGGAGGGTATCATCTCCTCCTCTGCCGATTTATAAGTCCAGGCCTCCTCACCTCGGCTTCTTCTCTTCACCCTCAGCAAACAATTGCCATTTCGGTATTCCACGACAGACGCCATCAGCGGCGCCAGTACTGTCCCCCCTCACCCCTCCAGCACCCTAAGACAGCTACGTCTGGGGGGGGGGGAACAACCAGCACTACCAACCCGCCTCTGTCAGCATCACCGCCCTGGCTCTATTGCTTTGAGTGGGGGGGAGGGAGGAGGGGCTACTCGCATTACTGCCAGAGCCACCATCCTCCTCCAACCCCTCATCTTTGATGAAAAATAATAGAGACCGCAGCCACATAATTCCCTGCGGCCAAGCCAAACTGCCACCACCATCTCTGTCACTGTTGCTGCCGCTGCTGCCGCCATCACTGCCACCATGGCTTCCGTTTCCCCATTTAATAATACTTTTGCTGTTTGGATGGAGTAGATTGCACTTATCATCCCCACAAATTTTTCCCCGAAATTCATAAATTTTAATTGTTGAATAAGAAACTGCCAATTTAAATTATCAAACACTTTTTGCGCATCTAGAAAAATCAATGCTACTTGTTTCTCAGGATGCGCTTCGTAAAATTCCAGAACATTCATAATCATTCTAGTATTGTTTCCCAACTGCCTTTTTGGCAGAAACCCGTTTTGGTCTGGGTGGATGATTTCATTTAATAGTTTTTTTACCCTTTCTGCAATTATGGTAGCAAATATTTTATAGTCAGCATTTAATAATGAGATGGGCCTATAATTTTTAATGTGCTGGTGGTCTGTGTCCTCCTTTGGTATTAATATAATATATGCCTCTGTCCATGAATTTGGTAATTTGGCTTCTGCTAGTGCTTCATTGTATAGTTCCAGCATTAACATCTCAAATGATCCATGTATGGTTTTATATAATTCCGCGGAGAGCCCATCAGGTCCCGGTGTTTTGTTATTTTTTTGTTTTTTAACTGGCTCCGTTAATTCCATCATGGTTATTTTATCGTTCAGCATCTTTCTCTTTGTGGCCAGTATTGTGGTTAGATCCCTCTCCTTTAAGTATTGTTTAATACTCTCTTCCAAAATACCTTCTTGACTATACAAATCCTTAAAAAATTTTTGAGTGATTTTTTTTTATCTTTCAACCGGTAGTGTACGTTCCCATTCTCATCTTGCAATTGTTGTATTAATTTTTTCTCTTTTTCTTTTTTTAATTTATGTGACAACCATCTCTCTGGTTTATTTGTGTGTATGAAAAAAATTTGTTTCATCATTTTAACATTTTGTGCCATTTCTTCTTGTGTCATTAAATTTATTTTGTGTTTTACTAAGTCTCTTTTCCCTTTTACGTTATCATTCTTGGGTTCTTTTTGTAATGCTAATTCCAGTTTTTTAAGTTCCTCCTGAAGTATGAAATGTTGTTTTCTCTTTTCCTTATTTCTTCGTGCCACATATGCGATCGTTAATCCCCAAACATAAGCTTTGGTCATGTACTACAGATTTTATTATTATTTTATTTTATTTTATTTTATTTTATTTTATTTTATTTTATTTTATTTTATTTTATTTTATTTTATTTTATTTTATTTTATTTTATTTTATTTTATTTTATTTTATTATTATTTTATTTTATTTTATTTTATTTTATTATTTTATTTTATTTTATTTTATTATTTTATTTTATTTTATTTATTTTATTTTATTTTATTTTATTTTATTTTATTTTATTTTATTTTATTTTATTATTTTATTATTTTATTTTATTATTTTATTTTATTTTATTTTATTTTATTTTATTTTATTATTTTATTATTTTATTTTATTTTATTTTATTTTATTTTATTTTATTTTATTTTATTTTATTTTATTATTTTATTTTATTTTATTTTATTTTATTTTATTTTATTTATTTTATTATTTTATTTTATTTTATTTTATTTTATTTTATTTTATTTTATTTTATTTTATTTTATTTTATTTTATTATTTTATTATTTTATTTTATTTATTTTATTTTATTTTATTTTATTTTATTATTTTATTTTATTTGGCTTATATGCCGCCCTATCTCCAACGGACTCAGGGCGGCTCACAATAATAAAATTCACAAAGCCATAGTACAAAGTTAAAATCTGATTAGATCAACTAAAATTTAGAAACACATAAAACCCCATCAGTCCAGGCCGGGGAACTTGAATAACCAAGTTTTTAATTTGCGGCGGAAGGTGCGAAGGTCAGGAGCCAACCGGAGTTCCAAGGGGAGTCGATTCCAGAGGGTGGCCGCGCCCACAGAGAAGGCTCTACCCCTGGGAGCTGCCAGCCAACACTGTCTAGCCGACGGCACCCTGAGCAGGCCCTCTCTATGGGCGTGAACTGGGCGATGGGATATCATTGCTGGCTGCAGGTGGTCCACCAAATATAAAGAGCTGAGTATCGTCAGTGTATTGATGGTACCTCACCCCAAAACCACGGATTAACTCCCCCAGCGGTTTCATATAAATGTTGAACAGAAAAGGCAAGAGAACCGACCCCTGGGGCACCCCGCAAGTGAGGGGCCTCAGGGTCAATCTCTGCCCCCCAGCCAACACCGCTTGTGTTTGACCCAAGAGGTAGGAGGAGAACCACCGTAAAACGGTGCCTCCCACTCCCAACCCCAACATTGTTTCTTCTTTCTTGTTTTCTTTAAGGAATAATTCTGCTTCTTTTTCCATAATTTGCACGTAATCTTTTTATTTCAAAATCGTTTGGTTCAACGTCCATCTCCTTGTCTTTTTCTGTCCTTTCCATCTCACTTTCAGGAGGTTTTGGTCTGCCCAGGTATTTGTCATTATATCTACTTCTTTGTCTCTTCTCAGTTCCAGGTTCATCCATACCATATCGATTTTTAACCATGAATTATGAGGGCTTGAATAAAAGGTGTATTGATTCTTCTTTAAGTTTAGATCTCTCCATATATCTTGTAAGTTCAATTATTATATCATCGCAAAGAATGTATTTGGCAGTGTTCTTTTTTTCTTGTTTTTTTATTGCTTCTGTAATCTTTCTTAATGTCCAGAACTGCGTTAAAATCACCCACTAGGCATATGTTTTCATGTTCTGTCTCTATTATTTTTCCATGTAGTTTATGATAGAATTCCTTCTGATTGTTGTTCGGTGCATAGATTACCGCGAGCAATATTTGTTTCTGATTTGTTGCTATTTCTTCCATCCTCGTCAGGACAGATTTGCTTAGGTTTTAGCCACTCTTTAATATACACCGCTATTCTTCTCTTCTTTTGCTATGCATGAGATAAATACAATTTCCTCATTTTGGGGTGTTCTAGTATACTACCGTATTGCTTCTTGATATGTACTTCCTGTAGCCAAACAATGTCCATATTCTGTTTTTGTAGTCTTACTAGTGTTTGTTTCCTTTTTGCTGGTGAGTTCATTCCATTGATGTTGATTGAAATCATCTTGATTTCCTCCTCCATCTTATTGTTTGTATATGGGTCTCGGTCCTCTATTTGTCATTGTTCCTCTCTGCACACTTATTCTTGCACCTTCTTTTCGAATCATTACGTTTCCATCCATCTACTTTCATCTTGGTCTGCCTCTTTCTCTTCTATTTGCTGTTCTTCTTGACTCTTGCTCTCTTTCTCTTCCCTACTATCTTGCTCACATCAACTTGCAAAGCTTTCAAGTTGCCATGAGCAGGAGGGAGGGAGAACTGAAGTGAATTCCATACATTCTTTCTGACCACAATCAGAAGGAGGGTGTTAGGATTCACAGCTAGCCAAAGTGGTTAACTGGAGAATGTGATTTATGACATGGCCAGAGAGGAGGGGAGAGACAGGGTCATAGGGGAACGTAAATCTACGTGGAATCAGTTCTAACTGCATCCGAGTATTGCCGGAATGTTGCTCCTAATAAATGAATGTATTTCCTTTGAAGTTTGGATCATGGCTCATGAATTAATTAGGGCATCTTTTGGAAACTTGACAGACAGTTAGAACTACTTTCAAAAATCTGTAAAGATTACCAGGTTTCCTGAATCCTGGACTCTCCAACAGCTCCCCGATGTCTTGGGTGCTGGGAGAGGAAATCAGGCAACCATGGCCAGAGATAAGCTATTGGAAGAGACCCTAATTGCAGCCAGAGTGCAGCCTCCCTCGGACTTCAAAGCTGAGATGCCTGCTTCAGCGGCGGAAGCAAGAAAAGATGAGTATTGGGGGGAGTTAATCTCTAAGGCAGCTGAAGTCGAGTCTCCCCACCCCAATGCCATGAAAAAGGGGAAGCCCCTCAGCAAGCTGGAAAGAGTGGAGTGGAGGTTGGACTGGAAACAAGCCAGGCTTCCAAAGCCCCTGGGGAGTTCCAGAGAGCAGCCTAGAGAGGAAGGAATTTGACCAAGCCACCCTTCCCGATGAGGGGCCGTCATGCAGGCCAAAGGAGAGGGGAGGAGCAGTGGACCCCTTTGAAGTGAGGAGAAGCAGACAGGAGCACAGCCCCCCTTCTCCACCCATCAGAAAGAAGCCGCAACCAGTGTCTTTCCCACACAGCAGGCAGGATGCCCAGGGCAGACAAACCCCTCTCTCCCTCCAAACTAGAACTGAGGAAGAGGGTCAGTTACATCAAATGCAAGCATACAGAGGCCAACAGGGGGAGAGAGGAGCAGTGCTGAGTGAACTGTCCCAGTTCAGAGGAAAGTTTGATGGGGACTCAGACCAGCTAGCTCTATTCCTTGACTCAGCTGAGATCCACCTAGAATGTTATAGACACCTCTACTCATCCCCCAGAGCCATGGTGAATACCATCCCAGAGGGGCTAGAGGGGGATGCAGGGGAATGGCTAGCAGCCCTCCACAAGAGGAGAGCCCCCCAACTGCAAGATGTAGATGACTTCCTACGACTGCTACAGGCCAAATTCAAGGAGACAGAGGAAGACCTGTATGCAGAGGATGAGCTCAGCTATCTAAAGCAGAGGGGCCATCTCATTAAAGAGCACATCCATGAATTTAGGAGAGTCATTGGGAGGCTACCCCCTTTGCCAGAGCGGTTGCTAGTGCACTTTTTCAGAACAAGCCTGGACAATCAAATTGCCCAGGTAACCGCTTACTTGGACATCCCAAACCAGCTCTCTGAGTGGTTCCGAGTAGCAATAAAAGTTGACAGTGGATTACGTGCCAACAACATGAGAGAGCAACCAGACACGAAAGAGAGGGAGCAACCCGACCTGAAGCCAGCCCTCCCTCGAAGCCTGCTGAAGTGCTACAGATGTGGGGGGAAGGGCCACATGGTATCTGTATGCATGACCCCAGTCCCAAGGCCTAGGCCAGAGCCACCACCTAGGACACAGCTGGAACGAGGCCCCAAATGAGCCACCAACAGGTCCTGGAGGGCCCTCCAGGCTGAAGAGGTCCCTTCCCACGCAGCTGAAGGGGGGGAACACCAGGCAACGATGACCAGTTGTCAGAATCCTATGATAGCAAGGACGAGGGTGAAAACGACCCAATGGTGAGGGAACCAGTCCACCCTTTTGTTTTCCCAATACACCTCATAGCCCCAAAAACAGGGACCCAGGGGGCCTTTCAAGCCCTGATAGACTCAGGCTGCACTAGATGCTTGATCAATCTAACCACAGTCCTGAAACTGGGGATCAGAGCAAAAAGACTGACCCACCCAATCCGGTTCGAACAGGTTGATGGGTCCCTAATGGGGGGAGCCTATGCCACTCACCTGACTGAACCAGTGAACCTAGAGCTAGCGGACCACTGGGAAGTAATTTGATTCGTAATAGCCCCCAAAATGACAGATCCAGTCATACTGGGACTCTCGTGGCTAGACAAGTGGGGACAATCTGGTGGCAAGGGGGTACCCGCAGATTGAGGATAGCAAAGGGGCCCCAACCCTTGCCGCTCCAACCAGGAGAGACGCCCCCCACACAAGAGCCCCAACCTTTCCTGCCTGAACAAAAGAAGATGACGCCGACACGAGGGCCCCTTCCGAAGGGTATTGCGAAGCAGTTAGGGGCCACATCCAAAAGCCCCCACGAAACAGAACAGATCCCAAGAGAGTACCAAGACCTTGCAGAGGTATTTAGTGAGGCCGAGTGTGACATTCTACCACCCCACCGCGAAGCCGATTGCGCCATTGAAATCATCCCTGGGGCGAAACTACCCAAACCTAAATTGTATGCCATGACGCCCCGTGAAATGCAAGAAATGTGAAACTACATAGACAAAAACCTACAAAGGGGCTTCATTGAGCCAGCCAAACCCCGGGTGGCAGCACTGGTCCTCTTCAAAGAGAAAAAAGATGGCTCTATGCGCCTGGTGGTTGATTTTCTTTCTTTTTTTTTTTATAATAATTTTTATTAATTAAAATAACATTACAGACAACGTATACAATACTTAACCCTGTGCTATACATAAGAAAGGAAGATTTGGTTCTTCGGATATATCCTCATGAACACCAAAATCCACGTTTTCGGGGTACAGGTACCGAAGCATCCAATTTTCCCAGCGCATAGTCCACAAATGGTTTCCAAATTTTCCAGAAAACATCTTTATAATCGCCATTTCTAACTTTAATATCACATGTCATTTTATCGTTTAAGGCTAATTTCCACATTTCACAATACCATTCTTCTATTCTAAAATTCACCTCTAATTTCCAATATCTGGCTATTATGATTCTACCAATTATAATCATAATTCTGATCAATTCTTTCTCATATTTTGTTGGTTCTATTTCCTTGATTATCAACAGTAATATAGATTCTGGTCTCAATATTATTGCTTTACCCATCATTTCAAATATCATTTTCTCCAATTGTTGCCAAAACGTTTTAACTTTATCACATTTGTACCACATATGTTCATAAGTCCCTAATTCCATATCACATCTCCAACATTGTTTACTAATTTTGTTATCCATCAATGACAGTCTTAATGGAATCAAGTACCATTTCCAAACAACCTTGTAATTATGCTCTTTAATCCTTACAGATAAAGTCTTCATAATTCTGCTCTTCCAATTCACATTCCAATCTAAATCTGATATTTTAATATTAAGTTCTTTTTCCCAATTCATCTTCATCACTCTTTGTGGTTTTCCATCAAAATTTATAATCTTATATATCTTACTAATGAGTCCCTTTAGCCTAATTTCATCTTTCATAATTTGGAATACTAAATGTTCAAATTCGGTTTTACTTCTGCTTATCGAACAATTGTCCCTTACTTTCTTAGTCCATTTTTCTATCTGTATTTTTTCAAACCAGCCTAAACCCAATTTTTCAATGATTTCTTTTTTCCTCCTTTCATTTTCTAAGGCTTTTAACCAAGCTATTATAATTTGTATATTTTCATCTTCCATTACCCTATCGCGACTTATATTAGTTTTAATCGGCCAATTTTCAATTGTCTTCCCTAAGAAAATTATATCTGGAATTAAAATTTTAACAAATTTATTCCAAATTTTACTCAGTCCCTTTAACCAATAGCTATTAATTACACATTTTGATTTTGCTTTATCTAAAAACCATGTTGAGCCAAATCTCTTGATATCTTTTAATTCTAAATCTCTCCAATGACTATCTTCACCTTTAAATATTTTTACCACAGTCCAAATAGCATAAACCCAATAATAATTGAGTAATTTAGGGATTCCTAATCCACCTTCCTTTTGATTTTGATACCACAGTTTCTTCATTAAACTAGGTCTTTTCCCACCATTGCAAAATTTATCTATTTTCTTCTGATATCCTTCAATATCTTTCTCTGTCAAATTTAATGGTAACATCTCAAATAAGAAATTAAACTTTGGCAACAACATCATCTTACACATTGCAATTCTACCAAACTGAGACAACTTTATTGTTTTATATTTACTTAACTTTTTCTCAATTTCATTCATCATCACAGCATAATTTAGTTTTTTCATATCTTTGACTTTGAGTGAAAGTGTTATGCCCAAATATTTCAGTGTATTTTTGATCCTTATCCCAAGTTGTGCTTGCATGTTCTCTCGCTCCTTACCATTATTATTTATTAATAGTTCAGATTTTGACCAATTTACTTTCAACCCTGTCATTTTCTCAAATTCTTTCAAATGCTTATGTATCTTTTCCAAATCTTTCTCTATCTTTCAAAATGATCAAAGTATCATCCGCGTACAAATTTATCTTATATCCCTTATACCCTTCCAATTCTTCATCTTTTTCTATCATTTTAGTCAAAATTTCCATAACTAATAAAAATAATGTTGGAGACAAGGGGCATCCTTGTCTCGTACCCGCTTCCAATCTTATCTCTTCTGTCAACCTTCCGTTCACCTTCACTCTTGCACTACTTTTTTGATACAATTTTGAAATAACATGTATAAACTTATTACCAAAATAATAGATAGATTATAGATATCACCATTCTATTCCATAACAACGGAACTTCTCCACCATGTAGAATTCCATTAAATAGTTTTTGCAATTTTGGTATTATTATTTCTTTAAATTCCTTGTAAAACTCAGCAGGTAATCCGTCTTCACCTGGAGCTTTCCCTGTTTTTATTTTTTGTATTACTTTCCATCCATCTACTTTCATCTTGGTCTGCCTCTTTCTCTTCTATTTGCTGTTCTTCTTGACTCTTGCTCTCTTTCTCTTCCCTACTATCTTGCTCACATCAACTTGCAAAGCTTTCAAGTTGCAATGAGCAGGAGGGAGGGAGAACTGAAGTGAATTCCATACATTCTTTCTTTTTTTTTATTGAAAAAGTTTTACAATACAAATTTTATCATTTCTCCCCCCCACACTTCCCCCAAACCCCCCCCCCCAAACCCCCAATCCCATATCCCCCCATCCCCCCCTTGGCTTCCACTACAACTTAAAAAAAATTCTTTACCTTCACACAAAATACTTATATTAAACTAGAAAAAGTACAGTGAAATCTGAAAAATAATATTACAAATAAACCTATAAGTAATAAAGTTTTCCTAAAACTAATATTATAGTAAAAAAACTAGTAATAGTGATATTTACCTCATTTATCAACCATCAGTACTCATTTATCAATCAATACAACTCTTATAATATTTAAACCCAGATTAAAAATGTCAAACTTTTCTCTAATCTAATATTAATAATTATTTGCCTAAGTCAATCCCCCTTATTATATAATAATAAACCAATTTTTGGTCTTCTCTTCATCTTGATTGAAATTAAGTATACTGTGACCTAATTAAATCAATTTCTTCTTCCAACATAGTTTTTATAAACTTCATATTCCAGCTGCCCATCAGCAAAAAAACATAAAACATTTCTCTAATCTAATATTAATTATTTACCTAAGTCAATCCCCCTTATAACATAATAGTAAAATATAATATATAATATGTAACAATTATATCAAATAATTTTCTGTCTCAATAATCCAAATTTTAGTCTTCTCTTCATCTTGATTGAAGTTGAATATACTATCTTTCAACATAGTTTTTATAAACTTCATATTCCAGCTGCCCCCATCAGCAAAAAACATCTCTCCATATAAAAATCCCCCCGAGTGACTTTATATTTGTAAGATCCAACCACAAAGGTATTTTGTAATCCTCTAGGAAGAACGTTCAACCTAGCTACTGCTATACCAAATAAAAAGAAAAACAGATGCAGCTCTTCCCTATTTTTAAATAGAGACTACAAGCTAGATTCCCAGATGTTCCTTTAACACTCTTTCAAATCCTGCCGACCTTTCCACTTCCTTCCTTCGGGTTTCCGAGTTTTCATCTTTATTTTCTTCATCTAGATGATTAGTTCCAAAAAGCTATAATAGGGTAACCACAGATCTTCTGCAGACACTTGTACTGCAGCGATCTGTTTACCTTTCTCAAAATGTTAAATCCAACTCAGGATGAGTTTTACAAAAATTTTATAATCCATTTTCATATATAAATCAAGTATAATCAAGATTGTCTTTTAAACTATTTCAGTTAGTAAAATATTTGCCATCCTTTCTGTAGAAAATTCAATCCATTCATAAATATCCTTTAGGTTTCACAAAGCGAATTGAGCAATTGACGAAGTTTCTGTTGCACAACAGTGGTCTTCAGTTTAGTTCCTCCCTTGGCTTCTGCTTTCTGTTGCTTGCCATTATCCCCCTTTTCCTCTTGTGAAGTACTGGGCCTCTGCTGCTTCTGCTTCTCATCTCGAGTTCAAAATTTGCTTCTCATCTCGAGTTATGTGTTTATCTTTCGATTCTTGCTTCGACAGTTCAAGGTCCAGTACCACCTCTCTTGAATCTCTGGGGTGCTTTATTTTCAGATCTGGAAGATCCATAATAAAATCATCTGAAAAACCACCTACTGCTCCTTTTTCTTCTAATGCACTTTGAGTTTCTAATTCCATCTGCCTGCATTGTTCCTCAGTCTCTCTTTCAAACTCTTTATCCTTAATGCCTTCTTCCATAGTTAACAACATGGATGAGGATGAAGATATGGGGGCTCCCTTAAAAATATTATTATAAAAATGTTCTGCTTTTTCAATAGCATTAAAACAATATCTCACATCTTGATATCTCAGAATTACACCAACTGGTACATCCCATCTGAATGGAATCTTACTTCTTTTTAATTCCTTGACCAAAAATCCAAAATCTTTTCTGTCTCTTAAGATCTTAGGTGGTAGCTCTTTATAAACACTAATTTGTTTACCTTCTACCTGCACAGTAGCAGAATAGGATTTTTGCAAAATATCATTTCTCAATCTTCTATCAGTAAAATAGACAACAACATCTCTAGGCAGATTCCTTTGTCTGGCCACACGTGAGTTCACCCTATAAACCTTTTCAATACAGCTAAGGATTTGATCATCTTCCAACTTTAGTAATACCGCTAATGCCTTGGCACAGACTGTTCTTAAATTTTCTCTATTGTTCTCTCTTATGCCTCTTAATCTTATCACAGACTCCATAGCTTTAAATTGAAGCATCATCACATCATTTTCAATTTTTTGATTTCTGGCATCAGCTTTAAAAAATTTTTCTTCTGTGACTTTCATCTTGGAATCAAGCTCTGTACTGATTTCAGCCACTTTTTTCCCCATTTCCAACACCGCATTTGAAAGATCAGAAACTACTTTAGTAATGATTTGGTTCAATTTGTCATATTTTTCCTGTACCAGTTCCTCAAGTTGCTTCTGTGAGCTTTCTATCTTTTCAACAACACTTCCCAAAGACTTGGTTATAAAGTCTTTTAAATCCTCATTTCCAATTCCCTGCAACTGCATTTGAGTCTTTTCTAATTTTTCCTTTGTCTGATAAGTAAGGGAGCCCCCCTGCCCCTTGATTTTTGTTTTGGAGTCATGCTTCCACAAAATTAGGATTAGCAAAGGGATTCTATTTAGATCAGTTTTGTTTCTTTTTAAAATCCTGTTAGAGTGTTTCTTTTAGGTACTTCGAAGCAGGCTTAGCTCTCACTTTCACTTTCCACTCTCCATTTTCTCAGGCATTTTCTCAAGCAAAGCCAGTCGCCATTTTCTGAGGCATTTTCTTAAATCTCTTTTTTCCTTAGAAATTATTAAAAAGACAAATACTTGCTTTTTTCCCCTTTAGAAAGTCCAGGTTTCACCAGGTTACTCGCTGTAGATCTCAATCGTTTTATTGGCGTTGCTCTCGTCGTCTGGCTCTGCTGCTCGAGCAGAGGTCCCTCGCTGCGTGGAGCTTCAGTGAGGTAGAAAGGGAGCCATCACCCTGAGCCCTTCCCAGGACAAAAAAAAAGTCCTGGGGGCAACTCAGGGGGCTCTACCGAACCCCACTAGCTCTACCCGCTCTTCCGTTTAAAGAGCGGGTTTTCTGAGCCGCCTGCCAGCTGTAAGGCGGCTCCAACGCGTGACAAGGCCGGCGGTCATAAAAAGACCATCTGGCAACGACGGAGGCGCCAACCGGAAGCCCATTCTTTCTGACCACAATCAGAAGGAGGGTGTTAGGTTTCACAGCCAGCCAAAGTGGTTAATTGGAGAATGTGATTTATGACATGGCCAGAGAGGAGGGGAGAGACAGGGACATAGGGGAACGTAAATCTACGTGGAATCAGTTCTAACTTCATCCAAGTATTGCTGGAATGTTGCTCCTAATAAATGAATGTATTTCCTTTGAAGTTTGGATCATGGCTCATGAATTAATTAGGGCATCTTTCAGAAACTTGACAGCTCATCTGTAGCCATATAATGATCATAAAATTCCTGTGCTTTGTCCAAGGTGTCGATTTTAAATTTCTTATCCTGCCACAAAATCAGCATTCCTTCTGGGATCAGCCATCTAAACATCACCTTATATTTAATCAATTGCGAAGTTAAGAATTGATAGTGTTTTCTCTGTTCCCTGACCCTTCTTGGGTTTTAGGGTTTGAATTTCTTTTCCTTTATAGATCAATGGTTCATCTCTTGTCCTCTTGTATATTTCATCTCTCCTTGTTTTCCTAGAGAACCTCACATGGACCTCCCTTGGTAATTTATATTATCATGCATAGTTGGTATGTATTCTGTAAATCTCGTCTATATCACTCTGGATCTCCTGTTTATTTTTCTGTAGGGTGTCTGCTAATAATTCTGTCATTATCTTTAGTAGGTCTTCTTTATTTTCCACTACATTTTGAAATCTCAAGAAGAAGGCTGCTTTT
Source organism: Coluber constrictor foxii (assembly GCA_038048745.1). Lineage (NCBI taxonomy): Eukaryota > Metazoa > Chordata > Lepidosauria > Squamata > Colubridae > Coluber > Coluber constrictor. Next base: position 42,278,028 of record CM075966.1, on the reverse strand, counting down.
TCCATTTCTAGATGGACGATTGCCTCTTCCAGGTCTGTTTGCTGCAATCAGTTTCTGTTCCATTGTTTCTAATTTCTTTTCTGTTTGTTCTGCTTTTGTTTCCACCATTTGTATTTTCTGTTCATTCTTGGATATTGACTGTTGTATCGTACCTATTTTATCATCCAATTTATGAATGTCTCCCTTCACCTCTCCCATCTCATTTTTTATTTCCTCATGATTTCTCGCTATTGACTCTTGTGTTTTCGTCATCATTTCCTGGATCATAAGAAGAGTCATCTGCATGGTTTGCATATTCAAAGTAGAACCTGTTTTCTCACCACTCAACATACTCTCTATTGAGCGTTGACCCAATGGGGATGATACCGTAGATGTTGGGTTTGACATTTTCTTCCCTATTTTCATAATAGTTGTTCTGCTTGTCATTTTCACAATCCTAAAAAAATTATTCCACAATACCATATATCAACTACTATCCACCTATAAAGTTTCTCACCTTTCCTGTATAAAATTCCTCAAGTACACAAATTGCTATTCAGTATTAAATACTATTATATACTTCTAAACCAATAATACTGTATTCACTCTCAAGTTTATGATTACATAATGCTATAGTATATATTCCTATTAATGGATCAGTAAACAACAACAACAATAATATAATATAGCTAATAATATAGATGTCTGAATCAAACTAATATATACAGGTGAAACTCGAAAAATTAGAGTATTGTGCAAAAGTTCATTTATTTCAATAATGCAACTGAAAAGGTGAAACTAATATATGAGATAGACTCATATGCAAAGCGAGATAGTTCAAGCCTTGATTTGTCATAATTTTGATGATTATGGCTTACAGCTCACGAAAACCCCAAATTCACAATCTCAGAAAATTAGAATATTGCATGAAATCAATAAAACAAGGATTGTACATAGAACAATATCGGACCTCTGAAAAGTATAAGCATGCATATGTACTCAGTACTTGGTTTGGGCTCCTTTTGCAACAATTACTGCCTCAATGCGGCGTGGCATGGATGCTATCAGCCCGTGGCACTGCTGAGGTGTTATGGAAGACCAGGATGCTTCAATAGCAGCCTTCAGCTCTTTTGCATTGTTCGGTCTCATGTCTCTCATCTTTCTCTTGGCAATGCCCCATAGATTCTCTATGGGTTTCAGGTCAGGCAAGTTTGCTGGCCAATCAAGCACAGTAATCCCATGGTCATTGAACCAGGTTTTGGTACTTTTGGCAGTGTGGGCAGGTGCCAAGTCCTGCTGGAAAATGAAGTCAGCATCCCCATAAAGCTTGTCTGCGGAAGGAAGCATGAAGTGCTCTAAAATCTCCTGGTAGACAGCTGCATTGACCCTGGACTTAATGAAGCACAGTGGACCAACACCAGCAGATGGCATGGCTCCCCAAATCAACACAGACTGTGGAAACTTCACACTGGACTTCAAGCATCTTGCAGTGTGTGCCTCTCCATTCTTCCTCCAGACTCTGGGTCCTTGGTTTCCAAGCAAGATGCAAAAGTTGCTCTCATCAGAAAAGAGGACTTTGGACCACTGAGCAACAGACCAGTTCTTTTTGTCTTTAGCCCAGGTAAGACGCTTCTGACATTGTTTGTTGTTCAGGAGAGGCTTGACAAGAGGAATACATTTGAAGCCCATGTCCAGGATCCGTCTGTGTGTGGTGGCTCTTTATGCACTGACTCCAGCCTCAGTTCACTCCTTGTGAAAGTCCCCAACACTTTTGAATGGCCTTTTCCTGACAATCCTCTCCAGGCTGCGGTCATCCCTGCTGCTTGTGCACTTTTTTCTTCCACACTTTCCCCTTCCACATAACTTTCCATTCATGTGCTTTGATTCAGCACTTTGGGAACATCCAACTTCTTTTGCAATTACCTTTTGAGGCTTTTCCTCCTTATGGAGGGTGTCAATGATGGTTTTCTGCACAACTGTCAGGTCAGCAGTCTTTCCCATGATTGTGATTCCTACTGAATCAGACGGAGAGACCATTTAAAGGCTCAGGAACCCTTTGCAGGTGTTATGGCTTAATTAGCTGATTAGAGTGGGACACTTTGAGCCTAGAATATTGAACCTTTTCACAATATTCTAATTTTCTGAGATTGTGAATTTGGGGTTTTCATGAACTGTAAGCCATAATCGTCAAAATTATGACAAATCAAGGCTTGAACTATCTTGCTTTGCATGTAATGAGTATCTCATATATTAGTTTCACCTTTTAAGCTGCATTACTGAAATAAATGAACTTTTGCATGATATTCTAATTTTTCGAGTTTCACCTGTACACGAATAAGAAAAAGGTTAAATATAAGTTATTTGATATACCGTAGTGTAAATACAGTCAGGTCCAGAAATATTGGGACATCGACAAAATTCTAACATCTTTGGCTCTATACACCACCACAATGGAGTTGGAATGAAACAAACACAATGTGCTTTAACTGCAGACTGTCAGCTTTAATTTGAGGGTATGTACATCCAACTCAGGTGAACGGTGTAGGACTTACAGCAGTTTGCATATGTGCCTCCCACTTGTTAAGGGACCAAAGGTAATGGGACAGAATAATAATCATAGATCAAACTTTCCCTTCTTAATACTTGGTTGCAAATCCTTTGCAGTCAATCACAGCCTGAAGTCTGGAACGCATAAACATCACCAGACGCTGGGTTTAATCCCTGGTGATGCTCTGCCAGGCCTCTACTGCAACTGTCTTCAGTTCCTGCTTGTTCTTGGGGCATTTTCCCTTCAGCTTTGTCTTCAGCAAGTGAAATGCATGCTCAATGGGATTCAGGTCAGCTGATTGACTTGGCCATTGCATAACATTCCACTTCTGTCCCTTCAAAAACTCTTTGGTTGCTTTTGCAGTATGCTTTGGTTCATTGTCCATCTGCATTGTGAAGCGCCGTCCAATGAGTTCTGCAGCATTTGGCTGAATGTGAGCAGATAATATTGCCCGAAACACTTCAGAATTCATCCTGCTGCTTTTGTCAGCAGTCACATCATCAATAAATACAAGAGAACCAGTTCCATTGGCAGCCATACCTGCCCACGCCATGACACTACCACCACCATGCTTCACTGATGAGGTGGTATGCTTAGGATCATGAGCAGTTCCTTTCCTTCTCCATACTCTTCTGTTCCCATCACTCTGGTACAAGTTGATCTTGGTCTCATCTGTCCATAGGATCTCATTCCAGAACTGTGAAGGCTTTGTTAGATGTTGTTTGGCAAACTCTAATCTGGCCTTCCTGTTTTTGAGGCTCACCAATGGTTTACATCTTGTGGTGAACCTCTGTATTCACTCTGGTGAAGTCTTCTCTTGATTGTTGACTTTGACACACATACACCTACCCCCTGGAGAGTGTTCTTGATCTGGCCAACTGTTGTGAAGGGTATTTTCTTCACCAGGGAAAGAATTCTTCGGTCGTCCACCACAGTTGTTTTCCATGATCTCCCGGGTCTTTTGGTGTTGCTGAGCTCACCGGTGCATTCCTTCTTTTTGAGAATGTTCCAAACAGTTGTTTTGGCCACGCCTAATGTTCTTGCTAGCTCTCTGATGGGTTTGTCTTGTTTCTTCAGCCTAATGATGGCTTGCTTCACGGATAGTGACAGCTCTTTGGATCTCATCTTGAGAGTTGACAGCAAAAGATTCCAAATGCAAATAGCACACTTGAAATGAACTCTGGGCCTTTTATCTGCACATTGAAATTGGGGTAACAAAAGAATATCATACACCTGGCCATGGAATAGCTGAGAAGCCAATTGTCCCATTACTTTTGGTCCCTTAACAAGTGGAAGGCACATATGCAAACTGCTGTAAGTCCTACACCGTTCACCTGAGTTGGACGTACATACCCTCAAATTAAAGCTGACAGTCTGCAGTTAAAGCACATTGTATTTGCTTCATTCCAACTCCATTGTGGTGGTGTATAGAGCTAAAGACATTAGAATTGTGTCGATGTCCCAATATTTCTGGACCTGACTGTATATATGCACTATTTTACTCTATTTATGAAATAGATAAATAGATAAGTATATATAAAGTGCTATGAAATAGTCTCTTCTTTGTTTAATATTTATAATCAGTAGATTCCAGTTATTCTGTCCAATAATCTGGTTGTTGCATCAGACGTTGTTCATCCTCTTGCCTCTAGATGGCCCTCTTCGCCTATTTAGCACAGTCTCTAATCCACCCGTTATTGCGATCTTCTTACAGAACTGTATAGATTTCAAAGTTCTATATTCCAACACAGTCACCAATCCAAATATCTAGTGTATCTTTAAAAGCTTTGTTAAACACCAATCCAAGGCTTCTCTTCACTCCTTTTCTCTCAGTCTAACAGTATCTGTCCTCTGGTAGCCACCGCTAAATCACCACTATGCCCTGGGGGCCGCTTCTCCCCTCTCCTTGGAAACTCACCGCTGATGCTGTTCGCAGGCTGCACTTTTATCGGGCAGTAAAAACTGCCGGATCTTCACCAATACCTTTGTGCTGCTTTTTCCTTCTTTCTTCCTAATCCATGTCTGGCAGTCACAGCTCCGGATCCACCATAATGGCCGATTTCTTATCGGATTTGAGGGGGTTCCTCTTGTCATAACGGGAGATCGCTCCTCTCCTCGTTACCCCCCTCCCCTGAGCTTCCCCTCTATTTCGTTGATCCCTTCAGGATTAACTTGCCTTTCCAGGCCTCCAGATGAAAAATTCAAGCGAAGGGAATGGAGCAAATGAGCCATTGAGGTCAGTAACATTTTAGTTTACATTTGGCCAATTCTATGTGATTTTAGTCTTCTTGTATGTCTTTTCGCTTCTTCCCCACCCTTAAAGCAGCTCTGAATTAATGAATTTCAGACAAAAAAAAGCAAGGTCGCAGAATAAAGGCCCTAAGGTACCTTCTTTTCAAGGAAAAGAAAGGAAAAATAATTGCAAACAGTGTCTTCTCCTCCTCCTCCTCCTCCTCCTCCCACCCTTATTGTGGTGGTCTCCCATGAGAAATAAGACACGCAAGCAGGTATCTCGGGATGGGAGCCCGGAACAAACTCCGCGACCCCCTTTTATTGGGAATACTCTTAATTCATTATACAGCATCATAATAAGGTGGGGTTGGGGGTGGTTACATGATCGGGTTGCATATAGGTGAGGGTAGTCACGTAGGCAACTCCTGTGCCCATGCGAGAGTAATCACGTAGGCATTTCCTGAGCCGTTGGGACTTTCAGATGGCGTGTTGTACTTCGACATCCTAATTCCCTATACGTGCTAAGATAAGACCTACTGACAATTCTGTTATTAGGTGACTTATTATTCCCACACTTATCAAATCAGTAAAAGAATGAGGAGGGTACCGCATGGTTAAGATTATTGGCTGTTCTGGCAGTCAGTTTTTAACTTCTCAGGGGAAACAAAGTAGCAACGGTAATTAAAAATATATAAGAACAAATTTAAAATGTGACGAGAGATCGACAGAGGCCCTTGACAGGTCCATTGCCTGTTAGCAGAAGGCCTTGGAGGGTGGGGGCGGGAGTCTCTGGAGAACCCCACGTGGGCGACCCTGCCAGAGTTCTTGCACTCCCTGTTTTTTCCCCTGCCTGTTTCCTCCAGACTACCTACCTTCCTTCCTTCACGCGTTTCTCAAGAGGTATCGCCGCTGCCACTACTACTGTTTGCAGCAGCACTTTTGACCTTGGCCACCGCCGCCTTCTCCTTCACCCTCTGACTCTGAAAACAGATGGTGATCTGTTTCTCAGTGAGGCTAGTGGCAACGGAAATCTTCTCTGTCTTTCCCTGCCCTTGGTGATGAATATTCTTTCTCCAGCTCTTTCAACTGCTCTTTGTTGTACGGGATTTGCTTCTTGTGGCCGTGCCGGAAGTTACAGTCCTCAAAGCACGATTGGTAGTGTCTGGCCAGAGGGAAGAGAGACTGGGGTTAAAGGAGCAGCAGGTGAAGAGGCAAGCAGGAAGACTAATCAAATGTTTGAGTCCTTTGTTGACCGCTTCCCCAGGGCCCTGGGGATGACGTTGGGTGTTTGAGGGTACCTCCCTCACTTTATGGCTCCCCATTTTTCCTTTTGCTTTATTTCACATTCCTTGTTGGTTCTGGAATCCCGTTCCCGCTCCCTTTATATTAAATCTCCATGAAAACATCTGCACAAAATGCAGCAAGGCGGATAACCTGGCCAAAGAAGGTTGTTCATTGGGGAAAACAGGTATTTCTGCCCTGCTTCTTTGTTTGAAAGGAATTTCTCTGCCCCCCGCCCCCAATCAGTGGGACTTAAATTATCCCCTACCCCATGTTTCCAACCTTCTCTGTCCTGAGAAAAAAACTAGCATGTGTCTGCATGTAAGAGTTAATTTAGTCTGAATAATGATGGGAGAGAACAAAATCACAAAAATCCTGATTAAGTAGTACTACTTGTTGTGGGCTCAAGTCTTTCCGCCTCTTTGCAAGCCAAATGATTTGAAGTTAAGATCTGATGTGAATTTTCTGTATGCTTTGCTCCAGGTAGAACTTTTAACACAGGATAAGCCTTAGGCTATTACTCAAGATCACAGGTTTGTGTTTTAGAGATGCCCTTGTACTCCCAGAGCGTTGGAGTCGTTAATTCATACAAACCTGCAAGATACAAGGGAGGGGGGCTATGCCTTTCTCTTTATTACCAAAAAGGTTAATAGCCCCTTTTCTTGCACTGAGTCGGTGAAATTTAAACAAAGCTGACTGAGCGGGCTGTACTAATAATTGCTGCTTAAGGAAATCAATATACCAGAATATAAACTGACAGCAAACAGCACTCCTTACTAGCACTGATGGTGTTACCTAATTAGGGTAATGAAATGCTTCCAAGAAAACAAGCAAGCTCACAGAGCACCAAGGACCACTGAAATCAATACTGTCTCTTAGTTCTTTTGAAGAGTGTATTGTAGCAATGAATGTTATTAAAACTGAAATTTAAGGAAAAAGCCAAATATACGAATAAGCCAAATTTTGGCCCTAGTCAGGGATCATAATGCTGTAACAATTAATGCAAATCCCATAGCCAGGAATGTGCAATTTTGCAGTGAACTAAATTAAAAATAATAAAGTATATTAGGAAGAATCCTTTGATATTAAATATTGCATACAATCCATTTTAACATTGCAGGACAGTCCACACCAGCCTACACTTATCAACTACCCAGAATGTATTTTTTTAAAAAAGCAATTAAGTACCAGAAAGAAAATACACCATAGGAGTTCTGAAAGAAAATACATATACCATAGAAGTTCTTTCTGTCATTCCGAGCTGTGCACACCTTTTTAAAAAAAACAACTGCTGTGCAAAATCTAAATATTGTTGTGGTGTATGCAATATGAAAACATTTTACTCAAACAATCTATTTCTGTTAATTTCAACTAAGAAATGTTATTTCAGATGTCTTCTTCCAGTCATCATATTTTCATGGTTAATGCATGAAACAAATCCATACAGATCTGAAGATTAATGTAAAATTATTAATTCTAGGAATGCAGTTGTAACTTATATAAGGTAAAATAAAATGTATTATTGCCAGTATATACAAGACCATTGACTGAATCTTCTAAATTATAGTATATTATACTTACCTAATGTGGACATGATGTATTGTATTTTTGGTGAGAGGCATGAATTCACATACTGAGTACGGCAAGTAAATATCATTACTCATGCTTTTTACAATTAAAAATCAGAATCAATGAATTTTCTAAAGTCCATTGGTTCTCTAAGCATGGTAATCCATTGGATTTAAAATTGCTTAATATTGCATAAACATATTGGAAAATGTTTGACTAAAGCCTGTAAGATGGGAGATTTATGTTTGCATTCAAGGGCTGCTTTAATACATATAATACATATCCTACTTTTTGTTCTTACTCTCTGGAGTAATACTCTTTCCTGAAAATATAAAAAGAAGCTGGCAGGTACACTGGCACAGCAGTATGTATAATACTGAAATACTAATGCAGGATATGGATACTTCTTGGAAGCTAAATGTGGTATGATGCATTGGTAAAATGCACCTTTGTGCAGTGTTAATTGTTGTGTATTACAGAATGTGAAAAGTTTTGAATTTACCTGTAATTGCACATCTGTAAGTAACAATACTGAGAATCAGTTTGGTGTAGTGGTTAAGGCACTAGGCTAGAAATTGAAAGACCTTAGGTGCAAAACCAGTTGGGTGACTTAGGCCAGTCACTTTTTCTCAGCCCTAGCAAAGAGGCAATGGTAAACCACTTCCAAAATCTTGCCAAGACAATTGCAGGGACTTGTCCAGGCAATCACCTGGAGTCAACACTGACTTGAAGGCACACACAGAACTTAAAAAGTAACAATAATAGTATCAATATTATTGTCAGTGTTCCAATACTGACATAGAAGCAATGAGGAAAAAAGTTTGACATTTCACCTAGAAAAGCTTTCGGTGAATTCAGTCTCCTGGGAGATGTATGGGAGGGGTGACATTCCTGTGTGCTGAAGAGACAGATAAGACAGAGTGATCTGGAAGACAGCCAATGGGGAGCAGCTAATGGGGAAGGAATAGGAGGGGTTTTGGGTAGAGGGGCCAGTACTGTCTGCATGGTTGTCGGGCATGGCTGCATCGCTCAATAAAGACAATATTTCCTAAAGTTTGATGCTTGGAAATTAACTTTATTTTGAGGATGAAACCGAAACTTTGACAATTATGTTTTCATAACTGAATTAGGGTGGAAAACTTCAGTGATGTTTTCAAAGTAAGATGTCAACCCTGAAGCTGACCTGACCGAAGCCAACTTGGAGCTTCAGTGTTGCCACACTGGAGCTGAGGGATAGGGAGGGGGGATTAGAGATAGCTGGGGTTTTGTAGTCAAAATAAAATACTTTCTCTTGGAAACCAAGGACATTCTGACACCTGGGCCGAGGAAGGAGGAGTGAGGTCATCAGGCAACCAGACAGCATCTTGATTGGACCATGTGACTGTTCACATGTACACTTTCAGTTCTGACTGTCGGTGAGTAGGTGAGTAAACTGTTCACATGTTACACTTTCAGTTCTGACTGTCAGTGAGTAGGTATTTGTGTAGTCCTCAGGATAACGTTGAGCGAAACCCTGAGCTACAAGTCTGGCCTTGTACAATGACTCACCATTTGGCTTCTTTTTGATTCTGTAGACCCATCGAGTGCCAATGACCTTTTTATTTGCTGGAGGTTTTGCAGGCGTAAACACCTTAAGTTTCTTTAGACTGTCCATTACAGCCTGCATTGCATCATACCACTTCTCTTGCTCTGAATCAGGAAGATGTTTGATTTGTGTGAAGTTATCGGGGGGGGGGGGAGTGTAACATTACAAATCAAAGGCAAGGGTGCTTTGTCAGTTGCCACGAATATCGCTGTGGAGGGATTCCCTTTGTGGCTCTCTTGGAATGCCTCGGAACAGTTGTCCATTCTTCTTCCATTTCATCCTCGTCTTCATCCTCATCACTAGCGTAAGCATCCGCGGCTTGCGACGACGGAACTTCATTTTGGGAAGAACTAGTGGATGGAACATTTGCCTGTGAATCTTGATCATCAGGCTGAGTGGCATCAGCAACATCATCTTTAGGAAAATAAACTTCAGGATCATTGGAATGAATCCTGGACCAATCAGCATCTTCCTCAAAATTAGCAGATTGGGAAGTCACTATTGTACGATTAGAGTCAATGAATTTGCTCCATTTTGAGTTGTCATCAATACCCATAAATCTCAGTCTCTTTGCTGCTGGACCTCCTTTCCTTCTTTGAGCAAAGGGAATGTTCACCATAGCGTATGAACCAAAAATATGGAGGTTCTTGAGATCGGGCTTGTAGCCATACATCATGAAGAAAGGAGTTTGATTTATCGCACTACTCCAAGTATGGTTGATGATGTAATTTGCATATTTAAGAGCTTCACCCCAGTATGGGTTAGTGAGGTTGGCGTCTTCTAGAAGACAACGCATCATGGTTTGCAGGACCCCCTGCCTTCTCTCTACGACCCCATTATGAGCTGGAGTGTACGGAGCCGAAGTCTGATTCTTAGGCATCCAGTCCTGGAAACACTGAGACATGAATTCGGCACCACGATCACTCTGGATTCTGATGATGCTTACTCCGTGTTGGGTAGAAATGAGGGCTGCAAAGTCTTTAAAGATCTGAAAGGTCTCAGATTTTTCTCTCATTGGATATACATATCCATATCTAGAGTAATTATCAACAATTGTTAAAAAATATTTTCTACCACCAATTGTTGGCGGAAATAGACCAACTATGTCAGTGTGTACCAAATCAAAAATGTGTGTTGACAGGTGTGTAGCGTGTTTTGGAATGGCTGCTGCTTTGGATTTGGCTTTCTTGCAGACAGCACAATCCAGAAACACCTTACACCCCTTTAGATCCAAACCTTTTGCGAACTCCGGCATTTTCTTAAGAACCCGGAAGCTGGCATGTCCCAATCTTCTATGCCACTTATGGATACACCTGGAATGCAAAGATTTACCAGTTAGTGAATTTTCAACATTAACAGTTTTATGAGGAACCTCAGGCTTGCTCTGAGCAACCTGTTTCCCAATTTTCTTTTTGTTGGCTTTAGGAGCCTTTGGAGTAGCAACACGATCTCTCACTGGGACGTTTCTCTCTGGGCCTGTGCTCTCCTCTTTTGGAGTTTGTATACTTGCCTGTTCTTGTGGTTTAGACTTTGGTTTTAAGTAATAAACACCACCAATTAACATGGTTTCAGCAACAGTATCTCCATCTTTAACTATGTAATTTGCTTTCTCGAGGTGGTGAACCTGGAACTTTAAAACTCTAGACAAATGAGCCTGACCAAGCAAACTACTAGTTGCTGTTGGTATGTAATAGACATCAGGAATGAATGCATTGAGCTCTTCAACATAAACAGTTCCTTTTCCTTTGACCTGACAAGGATGATTGGAAAAAGAATAAAGTTCACGTAGTTCAGGTTCAGGCTCGTGCATCTCTGTGAAAAGTACTTTTCTGTAAGTAACAAGCAAAGCTGCACCACTGTCCAAAGTCCACAAAAGCCGTCTGTCGTACTCTGGATGAGGTTGTGGATCATTGGTTAAAGCCAATGTGGCGAGTGGAGCTTGCAAATCACGCCTTGGACCACGACGACCTTGTCTACCGCCTCTGCCTCTGGAGTCTGTTCCTCTGGGCTGGTACATGACGGGAGCTGAAACTCGTTGGGGACAATCCCGGGTTGCATGTCCCACACGGTTGCAGATGTTGCATCTTGGCATCCTTGGAACGTAGGTCCTTCCTCGGAAGGGATGCCTAGCTGGAGCTCTTGATGCAGGTGGTCCTCTCAAGTGTGGCGTGGCTAACATCAGTGCTTCTTCTTCAATTAAAAGTCTGAGTACATTGTTCACTGTGCGTTGAGCAATAGGCACTTGGTTAATCTTTGTAATGGCTTCTTTCCATTCATAGTTCAAAGAGTTAATGATAATGCTGATCATTTGAATATCTTCAATAGGATAGCCCCTTTCTCTTAATTCTTTCCTCATACCTTTCAGTTTGGTCAAATGTCCTCCAATTTGTTCACCAGGTTTCAATTTCGAACCATGGAATTCAGACATGAGCAAACATGAAGACTCAATTGAAACAAGCCTGTAGCAATTTATCAATTGGACCCAAATTTGTTGGGCTGTTGCATCAGGCAGAAAGGTAACCTGCAGTTCAGTATCCATGGACATCAATAATGTTGTTCAGGCTTTAGTCTCTAAGTCTCTTATTTCAGGTGTCCATGGTTGGGCAGGAGGGTTAAACACCATACGATGGGTGCCTTCTCTACGTAGCAAAAGTCCAATCTCACTGACCCAGGCCTTGTAATTCTGCCCTGACATCTTTAAGTTTGACTCACCAGCCAGTGGAGCAACAGAGTATGCCTGTTGAGGAATAGGCATTTGAGGTGCTGGCTGTGGGGGTAAAGGCACTTGTGCTGGCATTTGTGGTTGAAGCTGTGGCATTTGAGCTGCAATATTAACATGACCTGCTGGAGATGCAGTCATTTGCCTTTGCTGCATTAAGAGTTGTTGTGCTCCATCTAAAAAGACACCAGCACCACCAGGGGGTGCTGAAAATTGAGCCTGTGGAAACACTTGTGGCATTGCAGTCTGAATCTCTGAGTGAGTTAAGGACATATCTGACAAAGTCTGTTGCAATGCCTGTAATCGCTCTCTCAAATCGTGATGCATTTCAGCTTTCTCTAGTAAATTACTTTTGCCAGCAGATGGTGCTGCAACTTTAGTTCTGGGCAGCTCAGATAATCTTTCTGCCTGCATGGCATTGTATGTAATTTGAGAATGGAGAGGGTCATGTGACAAATGTGACGTGTGCACAGCTCTCTGTTCTGATTTGCCTGACACAATATCCACCAGGGGGTGTGTCTTTGGCTCTGAGGGAGAAGGCAAAATGGCGTTTTCAGAGATTTCAAAAATGCGGGACTCTCTTATCTGGCTGAAGCCTAGATAAAGCCATTTTTGCCTGGGATAGCTCACGTTCAAAAATTTCAATCTGATCACGATAGCCTTTTATAGCTTGCTCAAGAGGAGTGACCCTGAAGGTTTGAGAGGGATAATAAATTGTTTCTCTCTGCGTGGGAGGAAAAAAGGCTTTGCCGTTTGTAAAAATTTTGTCTTGGCCCCAAGCGTTTCAAATTCAGAAGGCTCTAGGAATAGTTTTTTTTAAAATTTGATTTATATGAGGGCATGTGTAATTAGAAGAGGGCATTACTGACCTCAGTTGTAGTACTTTGCCTTCAAAAGCAGCTTTCATCTTATCTTCCTCCTGAGGCTTTCTGTCTGTTTCTTCTGCTCCTAGCCGAGTGGCTGATGCCAGGGGCTGGAATCTTGAGGATCTTTCTATCTCCTCTTCATCCGAAGAGGATAAAGCTCTGAGCTTCATTTTGCCCTTTTCCTCCATTTTGCCCTTTTTCTTCTTTCTCAGCATCTTAGAAGTTAATTATTTAGTGTTCCGCAGTCACTAAATCAACTATCTGTCTAATTAGCCTAGACAGTCATGATCAAAAGTAACAAACAAGGAAAAGCCATAAATCAACCATCCTCTGCTACCATTGTCAGAGTGGCAATCAGCCCTGTTACCTTGCGTGGGGGTAATTGCCCTCATTTTGAGTTGGATCGTGACTTTTATCCTTCTGTATACTTTGATCAATAAGCCGGAAAACATTTTTTAATTAAACTCATATTTATTGTAAAGAAAATAAAACATCTCACTAATCTAAAATAATTACATGCTGGCAAAGAATCCCCAGCCTGACCTTAGCTGGCTGGAGAACAAAGGAAAGTTTTCTAGAAGAAGAGAAAAGAATGCAGGCATGGGCAGTAGCTACTGATAAGAAACTTGGCAAGCTATGGTAAGTCTGACAGTCCAGAAATAATAGCTCTGCTGGTAAATATAAAAACGCAGTGACATTGGGGTTGAGGGAAAACTTTTAATTAGGTGAAAACCACGGGAACCTTCAGAGTTGGTTTTCACCAGATCTGTGCCAATATGATATATCCAATAAAGCTATTCTTTGAGGAATCCATCTGCCTTGGAGTTTTGCTTGCTATGGGTCTACTACTTGGAGCCCTGACATTAAACCAACTCTACTAAATCCCAAGCTGCAACCAGAGCCGCTATCTGGGGTCCTTTTTTTTTAAAGTTTTATTGGTTTTTTCTCCTCTCCCACATTTACTCACATCTTTTTTTTTTGAACAGTGTTGGCCGTTTCTTATCTTATACAATTAATCAAATTCAAATACATTTTACTCAGTTACAATTCTTGCCAAAATCGTCTTCCCCCCTTTTCTTTTTTTTAAACATATCTCAATATTGCTATACTTGCATACATAAACACCATCTTCATTTGTCCCTAAATTCTAACTTTACTGTTTATTCATATTTATTCTATTTTATTCTTAAACAGTTCATTCTTTATCTTAATATATTTATATTTATTTGTTCGGCGCTGCCTTTCTTCCACTTCATCTTTTTTATCGTACAGCAATCTTTCTCCTCAAACCTACCCTCTCCCTCTTCCCTATCCCTTCCTACTTTCTTTCCCCATTCTCTTCTTCTCTTCTCTACTTCCCCTTCCCTTCTCCTTCTCCTTCTCCTTCTCTCTTCCCCCCTTTCTTACCTTCTCTCCTACTCTAAATTTCCCTTCCCTTCCTTCCTCCCTACTCTTCCATCTCTCTCTCTCCTTCTTCCTCCCTTCCACCTCTTTTCTCCTCCTCCATCTCTCTCTATTGCTGTATTCATTTTCAATTTGATATTTTCCACTGTAGAGTCCAGGCAGCCCCAATCCCTTGTCCTTTTAATTATTAACAGTATATTTCATCTTGTTCCCTTTTTTCCTTCAAATCTTTACTCAAACAATCTTCTAATCCTTTGTCTTTTTTACTTTTACCAATATATTTTTTCTGCTTTACATCTTGCAAGTATGTATGTATGTATTTTATTGAATAGCCCGAAGGCCTTTTCAAAGAAAAATGAAAAGGGAAAGATGGAACAAACAGTTACAGAAATAACAGTGTAAAATATATATGGTTTATAACATTAAAATTTAACAATATCGAAATTCAATAACTAAATTTCCAAAACTAGCTAACCCAAATGAGATAGCTCCTCTCTAACTCAGCTCATCTTTCTTACAATCAATGAAATTATTTTCAATGTAACTGGCTCGTATTGCTGTCATCCTTTTAAGATAGCAAGTGATAGCCCTTACCAGGGGAGGAGATTCTGCCTTCAATAAAAATATTAATTTATGCTTTACATTCCAGTGGGGAAATTTATTTATAATTAGGGATAGATATTGTTTTCTTACTTCCTCATACAGCCTACATTCAAATATTATATGCGCCGTATCCTCCACAACGTTTGCCCCACATATACATGTTCTTTCGTCATATGGGATTTTCCAGTATCTGCCAAATTTAACGTTGGTATCTAAAAGTTCAAATCTAAATGGCAAATAATTCTCTCTCCACCGATGGCATTTCTTGGTATAAATATTTTTCCAGGGTGAAAGTTGTTTTAACTGCTGTCAAAAGCTTAAGGGAGTGGTTAGTTGAAAAAGTTGCCATGTCCATTTGCCCATGTATATCTTTAATCCATTGTTTAACTTGCTTCAGTGTGGCGCACAACGGAAACCCTACGCCATATCGATTCAATATATCTGACAGCCGAGTTAGCCAGGAATACCTTTGAGGATTTGAGATCTGCTGTTCCTCTAGGCAGATTTTAGGAAGTCTACTGGCTTCCATCTGAGTCATTTTTAGCCAGTAGGCTACCGCCCTAGTGATTGTGTAGGTGTACAGTGAAAAATGTCCCAATTCAGTTCTAACGGCTGCCGCCAAAGTGGAATTGTTTACCCCCAGCATCCTCCTTAGCAAATTATTTTGAGTTCTCT
Organism: Coluber constrictor foxii; assembly: GCA_038048745.1. Classification (NCBI taxonomy): domain Eukaryota; kingdom Metazoa; phylum Chordata; class Lepidosauria; order Squamata; family Colubridae; genus Coluber; species Coluber constrictor. The sequence goes on along the minus strand of CM075966.1, from coordinate 42,262,567 downwards.
CCAATATGGGGGCCTCTGTAAGACCCCAGATTTTGGCACCGTAGAGCATAATCGGAACAAGTTTAGCCTGAAAGACTTTTCGAACTGGTAAAATCGAGGTTGGTTGAATACGTTTACTTAATTTTGATACAAGGCTTGCCCCAGCTCTGACCTTTTGAGAAAGGTATTGATGGTGCAGAGTCCAACCACCTGCACTGGAAAAAACAATTCCAAGATTTTTTTAACTTTTTTTAACTTTTTTGTATTGGTTTTTAAATTGGCTGTTCACCACCCTGAGTCCGGTAGGAGAAGGGCGGTATAGAAATCTAATTAATAAATAAATAAATAATAAATAGGTATATTGGATAACTTGTTCAATATTTGTGTCATTAATATGCCAGTTATGCTTTTTATTCTTATTGCCAAAGACTAAAACTTTGGATTTAGCTACATTTATAGTCAAGTGGTTTGTAGTACAATAACGTGAGAGCTTGGTGAGAAGTCTCCTCATCCCTATTTGGATTCTAGAAAGCAACACTAAATCATCAGCATACATTAATAAATCTTGAGCCTATTTGAGGGCTGTGCGTTAAAAGATCTTCCAGCTGCACTGGGATATCATTTATATAAAGGTTAAAAAGAGTAGGGCCCAGCAGGCAGCCCTGCCTCACTCCCCTAGTTGTCAGTATGCTATTTGTTGAGGCCCCGTTTGCTGCATATCTGACTCTAATTGCCGTGTTAGTATAGAGAATCCTGATCAACAAAATAAGTCTGGGATCCATCCGCATGACTTGTAATTTCCTCCACAGATGGTTCCTATCAATGGAATCAAATGCAGCAGTAAGATCAATAAAGGCGGTATACAGCTTTTTCCCCTGGATCTTATATTTATTAATTAAATGGGAAAGGACAAAACAACTGTCAGCTCATTTGCCAGAATTTCCTTATCCATGCACCAATCCTCTATTTTATTTAGCAGATGCTTCGTATACATTTTTGAAATTATATTGAGAAGGCTGATGGGTCAATAGTTAGATGGGGTGGCTCTGTCACCTTTCTTGAAAATTGGAAATACTATTGCTAACCTCCACCCTTCCGGGATTATCTTTACTTTATTGATATAAGTAAACAGTGCTACCAGCACCGGTACCCAGAAATCAATGTTGGACCTAAAGAGTTTGGGCGGCAGCAAGTCCTCTCCAGGGGCCTTCCCGGCCCTTAAGGATTGAATTATATGTTTAACTTCAATAGAGGTAACTGGTGTCCATTCTGGACATTTCCTTAATTTCTGCTGGAGAATATCCAGTTGCAGGACATTTGTTGTATTGTTACCATCAAATAAAGCAAGATAGTGCTTCTCCCATTTTACTGCTGATATATCAGTGTCCATGAATGGGAAACGTTGTTTTAATATACCGGCTAACTTATGCCAAAAGATCGTAGGGAATTGGGATTTCGCTGCCATTTCTACCTCTTTCCATATCCTGGTGTTATAGCATCTTTTCTTATTTTTCAGGAGGGATTTGTATGCTCTCCTGAGTTGAACCATATTTGAATAGTCACCATCCTGTCTGGACCAATTAACTTTCCTAACTGTGGCTCTTAGATTTGTCCTCAGCCTATGACAATCATTGTCAAACCACTTTCTAGAGATCCCATCTCCTTTGCTATCATTTTGGATCATTAAGTTCTTAAGAGTAGAAGTTAGCTCTATATAAACTGATATTGGGGTGTTGTCTCCGGGCTTAGGTTGGGAAATTTTCCTTGCTAGCTGTCTGGCTTCGACTGAGCCCAAATAAGTGGTCACAGATTCAACATCAAGTCTGTGCCAATATAGCCTTTTATAGTTATAAACCCGGGCGTTTACTAAGGTGTCAGTTTCCTCTCTTAAATGAGGCCTAACTTCTGAGGAGAGTGAAACCAAAGCTGTGATGGGAAAATGGTCACTTTCCTCTCTAAATATAGCTCTTACGTCTGAACAATGATATACTAAACTAGAGGAAGTGTAAATATAATCAATAGAGGTTGATGTTTTGTTGGACGAAAACGTATAGGGATATATGTATCCATCACTCAAGCCACTAAGTACTTGCATATCATTCATAAACAGCAGAGAAATTAACCTCTGAGCCTATGTATTGGCCCTTTTGTCCATTGAGGACCAGGTGAACTCATTATAAAAATATCCAGTTGGTACCAGGCCTCGCTTAACATAGCTCTTCATTGAGGGGCCTAGTCTTGCGTTAGTATCTCCGGCTAATATAATTTTTGCTTGGGGAAAGCGTTCCTTTAGGGTAGCTAATACTGAATCTAATTCCCCTTATTTTAAAATCACTTAATTAATATCATTGTTTTATCTTTTTTTCTGACATTAAACTCATCTATTAAATTTTAAAGTTCTGAATATATTTTCATTTCTTTTTGTCTTTCGGTCTTTCTCCTTTTCTGCCCTATATTTCCCATTGTTTCTGCTTTTCCTTTCCTTCGTATCTTTTCATTGTTAATCCTAATGTATTTATTTTGTGTTTTAAAATCATGAAATCTTTGCCCTTTATTTCCCATTCTTTTCCATCTCTTTTCCCTCTTTCTTATATTTCCACTGTAAATCCCAGTGTAATCATTTATATTTTTAATATTTTTCTTCTTCTCCACCCTCTTTTCCTTCTTTGCCTTTTCTTTTTCCTTTTTCTTCCTTTCTTTTGTATTTTAGAATTCTGCACTCTCCTATTCTGCCCTATATTTCCCATTGTTTCTCCTTTCTCTTTCATTTTTTGTGTCTTTTTATTGTTAATCCCAGTATACTTATTTTGTATTTTGAAATCATAAAATCTTTTATTTTGTCCTTTATTTCCTATTATTCTCCATCTCTTTTCCCTCTTTCTTATATTTCCACTGTAAATCCCAGTGTAACCATTTAAATTTTTTATATTTTTCTTATTCCACCCTCTTTTCCTTCTTTGTTTCTTTTCTTTTTGTCCATACTTAATATTACAATTGTTAAATTTTCCATAGTCAAACTCTTTGTCTTTGTCTTCTTCGCTATCCATCTCTCTTTCTTGTTTCTCATTAGTCATTTCCTTTTCATCTTCAGTGCATTCTAGCTCAGTCTTTACATCCTCAAATTTTGATTTTCCATGCAAGTTAATAATAATTTCCTTTATTTCTAAACACATCATCTTTATCAGTTCATTAAGTTCCTGCTCCATTTTATTCTTTCTGGGTTGATATTATTCCAGTTTTAAGTCACATTAAGGTCCTTCATTTTTAATCATCAAAGTCTATCCTCTTGTAGGCAAAATATATCGTCCTTAGTTCTCGCCAGTTATCGTTTTAAAAGTTCAAGGTTTTATTTTTCCCCCCCCTCACTTCTTCAAAGGTTTTCTCAAAACAGATAGTTCCATGTTATGCTCTTCTTTCTCCTACAGATGTCTCTCTATAATCCACCGTTCCACTCAGCTAGTTAAAAAATCACCACTTTATTTGTAATCCACATCTGTTTTTACCAAGTCAAAAAAGATAAAAAGCCAGTTTTCCAGTTCTTCTTTCACCTTTATATACAACCAATCAGTTTGTAATCCATTCCAAATTAAATCCAAGTTCCAGATTTACATTTCCATTTATCAATCACTTTTAATTCTTTGGTTGGGTTCTATGGCGTGCTTGTCATTCCCACTTTCTCTCTCCCACTTTCTTTCTCCGCCATCTCCCCCTGTCGCTATTTAGCCACTATTTTAAATATTTAAATATTTGGAGTTCTTTTTATTGTCTATGGATGGCCAATCACTCACCTAGCACCAACACTGTCCAAATCTTCCCTCCTGCACATCGCTTGCACCAGAGGCTCCAGCTTCATGGCGATTCACCCTGATCACTGCCCCCATCACCAGATCGAAGAGTTTCTTGGGCTATCCAAGGGACTTGCCTGTCCCTCTTTAGACACTGAGCTGCCTGTCCTTCTCCACTGTCCCTACAGGACAGTTTCAGTCCAAAGACCCCCTGGTGACAGTTCATCTGTCTGGATTTTGCCAAGCTCGTCAGAGCCCATCATTTCCCCAGCCAGTCATGCTGTGCCGCTTTTGGATTCTCTCTGTCTGGGGTCCTGAATCCCGGCTGCTTATCCGGTCTACCCAGGCAGCAACTGCGGAGCTTGCAGAGGAGCCCTAGAAAGCCTGCTGACCAGGGGTGAAATGCTCCCGGTTCAGACTGGATCACCTGATCCAGTAGCAATGGAGGTGAGTGGTTCAGAGAACCGGTAGCAAAAATCCCTGCCCCCCCCCAATGCCCAGCTTAGCCACACGATCATCAGAGGCTTTTTTTTCTTTTAAATGGCTCTGATGATCCCAGCTGAGTTGCCTGATCATCAGAGGATTTTTTAAAAACCCTCTGACGATCAGGCAACTCAGCTGGGATCGTCAGAGCCTTTTGAAAGCATTTTTTTACAACCTCTTCGAAGAGGTTGTAGAAAAAATGGTTTTAAAAGTAAAAAAAAATTGGCCATGCCCACCCAGTCACATTACCCCCCCACCAAGCCACACCCACAGAACTGGTAGTAACAAATTCTAGATTTCACCACTGCTGCTGACCCCCTTGGAGATTCAGTGGGTGGAAGAAGCAGTGATGGAGGTCATGCACCAGATGAGCACCCAGCCCAAGGTCCATACTGAATGGCCCATTACCTGGAAGCTCTACCAGGCAGAGGAAAACATCGGCTTCTGGGCTACGCTCTAGGTGCCAGTGGGAGAGTGCCCAATCACCTCGATGAGGGAGGCAAGAATGATGACATTTGAGTGGAGGTTGATGAGCCCCCTGCACCTCAGTGAATCCGGGGATTGGAGGTACCAGACTGAGGCCCATTGCCAAACCCCATCAGGCACATGCATTAGCCTGAGTAAGTGAGAGTGGTCTTCAACCCACCGACTTTGATGTTTCCTCCCTTGCAGGAACGATCTACTCAGGTTGTGACTCCTCCACAGTTCCAGTCGGAACCACCCAGCCAAAGATTGAGTCTCCACAGTCAGCACCGGTCAACTGCCCTATGATCTGTGCAGCCAGCCCACTGCTACCACCTTCGGCTCAGCTGAGCCCCGGATCTCAACGGAGCCTGCCTAGACGTCAGAGACCAGCTAGCCCTCTGAGACAACCTCAGCTGCTGCAGCAGGGCAGGTGCCACCTGGTTGGGCTTGTTACCCAGGACAAGGCTGGGTCCAAGTTCAATGGGTGCCTGCCCCGGCTCCACCACCACCGCCACCTCCAGCCCAGCCTGCCACCCCACTGCACTTTAGAGCTGCTTTTGACAGGAACCTGGATAAGCTGGCCTTCTACCTGAACTGGGTGTGGGCTCAATGGCTATGGGGACAACTACACTAATGACCAGGAGATAATCACCACCATCACCAAGAACCTGGAGGGAGAAGCTGTGGAATGGGTGACCCAACTGCACAATGAAGGTGCTCCCGAGCTAGAGAACATTGATGAATTCCTGCAGGAGCTGAGGAAAAGATTCAAGGACATGGCCCAGGGCAAGGAAGCAGAAGCAGAGATTAAGGTGATCAGGCAGAGGGGCCACCCGGCCAAAAAATACATCAGAGAGTTTTGTAGACTAGCTAGAAAACTACAGTACTGGCTCGAGCGCCTCCTAGTTAACCCTTTTAAGGAGGGCCTAGACAGAGATCTGTGCAATGCCTGCATCTGCCGGGGCATCCCAGACCGCATCCACGACTGGTACCAAATGGCAGTGGTCATGGATATCGAGCTCCACCTGCACCCAAAAGAGGCACCAGAGAAGAAGCCCAAGAGACAGCTTGGTGGGCAATCCGTTTCCCGCAAAGCGGAAGAGCAGCCCAGGGAAGCCTCAATGACATAAATCAAATGCTTTTGGTGCAACCAACAGGGTCATTGAGTGTCAGAATGCCTGGCACCATCCCCTATCCCTCAAGCCAAGACCCCTGCATCGGCAAAGCCCAAAAAGCCACTGCAGAAACCCACAGAAAAGGGAAAGCTTGTCTGCTAGGCCTGAAAGGGAGGGGGGACCTCCGGCTCAGGAGGCCCCACTGCTGGCAGTAGGCGACAGTGATGATGAAAACAAGGATGACCTGATGGTAAGTGAAACAATCCATCTGTTCGCTATCAAGTTGACTAGTGGTGCCTAAAACAAGAGCCCAGGGCGAAGTAGAGTGTCAGGTTCCGGCTCGCTCCAGTAAAGAAAATGATTCAAACAGGCTTGCTGTGATGAGTCTTTATATAGCGCTCAAGTGTTCAAAGGCCTGCTGGCATGGTAATGTCCAGGGTATCGGTTGGCCAGGTTGAGGTTTTTGTGTCAACTGTTTGGTTTTCAGAAGGTCCGTTAATGGAAGGGCTACTTTGGCAAAGGCCAGAATGAACTGACGATAGAAGTTCGCAAACCCCAAGAAGCTTTGTAATTGTTTCCACGTCCTTGGGACCTGCCAATCCAAAACAGCCTTTACTTTTACAGGGTGCATCTCTACACCTTTTGGTGAAATCCGACATCCCAAAAAGTCTAAATGTGACTTGTGGAACTCGCATTTCAACAACTTGATGTAGAGCTTGGCAGCTAACAGTTTACTTAGGACCTGGTGAACTAATGAGACATGTTCCTCAAGGGTTTTAGTATATATTAATATGTCGTCCAAGTATACTAACACTCCGCTGTATAGATGCTTGTGCAAAACTTCATTAATCAGCTTCATGAATACAGCGGGTGCTTCCTGCAACCCGAATGGCATCACTTTAAATTGCTAACTGCCCAAGGGACAGTTAAATGCCATCTTCCATTCATCGCCAGGCCTAATCCGCACCCTGTAATAGGCCTCTCTAAGGTCTAATTTTGTGATTACTCTACTGTCAGCCAGCCAGGCCAGCATATACTTCATTAATGGAAGGGGGGTACGTGTGCTCCATGCATACAGTGTTGATCCCCCTAAAATCCATGCAGAGGCGTAGTCCTCCATCTTTTTTCCCCCAGAATAGGACGGGCGTGGCTACCCTGGACCTGGCTGGCTGTATGAACCCCCTTTTCAAATTCTTCTTGATGTACTTATTCATTTCCTTGAGTTCTTGAGGGGTCATCAAATAAATTTTGGGCTTGGGGAGGGAAGCCCCCAGTAATATCTCAATGGTGCAATCAGTAGTGCGGTGGGGAGGTAGGGTATCACACTCCCATTCACTACAGACCTCCTCAAGGTCTTTATAGATCTCTGGGAGCCCTACTAGTTCCTTAATGGGTTTGGCTGATGACGGAGTGTTTAGTGACACCTGGGTTTGGTGTTCATGTGGAGGTGGGTCAGGGCCAACACCAATTCAGGTATATCTAAACCCCACTCCCCACCATATTGTAGGACCCCATTTATCTAGCCATGCAAGACCGAGCACAACCTCCTCAGTGATCTTAGGGACTTCTATAAACCTGATACTGTATGAAGATCTGAAAGGAAGAATATTATTATTGGGATTAATAATAGGGGAAGTTAAAATGTTATTAGTTAATATATATGCTCCCAATAAAAACCAGAGGGAATTTTACGAAAAGATACATGGAAAAATCATTGAGACAGGTTATAAAAATATATGTATTGTGGGGGACTACAATGGGATAATAGATAGAAAAAAGGATTATATTAATGAGAAGAAAAAGAGGGGGGAAAGGAATGTATTACCAAAAACCTTTTTTCAATATGGCGGAAGAATTAAACTTGAATGATATATGGTGAAAACTAAACCACAAAGAGAAAAAAAATACTTTTTATTCCAACCCGCATAAGTCCTTTTCAAGAATGGATATGATATGGGCAAATAAAGAACTAAGTAAAGAAGTAGAAAATGTAGAGATTCTCCCAAACATTTGGGCAGATCATAACCCCCTGAAAATAATATGGAAAGGTCAAAAAAAAAAAAGAAAGAAAGAAAGAAAAAGAAAACCAGAAGATGGACATTAAACCCACAGATACTACAAGAGAAAGAATACATACAAAAGATTAATCAGGAATTGACCTTATTTCTAGAGGTAAATAATAAACAACACACTTCTTTGTAGAACCCATGGGACACAATAAAAGCATATACAAGAGCAGGGGTGAAATGCCCCCAGTTCGGACCGGATTGCCTGATCCGGTAGCGATGGTGGGTGGTTCGGAGAACCGGTAGCAAAAATCCCTGTGTCTCCCCCCCATGCTCAGCTGAGTCGCACGATCATCAGAGGCTTTTTTTTTTACTTTTAAAAGCATTTTTTCTACAACCTCTTCCGACGATTGCGCAGCTCAGCTGGGATCCTCAGAGGCTTTTCAAAGCATTTTTTTCTGAAACCTCCTGATCGGCAGAGCGGCATTTTTAAAAAAACCTCTCTGACGATTCCAGCTGAGTTGCCTAATCGGCAGAGGCTTTTCAAAGCATTAGAAAAAATGCTTTGAAAGGTTAAAAACAAAGTTGGCCATGCCCACCCAGTCACATTACCCCCGCACCCCACCCCATCACCAAGCCACACACACAGAACCGATAGTAACACATTTTACATTTCACCCTTGTACAAGAGGAATCACTGTAGCATATATGGCAAAAAGAAATAAGGAAAAACAGAAACAGCAGGATATATTAGTGAAAGAATTAGAACAGCTAGAAAAAAAAATTCAAATAAGGCCAGGCGATGTACAACTAATTGAAGAATTAACATTAGTAAAACATAAATTAAACCTAATGGAACAAGCAGAACACATTAAAAACATTAAATATGCGAAACAATACCAATTTGAGAACGCAAATAAACCAGGGAGGTGGTTATCATACAAATTAAGAAAAGAAAATGAAAGTAGAATAATACACCAACTGCAGGACGAGGTAGGGGATTTACAAAATAAGGAAGAAGAAATTAAAAGGATTGCATTAAAATATTTTGAGAACTTATATATACAGGAGGAAACTGAGATAGAAAAAATAAATGACTATTTAAAAGAGAAAAAGATGCCCATCATAGAGGAAGATAAGAGAACGCTGCTAAATAGGGAAATAACATTGACAGAGCTAAAAGAAATGATTCAAAAACAAACAAACAAGACTTCCGGTTGGCGTTTCCTCCGTCGCCGGGCGGCTCGTTTGATCGGTCGCCGCCCCTGCCGCCTGTAGAGCCGCTTTTAAGACCGAAAAGCGGCTCGGAAAGCTCCCCTTTGGGATTTAAGGGGGAGTTAGAGCGGGCAGCCTTTGGTTGAGCCCCAGAAGCGCTGCCAGGGTTGTTTTTTAAGCCCTGGAAAGCGCTCTGTGTCTGGGCTCCCTCTGCAAGCTGCTGAAGCTCCGAGCGGCGTGGGACCTCTGCAAGACAGAGCGAGACGGAGGAGGCAACACCAACTGTTAGAATACATCTGGAAATGAAAGTCAACGAATTTGGTGAGATCTGGAATTTTTCATAAAGCTATATCTATTTTAAATGGACTTTTTTTAACTTTGAAAGCAAGCTGTCTCTGTGTAAAAGTGTCTGAAAATGGCGTATTAATGCTGAGCTAGTGAAAGGAGGAAGAACAGCAAGAAAGTGAAAGTTTGCCTGCCTGTACTTATATTGACTCTATTTACAAGTTTAGAGCTTTTTTTAACTGTAAAATACCAAGGACTGTACTCTTTTTCTGTAAACTGAGGATAGGAAAAGGAGGAAGATTTTTTTTTCTGCTTTTTAAAGTTTTAAATTCTGTCCAGGCATGGCTTCAAAGAAAGTGGGGGGGGGGGATTCCCCCACACATCAGACAAAGGAAAAGCTAGCTTCAGCTTCAAAACAGGCACAGGACAGCAAGACAGAGGATTTGAAAGCATTTATATTGAATATACACAAATCTTTGGCAGAGCTCTCTGGAAAAATGAATAAAATGGAGGAAAGGATGGGGAAATATCAAAGAGAAATGAAGGAAATTGTGGGGGAAGTGAAGGAGCTGGTGGAAGAAAAAACTGAAGGATTACATCAGAGTGTAGCTAAAGTAGCCACAGTTCTCACGGACGCCCTACTGGCAGTTGAGAAAAAAGTGGAAGACTTAAATTCTGAAGTAGAAGCCAACAAGAAGGAAGCAAAGGAACAGATGTTTAAGGTGGTGGCTCATAACAACAGGCTTGAAGAGGAGATTACAATGCTACAATTTCGGAATATGGAATATGCCATAAGACTAAGAGGTTTAAGAGAGAATAATAGAGAGAATTTAAGGGCAACCTGTGTGGAAGTTTTGGCCAGGATTTTAAAAGTTGAACCTGATGTGATTGCTAATAGAATTGACAAGCTGTATAGAGTTAATTCACGTATTGCAAGATTAAGGAATTTGCCAAGAGATGTGGTTATTTATTTTACTGAAAGAAGATTGAGAAATGACATTTTACAAAGCTCTTTCCATACAACTGCTTTACATGATGGTAACCCAATTGGTGTTTACAAAGAGCTGCCACCAAAAATGTTAAGAGACCGGAAAGACTATGATTTTCTAGTAAATGAGTTGAAAAGGCGACAGATTCCATTCAGATGGGATGCTCCTGTTGGCATTATTCTGCGACATGAGGATGTGAGATATCGTATCAACTCGGTGGAAAAGGCGGAGCAGTTCTACAATAATGTTCTTAAAAAGATTTCAATATCACCTCGCTCATCTACACTCTTACCTATTGAAGACATCTCAGTTGGGAAGCTGCCTGAGGAGGGGAACCAGGAAGTGATTCTGCTAAAAGAAGGCCAGGCAACCCAAGAACCAGCAAGGGAGGAAATTTTAGGAGCTGTAGGAGGTTTGTCAGAGGATTCATTAATAGAACTTCTGGAGGCCAAACCAAAACAATCTAGAGCTACAAGAGAGGTGGAGCCTGATTTGGATTTATTGATGCAAGAACCAAAAGATCAACGTATAACCCGAGCTGCAGAAAAGCAAAGATTAGAGAAACATCAGGGGGTAAAGATGCCACAGGAAGAGAATGGTACAAAAGGGAAAAAATCACACTCTGAAGCTGTGGGAGGAGCGAGATCGAAGACATCGGCTGTTGGAGAGAGTCTTCGTCAAATGCTCAAAGGGCTTCACTCATTTTCAGAATGACACTCAGATTATTATCATGGAATGTGAATGGTTTGAACTCACCACAAAAAAGAAGGAAAATATTTCATTATTTGAAGCAATATAAAAACGATGTTGTTTGTTTGCAAGAAACTCATATTAGAACCCAGGACCAAAAATTTCTAATTTCAAAACTTGGATCACATTTTATATCTTCTAGTTCCGTGAAAAGGAATGGACTTGTTTTTTATATTTCTAAAAGAATACCAGCTAAACTGATAGAGGCGGATGATGAGGGGCGATATATTGCAGTGGAAATAAACATACAGAATGTTTTGATACTTCTAATTGGCATTTACGCCCCGAACCAGCAGCAGGAAAATTTTTATAAACTGTTGAATAATAAAATATTGCAATGGAATTATAAATCCCTTTTGATTATGGGTGACTGGAACGGGGTGATTGATGCAACGCTTGATAAAAAGACGACGGCCAAAAAAGTGAATAAGTTACCATCGACTTTTTTTGCACTGAAAGAAGAATTGGATTTGAAGGATGTATGGAGAATTCATCATCCTAAGGAATTGGACTTTACTTTCTTTTCTGATAGACATAAATCTTTTTCGAGAATTGACTTTATGCTGGTTACTACTGACTTACTTACTATAGTGACTAAGACAAAAATATTTCCCAGAACCTTGATGGATCACAGTCCGGTGTGGTTGGAGATAAATTTGGGTAAAAGAGAAAGGAGATCTTGGCGTATGAATGAAAATTTATTTAGATATGAAATGAATATTATGGACCTTAAGAAATATCTTAAAGAATTTTTTGATAATAATTTGAATAAAGGTACACCGATTGAGATTGTATGGGATGCATGTAAGGCTTACATGAGGGGTGTACTGATTCACATGAACTCTAAATACAGATTAACACGTCAGAAGTCAAGAATAGAATTGGAGACAGAGATAAAGGAGAAAGAGCAATTGCTTATTAAGAATCCGACTGATGAGAAGGTACAATTAACGATAAAACTCTTGAAAGATCAATTTCAAATATTGATGGCTGATCAAACAGTAACTAATCTGCAGTATGCTAAACATAATACTTTCTGCAATGCTAATAAACCTGGCAGATGGTTGGCCTATACCTTGAGGAAACAACAGAGTTCTCGTATAATAAACACTATTGAGTATAAAGGGAAGCAAGTGCATCAACAGAACTTAATACACCAAGCTTTTTTAGCTTATTATTCTAAATTGTACCAAGCTGATAAAATTAAAGAGGACTTTATTGATGATTATTTGCAGAAGATGAGAGTTACAAAAATTTCAACTATACAAAGTGATAGGCTGAATCGACCTATAACATCGGAGGAGATCTTATTTGCAATAAAACAATTGAAAGTATCTAAAGCTCCTGGGACAGATGGCTTGACAGCAGTATATTATAAGACTTTACAAGTGGAACTGGTTGAGCATCTTAAGGACTTGTTTTGTAATATCCAGCAGGGGGGTAAAATACCCCCCTCATGGAAGACGGCTTTTATCTCACTCATACCTAAAGAGGAAGAATCTGTAAAACCTGAAAATTTTCGACCAAGATCTCTCCTGAATACGGATTATAAAACTTATGCTAAAGTATTAGCCAACAGGTTGATGCCAGTTATTCAAGAGGTGATTCATGAAGACCAAGCAGGTTTTATAGAAGGTAGACACATGAAGGACAATGTTAGGCAACTCATAGATTTGTTGGAATATCTAGAGAAAAATAAACAGACCTCTCTGCGGTGCTGGTATTTTTAGATGCGGAAAAGGCCTTTGATCGAGTCAATTGGGATTTTCTAAAGAAGACTTTGCACAAAATGGACTTTGGAGAACAGTTTATACAAGCGATTTCGGCAATCTACCAGGAACAGACGGCACAAATTATTATTAATGGTAGTTTGACTTCTAACTTTAATATACAGAAAGGAACAAGACAAGGCTGTCCATTATCCCCATTATTGTTTATTTTGACATTAGAAGTGCTGTTGAATGCTCTACGGGACTCGGATAATTTGAATGGAATAGTTGTAAGGCAAAAAGATTACAGAACAAAGGCATTCGCAGATGATCTGGTTGTTACCTTAACACGACCTTTGGAATCAATCATCCAGATGAAAAACATTATAGAGGAATATGGTCTGGCTTCAGGTTTTAGCCTGAACCAGAAAAAGACTAAGATGATAGTCAAAAACATGCTGGAACCACAAAGGAAGGAACTTGAAAGGGTGGCAGGCTTTGAAATAGCAACAAAGGTTAAATATCTAGGGGTTCAAGTTGCAGCATCCAATATGAAACTTTTTCAAAATAATTATGTGGAACTTTGGCATAAGATTCAAAAGGATCTTGATACATGGAAGAAGCTGCAACTATCTTTACTTGGAAGAATAGCAGCAGTTAAGATGAACGTTCTACCTAGATTTTTGTTTTTGTTTCAAATGATTCCGGTGCTTAAAAATGATAAGTTTCTGATGGAATGGCAAGCAGGTTTAAATAAATTCATCTGGAATGGGAAAAAACCAAGAGTCAAACTTAAAATTATGCAAGATGTTCGTGAAAGAGGTGGCCTCAAAGTTCCAAATCTACGTTTATATTACGAGGCCGCAGTGCTGACACAAGTTGGAGATTGGATTGGAATAACTAAAACAGAAATTTTGAATATTGAAGGCCATGATTTGCAATTTGGATGGCATGCATATTTACTTTATGAAGAAAAGAGAGACAGTGTATTTAATAATCATATTTTAAGACAAGCTTTGATGAGAGTTTGGAAGAAGCACCAGCTTCAATTGGATTACAAAATACCTTTGTGGTTGGATCTTGGGCAGATTATGCCAAATATAAAGTCACTCAGGGGGTTGTTGTATAAAGAGATACTTTTTAATGATGAGGGCAGATGGAGTTTGAAATCTTTGAATACCCTGTTGGAAGAAGGTGTGAATTTATCTTGGTTGCAGTATCTTCAACTTCAAGCGAGATGGAGAGAAGATCAGAAAATTGGACTAATGCTTCACGAAGAGGATTTGGTGACTCAGATAAAAATTAAAGGGCCGATGCATATTAAACGAGTGTATAATTTATTGATAGAAAGAGATTCAGAGGGTGAATTAGTTAAGGACTGTATGATAAAATGGGCACAGAATTTTGCAGAACCAGTAATGTTAGAAACATGGGAGAAGATTTGGGTCCAGAATGTCAAATTTACACAAGCACAGAACTTGAGGGAAAATTTTTATAAGATGCTCTATAGGTGGCATTTAGACCCTAAAAAGTTATCATGTATGTATCCAAATGTTCAACCTAAATGTTGGAGATGTGATTGTTTGGATGCAACATATTTTCATATTTGGTGGACGTGCAGAAAATTGAAAGCATTTTGGATTAAACTTTGGTGGGTAATGCAGAATATTCTGAGGAGGAAACTGGAGTTTTCTCCTCAGTTTTTTTTTGTTGGGAATTGTTAAGGGCTGCTCAGTAATTGACACTAGATTAATTTTATACATGGTTACTGCAGCTAGATTACTGATAGGTCAATACTGGAAGAAGGATAACGTACCCACAATAGAGGAATGGGTATTGAAGATGTCTAATTTTGTAGAGATGGCTAAAATTTCTGCATATTTAAAAGATAGGACCCATGAAGTTTTTGTTAAGGACTGGAAGAAATGGGTAGAATACATGAAGAACAAATATCAGAGTAAGAAGTTTCAATTAGCATTTAATTGAATTTATATTTTTTATACTTAGAATTAATCTAAGGGAGAAAGGTACTGAAGTTGATAACTTTTAATTTTTATTATATTTTATGTAATTGAACTCATATTTTTAATATTTAGGTATACTGTAATGAGAAATGTATTAAGTAGTGTTTGATTCTGAGCTTGATAAATGGGATAGTGGGAATTATAGCTAATGTTATATATTTCTACTACTTATATGATATTTTGATTTATCTTATGATGCTTAAAATTATTTTACTAGGTTTTTTTTAAAGAGATTTAAGAGTTTTTTTATATTTGACTTATGTTGTTTAGCATTTAACTGAATTAATATTTCTTTTATATTTAGAATTAATCTAAAGGAGAAATGTATTGAATTTATCTTAATACTTAGATACATTTTAAAGAGAAATGTGATTTTGATATATAGAATGGCGGGAATTATTGTTACATTCATTATCTATATGATATTTTAATCTAAATCTTAAGATGTTTAAAATTATTTTATTAGGCTTTTTTAAGGAGATTGTTAAGATTTAAGGGGTTTTTTCTTTTATATATATATATATATATATATATATATATATATATATATATATATATATACTTGATTTATGTTGTTACATATTGGTTTAAAAGATAACTTTTTTATTACTTATAAAATAAGGTTATATCCTTTTTTTTTTTTTAGTAGGATCTCACCTTAAAAAATTGTTAAATATTGATTGTTAATGTTTGTTTGATAGTGGAAGTCAAGGGGGGATTGGGGTGGGAGGGGGGGATAAGGGAGAGGGAGGTATGGGGTTGGGGGAGGGGTGAAAAAGGGGGAAAATTTTTTGTATTGTAAAACTTTTTCAATAAAAAAAAACAACAAACAAACAAAAAAGACCCTGGGACCAGATGGTTTACCAGGAGAATTTTACAAAAACATGGGGGAGCTATTAGAACCCATTCTTTTAGAACTGTATAATGAGGCCTTGTTAAAAGAAAAAATCCCCATGTCAGCGTTCCAGAAAACCCCAACTCTGAGTAAAGATGTGGAAGCAAGCATTTTCCAAAGTTCTCTTTACTACAATAGGTAAACTAGCACATCTGGGAAAACACGAATCTGAAAAGCCCGGGTTTTCCCTCAGTAAGTCAAAACCCCCAAAACCATCTCCTCACTCCCCAGTCAATCACATGCTCCAATCAACGTCCGTCCCATCTCTAGCCAGCCCCCTGACCACTCCTTCTCCAGATGCTGGATTGCCCTGACCTTGACCGACAGGAAGAATGCTATTATGTCTACTAACAACCCCTCTCCTTTTTTTAAAAAAAATTGATTTATATGCCGCCCTTCTCCGGAGACTCAGGGCGGTTTACAATCCTTAATCCCCCCTCCTACTTTCCCACACATGAGAAGGTGGCAGCATTGAAGCTTCCGGCCTAATATGGCTTCCAAAGCTGACAGGCGTCCACCCTGCAGAAAGAACCACATCCTGAAAATAAAGCAGACAAAAAACAAAAGAAGGGGTTAACACCTTGCACAGGACCCCTTAACCCCCTCTCCCCCACCCCCCAGGGGGACCTTGCGGTTTCTCAGGAAATTTATCATGAAATTGTTTCACTAGAGTATCAGCATTTACATCCCAACTTTTCACCCAAGTAGCTTCAGACAAAGGGTAACCTTTCCAGTGTACAAAATATTGTAAGCGACCCATGTAGAGTTTAGAGTCCAGGATCTTCTTCACTTCATAATGAGTCTCCCCTTGCACTACGAAAGGAGGGGGTGGAGCAGCTGGCAAGGGTCTTAAGTTAGATTTTCTGGCTGGTTTCAATAAACTACTGTGGAAAACGGGGTGTACTTTCCCTAATATGCGAGGGAGGCTAAGTTGGACAGTCACTGGGTTAATAACTTTCACTATAGGAAAGGGATCTATGAATTTGAGTCCAAACTTCTTGCTAGGTAACCTCAATCTTAGGTACTTGATTAACAAATACACCTTATCGCCTATCCAGAAAGGTGGTTGGAGGGACTGGCGTTTGTTGGCCTGGGCCTTATATCTTTCTGCTGATTCTGCTAAAGCTTTCTTAGTATTCTCCCAACCCTTTTTCAATGAGGTCATCCATTCTGTTAGGGACATAGAAGTGGGCGGTTCTCTAGGTAACTCAGGCATCGGCACAAAATCCATGCCCGTAGTTATCTGAAAAGAAGTCAACCCAGTATTGCTGTGTACTGCATTATTATAAGCCACCTCTGTGAACGGTAGTAAGTCTACCCAGTTTTCTTGTTGATAATTTACATAACACCTAATGTATTGCTCCACCATTGAGTTCAATTTTTCAGCCGATTCATTAGTCGATGAGTGAAAAGCTGAGCTAAGCCCCTGGGATGACCCAATGGACCATAGAAACTCTCTCCAGAACGTAGCGGTAAACTGGACCCCAAATCCGATATTATTCTCCTTGGGACTCCATATAGCCTGTAGATGTGTTTCACGAACAGCTTTGCCAGTTTCTTGGCCGAGGGTAGTCTGTTGCAGGCAGTGAAGTGTGCTTGCTTGGAGAATAAATCAATGACAGTCCAAATCACCCTGTTCCCCCACTGTCAGGGAGCTCAACTATGAAGTCCATTGCAATCTCCTCCCAGGGCTTGGTGGGTTTGGCCACAGTCTGGAGAAACCCAGGGGGCTTCCCTGGTCTGGACTTCATGGTGGTGCAGGTGGTGCAGCTCCTCACATAGTCTTCCACATCAGCTTTCATCTTTGACCACCATAATTGTCTCCTAGTCAAATGGAGGGTTTTTAAAAATCCAAAGTGGCCCCCTAGTCGAGAATCATGACTCCTCCTTAGCACCAAGAGTTGCATGCTGCGGGGCACATAAAGCTTACTTCCCTTCCATGCCAGCCCTTCTTTTAGGGTTAGGTCCACCTGGTTTTCCTTGAACCAGGAATCAGTCGAAAGCGCCACTTTTAGCTCTGCTGTCAACTTCTCTTCGGGAGGTTGGAACCATGGCATGTTTGCGCTTTGGTGCAGGCTTGGGTGGCTGGCTGAGTCTCTGAGATCATGGCATGAATTATCTCTTCCCGTCAGCTGTCAAACTGGGGTTTACAGGAGAGAGCGTCAGCTAAAAGTCCCCCCCCCCCAGATGTATTTCACGGTAAAGTTAAAGCGTTTGAAATATTGAGCCCAATGAACCTGCTTGTGTGGAAGTTTCCTTGGGGTCTTCAGTGCCTCGAGATTCTTGTGGTCAGTCCACACGTCAAAAGGCTCATTAACACCCTCTAGGAAGTGTCTCCAGGATAGGAGAGCCCATTGCACCGCAAAAGCTTCTTTCTCCCATACTGCCCATCTGCGCTCAGTGTCCATTAACTTTTTCGATACGTAAGCACACGGCATTAGATTGTTTGGGGCATTCCTTTGCAGTAGAACAGCAGCCACTGCCACATCACTTGCATCTGCCTGAACCACAAATGACTTATTTGGGTCAGGATGCTGTAGGATCGACTTCACTACAAATAGGCATTTCAACTGTTCAAAGGATTTTTGACAGCCCATTGTCCAAGCTAGGGGTTGGCTAGGTTTTGGCTTGGTGGGAGATGGGCTGGTTTTTAGCAATTCTGTCAAAGGGAGTACAACCTCAGCAAAGGAAGGGATGAATTGTCTGTAAAAGTTTGCAAACCCCAGGAAGCTTTGAAGTTGCTTACGGGTTCGTGGGGGCTGCCAGTCCAACACTGCCCTCACCTTCCCTGGGTCCATTTCAATTCCCTGATTTGACACCCTGTATCCCAGGTAGTCCAAGGCCTCCTTATAGAACTCGCATTTGGACAACTTTGCATAAAGTTTGGCCGCTAGGAGCTTTTTCAGCACTTGTCTGACCAATTTGACATGTTCTTCCATACTTTCGCTGAATATAAGAGTGTCATCAAGATAAACAAGGACCCCCTTATACGGGTGCTCATGCAAAACTTCATTGATCAGTTGCATGAAGACTGTGGGGGCCCCTTGGAATCGAAAAGGCATGACCTGGAATTGGAAGCTGCCCAGGGGGCAGTTAAAAGCAGGCTTCCATTTGTCTCCCTCCTTTATGCGAACTCGGTAGTAGGCTTCTCTTAGATCTAGCTTGGTGAAAATCTTCCCTTTTGACAAGTGGTTCAGCAAGTCCTTCATCAGTGGGAGGGGATAGGTATTTTGTATGCAAATGCAGTTCACGCCCCTAAAATTGATGCATAATCTCAATGTACCATCTTTTTTTTCTTTAAACAATACTGGGGCAGCCACCCTGGATTTCGCAGGCTCAATGAACCATCTGGCTAGGTTGGTGTCAATGTACTTACTCAACTCGGCCATTTCAGCAGGTGTCATGGAGTACATTCTGGGTTTTGGCAATTTGGCTCTTGGTTGTAATTCGATGGTGCAGTCTGTGGGCCAATGAGGGGGGAGGAGGTTACATTCCTTCTCACTGAAAGCTTCGGCTAAGTCTGCATACACCTTAGGAATCTGGTGTTTGCCTGGAGGCCCGTCTGAACAAACCGCTGCAGTTTCTGGCAGCTGGCTGTTATGGGTAGGCTGCTCTTTGGGGAGAGGGGCAGGGGGTAATGGGCCAACCCCTATTCTGATTTTTTCATATCCATCTTCCCATTTGATGGTGGGGCCCCATTTGTCCAGCCAAGCTAGGCCCAGTATGATAGATTCTGACATTTTTGTGGTTACTATAAATCGTTTAAGTTCATGATGTTTCCCAATTTCTAATTTAACCAGTTCAGTAATATAGGTGGCAGGGATCCCCCCCCCCCCATTAACGTTCCATCCACCTGGTGAAATTTAATTGGGCGCTTTAAGGCTGTTGTCCTGATCCTCAATTGTTTCACAACTGGAAGTCCAATTAGACATCTGGTGCAGCTGGTATCTATTATTGCTGGCAGTTCTCCTTGTTTCCCTGTCTCTGGCAGCACCAGTTTTACTTTAATTGAGAAGGGGGGGATGGGTGCACTCACCATCGGGTCTTCATCTTTGCTAGCCTTGCTGGGAGGGGCTTCTTTAGCCAGAGGATCCTTGCTCTCTTCAGTGGGGAGGGGACCCTCCATGGCTTGTCTGGCTAATTGGCTGGTGTCTGGGGTTTTCCTTGGAGCCCTCCTGCCTCGTGCAGCTGTGGCAGGATGTTGTTGTGGAACTGGGGCAGGGGCCAGGCACTCAGAAGCTCGATGTCCCAGTTGTCCACACCGATAGCACTTAATCACCCACCCACCCCCGGTTGAGGGGTGTGTGTGATATTATTAGCCTTTGAAATGGGCCGTCTAGATAACGCTCTCCGAGGCGGCCTCTCCACTGGGGTTTTGCTGTGGGGTTGGACTTCTCTGTCTAGAGCTATGGACATGGTATACCAGTCGTGGAGATGCTCAGGCACCCCCCCCCCCCATCCCACAGGATTTTCTGACTTCTTGGTCAATAGCTTCTTTAAAATAGTGTAGGAGTATGTGGTCAGGCCAATGCCCCAGATTCCCTGCGACCCGTCTAAAGTTCCATACAAAGTCTTTTATAGGTCAATTACCTTGCTTCATGACCTTTAGCGTGGCTTCACTTTCATTTATTTGGTCTGGGTCTTCAAATCGGGAATGGAGCAGTGTAATAAACCCATCCACATCATTCAGTTCCGCAGCGCCTTCATTGTGCAGCTCGGCTATCCATTCAGAAGCCTCTCCCTCATTCATCCCATCTGAAATTGCCGACACCAAGTCCTGTTCTGATTCGTATTGGTCCCTGTACTGATCCACATGAGCCCAGACCCTGCTGAGGAAATAAGCTAGTTTGGCAGGCATCCCCTGAAAGGTTGCTCTGAAGCGGGGTGGCGTTGGCCTCATGGGTGGAGGGGCCCCAGCAGTGGCTGGCTGGGATAGAACTTGCTGCAGGGCTGCTCCTGGTTGCTGCATTCCAACTGGCTGCTGGGAAACTTGCTGGGCTGGAGAGGGGGGGCACCCCCACTGGCTGCTGGGGGAGGGGCCCCAGCTGTTGAGCTGCTTGGTGTGCTGGAGAGAGGGGGGCACTCCAGCTGGCTGCTGGATTAGTCCCCCCTGTGGTGCCAGGATTTTTAGTCCATAAGGGGGCCATGGGGATCCCTGGAAGCTTGGAACAGATGTGGGGGGATACCACTGGCAATGGACCCATCCCTGGCTGGGATAAAACCCCCAGCCTGGGAGTATACTCTCAGCAGGAGGTAGCGCAAAGGCAGGCTGGCGAGGGGCCCCAAAAGGGGGTTTTTGCATTCCGTATGCTGGCTGTGCCTGGTGTCCCACAGCTGCAGGATGGCCATACTGCACTGATCCCCTCATTTTACCCCTGGCCGTGTAGAGGGGGGTCTGCGCCCTACTAATCCCCCCTCCATGTCCCGGATCAGGGAAGGTGAATGTAGGTTGCGCTAATCTCCATCTCACCTCAAGGAGTTGGGAAGTGGGTGCATAACTTCCCACTTCCATCTGGTCAAAACGCTCCAGGAGCCCAGTCAAGGACTGGCTTCACATTGGGTGCAGCCAGTCCCAGTCCTGGGAATCTCCGGATCCCACAGCTGTCCCCATCCTCCACTCTGGCTCACAGGGCGACTTCATTTCCCCTCCTGGAGCTGGGTCAGACTGGCAAATCTTCCAGGAATCTGACGCCTTGGGCCAAGCCCCCAGCCTTAGGGCTTCCTCTGCAGCCTCATTGGCTCACACCATTTCCTCAGAAGGAGAAAGGAAGGGGTTAGTAAATCCTTGAGCATCCGCCCCACCGGCCCCCTCTCTGATTTTTCCGTTCTCCTCAATCTTCACTGAGTCTTCGCACCACCCGAGGTTTAGGTAGATGCTGGGGCTCAGCACCCCCAACAGCCCCCTTACCCTTACGGGTGCCGTTAGGCTTTAAGGAAGATTTGGGTTAGTGTCAGCATTCCAGAAAACCCCAACTCTGAGTAAAGACGCAGAAGCAAGCATTTTCCAAAGTTCTCTTTACTAGAATAGGTAAACTGGCACATCTGGGAAAACACGAATCTGAAAAGCCCGGGTTTTCCCTCAGTAAGTCAAAACCCCCCAAACCATCCTCTTACTCCCCAGTCAATCACATGCTTAAATCAACGTCCATCCCATCTCTACCCAGCCCCCTGACCACTCCTTCTCCAGATGCTGGATCACCCTGACCTTGACCGACAGGAAGAATGCTATTATGTCTACCAACAACCCCTCTCTTTAATCCCCCCTCCTACTTTCCCACACATGAGAAGGTGAAGCTTTCGGCCTAATATGGCTTCCAAAGCTGACACCCTGTTTCCTGGAGAGAAGCATATATCACAGTGATTATGAAAGAAGGTACCGACCTAAATCAAATTCAAAACTACAGGCCAATTTCACTTCTGAATGCAGACTACAAGATGTTTATGGCTATCATAGCAGGAAGGATGAAAAAAATACTGAATGAAATTATTCACTCTGACCAAAATGGTTTCCTCCCTTCTAGACAAATTAGAGATAACACAAGAATAGTATTGAACATATTACAGTATTATGAGGCTCATCCAGAGAAACAAATTGCCCTTGTTTTTCTGGATGCGCAAAAAGCATTTGATAATTTAAATTGGAAATATATGATTAGTCAAATTAGAGAAATTAAATTCGGTGACAAATTTGAACAAATGATTGAAGCAATTTATTCATCTCAAAAAGCAAACATAATAGTAAACTGAGAAATTACAAAAACATCTGAAATAAAAAAGGACCCTGCCAGGGATGCCCACTGTCACCTCTGCTTTTTATTTTGACTTTAGAATCGCTATTGATGAAAATTAGAGCAAACACAGAGATTAAGGGAACCAAAATTAGAATGGAAGAATATAAATTAATGGCATTTGCGGATGATTTGGTATTTTTTTGGAAGACCCAAAGGAAACAGGACCAATATTATTACGGGAAATAGAAAAATATGGGGAAGTAGCAGGCCTTAAAATTAACAAGACAAAAACAAAAATGATATTGGTCTTTCAAAAGTTTTATGGTTTCTTGTAATTTTTTATCCAATGGGTTTTTTATAACTAATTGTTCTTTTTTCTTTATTTCTGCTTCCAATTCTAGTCTTTTCCTTTGTTGATTTAACTTATGTTTAGAGTTCATATAAATCAGTACTCCTCGCATGTATGCCTTACTTGCGTCCCAAACAGTTTCAATGGGTGTACCCTTATTCAAATTCATTTCAAAAAATTCCTTCATATGTTTTTTAAGTTCAGTTATATTCTTTTCATATCTAAACAAATTCTCATTCAATCTCCAGGATCTTCTCTCCTTCCTTCCCATTTCTATTTCTATCCATGTCGGGCTATGATCCGTTAGAGTCCTGGGAAATATTTTTGTTTTTCTTGTTTTGGAAAGTAAGTCAGCTGTAACTAAAATAAAATCAATCCTGGAAAAGGATCTATGTCGATCTGAAAAAAATGTAAAGTCCAATTCTTTTGGATTCTGCACTCTCCATATATCTTTTAACTCCAAGTCCTCTTTCATGTCAAAAAAAGTCTGTGGTGACTTCCGGTTTGGGTGCGCTCCGTCGCCGGGCGGCTCGTTAACTCGGCCGCCGCCCCCGTCGCCTGTAGAGCCACTTTTTCGATCTAAAAGCGGCTCGGAACGCTCCCCCTTGGAAATTAAGGGGGAGTCAGAGTGGGCAGCTTTAGGTAGAGCCCCAGAAGTGCTGCCAGGGTGATTTCTGTGCCTTGGCAAGCGCTTCGGGTGTGGGCTCCCTTTTCAAGCTGCCGATCCTCCGAGCGGCGTGGGATCTCTGCAGGACAGAGCGAGGCGGAGAAAGCAACTCCAAGCACAGCATATATTTCTAACGAAGCAGATTGAATTTGGTGAGATTTGGAAGGTTTTTTTTGGACTTTATAATTAGTGTAAATGGACTTTTTTTAACTTTAAAATGCAAGCTGCCCCTGTGGGAAAGTGCCTTAAAATGGCGGATCAAAGCGGAGCTAACAAGAGGAAGTGAACTAAGAAAGTGAAAGTTTGCCTGCCTGCAATTATAAAGTCTTTAATTATAAGTTTTACAAGTGTTTTTAACTTCAAAACACAAAGTATTGGACTCCTTTTCTGTAAAACTGAGGATAGGGAAAGGAGGAAGACTTTTCTTCTGCTTTTTAAAGTTTTAAATATTGCTCAGGCATGGCTTCAAAGAAGGCGGGGGAGGGGGATTCCCCCACACATCAGACAAAGGAGAAGCCAGCTGCAGCTTCAAAGCAGCCACAGGGCAGCAAACTAGAAGACTTGAAAGCATGTATATTAAATATGCACAAATCCTTGGGAGAGCTCTCTGGAAAAGTGAATAAAATGGATGAAAGGATGGGGAAAAATCAAAGAGAAATGAAGGAAATGGTGGGGGAAGTTAAGGAGCTAGTGGAAGAAAAAACTGAGGGAGTACATCAGAGTGTTGCTAAAGTAGCTACAGTTCTTACAGATGCCCTACTGGCAGTTGAGAAAAAAGTAGAAGATTTAAATACAGAAGTGGCAGTTAACAAGAAGGAAGCAAAGGAACAGATTTTTAAGGTGGTGGCTCAGAACCAGCGTTTGGAGGATGAGATCACAATGATACAATATCGGAATATGGAATATGCCATAAGATTGCGGGGTCTGCGTGAGAATAACAGAGAGAATTTAAGGGCAACATGCGTGGAAGTTTTGGCTAGGATTTTAAAATGTGAACCTGATGTGATTGCCAACAGGATTGACAAGCTGTATAGAGTCAACTCGCGTATAGCGAAACAGAGAAATTTACCAAGAGATGTTGTGATTTATTTTACCGAGAGAAGATTGAGGAATGATATTTTGCTTAGTTCGTTCCATATGACCGTTCAACATGAGGGCAATCAGATTGGTGTGTATAAAGAGCTGCCACCAAAAATGCTAAGAGATCGGAAAGATTATGCTTTTCTTGTAAATGAGTTGAAAAAGCGCCAGATTCCATTTAGATGGGATGCCCCTGTTGGTATTATCTTGCGGCATGAGGATGTGAGATATCGTATTAATTCTGTGGAAAAGGCGGAACAATTTTACAACAATGTTCTTAAAAAAATTTCAACACCACCTCTCTCATCAACACTTTTGCCTTTTGAAGATATTTCAGCTGAAAAGAGGCCTGAAGAGGGTAGTCAAGATCTTGCTAAAAGAAGGTCAGGCATGCCAAGAAGCAGTAAGGGAGGAAACTCTAGGTGCTGTAGGAGGTGTTGCAGAGGATTCGCTAATAGAACTTTTGGAAGCCAAACCAAAGCAAACTAGAGCTACAAGAGAGGTGGAGCCGGACTTGGATTTACTGATGCAAGAACCAAGAGAACAGCGTATAACCCGAGCCACGGAAAAGCAAAGACTAGAGAAATACCAGGGGCCAAAGTCACAACAGGAAGAGAATGGTACTAAAGGGAAGCCACATTCTGAAGCTATGGGAGGAGCGAGACCGAAGACTTCTGCTGTTGGAGAGAGTCTTCGTCAAATGCTTAAAGGGCTTCATTCATTCTCAGAATGACACTTAGATTTTTATCATGGAACGTCAATGGTTTGAACTCACCTCAGAAAAGAAGGAAAATATTTCATTATTTGAAGCAGCATAAAAATGATGTTGTTTGCTTGCAAGAAACTCACATTAGATCCCAGGATCAAAAATTTTTAACTTCAAAACTTGGATCATATTTTATATCTTCTAGTCTTGTGAAAAGGAATGGACTTGTTTTTTATATTTCTAATAAAATACCAGCTAAATTGATAGAAGCGGATGTGGATGGGAGATATCTTGCTGTGGAAATAAATATACAGAATGTTTCGATACTTTTAATTGGCATTTACGCCCCGAATCAGCAACAGGAAACTTTTTATAAATTGTTGAATAACAAGATATTGCAGTGGAATTACAAGTCCTTTATGATTATGGGTGACTGGAATGGGGTGATTGATGCAACGCTTGATAAAAAGACGACAGCCAAGAAAGGGAATAAGCTACCATCGACATTCTTTGCCTTGAAAGAAGAAATAGATTTGAAGGATGTATGGAGAATTCATCATCCTAAGGAACTGGACTTTACTTTTTTTTCTGATAGACATAAATCTTTTTCAAGAATTGACTTTGTGCTGGTTACTACTGATTTACTTACTATGGTGACTAAGACAAAAAATTTTCCTAGAACATTGTCGGATCACAGTCCGGTGTGGATGGAGATAAATTTGGGTAAAAGAGAAAGGAGATCTTGGCGTATGAATGAAAATCTATTTAGATATGAAAAGAATATTATTGATCTTAAGAAACATGTTAAAGAATTTTTTGATGTTAATCTAAATAAAGGTACACCGATTGAGATTGTATGGGATGCAAGCAAGGCCTATATGAGGGGTGTACTGATTTATATGAACTCTAAATATAGACGTATACGTCAGAAGTCAAGAATAGAACTGGAAGCAGAGATCAAGGAGAAAGAGCATTTGTTGATTAAAAACCCAACTGATGAGAAGGTACAACTAACGATAAAACTTTTGAAAGATCAATTTCAAACCCTGATGGCTGACCAAACAGCAACTAATCTGCAGTACGCTAAATACAATACTTTTTGTAATGCTAATAAACCTGGCAGATGGTTGGCTTATACGCTGAGGAAACAACAAAGTTCTCGTATAATAAATTCTATTGAGTTTAATGGGAAACAAGTATACCAACAGAACTTAATACATAAAGCTTTTTTAGCTTATTATTCTAAACTGTATCAAGCTGATAAAATTAAAGAGGATTTTATTGAGGATTATCTGCAGAAAATGAGAGTTACAAAAATTTCAAATACACAAAGTGAAAGATTGAATCGACCTATAACATCGGAAGAGATTTTATATGCAATTAAACAATTGAAAGTATCTAAAGCTCCTGGGACGGATGGCTTGACAGCAGTATATTATAAGACTTTACAAATGGAACTGGTTGAGCATCTCAAGGACTTGTTTTGTAATATTCAGCGGGGGGGTAAAATACCCCCCTCATGGAAGACAGCTTTCATTTCACTGATACCTAAAGAAGAAGAATCTGTAAAACCTGAACATTTTCGACCAATATCTCTCCTGAATACGGATTACAAGATTTATGCTAAAGTATTAGCCAACAGACTGATGCCAGTTATTCAAGATGTGATTCATGATGACCAAGCAGGTTTTATAGAAGGTAGATACATGAAGGATAATGTTAGGCAACTCATAGACTTGCTGGAATATCTTGAGAAAAAGAAGCAGACGTCTGCGGTGTTGGTGTTTTTGGATGCGGAGAAGGCCTTTGATCGAGTCAACTGGGATTTTCTAAAAAAGACTTTGCACAAAATGGATTTTGGGGAGCAATTTATACAAGCAATTTCTGCAATTTATCAGGAACAGCAGGCACAAATTATTATTAATGGTACCTTAACTGCCACTTTTAACATACAGAAAGGAACAAGACAAGGTTGTCCATTATCTCCATTATTGTTTATTTTGACGCTAGAAGTGCTGCTGAATGCTCTACGGGACTCGGACAAAATGAATGGAATAGTTGTAAGGCAAAAAGATTACAGAACAAAGGCATTCGCAGATGATCTGGTTGTTACCCTAACACGACCTTTGGAATCAATCATCCAGATGAATAAAATCATAGAGGCATATGGTCTGGTTTCAGGTTTTAGCCTGAACCAGAGAAAGACTAAGATGATAGTTAAAAATATGTCGGAACCACAAAGGAAAGAACTTGAAAGGGTGGCAGGCTTTGAAATAGTTACAAAGGTGAAATATCTAGGGGTACAAGTTGCAACATCCAATAGAAAACTTATCCAAAATAATTATGAAGAACTATGGCATAAGATTCAAAAGGATCTTGAAAAATGGAAGAAGCTGCAACTGTCTTTGCTTGGTAGAATAGCAGTTGTTAAGATGAATGTTCTACCTAGATTTCTGTTTCTGTTTCAAATGATTCCGGTGCTTAAAAATGACAAGTCTTTGATGGACTGGCAAGCAGGTTTAAATAAATTTATTTGGAATGGGAAAAAACCAAGAGTCAAACTTAAAATCATGCAAGATGTTCGTGAAAGAGGTGGCCTAAAAGTTCCCAACCTACGTTTATATTATGAGGCTGCAGTCTTGATACAAGTTGGAGACTGGATTGGAACAACCAAAAGAGAAATTTTGAATATAGAAGGCCACGATTTGCAATATGGATGGCATGCATATTTACTTTATGAAGATAAGAGGGACAGTGTATTTAGCAGTCATATTTTAAGACATGCTTTGATGAGAGTTTGGAAGAAGCACCAACTTCAATTGGATTACAAAATACCTTTGTGGTTGGATCTTGGGCAGATTTTGCCAAATATTAAGTCACTCGGGGGGTTGTTATATAAAGAGATACTCTTTAATGATGGGGGCAGATGGAGTTTGAAACCTTTGAACATTCTGTTGGAACAAGGAGTGAATCTAACTTGGTTGCAGTATCTTCAACTTCAAGCAAGATGGAGAGAAGATCAGAAAATTGGACTAATGCTACATGAAG
This sequence comes from Coluber constrictor foxii, assembly GCA_038048745.1. Taxonomy (NCBI): domain Eukaryota; kingdom Metazoa; phylum Chordata; class Lepidosauria; order Squamata; family Colubridae; genus Coluber; species Coluber constrictor. Next base: position 42,234,286 of record CM075966.1, on the reverse strand, counting down.
AAGATTTGGTGACCCAGATAAAATGTAAAGGGCCGATGCATATTAAACGTGTGTATAATTTATTGTTAGAGAGAGATTCAGAGGGTGAATTAGTTAAAGACTGCATGATAAAATGGGCACAGAATTTTGAAGAACCAGTAATGTTGGAGACTTGGGAGAAGATTTGGGTCCAGAATGTTAAATTTACACAAGCACAGAATTTGAGGGAAAATTTTTATAAGATGCTTTATAGGTGGCATTTTGACCCTAAAAAGTTATCATGTATGTATCCAAATGTTCAACCTAAATGTTGGAGGTGTGATTGTTTGGATGCAACATATTTTCATATTTGGTGGACGTGCAGAAAACTGAAAGCATTTTGGATCAAACTTTGGTGGGTAATGCAGAACATTTTGAAGCGGAAGCTTGATTTTTCACCTCAGTTTTTCTTGTTGGGAATAGTCAAAGGTTGCTCATCAACTGATACTAGATTGATTTTACACATGATTACTGCAGCTAGATTACTGATTGGCCAAAATTGGAAGAAGGATAAAGTACCCACGATAGAGGAGTGGGTATTGAAGATGTCTAATTTTGTAGAGATGGCCAAAATCTCTGCATACTTAAAAGATAAGACTCATGAAGTCTTTGCTAAGGAGTGGGTGAAATGGGTAGAATATATGAAGCATAAATACCAAAGTAAGAAGTTTCAGCTAGCACTTAATTGAATGTATATTTTTTACACATAAGTAATTTAAAAGAAAAATGTATTGAATTTGATAATTTCTATTTCTACTTTATGTTAAATGATTGAATTTATATTTTAAATTTTTGGTTATAGTATAAAGAGAAATGTACTAAGTATATTGTTTGACTTAGATTATGATAGATGAAGAAGGGGGAAGTAGAGTTAATGTTATATAATGTTATATATTATTATTACTTATATGATATCTTAAATTAAATGTTTAAAATTATTAGATCTTTTTATTAACAAAGGGAAAAAATTCTTAAGAGTTAGGATTTTTTTTTTCTCTAAAGTTGATTATATACTGTTTGAAAAGCGATTTTTTTGTCTTTTTTCTTCTTCTTCTTCTTATTATTATTATATAAAATAATGTTATAGTTTTAGTTTATTAGTTGGATCTCACCTTGAAAAGTGGATAAACATGGATTAATTGTTAATGTTTGTTTAATAGCGGAAGTCAAGGGGGGGTTGGGGAGGGAGGGGAGTGGGTAGGGTGGGGGGGTGGGGGGGGAAGGGGTTTTTTATAAATTGTAATGTAAAACTTTTTCAATAAAAAAAAAAAAAGTCTGTGGTAATTTGGCAGCTGATTTTGCCAAGCTCTTTTTGTCAAATTTAATGTCAATCACTCCATTCCAATCTCCCATAATTAGAATAGATCTGTAGTCCCATTGCAGTATTTTAGAATATAATAATTTATAAAAATTTTCCTGCTGTTGGTTAGGAGCGTAGATTCCAATCACCAAGAGTGGGTCATTCTGTATATATAATTCAATTGCTATGTATCTTCCACAATCATCTGTTTCTATAGTTTTGGCTGGTAGTCTTTTGTTTATATACATCACAACACCATTCTTTTTTTCTAAACTTGAAGATATAAATTGTACACCTAATTTAGAGTTCATCAAATATTTTTGATCCTGGATTCTAATATGAGTTTCTTGCAAACAAATAACATCATTATTAAATTGTCTCAAGTAGTGAAATATTTTCCTTCTTTTCTGTGGAGAGTTCAAACCATTCACATTCCAAGATAGAAATTTAATTGTCATTTGTAGTCTCACGAAGCGAAGCAAGCATTTGCCGAAGTCTCTGTTCCAGAGCGGTAGTCTTCGGTCTAGCTCCTCCCATGGCTTCAGATTTCTGTTTACCATTGGCCCTCTTCTTCTCTTGTGGTGGGATAGACCTCTGCTGCTGTTGCTTATCTAAGATTTGCTTATGAGCTGCTCGCGTTATACGTTGATCTTTAGGTTCCTGCATCAGCAGTTCAAGGTCCAATGCCACCTCTCTTGTGCTTTTGGGTGGCCCTTTTCTGGCCTCTGAAAAATCCAGCAATAGTTCATCTGAAGAGCCACCTGTTGCTCCTTGAGTTTCCTCTATTGCTCGTTGAGTTTCTATTGCCTCCAGCTCTGTCTGCTTCCACTGTTCCTCAGTCTCTCTTTCAAATTCCTTGTCTTTATCACCCTCCTCTATAGTTAACATTGAGGATGAACATGGAGATGTCGCACCAGGTTTAAAGACATTGTAATAAAAGTGTTCCGCTTTTTCAACAGTATTTAATCGATATCTCTCACCTTCATATCTCAATATTATTCCAACTGGGGCATCCCACCTAAATGGAATCTGACGTTTCTTCAATTCAGTCACCAAAAATCCAAAGTCCTTTCTATCTCTTAACATCTTAGGCGGTAATTCTTTATAGACACCAATCTCATTTCCATCTACCTGGATAGTAGTAAGAAAGGACTTCTGCAGAATATCATTTCTCATTCTTCTATCAGTGAAGTAGACCACCACATCTCTAGGCAAGTTCCTTTGCCTGCCACCCGAGAATTCACTCTGTAAGCCTTGTCAATCTTGATAAAAATATCTTCAGGGTTTACCTTTAACATCACAGCAAGTACATCAGCGCAGACTACTCTTAGGTCTTCTCTGTTATTTTCCTTTATTCCTCTCAATCTTAAAGCGAACTCCATAGATCTGAATTGTATCATTGTCACTTCATTTTCAATTCTTTGAGTCTTAATATCCACATTAAAAATTTTATCATCAGTTGCCCTCATTTTGGATTCAAATTCTGAGCTAAGTTCAACCACTTTTTTTTTCAATCTCAACCACCGCATCTGAAAGACCAGAAACTACTGTGATTATATCTTGCTTCATTTTATCATATTTTTCTTGAACCGCCTCCTTAATTTCTTGTTTAGATTTTTCCATAGCTTCAGCTTGATTCCCTAGAGCCATAGCTATAAACTCTTTCAAATCTTTAAATCCTGCTTCTTGTTCATGACTCTGGGTCTGAGTCTCTGGCTTTTCTTTTGTTTGATGAATGGAGGAGCCCCCCCCCCCCCGCTGCTTTAGGAGCTGGCTTAGTTTGTTTTGAAGCCATGCCTCTGCACAGTCTTAATCTTTCTAAGAAAGAGGTCTTCCCTCCTTTTCCACCACCACCTTTTTCCCCCATCTTTATAGAGAAAAATAAAAAATAAAATAAAAACTTTCCTCTTTTCTTATAGCATATGCTGTTACTTTAAGTGATTTGAATGCTTCCGACCAGACAAGCGCTTCTACTTTCACTTTTAACTTTTTTTTCTTCCCCTGAAACCAGTCGCCATTTTAAATCACTTTCACAACTTTCACTCCTTCTTTCTTGTAAAGATTAATGACAGGGCTAGCAGAAATACTTGTATTTTTTAAAGTCCCGATTTCACCCTGCTTGATTTAAGAGCTTCTGCTGTTTTTCGCTGGCGTTGATCTCGCCGTCTGGCTCTGTTTACACAGAGTTTCCCCGCATTCCGGAGCCTTGGCGAGCTGAATAGGGAGCCTCACCCTGCTTCCTACCCAGGGACAAAAAAGACAGCCTGGGGGCTTCGCAGGGGGCTCAACCTTGTCTCGCCGGCTCTACTCACACTTCTTCAAGAAGAAGGAGTTTTCCAAGCCGCCTCTCAGCTGTTGACGCAGCTTTAACGGGCAGTGGAGCTGGCGGTCTTGAAAAGACCGTCTCATGACGACAGAAACGCCAAATGGAAGAATATAAATTAATGGCATTTGCGGATTATTTGGTATTTTTTTGGAAGACCCAAAGGAAACAGGACCAATATTATTACGGGAAATAGAAAAATATGGGGAAGTAGCAGGCCTTAAAATTAACAAGACAAAAACAAAAATGATCGTCAAAAATTTAACAATACAATAGGAAAGAGAATTAGAAGGGAAACTAGGATTATAGAATGTGAGAAAAGTTAAATACCTAGGAATTTGGTTGACAGCAAGATGTTCTTCAATCAAAGAAGACAACTACGTAAAGCTTATGCAACAAATTAAAATTGATTTGGAAAGATGGGGGACATTAAATCTATCATTACTGGGTCGGATTGCAACGATTAAAATGAATATTCTTCCGAAATTGTTATATTTTTTCTAAACCATTCCCATAAAATTAGATAAGAATTTTTTTTATAGAACTGAATCAAATTACAACAAAATTTATATGGGCGAAGAAAAAAGCAAGAAAAAAATTATCAGACCTTCAGGACAGTAGAAGCAGAGGTGGCTTAGGGCTCCCAAACTGGCGACTTTATTATCAGGCAGCAACTCTAGTTTGGATTAAAGAATGGATCAACTTGAGAAATAAAAGATTACTCACATTGGAAGGACATGATTTTAAAAAAGGATGGCATGCCTTCCTATGGGACAGAGAGAACAAATCTCATTCAAATTTTTTTCAACATAAAATACGAGAAGCTCTAATGCAAACATGGCATGGTCGTAAGTGTGAAAAACAGTCATAAATCACTTTTTTCAGTGCCATTGTAACTTTTGTAAGTCAAGGATTACCTGTACAAAAATACAAAAAGCTTCTTTGCTTGCAAAAAGCTGTTCTAAATACCAATCATTAGATTAGAAATACCTCTAAACTGGAGTTACAAATCAGGCAGGGTGCCAAAGCACCTTGAGGAATTAAAATAGTTAAAATGCAATGATAACTATCAGCAGCCAATTCTTGCTCATAAAGTGAAACCCTTTAGCAGAGAGGTCATTTAAGCTCTCCAGAATGAAGCAAAGGAGCAAACAGAGTATCTGTTGCTTTTAAACCAATTACCAGAACAAATAGACACAGGAACTAGTCAGATTTCTGAAGTTGCTGCTTTTCAGGAACAGAGATTAACATTTTTCCTTCCAAACAAAGCTGAATAGGGAAAATTATCTCATCACTAAACACAGGATTAAACATCACAAAGCACAGAATTAAACTTCACCAAAAACCAGTTTTAGACCAAAAGTCAGAAAGGGTATGTAAACTCACATTTGAATGTCAATCTTTCTAGCTAGCCAATAAACCTTGCTGAATGTCACTCATCTTGGTTCCTTGTCATTAAAAGCTTCTGCTTCGTTATTTAATTATTTCTTCAAAGTGCTGATCATTGCACCTTGGCTGGAAGAACTCCAACAGGGGAGTATTTCCTCCCAACAGTGATGTAAAAAGCTTAAAACAACCCTTCCCCTTTAAGAAAGTCAAGCAAAAAAAAAAAAAACACCTCCAAGAAGCTCTGGAACCAAAAGCGACAGTAAATCTAGGTGTATTGTCAAGAATGTAATAAGGGTTAATGGAGAGGCAGTTTCTGTAAGCAGGGCAGTAAAGATTAGGCTAGGAAACAAAAATTCCTTATAGGAATCCCTGTAAAGTGGAAAAAACAAAGGGAGATTTTTTTCTAAAAAACGGTTCTCCGAATTGCTTAACTACTTAACAACCAGTTCTACCGAACCAGTGCAACCGATTGAATCCCACCACTGGAGAAATGGTATAATTTATTTATAATTTATTTATTTATTTAATCAAATTTGTATACCGCCCTACTCCCAGAAGGGACTCAGGGCGGTGAACAGCCAAATAAAATACAGTGACATACAAAAGTTAAAAATATTTAAAATAAATTAAATAATTAGGCTAGAACAATTTAAAATCCAATTATATAAGACATTTTAAAACCCAGTATAAAGGGGAGGTTTAAGCCAGACCAGCCTGTTGAAATAAGAACATTTTTAAGGTGCGGCAGAAGGTACGTAGGTCCTGTAACCTCCTTATCTCAGGGGGGAACTTGTTCCAGATGGCAGGTGCCCCCACAGAGAAGGCTCTCCCCCTGGGGGCTGCCAGTCGACACTGTTTGGCCAGTGGCACCCTGAGGAGCCCCTCTCTGTGGGAACGGACTGGTCGGTGAGAGGCTATTGGTGGCAGAAGGCGGTCCCGAAGATACCCTGGTCCTAAGCCATAGAGTGCTTTGAAGATAGTAACCAAAACCTTGAAGCACACCCGGAAGATCACTGGAAGCCAGTGCAGCTCGCGCAGGAGTGGAGTCACATGGGAGCACCACGTCGCTCCCATCACCACCCGCGCAGCCGCATTCTGGACCAGTTGAAGCCTCCGAGTGCTCCTCAAGGGGAGCCCCATGTAGAGAGCATTACAGTAGTCCAGGCGTGAGGTGACGAGGGCGTGGGTGACTGTGTGTAACGAATCCTGATCCAGAAAGGGATGCAACTGGTGGATCAGGCGAACCTGATAAAAACTCCTCCCGGCCACGGCCGTCATATGCCCTTCTAAAGACAGCCGTGAGTCCAGGAGGACACGCAAGTTGCGAGCTCCATCCGTGGGGGACAATGACTCGCCCCCAATAGTCAGAGATGGCGTCAACTGACTATATCGGGATGTCGGAAACCACAGCCACTCAGTCTTGGAAGGGTTGAGCTTGAGTCTGTTCCTCCCCATCCAGATCCGTACGGCCTCCAGGCACCGGGACATCACTTCAAGGGCATCATTGGGGTGGTCTGGGGTGGAGATGTACAGCTGGGTGTCATCAGCATACTGATGGTACTTCACCCCAAAACCACGGATGATCTCACCCAGCGGCTTCACATAAATGTTGAACAGAAGGGGCGAGAGGACCGACCCTTGTGGCACCCCACAAACAAGGGGCCTCGGGGTCAACCTCTGCCCCCCTGTCAACACAGACTGTGACCGGTCGGAGAGAAAGGAGGAGAACCACCATAACACGGTGCCCCCACTCCCATCCCCTCCAACCGGCGCAGCATGATACCATGGTCGATGGTATCAAAAGCCGCTGAGAGGTCTAATAGGACCAGGACAGAGGAACAGCCCCTGTCCCGAGCCCTCCAGAGATCATCAACCAACATGACCAATGCCGTCTCCGTGCTGTACCCAGACCTGAAGCCCGACTGGAACGGATCTAGATAGGCCGATTCATCCAGGTACTGAGGCAGCTGTCGCGCAACCACACTCTCAACAATCTTCACAACGAAGCGAAGGTTGGAGACGGGACAATAATTTACCAACATTGCTGGGTCCAGGGAAGGCTTCTTGAGGAGGGGCCTCACCACCTCTTCCTTCAAAGCAGCTGATCTGTCCCCCCCCTTCAGAGACCCACAAAAACACAGCCAGTCAAGGGTTAACAAGCACTTGGCACACTCCACAGTTCTTATCTCAAACTTGGCAGCGATGTGCACACTGTCTGCCAAGGACTTTATTAGTTCACACAAAAAGAAAATCACCTGCGTAGCTTTGCCGTTCTTTTAGCTTCCAAGACTACGAGGTTGCTTTGTTTGTTCGTCACAAAAATCATGACCCACCCTCCTGTCTTATATAGGCTCTGAGTGTGGTCCAGTGACTCATTGATCCTGTGACTCCAATCCAGTGACTCAGGTCTATTCCCTCATACGTCGCTGCAGCTGCAGTAATCGTTTCTCTCGCCTTCTTTGGCGTGCGTCCAGGAATGACGTCTCTCCCTCACTCTCATCTGAGACACCTGTTTCCCCACTACTTGGCTCTCTTTCAGCTGACACCTGAGACGGTGCCAGAGGGGGGGGGGCTGGGAGATCTGGCTGGCTCCTCTTCCTCCTGCTCAGAGCTTCCTTCCTCCAATGGGATAGGCTCAGCGGACGGGGCCACAACAGCAGCGGGGAAGACACCCTCACTCAAAGAAGCATTTATAATCTCCTGGAGCCAGCCTCGTGTCACCTCCCGGGAGGCCAGCACCAACCAGGAGGGACACGGGTCCAGTAAACGTGGCTGCGCTCAGACTGCTCAGTATCCTGTCCACGTTTTCCGGAGTCACAGAGTCAAACTCTTCCCATATAATATTCTCAAGACCTGCCCCAGTCACCTCCCCTGGATCTACCCATTCAGAGTTAGAGTCCAGCTGTTCCCGAATCTGAACGGTTTTGTCATACAGATATTGTACAAAGTCCTCAGCTCTACCCTCCAAGGGGTCCTCCCGTGCCCCCTGTTGTAGCAAGGAGCAGGTCACCCTAAACAGGGCGGCTGGGTGATTATCTGATGATGCAATAAGAGCGGAAAAGTAATTTCTCCGCTTTTATCACCACTAGTTAATTCTTAATATGAGCTCTTACCAGTGTCCGGTCGGATTCAGAACGACTGGCCCTCCAACTGCTCTCTAGGCATCTTTTCTGGTGCTTCATCTCCCTCAGCTCCTCAGTATACCAAGGAGCCAGGTGAGATCGGTGCCGGGTCAGAGGCGCAAAGGCACGACTCAGTTCAAAGCCCTGGCGGCCACCTCATCCCAGGCGGCCACTAAGTCTTTGGCCGAGCCGTGTGCCAGAGCCTCAGGAAATGGCCCAAGCTCCGTCTGGAACCTATCAGGATCCATCAGGTGCCTGGGGCAGAACCATCTCACCGGTTCTGCCTCCCTGCAGCGAGGTGTGGCGGTTCGAAGGTCTAAGCGAAGGAGGGAGTGATCTGACCATGACAAGGGTTCAATCGCTACATCCCCTATCTCAAGATCACTCAACCACTGTCCAGAGGCAAAAACCAGGTCCAGCGTGTTTCCCCCCACGTGAGTAGGGCCATGAATTAACTGGGTCAGGTCCATGGCCGTCATGGAAGCCATGAACTCCTGAGCCATCTCAGACGTCTCACCGACTGATGGCAGGTTAAAATCCCCCATGACCATAAGCCTGGGGGTGTCAACCACCACCGCGGCAATAACATCGAGCAGCTCGGGCAGGGAGCCAGGTACATGACTAGGAGACCCAACTGCACCTTATGACCCCACTTCACAAGGAGGGACTCACAGCCAGCCATCTGAGGAACAGTGGCCTCCCTCGGAGCAAGACCCTCATTTATGACAACCGCCACTCCCCCGCCCCTCCCCTGTGACCTTGGCTGATGAAATGCACGAAAACCAGGTGGGATTGGATTGAAGATAGAAAAAAATAATTGGATTGAAGATAGAAAAAAAGGGAAATAACAGATGGTAGATTTTGTAAAAGTATTTAGAGTATAGGAGAACATTAGTGTGATGATATGTAAATGGTCACAGTCATGCACAAGAGTTAAATAAGAATTGTTTAATTGTTAAAACCCAATTAAAAAAAAGGAATCTTCTCACTCAGTTCCAATCACTGTTCATCTACACCGCTCCTGCACATTTCTTTGTTGCCTCGTTTGTCCCAGCTTCATGGCAGCCATGATGGCTGCCTCTTCTCCTCATCGTTGATAAGAGGGAAGAAGCCCTGGGTCAAGCAGGAGAGTTGAGGCTCTCCACGACCTGCAGGGCTCCCCTCTTTTCTTCACCACCCCTACAGGGTGGCTTTAGCTCCTTTGGGAGCCCTCCAACGGGGAGAACTTGGTACAGGAGTGCAGAGTCCCACTCCTTGCATCCGATCTCACCATGACATCAGCCAGAAGTCCCAAGCAAGATAAAGTATGTTGTGCAGAAGGTTAAGTATAGAAGTCACTTTCCTGAAAAAAAAAACAGACACTATTACACACCAATTTATTTTTCTGTATTGTTTTTACAGGTTGGCTCAGTTTAGCTTAAACAGATTATTATAACTCTACCTATTAATGGGAAGGGTGGTAGAAATCTAACTTCATTTTTTAAAAAAATACATATACAAAGATCTCTAGCCTCTGCAGCTGGAATGCCACATTCAAAGATTTCCTTTGGTTGGACTCTGAGACAAACTGCTCAGAGCTTTGAGTGAGCAGAAAATGTGATGCAAGAATTTGATTCAGTGCTTCCCCTGTCTAGCAAAGCCCCAAAGGAACTGTGTAACAGAGGAATCTTTTAAAACAGTGTTCCCCAACCTTTCCGGGGAAAGAGGAATTTTTTAAAACAGTGTTCCCCAACCTTAGTCTCTATAACCGTACAATCCGTGATTATACCCAACAAAAACAACTGTGGAGTAAACTTTATCCTCTTTTTAAGAATATTTTGAATAATCCACCAAATTTTTATCCAGAATGCTTTAACCTTTTTACATGTCCACCATACATGAAAATAAGTAGCATCATTACAGTCACATCTCCAACATTTAGATTGTAAATTCGGATACATACAAGCTAACTTTTTAGGATCTAAATGCCATCTATAAAACATTTTATAAAAAAATTTTCTTAAATTTTGCGCTTGTGTAAATTTGACATTTCTAACCCATATTTTTTCCCATGTTTCCATCCTTATTGGTTGTTCAAAATTTTGTGCCCATTTTATCATACAATCTTTAACTAACTCTGTTTCCGAGTCTATTTCTAGCAATATATTATACAACCTTTTTCTATGCATTTGACTCTGGTCTCTAATTTGTTTTACCAAGTTTTCCTCACTTTGTGTGATACCAAGTATTTGTTCTATACTTATATTCTCTATGGCATTTCTGGGTACTGTCCATATAGGTATCTTATCATTTAATTTATATTGATATTTCTTCTAGACACGCAATAAAGCATTCCTTAATATATGACTTTTAAATGTCCTATCCACCTTTTTGTCATACACTAAATAAGTATGCCAACCGTATACCAAATCATATCCTTCAATATTCAGTATTCTTTCATTTGTTAGATTAATCCAATCAATAATTGCTGATAAAACAGCTGCTTCGTAGTATAATTTTAAATTGGGCATTTTCAAACCTCCTCTTTCACGTATATCTTGCATTATTTTTAATTTTACCCTTGGTTTCTTCCCTGCCCAAACAAATTTATTAATACCCTTCTGCCATTCTTCCAAATTAGCATCCTTTTTAAGTATTGGTATCATTTGAAAGAGGAATAAAAACTTGGGCAAAACATTCATTTTTACTACTGCTTTTCTACCCAACAAAGACAATTGTAATTTTTTCCACTTATCCATCTCTGTCTGTATTTTATACCATAACAATTCATAATTATGCTTATATAGTTTCCCATTTGAAGTTGTCATATAAACTCCTAAATATTTAACCTTTTTAACTATCTCACATCCCATTACTCTTTCTAATTCTTCTTTTTGATTTATTGTCATATTTTTAACTATCATCTTTGTTTTCCCAATATTTATTTTAAACCCAGATACTTGACCATAATGATTAATTATCTCCATCAAACCTGTACCTGATTTCACTGGTTGAGTTAAGGTTACAACCAAATCATCTGCAAATGCTCGTAATCTGTACTCATAATGCCTAATCTCAATTCCCTGTATTTTATCTGAATTACGTATTTTGTTCAACAATAATTCCAGAGTTAATATAAACAATAATGGGGACAGGGGACACCCCTGTCTTGTTCCTTTTTCAATTTTAAAGGTTTCTGTTAAACTACCATTAATTATTATTTGAGCTGTCTGTTCCTGATATATTGCCTTAATAGATTGTGTAAAGTACTCTCCAAACTGCATCTTTTGCACCATTTTCAGTAAAAACTGCCAATTCAATCGATCAAAGGCTTTTTCAGCATCCAAAAATATAAGCACTGCAGGGACTTGGTTGTTCCTTTCCAAATACTCCAATATATTAACAATTTGCCTTACATTATTTTTCATCTGTCTCCCGTGTATGAAACCAGACTGATCACTATGAATCATTTATTGCCGCCGTCAAACCATCTGTACCAGGGGCCTTACCAACTTTTAACTGCTTAATTGCCAGGAGAATTTCCTCCTCAGCTATTGGTTGATTCAACCTTTCCCTTTGCTCCTCTGTAACTGTAGGAATATTCTCCTTTTCCAAATATCTATCTATATCTATACCTTGTATTTTATCTCCAGCATACAATCTCATGTAAAATTCTAAAAAAGCCTTTTTAGTCATATTCTGTTGATACACCTCTTTACCTTTATAATCTATTTTCTCTATAGTACGGGATTTTTGTTTTTTCCTTAACATATATGCTAGCCACCTACCTGGTTTATTTGCATTACAAAAAGTATTATGTTTAGCATATTGCAAATTAGTTGCCACCTGATCTGATATCAACATATTAAACTGCCCTCAGAGTAAAGTAATCGCTTCTTTAGTTTTCTTATCCTCTGGATTATATATTAACACCTGTTCTTTCTTCTTTATCTCCTCTTCTAATTCCCTCCTTTTTTCCCCTTGTCTACATCTGTATGCATTATTCAAATCTATTAAAACACCTCTCATATATGCTTTGCTAGCATCCCATACCATTTCCATGGATGTTCCCTTATGCATATTTAAAACAAAGAATTCCTTCATTAATTTTTTGCATTCTATCACATTTCTCTCATATCTAAATAGATTTTCATTTAATTGCCAAGATCTCCTGGACCCCTCTCTGTATTCTTTTTTTTTATTGAAAAAGTTTTACAAACATAATTTTTTCCACTTTCCCCCCTTCCCCCCTTCCCCTCCCTAACCCTCCCTAACCCTCCCCTCCCCCCATGACTTCCAAAGGTGAAATCCAAATCGTGCCATATCATACAATACCCCCCAATTATTCTGCCCCCTGTCTATACTATAAATTTCTACATAACGTTCAGCTAAAAGCTATCTGATACTTCCTTGTTTGATATTTATTCTGCACATAATCTATCCATTTCTTCCATTCCCACACAAAGGTTTCTTGAGTCCGGTCTCTTAAATATGCTGATATCTTTGCCATTTCTGCAAAACTGGCCACCTTCAAAGTCCATTCTTCAATAGTAGGTAAAATATCTTTTTTCCAATATTGACCAATCAATAACCTAGCTGCTGTAATCATATATAATATCAGTTTCGTTTCGTTCAATGAAAAGTCCTTAACTATGCCCAATAAAAACAATTGTGGAGAAAATTGAAGTTTCTTCTTCAAAACATTTTGCATAACCCACCAAATTCTGATCCAAAAAGCCTTCACTTTCCTGCAAGTCCACCATATATGGTAATATGTAGCATCTAAACAATCACATCTCCAACATTTTGGCTGAACATTAGGATACATGCACGACAATTTCTTAGGATCTAAATGCCACCTATAAAACATTTTATAAAAATTTTCCCTCAGGTTCTGTGACTGTGTAAATTTAACATTCTGAACCCATATTTTTTCCCATGTTTCCATCATAACTGGTTCTGCAAAGTTTTGCGCCCATTTTATCATACAGTCTTTAACCAGTTCATTTTCAGAATCTCTTTCTAGCAAAATATTATAAACCCTCTTAATATGCATTTGGCCTTTATCTTTTATCTGTCTTATCAAGTCCTCTTCATGTAACATTAAACCAGTTTTTTGATTTTCCCTCCATCTCAATTGAAGTTGATTATACTGTAACCAAGTCAGATTAATCCCTTCTTCCAACAGTGTATTTAATGTCTTTAATTGCCATCTAACCCCATCATTAAAAAGTACCTCTTTATATAAAATCCCCCCAAGTGACTTTATATTTATATTCCATGTAATATGACCAAGATCCAACCACAAAGGTATTTTGTAATCCAATTTAAACTGGTGCTTCTTCCATACTCTCATCAAAGAGTTTCTGAGTATATGGCTCTTGAATACTTTATCAACTTTATTTTCATAGAATAGATATGCATGCCAACCAAATTCCAAGTCATGGTCTTCTATATTCAATATTCCAGTCTTTGTCATTCCAAACCAATCACTCACTTGTGTCAACGCTGCTGCTTCATAGTACAATCGTAGTTTTGGAAGTTTAAGGCCACCCCTTTCACGAACATCTTGCATGATTTTCAGTTCAACTCTTGGCTTTTTCTCATTCCAAACAAACTTATTCACTCCTTTTTGCCATTCCATCAGATGTTTGTCACTTTTAAGCACCGGAATCATTTGAAACAAAAATAAAAATCTAGGTAGAACGTTCATCTTAACTGTTGCTATTCTTCCAAGTAAAGATAGCTGCAGCTTTTTCCAAGTTTCCATGTCTTTTTGCACCTTTCGCCACAACACCTCATAATTATTTTGAAAAAGTTTTATATTTGAAGCTGCAACTTGAACTCCTAGATATTTCATCTTTGCTACTATTTCAAAGCCTGCCTTCCTTTCAAGTTCCTTCTTTTGACCTTCTGACATATTTTTGACTATCATCTTGGTTTTTTTCTGATTCAGTCTAAATCCTGATACCATACCATATTCTTCTATAATGTCTTTCATCTGGATTATTGATTCCATCGGCCGTGTTAGGGTAACAACCAGATCGTCTGCAAATGCCCTTGTTTTATATTCCTCTTGCCTTATAACTATTCCATTCAGAGTACTCGAATCCCGTATTGTATTCAACAAGACTTCTAAAGTTAAAATAAACAACAGTGGGGATAACGGGCAACCTTGTCTTGTTCCTTTTTCTATACTAAAGTTTGTGGTTAAACTTCCATTAATGATAATTTGTGCTATTTGCTCTTGGTAAATTGCTGAAACCGCCTGAACAAACTGGTCCCCAAAGTCCATCTTTGTTAAAGTCTTTAATAGAAAGTTCCAACTGACTCGATCAAAGGCCTTCTCCGCATCCAAAAACACCAGCACTGCAGGGATCTGTTTACTCTTCTCAAGATGTTCCAATAAGTCTATAATTTGCCTCACATTATCCTTCATGTATCTGCCTTCTATAAATCCTGCTTGATCATGATGAATCACCTCTTGCATAACTGGCATTAATCTGTTGGCTAATACTTTTGCCAAAATTTTATAATCCGTATTCAGGAGAGATATTGGTCTGTAATTTTCCAGTTTTGTAGAACCTGTTTCCTCTTCTGGAATCAATGAAACAAAAGCTGCATTCCGTGAAGGGGGTATTTTACCCCCTTTTTGTATGCTACAAAATAAGTCTTTAAGATGTTCAATCATTTCTACTTGTAAAGTTTTATAATACACCGCTGTCAAACCATCTGTCCCTGAAGCTTTAGCTGTTTTCATTTGTTTAATTGCAATAATAATCTCCTCTATTGTTATTGGTTGATCCATTCTTTCCTTTTGCTCCCTAGAAATTTTTGTGACTCTCCTTTCTTCTAAATATTTATCTATAAATTCATTCTGTATGTCATCTTTGGCGTATAATTTGGTGTAGTAATCTAAGAAAGTTTCTTTAGTTAGACTTTGTTGAAAAACTTCCTTCCCTCCATACTCAATACTGCCAATAAGATGAGAGCTCTGCTGTTTCCTCAGTGTATAAGCCAGCCACCTACCCAGTTTGTTAGCATTACTAAATGTATTATGTTTTGCAAATTGTAGATTAGTTGCTGCTTGTTCCGCTATAAGCATTTGAAATTGGTCTTTCATAAGTTTTATAATTTCTTGTAGTTTTTTATCTGTCGGATTTTTTATAAGTAATTGTTCTTTTTTCTTTATCTCTCCTTCCATTTCTAATCTTTTCCTTTGTTGATTTAATTTATGTTTAGAGTTCATATAAATCAGTACCCCCTGCATATACGCCTTACTCGCATCCCAAACGATTTTAATAGGGGTACCCTTATTCAAATTCATTTCAAAAAATTCTTTCATTTGTTTTTTTAAGTTCATTTACATTCTTTTCGTATCTAAACAAGTTTTCATTTACTCTCCATGATCTTCTCTCATTCTTTCCCAATTCCATTTCTATCCATACCGGACTGTGGTCAGTTAAAGTCCTTGGAAATATCTTTGTTTTCTTTGTTTTTAAAAGTAGATCAGCCGTGATTAAAATAAAGTCAATCCTGGAAAAGGATCTATGTCTATCTGAAAAAAAAGGTAAAGTCCAGTTCTTTTGGATTGTGCACTCTCCATATATCTTTCAATTCCAAATCTTCTTTCATATCAAAAAAAACTTTGGTAGTTTAGCACATGACTTTGCCAAGCTCTTTTTATCTTTTTTGAAATCTATTACTCCGTTCCAATCTCCCATAAGTAAGATAGATCTATAGTCCCATTGCAATATTTTAGAATATAATAATTTATAAAAGTTTTCTTGTTGCTGGTTGGGAGCATAAATGCCAATCACCAAAATTGGACCATTTTGTGTATTTAATTCAATTGCTATATATCTTCCGCAATCATCTGCTTCCATAATTTTGGCTGACAATCTTTTATTTATGTAAATCACAACACCATTCTTTTTTTCCAAATTTGAAGCTATAAATTGTACACCTAATTTAGAATGTATCAAATATTTTTGATCCTGTATTCTAATATGGGTTTCTTGCAAACAAATAACATCATTATTAAATTGTCTCAAATAATGAAATATTTTCCTTCTTTTCTGTGGTGAGTTCAATCCATTCACATTCCAAGATAAAAGTTTAACTGTCATTTGTAGTCTCATGAAGCGCTAAGAGCATTTGCTGAAGTTTCTGTTCCAAAGTGGTAGTCTTCGGTCTGGCTCCTCCCATAGCTTCAGATTTCTGTGGTTTACCATAGGCACTGTTCTTCTCTTTTGGTGGCATAGGCCTCTGCTGCTGTTGTTTCTCTAAAATTTGCTTGTAGGTTGCTCGAGTTATGCGCTGATCTTTAGGTTCATTCAACAACAATTCGAGGTCCAATGCCACCTCTCTTGTATTTCTTGGTGGCCCACTTCTGGTCTCTAAGGAAAAGTCCAGCAATGGTTCATCCAAAAAAATACCCTGTTGCTCCTTGCGTTTTCATTGCCTCCACCTCCATCTGTTTCCGCTGTTCTTCAGACTCTTGTTCAAATTCCTTCTCTTTATTGCCCTCCTCTATAGCTAACACTGAAGATGAACGTGGAGATGCTGCACCAGTTTTAAGAACACTAAAATAAAATTCTTCCGCTTTTTCAATAGTATTTAATCGATATCTCTCTCCTTGGTATCTCAGTATTATACCAACTGGGGCATCCCATCTAAATGGAATCTTTTGTTTCTTCAACTCAGTCACCAAGAATCCAAAATCCTTCCTATCTCTTAACATCTTAGGCAGCAATTCTTTGTAAATCCCAATCTCCTCTCCATCAACTTGAACAGTAGAAAGAAAAGACTTTTGCAAAATGTCATTTCTCATTCTTCTGTCTGTAAAATAGATTACCACATCTCTAGGCAATTGCCTTTGCCTTGCCACCTGGGAATTCACTCTGTAGACCTTGTCAATCTTGCAGAAAACATCTTCAGGATTAACCTTTAACATCACAGCAAGGGCATCAGCACAAACCACTCTCAAATCCTCTCTGTTGTTTTCTTCTATTCCTCTCAGTCTTAGAGCAAACTCCATAAATCTGAATTGCATCATGGTCACTTCATTTTTAATTCTTTGAGTTTTGTTATCCACATTAAAAATTTTATTGTCAACTTCCCTCATTTTAGATTCCAATTCTGAACTGAGTTCTCCCACTTTTTTATCAACCTCAACAACCACTTCTGACAGACCAGTCACAACTGTCAGCATATCTCGCTTCATTTTATCAAACTTTTCTTGAAACACCTCCTTAATTTCTTGTTGAGATTTCTCAAATTTCTCAAATTTCTGGTCCATCGCTTCATTTTGATTCATCAGAGCCACAGCAATAAATTCTTTCAAGTCTTTAAATCCAGTCTCCTGTTCTTGGCTCTGAGTCTGCAAACTTAATGGCTGCTCTTTTGGTTGGTGAGTAGCAACCCTGCAAAGCTCCCTGCAGCTTTGGGAGCTGGCTTTGTCTGTTTTGAAGCCATACTACACAATCTTATTCTTTCTAGGAAGGAAGTCTTCCCCCCCTTTCCACCACAGAGTCCTTTAAAAAAAACTTCCCCAGCTTTAATCCAGTCTCTAAGGGAAGAGGAACAGATGAAAATCACTTTAAAAAAGCTTTTCCCTTTTTTTTCTAACAAGCACTGTTGCTTTAAATACTTTAGAACGCGTTGAAACACTCAGGCATGTCCACTTTCGCTTTCAGCCTTTTTTCCCCTCCGCTGAAGCCAGACACCATTTTAGTATACTTTCACTTTTTATCCTTTCTTAAATCCAAAGACAGGGCTAGCAGAAATATTTGCGGTTTTTGGTTTTAAGTCCGGATTTCACCCTGCTTGTTTTGAAGAATTCAGTTGGTTTTCGCTGCAATAGTTGGTCGCGTTGTCTAGCTCTGCTGTGTACAGAGTTGTCCCCGGAGTCCGGAGCCTCTGCGAACTGGATAGGGAGCCTCACCCTGCTTCCTCCCCAGAAGCAAAAAAAAAAAAAAAACCAATCTGGGGGCTTCACAGGGGGCTCTAACTGTTGTCGCCGGCTCTCCTCACGCTTCTTCAAGAGCGGGAGTTTTCCAAGCCGCCTCTCAGCTGTGGAGGCGGCTCTTTACGGGCGACGGGGCTGGCGGTCATAAAAAGACCGTCTAGCGATGACGGCAGCACCAACCCCTCTCCATATTCCAACTCCATCCACACCGGGGTATGATCTAATAAGGTTCTTGGACATATCTTCATCTTCTTCACCCTGGAAAAAAAATAATTTGTAATTAATATAAAGTCAATTCTAGAAAAAGATTTGTGTATGTCTGAAAAAAATGTAGTCTTGTTCTTTAAGATTCTGTTCATGCCAAATATCTCTCAATTCCATATCCTCCATCATATCAAAAAATGATTTAGGCAATCTTGCTTGCATTTTAATATTTTGCAGTAGCCTTTTCTTGTCCAATTTAGAGTCCAATACTCTGTTCCAGTCACCCAACAATATACACAAATTATAGTCCCATTGTATTAATTTTGTATGTAACGACTTGTAAAATTTTTCTTGTTGTTGATTGGGTGCATATACTCCCATTAAAAGTATTTTCTTTCCTTCTATTAATAATTCAGTTGCTAGATATCTTCCTTGCTGATCTGCTTCAATTAATTTAGCCATTAAATCTTTCCTTAAATACATAACCATGCCATTTTTCTTCTCTGGAGCAGATGCCACAAAATGTGTTCCCAATTTCGCATTTATCAAATATTTTTTATCATTTGTCCTAATATGTGTTTCTTGCAAACAAATTACATCATTTCTAAATTGTTTCAAATAATGAAATCTTTTCTTCTTTTTTTGCGGTGAGTTTAAGCCATTAACATTCCAAATTAAGAATCTAGATGCCATCTTTGGCCCCCTGAAGCTTTTTGAGCACCGACTGGAAGTCCTCCTGAAACAACTTCTTCGGTCTTGCCCCCCCCCCCAGCTTCTGTATTTGTGTTTGTACTTTCTTGAGTTATTAACTGAGTTTGTTGCATCTTTAATTCTTGCTCTTTCCGCTTGGTTGCCGCTCGAGTTTGTCTTTGTTCTTTAACATCTTCTGTTTTTTCAGATAGCTCCCAAGCTTGTACACCACTCAAAAGTTGCATTAACACTCCTTGAGTACTCAAAGCACCTCCTTGAGCTTGTGCCTGCATACCTACCTTCCTCTCCTCTGGTGCTTCTTTCCTTTTTCTGACTCCCGGAGATGGTGGGCGTCCAGCCTTTAGTATATTGGCATAAAAATCTCTTGCCTTACGACTTCCAGTGGCGTCCTCGTCGTCACTGGGCAGCTTTTTTTTATGGCCGCCGGCTTCACCGATTGTAGAGCCGCTTTGCGATCGGCAAAGCGGCTTGAAAATCCTCCCGTCGGATCGGAAGGGAGGACAGAGCTGGTAGCGACAGGTTGAGCCCCCAGGATTGCTGCCAGGGTCTTTTTCTTTGCCCTGGAAGGCGTTCTGAGTGAGGGCTCCCTTCCCAGCCTACCGAAGCTCCAATCGGCGAGGGACCTCTGTCCTCAGACGGAGCGAGACAACAAGAGCAACTCCACCTATTATAATCCACAGTTCTTCTGCAACTAAAGAATTTGGTGAGATCTGGACTTTTTTCTAAGAAGTTAAGTATTTTTAAAGAATTTTCTAAAATTATCAGTTTAAGTCTCTGAGTGAAAATGTCTGGAAAATGGCGGCTGGCTAAAGCGGAGGAAGTGAAAGTGAAAAGAGAAAGTGCTAATTATTAGTTTGCCTGCCAGTAATTGAAAGCAACATACTTGCAAGAATTTAAATTGGAAATATAAGTGATTTGATTCCTTTTCTGCAAAACTGGGGAGGACAGGAAAAGGAGGAAGATTTTCTTTTTTTCAGAGATTAAAATCCTGTTCTGGCATAGCTTCAAAAAAAGCGGGGGGAGA
The DNA here is from genome assembly GCA_038048745.1 of Coluber constrictor foxii. Taxonomy (NCBI): domain Eukaryota; kingdom Metazoa; phylum Chordata; class Lepidosauria; order Squamata; family Colubridae; genus Coluber; species Coluber constrictor. Next base: position 42,214,246 of record CM075966.1, on the reverse strand, counting down.
TTCTCCCACACACCAGACAAAGGAAAAGTCAGCCAAACCACTAGCACCAGCTCAGAGTCAGAGTCAAGAAAGTGGGAATGAGGAATTGAAAGCTTTTATAGTTAATATACATAAGTCATTAGGAGAGCTTTCTGGAAAAATAAGTAAAATGGATGAAAAGATGGAAAAAAACCAAACGGAAATGAAGGAGTGGGTTAAGGAAAAAAGTGACAAGTTAAATCAGAATGTAGCCAATGTAGCTGCTGCTTTTACAGATGCTTTGTTGGTGGTGGAGAAAAAAAGTGGATGATTTAAATCTTGAAGTGGAATCTAATAAGAAGGATGCAAATGAAAAAATCTTTAAAGTTGAGGTGAAAAATCAGAGATTAGAAGATGAAATCACGATGATGCAATTTCAGACTATGGAGTTCGCTTTAAGACTGAGAGGTTTAAGAGAAGATAGCAGAGAGAATCTGAGGGCAGCTTGTGTGGAAATATTGGCTAAGATTTTAAAAATTGAACCTGACTTAATTGCTAACAGAGTTGACAAGATCTACAGGGTTAACTCTCGTGTGGCAAGACAAAGGAATTTGCCTAGAGACGTTGTGATTTATTTTACTGATAGAAGGCTGAGAAATGACATTTTGCAAAGTTCTTTCCACACCACTGTTCAACATGATGGTAGCCAAATTGGTGTTTTTAAAGAGTTGCCACCCAAGATGTTAAGAGATCGGAAAGACTATGGTTTTTGGTAAATGAACTGAAAAAGCATCAGATTCCATTCAGATGGGATGCTCCTGTTGGCATTATTTTGAGATATGAGGATGTAAGATACCATATTAACTCGGTGGAAAAAGCAGAATATTTCTATCATAATGTTCTTAAAAAAATTTCAACACCCCCACGTTCATCCACACTTTTATCTGTAGAAGAAATTTCTAAAGACAAGGACTTTGAAGAGGGGATTCAAGAATTGATTAAGCAAAAAGAACGACAGGCAATTCGAGAAACAGCAAGGGAAGAAATTTTAGGAGCAGTAGGTGGTTTCTCAGAGGATTTTTTTGCAGATTTCTCAGAGCCTAAAACAAAGCAGCCTAGAGCTACAAGAGAGGTGGATCTGGACCTTGACTTGTTGTCACAAGAACCGAAAGATCAACGTATAACTCATGCAGCAGAGAAGCAAAGACTAGAGAAACCAAAGCAACAGAGGTCCATGATGCCACAAGAAGAGAAGGGAGCAAATGGGAAGATACAGAAATCTGAAGCAGTGGGAGGAGCGAGACCAAAGACATCTGCTGTGGAACAGGGTCTTAGGCAAATGCTCAAATCGCTTCAACAATCCCCAAATGACAGTTAGATTTTTATCATGGAAGATGTCAGCTTCTCAGTGCTGACATAGTAAAGAGGGGGTTAAATTCCTGTGAGAATATTAAGAGAGAGTGCCGTAGAGTGATTTAGATAATGACCAATAGGATAAGGAAGCAAGCCAGGAAAGGGAGGGATGATGGAGCAGAGGTCATTTCCTGGCTGCATATGAGTCCGTGAAGACGTTGTTCTAACAAATAAAAGTTTTTTTTCTTTATTATCAAAATGTGAGAGGCATCTAATTTTGTTCAGACAACTCTAGCGTGACAGACAGCCAGGAAAAATCTTCCTGTTTTTTAAAACAAAAAGAAATGCTCTCTTCAAAAGCTTTTCTTCTAAAAATATTTATGCATTCCTAAGCTACTGCTGACGTTGGCAGACCTTCAGATGTCTCCGTGGGTAAACAACCTTATCAGAAGCCATGAAAAAAAAAAGCCATCTCCACCGGAGGTTTGCCTCAGAAAAGGAAAAAATTATGATGCCTTTTGCTGGACTCCAATCAAGTGGCAGGTAAGGGGGGAAGGTTCTATGGCTCTCCAAACGGCAGCATAGCCCCCCCCCCCCCACACACACACAAGGGAAAAAAAAAGATGAGAGAAGAAAGCTCCAAAATGCACTCAGGGCTTCCCTCCCTGCTCAGCAAGCAACTCAGCCCAGCCACGGCATCACTCCCCTGCACCCAAATGGGAGATGATGAAGAAGCCCAAAGGCACCGTGGGCAGGCTCACAGACCCCCGCAATGGGAGGAGAGGCCACTGAGGGTGGAACCACCCCGATTCAGAGGGAAATTTGATGGGGATCCGGACCTGCTAGCTCAATTTCTCGATGCAGCTGAGATTTACATCGAGCGCTACGCACACCTTTACACTTTCCAGAGGGCCCTGGTCAGTGCCATCGCAGAAGGTCTGGAGGGAGAAGCAAGGAGCTGGTCAGCAGCCCAGTACAAATACAGGGCCCCCCAACTGCAAGATGCAGTTGGTTTCTTACAACTGCTGCGAGCCCGTTTCGAAGAAACAGGGGACAATCCCTATGTAGAAGATGAGCTCAGGCACCTAATGCAGAGGGGGAAGCCTGTCCAAGAACATATCCGTCAGTTCAGGAAAGTTGTTGGGACTTTACCTCCTTTGCCTGAACGACTGCTAGTATACTTCTTTAGAACAAGCTTAGATAAGCAAATCGCCCAAGTGACTGCTTATCGAGATATTCCGAACCGACTGTCTGACTGGTTCCGGATAGCGACGCAAGTTGAGAGAGGGCTACGTGCCAACAACATGCTAAAACAACCACAGGCAAAGGAGAAAACCCAGCTGGACCAGGAACCGTCTATCAGACCAGAAACTACAGCATCACGGGGCACCCAGAGGCCATCCACCCCACGGAGTCCACTGAGGTGCTACAGGTGTGGGGGAGTTGGGCATTTGGCAGCAGCGTGTGGAACCCCGGGGCCAAAAACAGGGCCCCCGGCCAAGGTACGACTGGAACGAGGACTCGGGCACACCATCAAGGCACCATTAAGACTTTCCCCGACTGCAGAAGTCAGGGAAAGATGGGACTTCAGCCCATCTGACTGAAAATAGGGGGAGCTCCGACGATGCGAATCGACCCCCTGAACTGTATGAGGGCGATGACGATGGTGAAAACGACCCAATGGTGAGCGCACCCATCCACCCTTTTCTTTTCCCCATATGCCTAACAGCCCCAAAAACAGGTACCCAAGGGACTTTTCAAGCCTTAGTAGATTCGGGTTGCACAAGGTGCCTGATTAACCTACCCACAGTCCTAAAACTGGGGATCCGGGCTAAAAGGCTCAGCCACCCAATCCGTTTTCAGCAAGTTGATGGATCCCTACTAGGGGGGGCGGATGCCACACATTTGACCGAGCCGGTGAAGCTGGAGCTAGCGGATCACTGGGAAATGATTCGGTTCATAATAGCCCCCAAGATGACCAACCCAGTCATACTGGGACTCTCCTGGCTGGACAAATGGGGCGCCACCATCTGGTGGCAAGAAGGGACCCGCAGACTGAGGATAGCAAGGGGACCCCACCCCCTGCCACCACAACCAGAGAAAACGGCCCCTCCTCCCACCCAGGGGGTCCAACCCCTCCCTCTAGAGGGACAAAAGACGCCTCCAACACAGGTACCCAACCCGCCCTGTAAAGGGACAACAGAGCAACTGGCGGCCACCTCCAGCACCTCCCACGGCCAGAACCAGATCCCAAAAGAGTACCAAGACTTGGCAGAAGTATTTAGCGAGACCGAGTGTGACGTACTACCACCCCACCGCGACGCCGATTGCGCTATCGAAATCATCCCTGGTTCGAAACTACCAAAACCTAAATTGTACGCCATAACACCCCGTGAAATGCAAGAACTGCGAAAGTACATAGACAAGAACCTACAAAGGGGTTTTATTGAACCAGCCAAACCACGGGTAGCGGCACCAGTTTTCTTCAGGGAGAAGAAAGACGGCTCCATGCATCTGGTGGTCGATTTTCGCGGGATAAACTGTGTCTCCGTGCACAACTTATACCCCCTCCCCCTCATGAAAGACATGCTAGCTCACTTGGCCAAAGGGAAGGTTTTTACCAAACTAGACCTTCGTGAAGCCTACTACCGCATACGCATCAAGGAAGGAGACGAGTGGAAGACAGCATTTAATTGCCCCCTAGGAAGTTTTCAATTTAAAGTGATGCCTTTCGGACTACAGGGAGCACCGGCGGTGTTCATGCAACTGATAAATGAAGTTTTACATGATCACCTTTATAAGGGGGTCCTCGTCTACCTGGACGACATTCTCATTTACACAGAAACCATAGACAAACACATACCCCTCGTCCGCCAGGTGCTCGAAAAACTGCTGAAAGTGAACCTCTATGTCAAACTGTCGAAATGCGAGTTCCACCAGTCACGGCTAGACTACTTAGGTTACCGAGTGTCCAATGAGGGGATAGAAATGGACCCAGCCAAAGTACAATCGGTCCTTGACTGGCGCCCCCCACGCACCCGCAGACAACTGCAAAGCTTCTTGGGGTTCGCGAACTTCTACAGACAATTTATCCCCTCTTTTGCAAAAATTGCTAAACCTCTAACCGACCTCTTAAAAACAGGGAGTCCAGCAACAAAACCTCACCCAGGACAGCCTCTACAGTGGAGCCCGGCCTGCCTACAAGCCTTCGAAACACTAAAAGAAATGTTTGCAAAAGAACCAGTCTTGAAACATCCTGACCCCAACCAGTCTTTCCTCATCCAAACAGATGCCAGCGACGTGGCAGTGGGAGCGGTTCTACTCCAAAAGAACAGCCAAGGGAACCTTCAGCCTGATCTGTCCCCCCCCTTCAGAGACCCACAAAAACACAGCCAGCCGAGGGTTAATAATCACTTGGCACACTCCGCAGTTCTTATCTCAACCTTGGCAGCGATATGCACACCGTCTGCCAAGGACTTTATTGGTTTACACAAACAAGAAAATCTCCTACGTAGCTTTGCCGTTCATCTAGCTTCCAAGACTACAAGGTTGCTCCGTTTGTTTAGCTTTGTTCGTCACGAACTTCGTGACCCACCATACTGTCTTATATACATATGCTTCTGGGTGTGGTCCAGTGAGTCATTGATCCCGTGACTCCAATCCAATGACTCAGGATTTTCTCATACGTCGCAGCTGCAGTACCCTTTTCTCTCGCCTTCTTTGGCGTGCGTCCAGGAATGACGTCTCTCCCTCACTCTCATCTGAGACACCTGTTTCCCCACTACTTGGCTCTCTTTCAGCTGGCACCTGAGCCGGTGCCAGAGGGGGAGGGCTGGGAGATCTGGCTGGCTCCTCTTCCTCCTGCTCAGAGCTGCCTTCCTCCAAAGGGATAGGCTCAGAGGACGGGGCCACAACACAGCCCTGTGCTTACACTTCCCGCAAATTCACCGATACAGAGAGACGCTGGGCAGCATGGGAAAAGGAAGCGTTTGCAATGAGGTGGGCGCTGTTGACCTGGCAACATCTGCTAGAAGGAAACCAGACACCGTTCGAGGTTTGGACTGACCATAAAAATCTGGAGGCCCTTAGGACCCCGCGGAAATTATCACCCAGACAAGTCCGATGGGCCCAATACTTCAATCGGTTCAACTTCAAGCTGAAACACATCCCAGGGGGGAAGAATTTTCTGGCCGATGCCCTCTCCCGAATGCCCCAGTACAACAGTGAACGGGAGCAGGTGGTGAATGCCATCATCCCCTCGCCTCAAGTAGTGGGTCAAGTAACCACCAGACGCCAGCATCGCGACCAGCAGGGCCAACCAGCGGGTGACCTGACGACACGGCTCAAAACAGAGAGATTGGCGGACCCCTGGTTCCGAGACAATCAGCATCTTTTGACAAGGAGGAACGACGTAGCATGGAAAGGGACGAAACTTTACGTCCCAGAAACTCTACGCACCCTAGTCCTCAAAAGGAGCCACGATGTTAGACCAGCAGGCCATTTCGGTTTTCTAAAGACTCTGCACTTAGTACGAAGACAATTTTGGTGGCCTCACATGAGGAAAGACGTGGACAGCTATGTGAAGAGCTGCAACATCTGTGCCACGATGAAAACCCGACCAGGAAAACCTCCTGGGTTACTGCAGCCAGTAGCTGAACCGACAAGACCATGGGAGGAGATTGCAATGGACTTTATAGTAGAGCTGCCGAAGAGTGGCGGAAACACAGTGATCTGGACCGTAATAGACTTATTCTCCAAACAGGCACATTTCATACCCTGTAGCGGGCTACCCTCAGCCCGCCAATTGGCCAAGCTGTTTGTGAAACACATCTACCGCTTGCATGGAGTACCCAGAAGAATCATCTCCGACCGAGGTGTCCAGTTCACAGCGAAATTTTGGAGGGAATTCCTACGATCCATAGGATCATCCCAAGGTCTCAGCTCAGCATTTCACCCGAGCACCAATGGCGGGGCGGAGAGACTGAATGCCATGATAGAGCAGTACTTGAGGTGCTATGTAGACTACCAACAGTCGAACTGGGCGGACCTCCTATCTTTTGCGGAGGTCGCGTACAACAATGCTGTCCACAGTAGTACAGGACTAACCCCATTCAAGGTATTGAGCGGTATGGATTTTGTCCCCATGCCAGAATATCCCAGGGAACCCCCTTCTTCAGTCAGTTTGAACGATTGGATGGCGATGCTAAGAGAATCCTGGGAGAACGTCAAAAAGGCATTAGACAAGGCGGCACAGGCTTATAAGAAGCAAGCAGATAAGCACCGAGCCCCTCAAAGACCGTTCCGAGTAGGAGGGAAGGTCTACCTCTCCACCAAGTACTTGAGACTCAAACTCCCAACTAGGAAATTGGGCCCGAAATTTATAGGACCATTTCCTATAGTAAAAATAATCAACCCGGTCACGGTACAATTGCAGTTGCCCCGGTTACTAGGAAAGATACACCCCGTTTTTCACAGTAGTCTTCTGAAGCCTGTGGTGGGGTCAACTTTAAGGCCGGTGCCACATGATCCCCCAGGGCCCTTGATCATTGGGGGCCAAACTCATTATGAAGTACAGCGAATTCTCGATTCAAGGTGGCACAGAGGCCGCCTCCAATACTTAATTAAGTGGAAGGGTTACCCATCATCAGAAGCATCATGGGTGAAGAGCACGAACATTCAAGCTGACCGCCTTATAGCTAAATTCCATGCAGATCACCCAGACAGGCCGGGAGGGGGTGGGACACAGTCCCAGATGGGGTAATGGTATTAGACCTGTTGTTTTATCTTGTGCAAGTTTTGCTGAAGAATGAAGGGAGAGGGGCCGGATGTCAGCTTCTCAGTGCTGACATAGTAAAGAGGGGGTTAAATTCCTGTGAGATTATTAAGAGAGAGTGCCGTAGAATGATTTAGATAATGACCAATAGGATAAGGAAGCAAGCCAGGAAAGGGAGGGATGATGGAGCAGAGGTCATTTCCTGGCTGCATATGAGTCCGTGAAGACGTTGTTCTAACAAATAAAAGTTTTTTTTCTTTATTATCAAAATGTGAGAGGCATCTAATTTCGTTCAGACAACTCTAGCGTGACAGAATGTGAACGGTTTGAACTCACCACAGAAAAGAAGGAAAATATTTCATTATTTGAAGCAGTATAAAAATGATGTTGTTTGTCTGCAAGAAACTCACATTAGAACCCAGGACCAAAATTTTTTGACAAATTCAAAACTTGGACTACATTTTATATCTTCTAGTTCCGTGAAAAGGAACGGAATAGTTTTGTATATTTCTAAAAGAATACCAGCCAAACTGGTAGAAACGGATGATGAAGGAAGATATATTGCAGTTGAAATAAATATACAGAATGTTTCGATGTTTCTTATTGGAATTTACGCCCCAAACCAACAGCAGGAAATTTTTTATAAATTATTGAACACTAAAATATTGCAGTGGAATTATAAGTCTTTCCTGATTATGGGAGATTGGAATGGAGTGATTGATACAACTCTTGACAAGAACACCCTGGCCAAGAGGGGGAATAAATTACCACAGACGTTCTTTGCATTGAAAGAAGAATTAGAATTGAAGGACATATGGAGAATTCACCACCCGAAGGAATTGGATTTTACATTTTTTTCTGATAGACATAAATCCTTTTCTAGGATTGATTTTATGCTGGTTACTTCTGACTTACTTACTAAAGTGGTTAAGACTAAAATGTTTCCTAGAATTTTAACGGATCATAGTCCAGTATGGATGGAGATGGACTTTGGCAAGAGGGAGAGAAGATCTTGGAGAATGAATGAGAATTTATTTAGATATGAGAAGAATATCGTGGACCTTAAAAAACATGTCAACGAATTTTTTCAAATCAATTTGAATAAGGGTACACCTATTGAAATTGTCTGGGATGCAAGTAAGGCTTATATGAGAGGTGTACTGATTTATATGAACTCTAAGTATAGGTCAACACGACAAAAGACAAGAATAGAATTGGAGTTAGAAATAAAGGAAAAAGAACAATTGCATATAAAAAACCCGACTGATGAGAAACTACAGGAAACTATAAAACTTTTGAAAGATCAATTTCAAATATTGATGGCTGATCAGACGGCAACTAATTTGCAATTTGCCAAACATAATACTTTTTGTAATGCTAATAAACCTGGTAGATGGTTGGCCTATACCCTGAGAAAGCAACAAAGTTCTTGTATTATAAATACTATTGAGTATTAAGGTAAACAAGTTTTTCAACAGAACTTAATACACCAAGCTTTTTTAGATTATTATTCTAAATTATATCATGCTGATAATATTAAAAAGGATCTTATTGATGAATATCTTGATAAGAAGAGGGTTACAAAAATTTCAAGTGCACAAAATGATAGACTGAATCAACTTATAACATGTGAAGAGATTCTATTTGCAATAAAACAACTGAAATTAGCTAAAGCTCCTGGGACGGACGGTTTGACAGCAGTATATTATAAAACTTTACAATCAGAATTGGTTGAGCATCTTAAGGATTTGTTCTGTAGTTTACAGCAGGGGGGCAAAATACCCCCCTCATGGAAGACGGCTTTTATTTCACTGATTCCAAAGGAAGAGGGTTCTACAAAACCAGAAAATTTTAGACCAATATCTCTCCTGAACACGGATTACAAAATTTTTGCAAAAGTATTAGTCAACAGACTGATGCCAGTTATCCAAGATGTGATTCACGATGATCAAGCAGGTTTTATAGAAGGCAGACATATGAAGGACAATGTGAGGCAACTTATAGACTTATTGGAATATCTTGAAAAAAATAAACAGATCCCTGCGGTGCTGGTGTTTTTGGATGCGGAAAAGGCCTTTGATCGGGTCAACTGGGATTTTCTAAAAAAGACTTTGCATAAAATGGATTTTACAAGCGTATACAAGTTTATACAAGCGATTTCAGCAATTTATCAAGAACAGACTGCACAAATTGTTATCAATGGGAGTTTAACTACTAACTTTTATATACAGAAAGGAACTAGACAAGGTTGTCCGTTATCCCCATTGTTGTTCATTTTAACTCTAGAAGTGTTGTTGAATTCTCTACGGGACTCTAACAATTTGAATGGAATAGTTGCAAGGCAAAAAGATTACAGAACAAAAGCATTTGCAGATGATCTGGGTGTTACCCTAACACGACCCTTGGAATCAATCATACAGATGAAAAACATTATAGAGGAATACGGTTTGGTTTCAGGTTTTAGTCTGAACCAGAAAAAGACTAAGATGATAGTTAAAAATATGTTGGAACCACAAAGGAGAGAACTGGAAAGGTTGGCAGGCTTTGAAATAGCTACAAAGGTGAAATATCTAGGAGTTCAGGTTGCAGCTTCTAATATAAAACTTTTTCAAAATAACTACGAGGAATTGTGGCACAAGATTCAAAAGGACCTTGAAACTTGGAAGAAACTGCAACTATCTTTACTTGGCAGAATAGCAGCTATTAAGATGAACGTTCTACCTAGATTTTTGTTTTTATTTCAAATGATTCCGCTGCTCAAAAGTGATAAGATATTGATGGAATGGCAAGCAGGTCTAAATAAATTTATTTGGAATGGGAAAAAACCAAGAGTTAAACTTAAAATCATGCAAGATGTTCGTGAAAGAGGTGGCCTCAAAGTTCCAAACTTACGTTTATATTATGAGGCAGCAGTGCTGACACAAGTGGGTGATTGGTTTGGTACAACAAAAATAGAAATTTTGAATATAGAAGGCCATGACTTGGAATTTGGTTGGCATGCATATTTATTCTATGAAGATAAGTTGGATAGGGTATTTAAAAGTCACATTTTGAGACATGCTTTGATGAGAGTTTGGAAGAAGCACCAGCTTCAATTGGATTACAAAATACCTTTGTGGTTGGATCTTGGGCAGATTATGCCAAATATAAAGTCACTCGGGGGGATTTTATACAAAGAGATGCTTTTTAATGATGGGGGCAGATGGAGTTTGAAACCTTTGAATACTCTGTTGGAAGAAGGGAAGAATTTAACTTGGTTGCAGTACCTTCAACTTCAAGCGAGATGGAGAGAAGTTCAGAAAATTGGACTAATGTTACACGAAGAAGATTTGGTGACTCAGATAAAATGTAAAGGGCCGATGCATATTAAGTGAGTGTACAATTTATTGTTAGAAAGAGATTCAGAGGGTGAATTAGTTAAAGATTGTATGATAAAATGGGCACAAAATTTTGCAGAACCAGTAATGTTGGAAACATGGGAAAAGATCTGGGTCCAGAATGTTAAATTTACACAAGCAAAGAATGTGAGGGAAAATTTTTATAAGATGTTTTATAGATGGCATTTAGATCCCAAAAAATTATCATGTATGTATCCAAATGTTCAACCTAAATGTTGGAGGTGTGATTGTTTGGATGCAACATATTTTCATATTTGGTGGACCTGCAGAAAACTGAAAGCATTTTGGATTAAACTTTGGTGGGTTATGCAGAACGTTTTGAAGAAGAAGCTTGAATTTTCTCCTCAGTTTTTTTTGCTGGGGATAGTTAAGGATTGCTCACCGACTGAAACGAGATTGATCTTATATATGATTACTGCAGCTAGACTACTGATTGGTCAATACTGGAAAAAAGATAGTGTACCTACTATAGAGGAATGGATATTGAAGATGTCTAATTTTGCAGAAATGGCTAAGATTTGTGCATACCTAAAAGACAGGACCCATGAAGCCTTTGCTAGGGAGTGGAAGAAATGGGTAGAGTATATGCGGAATAAATATCAAAGTAAGAAGTTTCAACTAGTATTTGATTCATAACTATATCTATTAATTATTTTATTAAATATTTGAATTTATATTTTTATTATGTTATACATTTATATTAATATTTAGATAAATTATAATGTTAAAAATAAGTTTATATATCTGATAGATCAGCTTTACTTTATCTAATTTTTTAAAAAATTATGATGTATTATTTGAATTTTATATATCTTTTTAAATAATATTACTAAGACTGAATATTTGGAATTATATTTAATGTTAAACATTTATATTATTATTCTAAAAATTTATGATGCTCAAAATTAGTTTTTATATATTTGTTATATTTGCTATATTTGTTAGACTGCTGTAAGTTCTTACAAATGATTTATGGTTACTATATATTTGAATTAAGGGGGTAAAAGAGGGTGTTAGAAGCTTAGATTAATTTTCTTATTACTTAATGTTAAATTCATTATATTTTTAGCTGGATCTCACCTATTTTTTGTTGTTTGATGTTGATTGATATATATGATTGGTTAATAAAGGAAGTCAGGGGGGGAAGGGGGGAGGGATAGGGAGGGAAAGGGAGGGGGTGGTAGTTGGGTGGGGGGATTGGTGGGGGGAAAGGGGTATAAAAATTGTATTGTAAAACTTTTTTAATTAAAAAAAAAATCTCTTGCCTTCCAAATTGTATTGAGATGATACTGCTCTCCTGAATAATTCACCACTAATCCAGCTGGAACCTCCCATCTATACTCTATCTGACGGTTTCTAAGTTCATCCACTAAGAATGCATAATCTTTTTTGGATTTCAACATTTTAGGAGGAATTTCCTTGAATACTGCGACCTCCTGTCCTGCCACTTGTAATTTATTTTTATAAGAGGCTTGCATTTCTCATCTTCCTGGTAACAAAGTAAATCACAATATCTCTTGGTAATTCTCTTTGTCTGGCAATCCATGAATTAACACGATAAATTTTATCAATTTGCCAATCACACTCTGCTTTAGATTCTTCAGTCAACTGTGCCAGGGCTTCTGCAAAAATCTCTTTCAAGTTTTCTTGGTTATTTTCTTTCAAGCCTCTCACTCTCAAGGCAAATTCCATCGCCCTGTACTATGTCATTGTAATGTCTGCCTCTGTCTTGTCAGTCTTGATTTGAGTCTCATCCACTTTACTCTCCAAATTCACATTAGCTTGATTAATCTCTTCAACCTTTTCCTCTAACGATGTAACATGACCCACCAAACCCTGAAATGCCTCCACAATGTCTTCTCTTATTTGATGATTTCGGGTTTGGATTATATCCTTAATTTCCACCATTTCCTCAGACACTTCTTTGAATGCAAATATAATTTCTTCTTTAATTTTCTCCTGCAATTTGGAGGCTAGTGCCTTTAAGGCACCCTGGAGCACCTCAGGTGTCAATACTTGCGTTTGCATTTGTGCTTGGGTTTGTGTATCCACTGGAGCCAACAAAGACTGCAGTTTAGATGTTTGAGCAGGAGAACTTCCAGCACTTTTTGTAACACCTGGTTTTATTTGCTTCGAAGCCATTTCAAAATTACACTTTCCAGCAGCCAGCCCAATAAATCAATAAATACTCTTAGTTCTGGTCTTTGGCTTTTTAATAAATCCCTACTCTTTAATCCCAGAGTCTTAATTCCTTAAAAGTAAAGTCCATGAGAGTTAAACGGGGCTAACAGCTTTAACGAGTTAACAAGCACTTTCTTCTTTAACTTTCACTTTCCACGCCTTTAACAAGCCAGCACCATCTTCTTTCAACTTTTTCCTGCTCTTAACAGACTCGAAAAGAAACAATGTTCAACTGGAGTTAAAGCTTAGTACTTGCAATTATGATGTCTCCTGTCTTTGTTCTGCCTGCTTTTAATCTGAATGTTGTTAAAAAGTTGCTTGCAGGGATGGTCGCGGCGTCTTGTTCTGCAAAAGCAGACATGTCCCGGATTCGGAGCTTTGCCAGGTTCCTGGGCAGCTCTCACCCTTCGAGCTCCAGAATTGTTCCTGGGGCTCTTGGGGAGCTCTACCCACACCCGGCTGCTCTCTTCCCCCTTTTCCCAAAGGGGAAGTTTCTTAGCCGCTAGACAGCTGATTTTTGCTGTTTTAGCGGCTTTACGAGATCGCCAGGCTAGCGCTCCTAAAAGAAGCGACCGCAACACCTACAGAGCCACCGGAAATCAATAAAAAAAAAGAATTTGATTCAGTGCTTCCCCTGTCTAGCAAAGCCCCAAAGGAACTGTGCAACAGAGGAATCTTTTAAAACAGTGTTCCCCAACCTTTCCGGGTTGGCGGACTGGTGCGGGGGAGGGGGTGGTGAGAGGGGAAGATTTTGTGCAAGGGGCAGGTGTGTGCGCAAGTGCGCACCCACACTCGCACGAGTGGAGTTGTAAGTGCTGCTCTGCCACTCACACAAGTGGAGCTGCAATCGCTGGCCCCACTACTTGTGCAAGTGGGGCTGTGTGCACTGGCGCCCACTGCTGATGTGAGTGTGCACCGGCCCAACTCTCACGCAGTCCGGTTGTGAATAGGCCATTGCCCAATAGTGGGCTGTGGCCCACAGGTTGAGGACTCCTGATTTAAAATATTGGTGACATTGAGCAAACTCAAGAATTCAAACGTTGGCCCATACCTTCTTTTATGTTTTAGGAAAATCAGTGCAGAATTGTGAAGTCTTCAAAATACAATGTTTGATGATGCAGGGATCATGGCTCTTGGGAGGAGTGGGTACAGGAGGCCATCCAGTAAATCAATAGCAGGGGGTGACTGGAATGTATTTTGGGGTACATGCTTGACAGGAGGAATGGTGAAAATGGAACTGGGATCCCTCTGAGTGGCACACCTACTGTTATGACCCAGGGTTGGTGCACAAGCAACATGTGCTAGGCGGAAGCATGACAACCTTTATTCAACCACCCTCCCCAACAATTCCCACAATACAGCAAGTCTCGGTCCGTTCTCCAAAGACTCTGCCCACAGGTTACCTCTACAGTCCAGGAGCAAGGCTCAAACACATGTACCTGCACATGCTTCGTGCAACTTCCCAGCAGTGAAAGCCCACAGGAGCAGCACCACTGTGGGGGCAAGACAGGACCTCAAACTTGGCAAAGTTCACAATGAATGTCAAGGCAAGCCGTGGAGCATGGAGTGTGTTGCCACGAAATACAACACTTGTTCCCGACAAAATCCCCTCCCCATGGCGTCTCCTTAAATGCTACTCTCCAGGTGATCCTCGTGAGGAGGGGCAGGGCGCCCTGCGCTGACTCTGCCTCCTCTCCATTCTCAGCACTCGGGGATTGGGTGGAGGAAGCAGTTGCTCGTCTCTGAAGCTCCGCCCCTCCTCTGCTCCACTGCCTGCCCTTTCCATCTCGTCCCCCATTCCTCAGTCAGCCTGCACACTCTCTTCCTCCCTGCCTACTCTCTCAAAGCCCGAGGGGCCCAGGACTGCCTCATCCTCATCCCCAGGTCATTCCTCATGAGCCATAGGGACTGTGCCCTCCCCCTCTTTCAGCCCCGGCTCCATCTCCTCCTCCTCCTCAACCGCGGGCTCCAATGGGGCCGTGACTCCTACCATTCCCAACCTAATAACCCCATTCCCAATTCTGGGAAGTACCAAAAAAGTTACGGGAATTTGGTCACCAATTTTCTGCAGCATTAAGCCTTGTAGTTTTGTTGGCCAAAAAACCAAAATGCCACAGAATGTTCCACTGAGGTTTAGCCTTCAGAAAAGGTTCTACTAAATATAGTCCTCAAGAGGTACCCTTGACACAAGTCTTTTGAAGCTGCTTGCTCCACGAGTAATTTTTGACTCCAAAGGTCAGCAGTCTGGTGTTTCTGGACTGATGGACAGGAGAGTGGAACTGAGTGACCTCTTCATTTTTTAAAAAATCGAAGAGCCATTCAATACCTCTGTCTGCATGAAAATAGCTACCCAGCTTACAATTTAACCTTCACTTACCCATACTCTGAGTTCCCATACCTCTGTCATTGGGCAACAACCTCAGGATTCATCAGCCATCAAACAACAAATCCACTTCTTTTATTAAGGGAACAGTCTGGATTGTTCAAACACCTGCGCTGTGTGACCTTGGGGTTGGCAACAGGGTCTCATGATTGTTGTGGCCTGCCAGCAGCCAGACACACCATCTACTGGAAAAAAACACACACAAACTGCTACTTAAAAGACCAATCACATTACCACCCTGCACAGATCAACTCTGTAGCCAAGACTCTTATCTCCAGAACCAAACGCTTAGCCGACAAAGACCACCTGAAAACTGAATTACGCACTCTCACAAACGTATTAATCTCTAACAGATTCCAAAGAAACACAAACTAGGGGTTGGCTAGGTTTTGGCTTGGTGGGAGATGGACCAGTTTTTAGTAATTCTGTCAAGGGGAGAGAAACCTCAGCAAAGGAAGGGATGAATTGTCTGTAAAAATTTGCAAACCCCAGGAAGCTTTGAAGTTGCTTACGGGTTCGTGGGGTTTGCCAGTACAGCACTGCCTTCACCTTCCCTGGGTCCATTTTAAACAAGGACCCCCTTATACAGGTGCTCATGCAGAACTTCATTGATCAGTTGCATGAAGACTGTGGGGGCCCCTTGGAGTCCAAAAGGCATGACCTGGAATTGGGAGCTGCCCAGGGGGCAGTTAAAAGCAGGCTTCCATTCGACTCCCTCCTTTATGCGAACCCAGTAGTAGGTTTCTCTTAGATCTAACTTGGTGAAAATCTTCCCTTTTGACAAGTGGTTCAGCAAGTCTTTCATTAGTGGTAGAAGGTAGGTATTTTGTATGCAAATGTAGTTTACCCCCCCTAAAGTCAACACACAATCTCAGCCCATCTTTCTTTTCTTTAAAAAATATGGGGGAAGCCACCCTGGATTTCACAGGCTCGATGAACCCTCTGGCTAGGTTGGTGTCAATGTACTTCCTCAACTCGGTCATTTCAGCAGGTGTCATGGAGTACATCCTGGGTTTTGGCAATTTGGCTCCTGGTTCCAATTTGATGGCACAATCCGTGGGCCGATGAGGGGGGAGGAGATTGCATTCCTCCTCGCTGAATGCTTTGGCTAAGTCTGGAGGCCTGTCTGAACAAGCTGCTGCTGTTTCTGGCAGCTGGCCCTTATGGGTAGGCTGTTTTTGGGGAGGAGGGGCAGGGGGTAGTGGGCCAACCCCCATTATGATTTTCCGGTATCCATCTTCCTATTTAATGGTGGGGGCCCATTTGTCCAGCCAAGCCAGGCCCAGTATGACAGATTCTGACATCTTTGGTGTTACTGTAAATCGTATAAATTGATGATGTCTTCTGATTTCTATCTCAGCTCCTTCTCCCGGGCGATCCGTAGATAGCAACACAACAGGACACATGCAGAGTCTTTAGTGAAGTTGGTTTAATGCTAACGACAGCTCTGGAACAACACTGAGCTCCAAACTGGTTTAAAGTTGGCGCTACGAACATCCACTTTGTAGCGCCCTTTATGCCATCACCCCACCCCTCCCTCATTAATTTGTGCGGCAGCCAGCAATTAACTGTAAAGCACATTCTCCTGCGGCGCTCTCTCTATGCCATCGCCCCACCCCTCATTAATTCGGGCAGCGCCCCCTCTTCCGGGTTTTTTCCTGTGGCGTTAGCTTCACAGCCGCTACTCGCAGCATCCACTTTTCCTCTTTGTGGATAGTCCCCCTCTCCCTCTCCTAACCCGATGCTCCACCCTCACGGCCGCCTGTTCCCAGTGCCACCACCAACACTTTGCTTGTGAATCTTCATTGGGTGCAGTCCTGTGTCTCCGCGTATGTGTGCCTGTCGTCTTTCCCCTCGATAGGATCCTCCACCTCCCCATCCCAGCATTGTCGAGCAGAGGTTCGGGCTCGACAGGTGGCTCCCCTTCGCCAGGGGGTCCTCTGCAAGACATAAGGTAGATATGTTAGTATCAGATTTTGGTTTTAGTGGATATTTCCTATGAAATCGTCAGATGAGACGGGGTGCATTCATATCCCTTTCTAGTACCCATGACGCCTCCTCGTACGGATATTCCCACCATCTAACTAAGTATTGTAGATTTCCCTGGGCTCCGTAAGAGCCGCTAGAACAGCGAAAATCAGCTGTCTAGCGGCTTGAAAACTTTCCCCCTGGGTGAAGGGGGGAAAGACAGCTGATGGGTGTGGGTAGAGCTCCCCAAGAACCCCAGGGTTTTTTGTTAAAATCTGGGGCTTAAAGGGTGAGAGCTCCCCAGAAAGTCCATCATTGCTCCGGACCCGGGATGTTTCTGCTTTAAGCAGAACGAGACGCTGCGACCACCCCAGCAATTCAACTTTTTTAAAAAAGGATTCTGGATCTAAAAGCTGGCAGAGCAATCACAGGAGAAACTAAATTGCAAGTACTATACTTTAACTCCAGAAAGTTTATTACTTCACTCTGAATTCTTATGGAAGAAAGGGAAAGTAAGATGGCGTTTAGCTTTAATGGGGCGTGAAGGAACAAAACTTAGATACAAAGTATTATGCTGTGCTGAGAGCCCCTGCTTAAAAGAAGAGGATATTTTAAAAGGAGAAGGACTTAAAAATTATTTTTAGAAAAAAAAAAGACTTGTACCACTTAAGGATTGGAATAATTGAATTAGTTGCTGGGAAAGTATAAAGTGAAAGTTTTACTGGGAAAAAAAATGGCTGGTTTTTCTGAAAGGGACGAAGACTTACCATTACACACATCAGCAAATACACAAATACTGACTGTGGATCTCTTTAAAGAAATACTAGAATCATTTACCTCCTTGTTAATGGAAAGACTGGAAGGGCGTTTTGAGAAGGTTTTTACTCAAATTTGCAACAAAGATACAAGGGGAGATACTGTATCAGTATCCCAGATGCCAAATAATATTGAGATGCTGAATGAAGAGGAGGGAGAAACAACCCAGTTTAAAGTGCCTGTGGAAAATGGAGTGGATGTTCTTCAAATTAAGAAAGGGAAGGAAATATTGAGAGAGATCTTTCCAGAGGTTCTGATGCAGTCAAATGGAAAATTGTCAGGAGGCGTTGGGATTTAATATAAGAAGAAGGATTCAAAATGGAACATTGCAATTTCTTTACAAAAATGGACTCTCAATTCTAGTTAAAGAGGTGTGCTTATTAAAAGGAACTACTTTGCAAAGTGAACAAGACTGTAAGGTTCAACAATTCCAGCTGAAAACCCAAGAATTTGTAAAAATAAAAAAAGGCGGAGGAATAAGACTAAAGAAGAAAGCTCACAAAAAAATCAGGAAAAAATGGAGATGGAAAAATTATAATCCTCCTTGTTGGGGAGGATAGTAATAGTGAAAAAGAATTATTATACCTGTGCTTAGGGACATGATTTGTTCTGGAAAGTTATATTAAGTAATGTTATGTTTGAATTGTTATAGGCTACTGACTAAATTTTTACTTTTGTTTGGAAGTATATTTTAAACAATGTTTTGTTCAAAAATCTATAAAAATTGATGGGTTAAAAGGAAAATATTGTGGATGTTAAAGTTAAGGTCAGTGTCAACACAAATTCATGGGTTACAAGAAGGATTACTTAAACGTCTACATTTTGTTTTAAGTTACATTAATGTTATGTAGTGGATTTGTAGAGAATAAGATGAATAAGTTTATGTTCAATATAAATTTATGGGATGAAAAGTAAAATAAGGTTTTTTACAATATATTTTACTTGAGACTAGTTGAAATATTTTGTTAATGTGTTAACATATGTAAGGGTTGGAGATGTGATGGTTAATTGTAATTAGGCTTTGATTATGTAATACTGGAAGAAAGAAGACCTGCTTATTATTGAAGAATGGACAAGAATGAAGTGGGATTAACTACTTTCAAGCAAGAACTGGTTTAAACAGTTATATTTAGATATGAAAAAAGGGAGTTAAAGTGCAAGAGGGAGATAAATCTATAGATAGTTAGCGTGTGGTTTTTTTGTGTGTTTGTTAAATGCTATACCCTGTATTTGCTCTGGGAAGTCCGGGGGGGGGGGGGGGGGTAGGAGGGGGGTGGAGGGGGAAAATATGTGTAAAATTTTTAAAAACTTTTTAATAAAAAAGAGAGAGAGAGAGAATCTAATATGTCTTCGATGGAGGTTTTTAAGAAACCCGAAATGTCCAGCCACCCTCGCATCGTGGCACTGTTGCAGCACTGCCTGCCGTAAAGTTATTGGCACATACACTTTCTCCCCCTTCCAGGCTAACCCATCCTGATGTCTGAACAGATGCCGATTTACTTGTAGCCATACATCCGCTTGTAGCACTTTGCGTAGAGTCCCCTTCCACTCAGAGTGCATCAACGGTGCCTAGCGTTTTCCCCCACAGTGCTGCCTCAGGTATCATTGCCTGTATTACCTCATCTCATTTACTGTTAAATTGTGGCATACTAGACAGGGCATCAGCTAGGAAGTTCCTGCCAGCTGTCATGTACTTTAATATAAAATTAAACCGTTGGAAGTACTGGGCCCAGTGAAGCTGTTTCGGCAACAACTTCCTTGGCATTTGCAGGGCTATCAAATTTTTATGGTCTGTCCACACCTCGAACTTTTCTCTAGTTCCCTTGAGAATATGCCTCCATGCCATGAGTGCCCATTTGACAGCAAATGCCTCTTTCTCCCATATAGCCCACCCCCTTTCCGTGGGAGTGAACTTCTTTGAGGTGTATGCACAAGGGTGTAATTTGCCGGCCTCATTGCTCTGTAGGAGTACTGCCCCAACAGCCACATCACTAGCGTTTACTTGTACAATAAAGGGCTTTTCCTGGTCGGGGTGTTTCAATATAGGTTCTTGGGCAAACAGTGTTTTTAATGACTCAAAAGCCTTCTGACAGTTGTCTGTCCATAGAATGTGTTGACTTGGTCTTACTTTTGTAGCCTGTCCTTTGGTACGAAGGAGGTCGGTCAATGGTAAGGCGATTCGCACAAACTCGGGTATAAACTGCCTATAGAAATTAGCAAACCCAAGAAAGCTTTACAACTGTCTCCGTGTTACAGGGGTTTGCCACTCTAACACAGTTTTAACTTTACTGGGGTCCATCCCCAACCCAGTTCTGGATATCTTATACCCTAAATAATTCAGCTCAGTGCGATGAAACTCGCATTTTGAAACTTTAACAAACAGTTTGGCTGCAAGGAGTTTCTTTAATACTTGGCGGACTAACGGAACATGTTCCTCCATGGTGTTGGTGTAGATTAAAATATCATCTAGATAAACTAACACTCCTCGATATAGATGGTCATGTAACACCTTGTTAATTAATTGCATGAATACCGCTGGGGCTCCCTGCAGTCCAAACAGCATCACCTGAAACTTATAGCTCCTGAGTGGACAGTTAAAAGTGGTTTTCCTCTCATCGCTGGGTTTAACGCATAGGTGGTAATAGGCCTCCCTTAGATCTAATTTGGTGAACACTCGACCAGTGGACAGGGTTGCCATTAAGTCTTTTATCAGAGGTAACGGGTATAATGGTTCGATGCTTACTGCATTCAGACTGCGAAAATCAACACAGAGTCGTAAACCGCCATCTTTCTTCTCCTGAAACAAAACGGGAGCGGCCATAGGCGCCCTGCTGGGTATGATAAATCCTCTAGCCAGATTCTTATCAATATATTTATGGAGCTCCATTAACTCTCTCGGAGTCATTGAGTACATGCGAGGCTTGGGTAACGTAAACCCAGGTACTAATTCGATGGCACAATCAGTGGCTCTGTGGGGAGGTAAGGTATCACATTCAGCTTCGCTGAAGACCTCTGATAAATTGGCATATACCTCTGGGACCCCTATCACATATGGTGGCTGTCTTCGTGTGGATGATACCTTGACGTCCTCCCCCCAGTTCCCTGCTTCTTTCGGGGTAGGTTCAGGACCCAGTTCTAGGCGTAGTTTGCTATAGCCCCCTTCCCACCATATAGTGGGCTGCCACTTGTCCAACCAGGCTAACCCCAAAATAATAGGCTCTATTACATTGTCCACTACGACAAACCGAATAAGCTCCCAATGTTCCCCAATTTCTAACCTAACTCGTTCCGTCACCCACACTGCTGGTTTTCCCCCCAACATGGACCCATCCATCTGTTCAAACTGAATAGGTTCCTTCAATTTGGCCAAGCAGAGACCCAACTGGGTCACCAAGGAAGCCCTCATTAAGCATTGGGTGCAACCCGAATCGATTAGCGCCCTGTTGGGATGGGGGGAGGTTTGCCCCCGAATCGTGAACCAGCACACAAGCAAACACACTAGGACTGAAATAAGACTAGCAGAGGAGTCCTGTATAAAAATACACTTTAATAGAAAAGTTTTAAAAAACACTATGTCTTTAAAAAGGCACATTAAGAACAAAGTCTTATCCTGGTTAACTGAAGCCAGGCCGTCTCCCTAAATTCCTCTCCACAATACCAAAACCAGTCCCCGGGAAAAACTAACAAAACATTGAATGGCTTCGGTGTCAATACATCATCGAGGTGGTAGAAGGGCAGAAGCGTGAGCTTCAAGTAAAAGTCACCTGTAAAGCAACCCAAACTGCAATTGTGGCTTGTAGCTCCTGGCAAGGGAAACTCCAGCGTATCCCTCCGATGTAGCAGCAAAAGTCCAAGCGTTGGCTTGCGTGCTTCAAAAGCAAAAAACAAGCAGAAGGTAAAGACTTCAAAAGGCTCCCGGCTATCTCAGCACACAGCTGCAAGATAGCTACGTGGGAGTAACACAGCTTCTTCTCCGCTGTTATCTCTGCTGCAGGCGTCATGGCTTCCTAGCAGAATTCTCCTCCTCTCTCCCAAGGTCTGCATTCAGGTGCCTCAGCACAGGTCTGCATTTAGGCCTAAAGCAATGTCTAGGCCCGACTAGCAATGAGAAAGGTCCGTGCTTATGTAGTAAGCTAACCTGCAATTAACTAGGGCGGGGAAGGCTTGCAGTTAATTGCAGACCGGAGATGGCTTGATCAAAGTCCATACAGCTTTGTAACTGATCAAGTGGCCACAGCAATCCTGAAAATACTTTGACACGCCCCTTGCTTCACCTCTTCATGGGTGCATGGGTTTCGGAGGGTAACGTGTATAACAAAAGGCTGGATTGACGCACTCACCATTGGGTCATGGTCATCGTCTTCATCACTGTCTCCAACTACTACTGGCAGTTCCTCAGCTCCCTCCGGGCCCGTTCTGACTTCCTTGGATGAAGTACTTCCCGGGGACAGTGACACATGAGAAGCGGCCTGGGATCTTTCGGGGGTTGGATGTATTCGATCCCTTCCAGTAGACCCAGGAGTGTGCCCAGCGGAGGGCTGCAGTGGTGGGAACAGGCAGTCTGATACTCGGTGTCCTATTTGATCACACCTGAAACACTTAAACGGAGCCTGACAAGTGACTTCAGCAGTGCCCATATTTCCCCGAGGCCTCACTGAGTCACGAGAGGTCCTAGACTCTCAGGAAGGGGGTGGTCTCTCCGGGGCTCGGCCAACGTGAGAAGATCCAGCCATTCCCCTAACCCTAAACTCCCTGAGTCCAATGTCTAGGTCAATAGCTGCTTTGAACCATTCTGTGAGCCGAGGTGGAAGGCCCCTGTATACACACGCTTGTCTCAACTCCCGGTCTAGACTGAGGTGAAATTGATGCAAGAACATTCGTTCTGGCCAGCCCCACAGTCTATCTGCCAGAGACCTGAATTCCCGCACATACGCCTTAGTGGGCCGACCCCTCTGTTGTAACGACACCAACTCTCCCTCGGCTTGCTGAACCCGTGACTCATCCTCAAAACGTGTTCGGAGTCCTTCCAGAAACAGGCCTACGTCATTTAATTCTCAGGCGTGGTCGCTGTGGAGGTTGGCCGCCCAATCTGCTGCCTCCCCCCACAAACCTATGGTTGTTGCTACGACTATAGCCCATTGGGACAGATAGAAATGGCCATATAAGTCAACATAACTAATCACCTATTGCTTAACACATTGTAAGCCGCCCTGAGTCTTCGGAGAAGGGCGGCATATAAATCAAATAAAAAACAAAACAAAAAAACAAAACAAAACAAAACCTGGCTCAGGAATATGGTTTTGTTTGTTTGTTGTTTTGTTTGTTTATTAGATTTATATACCGCCCTTCTCCTGACGGACTCAGGGCGGTGAACAGCCAAACATTAAAACATTAAAATACAAGCAATATAAAAGTTAAAAAATAATCTAAAAATGTAATTAAATCAAATTTTGGCTTCCCCAAATTTAAAATTCCTCCTAAAATTCACCCATTAAAATCTACGTTAAGCCAGCCCGGCTTCCTGGAATAGAAAAGTCTTTAATGCCTTGCGGAAAGTGCGGAGGTCTGGGATTACCCGGTCAGGGCTCCTGTCGAATGTGGCTGGTAGGAGTGGTGGGCCCCGTATGTGCCGGCCTAGGGGGAGGCCTCTGATCAGGTGCTCTGGCTACCTGAGACCCCTGCGACTCTGTTGAGTGGGCAGTGCTGGTGTCCTGCACTCTCTGTTCAAAAGCACTCCTCCTTCCCCGATCTGTCAATCGCAGCCCCTCCCCTTCAGGTGGATGCGCACCCACAGGAGAGCCGTCAAGTCTTCTGGTCCTCTCGGGCTGAGAGCCCAATCTCAACTTGGGACCGGCTAATTGGAACCGGTGGTCCGCATTGGATGACCCCACAGGGCCACACCACAACGGCCTTTTCTCCTCCCCAGGTGCCCACGGTTGCCACAAAGAGGCATCTCTAAAGCTGGATTCTCCGTATTTCTCTTTAATAATGTCCATTGTGGAGAACCCAGGTCCGGTCAAATAGCTCCACTCCCCCTCCTCATCTTCCACCCAGCGTTGCTCTCTCCACGTCCGAAAGGGCTCTCCAGACGTCTCTAGGGGCGGGTCCTTTTTTGGCAGACCTGGGCCGGTCAATGCCGGGCTAGTCCACCACTCCCCTGCCGCAGCCGGCACACCCACAGGTTTTACGGCTGGGGAGTCACCCTCCCCTCCCTCTCGGCTTGGCGGAGGTTCTTTTGGCTGAGCCATGAGTGGCTGCAGGTGGCTCTGGGCCACAGCACCCGAGCTGTCCTCCTCCTCCATGGGGGCTACCTCTGGAGTCTTTGCAACAGGGTCCATCACTCCCTCTGCCATACCAGCTTCCCACACGCACGGAGAAAACAATGCTGTACCTTAGGCAGCGCCAACTTTCTCTCAGCTCCTTGTCCCGGGCGATCTGTAGATAGCAGGAAAACACAACAGGACATATGCAGAGTCTTTCGTGAAGTTGGTTTAATGCTAACGACAGCTCTGGAACAACGCTGAGCTCCAAACTGGTTGTTCTGGCCCCATGCCCAGAAATAACCCCCCCTCAGACAACCAGAGGCTAAGGAACTGGCAGGCAACCAAGTGAAATGATAACAAAGGTCGGCAGCAATCCGCAGCTGCTTGCCAACGTGTTTATTAAAAGGTCCGTCACATACACACCAAAGCTAAGATGCCGGGCCGATTCAAAACCGGGAACCACGTATCTTTGTTTTGTTCGTCACAAAGATATGGCGACAATCCCTCACTTATATAGTCTGATAAGAGGCGTGGTCCACCAGCTAATCACGACCACGCCTTTTCCTCTGCTGGGCTCTCCTGTCTCTCCGACGCTGGCGAGGGTCCAACCAAAACTCACTCCCCTCGTCAATGTCCTCCTGTGGCTGCGGGGACGAGCTTGGCTCTGGGCCTATCTCCTGCTCTTCGGTGTCCTCCGGAGGCATTGCCAGAGAGGAGAGTCCTGGAGAAGGAGGCCTTGCCAACTCCTCTCCCTCACTCTGAGTCCTCCCCTGCTGATGACGCAGGCTCAGGCAACAGAGCCACAACACTGGTTTAAAGTTGGTGCTACAAACATCCACTTCGTAGTGCCCTTTATGCCATCGCCCCACCCCTCCCTCATTAATTCGGGTGGCAGCCAGCAATTAACTGTAAAGTGCATTCTCCTGCAGCGCCCTCTCTATGCCGTTGCCCCACCCCTCCCTCATTAATTCAGGCGGCGCCCCCTCTTCCGGGGTTTTTCCTGCAGCGTTAGCTTCACAGCCGCTACTTGCAGCGCCCGCTTTTCCTCTTTGTGGATAGTCCCCCTCGCCCTCTCCTAACCCAACGCTCTGCCCTCGCGGCCGCCTGTTCCCGGTGCCACCACCATCACTTTGCTTGTGAATCTTCGTTGGGTGCAATCCTGCGTCTCCGCGTATGTGTGCCTGTCGTCTTTCCCCTCAATAGGATCCTCCACCTCCCCATCCCAGAATTGTCAAGCAGAGGTTCGGGGTTGACATTCTATTCTAACCAGTTCTGTAATAAGGGTGGTGGAGACCCCTCCAATTAACACCCCTGTCAGCCTCCACCTTTTTATTGCTTGCTTGCTCAGCTGCCATTGTAACGGGGGGAGCTGTCTGGATGTCTGGGGGTGGGGAATGAGCTGGTGGAGTAAATGAAGAAAGTTTTTCCTCAGCGTCTCTCTGCAGCTGGGAAGAGTGCTGATAATCACTCAAGGTCAACTGGCGTGGCATACCAGGAGGATGGAGCCATCGGAAGCTGAACCCCACATGGATTGGATAATCCTGACTGGACGACTGGGGGGAGGGTTTTAAGGATGCTTTCTATATGTGATTTTTGCGCCTATTACCTCAGACCTTGCTTTTCTTTGGTTGCATTCAGTTCATACTCAGTAAAAGTACCTTTCTCAATGAAAATGGAGTCGGGGTTTTTCTTTCTTGAGTACTGAAAGGAGGCATACCTGATAGTCCCATCCACCTGGTGAAATTTAATTGGACGCTTTAAGGCAGGAGTGAAATCTATTTTGTTTTGCTACCAGTTCTGTGGGCGTGGCTTGGGGGGGCATGGCTTGGTGGTGGTCATGTGACTGAGTGGGCGTGGCCATTTTAAAAAACTTTTTAAAGCATTTTTAACTAGTAAAAATGCTTTAAAAAGTAAAAAAAAAGTTTCCAATGATCAGCACATGACCAGCCTGACCCCCCTCACCAAGCCAGATCCAATGCCTCCTAGCCCCAAAGATTGCAAGTCTTTCTACTTCGGCCACCCAGTCTGAGAGATGACAGGTAGGGGGGGAGAGAGAAACAAATTGCTCGGCTGCTCCCCCTTTTCACTCACCCCGAGCTTTCTGTTGCAGATTTTCACACCTTGCTTCACGCGCCCGGGATTGTCACCCTTGTCTTCTTCCTCCTCCTCCCCAAGTGGAAAAATGCTCCTGGCGTTTTTCCATTTGTAAGGAAGCTCTCAGCTCTCCGTTGCGCTGTGCTACAAACTCACGCCTTCACGCAGGTAAGCAGATAACTAATGTGACTTTTATTTGTGCTACAGCTCTTTCTGTGAGAAGCCGGCATGCGTTAGCAACACAAAGACGTGGCTGTCAGGCATGGCTGGGAGGCGCGTTTTATAGGAGTCCTGATCATGGGCGTGCCCCGCCTCAGTAATTAGTTCAAAACGCCCGTCCGGGTGCTTCGTGCTGCCGTCATCCATCCCAGCCGCTGTTGCCTCACCGCCCACGCGCCCTGACATACCGCCCACCACCGGTGATACACGCAGCCTATACGGACTCCAGCCCCTCCACCAGCACCCGTGCACCCCACCACCCGTAGTTAGTCACCCCCCCCTCCGTCTTCGGGTGGCACCATTTGCTTGCAGCGTGGGTGGTCAATGTTGCTCTGTTGTCAAGCAGAGGCTGTGCTCGACAGGCGCCCCCCCCCTACCAGGTGTCTGCCTAGGGGAAAAGAAAAAGGAAAACGGTTAGCAGTTCATCGTTAGGTTGTACATTTTTCCGGATGCTGCTTATGGAATTTCCTGACTAGTCGTGGGGCGTGCACATCTTCTTTGGGGACCCAAGAGGCGTCTGTATCTGGGTAACCCGTCCACCTGACTAAGTATTGGAGGTGACTTCTGTGGGTTCGGGAATCGATAATGTCACGTATTTCGTACTGGGAGCCGTGTACTGGCCCTGGTAAGGGCTGTGGACTTATAGGGACAGCAACCGGTTTTACCAGGCTAACATGGAAAACAGGATGGATTTTCCCATATCGGGGAGGGATGTGCAATTGCACGGTCACGGGGTTGATAACCTTCATTATGGAAAAGGGTCCTATATATTTCGGGCCAGTTTTTTACTCGGTAGCCGTAAGCGGATGCATTTCATAGAGAGATATACATGGTCCCCCACTTTGAATGTGGGGCCGTCGACTCGTTTCTTATTTGCCTGTTGTTTATACTCATGGGATGCTTTTTCTAACGCCTTCTGGATATGGGGCCACGCTTTTTGTATATTGGACGCCCATTGAAATGGGGTGGTATTGTCAGGGGGTTGGAGGTCTAGGTCAGGGACAGCCGCAAACTCTCTGCCCATCACCACTCGGAAAGGGGTATACCCAGTGCTACGATGGACAGCATTGTTATAAGCGGTTTCTGCAAATGGCAAGAGATCCACCCAATCATGTTGTTGGTACGAAACGTAGGAACGGAGGTACCGTTCCACCATAGCGTTAGCTCGTTCTGCTGCTCCGGCACAAACGTGGCAGTTACGGACATATTCCTCGATCTCTTTTCGCATTCCTGGCCACCAAAATTGCCTTCTAATGAGGTGCAGGGTCTTCAGAAAACCAAAATGCCCTGCAGTTTTGACGTCATGACACTGGCATAGTATTCGGTTCCGTAGAACGGCGGGTATGTACAACTTATCGCCCCACCATGCCAGGCCATCCCTGTGGGTGACGGCTGCCTGATTTTTCAACACCCACGTGTCTGAGGCTAATCCTAGTCGTAGGTCCGGGATCCAGTCTGGGTGGTGAGACCGTTTATTGGTACAGACATTCACCCGAAGATCTGAGTGGGGCCCTGGTAACAGGGTTTGTAAGTCCTCACTGCGTTTGCTATTATATTGGGGCATACGGGACAAGGCATCGGCGAGGAACATTTTGCCCCCTGGTTTGTATTTCAACGTGAAACGAAACCGTTGAAAATATTGAGCCCATCGGATTTGCTTTGGGGACAGTTTTCTAGGGGTTTGCAGCGCCTCCAGGTTCTTATGGTCAGTCCAGACCTCGAACGGCTGGGTGCTTCCTTCTAACAGATGCCGCCACGTCTGTAACACCCATTTCACTGCAAATGCTTCCTTTTCCCATATAGCCCAGTGTCGTTCTGTGGTTGTGAATTTCTTGGAAGTGTAGGCACAAGGTCTTAGATCTCCAGAAGCGTCCATTTGTAACAGGATAGCTCCTACAGCCACGTCACTAGCATCCGCTTGTATGATAAACAGTTGTGTGGTGTCTGGATGTTTCAGGACAGGCTCTTGAGCAAACAGCTGTTTCAGGTGTTCAAATGCCTTCTGGCAGTCGGGGGTCCACATTAGGTGCTGGTTTGGTTTTGGTTTTATGCCCGAAGCGGTTTTTGTTCGTAACAGATTCGTTAATGGGAAAGCTGTCGCTGCGAACGACGGTATGAAATGCCGATAGAAATTGGCAAACCCTAAGAAACTCTGCAGTTGTTTCCGCGTTCATGGGGCTTGCCATTCCAGAACTGCCTGTACTTTTTGGGGGTCCATTTGGAGCCCAGACTTCGTGATTCGGAAACCGAGATAGTCTATTTCTGTGCGATGGAACTAACATTTGGAAAGTTTCACGTAGAGGTGCGCTTTCAATAACTTGGCCAACACCTGCCTGACTAGTTGTACATGCTCTTCCATCGTATCAGAGTACACTAGAATATCGTCTAAATAACCCAACACGCCCCGATAGAGATGTTAGTGCAATACACTGTTAATGAGTTGCATAAAGACCGCCGGAGCCCCCTGAAGCCCAAAAGGCATGACGAGAAACTGAAAACTCCCTAACGGGCAATTGAACGTTGTTTTCCATTCATCCCCCGTGTCAGCCTCTCAAAGTTGCATTTCATTCAGGGCTGACATAGTAAAGGAGGGGTTAAATTACTGTGGGATTAGTAAGAGAGACTGCCGTAGAATGATTTAGATAATGACCAATAAGGATAAGGAAGCAAGCCAGGAAAGGGAGGGAATTTGGAGCAGAGGTCATTTCCTGACTGCATATGAGTCCGTGAAGGCATTGTTCT
This sequence comes from Coluber constrictor foxii, assembly GCA_038048745.1. Taxonomy (NCBI): domain Eukaryota; kingdom Metazoa; phylum Chordata; class Lepidosauria; order Squamata; family Colubridae; genus Coluber; species Coluber constrictor. Next base: position 42,185,098 of record CM075966.1, on the reverse strand, counting down.
AACAAATAAAAGTTTTTTTTCTTTATTATCAAAATGTGAGAGGCATTTTATTCTTTAGACAACTCGCACTCGGACACCCCGGTTTTATACGAACACGGTAATACGCTTCTCGAAGGTCGCGTTTTGTGAATATTTTTCCCCTCGCTAACGTGGTTAAGAGATCAGACATCAATGGTAGGGGATACAAAGGCTCAACGCACACGGCGTTCAGGCCTTGGTAGTCAACGCAGAGGCGTAACCCACCATCCTTTTTCTCATGGAACAGGACAGGTGCTGCTAAATGTGAGCGGCTGGGCCGTATAAAACCCCGGGCTAGGTTCTTATCGATATAGGCCCGTAACTCCTGTAACTCCGGCTGGGTCATGGCATACATGCGGGGTTTTGGTAACTTGGCCCCTGGGAGCAATTCAATGCCACAATCGGTATCCCGGTGGGGTGGTAGTATGTCACACTTGTCTTCACTAAATACCTGAGCAAGATTGTTATAAACAGCTGGAAACATTTGGGGTTTCTCGTGTTCTGGGTGGAGTGCCCCGCATGGTCCTGGACCAACCGGTAACCGTACTTTCCGACAGTCCCCTTGCCACCATATAATCGGTTTCCATTTGTCCAGCCATGCTAGGCCTAAGATCACTGGTTCGATCATTCGGGTTATGACCACGAACCGTATCCTCTCCTGGTGAGCGCCTATTTTCAGTAACACCGGTTCGGTGATCTGGGCGGTTAGGGTACCCCCCAACACTGAACCATCTACTTGTTCGAACTTTATGGGCTGTCGTAATGTGATAAGACGGAGCCCTAGTTCTTCTGCTATGGAGCGGCGGATAAGGCATCTCGTACACCCGGAATCTATAAGCGCCTCCTGATTGCTTTTACGCCCTGTAAGGAGGTGTGTTAACCAGATGGGGACCAAGAAGGGATGTACAGGAGCACTTACCATGGGGTCTTGCATGTCGTCATCATAGTCACTGTTCTCGACAGTGTCGGACAAGCGAACTGGTCCTGCGGGTCCGGGAACCGTAGGACAGGGGGTCGTCTCTCCCGATGGAGTTTGGGCAGCCACTCTGGTCCGTTCCACTGGCCTCAGGGACCGCTCTTTCATGACTGTGCCTGGGGTTGACCCAGCGGGTTTTGGGGTAGACATGCGTGCCGGCGGCAACGGGCAATCAAGGGTCCTGTGTCCCTCCTGGTTGCAGCGGAAACACTGGAAAGGCCGTCTGCTGGGGCCCAGACCCCCGACCTCCCCCTCAGAAACCGGCCGTACTGCCCCGGTTGGTCTTCCGGCTGTAAACGGGCGTGAAATCCCCCGTTTTTGTTGGCTCTGCCCTTGCGGGCCCCGGATTCTGAACTCCCGTAGTCCGATATCAAGATCGACTGCCGCCTTGTACCAGTCTGAGAGGCAGGGTCCCAACCCACGGTATACACAGGCCTGTCTGATCTCCCTGTCCAACCCGGTCTGAAACTGATGGATAAGGAGCCGTTCGGGCCATGACCGCAATTTCCCGGCCAAGGCACGAAACTCTTTAACATAGTCCTTGACCGCCCTACCTCTTTGTTTAAGAGTTAGCAGGTCCCCCTCTATGACCTGCGTTCGGGTCTCGTCCTCGAACCTGACACGTAATGCCTCCAAGAACAAGCCTAGGTCAGTTAGCTCACGAGCGTGTTCACTATGCAGATCCGCCACCCAGTCTGCTGCCTCACCCGTTAACACTGCTGTTACCGCGACCACGTGAGACCATTGCGAAGGATACCAGCGGCCGTACATATCCATGTGGCTGATGACCTGGCTCAAGAATAGGGCTACCTTCTCCGCGGCTCCATCAAACGACGCCTGAACCGGTGGTGGACTCCAGGGAAACTGGGGACTCCAAGGGTTGGGACCCCACATCGGCGGCACGTTCCCCGGCTGGGGACCTGAAGTCCGGCGATTGGAGCCACTCCGGGTTGGTTGATGCTCCCCTTGGGGGTCTCCCCTTTGTTCTCTCCTCTCTGGCCCCATGGTGCCTCCCCCAGTCATCCGAGACCTCTCCTCTTCTGGCCCAGGGCCCGTACTACCGCGCTCCAGCTCCTTCTCCCTGTCCCTAATCGCTCGCCTGTCCCCTCTGAACTTGGGGCTTGCCAAGCGGAACTGGGTTTCTGAATTGGCCCCAACTGGTTGTGGGCGCCCACGGTTGCCAAGAGGGAGCATCCCTAAAGCTGGCCTCACCAAATCGATCCCCCAAAAGATCCATAGTTGTTGCTCCCGGCATGGTAGAATAACTCCATTCACCCTCTTCATCCTCAATCCATTGCCTTTCCCACCAACCCTGGAACTGGGATCCGGCAGGGGGCGGGGTATGTGTTCGTGAGCCTGTAAGGGCGGGGCTATGCCACCAGTGCCCAGCTCCGCTCCGGGTGTTGGGATCTGAGCCCTTTATTTCCTGGCCATCGGTAGTATCCCGTGACTCCCGATGTTTTGGGCGTACTACGGGTTGCTCGGCTGGTGCGGGTAGATCGGGCATGATGTTTTCCGCCTCCTCCACATCTGTCACCAGAGTCTAGGCAAGTGACCCCTCCTCGGCTCCGCCCTCTGCCATACTGCGTCTGTCTCCCCTTGGTCCTGAAAAGGAGGGGGAAGAGCCGCGTCTTCCTCTCAGCGCTCCGTTGCGCTGTGCTACAAACTCACGCCTTCACGCAGGTAAGCAGATAACTAACGTGACTTTTATTTGTGCTACAGCTCTTTCCGTGAGAAGCCGGCATGCGTTAGCAACACAAAGGCGCGGCTGTCAGGCATGGCTGGGAGGCGCGTTTTATAGGAGTCCTGATCATGGGCGCACCCCGCCTCAGTAATGAGTTTAAAACGCCCGCCCGGGAGCGCCCCACCTCAGTAATTAGTTGAAAACGCCCATCCGGGCGCTTCGTGCTGCCGTCATCCATCCCGGCTGCTGTTGCCTCACCGCCCACGCGCCCCGACATACCGCCCACCACCGGTGATACACGCAGCCTATATGGACTCCAGCCCCTCCACCAGCACCCGTGCACCCCACCGCCCGTAGTTAGTCACCCCCCCTCCGTCTTCAGGTGGCACCATTTGCTTGCAGCGTGGGTGGTCAATGTTGCTCTGTTGTCGAGCAGAGGCTGTGCTCAACAGAAGCTTTTGTACCTTGTGAAGGCAAGTCTGGCTTCCTGCACTAAAAATCTCACCAGTACTGCTGTGCGCGCGGCTTGTGTGTGTGTGTGTGTGGATGTCGGGCATGGGCTGCTCTGAAGACCAGGAGCAAAGACACGCCCACAAACACACAGGCTTTAAAAGGCCGTTTGAATGACTTGAGGCTCCTTCAGGTTGGACTCCAAAGAAAAGAGGAATGAAGATGGGGGTGGATTGAAGGGGTGAATTCCCCAACTCTGGTTCAGCCAGCTGGGGATGGGATGGCAGGCACAGGCTGCTGCGAAAGACCAGGAGCAAAAAGACACACAGACACACAAGCTGTGTGCACAGCAGTAGCGCTGAGGTTTTTAGCGAGCAGCACAGGAAGCCAGATTTGCCTTCACAAAAGCTTCCTTAGAAATGGAAAAACATCAGGAGCAAGCAAGTGCTTCTTTTTGCACTTACTCCTGGCATTTTTCCACTTGGAGAGGAGGAGGAAGAAGAAGACGAGGGCAACAATCCCGGGCGGGTGAAGCAAGGCATGAAAATCCGCAGCAGGAAGCTCGGGGTGAGTGAAAAGGGGGAGCAGCCGAGTGCTTTGTTTCTCCGGAACCAGTAGAACAAAATGCTTAAAAAGTAAAAAAAAAAAAAAAGTTCCCACGATCATGCATCACTCAGCTGACCGTCAGAACTTTTTTTTTAACTTTTTAACCATTTTTTTACTACCGGTTCTCTGGACGTAAAAGCAGGAAGTAACAATGACTGGGTGGGTGGGTGGAGCTTCGGGTTGCCATCACTAACAGTTCTCTGAACCACCGGCCATCATCGCTACCTACTCGCCTGAGCCGGTCCGAACCGGGAGCATTTCACCCCTGCTTTAAGGCTGTTGTTCTGATCCCCAATTGTTCAACAATAGGAAGTCCAATTAAACATCTAGTGCAGCTGGTATCTATTATTGCTGGCAGTTCTCCTTGTTTCCCTGTCTCTGGCAGCACCAGTTTTACTTTAATTAAAAAGGGGGGGATGGGTGCACTCACCATTGGGTCTTCATCTTCGCTAGCTTTGCTGGGAGGGGCTTCTTTAGCCAGAGGATCCTCGCTCTCTTCAGTGGGGAGGGGAACCTCTATGGCTTGTCTGGCAAATCGGCTGGTGTCTGGGGTTTTCCTTGGAGCCCTCCTGCCTCATGCAGCTGTGGCAGGACGTTGTTGTGGAACTGGGGCAGGGGCCAGGCACTCAGAAGCTTGATGTCCTGGTTGTCCACACTGATAGCATTTAATCGCACCTGCCAGTTGGGGGGGGGGGTGATTTCAGCAGGCTTTGAAAGGGGCCGTCTAGCTAAAGCTCTCCAAGGAGGCTTCTCTACTGGGGTTTTGCGGTGGGGGTGAATTTCTCTGTCCAGAGCTATGGACATGGTATACCAGTCGTGCAGTCGCTCAGGCACCCCCCAGACCCCACAGGCTGTTCTGAATTCTTGGTCAATAGCCTTTTTAAAATAGTGTAGGAGTATGCGGTCAGGCCAATGCCCCAGGTTCCCTGTGACCCGCCTAGTCCCATACAAAGTCTTTTATGGGTTGATTACCTTGCTTCATGACCTTTAGTGTGGCTTCATTTTCATTGATTCGATCTGGGTCTTCAAATCTGGCCCGGAGCAGCACAACAAACCCATCAGCATCATTTAATTCCACAGCACCCTCATTGTGCAGCTGGGCTATCCATTCAGAAGCCTCCCCCTCATTCATCCCATCAGAAATCGCTGATACCAAGTCCTGGTCAGACTCGTACTGGTCTCCATACTGATCTACATGAGCCCAGACCCTGCTGAGGAAGTAAGCCATTTTGGCAGGCGTACCATCAAAGGTTGTTCTGAAGCGGGGTGGCGGTGGGGCCCAGCAATGGGTGGCTGAGCTGGAACCTGTGGTGGAGCTGCTACTGGTTGCTGGACTCCAGCCGGCTGCTCCAGCCGGCTACTCCCTTATAGTTAACACAATAAATCTTTGCATTACATTCATTCATACGCAGTTTGATATCTTCGCATCCGATATTTGTTTTGAATGTAGTCTATCCATTTTCTCCACTCCAAAATATATTTTTCTTGCGTATGATCTTTCAAATATGCTGAGATTTTCGCCATTTCAGCTAAATTTGTTTCTTTCAACGTCCATTCTTCTATAGTAGGCAAAGAGTCCTTCTTCTAATATTGTGCTACCAGCAGCCTAGCTGCTGATATTAAGTTTAAAATTAATTTAGGCTCTAGTACTGTACAATCAGTTATTAACCCCAATAAAAACAATTGTGGAGTAAATTTCAACTGTCTTTTCAAAATATTCTGCATTATCCCCAAATTTTTATCCAAAATACTTTGATCTTCTTACAAGTCCACCATATATGATAATACGTTGCATCATCACAATTACATCTCCAACATTTAGCTTGTACATTTGGGTACATACATGATAATTTCTTAGGATCCAAATGCCGTCTATAAAACATTTTGTAAAAATTTTCTCTTAAATTTTGTGCTTGTGTAAATTTAACATTTCTAACCCAGATCTTTTCCCATGTTTTCATCATCACTGGCTCCTGGAAATTTTGTGCCCACTTTATCATACAATCTTTAACCAATTCAGTTTCCGAGTCTATTTCCAATAATACATTATACAACCTTTTAATATGCATTGGACTCTGATCCCTAATCTGTTTTACCAAGTTCTCCTCGTTTTGCATGAAACCAGTTTTTTGGTCTTCCCTCCATCTAGCTTGGAGTTGACCATACTGAAACCAAGTATAAATTATCCCTTCATCTTTCAATACCTCTAAAGATTTCAGTTGCAAATTACCCCTTTCTTTAAAAAGAAGCTCCCTGTATGTAATTACCTCCATGTTTTTGTTCTATACTTATGTTTTCTATTGCATGTCTAGGATTTTCCCATATAGGTATCTTGTAGTTTAGCTTATATTGATATTTTTTCCAAACCCTTAACAAAGGATTCCTAAGTATATGACTTTTGAATGTCTTATCCACTTTCTTTTCATATAATAAGTAGGCATGCCATCCATATAACAGATCATATCCTTCTATATTTAATATTCTTTCTTGAGTTAAATTAAACCAATCACTAATTTGCACTAACACAGATGTTTCATAGTACAATCTTAAATTAGGCATTTTAAAACCCCTCTCTCGCGAACATCCTGCATAATTTTTAATTTTACTCTGGGTTTTTTCCCAGACCAAATAAAAGTATTAACTCCTTTCTGCCATTCCCTCAAGTCTGCATCTTTCTTGAGTACTGGTAACATTTGAAACAAAAATAAAAATTTTGGTAACACATTCATTTTTATTGCTGCTATTCTTCCCAATAAAGATAATTGCAATTTTTGCCAATTTTCCATATCTCTCTGCACTTTTTGCCAGAGGACTTCATAATTATTTTTAAATAACTTTGCATTTGAGGCTGCAACATTTACTCCTAAGTATTTAACCTTTTTAACTATTTCAAACCCCGTTATTCTTCCTAACTCTTCTCTTTGAAGTACAGACATACTTTTAGTTATTATCTTGGTTTTATACTGATTAACCTTAAATCCAGAAACCTTACCATATTGTTCTACTGTATCTAACATATATGGAGCTGCCCTTACAGGTTGGGTTAAGGTAACCACCAAGTCATCTGCAAACGCTCTCAGTCTATAGTCCTGTTGCCTAATTACTATTCCTTTCAGTTTATCAGATTCTCGTATCCTATTCAGTAGAACTTCTAATGATAAAATAAATAGCAGTGGCGATAGGGGACAACCCTGCCTTGTTCCTTTCTCAATCCTAAAATGATCTGTTAGGCCCCCATTAACAATTATTTGTGCTGATTGTTCTTGATAAATTGATCTGATTGATTGTAAAAACTGTTCTCCAAATTGCATTTTCTCTATTATTTTAAATAGAAATTGCCAACTCAATCGATCAAATGCCTTCTCTGCATCCAATAAGAAAAACGCTGCAGAGACTTGGTTGTTTCTTTCCAAGTATTCCAATAAGTCTATAACTTGTTTCACATTGTATTTCATTTGCCTCCCTGTTATAAATCCTGATTGATCATTATGAATTATTTGTTGCATAACTGGCATTAATATATTTGCCAATACCTTAGCAAAAATTTTGTAATCAGTATTCAAGAGTGAAATTGGTCTAAAGTTTTCAGGCTTAACACAATTCTGGTCATCTTTTGGAATCAATGAGACAAAAGCTGTTCTCCAGGAGGGTGGAATTCCCCCCCCCCCCAGTTGAATCTTACAAAACAAGTGGTTCTAAGTGGTTCTACAATTTCCAACTGCAAGTTCTTGTAATAAACAGCTGTCAATCCATCTGTTCCTGGTGTTTTACCTATTTTTAATTGTTTAATTGCTATGCTAATCTCTTCTGCAGTTATTGGCTGGTTCAAACCCTCCCTTTGTTCTAAAGTTAATTCACCCATATTATCTTCCTTCAAATATCTATCAATATCTAAACCTTGTATTGGGTCTCCTGCATACAGTTTTGTATAGTATTCTAGAAAAGCTCTTTTAATCATATTTTGTTGATAAACTTCCTTACCTCTATATTCTATCTTACCAATCACTCGTAATTTTTGTTTCTTCCTCAATACATAAGCTAACCATCTGCCTGGTTTATTAGCGTTACAAAATGTATTATGTTTGGCATATTGCAAAGTAGTTGCCACCTGATCAGCCATTAACATATTAAATTGCCCTCGCAATATATTTATTGTTTCCTTTATCTTTTTATCTCCTGGATTACATATTAATAACTGTTCCTTCTTTTTTATTTCCTCCTCAATCTCATTCTGTATCCTTATTTGCTTTAATCTATGTCTCTTATTCATATGTATTAAAATTCCCCTCATATAGGCCTTACTAGCATCTCATACCATTTCCATAGGGGTACCCTTATGCATGTTAATAACAAAAAATTCTTTCATTTGTTTTTTGAGTTCGTTCACATTTTCTTCATATCTAAATAAATTTTCATTCAATCTCCATGACCTCCTTTCCCCCCTTTCCTGTTCTAATTCTAACCAAACTGGACTATGATCAGCCAAAGTCCTTGGGCAAATCATCGTCTTCTTTACCCTAGAAAGAAAATCATTTGTAATTAGTATAAAGTCAATTCTGGAAAAAGATTGATGTCTATCGGAAAAAAAAGTAAAATCTCTTTCATCAATATTCCATTCTCTCCAAATGTCCCTCAATTCCAAATCTTCCATTATATCAAAAAAGGACTTAGGCAGTTTTGCATGTGTCGAAACTTTAGAACTACTCTTCTTATCTTTCAAAGTATCTATCACTCCATTCCAATCACCCATTACTATAAGAGATTTATAATCCCACTGTATTATTTTAGAATGTAAAAGTCTACAAAATTATCTTGTTGTTGATTGGGGGCATATATTCCAATTAAAAGCATTTTTCCACTCTGAGTTGATAACTCTATTGCTATATACCTTCCATAAGCATCTGACTCAATTAGGTTAGCCATTAGTCCTTTCTTTACATAAACAACAATTCCATTCTTCTTCTCTGGAGCTGATGCCACAAAATGAGTCCCTAATCTTGAATTTATTAAATATTTTTGATCTGATAATTTAATATGTGTTTCTTGTAGGCAAATAACATCATTCTTAAATTGTTTCAAATAGTGAAATACTTTCTTTCTCTTCTGTGGTGAATTTAAACCATTAACATTCCAGGATAGAAACTTAGTTGCCATTCTTGGCACCTCGAAGCATCATGAGCATTCGCTGAATATCCTCCTCCATCTTGCTCTTCAGCCTGGCCCCTCCCACTGCTTCTGTTTTTTGAGATTCTTGAGTTAGATCTTGAGCTTGTTGCACTTTTGGTTGTTGTTTTTGTTTTTGTTGTTGCTGTTGCATTTGTTTAAAGGTTGATCGTGTTAAACACTGTTCTTTTGGTTCCTCTGTCTTGTTTGCTGTTTCAGGCATTAATCCTTCTATACTCTTTAATGGAAAAGGAAGATCTTCTTGCACCTTTTCTCCAGCTGCCACTTCAGCATAAGTCTGTGTCTGTTTTCCATCTTCTTGTGGTAATATCTCTTTTTCTTTTTTGCCCCCTCCAGGTGAGGATGGATGTCCAGCCTTTAAAACATTGAAATAAAAATCTCTTGCCTTCCAGACTGTATTCAAACGATATCTTTCTCCACCATAAGTCACTATTAAACCTATTGGGGCATCCCATCTATACACTATTTGTTGCTTTCTCAGCTCCTCTACCAAAAAAACAAAGTCCTTTCTATCTCTTATCATTTTAGGAGGAATCTCTTTCAGGATCTGTATTTCTTGTCCAAACACCTGAACTTTGTTTTTATAGGAGGCTTGTAGGATATCATTTCTGATTCTTCTATCAATAAAGTAAATCACCACATCTCTTGGCAGCTGCCTTTGTTTTGCCACCCATGAATTAACTCTGTAGATTTTGTCAATTTGATTTGTCATATCCTCTTTTCTTGCCCCAATTATTGCTGCTATGGCTTCTGCACATCTATCTCTTAAATTTTCTCGACCATCCTCTTAATCTTCTCAGTCTCAAGGCAAATTCCATAGATCTGTATTGCATCATGGTCACCTCATTTTCCAGCTTGTCTGTTTTAGTCATAATGTCTCCCATTTTGGCTTCCAAATTTAAACTAGCTTCATTAATTTCTTCCACACTCTCATCCAGCTGAATAAGATGTTTGGACAGTCCTGAAACTGCTAAAAAAATATCCTCTCTTATGTCATCATGCTTTTTTGCCACAACATTCTTGACTTCCCTTATTTCTTCCTCAAATTTCTCAAATTTCTCTTCTATCATCATTGTTTGGTTATTCATGGCTTCTTTTATAAATTCTTTAAGATCTTTAATAGGAGTCTCCTGCTTTTGTGAATCAGCCGGAAGTTGAGCCTTCTGTGTCACAACAGAAACTATTGGAGAACCCCCTCCTACTTTTGGAATTACTGGTTTAGTTTGCTTGGAAGCCATCTTAATTTCTTTCTTTTAAAAGAGAACTCACCCCCCCCCCCTTTTACAAGCACAAAATCACCAAAGTCACCAAAACAGCTTTTCAGGGGTTTAAATTGTTTGGTTTTTCAGGCAAAATAGCCTTTCCTCACCCTGCTTCTTTATTTCCAGCAATTTCAGCTCAGTTTCAAAGCGCGAAAAGTCTCAGCAAACACTTTCGTTGCTAACTTTCACTTTCGTAATTGCAACAAAGATGCCATTAATCGCTGATTTCCTCTCAGTTAGCTTTAGTTTAAAACAATGTTACTCGGAGCTAAGCATAGGTAATTTCTTGCCTGCACTCCTGCTTTCGCTCTGTCTGCTTTTCGGAATCTTTAAAACTTCTTATTGATTGCAGAGGTGGTTGCGGCGTCTGGCTCTGCTTTAGCAGAGTTGTCCCGGATCTGGAGCTTCGTTGGGCTGAATGGGGAGCCTGCCCTTCAAGCCCCTGGAATCGCTCCAAGGGGCTTTTTGGACCGCTCTACCCCCACCCAACTACTCTCCTCTCCTTCTTTTCCCGAAGGAGAAATTTTGAAGCCCTCAGACAGCCGTTTTGCGCTGTCAAAACGGCTTCACGAAATCACGGGGCTGGCGGTCTGTAAAGACCGTCCACAACGTCCTGCGGTGCCAACCGGAAGTCAAAAGCTGGGAATCTTTACCATGACCCTCTACTTGTAGAAAAGTGTCAGCCCTCCCAACAACCATTGGAAACCACTTATGAATGAGAATAACTGAATTAAGTAAAAGATCTCCCTCCCCTGCTTTTCTCCCCTCTCCTCCATTTGCATTTCACTGAGACCTCTGCATTTTTAATCCTCTACCAGGCATTTGCTGAACCTCCCTTAGTCCAAAAACAACTCTGGGAGATAATCCAGAATTATAACTGTGTGGAAATGGTTCAGTGCCAGGGGGATTTGCCCTGGTCAGCCCCATAGCAATTTGGGACAATAGTAATTTTTCATCTCAGCTTCTCTTGTCTCCACATTTCCAGTGTTTCTCATTCTTGACAGGGAGGGAGGGAGGGAGGGAGGAAGGGAGGGAGGGAGGGAGGGTAAGGTCCAATAATAATATGTTTAAGCTCATAAATGCCAAACATGAAACTTAAACAGAGGCTTGAATAACATAACGTTTAATCCTGATCAAGTTTAAATGGTTAGCTGTTCCAAACACATAAAAAATACATGCAGGAAAGAGCTACAAACAAGAGAGAGAATGTGAATCCCTTTTATATTGTTTAGGAAGGTCATAAACCTCCAATTCTGGCATCTTTGATTTGTGTATCCCCTGGAATTTGGTTTGTGTATCCCCTGGAACAGAGTAGAGCCTCTTGATTAGCACCATTAGCGTTATCTCTTCCTGATCATCTTCTTTGTGTTCACACTTGGCTATTTAGCCACCTGGAGTGGAGAGAACTCAAAGATCAAAGATAAAATAGGAGGGGGAGAGATAAGGCTCTGATCAAAAGGTGGAACATATAGTTTGACAAATGCCAAATACTTCACAACAGACCCCAATAACAGTCCAGGAAGTTATGTGATGGATCTCACAAAGATCAATGGTTCGTTGAGGACACTTCCAAGAAAAGTCAGCACGCAAGGATGCAATCAAATTAATTCTTTATTTAGAAGTAGGTAAAATGAGTTCCCTGGCATGGAGGCATCCATGCCTGGATTGAGCCCATGGATCAGTCCCATAGGAAGGTGGAACAAGTGCCGAAGAGCAGCCCCTGTGCAGGGGATCTTATAGGGCTCCCTGGCCCCTCCCTTACCAATGTGTGAGGGGGCTGGAGGGCCATTAATTCTCCCCAATGGGGCTACAGGGGCCAGAGCCCCTTGACCCACCAGTGGGATCAAAAGTCCCTCTTTGCTCCCATCTGGTGGCCCTTTAAGAAACTGCCATGGCTGGCACAAAACACCTAACAATTCGCCTTCTTGCCAGCCAATGACAGGTGCCAGTGAATATGTGTGAGAGGGCGAGCGGGTGTCATAGACATACAGATGCATCGTTTACAGGACCAAACACAAATGCTTACACAGAAGGTTGTGTCAGTCAATGGGTACAGGTTTTGTGAACAGGTCTGCTAACTGGTCGGCTATGTTAAAATGTTTGATATTTACAAACCTGGTTGTCTCAGGTGGTGTCTTGGTTGGTGCAGCTTTGCTGGGACAGTTGGTGTATGGGCCCAGATCATTTGAGTGGATCTGGGTCCAATTGGAGTCCTCTTCGAAGGAGGCAGATTGGGCAGTCACAGTCCTGCCCCCTTCTCCCAGGAACCGGTAGGCCTTGGAGCCAGGGGCATAGCCCAAGAACCTTAGTCTCTGGGAAACGGAGCTCCTCTTCTTCTGCAGCTGCTTGGGGATGTGCACCCCAAGCGTAGGAGCCAAATACGTGCAAGTGTTGCAAACTTGGCTTCCTACAGTGGACCACAAAATATGGAGTCTGATCCACAACGCTGCTCCAGGTGCGGTTCAGGGTGTAATTGGCGTAATGTACCACCTCCGCCCAGTATGATTCTGCAAATCCAGCATCCGCAATCAGGCTACACACCATGGTCTGCAGGATGCTGTTTCATTCCTCTACCACGCCATTCTGCACAGGGGTAAAAGGCGCTGTACGAAAATGATGTATGCCCTTATGCCTTACCCAGTCCTGGGATTTTCAGGACATGAACTCATCCCCATGGTCGCTCTGCAGCTGTGCAATCTTGGTCTTATACTGAGTTTCCACGTAGTTGTACAGTGATTTTATGGCATCAAAGGCTTCAGACTTTTCTGCGAGGGTATACACATGGCCGTACCTCGAGAAGTCATCGATGGCAGTGAGGAAATACTGCCTTTTCCCTAGGGACGGTGTAAATGGCCCAACTAAATCAACATGTATTAACTGATATGGGTATTGGGTTTTACGCTGTGACACCTTAGGTATTGGGGCTGCCTTCTTCTTTGCCCTCTTACAGATGGCGCAGTCCAGAAACACCTCACAATTCTGGAGGTGAATCCCCTCAGCAAATTCCCCCATCTTTTTGACCACGGGGAAGCTCACATGGTCTAACCTCCGATGTAAGAGGTGGGCATAATTGGTATGAAGTGGCTTCCCCACTGACACCCCCTTGGCTCTGGTTGCCTTGGGCGGTGCTGGCACCTTAGGCCCTTTCTTGGGCTTGTCTGCCTTAGGTGCCTGCTGAGGCTCGGGTTTCTTGCCTGCATTGGCCTTGGAAGGCCGTGGGTCTGGCTGTGGGGCCTCTCTCTCTCTCTGCTCGCAGGCCCCTTCTGGGGTGGCACCCTGTGAGCTGTCTCCTGTAGCTGGGTATTCGGGGGAGAAATATGGCAAACCATTTATAATGGTAACACTCCCAATGACCCTTTTGTCTCGAGTGACATGACCTCCCCCTTTGTGAAACAATACCTCTACCCTGCTTTCATCACATGACTTGGTTATACTCAACAAGTAGTTGGCGATAGAGGGAGCATACAACACACCTTCAACATTGCCCAGCCCTGGTACAGAGATAGTGCCCTCCCCAACAACCAAAACATTGTTACCATTGGCAACCTTGAAGGAGAAGTTAATTCTTCTTAACCTCTTAAAGCCTTGTTTCATGTTAGCAATGTGAGATGAAGCCCCAGAGTCCAGTAACCAGAGACCAGTAGGGCCATCAGCCTTTGTGGCGGGGGTGAGGTAAGTAGTACACACAAAATTGCCCTTGACACCACCTTTGCCCCTGCCAGGCCCTTTTCTCTGCCCCCTGCCCCTTCCTTGATTGGAACCACGCTTAGGTCCTTGCTGATAATGGGGGCAGTCCTTCTTCAGATGCTCCTCAGAGCCACAGATGAAACACTTGGGTAGAGCGTTAACCTGCTGTGAACTCTGGTGCCTCCTGTTGATGTGTTGAGTTGTGGCCCTGGTGTATTCTCCTGCATCTCTATGCCTCCTGTCTTCCTCATTGAGCCTCCCTGTGAGATAGGACAGAGTCATGGTTTCCTTCCTGGTTCCCTCTAGTGAGACAATAAAATTGCCCCAACTTTTGTCCAGGGATGCCAGAATAACAGCGACCATGTTGGCCTCAATCACGGGGTAGTCCCTGAGCACCAGTTCTGCCCTGAGTGCCTTCAACTTTCCCAGGTGTTCAGCCATGCTAGCCCCAAATTTCCGGTTGGTATTATAGAACTCCGATGTGAGCCTTGTGGTGGAGCCCAAGCTATCACTATTAAATAGGCTATATAATAACCCCCAAATCTCACCAGCTGTGAGCCCATCTGGAATGTTGGGGTACAATTTAGCTTCCAGTGAGCTCAGTAGAGTGGTATAGGCTTTCCTGTGGTACCACTCTTCTTGAGGCCTCCAAGGGAAAGGTGGGGGATCTAAAACCATTTCTAGGGTCCCTTTCTTTAAGAGACATACCTGTATCTCTTTGTTCCATATGTTGAAATTTTCACCCCCCAGATGTAATTTTTCAAAATTATTCGGGAGTATTGACACAGCTGGGGTAGAAAATGCTGATCACATTTGCTGTCCATGGTATCTTTGCCTGGGTCCCATTGAAGTAAATGGGAGAGGGATCCCTCTGCTGGTGAGTGTAGGTATTTTTCTCTGATTATTTTTCTCCTTTTCAGGTGGAGCGAACTGGGCATCCTTGAACTGCTGAGCATGCTCAGAGCTCATTCCAGCCCAGGAGCCGACAGGAGCGGACCTCTCTCTCTGTGCTGTGCTGTGCTGCAGGGCTAGGCCTGGGCCCAAGCCTGTGAGGCCCTGAAGATTCCTCTGGAAGCCCTCCTGGTATTTGAACACTTATCAGGGGGTGAAGGCTGCAGGATGGGGCCAGAAATGCCCAAAGAAGACGAGGATTGCCTGGAGGGGCCCACCGCTGGTCCTGAAGACTCTGGAGGAGGCAGCCATTGTTGGAAGTGGGAGGCTCGGCTGGAGGGCCCCTGAGGACATTGAGGTGAGTCCTCCATTGCCTCGGTGGGGGTGTTGGGAAGGCTGGAGCCCCCAGGGATTCTTCTGAGGCTCTCTGGAGGCGTGGGTCCTGGCTGGGGGGCTCCAGACTGGACGCCCCCCCTTACTGGTCTCCTGGGGGCAGTGAGGGAAGCTGGCTGCCCCCAAGGTTGAGGTCGCGGTCATCGCGGCCTCCAGGGCCACAACCAGGACTTGGATTGCGGCTCTGAAGCCCGCTGCAGCAGGTGTGGCTGGGCAGACTTCGAGGCTTGCTGGTGGTGGGGGGGAGCAGTTTGCATGCTGCTTTGGCTGGCTTCTATTGGTTGCTGGGCCATGTTGCTTCTGGTTGGCCCCAGAAGCTGCAGGTTGCAATTTGGTGGGAACTTTCCTGCCAAAAGCTCCAGGGCCCTGGGGGCTCCCAGGGTGGCCGGTGCCATGTTGGGGAGCCTCCTGGGCGCTGGGGAAGGACTTACCCGGTGTCCAGAGGCCCCCTGCACTGGTGTCCCACGTGACTTGGCTCCTGGCGTCCGTCAGGCTGCTAGGAGTGTTCTTAGCAGTTCTCTGCATTCCTCGCCAGTGAGTTGGTCTATGCTGTGGGTGGCCTGGTCCCTGGCTGCATCCTCGGTGTCCTGGCAGTCCTGGGTGGACTGCTGGCCTTCCATGCTTTCCTCTGTGGCTTGCAGCTGCAAGGAAATGTGCAAAGGGGTCCCTTGCATTCTGCTGGGTCCTCTGGGGGCATAGAGATCATCTGTACCCTCATCTGGATCGAAGCTCACATCAGGGACTGGATGCAGGGTTGCCATCCTTGATTGAAGACTCCTGGTCACAACCGGGGATCTCCTGCCAACCATCTCTTGGGGGTTCTTGCTGGAACCTCCAGGAATCTTGCTTCTGCTGGCTTGGAAGCGTTGCCTCAAACCATCCTCTGCTACCACTTTGTGATGGATCTCACGAAGATCAATGGTTCGTTGAGGGCACTTCCAAGAAAAGTCAGCACGCAAGGATGCAATCAAATTAAGTCTTTATTTAGAAGTAGGTAAAATGAGTTCCCTGGCATGGAGGCATCCATGCCTGGATTGAGCCCATGGATCAGTCCCATAGGAAGGTGGAACAAGAGCCGAAGAGCAGCCCCTGTGCAGGGGATCTTATAGGGCTCCCTGGCCCCTCCCTTACCAATGTGTGAGGGGGCTGGAGGGCCATTAATTCTCCCCAATAGGGCTACAGGGGCCGGAGCCCCTTGACCCACCAGTGGGATCAAAAGTCCCTCTTTGCTCCCATCTGGTGGCCCTTTAAGAAACTGCCATGGCTGGCACAAAACATCTATCAAGTTAGTCAATGTGGCATGTTTGTGTTATAACTACAAAGGGCATAATACATATGTCTGTGTCACAGAAAACAAATATTTACAGCATGCAGGTATACAAAGACATCATATATCATACATATATATGTTGCAGGAAACAAATAACAAGTTTCTACTAATTCTAGTATTTCAGTATATCCTTATTACTATTTCTTTATGGAAGGAAGGAAGGAAGGAAGGAAGGAAGGAAGGAAGGAAGGAAGGAAGGAAGGAAGGAAGGAAGGAAGGAAGGAAGGAAGGAAGGAAGGAAGGAAGGAAGGAAGGAAGGAAGGATAGCTGAGGGGCTGGGTGTGGTGTCTGGAGTGTGAACAGCCCTCCCCCTTTCAGATTAGAGAAAATATCAATTATTAAATAAACTAATGAAAGCTGTTTTTAAAAGTGGCCTTGTTTCTTTTTGTCACCTATTACTTCTTCAATGGTGTGTGCTTACAGGTGGGATGGTGTGTGTTTAAGGGAGTGTGAGTATCCTAGGCAGTGGTTCAATGGCAGTGGAAATCTGGAGCCCCATTGCTTCTCCTGTTTTGGGGGGATCCACACTCTGCCCCCTGCAATTGTACTCCTTGCAAATGCCCCCGTGGTGAAGATCTAGGTGCTCCCAAGGTCTCACCCAGCACCCCAGAGATCCCTGCCGCCAGACACCACACCCAGCCCCTAAGCTATCCTTCCTTCCTTCCTTCCTTCCTTCCTTCCTTCCTTCCTTCCTTCCTTCCTTCCTTCCTTCCTTCCTTCCTTCCTTCCTTCCTTCCTTCCTTCCTTCCTTCCCAACCACTCTCCCTCCCTTGCTTGCTTTCCAACACACACACACATTCGTGTGGGGCTGCCAGGGGACACACATACACACTTTAGAATCTCTTCCAATCCCCTCTGTTGAGGGTGTGGGGCTGCAAGGGGGGAGACCCCCCACACAAATGCACACACACGTGCATGCAAACCCACCTCCTGTTTGCTTCTTCCCCTAGATAGGCCGTCCCTCTTCCTGCTCCGTAGCTGACAAGCCACCAAGCTTTCAGAGATGGCAATTCATACTTCATTCTCCAAAATCCACTGAACCAGTGATGGAAGGGAGGCAGGTGGGTAGCCGTTTGCCTGCTGTTTGCCTGCCCCTCACAATGCCAGCAGCCATGCTCAGGTAGCATTTGCTCCCCTCCCCAGCAATGCCAGAAGCCACGTGCCACCTCTGTTCCCCTGCTGCGCCTCCCCGCCTTTCTTTTTTTTTTTAATAAATTTTTATTAGAATATAAATATTAAAAAACGTAACATAACATAGACACAACAAACATTTATACAACATATAAACAAAAAAAAAGATTATATTTCCTTCTTAAGCACTGTTTCAAAGTGACATTCTGCTTATAATATATTTCTTCACATCTCCTTAGTCTAATAACATTTTTTTATACCAGTAATATTTCCCCCTATATTTTTTGTTTATTTCTAATTTTCAACCAATTATACCAATTATTCCATATTTTGTAATAAGATGATTCTTCTCTTTCTTGTATTTCTTTGGTTAACCTATCCATTTCAGCGCATTCTAGAATTTTTTCTATTAACTCTGTTTCATTTGGCATTCTTTCTTGTTATGTCCTTATAAGGACACCCGCCGGGGATTGGTTAGGAAATCCTCCGGCGGGAATTTTGAATCACTGTCTAGTGGGCGGTGCGGCTGCCAGAGTGAATATAAGGAGAGCTCCGGCAGCGCAGCACCAGTCTTGTTCCTGTTTAATAAAACTTGTTCAAGGACTCCACTGGTCACGTCTTTTTTCCTGCGCCGATCTTACACTGGCGACGAAGGACTAGAGAAGGAACCGACCGCGTGGCACGATCGCCATTGAGAGCTGAAGTCACCTGCCGCTGAATCCAGACGATGGCTACGCCACAAGCGCCCTTCGCATCGCTCGCTCCATTCAACCCCGGCCGGGAGAAATGAAGCTCCTACATGATCCATTTTTGCCAGTTCCTACGAGGAAACGGATACAGCAACCTGGACGATGAGAGGAAGAGGGCACTTTTCCTAGCCCACTGTGGACCAGACGTCCTGGAGCTGGCAGTCAACCTCGTCGCACCCAGGGACATCGAGGAGATGTCCTGGGTGGATCTTCAAGCCGCCCTGCAGGAACATTACGCACCCATGGGCACCCCCATCATGAACCGATTCACCTTCCAGCAAAGAAGTCAACGGGAAGGTGAATCCATCAAGGAGTTCATGGCCGTGCTGCACCAAATCGCGGAGAACTGCGACTTTGACAACGTGGACAACGCGCTGAGGGACCGCATCATCTTCGGGATGCGGGACGCGGGCCTCCAAAAGAAGTTCTTGAGCAGAAAATGAATCACGCTCAAGGACGTACTCGAGGAGGCCACAGCCGCTGAGACATCGGAGCAAGGAGCCGCAGAAATGCTGAAGGCGAGGGGGATCCATAAGATCCACCAATCGATCCCGGATACCTCAGACAACTCAGCCACACCATCCAACTCCAATGGGGAAATGGCTGTCCACAAAGTTTCCCACCCGTCCAGGCGGGAAAACCCGCAAAATGGCCACCGGGGTGAACGCTGCGGCAGCTATAGAGGCGATCACCCCAGAACCTCCTGCAGATGGCGAGATGCGACCTGCCGACACTGCCTGAAGAGGGGGCACATAGCTGAGGCATGCAGAGCCACCGACCCAGCCCCCGAACCGCCCAGACCCAAGAATCGCAAAAACCACCGCGACAACCAGAGGACATCCAAACGGTCCTCCTACCAGCCCAGACGCGGCGACTACGAAGATTCGCGGAACGGAGCGGTGAATCAGACCACAATAGCCCACACCAGCAACAACAGCGCCACCAAATTCCACGTGAAGCTGTTGGCAGAGGGCTCACCTTGCAAGATGGAGGTAGACCATCATGGATTGGCACCGGCTGAAGAAGCTCAAGCCGGCAGTCACCAAGAGCCAGCTCAAGCCCCTGCACTCCAGACTGGTGGATTTCGGCAGGAATCCCATCGGCGTCCTGGGAAGGACCAACCTCCACATCACCTTCAAGCAGTTCCAGGGAGAGCTCCCAATCACCGTCGTGGAGCATAGCCATCCGAACCTGCTCGGCGTGGAGTGGTTCCAGCCGTTGGGGCTTTCCATAGGAGGCATCCACCAGATTAGGGGAGACGAACTCGATTCACTCATCAAAGAGTTCCAAGAAGTCTTCGATGGTAAGCTGGGGAAGTACTAGGGAAGCCCATATCCTTTAATCTGGACAAGGGGGTCACCCCAATTTGGCTCAAGCCCCACCGAGTTCCATTCGCCTTGAGGCCCAAGGTAGATGCTCAGCTGGATAAGCTGATCACCCAAGGTGTCCTGGAACCCATCGATCATGCTTCATGGGAAACTCCCATTGTGACCCCGATGAAGCAGGATGGATCTGTGCGCATCTGCGCTGATTATAAGGTGACGATAAACAAAGCTTTGCCGCAGAGCGCATACCCGGTGCCAGTGGTGCAGCACCTCCTGCACTCACTAGGCAAGGGTACAATTTTTGCCAAACTGGACCTGGCCCAGGCTTACCAGCAACTGCTAGTAGACCAAAAAACGGCGGAGGCTCAAACCATAGTCACACACAGGGGGGCATTCAAATGTAACCGTCTCCAATTTGGAGTCAGTGCCGTCCCAGGAATATTTCAATCTATGATGGAACGCCTTCTCCAAGGCGTTCCAGGGGTAGTGCTGTACTTTGACAATGTATTGATCTCCGGTGACTCAAAGGCACAACTCCTTGAGCGGCTGAGGCTTGTCCTACAGCGGTTCAGAGAGAAGGGCCTGAGAGTCAGACGGGACAAGTGCATCATGGGGGTCCAGGAGGTCGAGTTCCTGGGCTATCTCATAGATGGCACTGGCATACACCCCACTAAATCAAAAGTTAAAGCTATCCATGAAGCTCCCAGCCCCCAAAACAAAGCGGAGCTTCAGGCATTCCTTGGATTGCTTAACTTCTACGCAATATTCCTCCAACAGAAAGCCACAATTGCTGAGCCGCTCCATTACTTGCTGGGGAAAGCAGTTTCCTGGAAGTGGGACCAAGAGGAGGAAGCAGCTTTCCGGGCCATCAAGGGACTATTGATGTCCAAAAGCGTCCTCATCCAATACAGCGAGACGCTACCAATCAAGCTGACCTGTGACACATCGCCATACGGGGTCGGGGCAGTGCTCAGCCACGAACTGCCCAATGGCTCAGAGGCCCCCATTGCCTATTTTTCAAAGACAATGTCCAGCGCTGATCGCAACTACAGCCAGCTGGACAAAGAGGCGTTGGTGATCGTCGCGGGGGTGAAACGCTTCCATGAATCCGTCTATGGAAGAAGTTTCACCATTGTAACAGACCACAAACCACTCCTGGGACTACTCGCAGGCGACAAGCAAACCCCAACATTCATGTCGCCGCGGATGACAGGATGGGCCATTTTCCTCGCCGGCTACTCGTATAGACTCATCCACCAGCCAGGAAAGTCTATTGCGAACGCCGACGTGCTGAGCAGATGCCCAGCCACAGACGCCGTAGAAGACCCGGCTCCCACGCTCGAGCTCCTCCACATTGATAAAGATAACAGCTGCCCAGTCACATCTGCAGACGTGGCAACGCACACAAAGAAGGACCCCACACTTCGCCAAGTGCAGTCTTGGATCCTCAGAGGGTGGCCAGCAGAGATAACCGGGGAGGAGTACAGCCCATTCAGCCGAAAGCAAAAGGAGCTGTCCACAATTAAAGGCTGCCTGCTATGGGGAGACAGGGTGCTGATTCCCAGCACTCTGCAACAGAAGACGCTCGAGACGTTGCACAACGGTCACCCTGGCATCGTCCGAATGAAGGCCCTGGCATGGAGCTAGGTCTGGTGGCCATCACTAGACAAGGACATTGAACAATGGGTCGCCAGATGTGGCCCATGCCAAGAAGTTCATGCAGCGCCACCCCAAGCAGAACCAACGCCATGGGAGACTCCAAGCAGCCCCTGGTCTCGGATCCACATCGATTTCGCGGGTCCGATGCAGGGGCGCCACCTACTCATCGTGGTCGATGCCTTCTCCAAATGGCTCGAGGTGGTACCCATGGCATCGACCACAATGGAAGCAACCATCCGTGCACTCCGCCGGCTCTTCGCAACCCATGGACTACCGGACGTATTGGTTTCCGACAACGGTCCCCAACTTACGTCCGTACCCATGGAAGCCTTTCTGGCCGGACTGGGCATCCACCACGCCCTCTCCGCGCCCTACAGGCCGGCCGGAAATGGTCAAGCTGAATGTATGGTGAGGCTCACCAAGGAGGCACTCACCAAGATGGGCCCAGGTGATTGGCAGGAGCGCATCAACACCTTCCTCCTCACCCAACACATCACCCCGCATGCCACCACGAAGAAATGCCCATCCAAGCTCCTGATGGGCAGAAGACTCCGGTCACCTCTGGACAGACTACACCCCCAGTACGACCCAGAGGTGCCCGCAACCGCCAGCTGCCAACTCCGGTGCTTTGCTGTGGGAGATCCCGTCTTCGTGCTGAACTTCCACGGCTCTCCGAAATGGCTCAAAGGCAAGATCCACAGCACAACCGGCCCGAAGTCCTATCGGGTAGAGCTGGAAGATGGACTGGTCACAAGACGTCATATCGACCAGCTCCGCAAAAGGTGGAGGGGATCGGACGGAAACCAACCCAATGAGGTAGGCTTACATCACCCCGAAGATGTAGGCCTGCCTCAACCCGATGAGGTAGGCCTGCCACACCCCGACGAGGTAGGCCTACAACACCCCGCGGGGGAAGGACTGCCACCCCCCATCGAAGTAGGACCACCACCCGCCAGAGCCAGCACCGGCAATGAGACAGTGCCGGTAGACTGGGGACAATGCCTGAGTGGGACCCCGAAACACCCCGGGGTGAGCAGCCAGCGACACCCCGACACCAGAGACCTACACGCCGATGACCGCAGCCAAGGGGACCGAAACCCAGACGGCCACCAAGCACAACAACACCCTGGCGAGGTCAGACAACACCAACCTGGAAGCAAGAGCCACCGCCAGAAGAACACGGTAGACTGGGGCCAACCAAGCAGGGGAACCCAACAACAGCCCTGCGAGGTCGGCACCCGACACACCTGTGAGGGAGACCTCCATCTACCACACCAGAGGGATCCCCAACAACAACCCAGCCGAGCGACAGACCAACCCTGCGAGGAGGGCCTCCACCAACCCAGCAAGGGAGGCCTGCACCAACCAGCCAGGGATGACAACAACCAACAGACTCAGTGGCAAGAGGCAGCGACCACCCGAGCAACGCCAACCCAGTAGAGAGGGCCTACGCCACCCCTGTGAAGGAGGCCTGCACCACCCCGGCGAGGTCAGCCAGACACCCAACCGAACCAACAGCCACCCTGGGAAGGGACCGGACTCAACCAGGGAACACCGGTACCAGTACCAGACCCCGCCGCCGCAGGACCTGCACCCACGACCGGACCCAACCAACTCCGACCCAGTAAGAACCGGAGAGGAAACCAAGGACTTACTGAGGTTCAGGAGTCCCGGACCAGTCGAGAGCGAGGGTCAGCGACGGCGACTTCAAGATCCGAGCAGGGAAGAAGACCAGCATCGCCCGCAGGCGGAGATCCACGACCCGGCCAGAGGTACGGGAACACAGGGCGCGTCCTCGACGGCCGGATCCTGCCCGGTTCCTGGGAGGGAACCAGGAGCCACAGGAGCGCCCTCCGACCAGGAGGGCTGCCAGCCAACTAATGGACTGCGCAGGTCTGGCCGAACGTGTAGACGGCCTGCGTACTTACGTGATTATGTTGTTGATGGACAGACTAAGAACTAGGGGGGAGGAGTGTTATGTCCTTATAAGGACACCCACCGGGGATTGGTTAGGAAATCCTCCGGCGGGAATTTTGAATCACTGTCTAGTGGGCGGTGCGGCTGCTGGAGCGAATATAAGGAGAGCTCCGGCAGCACAGCGCCAGTCTTGTTCCTGTTTAATAAAACTTGTTCAAGGACTCCGCTGGTCACGTCTTTTTTCCTGCGCCGATCTTACGTTTCTTGCTTCCAATTTTTTGCATAAATTATTCTTGCAGCTGTTAATATGTGAATTGTAAGATATTTGATATCTTTAGGGTATGATTTATTAAAAATTCCTAGTAAAAATGTTTCTGGTTCTTTATCTATCTGTGTTTCTGTTATTTCTTCCAACCATTTTTTAATATTAGACCAAAATTTCTTTGCTGCCGGGCATGTCCACCATAAATGATAGAAGGTTCCTTGTGTCTTTTTACACTTCCAGCAGATCAGGCTATTTTTGGGCTGTATTTTTGCCAGTCTGGTTGGAGACATGTGCCACCTATAAAACATTTTCAGTTGATTTTCCTTATACGCCACTGCTCTTGTTAATTTTATATTTATTTGCCAGAACTTTTCCCATTTTTCCAAAGGTATTGTATGTTTAATGTTTTGAGCCCATTTAATCATCATTTCCTTGACTGTCTCTTCTTCCATTTTATAGCGTAAGAGAAATTTATAAATTCTGCTAATTAATTTGTTTTCTGAATCTAATATAATTTTATCTATTTCTTGTTTTTGTTTATGAATTTCATATGTTTTTATATGTTCTCTATATTTAGATTGTATTTGGGTATATGTCCACCAATCTATTTCCCTATCTAAATCTGTCTCTAATTGTTGTTTTGTCTTTAGTTTACCTTGATAGTCGATTAAATCTTTATATCTAATTATTTTTGTCTTATCTGTTAGATTTGGGTGTCTAATTGATTCTACTGGCGATAACCAACTTGGTATTTTCGTATAATGCCGTTTTTTAGTTTTAAGCCAAATTTGTAGTAATGAGTTTCTTATTGTGTGTCTTTTAAAGTATGAATGTGTTTTGTATTTTTCGTCCCACATGAAGGAGTGCCAGCCAATTTGAAGTTCGTGTCCCTCAATTGTTAAAATTCTAGAATTTTTTAATTCTATCCAGTCTTTAACCCACGATAGTACTGCTGCTTGATAGTATGTCTCCCAATCTGGGAGTGCAGCTCCTCCTCTATCTTTTGTGTCCTGAAGCAGCTTGAATCTTATTCGTGGCCTTTTCCCTTGCCATATAAATTTAGATGTCATTTTATTCAAATTTTCAAAGAACAATTTATCTATTTTTATTGGGATAACCTGAAACAAATATAAAAATTTAGGTAGTATAGTCATTTTAATGGCCGAAATTCTTCCTAGGAGTGAGATATGTACATTTTTCCATTTTTCTAAGTCTTTCCTTGTTTGTTCTATTAGTTTATCGTAATTATTTTCTTTTACTGCTGATGTTCTCGTGGACAACCAAATTCTTAGATATTTTATTTTTTTCGTTGTTTGAATTTGTATACTATCTGACAATTCTTTTTCTTGATTTTTCATAAGATTTTTTACAATTAGTTTCAATTTGCTTTTATTGATTTTTAGTCCGGCCACTTCTCCGAATTCTTCTATTTTTTGAAACAAATTAGGTATAGATTCCATAGGATTTTCTATTAGAAACACTAAATCATCAGCAAAGGCCTGGACTTTGTATTCTTCTTTATTGATCTTTAAACCTTCAATTCCTTGATCTTCTCTGATTTTTTTCAGCAAAATTTCCAATGATAGGATGTACAGTAAAGGAGAGAGTGGGAAACCTTGTCTGACTCCTTTTGTTATATTAAATTTATCCATTATGTCGTCATTCATAATTATCTTTGCTGATTGGTTAGTATAAATTTCTTCTATAATTTTTCCAAATTTTTCCCCAATTTGCATATTTTGTAATTTTCTGATAATAAATTTCCAATTTTGGTTGTCAAAAGCTTTTTGGGCGTCAAGGAAAACCAACGCAGCCTGTTTCTCCAGGTGTGATTCATAATATTCTAAAGTACTGTTCTCATATTGTTTTTTATTTGGCGTCCCGGCAGAAATCCATTTTGGTCTGAGTGTATATATGTATTTAGTACTAGTTTAATTCTTTTGGCCAGAATTGCTGCAAATATTTTATAGTCGATGTTCAGTAATGAGATAGGTCTGTAATTTTGAATTTGTATCTTCTTTTGGAATAATTGTAATTATCGCTTCTGTCCGTGTTTTTGGAATGTTGGCTTTCTCCATGGCTTCATTGTATAACAGCAACATACTTTCTCCCAGTACTTTTTGCATTGTTTTATATACTTCTACCAGTAACCCATCGGGTCCTGGTGTTTTGTTATTTTTTTGCTTTTTCAGTACTTCATCTAATTCTAATTTAGTTATTGGCCTATTGAGGATTTCTCTTTGGTCTTCTGTGATTTTTGGCATTTCAGATTTTTCTATATACTGTTTTATCCTTTCTTCCTCTATTTCTTCTTGTTTATATAAATTAGTGTAAAATTTCTTAATAATTTCTTTTTTGGCCTCTCTGTTACATTGGATTTCCCCTTTCAATTGGTATATCATTCTTTTATTCCTTTCTTTCTTCAGCTTATAGGCTAACCATCTGCCTGTTTTGTTTGCGTATTCAAAATAATTTTGTTTCGCCATTTTTATTTTTTGGGCTAATTCCTTTTGGTTTATCAAATTCAGTTTATGCTTAATTATTTTCCATTCTTCTTTTATTATTTTATCCTGGGGTTCTTTCTGCAATTTTTGTTCTATTTGTTTTAGGTCTTTCTCTAATTTGTCTAATTGTTGTTTCTTCTCTTTATTTTTCTTCCTCGTATATGCAATTACTAGGCCCCTTATATATGCTTTTAGAGTATCCCATGTATTTTGTAAGGAGGTTTCCTCTATTTTATTTATCTGAAAGAATATTCTTATTTCCTTTTCTAACATCAAATTAAATTCTTTTTCTTTACATATTCTTTGATTCATCATCCATCTCTTGAGCCTCCTTTCCCCTTTTCAGTTTATGAATAGTGAATTATGATCTGCCCATTGGTTTGTGCTTATCTCAATTTTTTCTACCGCTGTTTTGATATTTGGGGTCATCCAGGCCATGTCCAGTCTTGACCACAAATTATGCGGATGAGAGTAAAAGGTATATTGGGCCTCACCTTCGTGTGTTTCCCTCCATACATCTGTCAAATTTAACTCTTCAGCTATATTAAAAAATACTTTTGGAAGTATTTCCTCTTTCTTTTGTTTGTTTGTTTTTTTGTCAGTTTTGTAATCCTTATTTGCATTTACTATTGCATTATAATCCCCTATTAGACAAATATCTTCATATTCTAATTCTGCTAATTTTATATGTAGGACTTTAAAAAATTCCTGTTGTTTTTGATTAGGTGCATAGATCACTACAATTAACATTTTTCCCTTTCCTATTCCTAATTCTACCATCACCCCTCTACCTTCCTCATCAGTATAAACTAATTTAGATTGTATTTTTTCTTTTATGTAAATCGCTACTCCTTTTTTCCTTTTTTGGGTCAGGGATGTGTATAATCTTCCTAGTTTGGGGTTTTCTAGAATTTTCTGGTGCTCCTTTTGGATATGTACTTCTTGACATATCACATCTGCTTCTAGTTTTCGTAATTTTGTGAATATATGATTCCTTTTCTTTGGAGCATTTAATCCATTAATATTTACCAAAAGGAGTTTAATTGGTTCGTCCATTGCCTATTGTATCTGTCTTTTTGTGTGTCTTGTTTCCATCTGTGTCTTTGCCTTTGCACCTTCTCTCTTCTCTCTCTCTTTTTCTTGCCTTTCTTATTTCTTTTTCTTGATTTGTTTCTATTTGCTCTTCTTCTTGACTTCTGCTGTTTCCTCCTTACTTTCCTGCTCTTCCTCCAGCCTAACATGTGTGCTATGAAATTCTCTTGCCTTCTCTAGAGTGTCTATTTTGTATTTTTTATCTTCCCACGTAATTAAGATCCCCTTTATTGGCAACCATCTGTACATTATCTTATACTTGATCAATAGTGATGTTAGAAACTGATATTATTGCCGTAGATTTCTTATTCTTCGGGGTATCTGTTTTAGGATTATAATTTCTTTATCATTATAGGTCACTGTTTCTTCTCTAGATTTCTTGTAGACTTCATCCCGAGTAGATCTTTTTGAAAATTTAACGTGGACTTCTCTCGCCAGTCTACGCCTCCTTATATAATTTGTTTGTACACGATAGGTTTCCTCCAATTGTCCTTTTATTTCTTTTTGGTCTTTTTGAGTCATTCCCGTGATGATCTCCACCATTTTTCCTTCTAAATCCTCATTTTTTTCCTCCGGTATGTTTTGGAAGTGCAGAAAATACGAGGCCTTTTCCATTTCAAGCATAGCTAAAGAATCTGACATTTCTTTATTTAGTTGTAAAGTTTTTTGTTCCATTGCTTCTACCTTTAATTCTACATGATCTATTTTCGTTTCCACTTTCCTAATTCTTTGTTCATTTTCTACTATAGAATGTTGAATATCCCCAATTTTATCATTCATGGTCTTAATATCCTCCTTAACTTCTCCTATTTCATTTCTAATCTCTGCATGGAACGTTCTCATTTCTTCCTGATTTTCCGCTATTTTTTCTTGTGTTCTGAGCAGTGATTCCTGGATCTTTTGAAACATGTCCTGTATTACATTTGGTGCCATTTCCAATTTTTCTTTTTCTTTTCCTATCATGCTATCTATTGTTTTTTGTTGTAATGAGGAGGGAGTCATTACTATCGTGTTTGTTGTAGGTTTTTTCCCTGTTTTTGTTATAGTGGATGTTGTAGACATTTTCAATATTCGTGTAAAACTTTCCAACCTTAACATCAATTTTTAGGTTATTCCTTGATATCTCTTTTTTCCTCCACACACCACTTATACCCCACATGACTTATTTATATTATATTCCCAATTACTCCACTTAAACAATTAATTCCTACTCACAATACAAATCAATTTGCTTATACTTATTTCATCAATCACAATTTTTAGTTTTCTTAATTTTCTAATTACCAATCTATTCAATCACTCCATTTATCAGTCAATCTATCTCAAAAATGTAATCAACTCATTTACTATTTCATATTAAAATTCCAGTCATTCACTCTAACAATAATTCCTTATCTTTCTTTTACCACCACTTATAATTTCACCGTGTAATTTATATTTATAAATATATTATTACTTATATATAATTATTTTAAATGTTAAACGTATTAACTATTTAAATATTGGTTCACACTCCCGCTCCAAGCTAATTCAAAAATAATAGTTCACTTCCCTCTTAGATTAATTTTATATTCCTTTGTTCCTTTGCTTTCTTTCTTCTTTTACTTCTCTTCTTCAGTTCTTTTACAGTTATTAAATCGCAGTCTATGTCTGTCTCAATCACTTTTATTACTCCCACTATTTCACTCTCTGTATTCAGTTTTCAAGTCTTTTTAAATTTAAATTACTATAAATCCAAAGTCCAAACAAATCTTCTGTGCTCACAAATTCCACCACCTAGTCCTTCCACTCGAATTCCGGTATTTCGATCTCTGCGCTCAATTTTCAAGTCTTTTTAAGTTTGAATCAATTATAAATCCAGAGTTCAAACAAGTTGTCTATGCTCACAAATTCCACACGCTGCTCCTTCCGCTCGCATGTAGCAATTTGCTCGCATTCCACTTCCTTCGCCTTCTTCAAGCGCTCTTTCTCCTTCTCTTATGTTTGCTTAGTCATTCTATGGGTTCCTTCTCTTCTGTGCTGTGTTATTTCCCCATTTTCTTTTCCTCTTTGTACCGCCGCTGTTGTAGCTTCAATTATCCACCTCTACTTTGGTCACGCGTCCCTGCTTACTGCCTTTGTTGTAGGTGATCTTTCTGGCCATCACTTGAAATTGCTTTCCACTCTTTGCTTCAATCTAGACGGGCGCCATCACTCCTGTCCATTGAAAAAGCTGACTTCTTCTCCACCAATTTAAGAGGTTAATCGCTCGTCCTCCCTGACAACAGCGCAACACCAGGGGGCTTCATGAATTCCTCTTTCTTTTCCCGATCCCTCCGAGTTCTGGAATGCCCTTAAAGAGCAACTAATGAAGAGTTTTGGGTTTCAGAAACAGAGCTTCCGTTTCCTCACCCTTTTGTGATGACGTCACCGCCAGAAGTCGCCTCCCCACCTTTCATTGGAGCTGACTGACTTGTGAGCCAAGCAGTCTCTGTGAAGACCCCTTAGAGGTGCCCCTCCCTCCCTTCCTGGTCTCCCCCCAACACACTCTCGCCTATCTGCCCTCCCCTTGGTTCCTGGTGACAGATCTGCATGGCCCCAATAGTGGTGTAGAAAGTTAGCATCCACCCCCCTCCTAGAAGAATAAATGATTTTGAGGAATATTTTAAAAAGACAGAATATTATATTTCCATGGATGAGAAAAGGAGAAACATGTTTTTAAAGAGAAAGAGCAGCTCCCTGCAGCTCTCTGCCCCCAGCAGATAATTGGTGCACATTAAGACTGGGCCAGCCTATCTACAAAACAAAAGACCTCAGCTCCAGGGTGATGGGATTAAGACATGACCCTCCAGGACATAATAGGATTATCTATCAGCAGAGCTCACCACATTACACAACCAAGCGCCCCTTCATTACATCACCCAGCAAGGTTCAACCAAACTTGATTCAGACAAACATGACGCCACATTGGAGTATGACTGAAACCAGTCTGGACTACTGTAACACTCTCTACATGGGGCTCCCCTTGAGGAGCACCCGGAGGCTCCAACTGGCGCAGAGTGCGGCCGCGCGGGTGGTGATGGGAGCGACATGGCGTTCCCATGTGACACCATTCCTGCGCGAGCTGCACTGGCTCCCGGTGGTCTTCTGGGTGCGCTTCAAAGTTTTGGTTACCACCTTCAAAGCGCTCCATGGCTTAGGACCTGGGTACTTGCAGGACCGCCTACTACCACCAATAGCCTCCCACCGGCCGGTACGCTCTCATAGAGAGGGGCTCCTCCGGGTGCCGTCAGCCAAACAGTGTCGACTGGCGGCCCCCAGGGGGAGAGCTTTCTATGTGGGGGCACCTACTATCTGGAACGAGCTCCCCCCGGAGATACGGAGGATCCCGGATCTGCGCACCTTCCACCGCGCTCTTAAGACCTTTTTATTTCACCAGGCGGGCCTGGCCTAACCTCTCTTCTTCTTTTAGCGTTGAATTTTAATCTGTTTTAAATTGTGTGGGGTGTTTTAATTCTGTCTGGGCCAAATTTATTTAATTTGATTTTATTTGGGCTTTTAAATTTTGTATACATGTATTTTTATTGTTGGCTGTTCACCGCCCTGAGTCCTTCGGGAGTAGGGCGGTATATAAATCTAATAAATCTAAATCTAATTTAAATCAATAGAATACATGCCCTTACCACAGGAACAGGAAGCTCAGTTCAAAGCCCAAGAGCAGGTATAAATAACTCTCACTCTCCACTCCATGTGGTCAGCTACCCAGAATCACACGTGCTTGGTGGTTCTGCTTTACCATTAAATCATTTTTCCAATCAACCTTCATGTTTCCAGTGTCTTTCTCCCTACTTGGAACTGAACACAGATGAACCTTTCTTCCAACAACAGGATGCTTTTGTGCTGCAGTTTTGCTGTTTCCAACACCTTTCTCTTTAAGAAAAACCTGCTGAGCAGCCACGGCACTTTTTAAAAAAATCTTGCATCGCATGCTGCCCCCTCACAGCCCCTGTGATCACCTATTCCACACTACCCCCAACAGCACCATTGCTTCTGCTTGTCAACTTGCAAAGCTTTCAAGTCGCCATAAGCAGAAGGGAGGGAGAACTGATAGAGCTGATTGATTTCCCTAACTGAAGCTACATTCCATACATACTTTCTTTCCACAATCAGAAGGGTGTTGGATTTCACAGCCAGCCAAAGTGGTTAATTGGAGAATGTGATTTATGACATGGCCAGGGAGGAGGGGAGAGACAGGGTCATAGGGGAATGTAAATCTACATGGTATTAGTTCTAACTGCATCCGAATATTGCCAAAATGGTGCTCCTAATAAATGACTGTATTTCTTTTGAAGTTTGGCTCATGGCTCATGAATTAATTAGGACATCTTTCGGAAACTTCACAGACAGTTAGTACTAACTTTTTTTTTTAATTGAAAAAGTTTTACAATACAAATTTTATCATTTCTCCCCCCGACTACCCCCCAACCCCCAATCCCATATCCCCCCATCCCCCCTTGGCTTCTGCTACAAATTAAAAAAGAAAAAATACATATAACAAAAATAGTATAACAAATAAACCTATAAGTAATAAAATTTTCCTAAAACTAATAATATTATAATAAAAAACTACTAGTAGTAATATTTACCTCATTTATCAACCATCAATACTCATTTATCAATCAATACCACTCTTATAATATTTAAGCCCAGATAAAAAATGTCATACCTTTCTCTAATCCAATATTAATAATTATTTACCTAAGTCAATCCCCGTTATTATATAATAATATAATATATAGCATCTATGTCAAATAATTTCCTTTATCCATAATTTTAACCAACGTCATATTCCAACTGCGCCCATCAGCTATAAAAAAAAACCTCGAACATTTCTCTAATCTAATATTAATAATTATTTACCTAAATCAATCCCCCTTATTATATAATAATAAAATATGATATATAATATATAACAATTATGTCAAATAATTTTCTGTCTCAATAATCCAAATTTTAGTCTTCTCTTCATCTTGATTGAAGTTGAATATACTATCTTCCAACATAGTTTTTATAAACTTCATATTCCAGCTGCCCCCATCAGCAAAAAACATCTCTCCGTATAAAAATCCCCCCGAGTGACTTTATATTTGTAAAATCCAACCACAAAGGTATTTTGTAATCCTCTAGGTAGAACATTCAACCTAGCTACTGCTATACCACCTAAAAAGAAAAACAGATGCAGCTCATCCCAATTTTCCAAAGCTTGTATAAAAACTACAAGCTGCATTCCCAGATGTTCCTTTAAAGCTCTTTCAAATCCTGCCAACCTTTCCACTTCCTTCCTTTGGGTTTCCAAGATGTTTTCATCTTTATTTACTTCATCTAGATGATTAATTCCAAAAAGCTATAATAGGGTAACCACAGATCGTCTGCATGTATTGCAGCGATCTGTTTACCTTTCTCAAAATGTTAAATCCAACTCAGGATGAGTTTTGCAAAAATTTTATAATCCATTTTCGTATATAAATCATGTATGATCAAGATTATCTTTTAAACTATTTCAATTAATAAAATATTTACCATCCTTTCTGTAGAAAATTCAATCTATTCATAAATGTCCTTTAAGTTTCACGAAGCGATTCAAGCAATTCAAGAAGTTTTTGTTGCACAGCAGTGGTTTTCGGTTTAGTTCCTCCCTTGACTTCTGCTTTCTGTTGCTTGCCATCATCTCCCTTTTGCTCCCTTTTGCTCTTGTAGAGTACTGGGCCTCTGCTGCTTCTGCTTTAGTGAAGTTTGCTTCTCATCTTGAGTTATATGTTTATCATTTGGTTCTTGCTTCAACAGTTCAAGGCCTGGTACCACATCTCTTGAATCTCTGGGATGCTTTATTTTCAGGTCTGGAAAATCCATAATAGAATCATCTGGAAAACCACCTAATGCTCCTTTTTCTTCTAACACACTTTGATTTTCTAATTCCATCTGCCTGCATTGTTCCTCAGTCTCTCTTTCAAGCTCTTTATCTTTAATGTCTTCTTCCATGGTTAACGACATTGGTGAGGATGAAGATATGGGGGCTCCCTTAAGTATATTGGAGTAATTCGGAGATATCAAGATGTGAGATATTGTTTAAATACTATTGAAAAAGCAGAACAGTTAGTACTAACTTTTAAAGTCTATCAAGATTACCAGGTTTCCTGAATCCTGGACTCTCCAATCGCTCCTTGATATCTGGGGAGCTGGGAGGGAAAATCAGGCAACCATGGCCGAAGACGGGCTATCTGAAGAGAGCCTAATTGCAGCCAGAGTGTAGCCTCCCTCAGACATCAAAGCTGAGATGCTTGCTCCAGCGGTGGAAGCAAGAAAAGATGAGTATTGGTGGGAGTTAATCCCTAAAGCAGCTGAGATTGAATTCCCCCACCCCAATGCCCAGGAAAAGGGGAAGCCCCTGAGCAAGCTGGGAAGAGTGGAGTGGAGGTTGGACTGGAAACAAGCCAGGCTCCCAAAGCCTCTGGGGAGTTCCAGAGAGCAGCCAAGGGAGGAATTTGACTGGGCCACCCTTCCCGATGAGGGGCCGTCTTGCAGGCCAGAGGAGAGGGGAGGAGCAGTGGATCTCTTTGAAGTGAGGAGAAGCAGACAGGAACACAGCCCCCCTTCTCCACCCATCAGAAGGAAGCCACAACCAGTGTCTTTTCCATGCAGCAGGCAGGCTGCCCAGGACAGACAAACCCCTTTCTCCCTCCAAACAAGAGCTGAGGAAGAGGGCCAGCTACATCAAATGCAAGCATACAGAGGCCAACAGGGGGAGAGAGGAGCAGTGCTGAATGAACTGCCCCAGTTCAGAGGAAAGTTTGACGGGGACTCAGACCAGCTAGCTCTATTCCTTGACTCAGCTGAGAATGTTATGGTCACCTCTACCCATCCCTCAGAGCCATGGTGAATACCATCGCAGAGGGGCTAGAGGGGGAAGCAAGGGAATGGCTAGCAGCCCTCCACAAGAGGAGAGCCCCCAAACTGCAAGACGTAGACGACTTCCTATGACTGCTAGAGGCCAGATTCGAGGAGGCAGAGGAAGACCCATATGCAGAGGATGAGCTCAGCTATCTAAAGCAGAGGGGCCGTCCCATTAAAGAGCTAATTTGCGAATTTAGGAGAGTCATTGGGAGGCTACCCCCTTTGCCAGAGCGGTTGCTAGTGCACTTTTTCAGAACAAGCCTGGACAATCAAATTGCCCAGGTAACCACTTACTTGGACATCCCAAACCAGCTCTCTGAGTGGTTCCGAGTAGCAATAAAAGTCGAAAGTGGATTGCGCGCCAATAACATGAGAAAGCAACCAGACATGAAAGAGAGGGGGCAACCTGACCTGAAACCGCCCAGCCAATGGGGAACCACAGCACCATGGCAGACCCCGAAACCAGCCCTCCCCCAAAGCCCACTGAAGTGCTACAGATGTGGGGGGGGGGGAAGGGCCACAGGGCATCTGTGTGCATGACCCCAGCCCCAAGGCCTAGGCCAGAGCCACCACCCAGGGCACAGCTGGAACAAGGCCCCAAATGAGCCACAAACATGTCCCAGAGGGCCCTCCAGGCTGAAGAGGTTCCTCCCCACCCAGCCGAAGGCCATTTGGCCTTATAGCCAAATTTCATGCAGAAAATCCAAACAAGCCAGGTGGGGGGTCACGTTCCTAAACTCTGCATCTGTACTCAAATTGTTTTGCTTTGCACAGGTCGCCCTCGGGAAGTGAGGGGAGCCAAATGTCAACTTGCAAAGCTTTCAAGTTGCCATGAGCAGGAGGGAGGGAGGATTGATAGATCTGATTGATTTCTCTAACATTCTAACATTCTATACATGCTTCTTTACCGCAATCAGAAGGAGGGTGTTGGATTTCACAGCCAGCCAAAGTGGTTAATTGGAGAATGTGATTTATGACATGGCCAGGGAGGAGGGGAGAGACAGGGTCATAGGGGAACGTAAATCTACGTGGGATTAGTTCTAACTGCATCCGAATATTGCCGAAATGGTGTTCCTAATAAATGACTGTATTTCTTTTGAGGTTTGGCTCATGGCTCATGAATTAATTAGGGCATCTTTTGGAAACTTCACACTACCTGCCACTCGATTGGTTGGGGGCTATTTGCCCCGTGCAGCCAAAGGCCAGGGTCAAATGGTTTCTGGGCAAATGGGCTGGGCCGAAGGGTGAGGGGAGAAGGGCTGGGGCCAATTGGCCATGGAGAATGACCAGGGGAGGGCCAGTGGAGGAGGAAAGTTAGCTGTGCATGGGCTGAGGTGGGTGGCTGCAGGCGAAGGAGGCACAGCCAATGGTGGGAGCCTAAAGGCCCTTGACCCACAGGGGCTGCCAACCTCAATTTGGCTGGCTGGATGAAGCTCCTGGTTAGGTTTTTATCGATAAATCTCCTAAACGCTTTCATCTCCCTGGGTGTCATGGAATACATCTTTGGCTTTGGTAATTTTGCTCCCAGCATAATTTCAATTGTACAGTCCATGGGACAGTGGGGCAACAGCACATTTGACTCCTCGCTAAACACTTCAGTGAGATTGCGGTATTCCTTTGGAATAGCAGCTGTGACACCTGGCCGTCTGTCAACATCTTAGCCAGCTCTGCTTTCACTTTCTCAACTGCCGGTTCATGGCTAGCACCTGTTCTGTCCCCGTCTCACACACACACACCCACAGACGGGCCAGAGTTAATAAGCCACACAACAAAGTCTTTGAAGATAAAGCTGGCAGCAACCCAGTGGCTGGCTGCCAATTCAGACTTTACTCACACAAAACAAAGATTAGACTGAAAGCATTCTGATAAGGCAGGCAAGATCCCAGCAATACAAGGATTATTCCGAATGCAGTCTAATAAGGCAGGCAGAGTTCCAGTAACACAGAGACTATGGATTGTTTCTAGTTTTTTGCTCGTCACAAACTGAGCCAGCCACCACACCCACATTTATACCCTGTGGGGTGTGGTCCAGTGACTCAGCTAATCTCTCACACGCCTCTTCCTCCGCTGCGCACGCTTCTCCCTGCGCTGCTGTTGAGGATCCAGCCAGCACTTATCTCCTTCGTCACTGTCCACCTGTGGTTGCAGGGACGTGCTTGGCTCTGGGCCTATCTCTTGACCTTCGGTGTCCTCCGGAGGCATTGCCAGAGAGGAGGGTCCTGGAGAGGGAGGCCTTGCCAACTCCTCTCCCTCACTCTCAGAGTCTGCATCTGTCGATAGCCCAGGATCAGGCAACGGAGCCACAACAGTACCTAGTCCCTGCTGCTTGGCCATTTTCTTTCTCATGCACCACTTGTTGTTGTCACAATCCATTGCTGAGTTCCATTTCTTTAGCCAGGTTTAGCCCTAAAATCATGGTCTCAGTTATTCTGGGGGCCACGCTAAAGCGGATAGTCACTATGTGGTTCCTGAACCTTAGGTAGGTCACTGACACACACACACACACACACACACACACAATAATGGAACTGTCATGCCCCCATCAAGAGCCTGAATCTGCAGAGGAAGATGACCTGAAACTGGAGCCGATGGAGATTGAGGGGGCGGCCTTGTTGGCTTTGGAGGAAAATGGGGAAGAGCAGACCCAGTCAGGCCAGGACTTTTCAGGATTGGGACGGCTTGTAGGCAGGGAGGAAGGGGGGCAGGATGACCAAGAGAGGCTAAGCAGTGAACATGAGAGACAGAGTCAGGCAATGAGCAAGGACCACCCCCTTCTGAGACTTCAGACTGAGACTTAAGGAGACACTGTGGGGAGGGGCATTTGTCGGGAACAAACGCTGAATTCCTGGAGTGTTGAGTGCCGACGTTTGAACTTTCCTAGATTCCTTGCATTTTTTCTGGATTTCTGGATTACTTGCCGTGCTCCCTTGCTTCCTGGACTCTTCAACTTGCCCTGCTGGATTTCTTGCTGTGCAGCCGTGGTGTTCACAGTGTTGGGCTGGACTATTTGCTGCTTGAAGTGTGTGTGTGTCATCACTTTGCTCTGGGACTTGCCAGAAACGTGGGCGTGCTTGGGAAAATTTGGAGCAATAAAATGGTGGTTTGAACTGCCAGCTGCCTGTGTTATCTCTGTGCCGGGCCCTGAGTCATCACAGGAACCATCTAGCTGTTCAAATCCCATGGGCCACATTAGTTTCCTGAGTCTTAGCCCCAAGTTCTCCACTGTCAGCAAGCTGATCAGGCACCAGGTGCACATAGGGCCGTGATGGTGTCTTTTACACACAAGTAGTGCATTATTATTATTATTATTATTATTATTATTATTATTATTATTATTATTATTATTATTCTATACCGCCCTTCTCCTAAGGGACTCAGGGCAGTGTACAGCCAAGTAAAAAACAAAATATACAATCATCATAATTTAAATTTTAAAATTATTAAAATTATTACAGTTTCGGCCAAAATTAATTAAAAACCCAGTAGTTAAAAACTCCAAATTTAAAACTCATTTAGAAAGATAGTCCCGCCAGTTGGAAGAGCAGGGTCTTGAGGGCACAGCGAAAAGCAAGGAGGTCGGAGGTCGTGCATATTTCCGAGGGCACTAGGATTTCCACTCTGGCAGTCATTAGGATGATGGTGCCACTTACCATTGGGTTGTCTTCCCCCTTGCTGTCACTCTCATAGAAGACCACACCAGGCTTGTCGGGGGTCAGAGTTCCCTCCTCTTCACTGGATTGGGGACAGACCTCCACAACCTGCCTGTGCAAGATGTCTTCTCCTTCAGCTGTGCCGGTGGCTTCTTCACCTTTGACCGGACCGGGGCTCATGACGCAGATGCTGGATGTAGGGTGGGGCAGTTGGCAGTCTTCCTTCCCACATTGGAAACAGGCTCCCAAGACTCAGTGGGTCTTCTGCTTGGGGACCTGGGGAGCACCTCCCTTCCCCCCTGGGTTGTGAGGCATCTCTCACTTGACCGCTGGGGGCAACCCTCGTGTGCAGCATGCTGCCGGTACTCCATCAGATCTAGCTCCACGTTGGTGGCCAGTTGGTACCATGCCCAAAGGTCATTAGGCACCTATCAGGGTAAGCAGTTGTGATACAGTTTCAGTCCAGCCCAGAACTAGTAGACCAGTAGGGGTTTAAGCCATCCTCTCAGGCTGTGAAATTCTAGGATGTATTCCACAGCTGGTCGCTTCCCTTGCCTAATGGAGTGGATCCTGGCCTCTGCTCACTGGGTCTCTGTGGGGTCCTCAAATCTGTACCGCATCTCTTGCATGAGAGTATTCACATTCATCAACTCTGGGGCATCTTTATCGTAAAGTGACACCAGCCACTCTGTGGCATCCCATTCCATGGCTGGTGTGACAGCATTCACACGGGAGGGCTCATCAGGGTGCATCACTCCATACCACTCCAAATAATTCCATACCTGTGTCAGGAAATAAGATACCTTTTCGGGTGGGCCACCAAATTTTGCCTTAAGGGGAGGGTCTCCATCCTGCCACACCAGCACATAACCTGGTGGCAGCCTCACCACATGTGAAGCTGCCTGTGTGGGGGCTCCTGCCACTGTGGGAGGTGGCTGGGCTTGCCCCAGATCTGCTGGAGGGGCACTGCCCTTGCTGTGTGGGTCCCGCTGCTCAAGTTAGGCTTGACACCATTGGCTGCAGTAGAGAGGAAGCAGCAGCTTGGCCATTCCCATCCTAACTCCCATCACTGCCAACCTTGCCTGCTGAACTTCTCCCTGAGCTGTTCCATTGAGGGGCTACGGGTCGTGATTGGGAACTTCCATTCCATCAGCTCTTCCCACTCGCTGGCTCATCTGGCTTTTCACTTGCTTCCTTGGATCACCATAACTCCGGGAGGAACCAGTGGGTATTCTGCCTCCCCTTGCCTTCTCCACATCACTTACCCATTGCTCCTTTTTCCTAGGACATGGGGCCTCTGAAGCTGCCTCTCCTCCACTTACAGGTGGCTGCTCCAACTTCTTGGGACCATGTTAGGGCGCACACCAATCAACTGGCCCCCAGGCCCCACTTTGGCTGATGTCAGCACCTCTAGAAGTGGGGCTTCTTCCA
Source organism: Coluber constrictor foxii (assembly GCA_038048745.1). Lineage (NCBI taxonomy): Eukaryota > Metazoa > Chordata > Lepidosauria > Squamata > Colubridae > Coluber > Coluber constrictor. The sequence continues at coordinate 42,145,964 of CM075966.1, read as the reverse complement.
ACTTCACTGTTCTGACCTAGGCTTCCTTAGAAATTAAACAGCACAAACTTAGTCCCAGCAAACATCTTTAATTCATACGGCTGTAAATCAGGGGTGAAATGCTACCAGTTCGGACTGGTTCGGGCGAACTGGTAGTGATGATTGCCATCAGTTCGCTGAACTGGTAGCAATCATCCCTGGTGGCCCCGCCCCTGCCCGCTTGGTTGCCCAGTCGCCCGCTTCCCGCTTCCTGCTTGCTCTCGGCACTTCTGGCTCACTTGGCGCTTCTGGCCCACCCACCCTACCCCCGCCCTATATAAGGAGGCTCGGCCATAGTGGCACTTCCCGCCAGTGAAGAAGTGAAGTGAGAGGTGCGGAAGCTGCTGGTGGCCAGTTGGCTGGCAGGCAGCAGGCCCCCTACACGGGGAGAGGGCCAGGCCCAGCTGCTCCACCGTGGAGCCCATGGCGCTTTCCCTTCGGCCCAACAATCAGTTCTAACTGACCACCTTAAATTGTTACAGAAAGGAATCTTTTTTGGAGCTGATGCTCCGTGCTCCTCATCAGCTTTTAGTCAGTATAAAGCTCCACCCCAGTGCAATCACTCAATTATCCAATCACCCCATATCCTCCCTCTCCCTCCCCTCTCCCTCCCCAATCCATCACAAGCCACTTCAGTTGTTCCAGCTGCTCCGTCTTTCCTTAAAGTGATAAGGTTGATAAACTGCTTCAGTGCATGACCCTGACATCATCTAGCATGCGGCTGGGAAGTCAAAGTGAGAGGCATGCCTCAGGGCTGACGACCCAGGAAAGCAGGCACACAGTAAGGGTCGTCGGCAAAAGTGTGCAGCAGTGGAATGGTGATCCCCACACAAATGGCGGCCCCAAGTACCGTCGCAGGGCTGGGGCTGACATGCGGCCCCCTCTACCATGGAGATGGTGTCTAAAACTTAGGAACAATAGTGAGCACTTTAAGATGATAGAGGCCCCAGCTTGTCTGGGTACCGACGGTGGTACTTGGCAACAAGCCATGGGGCAGTTACATCACCCTCCCGAACCCACAAAGCCTTGGACCAGGGATATCCTTTCCACAAAATGAGGTATTGTAGGACCCCCCTATGCAGTTTGGTGTCTAATATTTCTTCTACCTCATATTGTAGGCCACTGTCCACGGGAGGTGGTGGTACATCTGGGACCCCTCTGATTTGGGCTGATTTTACAGGTCTCAGCAGGCTACAATGAAAAACAGGATGGGTTTTCCCTAATAATTGGGGTAGCCGTAGCCTAACAGTTACTGGATTATTAACTGTTCAATGGTAAACGGGCCTATATACTTGGGTCCCAGTTTCTTACTGGGAAGGCCTAAATTCAAGTATTTGGTCGATAGGTAGACCCTCTGACTAACTTGGAAGGGTGGATGAGGTTGTCATTTCCTATCCACTTGTTGCTTATATTTTCTAGCAGACCACTGGAGCACTTCCTGTACGATTGGCCAGACACTCTGGGTTTGCTCCACCCACTTTTGAATTCCCACATCTGTAGGATCCACCCGGGGACATTCGGGTATTGGAATAAACTCCCTACCTGTAGCCACTCGGAAGGGAGTAAACCCTGTACTACTGTGTATGGCATTGTTATAGGCGACCTCGGCATACGGAAGGAGGTTGGCCCAATCATCCTGTCTATGTCTTACGTAACAGTGCAAGTATCTTGCAATCATGGCATTTGTCTGTTCAACAGCCCCATTGGTTGCCAGGTGAAAAGCCGAACTCAACCCTTGTGTTGACCCAACTCTGCTTGAGAAGTCCCACCAAAACCGGACAGTAAATTGAACGCCTCAATCTGATCTAACACTTTTTGGTATACCGTGTAGTCGATATATATGGGCTACGAATAACCTAGCTAACTTTCTAGCAGAAGGGAGACCGGAGCAGGCTACAAAATGAGCCTACTTCGAAAATAGATCTATGACAGTCCATATTACATTGTGACCGTAACTGTCTGGTAATCCCACAATGAAATCCATTGCGACCTGCTCCCATGGTTGTGTGGGGTTAGCTACCAGTTGTATCAATCCAACAGGCTTGCCAGGTCGGCGTTTCTTGGTAGCACAGATAGTACAGCTCCCTATATAATTCTCGATATCCAGCTTCATGGAAGGCCACCAAAATTGGCAGTTAATTAGGTGCAACCTTTTCACAAAGCCAAAATGGCCTGCTGAACAGACATCATAGCACCAGCATAAAACCTCTAATTGTACTGCCTGGGGTATAGATAGTTTGGTACCTTTCCAAACAAATCTGTCTCGATGTGTGAACAGAGCACGGTTCTTCTGGTAGAACTCATCTTTGACTAAAGCAACCTGAACTGCCTGGGCTACATCAGTAGATGGCTTCACATGAGCTACCCCCTGAGGGACCTGTGGATCTGCTAACTGGTGAGGGATCATGGTTTGTATAATTTCCTCTCAAGTACTTTCATACTGGGGCTTCCTGGACAATGTATCGGCTAGGAAATTTCTGCCTGCTGGGATATACCGTATTTTCCGGCGTATAAGACGACTGGGCGTATAAGACGACCCCCAACTTTTCCTGTAAAAATATAGGGTTTGGGCTATACTTGTTGTATAAGACGCCCCCTCTTCCAACGCACACCAAATAAAAATTAAAAAACATCAACTGGCTCACCCACAATGTAAAAGCAGCTATGCTAGACCCAAAATGGCCCCTGCAACAAGCAGGGACCTCACACAGCCACAAAAAGCCCAAAAAAACAACTTTTACATTGTGGGTTTACACACACAAAATTCCACATACAGCTTTGTGAGATTTTGTGTGTTTGTGTAGTTAGAGTGAAACACTACAGAAACACATTAAATCTCAGAAAGTTGCACACATTTTATTTTTATTTATTTTTATTATTATTTTTATTTTTATTTTTATATGAAAGCTAAATTTAAAACTTCCTAGCCTAAAACTTAGACCTAGCCTTTAAATGGCTAGGTCTAAAAAAGAACAACTAAAAACCCCCCCAATTAACTATTTTTTTTAAAGCTCCCAAAGTGGGAAAAAAACTTACCCGATAGAACAGGGGTCTCCAACCTTGGCAACTTTAAGACTTGTAGACTTCAACTCCCAGAATTCTTCAGCCAGCTTTGCTTTGCTGGCTGAGTAATTCTGGGAGTTGAAGTCCACAAGTTGCTTGCATCAGCAAGCAACTAAATCTCCCTGCCTGCAATCAAGCAGGCAGGGAGATTTAGTTGCTTGCTGATGCAATGGATTGCAGGCAAGGCAAGGCAAGCCCTGCGGCTAGCAGCTAAGGTAAGCAAGCTGGAGGTGGGGGGGATTTTTGCTACGGAGCAATTAGCAGGCAAAAATTAGCAGCTGGGATGGCCAGCGTTGTGTAAAAGAAAAGTTTTTCCCTTTTACACAGCGCTTGGCCATCCAAGCTCTGGCGATCCCAGCTGCACCAGCGTTGTGTAAAAGGAAAGTTTTTCCCTTTTACAGGGGGCTTGCCTGTAACTCAGCTGATTAGCGGCAACTCAGCAGGCAATTCAGCTTGGCTCCTTAGAGCCATTTAAGGCTCGTCAAAGCCTTTCGGGCTGGTCTGCCTGGTTACAGGAGACCGACACCCGGGGTATAAGACGACCCCCGACTTTTGAGAAGATTTTTTTGTGTTAGAAAGTCGTCTTAAACGCCGGAAAATACGGTACTTCAGGGTGAAATTAAACCTTCTGAGGTAGAGAGCCCATCGCACCTGCTTTGGTGATAAACGTCATGGGGTTTGCAGGGCCTCCAGGTTTTTGTGGTCTGTCCACACTTCAAATGGCAGACACCCCCCCCCCCAACAGATGTCGCCATGTAGTTAACGCCCATTGGACAGCAAATGCCTCCTTTTCTCAAATAGGCCAATTTCTCTCAGTTTCTGTTAATTTTCATTATGTGTAAGCACAGGGTTGGAGGGTCCCCTCTTTCTTGGTTTAAAGGAGGACCGCGGCCACTGCCACATCACTGGTGTCGGCCTGGACTACAAAAGGGATAGCTGGATCGGGATGGCACAACACCGGCTCCCTCGCAAATAGAGCTTTCAACTGCTCAAAAGCCTGCTGGCACTGAATAGTCCAGCACAATGAACTACCAGGTCGAGGTTTCCCAGCTATGCCTTTTGTTCTGAGAAGATCGATCAGTGGTAGGGCCACCTGTGCAAATACAGGAATAAATTGACAGTAGAAATTGGCGAACCCTAAAAAGTTCTGCAATTGTTTCCTAGATCTGGGTGCCTGCCAATCTAGTATCGCCTTAACTTTGGCGGGATCCATTTCAATCCCTGTATGGGAGATACGAAACCCCAGGTAGTCCAATCGCTTTCTGTGAAATTCGCATTTAGACAGTTTTATGAATAACTGGGCTTCCAAAGCAGCAGGCCCCCTGCATGGGGAGGGGGCCAGGCCCAGCTGCTCCACCGTGGAGCCTGCGGCGCTTTCCCTTTGGTCCAACAATCGGTACTAACTGACCACCTTAATTTGTTACAGAAAGGAATCTTTGTTGGAGCTGATGCTCCTTGCTCCCCATCACCTTTTAATCATGGGGAGAGGGCCAGGCCCAGCCACTCCAGCGCAGAGCCTGCAGCGCTTTCCCTTCGGCCTGAGCAGCGGCGCTTACCCAAGCAGGCCAGTGCGGGTAGCCCTTCATCTTGGCGAAGACCAGGTCATCATGCTTGTAGTCGCATGGCTGGCCGGAGTGGAACATGGCAGGGGCAGAGAGGCCGATGCAGCCCCCACCCAGGCCGCCCTGGCCAAGTGATCACCGTGCCTCTCCAGCAACAGGCACACTGGGGCCATCTTTCCTGCCGCCTCCATGTGCTGCACTTGGAAGGGGCCGCCCTCCATTCCCACCTGGCTGCAGACATCTGCCTGCCCTCCCAGAGCACTGCCGTGCTGCCGCCGTTTGCTTTCTTCCTTCTCCTGCTGCAAGACAAAAGCAAACAGCGGTGATGGTGCTCTGTGAGCGCAGGCGGATGTTTCGGTGCACCACATGTGGAGCGCATGTGCAGCAGCCTCAGAAAATCTGCCTGCCCTCCCGGAACTTTCATTTCATGGTGGGAGAAGGAAGAAAGTGAACGACAGCGGTGCTCCGGTGCTCCGGGAGGGCAGGTGGAGGTCTGCAGCCAGGCAGGGAGGGAGGGTGGCCCTTTTCAAGTGCCATGCACAGAAATGGCAGGCAAGGTGGGCAAGGCTGGGGAGGAGCGGCAATCGCTTGGCCAGGGAGGCCTCACCGTTCACTTTTTTCCTTCTCCTGCCGTGAAATGAAAGTGAATGGTGGCAGTGGTGGTTCGGGAGGGCACCGCATGTGCAGCACCATCCGGGACATTAGCTTGCCCTCCTGGAGCACCGCCACAGCGGTGCTGCCAGTCTTAGCCCCAGAGCAGCGGCTGCATCTCAACCAACGGCAGCCTGCCATCAGCTTCCGCAGGGCCTTTGGGTGAGTGCCGCCCACTTGCCTTACCCTCCACCTTGGGTCGTGTATCCACTCCATGATGGGGGACATGCCACTTCTGGGCCGGGCCACCCACCCTCCCAGAGCACTTTCTTCCTTCTCCTGTAGCAGCTGCTGCTCAGACCAGGTGTGTGTGTGTGTGAGAGAGAGAGAGAGAGAGAGAGAGAGAAGAAAGAAAGAGAAAGAAAGAAAGAAAGAAAGAAGAGGAAGAAAGAAAGAGGAAGGGAGAGAGAGAGAGAGAGAAGAAAGAAAGAGTGATGTGAGTGACGTCATGTTGGCCCCGCCCACCCGGTCACATGAGTGCCAAGCCACGCCCACAGAACCGGTGGCAAAAAAATTTAGATTTCACCACTGCTGTAAATTACTTTCATTTACAGCCCACAAAGATAAAGCGACTTTTAGAGGAAAGTTATCAACACCCACCTATCTCACATGGAACGCTTCCAAAGAGCTAATTTCCAGATGCAGGGCAAAGCCAAACTTGGCACAAAGTCACGAACAGAAGTTTCAAATCTTGAATCGGCCAGATGAACTAATTGCTTCCTGCAAAAGCTCATGTCCCGTTCGCTTCATTTTTATGTCTTATGGGAGGGGCCAATCATCTGTTCTGCCCCAGCTACGGATCCCAAAGAACACAGCACACACAAACTCTGAACAAAACTTAGTTTACTCAAAAACGTAGTTTTAGCAAATGCTGGCTGTTAATAAAGTATTCTTAACAGCCTGCCAGAATTCCATAGATAAGATATTCAGAGTCTTACTGAAGTTGGCAGAAAACCCAGAAACAAGGTTTGCAGAGACATGCCAACACGATGGTTGGCAAACTAAAGTTGTTTCCTGCAGCTTGTTACCAGCTGTGTACTTTCTTAAATAGGCTAAGGGAGTGGCCAATTAGCCCCAAGTCTTACTCTTGAGGAGACCTCCTCCTGAGGAACCACTCCTGCCTTTTGGCAGCTCTGCGTGCCCGTGCATTGAGATGAGGCTCCTCCTCTTCATCCTCTTCACTTAAAGGAGCCTCTGGAGGTTCTGAAGGCCCTGACTGAATCCCTGCCTCTGGCACCACCACTTCTTCAGCCTCTTCACTGTCAAACTTGAGTGCCAGCTGCACAGGCTGCTGGTGCAGCACCACACCAGCTTTGTCGTTGTCAGGATCAGAAACAATCCGTGCAGGCCGCTGGCGGGCCACATCATCTCCAAGCCTTATTCCCATGTTGACCCCATTTCCTTAATTGTTCCTGACTCCTGGCAGCTCTGCACATGCGCACACTGGGAACAGGCTCACGCTGTTCTTCTGCCTCGCTGATGTCGGACTCCGGAGACTCCAGAGGCAGCAAAGAACTACCAGATGGCCTTGGCCCCCTCTCTGCCTCTGACTCAGAGCCATCGTCCGAGCCTTCCCCAGACTCCAGGACTGGTCCACGTTTCTCCCCAACCTCCTCACTGTCCAAATCTGCTGCCAGTTTTGCTGGCCGCTGGCAGGCCACAACATTCACCCTGCCATCTGTCTTCTTGTCGGCTGCTGACATCTCAGTATCACAGCTTTCCTGGAAGAGTCCAGGTAGGCTGCACTAGATGGAAAGCTGGTTTAATGTCTGCTGTCCAGCTAGAGAATCCAAAAAGAGAACTCCTGGGACATTGTGCTTCCCACAAGTAAAACTTTATTGAATACACTACATTGGCACAGAAGTAGTGAAACCAGCTCTGGTTTTCCCATGCTCAAGCTCACATAGTTAAACTTGCTTTTTCCCTTTGGCCATCCCCCTCAGTTCATTGTGTTGTCCAATTAAATCCACTTCTTTTGTTATGGGAACAGTCTGGATTATTCAAACACCTGTGCTGTGTGACCTTGGGGTTGGCAACAGGGTCTCACGATCTGCAGACGGAGTCTTGGCATTCCATTCCCACCCCGACATTCCAACCACCACCCCTCCTGATTGTTTTCAAGCTGAGAGCGACAAAGCAACTAAGTGAAAGAGCAAATCACTCTTGACACCCTCGTTCCCATTCACTATCTGGGCACTGAACAGTCCTGACTATGGCAACAGAGGTTAAATCTGGAGAGCAAAATAAATACAAATTAGAAGTGACAAGTGAAGGCTTAGAAATTTAAAATCTCTCTCTCTGTCTCCTGCATAAAAATAGGCACTTGAGGAGTCCACCAGAAATGGTGTCCTTACCAGTAGTGCTCTGCCAACAAACAGCTGATTTTGCTGCCAGAAGTTGGCTTCTTTGGCAGCATGCTCCTGGATTTGAATGGGAGCAGCATAGAATTGCCGCAGAAGACCCTCGAACGGTTATGAAGTGCCAGGGAGAGAAGGTCCAGTGGACTGCTATGCTCTGGTAAACCCAGCTGGAATGGTCAGGTTCCATCTTTTCTGACCATCATTTGTTCTCAAAGGATGCTTCTGCTTTTAATATCACACTTTGTAAATGTTTTTTCCTTCTTTTTATTTGTTGGTTTCCTAGCTGAGTGCTGTAAAGCCAAATACTCTCCTCCCATTGGATTCCAATTGAATTAACATTGTTTTGTTTCGCTGACATGAAACACTTTCACTTTCGCTGCAAGGAAGTCAGCAGCATACCAGTTTTATTTCTTGTGAAAGTGATTTATCTACACTGGACTTTCACTAAAAAGACTGTTCATATTGCTTTTAAAAGAACTTTATAGTTTTATTGTATTTCTGCATATATCTCTGCCCTTTGTATTTAAAAAAATATAGAAACTTTCCCTCCCCCCCCCCCCCTGCCTTACTGTGGGAGTTTGCATATCAGCCTTTTTTGCAGCTACCTTCTTTTGGAATATCTATTTCCCCTGACCTTGAAAAATAATTGTGTACTTTTTCTTGCTTTTAACAATTGGCCATAAAAGGGGATTGGAATATATTAAGATTCTAAAAATAATAATTTAAGGACTTTGAATATTATACTTCACATATTTGCATAATGCCTCCAAAGAGAGAGTTGAGAGACAGACAGGCATCAGAAGATTTTAACGTCAAACTTTTTATGGAAGAATTTGAGAAAATAATGCTTTCAAGGTTACAAGATATGCTATAAGATATGAATGAAAAATTAGACAAAAAGTTTGAAGAATTAGCAACAGAGTTAAAACAAACTAAAGATGCTCTCAATACAGACAAGGATGGACAAAGCAGACATAAAATTGGATGTATTGGAGACTAATTTACTATTAATAGATTTGAAGGAGAAAGTTTTTTCTGAGAATCAGAGGCTTACCAGAAAACGTGGAAAAAGGTACAAATTTAAGAGAGGTCTTTGTAACAGAAATTTCTAAATGGATGAATGATGATAAATTAAATTTCTCTAAGGAAATTGATAACATTTACAGAATAAATTCAGCATATGCAATTAGAAGACAGTTGCCAAGAGATGTCATGATTCAATTTGTAATAAAATCTACTAAAGCTCAAGTGATGCAGAAACATTACCAACAGAGATTTATGGTCCTAGGGAAAGAGGTGCAAATATTTAGAGAACTTTCAAAGAAAATACTATACAGGGACATTAGATAAGACAATATTTTAGAGTAAGAGCCTGAGTAGCATAGGGGGCTAATGCCTCCTACTAAAGGCAGCAATTAAGATCCAGCTGCCTGCAATTTCTGCGAGTTCAATCCTAGCCAGGCTCAAGGTCGACTCAGCCTTCCATCCTTTCTAAGGTGGGTAAATTGAGGACCCAGTTTGTGGGGGCAATAAGCTGACTTTGTATAAATATACAGAAGTATGAAGGCTATTGCTTAACACATTGTAAGCTGCCCTGAGTCTCCGGAGAAGGGCGGCATATAAATCAAATTAATAATAATAAAATAAATAAAAGGATTACGAATCAAAGCACCTTTGTGCCTTTGCTGATGACTTGGTTTTGATTTTGCAAGACCTGCTGGAGAATACTGAATATGCTATGAGGAAGTTTAAAACATTTGGAGAAATGGCAGGTTTGAAAATAAACACAAGACAACAATACTGACAAAGAATATGAATGAATATCAGAGAAAATTGGAAATTAAAACTGGATTTAAAGTTATAAAAAAAGTAAAGTATTTGAGGGTGACTCTTACTAATGAAATTTCTAAGTTATATAAAAATAATTATGTTAAAACACAGAATGAGATAAAGTTTGACTTACACAGATAGGAAAAAATAGATTTGTCATTAATGGGAAGTGTTAGGGTGTGTGTGCAAGTGTGTGTTGCTTTTGCAACGAGCAGAGCAAAAACACACAGGGAAGGAGAGTAACGTGCAGCTCGGGTGAAAAATAGTTTATATACAAAGTGATAAACAGTCTCAGTTTAGTTAAATCAGTCCAGGGTCATAACCAGTAATATCAGTCCAGCAATACTATCTTCTCTTACTAAAGTAAACAGACTTCAGTAAGCTTTTGGTATACAGTACCAGATAACGTGGAGTCCAATAACAGCCCAGTCCAACGCCTCCACGGATTATCTAACAATCAAAGTAGTACACAGCACAACAGAGAAAACAGCGAGAATCAGCAGGAAGAAAGAATGCTTCTCTGTGCTGCTATTTAAACACTATAGCCTAATGTAATAGCCTAATTACATGGTTCAGCAAGCCCTGATTACATGGCTCAGTTGTTCTTAAAGGAACAGATATATTGCCTGACCAACAAGTTAGGATCAAGCTACAAGCTACAACCTAACATTCTCCCCATTGGGCAGGCAATATATAAACAATATATACAAAAACAAAAATCCTATATTACATATTGTACATATGGTATCAGTTACATTTCAGATTCGCAATCCAAAGCTCTCACAACAATTGGTGTGTTTAATGGCACCTTGCGCTTTGGTAAAATTATCGGCAATATTGTCCTCTGATGCACAATATTCTAATTTAATCATGTTATCCTTAACACATTGCCGAACATTCAGATAACGTATATCAGTATATTTAGTCCTTGTCTTTACAGCAAGATTCGTTGCCATTTTAATGGCTGCCTGGTTGTCCTCATACACCGTGATAGGATAGTCCATTTTGAATCCAATGTTCTCCATCAACTGTTTATAGTAAATCAGTTCAGTACATGTAAGTGATAGACAAGAAAACTCCGCTTCCATGGTAGACAAACTGATGTGTTTCTGGCGGATTGATCTCCACCCAATCAGGCAGTTATCCAACATGATTGCAATTTTGGACGTAGATTTTCTGGCAAAACTGGCATCAGCATATGCCTTTAATATCATATTGTCATTTGGTTCTAAATACATAGAATAGTGCAATGTTCTTTTAAGATACCTAAGAATACGTTTTGCAGCCTGCCAATGCCTATCAGTAGGCTCTGAACTATATTGTGCTAGTTGATTAACCCCAAATGCTATATCAGGCCGTGTCCAGTTGCTCAAATACGACAAACTGCCTATCAATGACTGATACAGTTCCTTACTGAACTGTGGACTCTGCACACTATCCTGCTGGAATTCTTGTGCCATTGGAGTTTTGGCAGGTTTGCATAACTCCATCCCATATTTCTTTAACAATTTGCAGATTTTATCAGATTGTGAAATCTTAAATCCTCTGGATGTTTTCAGGATATCCAGCCCTAGATAATGCCGTATATGTCCCAAATTTCTAAGTTTAAACTTTGTTTGCAACTGACCGATAATCTCTCTGGCCTCAGCGTCAGTTCTGGTAATTATGGCAATGTCGTCTGTGAAGAGTAACAGGAATGAAACACATCCATCCTGTTCTTTCTTAAACAGACATTTATCTGCTACGCCCTCATAGAACCCAATGTTATGTAAATCCTGCACTATACATTGGTTCCACTCGTAACCTGATTGCCTTAAACCATATAGGCTTTTTTGTAGCCTCCAACACTCAGTGCTATCCTGTGTATTATAACCTGAAGGTTTCTTCATATATATCGTATGCCTCAACGGAGCGTTCAAGTAAGCCGTTTCTACATCTATGTGAGTGATAGAGCATTTATTTCTAGCTGCCCAAACCAACATCGTTCTCAAAGTGCTCGCTCGTAAACTTGGAGCAAAAACCTCATCATAGTCTCTATCTGTCTGCAAGAACCCTTGTGCAACAAGCCGAGCTTTATGGGTTACTACCCCATCTACACTTTTCTTTAACTTGTAGACCCACCTACAGCCTATAAGTTTCTCATTTGGTGGTTTTCTTACAACTTCATAGACACCAAGCCTCTTCAACTAATTAATTTCTCTATTCATCGCCTCTTGCCAGGCTTTTTGCTCTTTTTCAGGATACAATTTTATATCATGGTAAACAAGCATCAGCTATCATAGTCCTAGTCATAGCTTGTAGGGTCTGGCCTCTTCGTTCAATACATGCATTATGTTCCGGCCGGAAAGGGGCAGCACGTTTATGTTGTATCCCAGCATCCCTCAAATACTTAGCCAACTGATGGTTAGTAAACTCTGTTCCATTGTCAGTAACAATGCATTTTACCTTAAACCTGTTTCCTCTCTATAAAATGAAGCCAGTTTGTGATACACTGGAACGTATCACTTTTGGACTTCATAAGGTAGCAAAAACCATATCTTGTAAAATGATCAACTATACTCAAAATATAGCATGCTCCTCCTAAACTGGGTTTCTTTGGCCCTATTAAGTCTAAAAAGACTACTTCCAAAGGCCTAGATGTTTTGAACCCATTGCAGTGGTTTGCAGGTGTGACTTTACTCTTATGCTGGTTACAAGTATTACAGTTCAGGAATTTGCTGCAAGCCCTTAACTTAATGCCTTCAGACTGCTTCACAGTTGCATGCAACAACCTGAAATTCAGATGACCAAGCCTTCTATGTAATAAGTGCACGCATTCATCATGCGGCTTTACATTTCCAAACTGAGCTTTTGACTGAACTAACATTAATGGCTTATCCCTAATTACAAACAAGTCGTTTTCTAATTCTGCAGTAACTACAGTGCCCTCACATTCCAGCAAACATTTGTTATTTTTAAAAGTTACTGTAAACCCAGAATGTAGTAATGACTTTACAGATAATAGGTTATATTTCAAACTAGGGATATAAAGCATGGGTAAAGGGTGCCTGCTAAAAGAACATTGAACAAATCCCTCCCCAGCTACAGTCACCTTCCAGCCATTAGCTAATTTAACAGTTTTAGTACTTTTCTTCATATTAATAAACAGTTTTCTATTTTTTGTTATGGATTGAGAGGCACCGCTATCAATCACCCACCAATCATCCTTTATATCATTAGATGAACTGGTAGCTAAATTACACCCTTTCCTGGGTTTAGTAGAGTCTCTAACAGACACTTTCTTATTTTTACAATACTTTGCAATGTGCCCCTTAGCCCCACATGCAAAACAGCGTTTAACAATGTTGACATTCTCATACACAGCGTCTACTTTTGGTTGCTGTTGCATCCTTAACTGGTCTCGTTCTTGCCTACGTTTGGCCTCATCCAGTAACCTACCAGTTATACTGGCCAATGTTAGTTCATCTCTAGACAACACTTCTAATGATGAAACAAAAGAGTCATAACTGTCATCCAAAGATGAAAGAATAATATAAACTTGCTGCAATTCAGTAAACACAAGTTCCTTCTCATGTAGCTCCTGGAAAAGCCCTGTCATGGAGTCCAGGTGAGCCATCATGTCTCCTCCTTTCTGAAGATGTAAGCGAAATAATTTCCGTGTCAAGTAGATATGGACACTCACAGAGTCACGAACGTAGAGCTTCTTTAGCTTGGTCCAACACCTCGCAGCAGACTCTTCGCCCCGGAAATGGACAAGTTGCTGGTCCCCCAGTGTCAGGCCAATGATACATAAAGCACGCTCATTGTCCCTGTGAAACTTCACTATCTTTTTAGCATCTTCTTCGTCAGCAGCGTTCAATGCAGTTATGTCCGGTGGATTATTATTTTTTTATTATTGAAAAGTTTTATACAAATACAAATATAAAAAAATATAAACCCCTCCCCCCTTCAACCCCCCCTCCCCCCCCAGACTTCCCAGAGTGAAATACAGGGTTTATTTTTTCCACAAAAAAAAGTAAACTAATCATTAACCTATCAAATTTCTAGTTTACAAAAACCATCAAAATCTTAACTCCATTATAACAAAAATTACATCTCTATAATTCTTCTTCATTCATACGCAACTTGATGTCTTCTTATATGGTATTTATTCTGAATGTAATCAATCCATTTCCTCCACTCCAGGATGTATCTTTCTTGCGTATGATCTTTCAAATATGCCGAGATTTTAGACATCTCAGCTAGGTTCATTACTTTTACAATCCATTCTTCTACAGTGGGCAAAGAGTCTTTCTTCCAATATTGTGCAACCAGCAATCTAGCTGCTGTTATTAAATTTAAAATCAACTTTGTCTCCAATAACGTACTATCATTTATGATACCCAATAAAAACAATTGTGGTGTAAATTTCAACCTTTTTTTCAAAATATTTTGCATCACCCACCAAATCTTTATCCAAAATGCCTTAACCTTCTTACAAGTCCACCAAATATGAAAATAGGTTGCATCTTCACAATCACACCACCAACATTTAGCTTGTACATTAGAATACATACATGACAACTTTTTTGGGTCTAAGTGCCATCTATAAAACATCTTATAAAAATTTTCTCTCAAATTTTGTGCTTGAGTAAATTTAACATTTCTGACCCAAATCTTTTCCCATGTTTCCATCATTATTGGTTCTTGGAAATTTCTAGCCCATTTAATCATACAATCTTTAACCAGCTCTGTTTCAGAATCTATCTCTAACAATACATTATAGAATCTTTTAATATGCATAATACCCTGGTCCCTAATTTGCTTTACCAAATTTTCTTCATTTTCCATAAAACCTATTTTTTGGTCCTCCCTCCACCTTGCTTGGAGTTGACCATATTGAAACCAGGTATAAATTATCCCTTCCTTCTTCAAAACCTTTAGCGATTTAAGTTGTAATTTACCCCTTTCACTAAATAAAAGTTCTTTATATGTGATCACCTCCATCTTTTGTTCTACACTTATGTTTTCTATTGCATGTCTAGGATTTGCCCAGATAGGTATTTTATAATCCAATTTATATTGATATTTCTTCCATACTCGCAACAAAGCATTTCTAAGCATATGGCTTTTAAAAGTTTTATCTACTTTCTTTTCATACAATAAGTAAGCATGCCATCCGTAAAGTAAGTCATGTCCTTCTAGATTTAAAATTCTTTCTTCCGTTAGATTAAACCAATCACTAATCTGAACTAATGCCGAAGCTTCATAGTATAATCTTAAATTTGGCATTTTCAAACCACCTCTCTCCCGAACATCCTGTATAATTTTTAATTTAACTCTAGGTTTTTTACCTGACCATATAAAAGTATTGAGACCTTTTTGCCATTCCCTCAGTTGTTCATCCTTCTTCAACACCGGTATCATTTGGAACAAAAATAAAAACTTAGGTAATACATTCATTTTAATTGCTGCTATTCTACCTAATAAAGATAATTGTAACTTTTTCCAGTTCTCCATTTCTTTTTGCACTTTTCGCCATAAAACTTCATAACTATTTTTAAATAACTTTGTATTTGATCCAGCAATAATCACACCCAAATATTTAACCTTCTTAACTATTTGTTGTAGCTCTTCCCTTTGATCAAAAGACATATTTTTAGTCATTATCTTAGTCTTATGTTGATTTATTTTAAATCCAGAGACTTTACCATATTGTTCTATCATTTCCAACATATATGAGGCTGTCTCTATAGGTTGCGTTAATGTAATAACTAAATCATCCGCGAACGCTCTCAATCTATAATCTTGCTGTCGAATCACTATTCCTTTAAGTTCCTTAGATTCACGTATCTTTTTCAACAAAATTTCCAAGGATAAAACAAACAATAAGGGAGATAATGGACAACCCTGCCGTGTTCCCTTCTCTATCTTAAAACTATCCGTTAAACTTCCATTAATAATTATTTGTGCAGTTTGTTCTCTATATATTGCTTTAATTGAACTCATAAATTGCTCCCCAAATTGCATTTTATCTAATACTTTAAACAAGAATTGCCAGTTCAATCTATCAAAAGCTTTCTCTGCATCCAGAAAGAAGAAAGCTGCAGAAATCTGATTATTTTTCTCCAAATATTCTACCAGGTTTAATATTTGTCTCAAATTATATTTCATATATCTCCCTTTTATAAACCCCGATTGATCATTATGAATTGTTTGTTGGATAATTGGCATTAATCTATTTGCCAATACTTTAGCAAAAATCTTATAATCAGTATTTAAAAGTGAAATAGGTCTAAAACTTTCAGGTTTAACACAATTTTGATCTTCTTTAGGAATCAATGATATAAAGGCTGTCCTCCATGAAGGTGGGGTTACTCCCCCAGATTGAATCTTATTAAAAAGCATCCTAAGCGGTTCTACCATTTCCATCTGCAAATTCTTATAATAAATAGCTGCCAATCCATCCGTTCCAGGTGTTTTACCTACTTTTAACTGTTTGATTGCTAAAATAATCTCTTCAGAGTTTATTGGTTGATTCAAACCTTCCCTTTGATCCAAAATTAATTCCTGAATATCAACCTCTCTAAGATATCTATCAATATCTTTACCTTGTATCAAATCTCCTGCATATAATTTCGTGTAATATTCTAAAAAAACTTTTTAATCAAATTTTGTTGGTAAACTTCTTTACCTTTGTATTCCATCTTACTAATAATACGTGATCTTTGCTTTTTCCTTAACACATAAACTAACCGTCTACCTGGTTTGTTAGCATTACAGAATGTATTATGTTTAGCATATTTCAAAGTAGTTGCAACTTGATCAGCCATTAACATATTGAATTGCTGTCTTAATATACCTATTGCTTCTTTTACCCTTTTATCTCCTGGATTATCAATTAACAATTGTTCCTTCTTTTTTATTTCTTCCTCAATATCTTTCCGTTTCTTTATCTGCTTTTGTCTATGTTTGTTATTCATATATATTAACACTCCCCTCATATAAACCTTACTTGCATCCCAAACCATTTCCATAGAAGTACCTTTATACGTATTATTAACAAAAAACTCCTTCATATGTTTTTTAAGTTCATTCACATTTTCTTCGTATCTAAATAAATTTTCATTTAATCTCCAAGACCTCCTTTCTCTTCTCTCCTGTTCTAATTCCAACCAAACTGGACTATGGTCAGCTAGAGTCCTTGGAAATATCTTGACTTTCTTCACCCTAGAAAAAAAATCACTTGTTAGCAATATAAAATCAATCCTAGAAAAGGATTGATGTCTATCAGAAAAAAAGGTAAAATCTTTTTCATCTGGATTCCATTCTCTCCAAACATCCCTCAATTCTAAATCATCCATAATTTCAAAAAAAGGGTTAGGTAGTTTGGCACGCGAAGCAGCTTTAGACGTGGTCTTCTTATCCTTAGAAATATCAATTACTCCATTCCAATCACCCATTAAAATAATTGATTTATAATCCCATTGCATTATTTTGGTGTGTAAAAGTTTATAAAAAATTTTTTGTTGCTGATTCGGTGCATAAATCCCAATCAAAAGCATTATTCCACTTTGAGTCTTTAATTCAATTGCTATATATCTTCCTTGGTCATCTGCCTCTATTAAATTTGCTGTCAAATTTTTCTTTATATATACCACTATTCCATTCCTTTTTTCCGGAGATGATGCCACAAAATGAGTCCCTAATTTAGAATTAATTAAGTATTTCTGATCTGTTAATCTAATATGTGTCTCTTGTAAGCATACAATGTCATTGTTAAATTGTTTCAAATAATGATATATTTTCTTTCTCTTTTGTGGTGAATTCAAACCATTGACATTCCAAGACAAAAATTTAACTGGCATTTTTGCCCGACTGAAGCCTATAGAGCATATCTTGAAGATCTTCTTTCACTTTTATCTTCGGTCTTGCCCCCCCCCCCCCAGCTTCTGATTTTGTATCCAAGTTTTGTTGTAGTTGTTTAAAGGTTGATCTTGTCACACGTTGTGCTCTCGGTTCCTCCAATTTTGACAATTCAGGTGACACTCCTTCCAGTTGGCTTAAAGGAAAAGGAAGTGATGCTGATTCCAATTGATTCTGGTCATCTTGCTTCTTAGGTTCTCCAGCAACTGCCTCAGCATATGTTAAAGACTGTTGCTTTCCTTTTTCTGCTTTTTTATCATCCTCAGGGGGGTGTCCAACTTTCAGTACACTACGATAGAATTCTCTTGCTTTCCCAACGTTGTTCAGTCGATACCTTTCTCCAGCATAGTCCACTATTATGCCTGTTGGTACATCCCATCTGTACACTATTCGCTGTCTTCTCAACTCATCCACTAAAAAACCAAAATTCTTCCTATCTCTCAACATTTTGGGAGGAATCCCTTTCAGTACCTTAATTTCCTGTCCAGACACCTGTACTTTGTTGTTGTAAGAAGCTTGCAATACATCATTTCTAATTCTTCTGTCAGTAAAATAGATCACAACATCTCTTGGCAGATTTTTATTTCTTGCAATCCATGAGTTAACTCTATAGACTTTATCCATCTGGCCAATTATTTCATCCTTCTTCAATCCAACCACTGAAGCAATCACTTCACCACATTTCTCTCTAAGGTTCTCCCGTCCATTCTCTTTCAGCCCTCTCAGTCTCAAAGCAAACTCCATTGATCTATATTGCATCATAGTGATATCACCTTCCAACCTCTCAGATTTGGTCTGAAGTTCTCCCATTTTAATCTCCAAATCTTGGGTAACCTCACTGATTTCTTCCACTCTTTCATCAAGCTGCACAAGATGTTTGGACAAACCAGAAACAGCCAGCAAAATATCTTCTCTTATTTCATCATGTTTCTTTTCAACAATCTCTCTAATTTCTTTTACATCTTTTAAGTCCTCCTCAAATTTCCCCATTCTCTCTTCTATTTTGGCTGTTTGAGCACTCGCAATTTGCTTTATAAACTCTTTAAGTTCATTCATAGAATCCTCTTTACTTGGTATCTCCACCGGAAGTTGAGCCTTTTGTGTCACAGTGGGAACTAAAGGAGAAGCTCCTCCTGTTTTGGCTGCTGCTGGCTTGGTCTGTTTAGAAGCCATTTTAGTTTCCAAAAAACTTTTCTCCTCTTCACCCCACTTTGCAATTGCTTGGTCTTAAATATCACCAAATCCAGTCCAAATTATTTTAAACTGCTGCTCTTAATGTCCTTCCCAAGTTACTTCCTTCTGGCAACTCACTTTCTCTTTAAAAGTAGAAGAAAAAAACCTTTTCAGTACTCACTTTCCCTTCTCAGCACAGTCCGGATACTCTTAATTGGGCACTTCCTCTTTCAATTAAGCTCATTCAGTGCAAAGTACACAGGAGTTAAGCTCTGTAATTTTGTTGCAAGCTCTCCTGCTTCCACTCCATCTGCAACCGAAATCATTCAAACTGTCAGTTTGCTTGCAGAGCTGGTCACGACATCTAATGCTGCTTTCGCAGCAGCGCTTCGCATCCGGAGATCGTTTCCCTGGGGAGCCCACCTTTCGAGCCCCTGGATTTAATCCCAGGGGCTTTTTTGGCGGCTCTACCTGCCGGAAACTTCTCTGCCCCCCTTCTTTTCCCGAAGAGGGGTCTGCAAAACCGCCAGACAGCTGTTTTTCGCTGTCGGGGGCGGTTTTACGGATAACGAAGCCAGCGACCTAAGAGAAGGTCATCAGCGATGTCCGCGGCGCCAACCGGAAGTCTCCTGTCCGGTGGATTATTAACCATGTCCCATAGTCCTTCTTTTCGCAAAAGAAGACTGCACTTTGTGGACCAGGTAACATAGTTTGTACCATCCAACCGGGTTATTGTAGAATAACCTGTACCTTGCTCAAATGCCATCATCTTGACTACTACACCCACTGCCAGCACTTCTCACTTCAGCAAAACCAAACTAGATAGCCCTGGAACGTTCTGGGCCCATAAGCAATGTTAGGGTGTGTGTGCAAGTGTGTGTTGCTTTTGCAACGAGCAGAGCAAAAACACACAGGGAAGGAGAGTAACGTGCAGCTCGGGTGAAAAATAGTTTATATACAAAGTGATAAACAGTCTCAGTTTAGTTAAATCAGTCCAGGGTCATAACCAGTAATATCAGTCCAGCAATACTATCTTCTCTTACTAAAGTAAACAGACTTCAGTAAGCTTTTGGTATACAGTACCAGATAACGTGGAGTCCAATAACAGCCCAGTCCAACGCCTCCACGGATTATCTAACAATCAAAGTAGTACACAGCACAACAGAGAAAACAGCGAGAATCAGCACGAAGAAAGAACGCTTCTCTGTGCTGTTATTTAAACACTATAGCCTAATGTAATAGCCTAATTACATGGTTCAGCAAGCCCTGATTACATGGCTCAGTTGTTCTTAAAGGAACAGATATATTGCCTGACCAACAAGTTAGGATCAAGCTACAAGCTACAACCTAACAGGAAGAATTTCAGTCATTAAGATGAATGTACTGCCTAGAATGTTATTTCTTTTTCGGACTATACCAATATTGATTAAAGATCTTTCTTTTAAACAGTGGCAGAAAGATATAACCAAATTTATTTGGAAAAATAAAAAAACCCCAAGAATTAAATATAAACTCCTTACAGAATGCTAAAGAAGAAGGGTTCTTGGTTTGCTGGACCTCAGATTGTATTATGATGCCTGTTGTTTGGTATGGTTAAAAGATTGGATAACTTCGGAAAACTCAAGGTTTTTAGACCTTGAAGGTTCTGATCTGAGATTTGGGTGGCATGCCTATTTGTGGTATGACAAGGTAAAAGTTAACCATGTTTTCAAAATCATGTTATTAGGTTATCATTTGGGCATATATGGTTTTATTATGGATAAATGGATAGATAAACACTTTCTATGGTGGGGAATGGAAGGATTTATATTCCTTGCAGACAGCTGGTCATTTGCATTCTTTTAGAGAGTTGTTGAGGCCACTTGGAGGTTTATCTGTGTCCTCAGGGTCACCTGAGCAGTACAAATTGGTGTGGAGCCTTCCTTCCATTCCCCATCATTCAGTCAGAGCTGAAGAAGCTTCTTGGATGAGAAGCAAAACATCTTCAAAGAAAAACAAGAAAGTCCAGTTGCCTCTTGAAAAAGCACCTTTGGGACAACCCTGAGCTACAAATATTATCCTTTACTGGTACCTGGATGACTGCATGACAGGATGACCTGAATGACTGAGAATCTCTGTAGACAGTTTGGGATGTTATTTCTCTACATGGTAACTTCTGCAAGGATTGTTTATGCTAAGTATTGGAAAGAAAAGGGGAAACCAACTGTTGAAGAATGTACTTTAAAATTGACTGAACTGGTAGAAATGGCGGAATTAACCACATTGATTAGAGACAATGGATTAGATAACTTTATACTGTAAGAGACTGGAAGCCGTTTGTGGACTTTCTGCATGTTAAATACAATAACAGATGGTTAACAGAGGGCTTTGAAGACTAGTTTTACTTTTGGGGTTACCTGTTGAAGGTTTTTTTTATATAGTGAACAGATGGTGGGTCGATTTGACTGATACAATAGATTTCCACATCAGGGACAACTTTTCATGTAATATAGTATTTTTATTATTTTATTTATTTTATTTTATTTTATTTTATTAATCAAATTTGTATACCGCCCTACTCCCCAAAGGGACTCAGGGCGGTGAACAGCCGATTAAAATACAATGTCATACAAAAGTTAAAAAATTTAAAATAAATTAAATAATTTGGCTGAAGCAAATTAAAATCCAATTATATAAGACATTTAAAAACCCAGTATAAAACCCATTATAAAGGGGAGGTTTAAGCCAGACAAGCCTGATGAAATAGGAGCATTTTTAGGGCGCAGCGGAAGGTATGTAGGTCCTGTATCCTCCTTATCTCAGGGGGGAGCTCGTTCCAGATGGCCGGTGCCCCCAAAGAGAAGGCTCTCCTCCTGGGGGCCGCCAGTCGACACTGTTTGGCTGACGGCACCCTGAGGAGCCCCTCTCTGTGGGAACGGACTGGTTGGTGAGAGGCTATTGGTGGCAGAAGGCAGTCCCGAAGATACCCTGGTCCTAAGCCATGGAGCACTTTGAAGATAGTAACCAGAACCTTGAAGCGCACCCGGAAAACCACTGGGAGCCAGTGCAGCTCGTGCAGGAGTGGAGTCACATGGGAGCGCCACGTTGCTCCCATCACCACCCGCGCGGCCACATTCTGGACCAGTTGGAGCCTCCTGGTGTTCCTCAAGGGGAGCCCCATGTAGAGAGCATTGCAGTAGTCCAGGCGTGAGGTGACCATTTAAATATAAATGGGAAAGTTTATAATTACTTGTAGACCTGTTATGAAAGGGAAGGAGAATGTACCAAGTATTTTTGATATATTTTTCAGCATTCACCCAGGGCAGATATTTTTTGTTTAACAGCAGTGTTAATGATATATTCATTATTTGTGGGTTTTTTTGTACACGTTTTATTTTTATTGTTAGTGTTTGAAATAGGCACTTGATTTGTCTGTGTCACTAAATTCATCTGGCAAGATGAACACCAGACACCTGGAGAAGCAAACGCACTGGGTGAAACTAGACCTTAAATGCAATTTAAGTTAATATATATTTAATTAAAATTAAATCTAATTAATAGGATTACTCTGCAAACATGTATTTAATAATTCCTTCTTTGGTCACATTTATTATTACACCTGGAGATCACCATCTGTAAGGCTTTGGGGGGTGCGTGTTGTGATGTGGCTCAGGAGTCTCAGGTTGTACACTTCAGTCCCAAGTGCTAATATGACTTATTCTGAACCATTTTGCTAAAAAAACAACAACTTTTTTTTCTTTGCTTACACCGATGAGGCAAATATATCCTTCTAAAAAGGCTCTGAATTGATCTACTTCTTGAATTAACTGGGAGGTATTATTTTTCTTACTGAAGTATTGTTACTGTTCCTTGTAACTCCAACTTGCCCCACCTTGTCCCCAAATACCTTCATTTTCTACACAGCACTGAAGTGGGTGTGTCAGCCAGATCTCCAGCATGGGTTTCTGCAGCATGCTTGCTATTGGCTGCCATAGTAACAAGGAGGGGGGTCACGGGTATTTGGAATGGGGAAGTGAGCTGGTGTGTAACAGTCCCATGAGAATTGAAAGGGAGGTTTGCACTCATGAATTATGGTGCTGCTGAGTGGAGTTGTTTACACTCCATCAAGGCCAACGGTCCTGAGACTACAGATGGGAGAAATACCTGAAGATGAGCTTTTCCACAACATCATACTGGATGTTGATTGGACTCTCAGTACTGGACCCTGGGTGGAGGGATTTGGGGTGACTTTCAATCTGTAACTTTTGTGCGTTTTGAATCAGATCTTGCCTTGCTTTCAATGCTATCATTTCAAACTTAGTAAAAGTACCTCTTCTCTAAATCAATGGAGTTGGGGGTTTTCTTTCTTGAGTTTTGGATGAAGGCAGACCTGACACGGTACCAAGGGGGCAACAATGGTGGCCATCAGCACAAGAGATAGCCTGGAGGTGAGAGATGAAAGAGAGGCAAATTCCCCAAAGCATTCAGAACAGCAAGGGGAGTAGAAGATATAATTTCCAATAAATCTCACAACACATCCATCAGTGCAGATTCAGATTTGTAAATTCAACCCCTAAGAAGAAGCTCTGCATCTCAGTGGAGGCTGTAAACTGGAATATCAAAACCTCTGAAGGTCGACTTCTCAAAAAGATGTGCCAATTACAAAGTCTGACTGTAAACTAACTGCAGAGATATAATGGACATATGTGCTGTTTTGGTTTGCTGTAGTAAGAGTAGGGAAGTAAGAGTAACTGTAGCCACTGCACATGTGCTCAGGTTTTTTTCCTCCATCTTCACTAATACTTACTTTATAGCTTTTTGCTAGGACTGCAAGTAATATATGCCTCCAAATTCTAGAACCACAACCCACATGGTTTTCTTAATCAACACATTTCTTTAAGAGCCTTTCCATACCTGAGACCTCCCAAATGTGTTGGAACTATAATTCCCAGAATTCCCAACTAATATTACAATCAAAATATTAAAAACATTTTAAAACAATAAAAACATCCAAAATTAATTTATATAGCGGCCAAGATACTTGGCCTGTTAGCAATATAGCAAGGAAAACAAGAATAGAATAGAATAGAATAGAATAGAATAGAATAGAATAGAATAGAATAGAATAGAGTAGAGTAGAGTAGAGTAGAGTAGAGTAGAGTAGAGTAGAGTAGAGTAGAGTAGAGTAGAGTAGAGTAGAGTAGAGTAGAGTAGAGTAGAGTAGAGTAGGTCAGCCCTGGAGCCATTTTCCCCCTTGGCACTTCAGGGCTGCCGCAGCAAAAAAAGCTGTGGAAACGGGAGGAAGGAGGAAGAGATAACTGGGGGATTGTAGTCATAATAAAATTATTTCTCCTGAGAACCAAGAGTTTTCCCACCAGATGCAAGGAGGTGGGATCTGAGACTGAGTGACCCGCGGACTGTGACCTGATTGGACCATGTGATGGACTGCCTGGGCAGGGGAGGGAAAACTTTACTTTGAATTAGGGGGAAACCTGAGGGGGGTTCAGAGTCAGGTTTCCCCAGATGTGCCAATATGACGTGCCTAATAAATCTATTCTTTGAGGAACTTGCCTGCCTTTGAGTTTTGATTTTGTTGGGGCCATTACTTGGAACCCTGATTCTAACCTGACTCTCCCTTTAAAATCAACCAAGAAGCTCCCTGCACCAGTGGTGCCCTGAGCTCCAACCGCATTCCCAGGCAATTGGGACGTGCAAAAACTCAGGGAAGATGGAGAAGAGGCCAGAGGAGTAGCCCTCCGAGACCGGCAGGACTGTGGCCAATGGAGGGGTGACTGGAGATAGCTCCAGTAGCTTTTTTGGGAGCATCTGCTTCCCCATAGTCACTGTGGTGGCTGAGGCAGTGGCAGCAGAGGCTGAGCTCTGGCAGGGCACCCGACCCAAGGAACAAGTGCCGTGGCCACTGGCTCAGAAAGGTCTCCAATTATTAAATGTTTTGGCCCAGAGACAAATTCAAAACACCCAATTTACAAGACAAATTAAAAGTAATTTAAAAAGTTTAAAAGAAAGAGTTAGGCCAGGAACAAAAATGTTTTGAGAGCACGTCGAAAAGTGCGCAGATCCGGGATCCTCCATATCTCCGGAGGGAGCTTGTTCCAGATGGTAGGTGCTCCCTCAGAGAAGGCTCTACCCCTGGGGGCCGCCAGTCGACACTGTTTGGCTGACGACACCCTGAGAAGCCCCTCTCTATGGGAGCGCACTGGTCGGTGAGAGGCTGTTGGTGGCAGAAGGCGGTCTCGTAGATGTCCCGGTCCGATGCCATGAAGCACTCTAAAGGTGGTAACCAAGACCTTGAAGCGCACCCAGAAGACCACTGGGAGCCAGTGCAGCTCGCGCAGGAGGGGGGGTCACATGGGAGCACCACGTCACTCCCATAACCACCCACGCAGCCACATTCTGGACCAGCTGGAGCCTCCGGGTGCTCCTCAAGGGGAGCCCCATGTAGAGAGCATTGCAGTAGTCCAGGCAGGAAGTAACAAGAGCATGAGTGACCATACTTAACGAGTCCCGATCCAGAAAGGGACGCAACTGGCGGATCAGGCGGACCTGATAAAAAGTCCCCCTGGCCACAGCCGTCAAGTGCTCTTCCAAAGACAGCCATGAGTCCAGGAGGACGCCCAAGTTGCGAGCCCTCTCCGTGGGGGCCAATGACTCGCCCCCAATAGTCAGTGATGGCACCAACCGACTATATCGGGACGTCAGAATGTAACATCCATATAATAACAATAATATTTAACATTATTTACTTTGACAACTCTCCATTTTAACATTTCCTCTTTTTATGTCTCCCCATTTCTAACTTCTGTTTCTGTTGTCTAACCATAAGATAAAATAGGTCCCATATCAAAAAATATTTAGTTTCTTCTTTGTCCTTAATAGTAAGCATTAGTATCCATTTCTGCACATTCTAATATTTTTTTAATTACACTGTCATCTGTCGGGATCTCATCATTCTTCCATTGTTGTGCTAGCACAATTCTGGCTGCAGTTAGTACATGTAAAACCAAATATATAGTCCTTTTATCAAATTTTTCCGGTAAAATGCCGCCCCAAAATATCCCTGGTTTCAAGTCTATGTGGTACTTTATCATTTTTTCCAACCATGTATGTATTTTTGTCCAATATTTTTTAACTTTTGGGCATGTCCACTACATACCCCTGACCTTTGCTCTTTCTGCTGTGACCTTAAAACATGGTTGTTTCGCCAGGCTGGCCTGGACTGAAGAGGTTTTAATGGGAATTTTAGATTCTTTTATTGTTTGAATTTTAATTTGGACATGTTGCTTTTGCTGTGAGCCACCCTGAGTCCTTATGGAGAAAGGGCGGCATATAAGTCCGATAAATAAATAAATAAGTAATAAATAAATATGGTAATATGAACGGGGTGTTTGATTGCACTTCCAACATTTAGCGGATTTATCTTTATACATTTTTGCCAGTCTTACTGGTGCGAAATGCCATCTATAAATCATTTTATACACATTTTCTTTATATGCAGTTGACATAGTAAATTTAACATTTCTATCCCATAGTTTCTGCCATTTACTGTATCTAATTCTATTGCACATCCAAAATTTTTAGCCCAAACAATCATTGTCTCCTTTACCTGCTCACTTTCAAGTTTAATACCTAATAATTAACAATATATTTTCTTTATCAGTTTTTCATCTGTTCCAGTTAATATCTGGTCCAATTCTGTTAATTCTTTATTAAAACCATACATTTTAGCATCTTTCTCATAATGAGATTGTATCTGCATATGTGGCCACCATACTACAGTATATCCATCCCTTATATTTTACAATTTTTTCCATATTAATAACATCTGGAGGTACCAATGCTTCCATTGTGGAAAGCCAGACTCGTATTTTCAAATAGTGTTGTTCTTTTATTTTAAGCCATACTGATAACAATGCATTCCTAACGTAGTGTCTTTGAAAGTATCTATGTATCTTATTCTTCCTATACCATAAGAAAGCATGCCAACCTAGTTGAAGGTCGTGACCTTCTAAAGTTAATAATCTTATATGTCACAAGCTGATCCATTCTTTCACCCATGTACGTACCGAGGCCTGGTAGTACAATTCCCAATCTGGCAATCCAAAGCCACCTCTTTTCTTGGAGTCTTGCAACATTTTCACACGTATTCTTGCTTTTTTTCCTAGCCAAATGTATCTTAATATTATTTTGGAATTGTTTGGAATAAATTGTTAGGATATGGTGTGAGCCTAACAGGTTGTCCAGGCAATATATGTGTTCTGTGACTTTAAGTTTTACTACTGCAGTAAATTCGCGATGGAACTGAAGGGGGAATGTGGATGGAACTGAAGGGGGAATGTGGGCCTTGCAAGGCAGATGGGGATGCAAGGAAACTGGTTGGCCGCAGACCATCGGCCAGCTTCCAAGCCCAGGGTACCCACAGGATGCAGTCAAGAACTGAAGCTCCATCACAGCACATATTTTATGGAGGTTTCAGTCGCACCTGGGCACCTCTTTGGGGATGCTCTGATCTGGGGGTCTCCAACCTTGGCAACATTAAGACTTGGGGACATGCTGGCTGGGGAATTCTGGGAGTTGAGGTCCCCCAGTCTTAAATTGCAAGTTTCTCAACTTTGGCAAATTGAAGATGGGTGAATTTCTGGAAGTCAAAGTCCAGACAACTTAAAAGCTGCTAAGGTTGGGAAACGCCTGCACAGAGCAGGGGCTGGACTAGATGACCTCTGAATTTCCCTCCAAATATCTGCAATGAAAACTACCTGAAAGTTACATCTGAAATTTTTGTTAAAATAGAGAAGAGTAACCAACATGTTAAACTAGCAAATGGCTGGAGAGTTAAGGTAGCTGGAGAGGGTGTTGCTCATTGGTCATTTAGTAATGAACCATTGCCTATGTTATATATTCCTGGTTTAAAATTCAATTTATTATCTGTTAAATCATTATTTTTTCTCCTCTGCGCATGTCCAAGATGGCGGCGCCCGCTGGGACGACGATCTAGGCGGGGGACGCCGACCTATCTTTTGGGTCCTTGGGGGTCAGTTTTTTAAAGTTATGACCCCAGGACCAGTTGGGGGAACACCCTGCCAGCAAGGAGAGGGTTTTCTCCCCTCCGTGACTGAGCAGGGGGGAAAACGGCGGCGCTGAGAGCAGTCGGGCTGCTCAGCTGGTCGGCGGTGGGGCCTTTGGCGGCGGTGGTGGCAGCGGCGGCGGTAGCGGCTCTTTCCTCATGGCTGAGACTCCCAGGACATTGGAGCAGCGGAGCAGCGCTGCGCCTGAGGACAGCCCATGGTGGGTGAAGATTGAAGCCCAGGGGGGTGCCCAAAGGGTTGTAGAAGGTGTTGGGCACCCCCCCCTGAGGACCCTGGGGGCACCCCCACCCCCCCCGGCAATCCTCCCCCCTTCGTGGGGTTGGAATTGGGGGGTAATTGGGTGGCAGCTGCTTGGCAGCTGGAGGACGTTGGCGACCCCCCCCCCCCGCTTTTCAAGTGGAAGTTGGGGGGGCAAACAGAACAACAAACTGTCGCTGGAACTTGGCTGGCCCCTGGTATGATATCTTGGCCTGGGCCTTGGGGGGCCTTTAAACTGAGCCCTATGGGGTCTGGGGGTGCTGGAGACAACTGCCCCATTCCGCTCCCCTCTTCCCCAGCGCTTCCCCATTTGAGACCTATGCCCACCTGACCAGAAATTAGCCTGTGAGACTCACGTATCGCCATGTATTTGTCATCTGCATTCCCCTGACTGTGGAGAGAACTATTTCCATCTGAAAACTGGAGGCTGGGATATGGCTTCATCCCATCGGCCGAGGGGGCTGGACATCAGTTAACCACCGTGAGAGGGTGGCCCGGTGTCGAGGTCCCTGGAGGCCGAACCGAGATGATTTCACATTTGCACCTTGTCAACGGAGGGGCGTGGACCAGCTGCCGTGAGAGGGCGGCTTTTTGGACCTTGACCCCTGGACGCTATGGTTGGCACTGGTTCATTGCTGCCATTCACCACAAGAAGGGGTTGATCAGCTAACCAAACTACCGTGAGAGGGTAGCTGGACTTTATTTCCTGCTCCCCCGGATTGTGGTCGTCTTGGAATTTGGACTTTGTCCCCTGTGGTGAGAGGACAGTGGACTTGGCCCTGTGAACAGGTCTTTGGGACCCCTCCATGTCTTCTTTTTCTTCTCTCCCTTGGACCTTTATGGACCCTCAGACTATGGTCGTGTTTACCCGTTGTAATCAAGATGTACTCAGCAGCGGAGCTTCTTGGTCTGCGAGACTCCCCCCTCTCGCAGGCTTGGCCCTCCACCCTATCGAGGGCCTACCTCGATGACGGGTTTTGGAACCCCGAGAGGTGGCATGCCGCAAAGAGGGGGTTGCGGGGTTTTTTAAAATTGTCCTTGTCTAACCTTTTAGGGGGATGGGGGAGGGGGGAGGGGAGGGAGGGTTATAGGCCGGGCTCGTCACAGGGGCCTGAAACGGGAGGCGGGGAACGGGGTGAGGAGGAGCTCGCTGCAGAAGGTAAGGAGGGTAATTCCATCAGAGCCATGGTTGGGAGGGGCAGATATGGCGGGAGCAGGGGGCCGTATCATGTATTGGGGGCACGTAGCCGCTGTCTCCAAGCGGTGGCGTGCCTCGGCCCTCAAGACTCTTCTCGCTCCCCGAGTTGTTCAGAGTTACGGCGTCCGGGCCTGAGGTTGATGTTGTGTAATGCCAGGTCCGTGGTTAATAAGGCCCCCCTCATTTGTGATCTTATTCAAGAGGGGGGTGCGGACCTGGCAGGTATTACGGAGACCTGGTTGGGCCAAGAGGGGGGGGTCCCCCTCGTAGAGTTGTGCCCGCCAGGTTTCCGAGCATTTCATCGGCCAAGGGCCCAGGGCAGGGGTGGGGGGGGTGGCGGTCATTATAAGGGAAAGTCTGGATCCAAGGGAGACCACTGTACCTCAGATAGCCGGATGTGAGTCGCTCCTGGTGAAGTGGGGCCATGGTGTGCGGGTGGGCTTGCTGATCGCGTACCTGGCTCCCTGCCACGTGACAGCGGCCCTGCCCGAGCTTCTCAACGTTATTGCCGAGGTGGCGGTTGATACCCCCAGGCTCTTGGTCATGGGGGATTTCAACCTGCCGTCTGTCGGTGAGGCGTCTGGGTTGGCTCGGGAGTTTATGGCTTCCATGACAGCCATGGACCTGACACAATTAATTCTTGGCCCCACTCACACAGGAGGACACACTCTGGACCTGGTTTTTGTCTCTGGTCAGTGGTTGAATGGCCTAGATGTAGGGGATATAGTTATTGAACCCCTGTCATGGTCGGACCATTCTCTCCTGAGGCTAGACTTTCTGACCGCTGAACCCCGCCGCAGGGAGGCGGAACCGATTAGGTGGTTCCGCCCCAGGCACCTGATGGACCCTGATGGGTTCCAGAGGGAGCTTGGGCCAATGCCCGAAACTCTGGCTCACGACTTGGCCGAGGACCTGGTGGCCGCCTGGGATAGGGCGGCCGCCAGTGCCCTGGACCGAGTCGTGCCTTTGCGGCCTCTGACCCGGCACCGAATCTGCCCGGCTCCTTGGTTCTCTGAGGAGTTGAGGGAGATGAAGTGCCGGAAAAGACGCCTAGAGAGTGGTTGGAGGGTGAGTCGATCTGAATCCGACCGAACACTAGCTAGGTCCCATCTTAGGACCTATTTGGTGGCGATAAAAGCGGCAAAGCGTAATTACTTTTCCGCTCTTATTGCATCGGCAGATAACCGCCCAGCCACCTTGTTTAGAGTGACCCGCTCCCTCCTACATCAGGGAGCGCGGGAGGACCTCTTGCAAGGGCGGGCTGAGGATTTTGCACAGTATCTGCACGATAAAGTCGCTCAGATTCGGGAAGGCTTGGACTCTGACTGGGTAGATTCCGGCAAGGTGACTGAGGCTGGTCTTGAGAACGTTATCTGGGATGAGTTCGATCCTGTGACTTCCGAGGACGTGGACAGGACTTTGAGGAGTCTAAACGCAACCACATGTTTATTGGACCCGTGTCCTTCCTGGCTGGTACTGGCCACTCGGGAAGTTACACGAGGCTGGCTCCAGGGGATTATAAATGCTTCTTTGAGTGAGGGTTTCTTGCCTGCCGCCTTGAAAGAGGCGGTGGTGAGGCCCCTCCTCAAGAAGCCTTCTCTGGACCCGGCTGTTTTGGCAAATTTTCGTCCTGTCTCCAACCTTCGCTTTATTGCGAAGGTTGTTGAGAGTGTGGTTGCGCGCCAGCTCCCACAGTACCTGGATGAAATCGTCTATCTAGATCCGTGCCAGTCCGGTTTCAGACCTGGGTACAGCACGGAGACGGCATTGGTCACGTTGGTGGATGATCTCTGGAGGGCTCGGGACAGGGGTTGCTCCTCTGTCCTGGTCCTGTTAGATCTCTCAGCGGCTTTTGATACCATCGACCATGGTATCATGCTGCGTCGGTTGGGGGGTCTGGGGGTGGGAGGCACCGTGCTACGGTGGTTCTCCTCCTATCTCTCCAACCGATCGCAGTCTGTGTTGGCAGGGGGGCAGAGGTCGACCTCGAGGCGCCTCGTTTGCGGGGTGCCACAAGGGTCGGTCCTCTCGCCGCTCCTGTTCAACATTTATGTGAAGCCACTGGGTGAGATCATCCGTGGTTTTGGGGTGAGTTGCCAACTGTACGCTGATGACACTCAGCTGTACATCTCCACCCCTGACCACCCCAATGATGCCCTCGAAGTGATGTCCCAGTGCCTTGAAGCCGTGCGGGTCTGGATGGGGAGGAACAGGCTTCGTCTCAACCCTTCCAAGACCGAGTGGCTGTGGATGCCGGCGTCCCGGTATAGCCAGCTGGTGCCATCGCTGGCTATTGGGGGTGAATCATTGGCCCCCACAGAGGTGGCTCGCAACTTGGGTGTCCTCCTGGATTCACGGCTGTCCTTGGAAGGGCATATGGCGGCCGTGGCCAGGGGGGCCTTTTATCAGGTTCGCCTGATGCGCCAGTTGCGCCCCTTTCTGGATCGGGACTCCATGTGCACAGTCACTCATGCACTCGTCACGTCTCGCCTGGACTACTGTAACGCTCTCTACGTGGGGCTCCCCTTGGGGTGCACCCGGAGGCTCCAACTGGTCCAGAATGTGGCCGCGCGGGTGATTATGGGAGCGACAGGGCGCTCCCATGTGACACCTCTCCTGCGCGAGCTGCACTGGCTTCCGGTGGTCTTTCGGGTGTGCTTCAAGGTGTTAGTTTTGACCTTTAAAGCGCTCCATGGCATGGGACCGGGGTACTTGCGGGACCGCCTGCTGCTACCGATAACCTCCCACCGGCCAGTACGCTCACACAGAGAGGGCCTTCTCAGGGTGCCATCAGCCAAGCAATGTCGGCTGGTGGCCCCCAGGGGGAGAGCCTTCTCTGTGGGGGCACCCACCCTATGGAACGAGCTGCCTCCAGAAATTCGTTTGATCCCGGACCTCCGCACTTTCCGAAAGGCCCTTAAGACCTATTTATTCCAACAAGCCGGCCTTGCTTGATTGATTTTAATGGGGTTTTAACAAAAAAATTTCGATTGATTTCCGGGGTTTTAAATTGGGTATTTTAATGGGGTTGAGACTTTTATTTGGAACGCCAATGATTTAATTCAATTTTAAAATTCTTTTAATGTTTGTATTATATGTGTTTTAAATTTGGTTGTTCACGGCCCTGAGTCCCCCTCCCGGGGAGAAGGGCGGTATATAAATTGAAATAAATAAAAATAAATAAATAAATAATAAATTATTGAAATTTGGGTTTACAGTAACATTTAAAAATGATAAGTGTTTAATAGAGAAAGATGGCAAGGTTGTTACTGCAACATTAGAAAATGATTTATTTATTTTACGGGAGAACCCAGTATTGGTGTCTAAGTCTGTTTATAAGAATGTTAAACCACATGATGAATGTATTCATCTGTTACACCGGAGACTTGGGCATTTAAATTTCAGGATGTTAAAGAAAACAGTTTAGTTATCTGAAGGGATAAAACTACAAGCATGTAGTAAGTGCAATGCCTGTAGTGCAATGCCTGTAGTCAACAAAAAAGTAGGGTTACACCAGCAAACCGTGTTAATGGTTTTAAAACCAAAAAGCCATTAGAGGTAGTGTTTGTAGATTTGATTGGACCCAAGAAACCCAGTATAGGCGGTGCCTGCTATATTCTAAGCATAGTAGATCATTGCTCTAGATACGGATTCTGTTATCTAATGAAAACAAAATGTGAAGCATTCCAGCATATTAACAACTGGCTGCCTTTTGTGGAAAGGAAACAGAAATTTAAAGTTAAATGCTTAGTGACTGATAATGGTACAGAATTCACTAACCAAAGGTTAGAAAAATTTTTGCAGGATGCAGGGATCCAGCATAAACGGTCTGCTCCGTACAGACCACAACGCAATTCTTATATTGAAAGAAGGGGTCAAACATTCCAAGCCATGACTAGAACAATGTTGGCAGATTCTGGTTTGCCTGAAAATTTATGGGGTGAGGCTGTTATGTGTGCTAACCATGTGCTAAACAATGTGGTACATTCCTCTATGGGTGAAATACCATTCACCTTATGGCATGGGAGGAAACCAAATCTTAGTTACTTACACACATTTGGAGCCCCAGCTTGGGTACATATTCCATCTAGTTTGAGGAGAAAGGATCAACAGAGAGCCAGAAAAATGTTTTTTGTTGGCTATGAATCAAATCATAGGTCTTTTAGATTTTGGGCACAGGGAACTACTAGTGTTTACTGTAGTGCAAGTGCAAAATTTCTAGAGCACGAAGGATGGGATAAACTTGAGCGTGCAGATTATAGACATGATAATAATACTGTTAGTATAGAGCATCATATCCCTGATGATATGCCTGAGGAGATAGATAATGTAGAATCCTCTATTAAGATTGAAGAACAGGAAGTAGGTTTAGGGGAGGATGAGACTGAAACATCTGCAGTGAGTCCTGTATTGCCTAGGAGATCTACTAGAGAAAGACATCCACCGGATAGATATAACGCAACCGTAGTTTGCCAGGTTAACATAGAACCTTCAAGTTATGAGGATATCAGGCTGTATCCTGAAAAGGAGCAGAAGGCTTGGAAGATGGCAATGAGTAAAGACATTAATTCATTAACCAATCTAGGTGTTTATGAAAATGTTAAATTGCCACCTGGTGAAAAATTAGTAGGTTGTAGATGGGTTTACAAAATTAAGAAAAGCATAGATGGGACAGTAACCCATAAAGCTCGCCTTGTAGCTCAAGGTTTTTCTCAGACTGAAAAAGATTTCGATGAGGTTTTTGCTCCTAGTTTACGTGCTAGTACTTTAAGAACAATGCTAGTGTGGGTGGCTAAGAATAAATATAGTATTAACCATACAGATGTGGAGACGGCATACTTGCATGCTCCATTAAGACACACCCTCTATATGAGGAAGCCTTTAGGAGTTGAAACACAAAACCACACTGATTGTTGGAAGTTAAATAAAAGCCTTTATGGTTTGAAGCAATCAGGGTTTGAGTGGAACCAATGTACAGTTAAAGAGCTTAATAATATTGGTTTTCATGAAGGTGTAGTGGATAAATGTCTCTTTAAAAGACAAAATAATGGGTTAATATCATTTTTGTTATTGTTTACAGATGATATAGCCATAATAACTAAAACTGACAAGGAAGCCATAGATATTGTTAAACAGTTACAAACCAAATTTAAGATCAGAAATTTAGGAAATATTAGGCATTATTTGGGCCTTAATATCAGTCAAACAGCTAAAGGGTATAAAATATCGCAATCTAGCAAAATAAGCCAAATGTTAAAACATTATGGCATGGAGCTATGTAAGCCAGCCAAGACGCCTATGGCACATGATTTTCAACAGGAAGAAATCCAAAGTCCTAAATTTAGTAAGGAGATCTACCAATCTCTTATAGGTAGTGTATCTTATATAAGCAATTGGTCGAGACCTGATATTTCATTTGGAGTAAACCAATTAGTGAGGTATAATGCAGAGCCAACTGATAGGCATTGGCAGGCCACAAAGCGTATATTACGGTATCTGAAAATGACGATGCATTATGCATTATATCTAGAACCTAACAGAGATTTAGTACTGAGTGCATATGCTGATGCCAGTTTTGCTACTGATTTGACC
Organism: Coluber constrictor foxii; assembly: GCA_038048745.1. Lineage (NCBI taxonomy): Eukaryota > Metazoa > Chordata > Lepidosauria > Squamata > Colubridae > Coluber > Coluber constrictor. Next base: position 42,111,271 of record CM075966.1, on the reverse strand, counting down.
ACTAGAAAGTCAACATTAGGTATAGCTATCATGTTAGGTAATTGATTGGCTGGAAATCAATTCGTCAAAAACATATTAGTCTATCTACTATGGAGGCAGAATTCTCATGTTTGTCTCTGGTTTGTACTGAACTGATTTATTACTGATTTAGTCCGTAAGGAGAAGGGCGGTATATAAATCTAAACAAATAAATAAATAAATAAATAAATTACAAACAACTAATGATGGATATTGGTTTAAAGATGGATTATCCAATTGTAATACATGAGGACAATCAAGCTGCTATAAAAATGGCAACAAATTTAGCAGTTAAAACAAGATCTAAATATACTGACATTCGGTATCTAAATGTTTGTCAGTGTATCCAAAGCAACATGGTTAAACTGGAATATTGTATGTCAGAATGTGGCGGGAAAACCCGCTTCCCAAAATCAGGAGACAAGACCACAAAAGTTGGAGAACACAGGTTTATTTGCTAGCAAAGGTTCGGAGCATTCACATGTCAGATTCCGAATTCTGGGCTACGCCCAAGGTGTACCTTTTATCCATTTTGCAATTCTAGCCATGCCAGAGGCGTTATGCTTCTGACTCTAGTTCCATATATGGGTATACCGTCTGTTATTTTCCATGCACACTTCTGGTAATATGTTTCTTAATATAAGTTTGTTACAGGGATGATATAGAACATAGGTCATTAAGCTCATCAGTACATTTAACAAGTTCCTTATTTCTGTTCCTTGTACTTTCCTGAGGTTTGCAACATAACTTCTACTCCCATGTCAACACTTCTGAGAGCAACAGAGATAGAAACAAGTAAAGGTCAATCTACTAATAAACTGATATAAAAATAAGACTCTAGGGGTATCCGAATAAGACCCTAGGGGCAGCCCGTCTCAGGAAGACAATATTGCTGATAATTTTATCAAAGCACAAGGTGCTATCAAACATAAGACATGTTGTGAAAGCTAAGGCTTGAGGATTTAAACTGTATATATTCGCCTGTCCAAAGGGGAGAATGTTAGGATATGGTGTGAGCCTAACAGGTTGTCCAGGCAATGTATGTGTTCTGTGACTTTAAGTTTTACTGCTGCATCATTGTAATGCTGAGTCATGCTGTAATTATTGTAAACGTATTTAAGTAAGGAACTAGGATGTATTCAGTTGATGATATGCTACTATTGTGCGAGGAGTTGCTACCATTTTGTGCTATCATCGTTGGATGGATCTGCTACCATCGTGGTTTGTGAACCAGAGTAAGCTTGTTATTCTAACCTACTACTGTTTGTGTGGTAAGAAGATTTTTGTATCACTGGACTGATTTAACTGGCAAAGACTTGGACTGTTTAAAAGACTATGAGATTGTTTTTTCACTATAAAGTAAACTTTTGATAAACCAGTTTGCATGTATCTCTTATTTCATTGCTCTCAGCAACGTTTCTCTGTGCACTATACTCTGCTGGTTGCTAACACAACAACAATATCCTTAACATAAATATAATAGTCTTGGTAAAATATTCATTTTAATAGTAGCTATTCTTCCCATTAATGATCGTTGCAGATCTTTCCATTTCTGTTGTGGCTCCGTTGCCTGAGCCTGCGTCATCAGCAGGGGAGGACTCTGAGAGTGAGGGAGAGGAGTTGGCAAGGCCTCCTTCTCCAGGACTCTCCTCTCTGGCAATGCCTCCGGAGGACACCGAAGGGCAGGAGATAGGCCCAGAGCCAAGCTCGTCCCCGCAGCCACAGGAGGACATTGATGAGGGGAGTGAGTTTTGGTTGGATCCTCGCCAGCATCAGAGAGACAGGAGAGCCCAGCAGAGGAAAAGGCGTGGTCGTGATTAGCTGGTGGACCACGCCTCCCAGACTATATAAGAGAGGGATTGCAGCCATATCTTTGTGACGAACAAAACAAAGATTCATGGATCCCGGTTTTGAATCGGCCCTGTGTCTCAGCTTTGGTGGTGTGTATGTGACTGACCTATTAATAAAGACGTTGGCAAGCAGCTGCGGATTGCTGCCAACCTTTGTTATCAGCTTACTTGGTTGCCTGCCAGTTCATTAGACTCTGATTGTCTGAGGGGAGGTTATTTCTGGGAACGGGGCCAGAACAATTTCTCCAAGTCTACTTGTAGTTTTATTTGTCGCATCAGTTTCATATAGTTATCCTCTTTAATTGTTGTGCATTTTGCTGTTACTTGTATTCCTAGGGACTTCACTTTTTAAACTATCTGTATATCAATTATTTCCATCAACACTCTTTTTTGTGTATCTATGAGATTTTTAACTAAAATCTTTGTCTTGTCTTTATTTATTTTCAATCCTACAACTTCTCTATATTCTTCTATCTTTCTGATTAGCTTCGGTCCAGTTTCTAACAGGTCTTCTAATATAAAGACCAAGTCATCTGCAAACTCCTGTAGCTTACAGTCAGGTCCAGAAATATTGGGACATCAACACAATTCTAACATCTTTGGCTCTATACACCACCACAATGGAGTTGGAATGAAACAAACACAATGTGCTTTAACTGCAGACTGTCAGCTTTAATTTGAGGGTATGTACATCCAACTCAGGTGAACGGTGTAGGACTTACAGCAGTTTGCATATGTGCCTCCCACTTGTTAAGGGACCAACGGTAATGGGACAGAATAATAATCATACATCAAACTTTCCCTTCTTAATACTTGGTTGCAAATCTTTTGCAGTCAATCACAGCCTGAAGTCTGGAACGCATAGACATCACCAGACACTGGGTTTCATCCCTGGTGATGCTCTGCCAGGCCTCTACTGCAACTGTCTTCAGTTCCTGCTTGTTCTTGGGGCATTTTCCCTTCAGTTTTGTCTTCAGCAAGTGAAATGCATGCTCAATGGGATTCAGGTCAGGTGATTGATTTGGCCATTGCATAACATTCCACTTCTGTCCCTTCAAAAACTCTTTGGTTGCTTTTGAAGTATGCTTTGGGTCATTGTCCATCTGCACTGTGAAGCGCCGTCCAATGAGTTCTGCAGCATTTGGCTGAATGTGAGCAGATAATATTGCCCGAAACACTTCAGAATTCATCCTGCTGCTTTTGTCAGCAGTCACATCATCAATAAATACAAGAGAACCAGTTCCATTGGCAGCCATACATGCCCACGCCATGACACTACCACCACCATGCTTCACTGATGAGGTGGTATGCTTAGGATCATGAGCAGTTCCTTTCCTTCTCCATACACTTCTCTTCCCATCACACTGGTACAAGTTGATCTTGATCACATCTGTCCATAGGATTCTGTTCCAGAACTGTGAAGGCTTTGTTAGATGTTGTTTGGCAAACTCTAATCTGGCCTTCCTGTTTTTGAGGCTCACCAATGGTTTACATCTTATGGTGAACCCTCTGTATTCACTCTGGTGAAGTCTTCTCTTGATTGTTGACTTTGACACACATACACCTACCTCCTGGAGCGTGTTCTTGATCTGGCCAACTGTTGTGAAGGGTGTTTTCTTCACCAGGGAAAGAATTCTTCGGTCGTCCACCACAGTTGTTTTCCATGATCTCCCGGGTCTTTTGGTGTTGCTGAGCTCACAAGTGCGTTCCTTCTTTTTGAGAATGTTCCAGACAGTTGTTTTGGCCATGCCTAATGTTCTTGCTATCTCTCTGATGGGTTTGTTTGGTTTCTTCAGCCTAATGATGGCTTGCTTCACTGATAGTGACAGCTCTTTGGATCTCATCTTGAGAGTTGACAGCAACAGATTCCAAATGCAAATAGCACACTTGAAATGAACTCTGGGCCTTTTATCTGCACATTGAAATTGGGGTAATGAGGGAATATCACACACCTGGCCATGGAATAGCTGAGAAGGCAATTGTCCCATTACTTTTGGTCCCTTAACAAGTGGGAGGCACATATGCAAACTGCTGTAAGTCCTACACCGTTCACCTGAGTTGGATGTACATACCCTCAAATTAAAGATGACAGTCTGCAGTTAAAGCACATTGTGTTTGTTTCATTCCAACTCCATTGTGGTGATGTATAGAGCCAAAGATGTTAGAATTGTGTCGATGTCCCAATATTTCTGGACCTGACTGTATATTTCTCTTTTTTTATTTCCATTCCTTTTATTTCTTCATCTTGTCAGATATTTCTGGCTAAGACTTCCAGAGTCAATATAAATAGCAAAGGGGACAGTGGACATCCCTGTCTGGTGCCTTTTTTAAATAAAAGTTCTCTGTCATGTCCCCATTTACCATCACCTTGGCTGACTGTTTGTGGTATATTGCTTTAATCATATTAATAGATCTCTCTCCAAAGTCCATATATTTTAGTTTTAATAACATAAATTGCCAATTAACATTGTCAAATGCTTTCTGTGCATCTAGAAACATCAACACTATTTGTTTTCCAGGGAGTATTTCATAATACTCCAATGTATTTAAAATCATTCTCATATTGTTTTTAATCTGTCTCTTTGGCAAAAATCCATTCTGGTCTAGATGTATACATTCATTCAAGTACTTTTTTAATCTCTCTGCTATTATCGAAGCATATATTTTATAGTCTGCATTCAGTAGAGATATTGGTTTATAGTTCTTTATCTGCATTAAGTCTGAATCATCTTTCAGTATAAGAGTGGTGTTTGCTTCCATCCATGAATTTGGTATTTTTGCTTCTAGCAGAACTTCATTATAAACTTCCAACATCACTGGGCTTAATATCTCTTCTAGTTGTTTATAAAATTCTGCTGGGTAGCCCATCAGGCCCTGGTGTTTTATTATTCTTTTGTCTCTTAATCGCTTCTGTCAATTCCCTCATGGTTATTCATTCATTCAACATATCTTTAACTGTTTCAGGTACTTTAGGGAGTTCAGATTGTTCCAAATATTGTTGTATTTTATTTTCCAGAATTTTCTCTTTATCATACAGTTTCTCATAGTATTCTTTTATTATAGTTTTTTTCTCCTCATTCTGATAATGAAGGGTCCCTTTCTCATCTATTAATCAATGTATCATTTCCCCCCCTTTTTCAGTTTATATGCCAACCATCTTCCTGGTTTATTCGCCTTTTCAAAGAAATTTTGTTTTGCACTTTTATTTTTTTGTGCCAATTCATCTTTTTCCCAATACATTCATTTTATGTTTTATTAAATCTATTTTTTAATTTCCTTTTTTGTGGTTCTTTCTGTAATTCTGATTCTAATCTTTTGTGTTCTTCTAACATTTTCTTGTTTTGTTTCTTCTTGTTGTTTTTCTTCCCCATGTGAGTTATAACTAGTTTATGCTTTAGCAGTAGCCCATAAAATTTGCAGGGAAGTCTCTTCTTTCCTGTTCTCCTTAAAAAAAAAGTCCAGTTCTTTTTCCATATTTTGTATAAATTCTTTATCTTGCAATATCGCTTGATTCAATGTCCATCTCCAATTTCTTTTTTGTCCTTCCCATACAATTTTTACAGGATTATGATCTGCCCAGATATTGGGTTCTATTTCTATCTCTTGTACACATGTCTTCAATTCTGATGACATCCATACCATGTCTATTCTAGACCAAAGATTTATGTCTATTGGAATAGAATGTGTAGTGATTTTTCTTAGGGTGTGTTTCTCTCCATACATCTTGGGTTCCTATTTCTTCCATCATTTTAAAAAAAAGTTTTAGGGAGTGTTTTCCTAGCTTTTCTACCCAGGTGCAAACTCCAGCCAGTCCAAAGGGGAAGAGGACCCCGTGCAAGCCGACAGACAAAGGAAGGCTTGCCCAGCAAGCTGTCGAGGTCCCCCACCATGCCAAAGGGGAGGAAACTCCGGCTTTGAAGGCCCCTCCAGGCACTACAAGTGACAGCAGTGAGGCCAGCAAAGAGGACCTGATGGTAAGTGAAGCCATCCATCCCTTTGCCATAAAATCCCAGATAGTGGTGCTCAGGACGGGAGCCCAAGGGGACATTGAGGCCATCATAGACACCAGGTGCACTAGATGCCTAATCAGCCTTCCCACAGTCCAGAAGCCAGGGATAAGCACAACGCCCTTTTCGCACCCCATATGCTTTGAGCAAGTAGATGGGACATTAATAGGCGGAGCAATATAGACCGCCTAGACCAAACTAGTGAGATTGGAGATGGACCACCATTGGGTGCTCATACACTTCATGGTGGTACCAAAAATGACAGAGTCAGTCATCCTGGGCCTTGCTTGGTTGGACAAGTGGGGACCCACCATCACATGGGAGGTTGGCTACCAAAAGCTAAAGATCAGAGTGGGGTCCCAGCCACCCCTCTCCCGGGGCAAGGCCAAAGCCACCCAGCGATCCCAGGACGGGCGAAACAGTAGCTGCTGCTGCTGATGTGCCACCGGGCTGCCCCCAGGTACCCAAAAAGTATGGAGACCTGGCAGATGCATTCAGCGAGCATGAATATAATGCCCTACTCCCCCACCGACCCACTGACTGTGCGATAGAATTTGTGCCAGGGGCTAAATTGCCCAAACCGAAAATGACCCCCCGGGAAATGGAGGAGCTGAGAAAATACATTGACACCAACACAGTGAGGGGGTTCATTCAGCCCACCAAATCTAGGGTGGCTGCCCCAGTGCTCTTTAAAGAGAAGAAAGATGGGTCGATGAGGCTCTGCGTGGATTTCCATAGAATTAACACAGTATGCGTGGAAAACACCTACCCCCTGCCCCTGATGAAGGACATGCTAGCCCACCTGGTGAGGGGTAAGGTGTTCACTAAGCTGGACTTAAGGGAGACATACTACCAGGTGTGAATCAAAGAGGGAGATGAATGGAAGACTGCCTTCAACTGCCCGTTAGGCAGCTTTCAATTTAAAGTCATGACATTTGGACTACAGGGAGCCTCCGCTGTCTTCATGCAGCTGATTAACGAGGTGCTGCATGAGCACCTCTACAAGGGGGTTTTAGTCTATCTGAATGACATTCTCATATTCAGCGAGACTATGGAAAGAGCTCAGTAAACTAGTACACCTTGTCTTGAAAAAACTCCTAGCAGCCAAGCTGTATGCAATGCTGTCAAAATGCAAGTTCCACAAGACCTCCCTAAACTACATGGGCTACCGAGTGTCAAACAAAGGAATTGAGATGGACCTGAGAAAAGTAAAAGCGGTGCTGGACTGGCAGCCCCCATGCACCCACAAGCAGTTCCAGAGTTTCCTGTAGTTTGCCAACTTTTATAGACAGTTCATCCTGCTTTTTACTGAAGTAGCTTTGTCCCTAACAGAACTACTGAAAATGGGGGGGGGGGGGGAGCTGCCCCAAAGCCAAGGCCAAGCCAGCCGCTGGCATGGTCTCTGGACTTCCAGTGGGCATTCAAGAGGCTGAAGATGCTCTTCGTGGAACCTCAAGGCACTAAAGAACCCCACCCCGGAAGCTCTCCCCCAAGCAGGTCCGCTGGGCGCAATACTTCAAGCGATTCAACTTTGAGCTGAAGTACATCCCAGGGGGGAAGAACCTGCTCGTTGATGCCTTGTCCTGAAAGCCGCAGTTCAACAGTCGTTGTGAGGAGGTCATCCATACCATCATCTCCCCACCTTCGCATCCTGCAGCTGAAACTATCACCAGACGCCAAGCCAGACGACAGGATGACCCAGGGAGGACAAGATAACAAATACCCTGAAATCCGTGCTTCTGGAAGACCAGTGGTTTGCTGACAACCAGGACGCCTTGACCCTGAGGGATGGACTGGCCTGGAAGGGGGGCAAACTATATGTCCCCTCCAGCCTGAGACTTCAGATCTTACAGTGGAGCCACGACTCCAGGCTTGCCGGACATTTTGGATTCCTAAAGACCCTGCACCTGGCCAGGAGGCAATTTTGGTGGGCTAGGGTGAAAGCAGATGTGGAGGACTATGTGAAGAGCTGTGCCACTTGTGCAGCCATGAAGAAGAGACCCGGGAAACTTCCCGGCCTCCTCCAGCAAGTGGCGGACCCAAGCCGACCCTGGGAAGAAATTGCCATGGACTTCATAGTCGATCTCCAGGAGAGTGGTGGAAACATGGTCATTTGGACCGTGATTGACTTGTTCTCAAAGCAAACCCACTTCACAGCTTGCTCAGGATTACCTTCAGCCAGAAAATTAGATAGGATGTTCATAAAGCAAATATACAGGCTACATAGGGTGCCCCACATGGTCATTTCTGATAGGGGAGTCCAATTCATGGTGAAGTTCTGGAGGGAGTTCCTGAGGGCCATAGGGTCCATGCAGGGGTTTAGCTCTGCTTTTCATCCGAGCACGAATGGGGTGACCAAACACACAAATGCCATGGTAGAGCAGTATTTGAGGTGCTACATGGACTACCAGCAATCTAACTGGGTAGACTTGCTGCCTTTCTCAGAGGTAGCCTACAATAACGTGGTGCACAGCAACACTAGCCAGACCCCTTTCCAAGTCACCAGTGGCATGGAATTTGTTCCCATGCCCAAATTACCCTGGGAGCCGCCATCCTCCCTTTCCTTGAACGAGTGGATGGAATCACTGAAGCAGGGCTGGGAGAATACAAAGCGAGCCTTAGTGGAAGTGGCAAAGTCTTATAAGATGCAAGCTGACAAGCGCCGCTCCCCCCAGCCTCCCTTCCGAGTCAGAGACAAAGTATACTTGTCAACAAAGTATCTAAAACTAAAGCTACCATGTAAAAAACTGGATCCCAAGTTCGTAGGGCCATTCCCAATAGTGAAAGTAATCAACCCAGTAACTGTTCAGCTTAGACTCCCGCACCTGTTAGGGAAAGTACATCAGGTCTTTCACAGCAGCTTGTTAAAGCTGGCAGTCGGCTCCCAGCTGAGACCAATAGACCGGGCCACTCCTAAGCCTATTGCAAGGAGAGACCCGTTATCAGGTTAAAAAAATTTGGATTCTTGTTTGCACCGAGGATGCTTGCAATACTTAGTCCATTGGAAGCCTGTTGTCTGAGGCTACCTGGGTCAAAAGTTGGGATGTGAAAGCTGACAGACTCATAAAGCAATTTCATGATATACACCTCAATAAGCCCAATGAACCCCCTGGGAGGGAAGGGGGGATTAATCCTGCTGCTACTAAAACTCCTCTGATTTTCTCATTAGAGGAGGTCCTCCTCAACTGAGGGGGGGCAGCCTGTCAGCCCTGGAGCCACCCCTGGAGCTAACCCTTGGCACTTCAGGGCTGCCAAATTATTTCCTCCACTTTCTGGGAACTCCATGATAAAGTCCATTGCTATTTCCTCCCAGTGTCATGACAGTTCGGCCACTCATTGTAACAATCCTGGGGGTTTCCCAGGTCTTTTTTTTTATTATTGCTGTGCATGTTGCACAGCTTTTTACATAGCTCTCAATGTCCTTTTTCATTGCTGGCCATCAAAATCTTTAGGAATCCAAAGTGGCCAGCTTGCTTGGAGTTGTGGCTTCTTTGCAGGACCTGGACCCAGAGGGTTCTGGGGATGTACAATTTTGGACCTTTCTATGCCAATACGTCTTGGGAGGTGAGGAGTTGTTGGTTCTCCCTGAACCAGGGGCCGGTTTGCAGCTCGGTTCTGAGTTTCTGAGTTAGCTCTTTCCCCAGCTCGCTCAATGCCTACAAGTCTGTTGTGTTGTAGTGACTTGTGCTGCCTTCTGGGGGATGGGAATGATGGCATTGACCACCTATTCCCACTTACTCTTGTACTGGGACATTCAGGACAAGGCATTTGCTAGAAGGTTTTTCCCTCCTGGGATGTATTTCAGTGTGAAGTCAAATCAGTTAAAATACTGCACCCACCGAACTTATCTGGGAGTGAGCTTCCAAGCAGTTAGGGATTTTTGTGATCAGTCCATACTTCAAATGGCACTTGGCTCCCTTCTAGGAAGTGCCGCCAGATTAATAGTGCCCAATGAACCATGAAAGCCTCTTTCTCCCACACTGCCCACCTTCGTTCAGTGTCAGTGAGTTTTCTGGAGGTGTAAGTGCATGATTGGAGGTTCCACTCCTTCTTCTTCTGGAGGAGGACTTCCCCTATGGCTACATCGCTGGTGTCTGCCTGAATGACAAATGGCTCCTTGGGGTTTCGATGCTTTAGGACTGGTTCCTCGGTGAATAGCTGTTTGAGTTTCTCAAATGCTCCCTGGCACTCCCAGGTCCACTCTAGCACCTGGCTGGGTCACGGTTTGCCCCCCCCCCCTTCCCTGTTTTTAGCAGTTCAGTGAGGGGCAGGGCTGTTTTGGCAAAACAGGGGATGAACTGCCAGTAGAAGTTTGTGAACCCCAAAAAACTCTGCAGTTTATTGTGGGTTCGAGGGGGTCATCACTCCAGGATGGCTTTGACTTTTCCTGGGTCCATTTCTACCCCCTCACTCAACATTTGATAGCATAGGTAGTTGAAGTGGGTCTTATGGAACTCGCATTTGGATAGCTTGGTGTATAGGTTTGTAGCCAGGAGTTTCTTTAGTACCTGGCAGACTCCTCCATTTCGGTGAAGATGAGAATGTCATCCAAGTACACCCCTCGTATAGATGCTCATGTAGCACTTCATTTATGAGTTGCATGAAGACCTCAGAGGCCTCTTGGAGCCCGAATGGCATTACTTTTAATTAGAAGCTACCCAGAGGGCAGTTAAAAGCAGTCTTCCACTCATCCCCCCTCTTTGATCCTCACTCTGTAGTATGCCTCCCACAGGTCTAGCTTGATGAAGATCTTTCCTTTTGCTAGATGGGTCAACATGTCTTTCATTAGGGGGAGAGGGTACATGTTTTCCACACACATGCGATTTATCCCCCTAAAGTCCACTCACAGTCTCATCATCCCATCTTTTTTCTCTTTGAACAGCACAGGAGCAGCCACCCAGGATTTTGCCAGCTGGATGAAGCCTCTGGCTAGGTTTTTATCAATGTACTCCCTTAGCTCCTTCATTTCTTTTGTGGTCATGGAGTAAATTTTGGGTTTAGGGAGCTTTGTGCATGGTAGGATCTCAATGGCACAGTCGGTGGGGCGATTGGGGTGTGTGTAGCACTTCACATTCTTTCTCACTGAACACCCCCGCTAGGTATCAGTATTCTTTGGGGATTAGCTGGGTCCCTGGTGGTTGCTCTGCAGCGGCTTTAAGGAGCTTGTCTCCTTCAATTTCTGCCCGGTGCTGGACAGTTTCTCCCTTCTGGCTGCCTTGGGGAGGGAGAGGGCCTATTCCGAGCCTCACTTTTCTCTCTCCCCCTACCCACTAGATCGTCGGGCTCCACTTGTCTAGCCAAGACAGTCCCAAAATCACTGCCTGCGTCATCTTTGGGACTATTACGAACTGGACGATCTCCCAATGTCAGCCCATCTCTAGCTGTACTGGTTCAGTGAGGTGCGTTGCAGGGGAGCCTCCTATCAGTGATCCATCAACTTGCTAAAACCTCATGGCTTGGGGCAGTCTTCTTGCTCTGTTCCATTGCTTCAGCACAGTCGGTAGGCTAATTAGGCACCTGGTGCCACCTGAATCTATTAGGGCATCCACCTTTCCCTTGATTCCTGACTTTGACACCACGATTCTTTTTTTTTTTTGGAAAAAGTATTTTAATTTTATTTCTCATAAACATATCTGAAATGTACAATCTCTTATCTATTGTTGATCATGCATATTCTCTTTTGACTTTCATATTAGTTCATTCTTCATCCTAAACAATTCAAGTATGCTCGGGGTTGCTCTTCTACCATTCCATCTCCCTTATTTTACAACAATCCTTCTTCTCCTTCTCCTCTTTCCCTTCCCTCCCTTCTTCTATCCTCTTCTAGTTTCTTCTTTCCTCCTCTCCTTCCCCTTCTCTCCTTCTCCTTCCTTTCCTCCACACCTCCCTTCTTCCTCCCTTCTAACCTTCTCTCCTACTCTTATTACCCCTCCCTTTCTTCCTCTCCTTTTCCCTTTCTTCTGTTCCTCCCTCTCCTTCCTCGCTTCTCCACTCCTCTCTATCCCTCTACTCCTCTTTCCATTCTCTCTCCATTGTTGTATTCATTTTCAATGCAATATTTTCCAAAATGGTATCCGAGCAACCCCAATTTTCTATTTATATTTACTTTCTTTTCAGTTCCTTTTCTATTTTACTGATTTCACACATATCATCATAAATGTACATTTATATAATAACATTTTTCCTCCCCCCCCCCCTTGTCCCTTTTCCATTTACACAGGTGTTATCTGGGTTTCTATTTTTTTGTCTTCTCTCTCATTTACTTATACTTTATCTAATTTATTAATCTATAAACTTTTATTCATATTTCTTTTCTAGCCATGCATAAAATCATCCCCATGTCTTGAAATACACCGATTCCTCTTTATCTTTTATTCTTGATGTTAACTTATTCATTTCTGCACATTCTAACATCTTTATTACCTCTCCTTCTGACAGGATTTTTTCTGCCTTCCACTTTTATGCAAATACAATTCTTGCCGCTGTTATTATATGAATAATCAAATAAATATCTTCTTTGCTATATTTCTCTGGTAATATACCCAATAAAAATACCTCTGGTATTAATTTTTTTAATAAATATTTTTTATTTTTTCAAACAAACATAACTTTCAAGAACGAAGTCTCGATCTGGTCATAGATAGGTACAACGCTTACATTTCTTTAACCAGCTCCATTCACAATTTCCCATTACATCTTTTAAAAGTAAAAATCAAAACATAAGAAGAATTTTTTTTAACATAGATTCTAGCATCTTAATCTAGACAATTCTATTATATCACCACAGATTTAGTTTCCAGGTAAACTTAACTCATTTTTATATCCATGTATCAATTCAAATTATATCTGTTTCTTCTCCAATTGTCTTCGTTACATCTTTTAACATCTGTTAAGGATATTGTTGTGTCACCACCAGAGTCATGGAGCTCATAAAGCAGAGTACCATCAGAAGTTTTTACGCACGGAAATGGTTTTGAGAGTAATTGTGAATAACATGCATGTCAGAGCGGCAATCTGCCCCATTACCTTGTGTGGGGTAATTACCCTCAATTTGAGTTGGATCTTGACTTTCTCCTTCTGTATACTCTTGAAAAATAAAACCAGAATACATCTTCTAATTAAACTCATATTTATTGCAAAGAAAATAAAACAACTTACTAATCTAAATTAGTTACATTTTTGGCAAAGATCCCAGCCTGACCTTAGCTGGCTGGAGAACAAAGGAAAGTTTTTTAGAAGAAGAGAAAGGAATGCAGGCATGCGCAGTAGATACTGATAAGAAACTTGGCAAGCTACAGTAAGTCTGACATTTCAGAAATAAAAAGCTCTGCTGGTAAATACAAAAACGCAGTGACAATGCAGACAAACTGGTTTTATATTACTTTACTTTGAGGGTAAAGCGAAATCATAGTCATTTAACAATCCAAGTCTTTAGCCATATAAAGTGCAATACAAGATCAATCCAGGGATATAAAATCTTCTTTCTAGTTTGTAGTAAAATACAAGGAACATTCAGGAACAATATAAAAACAATTCAATAAATATCAGGAAACGTTAATAAATAACGCATGATCGCAATATTGTTCTCCGACATACAATATTCTAATTTTATCATATTGCTCTGTATACTCTGCCATACATTCAAATATTGAATGTCAGTATATTTAGACCTCGTCTTCACTGCCAAATTGGTAGCCATTTTGATAGCGGCTTGGTTGCCCTCAAAAACTACAATTGGATAATCTACAGTTAAGCCGATATCTATCATTAGCTGTTTGTAATATATTAGGTCTGTGCACATTAATGACAAACAAGAAAATTCCGCCTCCATGATGGATAGACTAATATGCTTCTGCCTGATCGATTTCCATCCAATTAACAAATTCCCTAACATTATCGCAATACGTGATGTAGATTTTCTGGTAGATAAATCAGTAGTGAAACTAGCATCAGCATATGCAGTTAGTATAAGATCACAGTTAGGTTCCAAATATAATGCATAATGCATTGTTAACTTCAAGTATCTTAATATCCGCTTTGCAGCTTGTCAATGCCTCTCTGTTGTTTCTGCATTATATCTTGCTAATTGATTAACACAGTAGGAAATGTCTGGCCTCGACCAATTACTGATATATGATAGACTTCCTATCAAAAATTGATAAATCTCTTCACTGAATACAGGACTTTGTATCTCTCCATGTTTGAAATCCTGATCCATAGGAGTTTTTGCTGGCTTGCATGACTCCATATTATAGCGCTTTAACATTTGGATAATCTTGCTAGATCAAGACAGTTTATATCCTCTAGCAGTTCTTAGAACATCAAGACCTAAATAATGCTTTATATTACCTAGATTTCGTATTCTAAACTTATCCTGTAACAACTTTTTTTTTATTGAAAAAGTTTTACAATACAAGTTTATCATTTCCCCCCCCCCAATTTTCCCCCCTCCCTCCAACCCCCCTCCCTTCCCTTCCCTCCCCTCCCTTCCCTCCCTTGGCTTCCCTTACAAAAAAAATATTGTTCTTATATGTCTATCAAGATTAACCAAAAATATAGGTGAAATCCAAGTAACATATCAGATATTTTTAACATTAGATACTAATTGATCCCCCTTATTACATATCCCTAAACATTAACTAATCCCTATATAGCATATACATTATAATATTCCAGTGTCATCCTATATATAAAATAAAATTATTATATCTAATATATACTGTAACAATTCTTTATATAAAATAAAATTATTCTATCAAATATATGCTATCAAGCCAACATGTATATAAGCTTATCAAATATTTTTAAAAAATTCTCTTACATATCAATATAGTAAATATAGTAAAGCTAATTATCTAGGTTAATTAATTAATCCCCCTTCATACATTAGAAAGTAATCCTAATTTTCCCCCATTTACCTATCCCCAAACATTAACTAATCTCTATATTTTCAGTCAAATACTAACTGATACTTCTTAGTTTGATATTTCTTCTGCACATAATCCACCCACTTCTTCCATTCTTGAACAAAAACTTCATGGGTCCTTTCTTTTAAATATGCAGAAATCTTTGCCATTTCCGCAAAGTTAGCCATCTTCAAAGTCCATTCTTCTATAGTAGGTACACTATCTTTTTTCCAATATTGTCCAGTCAGTAACCTAGCTGCAGTAATCATGTATAAGATTAGTCTTGTTTCACTCGGTGGACAATCCTTAACTATACCCAACAAAAACAGTTGCGGAGAAAATTGAAGTTTCTTTTTCAAAACATTCTGCATAACCCACCAGAGTTTAATCCAGAAAGCTTTCATTTTTCTGCAAGTCCACCAAATATGAAAGAATGTAGCATCCAAACAATCACACCTCCAACATTTAGGTTGAACATTTGGATACATACATGACAACTTCTTGGGATCTAAATGCCACCTATAGAACATTTTATAAAAGTTTTCCCGCAAATTCTGTGCCTGAGTAAATTTAACATTCTGGACCCAAATCTTTTCCCATGTTTCCAACATAACTGGTTCTGCAAAATTTTGTGCCCACTTTATCATGCAATCTTTAACCAATTCACTTTCTGAATCTCTTTCTAACAATAAATTATAAACCCTTTTAATATGCATCGGCCCTTTCTGTTTTATCTGTATCACCAAATCTTCTTCATACAACATTAAACCAATTTTTTGATCTTCTCTCCATCTTGATTGTAGTTGAGTATACTGTAGGCAAATTAAGTTAATCTCTTCTTCCAACAGAGTTTTTAAAGATTTCAAGCTCCAGCTGCCCCCATCATTGAAAAGCATCTCTTTATATAAAGTCCCTCCGAGTGATTTTATATTCCGTATAATATGTCCAAGATTGATTGATTGATTGATTGATTGATTTCAATTTATATACCGCCCTTCTCCCCGGGAGGGGGACTCAGGGCAGTGAACAGCCAAATTAAAACACATATAATACAAATATTAAAAAATTTAAAATTAGATTAAATCGTTGGCATTCCAAAATAAAAGTCTCAAACCCCGTTAAAATACCTAATTTAAAACCCCAGAAATTAATAATACCAAAAATTTTAAAACCCCATTAAAATCAATCAAGCAAGGCCGGCTTGTTGGAATAAATAAGTCTTAAGGGCCTTTCGGAAAGCGCGGAGGTCCAGGATCAAACGAATTTCAGGAGGCAGCACGTTCCATAGGGCGGGTGCCCCCACAGAGAAGGCTCTCCCCCTGGGGGCCGCCAGCCGACATTGCTTGGCTGATGGCACCCTGAGAAGGCCCTCTCTGTGTGAGCGTACTGGCCGGTGGGAGGTTATCGGTAGCAGCAGGCGGTTCCGCAAATACCCTGGTCCTATGCCATGGAGCGCTTTAAAGGTCAAAACTAACACCTTGAAGCGCACCCAGAAGACCACCGGAAGCCAGTGCAGCTCACGCAGGAGAGGTGTCACGTGGGAGCACCCTGTCGCTCCCATAATCACCCGCGCGGCCGCATTCTGGACCAGTTGGAGCCTCCAGGTGCACCCCAAGGGGAGCCCCATGTAGAGAGCGTTACAGTAGTCCAGGTGAGACGTAACGAGTGCATGAGTGACCGTGCACATGGAGTCCCGATCCAGAAAGGGGCACAACTGGTGCATCAGGCGAACCTGATAAAAGGCCCCCCTGGCCACGGCCGCCATATGCCCTTTCAAGGACAGCCGTGAATCCAGGAGGACACCCAAGTTGTGAGCCCCCTCTGTGGGGGCCAATGACTCACCCCCAATAGCCAGCGATGGCACCAGCTGGCTATACCGGGACACCGGCATCCACAGCCACTCGGTCTTGGAAGGGTTGAGACGAAGCCTGTTCCTCCCCATCCAGACCCGCACGGCTTCAAGGCACTGGGACATTACTTCGAGGGCATCATTGGGGTGGTCAGGGGTGGAGATGTACAGCTGAGTATCATCAGCGTACAGTTGGCAACTCACCCCAACCACAAAGATCCAACCACAAAGGTATTTTGTAATCCAATTTAAACTGGTGCTTTTTCCAGACTCTCATCAAAGCATTTCTCAGTATATGACTTCTGAATACATTATCCACTTTATTTTCATAAAATAAGTATGCATGCCAACCAAAGTCCAAATCATGGCCTTCTATATTCAAAATTTCAGTCTTTATTGATCCAAACCAATCACTCGCTTGTGTTAACGCTGCTGCTTCATAATATAACCGTAGGTTTGGAACCTTAAGGCCACCTCTTTCCCGAACATCTTGAATAATTTTCAGTTTTACTCTTGGCTTTTTCTCATTCCAAATAAATTTATTCAATCCTGATTGCCATTCAGCCAAAATTTTATCACTTTTAAGCACCGGGATCATTTGAAACAAAAAGAGAAATCTAGGTAGAACGTTCATCTTAACTGCTGCTATTCTGCCAAGTAAAGATAGTTGCAGTTTTTTCCAAGTTTCCAAATCTTTTTTAACCTTACGCCACAAAACTTCATAATTATTTTGAAAAAGTTTTATATTAGAAGCTGCAACCTGGACTCCTAGATATTTCACCTTTGAAACTATTTAAAAACCTGCCAACCTTTCCAGTTCACTCTTTTGTGGTTCCAACATATTTTTAACTATCATCTTAGTCTTTTTCTGGTTTAGTCTAAATCCTGAAACCAAACCATATTCTTCTATAATGTTTTTCATCTGGATGATTGATTCCAAAGGTCGTGTTAGGGTAACCACCAGATCATCTGCAAATGTCCTTGTTCTGTATTCCTTTTGCCTAATAACTATTCCATTCAAAATATTCAAATCCCGTATTGAATTCAACAAGACTTCTAAGGTTAAAATAAACAGCAGTGGAGATAACGGACAACCTTGTCTTGTTCCTTTTTGTATATTGAAATTAGTTGTTAAACTCCCATTGATAACAATTTGTGCTGTCTGTTCTTGATAGATTGCTGATATCACCTGTATAAACTGATCCCCAAAGTTCATTTTAAACAAAGTCTTTTTTAGAAAATCCCAATTGACTCGATCGAAGGCCTTTTCCGCATCCAGGAACACCAGCACTGCAGAGATCTGTTTACTTTTCTCAAGATATTCCAATAAATCTATGAGTTGCCTTACGTTGTCTTTCATGTATCTGCCCTCTATAAATCCCACTTGGTCATGATGAATCACCTCTTGGATAACTGTCATCAATCTGTTGGCTAATACTTTTGCAAAAATTTTGTAATCCGTATTCAAGAGAGATATTGGTCTAAAATTTTCTGGTTTTGTAGAACTTTCCTCTTTTGGTATCAGTGAAATAAAGGCCGTCTTCCATTAAGGGGGTATATTTTCCCCTTGTTGTATACTACAAAATAAGTCTTTAAGATGTTCAATCATTTCTGTTTGTAAAGTTTTATAATACACTGCTGTCAAGCCATCCGTCCCTGGAGCTTTTGCTGTTTTCAGTTGTTTTATTGCAAATAAAATCTCTTCAGATGTTATTGCATAATCCATTCTTTCCTTTTGTTCTCTAGAGATTTTTGTAACTCTCCTCCCTTCGAGATATTCATCTATAAGCTCATTCTTTATATTATCTTTATGATATAATTTAGAATAGTAATCTAGAAAAGCTTGTTTTATTAAATTTTGTTGAAAAACTTTTTTGCCTCTATATTCAATGGTATCAATTATACGAGAACATCGCTGTTTTCTCAGAGTATAAACCAACCATCTGCCCGGTTTATTAGCGTTACAAAAGGTATTATGTTTTGCAAATTGTAAATTAGTTGCCGTTTGTTCAGCCATGAGCATTTGAAATTGATCTTTCAAGAGTTTTATAGTTTCCTGTAATTTATTATCAGTCGGATTCTCAATGTGTAATTGTTCCTTTTTCTTTATTTCTGATTCCAGTTCTGTTCTTTTCTTTTGTTGGATTGACTTGTGTTTAGAATTCATGTAGATCAGTACACCTCTCATGTATGCCTTACTTGCGTCCCAAACAATTTCAATAGGTGTACCCTTATTCAAATTCATTTGAAAAAATTCCTTCACATATTTTTTAAGTTCAGATATATTCTTTTCATATCTAAACAAATTCTCATTCAGTCTCCAAGACCTTCTCTCCTTCTTCCCAAATTCTATTTCCATCCATATCGGGCTGTGATCCGTTAGAGTCCTGGGAAATATCTTAGTCTTTGTCATTTTAGTAAGTAAGTCAAATGTGATCAATATAAAATCAATCCTAGAAAAAGATTTATGTCAATCTGAGAAAAATGTAAAGTCCAATTCCTTCGGATGTTGAACTCTCCAAACATCTTTCAGTTCTAAGTCCTCTTTCATCGCGAAGAAAGTCTGTGGTAATTTGATCGCTGTTTTGGCCAATGTCTTTTTGTCTATAGTTGTATCAATCACGCCATTCCAATCTCCCATAATCAAAATTGACTTATAATTCCATTGCAATATTTTAGCATATAATAATTTATAAAAACTTTCCTGCTGTTGATTTGGGGCATAAATTCCAATCAAAAGCAATGAGTCATTCTGTATATTTATCTCAATTGCAATATATCTTCCAGCATCATCTGATTCTATAACTTTAACTGGCAATCTTTTAGAGATATACAACACTAGTCCATTCTTCTTCCCAGTACTGGAATATATAAAATGTGTTCCTAATTTAGAATTTATCAAATATTTTTGGTCCTGTGTTCTAATATGAGTTTCTTGCAGACAAACAACATCATTTTTGAACTGTTTCAAATAATGAAATATTTTCCTTCTTTTCTGTGGAGAATTCAGTCCATTCACATTCCATGACAAAAATTTAACTGTCATTTGAAGTTTCATGAAGCGAATCGAGCAATTGCCAAAGATTCTGTTGCACAGCGGTAGTCTTTGGTCTCGCTCCTCCCACAGCTTCTGATTTCTGTGATTTCCCATTAGCCCCCTTCTCTTCTTGTGGTACAGTGGACCTCTGCTGTTTTTGCTTCTCTAACCTTTGCTTCTCTGCTGCACGAGTTATACGTTGATCTTTTGGTTCCTGCGCCAACAGTTCAAGGTCCAATTCTACCTCTCTTGTGCTTCTGGGGTGCTTTATTTTAGGCTCTGGGAAATCCATAAGAAGATCATCTGAGAAACCACCTACTGCTCCTTGAGATTCTTCTATTGCTCTGTGAGTTTGTATTGCTTCTAATTCCGCTTGCCTGGACAATTCCTCAGTCCCTCTTTCAAGATCTTTATCTTTAACAACTTCTTCTATAGTTAACAACGTGGATGAACGTGGAGATGTTGCAGCTCTTTTAAGAATGTTGTAGTAAAAATGTTCTGCCTTTTCCACAGTGTTTAAACGGTATCTTACATCTTCATATCTCAAAATTATGCCAACTGGGGCATCCCATCTGAATGGAATCTGACATCTTTTCAATTCATTCACCAAAAATCCATAATCCTTTCTGTCTCTTAACATCTTAGGTGGTAATTCTTTATAAACACCAATTTGATTGCCTTCAACTTGAATATTGGCCAGAAAAGATTTTTGCAAAACATCATTCCTCAACCTTCTGTCAGTAAAGTAAACCACAACATCTCTAGGCAAATTCCTTTGTCTTGCCACATGAGAATTCACCCTGTAAATCTTGTCAATCCTACTAAAAATTAGCTTGGGATCAATCTTTAACAACACAGCCAATGCCTCTACACAAACTGCTCTCAAGTCTTCTCTGTTGTTTTCCCTTATTCCCCTCAATCTTATAGCAAACTCCATTGCCCGAAATTGGATCATTGTAACTTCATCTTCAATTCTTTGGGCTCTAACATCAGCTTTAAAAAAATTCTCTTCTGCCACTCTCTTGTTAGATTCAACTTCTATATTTAATTCATCCACTTTTTTCTCCACCGCCACCACTGCATCTGAGAGACCAGCAACTGCTTTGGTTATATTTTGATTCAGCTTGTCATATTTTTCTTGTACCAGCTCCTTCATTTCAATTTGATTTTTTTCCATTTTTTCAACAACACTTCCTAATGTCTTAGCTATAAAAGCTTTCAAATCCTCATTTCCAATTTCTTGAGCTTGACTCTGAGTCTGCATTTGTGGCTTAGCTGGCTTTTCCTTTGTCTGATGAGTGGGGGAATTCCCCCCTGATTTAGTTTGTTTTGAAGCCATGCCTCTGCACAATCTTAGCCTCTCCAAAAAAGAAAATCTCCCTCCTTTTCCACTTATTCCAGCTTTTCTCCCCAGTTTTACAAGGAAAGGAGTTAAGTCAATTTTGTTTCTTTTTAAAATCCTGTTAGAATGTTTCTTTTAAATGCTTCGAGGCAGGCTTAACTCTCACTTTCACTTTTCAGTTTGCCTTCTTCCGTTTAAGCCAGTCGCCATTTTCTCAAGCACTTTCCCCCATTAAGACTCTTTTATTAAAAGTTAGTAAAAAGACAAATACTTGCTTTTTTCCCTTTTAAAAAAAATCCAGATTTCACCAAGTTTTGCTTACTGTAGACTTCTGATGTTTTGGTGGAGTTGCTCTCGTCGTCTGGCTCTGCTGCTGCAAACAGAGGTCCCTCGCTGCGCGGAGCTTCAGTGAGCTGGAAGGGGAGCCTTCACCCTGAGCCCTCCCCAGGACAAAAAAAGGATCCTGGGGGCAACTCAGGGGGCTCTACCTGGTTCCACCGGCTCTATCCGCTCTTCCGTCCTAAAGAGCGGATTTTGCGAGCCGCCTGACAGCTGTGAGGCAGCTCCAACGCGCAACGAAGCCGGCGGTAATAAAAAGACCATCCGGCAACGACAGAGACGCCACCGGAAGCCCCCGAATGAGGGCTTCTTGTCGTCGTAAGTGCGGGGGAAGTATGTGACTAAGAACTGGTAACCAGTAACTAGGTGTAGATTTTATACACCCAGTAATTAGCCTCACTGTATGGTTAAGTTGAACATCAATAAGTCCTGTATGTGAGATGTTTATCCATACAGGTGCACAGTATTCCACTGCAGAGTAGCAAAGCCCAAGGGCTGCATATCGAAGAGTTGGGGCTGAAGCTCCCCAAGTTGTTCCGCATAGTTTTTGTGAGATGTTATTTCTGCTGTTAACCTTGGCATCCATATTCTGAATATGTTTTTTTAAAAGACAGGGTCCTGTCTAAGGTAACCCCCAAGTATTTTGGTGTTGCCTCATATGGGAGCAGTTTGTTGTTTAGATATACATTGAGTTCTCTTTTTGCCAATTTGTTGTTAAGGTGAAAACATGATGTAACTGTTTTATTTACACTTGGGATTAACCTCCATCGGTGGAAGTATGTGCTTAAAGTTGTAAGGGCGGCTGTAAGTATGCCTTCTGTAACTTCAATGTCCTTGTGGCTATATGCTAATGCCAGGTCGTCAGCATAAGAGAACTTTGTTGATTGTGTGGGTGGTATATCGGAAATGTATAAGTTAAATAAAGACGGGGCCTGCACGGAGCCCTGAGGGAGTCCGTTATTCAGGTGCCTTTGCTTACTGATTTTGTCACCCATGATTTTTGATTTTGATTTTATTGGATTTATATACTGCCCTACTCCCGAAGGACTCAGGGCGGTGTACAGCCAACAATAAAAATACATAAGTACAAAATTTAAAACCAACTAAAAACAGATTAAATAAATTTGGCCCAGACAGAATTAAAACACCCCCAAATAATTTAAAACAGATTAAAATTTAACACTAAAAACGGAGAGTGGTTAGGCCAGGCCCGCCTGGCGAAATAAAAAAGTCTTAAGAGCGCGGCGGAAGGTGGGCAGATCCAGGATCCTCCGTATCTCCGGGGGGAGCTCGTTCCAGATAGTAGGTGCCACCACACAGAGAAAGCTCTCCCCCTAGGGGCCGCCAGCCGACATTGTTTGGCTGACGGCACCCGGAGGAGCCCCTCTCTATGAGAGCGTTCTGGCCAGTGGGAGGCTATTGGTGGTAGTAGGCGGTCCTGCAAGTACCCAGGTCCTAAGCCATGGAGCGCTTTAAAGGTAGTAACCAAAACCTTGAAGCACACCCGGAAGACCACTGGGAGCCAGTGCAGCTCGCGCAGGAGAGGTGTCACATGGGAACGCCATGTCGCTCCCATCATCACCCACGCGGCCTCACTCTGCGCCAGTTGGAGCCTCCGGGTGCTCCTCAAGGGGAGCCCCATGTAGAGAGCATTACAGTAGTCTAGACGGGAAGTGACAAGGGCGTGAGTGACCGTGAGCAAGGAGTCCTGATCCAGAAAGGGACGCAACTGGCGGATCAGGCGAACCTGATAGAAAATTCTCCCGGCCACGGCCGTCAGGTGCCCTTCCAAGGACAGCCGTGAATCCAGGAGGACGCCCAAGTTACGAACCCTCTCCGTGGGGGCCAATGATTCGCCCCCAATAGTCAGTGATGGCGCCAACTGACTATATCGGGACGTCGGAAACCACAGCCACTCGGTCTTGGATGGGTTGATCCTGAGCCTGTTCCTTCCCATCCAGATCCGCACGGCCTCCAGGCACCGGGACATCACTTCAAGGGCATCGTTGGGGTGGTCTGGGGTGGAGATGTACAGCTGAGTGTCATCAGCGTACTGATGGTACTTCACCCCAAAACCACGGATGATCTCACCCAGCGGCTTCACATAAATGTTGAACAGAAGGGGCAAGAGGACCGATCCTTGTGGCACCCCACATATAAGGGGCCTCGGGGTCGACCTCTGCCCCCCTGCCAACACAGACTGTGACCGGTCAGAGAGATAGGAGGAGAACCACCACAACACAGTGCCTCCCACCCCCATCTCTACCAACCGGTGCAGCATGATACCATGGTCGATGGTATCAAAAGCCGCTGAGAGGTCTAACAGGACCAGGACAGAGGAGCACCCCCTGTCCCGAGCCCTCCAGAGATCATCAACCAACGCGACCAATGCCGTTTCCGTGCTGTACCCGGGCCTGAAACCCGACTGGAACGGATCTAGATACGTCGCTTCATCCAGGTGCCGGGGAAACTGTTTTGCAACCACGCTCTCAACAACCTTCGCCACAAAGCGAAGGTTGGAGACCGGACGATAATTTACCAACATTGCCGGGTCCAGGGAAGGCTTCTTGAGGAGAGGCCTCACTACCGCCTCTTTCAAGGCGGCAGGGAAGACACCCTCCCCCAATGAAGCCTTTATAATCCCCTGGAGCCAGCCTCGTGTCACTTCCCGGGAAGCCAGCACTAACCAGGAAGGACACGGGTCCAATAAACACGTGGTCACGTTCAGTCCACCCAGTATCCTGTCCACATCCTCAGGGGTCACAGGATCAAACTCAGCCCAGATAACATTCTCAAGACCTGCCCTTCCCCCGAGACCACCCAGTTGGAATCCAAATCTTCCCGAATCTGAGTGATTTTGTCATGCAGATATTGAACAAAATCCTCGGCTCTACCCTCCAAGGGGTCCTCCCGCGCTTCCTGGTGGAGCAGGGAGCGGGTCACCCTAAACAGGGCAGCCGGGTGGTTATCTGATGACACAATAAGAGCAGCAAAATAGCTACATTTCGCTGCTTTTATCACCACTAGGTAAGTCCTAATATGGGATCTTACCAGTGTCCGGTCAGATTCAGAAAGACTGGCCCTCCAACTACTCTCTAGGCATCTTTTCCGGCGCTTCAACTCCCTCAGCTCCTCAGTAAACCAAGGAGCCAAGTGAGATCGACGCCGGGTCAGAGGCTGCAAAGGCACAACCCGATCCAGAGCTCCAGCGGCCGCCCTATCCCAGGCAGCCACCAGGTCTCCAGCCGAGGCGTGTGCCAGAGCCTCAGGGAATGGCCCAAGCTCCATCTGGAACCTATCAGGTTCTATCAGGCGCCTGGGGCGGAACCATCTTACCGGCTCCGCCTCCCTGTGGCAGGGTATTGCAGTTCGAAAGTCAAAACGAAGGAGAGAGTGATCTGACCACGACAAGGGTTCGATGACTATGTCCCCTATATCAAGATCTCTCAACCACTGTCCAGAGACAAAAACCAGGTCCAGTGTGTTTCCCCCCGTGTGGGTAGGGCCATGAATTAACTGGGTCAGGTCCATAGCTGTCATGGAAGCCATGAACTCCTGAGCCACCTCAGATATCTCCCCCACAGACGGCAGGTTGAAATCCCCCATGACCATAAGCCTGGGAGTATCAACCGCCACCGCGGCGATGACGCCGAGAAGCTCGGGCAGGGCTGCTGCCACGTGGCAGGGAGCCAGGTATGTGATCAGCAAACCCATCTGAACCCCATGACCCCATTTCACAAGGAGGGATTCACAACCGGCCGTCTGAGGAACAGTGGCCTCCCTCGGTTTCAGACTTTCTCTAATAATAACCGCAACCCCCCGCCCCTCCCCTGTGACCTCGGCTGATGAAATGCTTGGAAGCCCAGCGGGCACATTTCAACGAGGGGCACCCCCCCCTCGTGGCCCAACCAGGTCTCCGTAACACCTGCCAGGTCCGCACCCCCCTCCTGAACAAGCTCACAGATGAGGGGGGCTTTATTTACTGCAGACCTGGCATTGCACAGCATCAGCTGAAGGCCCGGGCCCTGAGGGTCTGTGCAACCTAGGGAGTGGGAGGAGCCTTGGGGGCCGGAACACGCTACCGCTCGTAAACAGCGGGCGCGTGTTCCCCTGACACGATATGGCCTCCTGCTCCCGCCATATCTACCCCTCCCACCTACAGTAACGATATTCAATATACTCTCCGGATCCACTCTAACCCCCTCCACAACCCCGGGTCCCACACTCCCCCCACCACTCTTTACAGCTCGACCCAACCCTCCCCTTGGTGGGTTGTCCCCCCTACCCACTATCCCCTCCACCCCCCTCCTGGAACCCCTTAAAAGTTTAGATAAAAATTTACATAAAAAACCCCTCAGCCCCCTCTTAGCGACATGCCACCTCTCTGGGTCCCAAAACCCGTCATCGAGGTAGGCCCTCGATAACGTGGAGGGCCACACCTGATGACTTGAAAGGTCCTTGCTGAAAGCATGTTAGGAGCCTGGATAGTTCAGCAGTCTAAAAGCATTGTGATTAACACCAGATGTCTGCAATTACTGTAAGTTCAAATCTCACCAGGCTCAAGGTTGACTCAGCCGTCCATCCTTTCTAAGGTAGGTCAATTGAGGACCCAGTTTGTGGGGGCAATAAGCTGACTTTGTATAAATATATAAAAGTATGAAGGCTATTGCTTAACGCATTGTAAGCCGCCCTGAGTCTCCGGAGAAGGGCGGCATATAAATGATTTTTTAAAAAAAAAATTAGGTGGCCCATAGTCCTACAGGGGACAGCGTGGAGGAATTTGTTTAATAGGCCCTCCCTCCATGCTGTGTCATATGCTGCTGTGAGATCCACAAATACAACAGATGTTTTCAATTTATTCTGATAGCTGCTTTCAATATGGCTTGTAAGACTAAGGACCTGATCAGCACAGCTCCGATAAGATCTAAACCCAGCCTATTCAATCGGTATTTGTTCATTAATTTTCTGTCCAATTCTGTTAAGTATCAACCTTTCAAGTAGTTTATAACAGATACTTAGAGCAATGGGCCAATAGTTTTCTGGCTTATTGCTTTCTTTTCTGGGTTTTAATATGCCGATTACCTTGGTTCTTTTAAATTCTGGAGGGAGCCTACTGGAAGTTAGGATATCTGTATAGAATTTTGCCAGCCATTCCCTCATGCAAGGTCCAGAATGGATGATAAATTCTGGCATTACTCCATCAAATCCAGAAGATTTTCCAGTTTTGACATTCTTCAGGGCAGTGTCTATTTCAGCTGCTTGGAAGGGTCGGGTGTATTCCTGGTTAGGCAATCCCAGAGTTTTTAGATGCTTTAGTTCTCTTTTCACTAGTTTAGTATGTTTCTTATCATGGGGTACTCTAGTTAAGTTGACAATTTGAGTTGCTACTTGATCTGGAGTAACCGCTTGTTGTTTGCGTTGAGCTGGTTGGTCTCCTCCCAGTTTTCTCAGTAGGCTCCATGCCTTCCTGCTTGAGTGTTTAAAATCTAATCCAGACGTAGTTTGCTCCCATTTCTGCCTACGCGCCAGGTCAAGATTATCAAGAAGTTCATTGGCTATCTCAGCATCATCATTCTCTAAAAGTTTTTGGTACAAGTTTCCACAAGTTTCATTCCATCCAGGGATATATTCCTTGCGGAAGCCACGTGGGATGGATTTTTTAGCCGATGACATAATTGCTCCAACAAAGCAATAGTAGCTGTTACTAATTGCCAGAATATGTCCTATTGTGTTCTCAAGATCCATCATGTACTTTTCCCAGTTAGCCTTCTTCAAGTTCCACCTTGGTCGAGGTATAGATCTAATAATAGGTATCTTTATTCCTGTCTTAATGATGACAGGTCTATGTTGGCTATGGGGGAACATTGGTAGCACTTGCCAGAAGGCAGGTATAGGTTTGGTATTATCTTGTGTAACAAAACATAGGTCTGGGTTGTACTCTTTCTTCCATACAGCTGATTTAAAAGTGCCTCGATCTTTAGCATGAAAAACTAGGTATAGATTGTTCTGCTCTGCCCATTCGCAGAGGGTCTCGCCGTTAGTATCATTAAGCGTATATCTCCATTGAGTATGATGGCTATTAAAATCTCCTATGTAGATGCCCAGGTGTGGAATCCTTGGAAGAACTGTGTTAGGTCAGGAGATAGTAGGGGGCTTATAGATGTTCATAACTTGGGTATCTCCAATGGAAGGTAAGACCAATGGCAGGGGAGGGAAATCCTCCCTGGACTCACCATGCTCAGCTGAACTGCTGCCTGGGGGGGAGGCTCAGCCACCTCAGCCACCTCAGCCACCTTTCGGGACTACCTCTCTGCTTCTGCAAGGCCTCCAGGTGGGGGGCCTGATAGAAAGCACCTGGTCCAGGCATATAGCCTAGAAACCACAGCCTGGAAAGCTCCCCGCTCCCTGGCAGGCCAGTGCACCCAGGTGGAGGAGTTGCTCCAGGATGACCAAAGGGCCAGTCCTGTGACTACTACAGCTCTGGAATATGGGACCGACTTTCCCACCAACGTCAGCAAGCCACCATCAGTCTGCCCATCTTCATTTTCCTTCACTCAGATTGACCAAGCTTCTTGAGAGAAGGAACACAAAAGAGGTTTCCAGGCTGTGTGCCTGGACCAGGTACTTTATGATTTTGTTATAATTAAATAAGCATTTATAATTTTGTTATATTAAATAGATGCATTTCATATTAATAAAATGGAAGTTCTCTGATCATTATTTTACAAATCTACTTATCTTTTAAAAAAAATTCATATTAGTGGTCTGCAGGATTTAAAATTATGAATTTGGTGGTCGAAAAGGTTGAAGACCCCTGGTTTAAAGTACCTCTATTTACAGATAACAGATTTAAATGTTATATAAAGAATCATCTTACAGGGGAGATGGGCAGCATAAAAATGTAATAAATAAATTAAAATGAAAGCTGCAGCTTTGAAATGTGCATAGACCTACAAATAATGAGCACACTGTCAGTAGCTGAAGTTATCAGTCATCAAAAACTGTACGTTTTGTAGTAAATTGGTTTACATATAAAATGTTTGCAGATCTTATGATTCATTCTGTCCAAAAACATCCTTCAGTTTACTAGCGCTAAGACAGAAAGGCCGGTCGGCAGCTGATTACATCCGAGACTTTCACCGGGTTGCTGGTAAGTTGCAGGTCTGGTCAGAATGACTGCTGGTCCACCACTTCAAGGTGGGCCTGGACCGCACATTACGCCAGGCCTATCCTTTCTGGGGCCTTCCTCACTGGCTGAGTGACAGATACCAGGTGGCCATTGAGTTGGATGCTGAGCTGCGGGAGTGTCGCCCCAAGGGGGAGCTGGGTCCTGGACTATGGAGGTTCATGAAGCGACCACCTATCACTACCAGTCCCACCGGTGAGAGCAGCTCAGCCACTGCTTCAGTGTTTCTGGTTCGTCCAACTGGGCCACCATGTGGCCGAATGCCCGGCCTGTACTCCACAGGCTAAAACTGGACCTCCCAGGTCAGGGAAAGACAAGAAGTCACCATGGAAAACCCCTGAGAAGTCCAGGGCAGTGCACCAAGCGGTGGAGACCCCAGCATCACCAGCTAAGGAGGGGGAGGCAACGGCGGCAGGGGAGTACCAGCTAACCTCCTACAACAGTGAGGACAATGGGGAAGGGGACCTGATGGTGAGTGGGCCCATCCACCCCTTCGTCATTCCTGTGGCTATAATGGCCCTGCAGTCGGGTCGAGGTGGCAGGTATGAGGCCCTAATTGACTCAGGGTGCACCAGGTGCCTGATCAGCCAGTCGGTGACTACTGACTTAGGGATATGGGTTAGGGAGATGCCCAGGATCCTTGTTGGGGGGGTCCCGGCCACTCATGTCATGGAGCCGGTGAGTGCTGGAGATGGGCCAACATTGGGAGATGAGCTGGTTCATCATAGTACCTACAATGACCAAATCTATAATCTTGGGGTTAGCCTGGCTGGATAAGTGGGGCCCCACGATTTGGTGGGAAGGCAGGTATTGGAAGTTGAGGATAGGAACCAGCCCCAGGCCCCCTCTGCACGAACAGGCCCAGGTACGAGGGGAGGGAGCAATGGATGATGGGGGGGACAACCTGTACGAGCCCAGACTCTGGGCCACCTTTCCTTTCCCCAGGCTTATGTGGACTTGGCAGAGGTGTTTAGTGAGAAGGAGTGTGATGTGCCGCCTCCATATCAC
This sequence comes from Coluber constrictor foxii, assembly GCA_038048745.1. Taxonomy (NCBI): domain Eukaryota; kingdom Metazoa; phylum Chordata; class Lepidosauria; order Squamata; family Colubridae; genus Coluber; species Coluber constrictor. The sequence continues at coordinate 42,081,729 of CM075966.1, read as the reverse complement.
ACCACCAATTGTGCCATCAAAATCCTCCCCAGGGCAAAGCTACCAAAGCCCAAAGTGTATTTGATGATGCCAAAAGAGATGGGGGAGCTGCAGAGTTATATAGAAAAGAACCTAGCTATTCTTAATTATTATCTGGCTTATTAAACTCTTTGGAAGCCAAAGTGAGGGGTGTCCTGATGATGGTTTAGGTCCAGAGCTCAGACCTTTGAGACCTTGTGAGGAGGGGCAGGGTTGCTTCCTCGCAAGCAGCCTTGCTGACCTTCCCTGTGCCTGTCTCCACTCTGCTCTCCTCACCCGCAGATTGGGTGGGGGAGGGAGGTGTTCCTCATTGGAGGTGCTCTGGAGCCTGTCATCTCTGCTGGCTCACTACAGCTGATCCACTCCTGCAGGCAGCTCTCCATCAGGTTGGCCACCTACCCCCTGCCAGACAGCCCTGGCACTGCCTTGTTCTCAACCCCTGGACTCTCAACTCTGACCAAGAGAATCAGGATCAGGATCAGGATCAGGATCAGGATCAGGATCAGGATCAGCATCAGCATCAGCATCAGCATCAGCATCAGCATCAGCATCAGCATCAGCATCAGCATTACAAATTTTGGCTTCCAGGTTGGTGCAGGAGGCCTTCCAGGCCCAAAATGGGCCGCGGGGAGTGGGTGGGGGAGGCTCATGCTGGCAAAGAGGCTGCAAATGCAGGCCATTCATGCTAGCAAAGAGGCAGCAGCAGTAGCAGGCTACTGTCTCAGGGAGGAGTCATGCCCAGCTTCTCTAACAAAGGTCGGAAGTAACTGCCTGCCCTGTTTTGGCTTCCAGGTTGATGCAGGTGGCTTTCCAGGCCCCAAATGGGGCACGTATGCATGGAGGGCTAGGGCAAATGCACAGGGGGAGAGCGTGCATGTGTGGCAGTGGGGAGCATGGGTGGGGGACACTCGCATTGCATTTTGGGGGGTTGGGCACAGGTGTGTGCATTTGCACGTGTGCACACACGCTTTGGGCACTCAACACCAAAAAAGTTAACCATCACTTATCTAGATACTTGGGAGCAAGTACTGCAAGGACTGTGGCATGAAAAAAGGGTAAAGTTTGGTTTCTTATATCTCTGGAAGGAAAGGTATGAGAAATGTGAAACTTTGTGCATAATAACTTAGCAACACAAGGTTGTTGAATATAAAATTTCATTCTCCTACTGCTTTCCAATAGTTCACAAATTGAGTGTAAATTTGACAATTTTTGTAAAAATGCCAAAAATAAGGTATTTTCAGCCCGCTTTTACAAAAAAAGACCTTCTGGAAACTCTGTTAAATCATTCTCATTAGAAAGAGCATGTTTCAACCCCCCTAAAAAAGTAGAGTTGGGGTAAAAGTAAATGAGAGAAAAGACAAAAAAGGAATAGAAACCCAGATGACACCTGAGTAAATGAAAAAGGGTGAAGGAGGGGGAAAACAAAAAAAGTGTTATTAACATACATTAAATGTATTAAATGTATGTTAATGATGATATATGCATAACCAGCAAAATAGAAAAGAAATTGAAAGGAAAATGTATGTAAATAGAGAATCAGGGTTGCTCGAATACCTTCTTGAAAATATATTGAATTGAAAATAAACACAGCAACAGAGAAGGAATGGAGAGAGGAGTAGAGGGACAGATAGGAAGAAGAGGGGAGGAGAGAGGAAAGGAGAGAGAGGGACAGAAGAAAGTGAAAAGGAGAGGAAGAAAGGGAGGGGAAAGCATCCTGCTTTCTTTGATTTCTCTCTTCGGAACGTAGATATATTTAATTCTGTGAATGTTTCTGTCGCAAAAGTTGAACAAATCTGTCGGCGTCAGTATTTGGTCAGTTGATGGTCGCTGGAGGCTGTCTTGAGCAGCCATACATTTAGTCGTGCTGCCAACTCCATCACATGTTGATTTGGTGAAAGAAAATCACATGGTGATGCTTTCCGGCAGTGACGTCTCATGGAGTGGGTGAGGGAGCCTTTGACAGCTCCCGAAAGCCCATCTTATTCCTGTTTTGGAGCCCTTTTTAGGGCGATTCCAGGCTCGGAGGGTCTGGGGTATTAAAGGGGAAGGCTTCATTTCTCGGGCAAGATGCTACCGCCCTGGAGAGGGAAAGCTGGACCCCTTAAATCCTGCAGGGAAGAAATCTGCCTTTAAGGCAGATCAGGAGCGATGGCGGCCGTCTTAGTGAGGAAGCAGAAAGTGGCATCAGCAGCAGTGATCGTTTGAACATGGAGAAAGAAAGAAAGAAAGAAAGAAAGAAAGAAAGAAAGAAAGAAAGAAAGAAAGAAAGAAAGAAAGAAAGTAAGTGACACTTAAGGAAAGGTTTTACGAGAAAGACGCGGGGAGCAGAGAAGCGGTGATTGAGAGGGATAGAATTAGAAAATAAAAGACTCCTGATATTAGAGGGACATGACCTTCATGTAGGGTGGCACGCATTTCTATGGGGGGGGGGGGGGAACAGAGCACTCATGAATACTTTAAAAGACACGTAATTAGGAACTCACTTTTAACAATTTGGAATAAAATTAAGAAACATCACTATATAGGAGTACTGCCCTGGATCTCCCCAGAAGAAATATTAACACACCCAAATTTAGTAGACTGGTCCAAAATTATCAGATATAAGGATATTGTGAATGAGGGGGGAACTCTAAAAACAAAACACGAATTGGAACAGGACTTAGGTAGGGAAATACAATGGTGGTCATAGCTACAAATAAGATCAAAATATATTGAGGAGAGGAAAACTGATCAAATTAGAGTAGAACAATCTGACCTTGATAAAATACTGTTAAAGAATGAACAAAAACTAATTGGTAAAATATACAAATTTCTGTTACGGTATAAAATGGAAGAGGAAACTGTGAAAGAGACGATGATCAAATGGGCCCAAAATTTTAATTACCCAATAGAGTTGGAGAAGTGGGAGAAGATGTGGAAAACAAATATGAAATTAACAATCTCAACTGCATACAAGGAAAACCAGATGAAAATGTTTCACAGATGGCACCTTCCACCAGCAAGAATAGCGAAAATGTTCCCCAGCAATTCTCCGAAATGCTGGAAGTGTAAGATTAGTTATGGAACTTTTTATCACCAATGGTGGATATGCCCGGTGGCGAAAAATGTTTGGAAGAAAATTAAAAACTGGATTGAAGAAATAATCCAGAATTCAATAGAGGGGAAACCTGAACAGTTTTTATTAGCAATGTCAATAGAAAATTATTCTAAAGAAACACAGTATCTCATACTACATATATTGATTGCAGCACGTATTATATATGCGCAATATTGGAAGAAAGAAGAATCACCACCAGATAAGGATATAATTAAAAAGATTTTGGAATGCACAGAACTGGATAAATTAACTAAAGAAATTCAGGGGAAAGAGGAAACCAAATATTTTAAAGTGTGGAATAATTGGTATGAATGGCTGAAAAATAAGGAAATAAATTAAAGGAATGAAGAAGGGAAAGAAGAAAATGTGATAGATCAATTAATATGTTAGTAGAATTGAAATATAATAGGAGAAAAAGGCTGAATAAGTTAACATAATATCTGTAAATATTTTTTTTTTTATTGAAAAAGTTTTACATTACATTTTATAATATAAACCCCCCCCCTTCCCCCTCCCTATCCCATCCCCCACCCGATCCCTTCTATCCCTCCCCCCTCCCTTGACTTCCGCTATATACAGTAAGAAATGGATCACTGTTAAGTAGCTGTAAAAGAAACTAAGATTCTTGTATATGTTGTATGTCTATGTATGTCTTTTTAACTATGTTTAAAATAAAAAACTTAAAAAAGAAAAAAGAAAATCACATGGTGAAACATTCACGGACTTAAATATATATATATATGTTCCGAAAGAAGAAATTGAAGAAAGCAGGATGCTGCAAGAAGAAAGATGGAAAGTTAGCAGCACAATAGCTGGCACAAGAGATCATCACCAGTTTGTGCTAGTTGATTCAAATTCGATTTCTGTCAGCAAAGTTTCAAATGACACGATTAACTTTGTGGCCAAATTGTCCAATACCTTCAATCCAAATTTAAAATTGGCTGACCTATTTCCCAGTTGTTAGGTTGCCTACATTTATGGAAAAAAAAATGGTGGGTAGGCAACGTCGTGGAAATTTCAATCGAACAAAATTATGCATTGGTAACATTTATGCATCCACGAGGCCCTGCTCATTCATTTTATTGGCCTGAAAGACAAGATGTTTGTTGGGTTCCAGAGCCACATCTTATTTACATGCTTCCAGCGCCTTCAGTTACATTGTCAGATCGACAGTATCAATTCCCAGAAGTGATGCTAAAGAATGTGGTGTGTAAATTCAATAATATATAAGCGATCGTTGGAATTTGGCAGTTCATACGAACAGTATGGACTTCGGCTTGGAAACCATATAAGATACCCACTTTAGGCTTGGGAACCTAGGATAAGCTGCCCAATTGCCAGCTTGGGAACCTGAACAATACCCACAAAAGGCTTTGGAACCTCGAGGAAGAAACCAAACTACAGGCTTGGGATCCTGAACCAAGAAACCCACCCGTGGCTGGTATTGCATGGCTATCAGGTGTGCCACCTATGGCAATGGAGTTGCTGGGTCAAGTGCCTGAACTGGTAGTGACAATGTCACCATGGACCAATGCAATATAATAGTAGTAATGATGTCTCTATAAAACAAACAAGAGGAAACAATAATAGAATGGATGTGACGCTGCCATAGCAACATCCTCCATTTTGTCCCTATTTTTAGGGCTTTATACATCAGCAATGAAAAACCAACTCTACTTTTTTAGGGGAGGTTGAAACATCCTCTTTCTAATGAGAATGATTTAACAGAGTTTCCAGAAGGTCTTTTTTTGTAAAAGCAGGCTGAAAATACCTTATTTTTGGCATTTTTACAAAAACCATCAACTTTACACTCAATTTGTGAACTATTGGAAAGGAGTAGGAGAATGAAATTTTATATTTGACAACCTTGTGTTGCTAAGTTATTATGCACAAAGTTTCACATTTCTCATACCTTTCCTTCCAGAGATATAAGAAACCAAACTTTACCCTTTTTTCGCACCACAGTAATTTTCAGCCAACTTTGCTCCTAATTATCTAGATGGAGATCGCTCATGAGAATGTTTTTATTATTTTGTTTAATAGAGCACAACAAGTTGTACAAGATGGCCAAGTTTTGTTTTTCTCAACAAAATATTGCCAGAGATATTATGTCTCAAAGTTGCTGAAATCTCAGAGTCATACTGTCAAAGGCTGTGGTATGGGGTCATACATATGACTATATCTCCGCAAGTATTGCATTGGCAAACATAACACTTTACCAATGTTCATTGGGGACATGTGTGCATGTTCACACCAAATTTCATCAAAATCCATGATAGTTGACCTGGGCACTTTCCTAAAATCAGACCACTTGACATGGAATGACCCCATACTGGCACTTGGCTTGCAAGGCCCACTCTGCATGCAGCTCCCCTGGGACCAGATGGGCACCAACAATGGCTCCAGCCCTGGTGGTGGAGAGCCTGGTGGAGACAGCTACCCTAACAACACCGGCTCCAGGCAACAGGTGTGTGCTCACTGGACTTCAGTCCCCCCTGCCCCCAGTGCTTGCAAGGCAGGGAGCTGTCCCTGGTCCCACTTCTGGATCTGTGAGGGTAGACTGTGCTTGAACAGGGAGCTCTCCTGCAGGCTTCTCACCTGCAGCGCTGCAAGGTGGGTAAAAGAGGGCCAGATGAAGGAGGGTGGCTGGGTCCCAGAGCCAGTTCTTGTTCCCCAACCAGCCCAAGGTTGGGCTCTTTCTGCCCCGGCTGGGTGGCGGGAACTGGGAGGCAAGTGACAGCAGCAAAATGGCTCTCTTTGCACCTGACATCAGAGGTTTTATTTCATACTCTTTCCAACATTCATACTCTTTCCAACTTTCATTTTTATCGGCCTCTCTATCCTCTACAGACTGCAGAAGGCATAATCTCCCCTGCCTTTGGATAGAAATGAGATGTGAAACCCCTTGCCATGATGGGCATGTTTTTCTGATTTAAACACTGTTGAAAGAAACAGGAAAGTCTAGTACCGCAGATGGCTTTCTAACCAGACAGGTTTGGAGACTCAAGAGGTGGAAATATAATTTCAAAGTTGATCGAGTAATTATTTTTATTGATTTGTTTATACTTTCCATTTAAACAGCTAAAGCTATAATTTTATTGTGTCACAGTAACTGTCAAAACATCATTGAAAGCAACACAAAAAACATTGCAGCTAACAATCTGAAAATCAAGGTACAAGCATTTCATAGATATAAACAATAAGAAGCCTGACTGCTGATTTCCTCATGTTGCTTAACTCTCTGGTCCTCAGAAATGTCCTTCCAGCTGGAGCCCTGAAATCTTCCAGTTGGAGCCCTAAATCCCAATCTGCCCTCAGAGAAACAAATTTGTGGCAACTTCTTACTTGATGTAGACACCAATGGAATGGTGAAAGGCCTGAGTTAACACCTCAGTTTTGCTCATCTCCAAAGATTTCACTCCCAGAAATGGTTATAAAAGGAGTGTCAAGACCCAGTGCCTGAGCCATGCCTGGAAAAGGGACAATAGCATGGTTACTACATAATAAGAATGAGAATGCAGCTAGAATTACTCAGAAGAGACTCAGAGTGAGGAATCTTCATCCTGATAGACCCAGCATCATTCAAGTTATTAGCAGCTCTCTGCTGGTTTCTAGAATTTGCCCTTACTGATGGAAAGGAAAAGAGTCCCTGTGGATTTTACTCCGCTAGTCTTAACTTAATACAGAGGGTGGCGCTTATCTCTAGTTCAAGGGCCATTGAGCCAGTGCTGTCCAAAGATATTTCCGCAGTCACGTCACCATCATGACATCATGGAGTGTTGTTTCCTCCCCACCGAAGTGGCACCTATTTATCTACTTGCATTTGTATGAACTGCTAGGAGGGCAGGAGCTAGGCAAAGATGACCAGGCAGCATCTTAATTGCTGAGCCATCATGCCGCCACCTTACCTTACCCATGGCAATACCTGTTTTTCCTGTGCCTGGCTGGTCAGCAATCAAGACAGCCCAAACAGCAGTTTTGCCTTTTTTTCCTTTTAATGACCCTGTAATCCACGGCTGTCAAACTCCTGGCTCACAGGGTGGATGTGTCATGCGCTGGCTATGCCCATGCCCGTTTTAGCGAAGGGGGGAAAAGTCCCTATACATCACGTGATGACGCCGTGACGACATGAGTTTGACACTCTTGCTGTAATCCCTTGCATCAGGGTGACTGAACGGAGCTTGAGCGTTTACTGGCTGCATGTCCTTCCTGGCGCCTATGCAGAGTTTGTAGCAGACAATTACTCATTGTCCCCAGAGAGAGAAATATCTGCCGCTACCTAGGATTGAACTCACAGCCTTCTGATTGTGAGGAGAGAGCTCTACCTCTAGGCCACTGACCCATTCCAATTTTGCCTTCCTTTATCATGTCCAAAATCAGCCCAGCAGCTTGACAAGCAGCCAATTGTCCTACCATGCCCTGGGATACCTAACAGAAAGGGAAAAAAAAGGAAGAGAAATGGACAAAAAAGACATATTTGTTTTCTTTTATTTGTTTGATAGCTAGGATCAGGTCTCTGTAGCTATTCCACTCCTGGATTAGAAAAGGAGTGGCACAGAATTGCCCTGAATCTTCTTGGATGGCATTCCTTGGCCTGGGGGGATGGGAAGGCGAGTGAATAGTCAGCAAATTTCTTCTCCCTGGTAAGTTTGCCAAAGAAGATAATTGACATCATGTCCACCCAGCCTTTATCTTCAAAGACGCCTCTGTTTTAACTTCACACTATGCAACGGTTTGTTTTTTTACTTTTTGCTGGCTGTGTGCTGAAATTTGGATACCTTCCCTCCTCGTGGACTCTGATTGATTTAAAAACTGTCAACTTGCAAAGCTTTCAAGTTGCCATGAGCAGGAGGGAGGGAGAACTGATAGAGCTGATTGATTTCCCTAACTGAAGTTACATTCCATAGATGCTTTCTTACCGCAATCAGTGGGAGGGTGTTGGGTTTCACAGCCAGCCAAAGTGGTTAATTGGAGAATGTGATTTATGATATGGCCAGAGAGGAGGGGAGAGACAGGATCAAAGGGGAACGTAAATCTATGTGGAATTAGTTCTAACTGCATCCGAATATTGCCGACATGGTGCTCCTAATAAATGACTGTATTTCTTTTGAAGTTTGGCTCATGGCTCATGAATTAATTAGGGCATCATTCGGAAACTTCACAGACAGTTAGAACTGCTTTTAAAAACTATCAAGATTACCAGGTTTCCTGAATCCTGGACTCTCCAATCGCTCCCTGATATCTGGGGTGCTGGGGGGGAAAATCAGGCAACCATGGCCAAAGACGGGCTATCTGAAGAGAGCCTAATTGCAGCCAGAGTGCAGCCTCCCTCAGACATCAAAGCTGAGATGCCTGCTCCAGCGGTGGAAGCAAGAAGAGATGGGTATTGGTGGGAGTTAATCCCTAAAGCAGCTGAGGTTGAGTTTCCCCACCCCAATGCCTGGGAAAAGGGGAAGACTCTGAGAGAGCTGGGAAGAGTGGAGTGGAGGTTGGACTGGAAACAAGCCAGGCTCCCAAAGCCCCTGGGGAGTTCCAGAGAGCAGCTGAGGGAGGAATTTGACTAGGCCACCCTTCCCGATGAGGGGCCGTCATGCAGGCCAAAGGAGAGGGGAGGAGCAGTGGATCCCTTTGAAGTGAGGAGAAGCAGACAGGAACACAGCCCCTCTTCTCCACCCATCAGAAGGAGGCTGCATCCAGTGTCTTTTCCACGCAGCAGGCAGGCTGCCCAGGGCGGACAAACCCCTCTCTCCCTCCAAACTAAAGCTGAGGAAGAGGGCCAGCTACATAAAATGCAAGCATACAGAGGCCAACGGGGAGAGAGGAACAGTGCTGAATGAACTGCCTCAGTTCAGAGGAAAGTTTGATGTGGACTCAGACCAGCTAGCTCTATTCCTTGACTCAGCTGAGATCCACCTAGAATGTTATGGACACCTCTACCATGAATACCATCACAGAGGGGCTAGAGGGGGAAGCAAGGGAATGGCTAACAGCCCTCCACTATGACTGTTAGAGGCCAGATTTGAGGAGGCAGAGGAAGACCTGTATGCAGAGGATGAGCTCAGCTATCTAAAGCAGAGGGGCCGTCCCATTAAAGAGCTCATTTGCGAATTTAGGAGAGTCATTGGGAGGCTACCCCCTTTGCCAGAGCGATTGCTAGTGCACTTTTTCAGAACAAGCCTGGACAATCAAATTGCCCAGGTAACTGCTTACTGGGACATCCCAAACCAGCTCTCTGAGTGGTTCCAAGTAGCAATAAAAGTCGAAAGTGGATTGCGCGCCAATAACATGAGAAAGCAACCAGACACAAAAGAGAGTGGGCAACCCGACCTGAAACCGCCCAGCCAACGGGGAACCACAGCACCACAGCAGACCCCAAAACCAGCCCTCCCTTGAAGCCTGTTGAAGTGCTACAGATGTGGGGGGAAGGGCCATGTGGCATCTGCATGCACTACCCCAGCCCCAAGGCCTAGGCCAGAGCCACCACCCAGGGCACAGCTGGAACAAGGCCCCAATCGGGCCACCAACACATCCCAGAGGGCCCTCCAGGCTGAAGCGGTCCCTCCCCACCCAGCCAAAGGGGGGGGGGTGGACACCAGGCAATGATGACCAGTCATCAGAATCCTATGATAGCGAGGACAAAGGCGAAAATGACCCAATGGTGAGGAGACCAGTCCACCCTTTCGTTTTCCCAATATGCTTCACAGCCCCAAAAATGGGAACCCAGGGGGCCTTTCAAGCCCTGATAGACTCAGGCTACACTAGATGCTTGATCAACCTAACCACAGTCCTGAAACTGGGGATCAGAGCAAAAAGACTGACCCACCCATTCCGGTGCAAACAGGTTGATGGGTCCCTAATGGGGGGAGCCTATGCCACTCACCTGACTGAACCAGTGAGTCTAGAGCTAGCGGATCACTGGGAAGTAATTTGATTCATAATAGCCCCCAAAATGACAGATCCAGTCATACTGGGACTCTCCTGGCTAGACAAGTGGGGACTGACCATCTGGTGGCAACGGGGTACCCGCAGTCTGAGAATAGCAAGGGGGACTCAACCACTCCCACACCAGTGAGCAGAAACACCGCCCATGCAGGGAACCCTCCAAAAGAGCACACCAGAACAACTGGCAGCCACATCCGACAAAACCCCAGAGACCAAACAGATCCCGAGGGAATATCAGGACCTTGCAGAAGTATTCAGTGAGGCCGAGTGCAACGTCCTGCCTCCCCACCACAAGTCAGACAACGGGCAGACCCCTGGTTCCGAGACAATCAACACATTCTGACAAAAAGGGATGACCTCGCATGGAAGGTGACAAAGCTCTATGTCCTGGAATCCCTACACACCCTGATCCTCCAGAGGAGCCATGATGTTAAACCGGCAGGCCACTTCGGATTCCTGAAGGCTTTACACTTAGCACAGAGGCAGTTCTGGTGGCCCAGCATAAAGAAAGATGTGGACAGTTATGTGAAAAGTTGCACCATCTGCGCCACAATGAAGAAGCGACCAGAAAACCCCCCTGGACTGCTACAATCAGTAGCAGAGCCTACAAGACCATGGGAGGAGATTGCAATGGACTTCATAGTGGAGTTGCCGAAAAGTGGGGGAAACACAGTGATCTGGACTGTAATAGACTTATTTTCCAAACAGGCACACTTCATACCCTGCAGTGGACCACCCTCAGCCCACCAGTTGGCCAAACTGTTCCTGAAACACATCTACCTCCTGCATGGAGTACCAAGAAGAATTATCTCTGACAGAGGGGTCCAGTTCGCGGCTAAGGTCTGGAGGGTGTTCTTACAGTCCATTGGGTCATCCCAGGGCCTTAGCTCAGCCTTTCATACGAGCACCAATGGGGGGCAGTGGTGAAATCTAAAATTTGTTACTAACAGTTCTGTGGGTGTGGCTTGGTGGGGGGATAATGAGACTGGGTGGGCGTGACCAATTTTTACTTTTTTTACTTTTAAAACAATTTTTTCTACAACCTTTTCAGCAAAGAGGTTGTAAAAAAATGCTTTCAAAAGGCTCTGACGATCCCAGCTGAGTTGCCTGATCGGCAGAGGCTTTTTTTCTTTTAAATGCCTCTGATGATCAGGCAACTCAGCTTGGATCGTCAGAGCCTTTTAAAAGAAAAAAGCCTCTGGCAATCAAGCAACTCAGCTTGGATCGTCAGAGGCATTTAAAAGAAAAAAAGGGTTTTTTTTTCTTTTAAATGCCTCTGATGATCCAAGCTGAAGAGGTTGTAGAAAAAATGCTTTTAAAAGTAAAAAAACCCTGCTAAACCTAACTGCAAAAGACAGGGCCCTCCCCCACAAAGCTGTGGCCAATGCAGCCGTTAGCCTGGATGCTAAACTGTCAAAAAGCGTTTGAAAGCTTGAAATGGCTGTTTGCAGAGGATCCCATCCTTCAGCACCCGGACCCAGATAGGCAGTTCATTGTCCAGGCTGATGCCAGCGACGTTGCAGTGGCAGCAGTGCTCCTCCAGGAAGACCCCCAAGGACAGCTGCTTCCTTGTGCATATGTGTTTTTAGGTTATGGTGTGAGCCTAACAGGTTGTCCAGGCAATATATGTGTTCTGTGACTTTAACATGGATATGTATTATATGACTTTAAGTTTTCTTGCTGAATCATTGTAATGCTGAGTCATGCTGTAATTAGATAATCACTAGTTGTAAACATATTTAAGAAGGGATCTGTAATGTAGTCAGTTAATGATATGCTACCATTGTCTGAGGAGTTGCTACCATTGTGCTATCATCATGGGTGGATCTGCTACCATCGTAGTTTGTGTACCAGAGTGAACTTGTTATTCTAACTACTGCTTGTATGGTAAGAAGATTTTTGTATCACTGGACTGATTTAACTGGCAAAGACTTGGATTGTTTAAAAGGCAGACTGTTTTTTCACTATAAAGTAAACTTTTGATAAACCAGTTTGCACGTATCTTATTCATTGCTCTCAGCACCGTTTCTCTGTGCTCTACACTGTGCTGGTTGGTAACACAACAATATCCTTAACATGTGTCCAAAAAACTCACAGACACCGAGCAGAGATGGACAGTATGGGAGAAGGATGTCACTGCGTTTTTGTATTTACCAGCTGAGTTTTTCTTTTTGGACTTTTAGACTCACTGTAGCTTGCCAGGCTCTTATTTATTTATTTATGTATTTCTTTATTATTCAAATTTATATGCCGCCCTACTCCCGAAGGACTCAGGGCGGTGAACAGCCAAAATAAAATACAAACAGTACAAACGTTAAAAACCCATTAAAATAATTAAATGGTTTAGCCCAAAGAGAAATTAAAAAACACCCAATTTATAAGACAAATTAAAAACAGTTTAAAAAGTTTAAAAGGGAGAATTAGGCCAGGCCAGCCTGCTGGAACAAAAATGTTTTGAGAGCATGTTGAAAAGTGCGCAGATCCGGGATCGTCCGTATCTCCGGGGGGAGCTCGTTCCAGATGGTAGGTGCCCCCACAGAGAAGGCTCTCCCCCTGGGGGCCGCCAGTCGACACTGTTTGGCCGATGGCACCCTGAGAAGCCCCTCTCTATGGGAGCATACTGGTCGGTGAGAGGCTATTTGTGGAAGAAGGCGGTCTCGTAAATACCCCGGTCAGATGCCATGGAGCACTCTAAATCTGGTAACCAAAACCTTGAAGCGCACCCGGAAGACCACCTGGAGCCAGTGCAGCTCGCGCAGGAGGGGGGGTCACATGGGAGCACCACATCGCTCCCATAACCACCCGTGCGGCCGCATTCTGGACCAGCTGGAGCCTCCGGGTGCTCCTCAAGGGGAGCCCCATGTAGAGAGCATTGTAGTAGTCCAGGTGGGAAGTAACGAGAGCGTGAGTGACCATACTTAATGAGTCCCGATCCAGAAAGGGACGCAACTGGAGGATCAGGCGGACCTGATAAAAAGTCCCCCTGGCCACAGCCATCAAGTGCTCTTCCAAAGACAGCCGTGAGTCCAGGAGGACGCCCAAGTTGCGAGCCCTCTCCGTGGGGGCCAATGACTCACCCCCAATAGTCAGTGATGGCACCAACTGACTATATCAGGACGTCGGAAACCACAGCCACTCGCTCTTGGATGGGTTGAGCCTGAGCCTGTTTCTCCCCATCCAGATCCGCACAGCCTCCAGGCACCAGGACATCACTTCAAGGGCATCATTGGGGTGGTCCAGGGTGGAGATGTACAGCTGAGTGTCATCAGCATACTGGTGGTACTTCACCCTGAAACCAAAGATGATCTCACCCAGCTGCTTCACATAAATGTTGAACAGGCTTCCAGGTGGTGACGTCTCGCGGAGTGGATGAGGGTGCCTTTGACAGCTCCCGAAAGCCCAGCTTATTCCTGTTTTGGAGCCCTTTTGAGGGCGATTCCAGGCTTGGAGGGTCTGGGGTATTAAAGGGGAAGGTTTTGTCTCTCGGGCGAGACGCTACCGCCCTGGAGAGGGAAAGCCGGACCCCTTAAATCCTGCAGGGAAAAATTTGCCTTTAAGGCAGATCAGGAGCGATGGCGGCCATCTTAGTGAGGAAGTAGAAAGTGGTATCAGCGGCAGTGATCGTTTGAAAGCGGAGGAGAAAGAAAGAAAAAGTGACACTTTAAAAAAAGTTTTCACGAGAAAGAGAGACGCTGGGAGCAGAGAAGCGGCGACTGAGAGGGAGCGCGCTTAAAAGGAGTGGATCAAACGGAGATAGTAGCAGACAGTGGAAGCTGTGAAAGTGGAAGCAACAGAGAAGATACAAACTAATAACCAGGAATATTGTGGAGGAACTGTGACCGGAGATAGAAAAATAGTAAGTTAAAAACATAAACTGAGAACTTTCCCTTCTTCAATTGATAAAATCGGTATAGCTGGACAGAGAACATTGGGAAGAAAAGTGTGGACGGAGAATTAAAAATAGATAATTGAACTCAGTGGATTTATAATTATCAGAACACAGTGGAACATAAATTGGTCTCAAACTGAGAACTGGGACGGACTGATCATGGAGAGAAAAGTGGCATGAGTGAGCTGATGCAATAAGGTGCGGAAGAACCGGAAGAAGGCAGTCTTAAAAAAAAAAGAAACAAAAAAACCTTTAAAGAAATCTGCCTTTAAAGAACTGAACATCTCTAAACATTGGCTTGAATATTGGTTTGAGTAGTACTTTTGAAATTGTATTTGGATTATTTTTGAAATTGTAAGTGCATCTGGAGAAGGGGGGGGTTGGTTTCTGCTGAAAAGGTTTTATTGTTATACAGAAGAATAAGAGTTGAAAGGAAAGGGAATATATATATATGGGAAAGGGGCTGTTTAAAATAGAGTAAAAACGCTAAATAGAAAATACTATTAGAAAATTGGAATTAAAACTTAAGGATTAAAGGATTTAAGGATTAAAGAATAACAATTAGATAATAATTATAAGAGAAAGATCTTAAGACTAGTTAAATTGAATTGAACTGTAATAGGTTAGAGTGTTCTGTAAATTTGTCTTTTTATGAAATTGTGGAGGAATCTGACAAGAAATTTAGAAATGGCAACAACAACAATAACAAAACCTGCGGAAAAAAATATATCAACCCCAACTTTGATGCCCTCTCCTTCAACCCAGCGCTCGATTGAAAGTATGCTGGGAAAAGAAAGAGATAAGATGGAACCAACGATGAACACTATGCAGGCCATGCTACAAACAATACAAGAGACCTTAATGAAATCTCAAGAAAAGATGGCAGATCATCAAGAGGAAGTTAGAAGGTTTCACAAAGAAATTAAAGATGAAATAGGAGAATTAAAGGAAGATCTTAAGGGTATGAAGGAGAAGATGGAGAATATACAGCAAACAGTAGTAGAGAACGAGCAGAAAGTCCAAAAAATAGAATCTAAAGTAGATGTATTGGATTTGAAATTAGAAATGGCAGAGCAGGATGCTCGACAAGCAAATAAGGATCTGGCCGACTCTATCGCATTTTTAGAAATGGAGAAAGCTTCCTTTTTTTTACGATTCCAAAATGTGGTGGAAGAGAAAGAAGAAGATCTGGAAGGGAAGATGAGTGAAATAATATCAGAATTAATACAAAGAGACAAAGAGGAGGTAATAGATTCAATAGATGAAATATTCCAAGTACGTAACAATTATATCAGAAGACATAGATTGGCACGAGAAGTACATATTAGGTTTTATATATAAAAGAAAGAATAAAATCAGAATTAAAGTATGCGGATGATGAAGGCAGAATTTTGATGATCAAATTAGATACTGAATTGAAACAATTCTTACTAGTTGTGATATATGCTCCAAATTCAAATCAGTGAGAATTTTACAAAAAATTACATAATAAAATAGCAGAACAGGGGATAGAAAACATTTGCATAAAAAGAGACTATAATGCTATAGTGGATAGCAAAAAAGACTATTATAGTGAGAAGAAAACTAAAAAGAAGAAAGAAATATTACCAAAAGAGTTTTTCAATATGTCACAAGAATTAGGTTTAAAAGATAGCTGGAGGGAAATTAATAAAGAAGAGAGGCAATATACTTATTATTCACATCCACACCAGTCTTGGTCCAGGACTGACATGGCCTGGATGTCAATACAACTGCAATTGGAAATGGAAAAAATAGACATTGGAACAAACGAATGGGCAGACCATAAACCTATAATAATTAATTGGAAGGTACAAAAAAGATATAAAAGCTGGACTTTCAACACGGACTGCGACCGGTCAGAGAGAAAGGAGGAGAACCACCGTAGGACGGTGCCCCCCACCCCTAACTCCTCCAACCGGTGCAGCATGATACCATGGTCAATGGTATCAAAAGCCACTGAGAGGTCTAATAGGACCAGGACAGAGGAGCAACCCCTGTCCCGAGCCCTCCAGAGATCATCAACCAACGCGACCAATGCCGTTTCTGTGCTGTACCCAGGCCTGAAGCCTGACAGGAATGGATCTAGATACGACGATTCATCCAGGTATTAAGGGAGCTGTCGCGCTACCACACTCTCAACAACCTTCACAACGAAGCGTAGGTTGGAGACTGGACAATAATTTGCCAACACTGCCGGGTCCAGGGAAGGCTTCTTGAGGAGAGGCCTCACCACTGCCTCTTTCAAGGCGGCAGAGAAAACACCCTCACTCAGAGAAGCATTTATAATCCCCTGGAGCCAGGCTTGCGTAACCTCCCGAGAGGCCAGCACCAACCAGGAGGGACACAGGTCCAATAAACATGTGGCTGCGCTCAGTCTGCCCAGTATCCTGTCCACGTCTTCAGGTGTCACAGAATCAAACTCTTCCCAGACAATGCTCACAAGACCTGCCTCTGTCCTCCCCCCTGAATCTACCCAGTCAGAGTCCAGGTGTTCCTGAATCTGAGCGATTTTGTCATACAGATACTGTACAAAATCCTTGGCTCTACCTTCCAAGGGGTCCTCCCGTGCTTCCTGATGGAGCAGGGAGCGGGTCATCCTAAACAGGGTGGCTGGGCAATTATCTGATGATGCAATAAGAGCGGCAAAATAGTTATGCTTTGCCGTTTTCATCGCCACCAGGTAGGTCTTAATATGAGACCTTACCAGTGTTCAGTCAGATTCAGAACGGCTGGCCCTCCAACCGCTCTCCAGGCGTCTTTTCCGGGGCTTCATCTCCCTCAGCTCCTCAGTGAACCAAGGAGCCAGGCGAGACCGGCGCCGGGTCAGAGGCCGCAAAGACACGACCCGATACAAGGCTCCAGCGGCCGCCCTAAGCAGGTCCAGCATGTTTCCCCCCGTGTGAGTAGGGCCATGAACTAACTGGGTCAGGTCCATGGCCGTCATGGAAGCCATGAACTCCCGAGCTACCTCAGACGCCTCACCAGCGGATGGCAGGTTAAAATCCCCCATGACCATAAACCTGGGGGTGTCAACCGCCACCGTGGCTATAATGTTGAGCAGTTCGGGCAGGGCCACCACCACGTGACAGGGAGCCAGGTACGTAACTAGCAAGCCCATCTGCACCCCATGACCCCACTTCACAAGGAGGGACTCACATCCGGCTGTCTGAGGAACAGTGGCCTCCTGTTGTGGCCCCGTCCTCTGAGCCTATCCCTTTGGAGGAAGGAAGCTCTGAGCAGGAGGAAGAGGAGCCAGCCAGATCTCCCAGCCCCCCCCTCTGGCACCGGCTCAGGTGCCAGCTGAAAGAGAGCCAAGTAGTGGGGAAACAGGTGTCTCAGATGAGAGTGAGGGAGAGACGTCATTCCTGGATGCACGCCAAAGAAGGCGAGACAAAAGAGTATTGCAGCTGCGGCGTATGAGGAAATAGTTCTGAGTCACTGATTGGAGTCATGGGATCAGTGAGTCACTGGACCACACCCAGAAGCCTGTCTATATAAGACAGGCCAGTGAGTCACGAAGTTCGTGACGAACAAAGCTAAACAAACGGAGCAACCTCGTAGTCTTGGAAGCTAGATGAACGGCAAAGCTACGTAGGTGATTTTCTTGTTTGTGTAAACCAATAAAGTCCTTGGCAGACGGTGTGCATATCGCTGCCAAGGTTGAGATAAGAACTGCGGAGTGTGCCAAGTGATTCTTAACCCTCGGCTGGCTGTGGTTTTGTGGGTCTCTGAAGGGGGGGGACAGATCACCTCCCTCGGTACAAGACCTTCTCTAATGACAACCGCCACCCCCCCCGCCCCTCCCCTGTGCCCTCGGCTGATGGAATACTTGAAAACCGGGTGGGCACATCTCAACGAGGAGGACCCATGGCCAGTAGCCAGGGGGTCAACTTCGATGTTATAACAGTCTGAAGGAGCGTGATGCCAGATTTGGATGACATTCCTGAGGCCCCATTGCCCTCTCACAGCAAGGGCTGGAGTAAAAAAGATGTTTCGATCCGGTGCGGGTGGACCAGCCCCCTCTCACAGCAGCTGACCAACCTAGATTGTCCAACAAAAAAACGGATTTGAGACAGCAGCAGTAGACCAACTCCATCACGACTTGCAAACTCAGATGTAGCTCTCCCATCAATTAAGGGAGAAAGTGGAAACAAGTCAGTCCTCAGGGTCTGGAAACAAAGTTCAGCCCACAAGGATCGTAAGCACCCTATGTCCAAGGAGATCAAGATGAAACCTGACCAGGAGATATTGTCCAACCAGCAGGAGCAGCATGGCACAGCCCCTGGACTGTCCCCAAAAGCCCTAAACAGGCTTCAGGAAAATGGGAGATGGAAGGAGAAGAGCAGAGGCAGCAAAGTGCCATAGGGAAAAAAAAACCTTCAGTCATGGTCTGGCTCTCTCCAACCCCTCCCAGGTCTTTCTAATGACCATACTGCTCCCTTCACCCAACCTCCATAAATCTTCATGGAGGTCTCTGGGACAGCCGGGGGCCAAAACAACACCCCCCAATCGCCCAGGAGATCCAATAACTTTGCGACCAGCTGTTGTCCAGCATCTCCAACGCTCCCACACACCAAACTCCAGCAGTTTCCTCCTCGTCTAGGCAGCTGCCATTTCAATGCCGCCAGCGTTGCCGTTGCAGCCGCCAGCCTCCTCATCCTCACCTCACCCACCTTCCGCCCCTGTAAGACATGTCCAGGGTGGCTTAGGGGCGGTGAGGATCCCAACGAGGGTGTTGTGCTGCCGCCACCATCGCAGCACCACCGCCATCGTCCAGGCATAGCCACCTCCACCAAGGAACGCCGGTCACCGCCCCCTCTTCCCTCGGGACGCTCTCAATGTCCTGCCGTCTCGCCGATCTCCACGGACCTCTGAGGGGGTCTCATGAAGCCAGAGACCCCTCAGGAAAACACACAGATGCTCCTCCGTCCGGGCCATGGCAGCGCCAATGAAATTCGGCCCTCCAAAGCCCCCCCCCCCCGCAGCCATAATCTTACCCCCCCCCAAGATCGCAGATCACAGGGAAGTCACCATCTTGGGCATGTGCAATTGGGAATTCTACCAATTGGGTAAGCTACTGCGCGTGTCCACATTCTTTCCTTTCTATTCTAACCTTGTTTGTTTGCCTGCCAAGAGGTAGTCGGGAAAGCTGCCAAAATGTAACTTAATTAGATAGAGAGATTTGTTTTTATTTCTTTACAATAAATATGAGTTTCATTAGAATGTATTTCGGTTTATTTTCTCTTGAAAGTATACTCGAAGGAAAAAGCCACGATCCACCTCTAATTAAGGGCAATTAACCCAGGATGGGAACAGGGCTGATTGCCACTCTGACAAAGGAAGTCTTTGCTGTTCGTTGGGCTCTTCTATCATGGCGGCACTTCCTAGAGGGAGCCAAGATCCCCTTTGAGATATGGTCAGACCATAAAAACCTCAAAGCCTTAAAGACCCCACAAAGTCTTTCCCCCAAACAGGTCCGCTGGGCGCAGTACTTCAAGCAGTTTGATTTCAAACTGAAATACATCCTGGAGGGAAGAACCTGCTTGCAGATGCCCTCTCAACAAAACCCCAATATGACAGCCAGAGGGAGGACGTCATCCATACCATCATCCCGGACACACAGAGTGTAGCACAAGTCACTACGCGGAGTCAGGCCAGCAGACGGACTGATCCCATCGATGGGAAGCTAACTGCCGACTGGAAGGCAGCACTATCTACTGATCCATGGCTAGCCGACAATCGAGACACTTTGACGACCTATGATAGACTAGCTTGGAAAGGTTCGAAAATTTACATCCCCAACAGCATGAGACTCTTGGTGCTCCAGTGTAGCCATGATTCTCGATTGGCTGGTCACTTTGGATTTCTAAAGAACCTTCATCTGATTAGACGGCAGTTTTGGTGGCCAAAGAT
The DNA here is from genome assembly GCA_038048745.1 of Coluber constrictor foxii. Lineage (NCBI taxonomy): Eukaryota > Metazoa > Chordata > Lepidosauria > Squamata > Colubridae > Coluber > Coluber constrictor. Next base: position 42,061,849 of record CM075966.1, on the reverse strand, counting down.
TAAAGCTGATGTGGAGGACTATGTAAAAAGTTGTGCCACATGTGCCAGCAATAAGACAAGACCGGGGAAACCTCTCGGTTTGCTTCAACAGGTAGCTGAGCCCAGCTGCCCATGGGAAGAAATAGCTATGGACTTTATAGTAGAGCTCTCAGAACATGGCGGAAATACTGTAATATGGACTGTGATAGACCTGTTCTCCAAACAGGCCCATTTTATTCCTTGTTCTGGACTTCCTTCGGCTAAGAGATTAGCCAAGATCTTTGTCAAACAGATCTACCGGCTGCATGGAGTTCCACGACGGGTGATCTCCGATTGAGGAGTTCAGTTCACCTCTAAGTTCTGGAGGGAGTTCCTGCGTTCCATTGGGTCATCTCAGGGGCTTAGCTCGGCTTTCCATCCGAGTACCAATAGAGCCGCGGAACATACTAATGCCATGGTGGAACAATACATCAGATGTAATGTGGATTACCAGCAAGGTAATTGGGCTAACTTGCTTCCTTTCGCAGAAGTGGTGTACAATAATGCAGTGCATAGTAGTACGGGACTGATGCCTTTTCAGATTACGAGTGGCATGGAATCTGTCCCTATGCCAGAACTGCCGAGAGAACAGCCTTCTTCCATGACTCTGAATGAATGGATGGGGTCATTAAAGAAAGGCTGGGAGAACACCAAAAAAGCCCTGAATGAAGCGGCCGAAGAATACAAACAGCAAGCAGACAAACACTGATCTCTCCAACCCCCCTTTCGGGTGGGAGATTGGGTGTATCTTTCCATCAAATACATACGTTTGAGTTTGAAGAGTAAGAAGTTAGGACCGAAATATTTAGGTCCCTTCCCCATAGTGAAAGTTATTAACCCAGTGACTGTACAGTTAAATCTCCCCCGCATACTGGGAAAAAATCATCCTGTTTTCCATTGCAGCCTGTTAAAGCCTGCTGTGGGATCTAAATTGAGACCTCAACCTGCTGCTCCCCCAAAGCTGATTGTGGTGCAGGGTGTGACTCATTATGAGGTGAAGAAGATTTTGGACCCTAGATTGCAGAGGGGACGTTTGCAAGATTTGGTAGTGACAGATTTTATTTTCCTGGGCTCCAAGATTACCGCAGATGGGGACTGCAGCCAAGAAATTAAAAGATGCTTGCTCCTGGGGAGAAAAGCAATGGCAAATCTAGACAGCATACTAAAAAGCAGAGACATCACCTGGCCAACAAAAGTGCGTATAGTCAAGGCTATGCAGTGGTGAAATCCAAATTTTTTTACTACCGGTTCTGTGGACATGGCTTGGTGGGTGTGGCTTGGTGGGCATGGCAGGGGAAGAATACTGCAAAATCCCCATTCCCTTCCCACTCCTGGGGAAAGGATATTGCAAAATCTCCATTCCTATCCCACTCTGGAGCCAGCCAGATGTGGTATTTGCTGGTTCTCCAAACTATTCAAAATTTCCGCTACTAGTTCTCCAGAACCTGTCAGAACCTGCTGTATTTCACCCCTGAGGCTATGGTTTTCCCAGTTGCAATATATGGCTGTTAAAGTTGGACCATAAGGAGACTTCCAGTGGCTCCACAAGGTGTTGCAGATGCTTCTTTGAGGAGCGCTAGCCCTGCGACTTTGTTAGCCACTAGAACAGCGAAAAATCAGCTGTCTAGCGGCGAAGAACCTTCTCCCTCGGGAAAAGAGGGGGAAGAGAGCAGGAAGGCATAGGGTTGAGCTCCCTAAGAGCCCTAGAAATATTTCTGGGGCTCAAAAGGTGAGAACTCCCCAGGAGCCTGGGAAAGCTCCAAAGCCAGGACTCTGCCTTAAGGCAGAGCAAACCGCTGCAACCGCACCTGCAACTAAAAGGAGATGAACTGAAAATTGAAGCAGGCAGAACAAAGACAGGAGACTACATAATTGCAAATAATTATACTTTAATTCCATTGAACATTGCTTCTTTCCGAGCCTACAAGAGTGGGGGGTGAAGTGGAAAAGGAAAAAAAATGGTCCTGGCTTGTTAACACAAAGAGATGAAAGTGAAAGTTAAGAAGGAAAGCTTCTGTTGACTCGTTAACTTATTAACTCCTTCAAGCTACCAGCCCCGCTTGAAAATTTTGGATTTTTGGACTTATTTGTGTAACTAAGACTTTGGGATTTAAAGTTTAAAGTCAAAATTTAAAGATTAAAATTAAGGATTATTTTTTGGGCTTTTTTTTTTCTGGACTTACTCCACTGGCTTTTTGGACTGATTTCTGAGACTGTGTGATTTTAATTTTAAAATGGCTTCAAAACAGATAAAACCTGGGGTGTCTAAAGCAGGGAGTGCGGGAAGTTCTCCTGCCCAGACCACCAGGCTGCAAGCTTTATTGCCCCCAGCAGATATACAAGCTCAAACACAACCACAACCACAAGTACAAATGTTAACACTTGAAATGTTTCAGGAAGCCATAAAAGAAATTAAAGGAGGAGTTAAAGAAGATATTGCATGTGCATTTAAAGGAGTCTCAGATCAAATGGAAGAAATGAAGGATATAATTAAGACCAGAAATAAACACATAAGAGAAGACATAGTCGAGGCACTTCAAGGACTGGTAAAGCATGTTAATTATGTAGAAGATAGAGTTGAAGAGGTTGCCCAAGGTAATGAGATATTGGACAGTAAATTTGAAGAGACACAAATTAAGATTGAAAAGACAGAAGCTGATGTGATGATGACACAATACAGAATGATGGAATTTGCAGTGAGAGTGAGAGGCTTGAAAGAAGACTCTCAAGAAAATTTGAAAGAAATTTTTGTAGAAGCCTTGGCACAGTTCACAGGAGAGCCCAGAGGAGAAATTGAATGGCAAATTGATAGGCTCTATCGCATTAATTCATGGATAGCTAGACAAAGAAAATTACCAAGAGATATTGTAATCTATTTTGTTACCAGAAGGATCAGAAATGAGATTTTGCAAGCCTCTTACAAAAACAAGCTGCAAGTGGCAGGACAAGAAGTGGCAGTATTTAAAGAAATACCACCTAAAATGTTGAAATCTAAGAAAGATTATGCATTTTTGGGAGATGAATTTAGAAACCGTCAGATACAATACAGATGGGAAATTCCAGTCGGATTAGCGGTGAATTATTCAGGAGAACGATATCGCCTTAACACAATTTCGAAAACAAGAAGTTTTTACATTAGCATACTAAAGGCTGGATACCCACCATCTACAGGAGTTAAAAAGGGAAAAGAACCAACAGAGGGGAAAAAAGAGGATTTGCAGATGCAAGCAGAAGGTGGTGCTATGAGTATGCCAGACAAAGTACTGCAACTTTCAAGTGCTGTCCAAGTATGGGACATAACTGAAAGGCAGCTGTTTTATCAGCAATTAGCAATTGGATCAATTTAACAAATGGAAGGATCCTGAATATTGAAGGGCATGATCTGGTCTACGGTTGTTCAAAATTTTGAACAACCAATAATGATGGAAACATGGGAGAAAATATGGGTAAGAAATGTGAAATTTACACAAGCGCAAAATTTAAGGGAGAATTTTTATAAAATGTTTTATAGATGGCATTTAGATCCAAAAAAATTATCTTGTATGTATCCGAGTGTACAACCAAAATGTTGGAGATGTGACTGTGAGGATGCTACCTATTTTCACATTTGGTGGACATGTAAAAAGGTTAAAGCGTTTTGGATAAAAATTTGGTGGATTTTACAAAATATTCTTTAAAAGAGGTTAAAATTTACACCACAGTTGTTTTTGCTGGGTATAGTTATGGATTGTACGGTTATAGAGACTAATTTGATTTTGAACTTAATAACTGCAGCAAGACTGTTGGTGGCACAATACTGGAAGAAGCAAGATCTGCCTACAATTCAAGAATGGACATTAAAAGTAACAAATTTAGCGGAGATGGCAAAAATTTCAGCGTACTTGAAGGAACATTCAAATGAAAAATATTTGAGAGACTGGAGAAGATGGATAGATTATATTCAAAGCAAGGGACGTGCTGAGGATTTTGTGCAATATCTGGATGATAAAATAACTCAGATTCGGGATGAGTTGGCCGCCGACTGGGTTGGTTCGGGCGAGGTGACTGAGCCCGGTCTTGAGAGTGTTATCTGGGCTGAGTTCGATCCTGTGGCTCCCGAGGACGTGGACAGGATCCTGGGGAGATTGAACGCCACCACATGTTTATTGGACCCGTGTCCCTCCTGGTTGGTGCTGGCCTCCCGGGAGGTTACACGAGGCTGGCTCCAGGAGATTATAAATGCTTCTCTGAGTGAGGGTGCCCTACCGACCGCCTTGAAGGAGGCGGTGGTGAGGCCCCTCCTCAAGAAGCCCTCCTTGGACCCAGCTGCTTTGGTAAATTATCGTCCAGTCTCCAACCTTCCCTTTCTAGCGAAGGTTGTTGAGAGTGTGGTGGCATGGCAGCTCCCCCGGTGCCTGGATGAAGCTGTCTATTTAGACCCGCTCCAGTCCGGCTTCAGGTCTGGTTACAGCACCGAAACGGCATTGGTCGCGTTGGTGGATGATCTCTGGAGGGCCCGGGGTAGGGGGTACTCCTCTATCCTGGTGCTGTTAGACCTCTCAGCGGCTTTTGATACCATCGACCATGGTATCATGTTGCGCCGGTTGGAGGGATTGGGGGTGGGGGGCACCGTCCTTTGGTGGTTCTCCTCCTACCTCTCCGACCGGTCGCAATCTGTGTTGACAGGGGGGCAGCGGTCGACCCCGAGGCGCCTAGTGTGTGGGGTGCCACAAGGGTCGGTCCTCTCGCCCCTTCTGTTCAACATTTAGGTAAAGCCGCTGGGTGAGATCATCCGTGGTTTTGGGGTGGAATTCCATCAGTACGCTGATGACACTCAGCTGTACATTTCCACCCCAGACCACCCCAATGATGCCGTGGAGGTGATGTCCCAGTGCCTTGAAGCTGTGCGGGTCTGGATGGGGAGAAACAGGCTTCGACTCAACCCCTCCAAGACCGAGTGGCTGTGGCTACCGGCGTCCCGATATAGCCAACTGACTCCATCGTTGGTTATTGGGGGCGAATCATTGGCCCCCACGGAAAGGGTGCGCAACTTGGGCGTCCTCCTGGACTCACGGCTGTCTTTAGAGGATCATACGACAGCCGTGGCCAGGGGGGCTTTTTATCAGGTCCGCCTGATACGCCAGTTGCGGCCCTTTCTAGATCGGGACTCCCTACGCACAGTCACTCAGGCGCTCGTCACGTCTCGCCTGGACTACTGTAATGCTCTCTACATGGGGCTCCCCTTGGGATGCACCCGGAGGCTTCAGCTGGTGCAGAATGCGGCCGCGCGGGGGATTATGGGAGCGACAGGGCGCTCCCACGTGACACCCCTCCTGCGTGAGCTGCATTGGCTGCCGGTTGATTTCCGGGTGCGTTTCAAGGTGTTGGTAATGACCTTTAAAGCGCTCCATGGCTTAGGACCAGGGTACTTACGGGACCGCCTGCTGCCACCAATTGCCTCCCACCGACCGGTTCGCTCCCACAGAGAGGGCCTCCTCAGGGTGCCGTCAGCCAGACAATGCCGGCTGGCGACCCCCAGGGGGAGAGCGTTCTCTGTGGTAGCCCCCACCCTCTGGAACGATCTGCCTCCTGAACCGAGGACTATTGCGGACCTCCGGACTTTTCGTCGAGCTCTAAAGACGCACTTTTTTCAACTCGCCGGACTTGCCTGATCCCTTCTTTTTAAATATTTTATATTTATATTTATATTTTTTATACATTTTTAAATTTTAAATTTTTTAGAGCCTTAACTTTCAGCCTTAACTTATATTGATTTTAGGATGGTTTTAATTGTTTATGTACTGGTTTTAATTGGCTGTACACCGCCCTGGGTCCGCCAGGAGAAGGGCGGTATAGAAATTTAATAAAAAAAAAAAAATATCGAAATAAGAAGTTGCAGATAGGTTATGAATAAATATGAAAATGTTTTTAGGTAATTTTTAGGTAATTTTTAGGTAATTAAGTTTAGCAGGGTGATTGGGGAATTGAAGTAATGAGAGAGGATAAATGTTATAATTAATTAGATTAGGATGGACTACGATTGTCGAATATTATACCCTGTAATTTGTTCTGGGAAGTAGGGTGGGGGGAGGTGGGGGGATGGGAAGGGGAAGAGGTGGGGGGATGGGGGGGAGGGAAAGGAAGGGAAGAGGAAGGGAGGGGGGTGGGGGGTAGGGAGGGGGGATATACATGTAAACTTTTTGTAAAACTTTTTCAATAAAAAAAAAAGTTGGACCATAAGAAAGGCTGAGCGACAAAGAATTGAGGCTGGAGAAGACTCCTGCAAATCTCTTGGACTGCAAGGCAATCAAACTGGTCAGTCCTAGAGGAGATCAACCCTGACTGCTCTTTAGAAGGCCAGATCCTGAAGATGAAACTCTAATACTTTGCCACCTAATGAGAAGGAAAGACTCACTGGAGAAGAACCTAATGCTGGGAAAGATTGAGGGCAAAAGCAGGGGACAACAGAGAATGAGGTGGCTGGATGGAGTCACTGAAACAGTCGGCGTGAGCTTAAATGGACTCCAGAGGATGATAGAGGACAGGAAGGCCTGAAGGAACGTTGTCCATGGGGTTGTGATGGGTCGGAGATGACTTTGCAACTAACAACAACAACACCTCTCATCTAGACCGTGGCACTACAGGAAACTGCTGCTGTTGCCACCTTTTGGTAGAGTTATCAGCTTTGGTGTCACAGACTAAGCTCTCAAGTTGCAATCTAGATCAGACAATTAGTAAAAAAAAAAAAAGGCAGGAGACTGAGCAAGAAATACTACAGTGATAAAGTAGGCTCCGGTAGGCAATTGAGTACCCTCTAAGCAGTGGTGAAATGTAAAATTTGTTACTACCGGTTCTGTGGGCGTGGCTTGGTGGGGGGATAATGTGACTGGGTGGGTGTGGCCATTTGTTTTTTTTAACTTTTAAAAGCATTTTTTCTACAACCTCTTCTGCCAAAGAGGCTGTAGAAAAAATGCTTTTAAAAGGCTCTGACGATCCCAGCTGAGCCACATGATCATCAGAGGCTTCTTTTTTAACTTTTAAAAGCATTTTTTCAGCCGAAGAGGTTGTAGAAAAAATGCTTCTAAAAGTAAAAAAAAAAGCCTCTGATGATCACACGGCTCAGCTGGGCATGTGGGGGGGAGTGGCAGGGATTTTTGCTACTGGTTCACCGAACCACCTGCCTCCATCGCTACTGGATCAGGCAATCTGGTCCAAACCGGAAGCATTTCACCCCTGATTTGGGGGGGGGGGGGCAGAGAGACTGAATGCCATGATAGAGCAGTACCTGAGGTGCTATGTGAACTATTAGCAGTCCAATTGGGCAGACCTCCTGTCTTTCGCTGAGGCCACGTATAACAATGCTGTTCACAGTAGCACAGGGCTAACCCTATTCAAGGTAGTGAGTGGCATGGACTTCGTCCCAATGCCTGAGTACCCAAGGGAGCCCCCCTCCTCAGTCAGCTTGACCGATTGGATGGCGACACTGAAAGCAACCTGGAAGAATGTCAAGAAAGCACTAGCTAAAGCGGCACAAACCTATAAGAAACAGGCAGACAAACACCAAGCTCCCCAAAAGTCATTTCAATTGGGGGAGAAAGTTTACCTCTCCATGAAATATTTGAGGTTAAAACTCCCTAGCAAGAAATGGGCCAAAGTTTATGGGACCATTCCCCATAGTAAAGATAATCAACCCGGTCACGGTGTGATTGAAATTGCCCTGACTGCTAGGGAAGATACACCTGGTATTCCATAGTAGCCTCTTAAAACCCGTGGTTGGATCGACCCTGAGGCCACTACCCCGTGAGCCCCCAGACCCCGTGGTCATAGGGGGCCAGACCCATTATGAGGTGCAGCAAATCCTCAATTCGAGGTGGCACAGGAGACAACGCCAATATTTAATCAAGTGGAAGGGTTACCCCTTATCAGAGGCATCTTGGGTAAAGAGTCAAAACATCCAGGCTGATTGCCTTATAGCCAAAATTCATGCGGAAAATCTAAACAAGCCGGGGGGGGGGGGTCACGTCCCTAAACTCTACATCTGTACTCAAATTGTTTTGCTTTGCGCAGGTCGCCCTCGGGAAGTGAGGGGAGCCGAATGTCAACTTGCAAAGCTTTCAAGTTGCCATGAGCAGGAGGGAAGGAGAACTGATAGAGCTGATTGATTTCCCTCACTGAAGCTGCATTCCATAGATGCTTTCTTACCGCAATCAGTAGGAGGGTGTTGGGTTTCACAGCCAGCCAAAGTGGTTAATTGGAGAATGTGATTTATGACATGGCCAGGGAGGAGGGGAGAGACAGGGTCATAGGGGAATGTAAATCTACGTGGTATTAGTTCTAACTGCATCTGAATATTGCCGAAATGGTGCTCCTAATAAATGACTGTATTTCTTTTGAAATTTGGCTCATGGCTCATGAATTAATTAGGGCATCTTTCAGAAATTTCACATACTGGATGAGTGTCTTGAAATAATTAATCATTCCATATGAAAGAGGCAAACAGCAACATGTTTTTTTAGATTACTGAGAAAATGAGTTATTGATTTAATTATATTGAACTTTTACCAAAATTACTATACATATCAACTTGAAAATATTTTATATCTTTATTCTATTTCTTCTGCACTCTGCATATAATTTTCAGCTTTCTACGTTAAAAGTTTAGAAACCCGTTTTTCCCCCTCTTTTCTGTCAGTTTGTATATCAACACTATTTCCCCTGCCAGCTGCTTAGTTTTGCTTTTGGAACTCTTTATCTGACCTTGAAAAACTAACTGTGTATTCTTGCTTTTCTGCTTCCAGCAACTGGTTGTAAGAGAGGATATTTGCAAAAATGCCTCCTAAGAAGGAGTTGAAGAAATTAAAATGTGACTTGGACGAGCCCAGTAATTCCTTATGGAAGTATTTGAGAAAAAGTTTTCTATGTTACATGACACATTAAAAGAGATGAATGAAAAATCTGATTAAAAAATTGAATTATTAGTAACAGAGTTAAAACAAACTAAAGAAGATGTTAAAAATATACAGATTAGATTGAATGAGACAGACACAAGGTTAGATCTTCTTAACCAAAATTTGAAACAGAGGGAAGTTTTTCTGCGGCTTAGGGGAATCCCTGAGCAAATTCGCAACTTAAGTGATGTAATTGTAACAGAAATGACTAAATGGTTTAATGATGAGAAAGTAGACTTCTCTAAAGAAATAGACAAAATTTACAGAATAAACTCACCATATGCAGCCAGAAGACAATTGCCAAAAGATGTTATGATTCAATTTATAAGAAAATCTATTAAAGAACAAGTAAGTCCATTGGGAGATAGGGCGGCATATAAGCCAAATAAAATAAATAAATAATTCAGAAACATTACCATCAGAGATTTAGCATTTCTGGAAAAGAGGTGCAAATATTCAGAGAAATTCCAATTACAATATTAAGGAAACATAAAGAATATTTTTTCCTGACAAGTCTCCTGAAACAAAATAGTATTCCCTTTTGCTGGGATAAGATGGAAGGGGTTATCTTTTCCTTTAGAAATCAATGGTATAGACTAAACTCAGTCCTTAAAGCACAAGACTCTTTTGGAAAAACATGGATCAGAATTACACTATTTTTCAAAAGATAAAGATCAGAAAGAAAAAGATAAAAAGAGGTCTGATGCTGATCAAAGACATGCTGTGGAGACAGGAGCCTCAGATGAAATCCCTGGAACTTCCTCTTCTTAACAGATGGATTGCAAGATTCTGACATAGAATGTTAATGGGGCAAATTCCCCACAAAAGAGAAAAAAGGTATTTCATTATTTGAAAACAGTGAACCATGACATAATATGTTTGCAAGAAACTCATATCAAAGAGACTGACAAAAAGTATTTAACAAATAACTCCTTGGGTCTGGAATTTATTTCTGCTAATTCAAAGAAAAAAATTAATGGGGTAGTTTTTTATATAAAACCCCAATTACATCCACGTTTATTGCTTGCTAATGATTACGGCAGGTATGTAATTGTGCAAATTGAATTACATGGAATAAAATCTATTGTGGTGGGATTATACACCCCACACCAAGAAAAAGCCAAGTTTTTTAAACATTTGCCTGAAAACGTACTCTCCTATTCTTTTCAGTATTAGTGCGTAATTGGAGACTACAATGGGGTAGGAATCCCACAACTGGACAGATCAGCTGATAAAGCAACGAAAGAAACACAAGGGAAACTGCCCCAAACATTTTTTCAGTTGACTGATACTTTAGGTTTGATCAATGTTTGGAGGTGTAAAAATGGACTAACAAAAGACTTTACCTTTTTTTTCAGAGAGACACAGATCCTTTTCTAGAATTGATATGATTTGGATTAAAAAAATCTACTTCACAAAGCAACTAAAGTTATTATTCTTCTAAAAACTTTTTCTGACCATAATCCAGTGTCTTTACATCTTAAATTTGGTCTTCAGTCTTTTAAATGGTGATGAAATGAGTCTCTTTTGCAGAGACCACAGATTGTTAAATAATGTAAACAGGTACTTCAAGACTATTTTAATAATTTAGGTAAGGGAACCAATTTGAAAACAGTTTGGGATGTTTGTAAGGCTGTGATATGAGGACATTTTATACTGTAGGAAGTTAGCACCCACCCCTTTCCTAGAAGAATGAAATATTTTGGGAAATATTAAAAAGGCAGAATATTATGTTTCCCTGGATAAGAAATGGAGAAGCGTGATCCTGTCCACCATTAAACCATCTTTCCAAGCAGACTCCATGTTTCCAGTGTCTTTTTCCCCACTTGGAGCAGAACCCAGAAGGATGTTTCTTCCAACAATACAATACAATACAGTAATTAAGAAGAAGAGGGAGGAAACAATCCAAAATGTTGTAGGAAGTTAGCACCCACCCCTCTCCTAGGAAAATGAAATATTTTAGGAAATATTAAAAGGGCAGAATATTTCCCCTAAAAGGAAGGCAGAAACTCAGTCCCCCACCTTTGTCAATGGGCCATTAAAGCCTGGGCCAGTCTATTCTACATAACAAAGATCTACCTCCTGCAGGCAGAGCCATAGTAAGAATTGTGCATTTCTTGCACAGGAGCAGGAGGGTCTGAGGTGGGGCCCAGATAGGGTATAAAACCAAGGCACTCTCAGCATCTCTGCCCTTTTTCTGCTCAGGAGCTCAGGAAGCCATGTGATCCTGTTCATCAATAAACCTTCTTTCCAAGCAACTTCCACAAATCCAGTGTCTTTTTCCCCACTTGGAACTTAACCCAGAAGGATATTTCTTCCAACAATGAGTTACAAGAAATTAAACTGAAGGAGAGGGAACTCCTTAGGAGCCTGGTGGAGCAGTGGACTAAAGCGCTGTTAAATAGCACTTAGCTGCCAGCTGCCTGCAATTACTGCAAGTTCGAATCTCACCAGGCTCAAGGTTGACTCAGCCTTCCATCCTTCCGAGATAGGTAAAATGAGGACCCGGATTGTGGGGGCAATAAGCTGACTTTGTATAAAAAAGAACACCGCTTGGGGGGGCCAGAAGCCCTACTAAACAGGTATATACAAAAGTATGATGGCTATTGCTTAACGCATTGTAAGCTGCCCTGAGTCTCCGGAGAAGGGTGGCATATAAATCAAACCAATAAATAAATAAATAAATAAATAAACTCCAGAATTCACCAGAAGCTTCTAACATACTTAATCAACTAAAATTATTGCAACAAGTAATTTCTTTGTTGACTGTTTCAGATATTGTAAAGAAACTTAAATATATGAAACAACACTTCCTAGAACATGCAAATAAAGCAGGGAGATGGTTGGCATACAAACTGAGAAAACAGACAGAAAAGAAGATGATAACTAAGCTTCAAGAGGAGAATAAGACTTACATGGATAACAAAAACAATCAAATATTTTTTTGGAATTACTATACCAATTTATATAAAGAAGAAGAAATCTCTTTAGATACTATGGAGGATTTATATTGACTAAGAATCTTCCTAAATTATCAGAAAACTACAAGCAAATTTTGAACAGTTCAACCTTTGAAATAATAGAGGCAATTAAAAGAGCTAAAACAAGCAAACCTCTGGGACCAGATGGCCTGCTGAGTGGATTTTACAAAATTTTTGAAGATCAACTACTTCTTCCAATGAAGGACTTAATGAATTCTATTCTAAAGGGGAATTCTATACTGGACTCTTAGAAGGATGCCTACATTTCTTTAATAACCAAAGATGGACTGGATTTAACTTCTATGAAGAATTACAGGCCAATTTCTCTCCTTAATAATGACTACAAACTCTTTACATCTATTCTACTGTGTTTCCCCAAAAATAAGACCCTGTTTTATATATTTTGGGGGGTAAAAAGTTTTTTTATTTTTTTGAAACATAAACATAAAATACATCTTTTTAGAATGAAGCATTGATCCGGTCATAAATTAGTACAATCACAAATTCATCTTTAACAATGACTCATCTCCACTAATCATCATCTTATAAAAATAATTAAATAAAAATAAAACAGAAAAAAACCCACAATAACTCAAAACAATTACCTTTCTATTATTTCACCTCAGATCTTAATTTCCAAATAACACAACATAATGTTTTACACAATTGTTTCCCTAAATTCTATCTATTTTATAATACCATTATCCAAGAACCCGTTACTTAAATCTTTAAATCCTAACTTAATATCATTTCATTATCTTTTCTTTTTATTTAGATGAATGTATCTTAAAAATGTAAATCATTACTATTATCATAAACAATATCTTAACTACCACTCACAGCAAATCATCTTCGTTACTATTTATCTCAACATAATCATCTGAATTTACTAATAATCACAAGATAATCATCTTTAATTGTTTATCACAGCACATTATCTTCATTTTAATCCTCATCTTTTATTTTTAATCCCAACGTAATCATTTTTATTTTTACTGTCAATCCCAGCATAATCTTCTAAATTTTACTGTTAAACCCAGTATAATCATTTTTATTTTTGCTGTCAATCCCAGCATAATCTTCTAAATTTTACTGTTAAACCCAGTATAATCATTTTTGTTTTTGCTGTCAATCCCAGCATAATCATCTAAGTTTTACTGTTAAACCCAGTATAATCATTTTTATTTTGCTGTCAATCCCAGCAATCTCTATTTTTACTGTTATACCCAGTATAATCATCTTTACTTTTGCTGTCAATCCCAGCATCATCACCTTAATTTACTGCTTGTCCCAGCATAATCACTTTTTATTTTACCATCCACCTATACATTATTTATTCATATTCAATCACATTATCATTATCATCTTTGTAACAATTTAACAATGAGACTTAGTTCTTACACCAAACACATCCTTATATGAGTTAATAAATTTCTGTTAACATATTCTGTTCCTCTCATCTTCTAACTTCCCGCTTTATTTCAATTTTTTAATTATATCTATAACAAATTTTTCTTATATTCATATTCATTCTTATTCATCTATAAAAACCTCCTTTTTATTATTACTTTCCATCTATACATTGCTTTTTCATTTTTAATCACATTATTTTTATCTTCTTTTTTTCCCAGCTGTGAGTATCTTATTCCTCATTTCCTTGTCTGTTAGCATATATTTCATTTCAATTTCAAAATTCTCAATTTTAATTCACCATGTATCAATTTAGTTCCTTTTCTTACTTCTATTTCAAGCAAATTACATCAATTTTTTTCTTTTGTTCCTGCGCCATTTGACTTCTTTTGTTCCTGCACCAATTAGTACCAATTATAGGAGTTCCGTTATATTTTCCCTTTCTTTTCGCCAAAGTCAAGCAACTTGCAGACAAAGAAAAAACACCTCCACTGCCAAAGTCCCATGTCTCAGACGTTCTGAGCAAGACGCAAGCAAAACACAGCAACTTCAGTTCAGCTCTTTCCTGTATGCTGGTTTATTCACATCGGCTTCTAGCACACGCTGGGATTTGCTCGGGCGAACGAAATCGGCGCTATGATTCTCTGGTAAACAGCATTTTAAATAGCCCGCCTGTGAATTGCCTCTGTCCTCCTTAAATACCACGCCCCAGCTAGTATCACTACGCCCCTCCTTTCTCCATGGGCATTCCGGGCAGTGGGGAGCACCAGCGTGCTTCTCCGTGTTGTTCCAGGAAACGCCCTATACCCAGCGCACACGACACCTCCACCCTGCACCCCGCACATGACCGCCTGCACCCAACACCACCGTCACCCTGTGTGTGTATGTATGTATGTATGTCGTTCATTGCTGTCATCACTCTGTAGCGTGCCAAGCGTGCTGCGAGGCTCGACAGGCGGCTCCCCTTTCACCAAGGCTCCCTCTGGAAAAGACAAAGAAACACCGTTAGCCATCTCTCACGGTTTCTGTGGGTGTGCTTTATGAAACCGACGTACGAGCCGGTTGGCGTGTACATCAGTATATGGTATCCAAGAGGCTTCTTCTACCGGATACCCTGTCCATTTCACTAGATAATACAGTTTGCCTCTTTTGAGCTTAGAATCCAGTATTTCGTCTACTTCATATTGCCCTTCTGTAACCGGACCCGGACACTCATAGTCTTTCTGGATATGTTTAGCCGGTTTAAGGAGACTACTGTGAAAGGTAGGGTGAATTTTCCCCAGTAACGGAGGAAGTTTTAACATTACAGTGACTGGATTGATAACCTTGACAACGGGGAAGGGGCCTAGGTATTTTGGGCCTAATTTCTGACTGGGGAGTTTCAATTTGATGTATTTCATAGAAAGATACACCATGTCCCCCACTCGGAATGGTGGAGTAGGCTCTCAGTGCTTATCAGCCTGGGACTTGTATACAAGGGCTGCCTTAGCCAATGTGTCACGGATGTAGGGCCATACTGTGCTTAACCTCTCAGCCCATTCCTGGGGCATTTGTGCAGTCGTCAGTGCTTGGTCTAATTCTGGTATGGCTACAAAGTCCCGTCCCATCACAATGCGAAAAGGGGTGAGGCCCGTGCTGCTGTGAACGGCATTATTATAGGCCACCTCTGCGAATGGTAGGAGGGGGGACCAATCGTCCTGTTGATATGATACATAACAACGGAGATATCGCTCTATCATAGCATTTGCTCTCTCAGCGGCTCTATTGGTACTGGGATGGAACGCCGAACTAAATCCTTGTGTTGACCCTATAGCCGACAGGAAGTTTCTCCAAAATCGGGCTGTAAATTGCACCCCCCTATCAGAAATGATACGGCGGGGTACCCCATGTAACCGGTATATATGTAATATAAATCGCTTAGCTAGTTTACGCGCCGAAGGCAAACCTCGGCATGGAACAAAATGAGCCTGTTTAGAGAACAGATCAATAACCGTCCAGATTACCGTGTGCCCCCTGCTCTCTGGTAAGTCGACTATAAAATCCATCCCTATCTCCTCTCAGGGATAAGTGGGTCTAGCCGCTGTCTGTAACAACCCCAAAGGCCTCCCCGGCCGGGATTTGACTTTTGCACAGGTAGAACATGTCTGTGTGTATGTCTCCACGTCTTTCCTCATTTTTGGCCACCAGAATTGCCGTCAGGTTAGATGGAGTGTTTTAAGGAAACCGTAATGCCCTGCTGTTTTGTTATCATGACACCTTTGTAACACCATTCATCGGACCCCCTCCGGAACATACAACCTGTCCCCTTTCCACGGTAAGCCATCCCTCTGTGTAAGCAAATGGCTATTTTCGTTGAACCATGTATCTGTTAATAGGGCTGTATGTAATACCTCTTTCCATTCCTTTTGGTTTTCCGTTGTTGTCGCTATGATAGTCGCCCTACCTAGTCCGCCATTGGGGACCATAGCCTGCACTATTTCTTCTCGTTTGCTATGGAACTGCAGCATGCGAGATAAGGCCTCGGCCAAAAAGTTCTTACCTCCGGGCACGTGTTTCAGGGTAAAACGGAAACGCTGGAAATAATGTGCCCACCTCACCTGTTTAGGTGAAAGCCATCTGGGAGTTTGTAATGCTATCAAATTACGATGATCCGTCCAGACCTCAAACGGCACTTGGGCTCCCTCTAGAAGATGGCGCCAGGTGAGGAGAGCCCACAGAACAGCGAATGCCTCTTTTTCCCAAATAGCCCACCCCCGTTCGGTGGCAGTGAATTTCCTAGACGTCTATGCACATGGGTGTAGCTGCTTTTGAGTATCGGCTTGTAGAAGCACGGCCTCCACTGCAACATCACTGGCATCCACCTGTACGATGAATGGTTTTGTTTGATCGGGATGTTGTAGCACCGGTGCTTCAGCAAAACAACGTTTCAATGTCTCGAATGCTGCCTGGCACTCCAAAGTCCACTCCAGATGTCCTCCTGGCCGTGGGGGACCCCCACCCTTTGTGCATAAGAGGTTTGTCAAGGGTAAAGCAATGAGTGCAAATGTTGGAATAAATTGATGATAGAAGTTAGTGAATCCAAGGAAGCTTTGTAATGGTCGCCTAGTCATTGGGGCTTGCCATTCTAAAACAGCTTTTACTTTCATTGGATCCATCGCTATGCCATTGTTAGAAATGTGATAACCCAGATAGTCTAACTCAGTGCGGTGAAACTCGCACTTAGACACCTTAACATATAGGTTTGCTTGTAATAACCATTTCAATACCCGGCAGACGAGTTGGACGTGTTCCTCCATGGTTTGCGTATATATGAGGATGTCGTCCAGATACACTAGAACCCCTCAATACAAAAAAATCATGTAATACCTTATTAATGAGCTGCATGAAGACAGCGGGAGCACCCTGTAACCCAAAGGGCATAACACAGATTCTGAAACTACCCAACAGGCAATTGAACGTGGTCTTCCACTCATCTCCTTGCCTCACACGAACCCTATAATAGGCTTCCCGCAAATCCAGCTTGGTGAAGTACTTCCCGGTAGCCAACGCCGCTAAAAGGTCTTTCATTAGCGGCAGGGGATATAGCGGTTCTACGCTAACTGCATTCAAGCCATGGTAGTCGAGACATAAACGAAGACCCCCATCCTTTTTCTCTCGAAATAAAACCGGGGCGGCCATGCGTGACCGACTGGGCTGTATAAACCCCCCTAGCCAGGTTTTTATCGATATATTTCCTTAGTTCGTCTACCTCCCGCGGGGTCATTGCATACATACGTGGCTTTGGCAACCTCACACCAGGTATCAGTTCGATGGCACAGTCCGCCGGCCGGTGTGGAGGTAATGTGTCACATTCCTTTTCATCAAACACTGATGCCAGGTCTGTATATTCTGGGGGGACCCCCTTGGGACCTATTGTATGGTCTATTCCGATCAGTGACCCCTCCTGCTGGTTTGATACCTCACGTACTGAAGCCGGTTCGGGTCCTGTCGGTAAGCGAAGTTTACGAAAAACCCCACTCCCACCATATGGTGGGCTGCCATTTGTCCAGCCAGGCCAGACTCAATATTACAGGTTCTATCATCATGGCCACCACTACAAACCGTATGTACTCCCAATGATGCCCTACCTCTAGTTTCACTAATTCGGTCATTTGGGTGGCTGGGGTTCCCCCTAAGGTGGATCCATCCATTTGTTCGAATGTTATTGGGGTTTTCAGGGTTCGTAGCTTGATACCTAGATGGGTGGCTACTGAGCATCTCATCAGACACCTTGTGCACCCAGAATCAATGAGAGCCTCGTGCTGTACACGTGGCCTACCACCTAACGGTGTTAGAGCTATCGGGATGAGGAAGGGAGGAATGGGACCACTTACCATCGGGTCGGTTTTCTCATCATCCTCTTCACTCTCCGACAACACAACGGGGACTATCCCAGGGTGTATAGAAGGACCCGTCTCCTTGTTCGTCACGGTATGAGGGCATTGTCCCAGCTGCGATACACCTTTGGTCTTCTCTGGGGTTGGTCGACCTCGACGTTTTCCACTGGACGTTGGTGTCCTGGAACTGCCCGGCTGGACCGGTGGCAACGGACACTCCAGAGCCCTGTGGCCCATTTGGTTACAATGGAAGCACCACAGCATTTGCCGAGTGGAGTCAGTTATCCGAGGACTGGGCTCCCCCCTTCCTGCCATTCTCCAAGGCTTGGTCTATCAGGTTGATGGCAATTGGAACCTGAGCTGACACCACTTCGTACCCGGAATTCACATAGCCCAACGTCCAAATCGATAGCTGCCTTATACCATTCGGACAGGCAGGGTGGCAGTCCACGATATACACAGGCCTGTCACAACTCACGGTCCAATCCAAGATGGAACTGGTGAACCAACATGCATTCAGGCCATCCCCATACTCTCCCTGCCAACTGCTGGAAATCCTTCACGTATTCCTTTGCCGGGCGACCCCGTTGTTTTAAAGCCACGAGTTCCCCCTCTGCCACCTGAGTCCTAGTGTCATCTTCAAATTGTACTCTGAGAGCGTCCAGGAATAGCCCAACATCGTTGAGTTCTCGGGCATGGTCATTATGCAAATCCACCACCTAGTCAGCAGCCTCCCCTGTCAGAGTCGTAATGGCCACCACCATAGACCATTGGGTGGGGTACAACCGGCCATAAAGGTCAATATAGCTAAGCACCTGGCTTAGGAAAAGAGCCACCCGGTCAGGGTTACCATCGAAGGTGGTTTGTATTGGGGGTGGCCCCCATATGGGGTGAGAGCCCCACATCCCCAGCTGCCCTAGCAAGCTGTGAGAGGCCTGAATAGGGCCACTCGGGGATGTGGGGCTCTCACCCCATATGGGGGCCACCCCCGTTAAATAGCCTGCCTGGGAATTGCCTCCGTCCTCCTTAAATACCATGCCCCGGCTAGTATCATTACACCCCTCCTTTCTCCATGGGCGTGCCGGGCGGCGGGGAGTGCCGGGCGGCGGGGAGCGCCGGCGTGCTTCTCCGTGTTGTTCCAGGAAACGCCCTACACCCGGCACACACGACACCTCCACCCCGCACCCCGCACACGACCGCCTGCACCCAACACCACCGTCACCCTGTGTGTGTATGTATGTATGTCGTTCATTGCCGTCATCACTCTGTAGCGTGTCGAGCGTGCTGCGAGGCTCGACACCATGGTTGTTATCTGTAGTATTCACAATGTTCCCAAAGAGCAAGTTGCAATGTTTCTTTTTAAACCAGAAGATGTCTCTCTGCAATCCACAGTTTCCATTAGTCATGCAAGTAGCCATTTTGTTTCAATTATTTAAAGTTCCTGCTTTATTCTCTCCTTCTTCTGTGTTTTAAAAATAATAATTCTTTTTTTTCTTTTTTTCTTTAACAGTCCAATTCAAATTTAAAACTCTGCTCAGTTTTTGAATCATGTGTCAGCTTTGGAAGCCATATTAGGCCAGAAGCTCCAATGCTGCCACCTTCTCATGTGTGGGAAAGTAGGAGAGGGGGTTGGTAGACATAATAGCATTCTTACTGTCGGTCAAGGTCAGGGCGATCCTGCATCTTGAGAAGGAGTGGACAGGGGGCTGGATCATGATGGGATATACATTGATTGGACCATGTGACCAACTGGGTGGAAAAGGGGATGGTTTTGGGAGCTTTGGCTTACTGAAGGAAAACTCTGGCTTTTCAGATTCGGGTTTTCCCAGATGTGCCAGTTTGCCTATTCTAGTAAAGAGGACTTTGGAAAATGCTTGCTTCTGCATCTTTACTTGGAGTTGGGGTTTTTCTGGAATGCTGACACCAAGTCCCTAGGGAGTTGGGCGGCATAGAAATGCGACTAATAAAATAAATAAATAAATAAGTCTCAACCATTGCTCCAAGCGTTGTTTCAAGCCTGTGTTGGTTGTCACTCACCCAACTTCAAAGAGCATTGTTCCTTTCCGCTTTCCTCCTGCACATCACTTTGCCCGATTTGTCTCAGCTTTGTGGCAGTCACCATGGCTGCCACCCCCCACTGCCGACTTTCAGAGAGTTCCCTCCAACCTCTGAGGAACTTGCCTGTTCCTCTTGGTCGTCCGAGGTGCCTCTCTTTCTACCCCGTCCCTGCAGGACAGTTCTGGTCTGAAGACCCGTCAGCGGCAGTTCGGCATTAGGGTTTTTCGCTGGGCTCCTCAGAGCCCGCTGTTCCCCGGCTGTCTCGCCGCGACACCAAACCAGAAGTCCTCCCTGTCTTATATTTTTTTGAACCATGAAATAAGTGCTTGGCCTTATTGTCATGCTCTCAAAAGCCTGATTGGGCTTATTATCAGGGGATGTCTTATTTTTGGGGAAACAGGGTAGCTGAAAGACTTTTAAAAGTTTTACAGGATTATACACATGAAGACCAGTGTGGTTTCTTGGTGGTGCAGTGGACTAAAGTGCTGTTAAATAGCACTTAGCTGCCAGTTGCCTGCAATTACTGCGAGTTCAAATCTCACCAGGCTCAAGGTTGCCTCAGCCTTCCATCCTTCCGAGGTAGGTAAAATGAGGACCTGGATTGTGAGGGCAATAAGCTGACTTTGTATAAAAAAAGAACACCGCTTAGGGGGGACCAAAAGCCCTACTAAGCAGGTATATACAAAAGTATGAAGGCTATTGCTTAACGCATTGTAAGCTGCCCTGAGTCTCCGGAGAAGGGCGGCATATAAATCGAACCAATAAATAAATAAATAAATAAAAGCCAACTAAAAGGTAATGTAAGAGTAATTTTGAATATAATTAAATATTTACAACAACATAGTGACAAACTGGTTCCATTAATCTTTCTAAATGCAGAAAAAGTGTTTGACAATTTGAACTGGGCCTTTATTTTTAAAGTACTGAAATTGATGGATTTTGGATTGGGCTTTATACAGCGTCTGAAGTCCATCTATACCAGTGATGGTGAACCTTTTCGGCACTGAGTGCCCAGACTGGAATGTGCGCGCATGCATGCCAGAGCACTGGAAAGCCGAAGACCAGCTGGCCGGCGGGTCTTAGGGTTTCTGGCGCTTCTGTGCGTGCAAAGACCAGCTGGCTGGCGTGCATCCGTGTTCTGGAAACCAGAAGAGCAGCTGACAATGGCGTGCGTGCCCACAGAGAGGGCTCTGCGTGCCACCTCTGGCACACATGCCATAGGTTCGCCATCACGGATCTATACACTCCAGAAAGCTCAGATCACGGTGAATGGAGATTTTACAAAACCATGTGAAATCCAGAAGGGTACAAGACAGGAGTGTCCTTTATTCCCTTTATTATTTATTCTAGTATTGGAACTGTTAAATAGAGATATTAGACAAGATAACAGAGGAAAAGGACTACAAATTAAAGCACGTAATTACAAATTATGTGCATTTGCCGACAATTTGGTATTGATTGTGCAAGACTCTAGAGAACATTGAATATGTTACGAGGAAGATTAAATGTTTGGAGAAATGGCAGGTTTAAGAATAAATAAAACAATGATGACAATACTGTCTAAGAACATTAATGTGAAAGATCAGAAGAAATTGGAATTTAAAACTGGTTTTAAAGTTGTGAAAAAGGTACAGTACTTGGGGGCAATTCTTACTGAGGAAAATTCTGAGCTTTACAAAAATAATTACAGTAAAATATGGAAGGAGATAAAATTGGATATAAATAGATGGCAAAAATTAGGTTTGTCATTAATGGGAAGAATTTCAGTAATTAAAATGAAAGTACTACCTAGAATGTTATTTTTATTTCAAACTATCCCGATATTGATTAGAAATTCCACCTTGAAGCAGTGGCAGAAAGATATATCTAAATTTATTTGGCAAAATAAAAAACCAAGAATTAAATATAAGATTCTAAAGATAGAGGATATCTGGGGTTGCCGGATCTTGGATTACATTACGATGCTTGTTGTCTGGTATGGTTAAAAGATTGGGTAACTTTTAAAAAATCAAGGCTGTTAGACCTTGAAGGTTTTGATTTGAGATTTGGGTGGCATGCCTGACTGTGGTATGACAAAGTAAAAGTTAAGCCTGGTTTTAAGATTCATGCTATTAGGCAATTGATTGCACATGTATGGTGGAAGTATAAAAGAAGATTAGCTGATAAAGTGCCACTTTGGCTATCACCTCATGAAGCACTACATAGAACAGAGATGATATTGGAATGTAAATGGATGACATATTGAGACTTATTGATATTTGAAAAAGAGGAATTTAAGATAAAGACAAGAGAACAATTAGTAAGTGAAGTATTTGCTTGTGATTAGTTTAATTATTATAGATTTTTTGAAAGATTTAAATTTGATTTTTAAAAAAGTTTTGTTTTCACAAGAACTAAATCTGAACTGGATGTTAATTTATGTTCTGGAGATGACCACTTGATTTCTAAAGTATATAAAATGTTACTCAAGATGAATCTAGAAGATGAATATGTTAAAGAGTGTATGGTAAAATGGGCAAAAAACTTTGGGTATAATATGTTAGATAAATGGGAGAATGTGTGGACGAATGGACTAAATTTTACATTAAATTATAGCTTGAAAGAAAACTTTTATAAAATGATGTATCGTTGGTACTTGACCCCAGATAGACTAGCAAAAATGTGTAAAGGGATTTCTAATAAGTGCTGGAATGTAGTCAAAATCCAGGTTCATTTTATCATATGTGGTGGTTTTGCAAATATGTGAAAACTTACTGGATAAACATAACAATGACAATGCAAAAAACATTTAAGATACAAATTGTTGAATAGTGGGTTCAGACAAAAGGCACGTCTGGTAAGTGAACAGGTTTATTCGGCTCCCGTAACAGCAATGGCGATGTGAGCCACGGCAGCTCTTTTTAAACCGGAGCTGTCCACAGCTTCAGCCAGTGACACATGCTTAATTTTCCTGCTCTAGCTACAGGCTCCTGATTGGTTCCTGTGCCCATCTATTCAATATCTAACACCCCTCCCCTCTAGGCTGGCACTGTCCAATCAGGCTCTTCTCAGACAACATAATCACGCAAGTAGGCGGGTCGCCTTTGGGCGCAACTTGACCTGCACAGTTCAGTTGACTCAGTGGCTTTGTGGAGAGCGGTTGGGTCCTGTGTCTCTCCCGTGGGTACTCTTGGAATTCTCTCGAACTCAGCTAATGGCATGGGCCTATTTTTTTGGATATTTATTTCTTCGTTCCCCTGCTGGATTGGTGGACTGTCTCCGACTTCGGGAACTTGTCGCTGGACATCAGATAAGTGCCCACTGACTCTATTTGGGCATGAGTGTTGTTGTTGTACACTTGGTTGTGTATTGTGTAGGGCCTGGTCTATTTCTGTGGTTTCTGTGTGGTGTTTCCTCTCTCGCTCCAAAGCTTCCTCTTGTGTCTCGTGTTCCTTTCTAACTATTCGGCCTCTGAGTTGGTCTATGTGCCTCTTCCACCCTTGGCCATCCTCTGTTTCTATTCTGTATGATAACGGGCCCATGATTTGAATTATTTTCACCAGAACCCATAGGGGGTTCCCACTGTAATTCTTTGCATACACCTTATCCCCCACTTGTAACTGTCTATATTTACTGGTTGAGTCTACCAGGTTTTCTGCATTATATTGAGGGTGCAGCTTGTCTAAGTGGGATCTCAGCTTCGTCCCCATCAATAGCTCTGTGGGACTTCTGTGTGTGGTTGCACTGGGAGTGATGTGTTGTATGCTTAGTAGCTTGTCTATTTTTGCTTGGATTTCCCCGGGGCCCATTCTAGCTAGTGTTTCTTTGATTGTTTTCACCATCCATTCTGCCTGTCCATTAGTAGACGGATGTCTTGGCACAGATAGTGCATGTCTAATCCCTTGGCTAGCTAGGAACATTTCAAATTGATTGGCAGTAAATTGTGGTCTGTTATCGGAGACTACTACATCGGGCAACCCATGTGTTGCGAATAGTCTCCGTAGAACCCTGATGACTGCTTCTGTTGTGGTCGATGACATGAGGCTTACTTCTAACCATTTAGAATATGCATCGACTGTGATTAAAAATGTGTTTACCTGGCAGGGTCCTGCAAAATCAATGCGGGACCATGGTATCTTTCCCAATCGTGTGTGGGTGCTGCGTGTGGTGTTGGCCGAGATTCTTGACAGGGTGTGTATGTTGCTACCCATTTTTCTATTTCCTTGTCCATTCCCGGCCACCAGACATAACTCCTAGCTAGCGTTTTCATTTTAACTATCCCTGGGTGTCCCTCGTGTAGCATTTCCAGAATGTCCTCTCTCAGAATTTTTGGGATAATTACTTTATCTCCCAACAACAAACACCCTCTCAATCGTGATAGTTCAGTCTGTCGTGTCTTAAACTGCTTGAGTTCATCGTCTACCCCAGTCTCTGGCTGCCCCTTCCATACCCAATTCAAAATCTGCGCCAAAGTCTTATCTCTTGCTGTTGCTCTCGTGATGTCTGCCATTGTGATCAGTGTGTTCGCGAGAGTCTCTATTAACAGCGTGGTTGTGGCTGGTGCTGGGTCTTCCACCGGTTCCAGCAGCGGGCATCTGCTGAGGGCATCTGCGTGGTCTTCCTGGGTCTGTAGAGCAGCTGCTAGTTGTATGCGGCAAGGAATTCCATCCATCTCAGCATTCGTGGAGATAACACATGGGGTGTTGGTCAATCTCCCGCAATGATCCCCAGGAGTGGTTTATGGTCTGTTATCAGCTTGAACTTCCTCCCATAGAGATATTCGTGGAATCTTTTGATTCCAGCCACCGCAGCCAGTGCCTCTTTGTCGAGCTGATTGTAATTTCTTTCTGGTTTGGATAGAGTCCGGAAGTAGAAAGCAATGGGGGTTTCTCTGCTATTGGGCATGCAGTGGTTTAGGATTGCCCCTATTCCGAATGGCGACGCGTCACAAGTTAGTCTCACTGGTAATGTTTCGCTATACTGGACTAGGATGCTGTCTGATGTTAGTAGTTTTTTTTATTTGTTCAAATGCATTTGCTTCTTTTTGCCCCCAAGTCCAGTCCATCTTTTTGTCCAGTAGATGGTGTAACGGCTCAGCAATTGTGGCTTTCTGTGGCAGGAAAATGTTGTAGAAATTTAATAACCCCAGGAATGCCTGTAGTTCTGATTTATTGGTTGAGGTTGGGGCTTCTCGAATTGCCTTCAGTTTTCCAATGGTGGGTCGTATTCCGGAACTGTTGATTAGGTATCCCAGAAATTCAACTTTTTCCACTGCTAATTGGCATTTAACCTTTTTTACTTTTAACCCCACTTCTTGGAATCAAGTTAATACTGCCCTTAGTCTTTGTTGCAGTTGTTCCTAATAGCTGATATTAGGACATCGTCGAAATAGGGGACGACGCCTTCAATTCCCTGTAAAAGGCACTCCATGAGGGCTTGGAACAATCCTGGGGCCACGCTTACCCCAAACTGCAACCGCCTGTATTTAAATGCTGCCCTATGTGTGACCATAGTTTGGGCCTCTGCTGTGGCGTCATCAATGGGCAGCTGTTGGTATGCCTGGGCCAGGTCAAGCTTTGCGAACACCTTTCCTCAACCCAGGGAATGCAACAGGTGTTGCACAACTGGCACAGGATATGCACTCTGCTGTAAGGCTTTATTCAGTGTACTTCTGTAGTCACAGCACAAGTGCACTGACCCATCTGGCTTTGTGGGGGTTACTATCGGTGTCCCCCACTTGGCATGGTCCGTCAACTCTAAAACCCCTTGGGCAATGAGTTTATCCAGTTGCTCATCAATTTTGGGCTGTAGAGCAAATGGGACCCTCCTTGGCTTTATCCAAGGGGCAACAGGGGCAACTTGGGGATCTAGGTTAAAGGAGATTGGGGTCCCCGTGTACTTGCCTAGTCTTCCGTCGAAAACATCTGCGAAGTCCCTTAAGAGTTCCTCTTCCCAGTTGTTGTCTTTGACTTGGTTGATCCCCATCACTGCCAAGCCCAGAGGCTCGAACCATTCTAGCCCCAGTAGGCTAGGTCTGTCCCGGTCTACTATGGTTAGGGGTAATTGTCCTTTAAAGTCTTTGAAAGCTACGTTGAAATAACTGATTCCCATTACTGGAATTTGATTTCCTTGGTAGTCCTTTAGCGTAAGTTTCTGCGGCTTGAGTGCGTGGGCTGTGATTCTGGGTACTAGTTGTTTGATGGTTGTCCAGGTCACCATGGAAAGGTAGGATCCTGAGTTGACCTCCATCTTGCATGGTCTCCCTTCGATGGAAACGGTCACCGCCATCTTCTTTGCTTTTCCTGCACTCGACTGGCCAACTATTATGGACTGGTGCTTCTCCCCTCTCTCTGAACCATTATCCTCATTTTGGCTGTTTCTTCCAAACAGTTGTCTCCTGCTGCTTGTTTGGAAATTCTTGGAACATTGTGGAGGGCTGGATTGTCTGGATCTGCGGGAAACTGGTTGGGATGCCCTGCAGGCTCTTGCAATGTGTCCTTTTCGGTTGCAGCGCTGGCAGATAGCATCTTGGAATCTGCACTCGGTCCTGGGATGGTTTCCCTCGCATCCAGCACACCAGAAATCCTTTTTTCCTTTTTCTTGGGTTCTCCCTTTCCATTCTGAATGGAGATGATGTACTTTGTCCTCGTCTCTGTCCTCGGATTCAGTCTCAGAGTCCTCATAGTGGATGGTGGTGTCTTCTTTTGTTTGTGGTAGTTTATTCATTTTTTTCATCACGGCTGCGGACTTTTGTGATGCTTCCGTCGCCGTCGCTTCTTCCATGGCTTCTTGGAACGTTATTCTTGGTTTCACAAGCAATCAGCTTTGTAGGGTGAGGTCTCACAGTCCCAATACCAACCGGTCTCTCATCACTTTTTCCAGGTTGGAGAACTCTCAGGCGGTGGCTATTTCACGCAGGGTTGGGACAAACTCGCTGATGGGTTCTCCATCCCATTGGTCTCTCCGGTAGAATTTGTGTCGTCTCATGAGGGATGATGCTTGGGGAGCATAGTGTGCCCTCAGGATTCTTTGTAGTGCCAGCCAGGTCATTGCTCTCAATTCTGCTGGTGATGCTAGGGCTTTTGCCATTTTAAAAATGGTGGCTCCACAGTGTGTGAGGAACAGTGTTCTTTTGGTTTGTTCGGAAAGGCTCAAGAGGTTGTTGTCTTCCAGGAACATGTGGAAACGTTCCATGTAGGAATCCCAGTCTTCTCCCGCTGGGTTGAATGGCTTGGGTGGAATTATTGAAGACATCTTGCACTGGCTGGTTGTTGAGTTTGATGGCCGTCGATTGCCACGTGGAGTGTCTGTGCAGCCTAGTGCCTATTGTCCTTCCAAAGATCCCATCCTCATTGCCAGTGTTGAATAGTGGGTTCAGACAAAGGACACATCCAGCAAGTCAACAGGTTTATTCAGCTCCTGTAACAGCAATGGTGATGCGAGCCGCGGCAGCTCTTTTTAAACCAGAGCTGTCCACGGCTTCAGCCACTGACGCACGCTTAATTTTCCTGCTCTAGCTACAGGCTCTTGATTGGTTCCTGTGCCCATCTATTCAATATCTAACACAAATATTAATGAAACCTGAAGCTTTTCTTTTAGGTATGATAGACAAGCCAATTGAAAAACAATTTGAAGTGTTATTTCTTCACATGGTGATGTCTGCGAGGATTTGTATTTGCCAAACACTGGAAAGAAAAAGGGATGCTGACTGTTGAAGGATGGCTTTTGAAATTGATGGAATTAGCAGAGATAGACAAATTAACTGCTTTGATTAGATATAATGGACTCGACAGCTTTATAAGAGACTGGAAACTGTTTGTAGACTTTCTACGCGCTAAATATAATAACAGATGGTTAACAGAGGAATTTGAAGATTAGTGTAATGTTTAGCTTAACCTGTTGACTGCTTTTTCTTCTTTCTTTTATATGTGTGTGTGTGTAAAAGGGGAGGAGAATTTATTGCTTTTTCTTCTTTTTTTTTCAGCACCCAGCCAGGCTGGATCCTGTATATGTTAAATGTTAAATTTAATTGATCACTTTCCCTTTTTTATTTTTTGCACACTATTTTTTCTTTTTTGTTGTTGTTAGGGTTGAATGTATGTTTTTGTTTTGTTTTGTTTGTTTTTCTGTTTTGTATTTTATATTTTTATGATAAAACAATAAATAATATTTTAAAAAGAACATAACAAGGATCTGTGAAAGACTATCTTCTATCTATACAATTTTCTATATCTGAAGTTTCATCTCTTTATCAAGGAACCTGGGATTCTTTTTAATGAGTTATGTGGCCTGAAAATTTTTGAAAACCAATTATAGATCACAAATAGAGTTTTGTGTGAATGGAAGATGTTTTTACCACATGAACTCAATGTATTCTGATCATTGTTTGCCACCTAATGCATGCCACACTAACGGTGCATGAAAGTAAAGAAACAAAGTTACAGCAAAAAAATTGTTGTAAAATTGATCAGTCATATAGGTGCCTCGAGTTACAACCGTCATAACATACGATTGAATTTCCAAGCTCTATTATAGTCATAAGTTGAGGACTACCGTGTTTCCCTGAAAATAAGACCAAGTCTTATTTTCTTTTGGCCCCCAAAATAAGCACTAGGGCTTATTTTTGGAGAAACACGATTTCAGGGTGATCAGCCCAGCTGGGCACCTTGCCCCTTGGCACGCACACAAGAGCTGGCAAGTGCACGGGGACTGATGGTATCTAGCAGCAGGTACAGCCCGCCGATCTCTTGGCACACTCTGGGGCTGCTTGGAGTTTCAGCTAGAGGACTATTTAGAAATGTGGCTTGTGGACTATATATTTTTAATGTTCCATATATTTTTACTCTTTAACAGTCAGAAATTTATATTGAAATCCATTTATTTGCAAAGCACATCAACACAGATTTAGTCAATTAACTGACTAATTTAGCTAATGAATAATTTTTCTTCTGACAGTTTAAATTTAAACTCAAAATCATTGCATCAGTTATTCTACTCTCTCACTTGGAAAAACTGCTTCATCCCTCAACTTTGATCAATCCAAAAACTTTCTGAAAATTCTTAAGTATTTCTCTGGGTCCCAAGGTATCATCCAAGCCAAGTCCTCGAATGTGGGAATGGGCTTCTGTGAACATAAAAGACAGAGATTATGAGTGTCAGAGTGGCAATCAGCCCCATTACCTTGCCTGGGGTAATTGCTCTCAATTAGAGGTGGAATCGTGGCTTCTTCCTTGTGTATACTTTGCAAGAAAATAAACCGAAATAAATTTTCTAATTAAACTCATATTTATTTGTTATAAAGAAAATAAAATATCTTACTAATCTAAATTAAGTCACATCTTGGCAAAGTGCCCCGGCTACCTCTTGGCAGCCGAACAAAGAAAAGTTTTAGAGAAGAAGAAAGGAATGTAGACATGTGCAGTAGATTAGAGATAAGAACTTGGCAAGCTACAGTAAGTCTGAAAGTCCAGAAATAAAAGCTGAGCTGGTAAATACAAAAAACACAGTGACAATGAGAGAGATTACAGGTAGTCCTTGATTTACAACAGTTCATTCAGTGATTGTTCAAAGTTACAACGGCACTGAAAAAAGGGATTTATGACTCTTTTTCTGTTACGACCTTTTCATCATCTCCATGATCACGTGATCCAAATTCAGACCCTTGGCAACTGATTCATATTTATAACAGTTTCAGTGTCCTTGGCAGCCTCTTGGACCAGTTTTCTGCTTGTTTTTTCAACAATTTTGGAGGGATATCCAGTTCTTGGTAATGTCACTGTTGTGCCATATTTTCTCCACTCATTGATGACTGTCTTCACTGTGTTCCATGGTATATCCAATGCCTTGGAAATTTTTTTGTACCCTTCTCCTGACTGTTACCTTTCAACAATGATCCCTTTGGTTCTTTGTCAGCTCTTTGCAGACCATGACTTTTGCTGTAAGAGACAACTAAGTAAATGTCAGAAAAATCCTACTAGAACAGCTCAACTTTACATGGGCTTGATCAGAGTCACTTTAATTGATGGCAGGTGTGTACTGACTGCTATTTGCCATCAGTTTCAGTGTAGTTTATTCTGAACCCAGCCACATCCCTACTTCCCTCCTGAGGGACACATGACATGGATTTTGTAATTTACTAAGATAGTTACTTTGTATTTTAATTTGATTTATTTTCTCTCTTTTAAAATGATGTTCAGGTTTATTAACTTTTAACATTCCTAAACTGATAAACAGGCTGGAAACTAGCTCTAGATAAGAAAATGTTTGTTAGTACAAATTGGGGTCTGGTTTATCTCTTTTGTGAACTCCAGTCAACGTTTTTCCTTACAATTTATGCCCCTTCTGATGTCAGACCTCATTTTAATAAAAGTGTGATATTATGGGATGCAAATATGTAACAAGTTGGACTACATGTAACCGAATTCTTATGCAAAGGGGAGGTTACATTTATTCTGTCCAATCGACTTTCTTCTTGCATTTTCTTTGTTGTGTTAACTATAAAAAGGAATGTAACATGGGGCTCGGGGTTTTCCTTTTTCATAGGGAGATCCCACTTTATCAGGGTATCCCAATAACCTGCTTTTAAATGACCTTCTGACTTGGTTACTTATTGGGAAGGTAAACCGAGGCAGAACCTAGGCCCAGATTTGTCTATCAAATGGTGAAAGCTAGCCAGGAGATCTTTATTTCAGCAAGTTCTTTCTTGGGCTACAGATCATTATCAATGGAAAAGTGTGCGCATCAAAAGAATTTCTTTTGACATTGATTTTTATCTGAGGTCCAGAAAACTGCTGCCGAAGATGCAAAAGACCTTTTTAAGGAAGATCATGAATTATAAACGGGCACTAAAAGATCAAGCAGGTGTCCATCCAGATGAAGTTTATTCAAAAGAAATTTAGTGAGTGTTGAGTTGTTAACTTTTCTTTCAGTTTCTAGTGAGCGAAGGAAAGAACACTAGTTGACTCTGAAGAGAGGTAAATCTTCTGAGTCATAAAACTAATTGAAATTCTAATGAGTGGAGTAAGGTTCATTAGTTGATCCTGGAGAGATGGAAATCTCCTGGATTGTAAAACAATTTTGGCCCACTTGGCATGGAAAGCCATGAACAAAGAAAAGTTTTGTTGTTCTTCTCACCTGGGGCTCAGCAGGTAAGTTTAGCCTGTTGGAATGGGAAATTGGTATATTGAATACTCAGATAATTTGGATGTGACTTCTGTTCTGTTGATGTATCTCTTATGTGTCTCTATAATGATTTTCTTCAAGCTAGCACGATTGGAATTGAATTAAAATTAAATTGAATAGAAAAGAGACAGGGCTTGTTAAAATTGGTGGCAGTGGTTAGGGCCCCCATCACATTTTTATTGGAACCACTCCTTGCATTTTCATCACTGCCTGGAGAACTAGCTTGCCCCAGGAAAGAAAAAGTGGAAATTTAAGGGACAAAACCCTCCACAGGTCTGGAAATAATGTTTACTGGTGTGTGTTTGTGTCGAGTCTTTTCTAAGTCCTTTGAGGGGGGAGCAGACCCTCTAATAATAATATACAAAAAAATGGAACATGGAGCTTATTGGCTTGTGAAAAAGCTCCCTGAAAATAATGATTGTTTTGCCTGGAGAAAATGTTGAATGAAGTATTTGGAAATTGTTTATGTATGGTGTGAATGTAAGTGCAACACAAGAGAGAGAGAAGAAAAGTGTGGAGTTTTATGCCTGGCCAGGATGAAAGGTGAGAACTTTGATCTTTTATTTTGTGTGAGAGACTTAATGAGTTAAGTTGACAGTTGATCTATAGAAAACTCATAGAAAGTTATTTATTTCTTTAAGTTCCAATAGTTTGGAGGGTGACAAGGGAGGGAAAACCTTGTTTGATCATTACCCCTCTCCAGGAAGAAAAGAATACATTTACTGCCCCCAACCTTTTCTAGCCAGAATTTTTTAAGACGAAGAGGGAGGAATGAAAGTGAATGTAAGAACTCTGTTATTGGTGCAACATTTTGCTTTGAAAATTTTCTGTGTCTCTATCTGTAATTTTATTACTTTTTGGCTAACTCACTGCTTACATAGTATTTTAGATCTTTTCTGAAGGAATTGTTTCCTATTTTCCTGTTCTTAAATTAAGAAACATCTGCATTATGTTTGTGGTTGATTGGTTTTTTTTTCTATACCTTGGTAATGTCTGAGTGTGATTTCTTTCTTTCTGCAAAAGACCCAAGGGATGTAATTAACTGCTGGACAGCATATTCAAGGTAATGCAAATCTCATTCTGCCTTTGAAATTGTATCTGAGTAGGAAAGGGGTGTTTGGTTTTTTCTGTTTCTTTTAACCATTTTTTCCCCCTGCTTACAACTTTTGCCTGAGAAGGGAGGAGCACTGTGGCATCCGATCTCTGCTTTCCGTCACAATACAAAAAATAAAGTACTAAAAGACAGAACAATAAGCAATAGCTGGAAATTAATCAGGGAGAGAATCAACGAAGAAGTGTTTTTTATCAGGGCAACCTGAAAAGCTCTCCTAGCTTTGTTGGCTATACCAGGGGAGAGATTGTTTTTTATCAGGGCAACCTGGTCTACCCAAATATGGGACAGAGCATACTGCTTCCACTTTCGCCTTTCAGCCCCATTCCAGGAGCCTTTGCAGGCAGTCGCTTTCGCGACAAACTATTTTTGTGTTAAATTCATATTTACCAACAAAGAAATAAAGGGAGACTAGTATAGATCTATTTCAAGCTATTTAGCTCTCGTCAGCTAGCCATACCCTTCTGGGATTCGAACCCGGGCTACTTAAATATTAGGTAGATGTATTAACCTCTAAGCCATGGGCTTCCCTAGCTTTGTTGGCTATACCAGGGAAGAGATTAAGTGTTTTTTATCAGGGCAACCTGGTCTACCCAAATATGGGACAGAGCATACTGCTTCTGCAGTATTAGACAAGAGCTAAATGGGGCTGAAAGGTGAAAGCGGAAGCAGTATGCTCCGTTCCATATTTGGGTAGACCAGGTTGCCCTGATAAAAAACAATCTCTCCCCTGGTATAGCTGATATAGCTAGGAGAGCTCGTGGCTTAGACATTAATACATCTACCTAATATGTCAATACCTTTCTCACAGCAGGCTAACAAGTCTGTCTGGCAGGGAGATGAAGGTCTGCCACACCTATTCATCTCCACCCCCTGCCTTTTATCACCAGAGCTAGGAGGGTGGGGCTTCACTAGCAGTGGTGGCTCTTCTGTCCCAAAGATCGGCCCATAGATTTCCATTGCTCTCCTCTCCTCTGCCTTCTGCACATCTGCGTGCCAGGCCCTGGACACAGCTGTTCTTCCTCTTCCTCATCAGCCACTTCCAGACCTGGGGGCTGTTGACTCTCAATTTGAGGGCTGATGGATGGGCCAGGCTCCGCCTCTGTCTCTATCTCTGAGAGCTCCATTGCCTCTTCCCCCTCAGAGCACTCAGGTAGCCTTAATGTTGGTCCTGACTCCCACGCCGCCTCCTCACTCTGATTCAGCTGCTGGAGGGGCAGTGGTGGGATTCAACTGGTGTAACAACCGGTTCGCTGAGCACGCTGTTAGGATATGATTTGGGCCTAACAGTTGTCCAGGCAATATATGTATTCTGTGACTTTAAGTTTTAATGCTGCATCATGCTGTAATGCTGAGTCATGCTATAATTACTTGTAATTTAACAATGTATTTAAGCAAGGTACTGTAATGTATTCAGTGGATGATAAGCTGCTATCGTGTGTGGGTGGATCTGCTACCATCCGGAGTTTGTGAACCAACTACTGTTTGTTTGGTAAGAGTTTGTTTGGAGTTAACCGGTAAAGACTTGGACTGTTTAGAAGACTACGAGATTGTTTATTTCCATTATAAAGAAAACTTTTGATAACACCAGTTTGTATGTATCTCTATCTCATTGCTCTCAGCAACGTTTCTCTGTGCACTTTACTCTGCTAGTTGTTACACAACAACAATATCCTTAACATTGGTTATGGGCCCAGGGCCAACCAGGACCAACCAGAACTAACTAGGATTTTTTCAGAGTTACACTGAGAGCTAGTTTGAGTTTGTGAGTAGTACAAACTGTGTTTGTGATAAACAATCTACGTGAAGATGGCACTAGAACAAGCAGCAAATTTTTCCATGATAACCCGGCTGGACGGAACGAACTATGTATCCTGGTCTACAAAATGTAGTCTACTTTTGCGTAAAGAAGGACTGTGGGACATAGTTAATAATCCACCGGATGTAACAGCATGGGATCCTGCTGATGAAGAAGATGCCAAGAAATTAGCCAAGTTTAACAGAGACAATGAACAAGCTCTATGTATTATTGGACTGACACTGGGTGACCAGCAGCTTGTCCATATCCATGGCGAAGAGTCTGCTGGTAGGTGTTGGACCAAGTTGAAGAGACTATATGTTCGTGACTCTGTGGGTGCTCATATATATCTCACACGAAAATTATTTAGACAACATCTTCTTAAAGGGGGAGATATGATGGCTCATTTGGAATCCATGACCAGAATTTTCCAGGAGCTGCATGAAAAGGAACTTGTTTTCTCTGAACTACAACAAGTGTACATAATTCTTTCTTCTTTGGACGATAGTTATGACAACTTTGTTTCTTCGTTAGAGGTTTTGTCCAGAGATGAACTGACATTGGCTGGCATAACCGGTAGGTTGTTGGAAGAATCCAAAAGAAGACAAGAAAGGGATCAGTTGAGAGTGCAACAACCAAAAGAAGATAAAATGTACTCAACTGCTTATTTTGTAAAACGTTGTTTTGCTTGTGGGACTAAAGGGCATATAGCTAAATATTGTAAAAATAAGAAAATGCCTGTTAGGGAAAATAATAGACCCAAGAAGGGTTGTAATTTAGCTATATCTAGTTCAATTACTGATGTTAACCAGGATTGGTGGGTTGTTGATAGTGGTGCTTCTCAATCTATTACTAGAAATAGAAAATGTTTTGTTAAAATGGAGAAGAGTAACCAACATGTTAAACTAGCAAATGGCTGGAAGGTTAAGGTAGCTGGAGAGGGTGTTGCTCGTTGGTCATTTAGTAATGAACCATTGCCTATGTTATATATTCCTGGTTTAAAATTCAATTTATTATCTGTTAAATCTTTGGTACAATTTGGGTTTACAGTAACATTTAAAAATGATAAGTGTCTTATAGAGAAAGATGGCAAGGTTGTTACTGCAAGTTTAGAAAATGATTTATTCATTTTAAGGGAGAACCCAGTATTGGTAGCTAAGTCTAAGTCTGTTTATGAGAATGTTAAACCACATGATGAATGTATTCATCTGTTACATCGGAGACTTGGGCACTTGAATTTCAGGACGTTAAAGAAGACAGTGCAATTATCGGAAGGGATAAAACTATAAGCATGTAGTAAATATCTGAACTGTAATGCCTGTAGTCAGCAGAAAAGTAGGGTTACACCAGCAAACCGTGTTAATGGTTTTAAAACTACAAAGCCGTTAGAGGTAGTGTTTATAGACCTAATTGGACCCAAGAAACCCAGTATAGGAGGTGCCTGCTATATTCTAAGTATAGTAGACCATTATTCAAGATATGGCTTCTGTTATCTTATGAAAACAAAATGTGAAACATTCCAGCATATAAAAAACTGGCTGCGTTTTGTGGAAAGGAAGCAGAAATTTAAAGTTAAATGCTTAGTGACCGATAATGGTACAGAATTTACTAACCAAAGGTTAGAAATGTTTTTGCAGGATGCAGGGATCCAGCATAAACGATCTGCTCCGTACAGACCAGAGCATAATTCCTATATTGAGAGGCGAGGACAAACATTACAAGCCATGATTAGAACTATGTTGGCAGATTCTGGTTTGCCTGACAATTTATGGGGCGAGGCTGTTATGTGTGCTAACCATGTGCTAAACAACGTGGTTCATTCCTCTACAGGTGAAATACCATTCACCTTATGGCATGGGAGGAAACCAAATCTTAGTTATTTACACACATTTGGAGCCCCAGCTTGGGTACATATTCCATCTAGCGTTAGGAGAAAGGATCAACAAAGAGCCAGAAAAATGTTTTTTGTTGGCTATGAATCAAATCATAGATCTTTTAGATTTTGGGCACAGGGTACTACTAGTGTTTACTGTAGTGCAAGTGCTAAATTTCTAGAGCACGAAGGATGGGATAAACTAGAGCGTGCAGATTTCAGACATGATAACTCTATTAGTATAGAGCATCAAATCCCTGATGAGAGTCCTGAGGATATAGATACTGTAGAATCCTCTATTAAGGTTGAGGAACAGGAAGTAGGTTTAGGGGAGGATGAAACTGAAACATCTGAAACGAGTCCTGTATTGCCTAGAAGATCTACTAGGGAAAGGTATCCACCGGATCGATATAAGGCGACTGTAGTTTGCCAAGTTAACATTGAACCTTCAAGTTATGATGATATCAGGCTTTATCCTGAAAAAGAGCAGAAGGCTTGGAAGGAGGCAATGAGTAAGGAAATTAAGTCATTGACTGATCTAGATGTTTATGAAAATGTGAAATTGCCACCTGGTGAGAAAGTAATAGGTTGTAGATGGGTTTACAAAATTAAGAAAGGTATAGATGGGACAGTAACCCATAAAGCTCGCCTAGTAGCTCAAGGTTTTTCTCAGACCGAAAAAGATTTCGATGAGGTTTTTGCTCCTAGTTTACGTGCTAGTACTTTAAGAACAATGCTGGTATGGGCGGCTAAAAACAAATATAGTATTAACCATATAGATGTGGAGACGGCATACTTGCATGCTCCATTAAGGCACACCATCTATATGAGGAAGCCTTTAGGAGTTGAAACACAAAACCAAACTGATTGTTGGAAGCTCAAGAAAAGCCTTTATGGTTTGAAACAATCAGGGTTTGAGTGGAACCAATGCATAGTTAAAGAGCTAAATAGGATTGGTTTTCATGAAGGTATAGCGGATAAATGTCTCTTTAAAAGAGAAAATAATGGGTTAGTTTCATTTTTGTTATTGTTTACAGATGACATAGCTATAATAACTAAAACTGACAAGGAAGCCATAGATATTGTTCACCAGTTACAAACTAAATTTAAGATCAGAAATCTAGGAAATATCAGGCATTATTTGGGACTAGATATTAGTCAAACAGCTAGAGGTTATAAAATATCTCAATCTAGCAAAATTAGCCAGATGTTGAAGCGTTATGGCATGAAGCTATGTAAGCCAGCCAAGACACCTATGGCACAGGATTTTAACCATGAGGAAATCCAAAGCCCTAACTTTAGTAAGGAGATCTACCAGTCTCTTATAGGTAGTCTATCTTATATCAGCAATTGGTCAAGACCGGATATATCATTTAGCGTAAACCAATTAGCAAGATATAATGCAGAGCCAACTGATAGGCATTGGCAGGCCGCAAAGCGTATACTAAGATATCTGAAAATGACGATGCATTATGCATTGTATCTAGAACCTAACCAAGATTTAGTACTGAGTGCATATGCTGATGCCAGTTTCGCTACTGATGTGACCACTAGAAAGTCTACATCGGGTATAGCTATAATGGTAGGCAATTGTTTGATTGGCTGGAAATCAATTCGTCAAAAACATATTAGTCTGTCTACAATGGAGGCAGAATTTTCATGTCTATCACTGGTATGTACTGATCTGATATATTACAAACAACTAATGATGGATATTGGTTTAAAAATGGATTATCCAATTGTAATACATGAGGACAATCAAGCTGCTATAAAAATGGCAACTAATTTAGCAGTTAAAACTAGATCCAAGCATACTGACATTCGGTATCTGAATGTTCGCCAAAGTATCCAAAGCAATATGGTTAAACTGGAATATTGCATGTCGGAAGACAATATCGCGGATAGCTTTACCAAGGCTCAAGGTGCTGTCAAACATAAAGCATGTTGTGAAAGCTATGGATTGAGGATCTAAACTGTATATATTGTATCTAAACTGTATATATTGTATTTAAACTGTATATATTGGCCTGTCCAAAGGGGAGCATGTTAGGATATGATTTGGGCCTAACAGTTGTCCAGGCAATATATGTATTCTGTGACTTTAAGTTTTAATGCTGCATCATGCTGTAATGCTGAGTCATGCTATAATTACTTGTAATTTAACAATGTATTTAAGCAAGGTACTGTAATGTATTCAGTGGATGATAAGCTGCTATCGTGTGTGGGTGGATCTGCTACCATCCGGAGTTTGTGAACCAACTACTGTTTGTTTGGTAAGAGTTTGTTTGGAGTTAACCGGTAAAGACTTGGACTGTTTAGAAGACTACGAGATTGTTTATTTCCATTATAAAGAAAACTTTTGATAACACCAGTTTGTATGTATCTCTATCTCATTGCTCTCAGCAACGTTTCTCTGTGCACTTTACTCTGCTAGTTGTTACACAACAACAATATCCTTAACACACGCGCTTCGCTCCAAACATAGAAGTTTAGAATTGATTTCTGCAGATTCTTAATACCTCAGAGTTAGCTCCAGTCACAGCTACTAAAAAAATGTTTCTTTGGATTTAGCCTTGATGGAAAGACACAATGGGGCTTTCCATGGAGACTCTACCCTGGCACTTAGTCTTCTGAAACAAGATTCATCATAAGAGCATTGGCACTGGTGCAGGGAGGGTTGTTTAGTCAAGCTGCAAGTCAAATATCTCCTCCTGGACTACAATGTTCTCCTATAAAGTAAAATGTGTTATTATAAATGGCTGCATTTCCATAGCACCAGTAACTTAACCTAACCTTCCCCTCCCCTCCCTTCAACTAACAGTAACCACTGTGTCATGATCCAATTCTGAACAGCAGACAGAATTGTGATAGTGTAGCAAACCCTCTGGTTTTAGAAGACAAAAATGGTCCTGTATACTTGCAGCAATGCATGTCAGCATTCCAGAAAAAACCCAGCTCCAAGTAAAGATGCGGAAGCAAATATTTTCCAAAGTTCTCTTTACTAGAATAGGCAAACTGGCACATCTGGGAAAACCCGAATCTGAAAAGCCAGAGTTTTCCTTCAGTAAGCCAAAGCTCCCAAAACCATCCCCTTTTCCACTCAGTCGGTCACATGGTCCAATCAACATCCACTCCATCTCGATCCAGCCCTCTGACCACTCCTTCTCCAGATGTTGGATCGCCCTGACCTTGACCAACAGGAAGAATGCTATTATGTCTACTAACAACCCCTCTCCTTAATCCCCCCTCCTACTTTCCCACACATGAGAAGGTGGCAGCATTGGAGCTTCCAGCCTAATATGGCTTCCAAGGCTGACAGGTATTCCCCCCCACCCGCAAAAAGAACCACCTCCTGAAAAACAAAGCAGACAAAACACAAAAGAAGGGGTTAACAACGTGCACCAGACCCCTTAACCCCCTCTCCCCTCCCCCGGGGGACCTTTTGGTTTCTCAGGAAATTGTTTCACTAGAGCATTAATATTTACATCCCAACTCTTCACCCAATTATTTATTTATTTTTATTTATTTATTTAATTCAACTTATATACCGCCCTTCTCCCCAGGGGGACTCAGGGCGGTGAACAGCCAAATTTAAAACACATATAAAGTTAAGAAAAACTAAAATAGATTAAATAATGACATTGACAATTTAAAATCCAAAACTGCACAATCAAAAGATCCCAGTTTAAAAACCCAACATCAATTAAATTAAAAAATTTAAAAAACCTCATTAAAACCGTTTATGCTAGGCCGGCTTGTTGGAAGAGATAGGTCTTCAGGGCCTTTTGGAAAGCGCGGAGGTCCGGAATCAATGGTATCTCATTCCACACGTTGGGTGCTCCCACAGAGAAGGCTCTCCCCCTGGGGGCCACCAGCCGACATTGCTTGGCCGACAGCACCCTGAGGAGGCCCTCTCTGTGCGAGCATGTTGGCCGGTGGGAGGTTATCCGTAGCAGCAGGCGGTGTCGCAAATATCCCAGACCTCTGCCATGGAGTGCTTTAAAAGTGAGAAGCAACACCTTGAAGCGCACCCAGAAGACCACCAGGAGCCTGTTGTGGCCCCGTCCGCTGAGCCTATTCCATTAGAGGAAGGAAGCTCTGAGCAGGAGGAAGAGGAGCCAGCCAGATCTCCCAGCCCCCCCCCCCTCTGGCACCGTCTCAGGTGCCAGCTGAAAGAGAGCCAAGTAGTGGGGAAACAGGTGTCTCAGATGAGAGTGAGGGAGAGACGTCATTCCTGGACGCACGCCAAAGAAGGCGAGAGAAAAGATTACTGCAGCTGCGGCGACGTATGAGGAAATAGACCTGAGTCACTGGATTGGAGTCACAGGATCAATGAGTCACTGGACCACACCTACAGCCTCCTATATAAGACAGAACGGTGGGCCAGGATCTTTATGACGAACAAACAAAACAACATAGCAACCTCGTAGTCTTGGAAGCTAAATGAACGGCAAAGCTACGTAGGTGATTTTCTGTTTGTGTAAATTAATAAAGGCCTTGGCAGACGGTGTGCATATCGCTGCCAAGTTTGAGATAAGAACTGTGGAGTGTGCCAAGTGATTCTTAACCCTCGACTGGCTGTGTTTTTGTGGGTCTCTGAAGGGGGGGACAGATCATCTTGTTCGTCACCCAAAACTCCATCGTTAACCCACGGTGGACCAACAGCTGCAGCAGCAGGTACAGCAGATGCTGGAGGCCAATCAACTTCTGCAACAGCAAGTAGCACAGCTAACTGCACAACTTGCTTTGGGAAATGCTCCTGTAGCAGCTCCACCTGCTCCCCTT
This sequence comes from Coluber constrictor foxii, assembly GCA_038048745.1. NCBI lineage: Eukaryota > Metazoa > Chordata > Lepidosauria > Squamata > Colubridae > Coluber > Coluber constrictor. The sequence goes on along the minus strand of CM075966.1, from coordinate 42,021,352 downwards.
CCCCGTCCAAGATGCCCGGTGAACATGCCAGATAAGTTTTCTGGGCAGCAGGAAATGTTCCCGGCCTTCTTGGGACAGTGCCAGCTGTACATGGCAATGCGGCCGGAGGATTTTCCGGATGACCGGGTTCGGGTGGCCTTTATTATCAGCTCCCTCTCTGACACTGCCGCCCGATGGGCCACGCCCCTGTTGTTGCAAGACAGCCCCTTGCTTCTGGACTATCAGGGTTTTTTGCAACACCTGCGCACCATGTTTGAGGACCCCCTCCGGGTGCAGACGGCAGCGAGGCGCATCAAGGACCTTCGCCAAGGCAAGCGCCCCCTGCAGGACTATATTGCAGAGTTCCGATTGTTAGGCCAGGATTCGGCCTGGAATGAGGCGGCGCTGATGGATGCCTTCCAGGACGGCCTCTGCGATGAGATGCAGGACGAGCTGGTTCGGGTGGAGGCGCCACAGACCCTGGACGCGCTGGTGACCCACTGCCTGCGCATCGACGCCCACCTACAACGGCGACGGCCCCGTAGGGCTCTCCTGGAACCACCGACAGCGCCGGCACCCCCGCGTTTCGTACCGACAGCGCCCCGGACCGTACCGCGTTTTGTGGCGACGGCTGAGGAGCCCATGGAGCTCGGAGCAGCCAGACCTCAACTGACGACCCAGGAGCGGATGCGGAGACGCCAAGGGGGTTTGTGCCTCTATTGCGGCGAGGCTGGACATTTCGCCGCCTCGTGTCCCCGGAAGCGGAGTGGACCGCTCAAGCCTGTTCCGGAGCCTCGGCGTGACCAGCCGGGAAACGGGTCAGGCCTGGCTTAGGGGAAACTCTGGGTTAGGCAGGTGACCATGCCCCGCCGGAGGCGGCGGCTGTGGACTGTGAGCCCCCTCGGCACCTGATTTTGAACACCCGGGTGTTGTTGGCTAACCGGTCAGAGGGGCTCCAGGCGCACGCGCTGGTGGACTCGGGGGCCACCACGAACTTTATGGACCAGGCCTTTGTGGCCCATTACAAGGTTCCCTTGGTTCCAGTGGACCCTCCGTTGAGAGTCGAAACTATTGATGGGCGGGAACTTGTGGCGGGGCTCATCAACTTCGCTACTCAGCCCTTGCGCCTTGCCATTGGGAACCATGAGGAGGCGATTCAGTTTTATGTGACGGCGGACCTGCACTTCCCCTTGGTCCTGGGGATGGCCTGGCTTCGGGCGCACGACCCTCAGGTGGCGTGGTCGAGAAATGCCATCTCGTTCCCAAGCCTGCAGTGTGTCGACCACCTTCGCCACACCTGTGCCGGCCAGGACGTCTCCGCCCCGAACGTCTCCTTGCCTCCGGAGCTGACATCCTTCGCCGACGTGTTCAGCGAGAAGGAGGCGGATCGCTTGCCCCCGCACCGACCCTACGACTGCGCGGTGGACTTGATGCCCAACGCGCCCCTGCCCTCGGGACGCCTGTACTCCATGTCGGAGCCCAAGCTGGCCGCCTTACGGGACTTTCTGGACAAGAACCTGGCCCGTGGGTTCATCCGGCCTTCGACCTCCCCGCTCTCGGCCCCAGTCCTCTTCGTGAAAAAGAAGACGGGGGACTTGCGCCTGTGTTGCGACTACCGGCGCTTGAATGCCATCACGGTACGGAATCGCTATCCCCTGCCGCTGATCCCGGAGCTGATGGAGAGGTTGCGGGAGGCCTTGATTTTCACCAAGCTCGACCTCCGGGGAGCCTACAACCTGGTGCGGATGCGAGAGGGGGACGAGTGGAAGACGGCATTTGGCACCCGATACGGACACTTTGAATATACCGTCATGCCGTTCGGGTTGACCAACGCCCCCACGGTCTTCCAGCACTTGATGAACGACGTGTTCCGGGACATGCTGGATCGGTTCGTGGTGATCTACCTGGATGACATTTTAATCTATTCCCGGACCCCGGAAAGTCACCTCCAGCATGTCTGCCAAGTCCTGCAGCGCCTGCGGGAGCACCAGCTCTATGCAAAGTTGGAGAAATGTTACTTCTTCCAGACTTCCATAGAGTTCCTCAGGCACATCATCACCCCCGAGGGCATCGCGATGGATCCCCACAAGGTGTCGGCCTTGCGCAGTTGGGAACCCCCGCGTCGGGTGAAGGACATCCAGCGTCTGTTGGGATTCACCAACTACTATCGGACCTTCATCCCGGGCTTTGCTACCCTGACCGTGCCGTTGACCCAGCTCCTTCGGAAGAAGGTCCCATTCCAGTGGGGGCCCCCGCAGCAGCAGGCCTTCGAGGTTCTCAAGCAGGCCTTTGTCACGGAGCCGGTCCTGAGGCACCCCGATCCACACCGTCCGTTCGCGGTTGAGACAGACGCGTCCAACGTGGTGATTGGGGCGGTGCTGCTACAGGCTCCGGTGGATGGCGGCACTCTTTTTCCCTGCGCTTACTACTCCCGGAAACTCACTCCTTCCGAGCGCAACTACACCATCTGGGAAAAGGAGTTGCTGGCTATCAAGGCCGCGTTCGAGGCTTGGCGACATCACCTCGAGGGGGCCCGACACCAGGTGGAGGTGCGGACAGACCATCGGAACCTGGAGCACCTCACCACGGCCAGGAATTTGAACCAGCGGCAGATCCGGTGGTCGTTGTTTTTCGCCCGGTTCAACTTCCACGTCACATACATTCCGAGCCACCTCAACCAGAGGGCGGACGCGCTCTCCCGTAAGCCGGAATACTTTTGCCCCAAGGACTCCCTTTCCCCCCGGACGGTGCTGCCAGCGGACTCCTTGGCCGCGGTCCAGGAACCAGTGGACCTGCGGACTCAGGTGCTCGAAGCACAGCGATGGGACGACTGGTCGCAGCAGCGGAGAGCGGACGTCGGCCCCGTGTCCCCATGGACCATGGAGGAGGGCTTGCTCAGGCACCGGGGTCGGTTGTACGTGCCCACAAGTCCGCTCCGAGCCCTCGTCATGAACCAGTGCCATGACAACCCCGCGGCGGGGCACTTCGGCTTCTTTAAGACCTTGAACCTAGTGACGCGGACTTTTTGGTGGCCTCGGGTACGGCACAACGTGCACGCCTACGTGACGTCCTGTGTGCCGTGCCGACAGGCCAAAGCCGCGTCCGGCCCCCCTCCTGGACTCCTCCAGCCGCTGCCGACACCGGAGAGACCGTGGGGAGCCATCTCCATGGACTTCCTGACTGACCTGCCCCTGTCCGCTACGTTCACGACCGTCCTCGTGGTGGTGGATGCGCTCACGAAGATGGCACATTTCATCCCATGCCACGGCCTGCCCTCAGCCCGTACCACGGCTCGCCTGATCCTGCAACACATCTTCCGCCTCCACGGCCTGCCGGACCGGGTAGTTTCGGACCGCGGGGCCCAGTTCACGGCCCGCTTCTGGAGAAGCCTGATGGCTGCGCTGGAGGTGCAGGTGTGCCTGTCGTCGTCGCACCATCCGGAGACTGATGGGGGCACGGAGAAGGTCATTGGCATACTGGAGCAGTACCTCCGCTGTTTTGTCAACCAGCAGCAGGACAACTGGGCCGAGTACCTACCCCTGGCGGAGTTCGCTTTTAACAACTCCCAACATACCTCCACCCAGATGACACCGTTCCATGCCAACGTTGGGTACCATCCACGGTTTTTTCCGTTGACCATCATGGACTCCCCTGTTCCTGAGACCCGGGACTTCCTCTCGGAGCTGCAGGCGGTGCAGCAACTGGTGCGGCGGCAGCTGATCCGAGTGAAAGAGGACTATAAACGGTTCGCCGATCGCGCCCGCCGGGCGACACCACCGCTGGAAGTTGGAGATCGGGTGTGGCTGTCCACGAAACACCTCCCCACGGACCAGCCGGTGAGGAAACTGGCCCACCACTTTATCGGTCCCTTCCCCATCGAGGCGGTCATCAACCTGGTGGCCTATCGATTGACTCTACCCCGCTCCATGCGGCTCCACCCCGTTTTTCATCGGTCCCTCCTGGTCCCTGAGACTCCCGCGAGCCTTCTCCGCCGCCCGCTGCCGCCTGCCCCCCCAGCCGCAGCCGACTAGGACGACGCCTCGACGTATGAGGTGGACAGTATTCGGGACTCCCGTTGGCTGAAGGGGCGCTTCCAATACCTCATCGCTTGGAAAGGGAACGGGGCCGAAGATTTCACCTGGGTGGACGCGTCTGCCGTTCAGGCCCCTGACCTGGTGCGGGCTTTCCACGAACAGTTCCCGTCCCGACCCCATCCCGACCGTCAGACCCGGGGGAAGGGCCCTGCGGTGGGGGATAGTGTTGTGGCCCCGTCCGCTGAGCCTATTCCATTGGAGGAAGGAAGCTCTGAGCAGGAGGAAGAGGAGCCAGCCAGATCTCCCAGCCCCCCCCCCTCTGGCACCGTCTCAGGTGCCAGCTGAAAGAGAGCCAAGTAGTGGGGAAACAGGTGTCTCAGATGAGAGTGAGGGAGAGACGTCATTCCTGGACGCACGCCAAAGAAGGCGAGAGAAAAGATTACTGCAGCTGCGGCGACGTATGAGGAAATAGACCTGAGTCACTGGATTGGAGTCACAGGATCAATGAGTCACTGGACCACACCTACAGCCTCCTATATAAGACAGAACGGTGGGCCAGGATCTTTATGACGAACAAACAAAACAACATAGCAACCTCGTAGTCTTGGAAGCTAAATGAACGGCAAAGCTACGTAGGTGATTTTCTGTTTGTGTAAATTAATAAAGGCCTTGGCAGACGGTGTGCATATCGCTGCCAAGTTTGAGATAAGAACTGTGGAGTGTGCCAAGTGATTCTTAACCCTCGACTGGCTGTGTTTTTGTGGGTCTCTGAAGGGGGGGACAGATCATCGCCAGTGCAACTCGCGCAGCAGAGGTGTTACGTGGGAGTGCCCTGTTGCTCCCATAATCACCCGTGCGGCTGCATTCTGGACCAGCTGGAGCCTCCAGGTGCACCTCAAGGGGAGCCCCATGTAGAGAGCATTACAGTAGTCCAGGCGAGACGTGACGAGGGCATGGGTGACTGTGCATAAGGAGTCCTGATCCAGAAAGGGGCGCAACTGGCATATCAGGCAGACCTGATAGAAGGCCCCCCTGGCCACGGCCATCATATGCCCTTCCAAAGACAGCCGTGAATCCAGGAGGACACCCAAGTTGCGAGTCCCCTCTGTGGGGGACAATGACTCACCCCCAATAGCCAGCAATGGCACCAGCTGGCTATACCGGGACGCCGGCATCCACAGCCACTCGGTCTTGGAAGGGTTGAGTCGAAGCCTGTTCCTCCCCATCCAGATTAGCTTCAGCCAAAGGGTAACCTTTCCAATGTACCAAATATTGTAAGCGACCCCTGTAGAGTCTAGAGTCCAGGATTTTCTTAACCTCATAATGACTCTCCCCTTGAACAACCAAAGGAGGGGGTGGAGCAGCCGGCAAGGGTCTTAGGTTAGATTCACTGGCTGGTCTCAACAAGCTACTATGGAAAATGGGGTGTACTTTCCCTAATACGCGAGGGAGTCTAAGTTGGACAGTCACTGGGTTAATAACTTTCACTATAGGGAAGGGACCTATGAATTTGGGTCCAAACTTCCTGCTGGGTAACCTCAATCTTAGGTACTTGGTTGACAAATGCACCTTATCGCCTATTTGGAAAGATGGTTGGAGAGACCGGCGTTTGTCGGCCTGGGCCTTATATCTTTCCACTGAGTCTGCTAATGCTTTCTTAGTATTCTCCCAACCCTTTTTCAATGAGGTCACCCATTCCATTAGGGACATAGAAGTGGGTGGCTCACTAGGCAACTCAGGCATCGGCACAAAATCCATGCCCGTAGTTATCTGAAAAGGAGTCAACCCAGTACTGGTGTGTACTGCATTATTATAAGCCACTTCTGCAAATGGTAGCAAGTCCGCCCAGTTTTCCTGTTGATAATTTACATAACACCTAATGTATTGCTCCACCATTGAGTTCAATTTTTCAGCAATCCGTTAATCGATGGGTGAAAGGCTGAGCTAAGCCCCTGGGATGACCCAATGGATCGTAGAAACTCTCTCCAGAACTTAGCGGTAAACTGGACCCCGCGGTCTGATATCATTCTCCTTGGGACTCCATGTAGCCTGTAGATGTGTTTCACAAACAGCTTTGCCAGCTTCTTGGCCGAGGGTAGTCTGTTGCAGGCAATAAATTGTGCTTGCTTGGAGAATAAATCAATGACAGTCCAAATAACCCTGTTACCCCCACTGTCAGGGAGCTCAACTATGAAGTCCATCGTAATCTCCTCCCAGGGCTTGGTGGGTTCAGCCACAGCCTGGAGAAGTCCAGGGGGCTTTCCTGGTCTGGATTTCATGGTGGCACAGGTGACGCAGCTCCTCACATAGTCTTCCACATCAGCTTTCATTGTTGGCCACCAGAATTGTCTCCTAGTCAAATGGAGGGTTTTTAAAAATCCAAAGTGGCCCCCTAGTTGAGAATCATGACTCCTCTTTAGCACCAGGAGTCTCAGGCTGCGGAGCACGTAAAATTTACTCCCCTTCCATGCCAACCCGTCTCTTACGGTTAGGTCCGCCTGGTTGGGAAATATTGAGCCCAATGAACCTGCTTGGGAGAAAGTCTCCTTGGGGTCTTCAGAGCCTCAAGATTCTTGTGGTCAGTCCACACCTCAAAAGGCTCATTGACCCCCTCTAGGAAGTGTCTCCAAGATAGAAGAGCCCATCGCACCACAAATGCCTCTTTCTGCCATACTGCCCATCTGCGCTCAGTGTCCATTAACTTTCTCAATATGTAAGCACATGGCATTAGATTGTTTTGGGCATCCCTTTGTAGTAGAATAGCAGCCACCACCACATCACTTGCGTCTGCCTGAACCACAAAGGGCTTATTTGGGTCAGGATGCTGTAGGATCGGCTCCAGTGGAAATAGGCGTTTCAACCGTTCAAAGGATTTTTGACAGTCCATTGTCCAAGCTAGGGGTTGGCTAGGTTTTGGCTTGGTAGGAGATGGGCCGGTTTTTAGCAATTCTGTCAAAGGGAGTACGACCTCCGCGAAGGAAGGGATGAATTGTCTGTAAAAGTTTGCAAACCCCAGGAAGCTTTGGAGTTGCTTACGGGTACGTGGGGGCTGCCAGTCCAGCACTGCACTCACCTTCCCTGGGTCCATTTCGATTCCCTGACTCGACACCCAGTATCCCAGGTAGTCCAAGGCTTCTTATGGAACTCGCATTTGGACAACTTTGCATAAAGTTTGGCTGCTAGGAGCTTTTTCAGCACTTGTCTGACCAATTTGACATTTTCTTCCATATTTTTGCTGAATATAAGAAGGTCATCAAGATAAACAAGAACCTCCTGATATAGGTGCTCATGCAAAATTTTATTGATCAGTTGCATGAAGACTGCAGGGGCTCCTTGGAGTCCAAAAGGCATGACCCGGAATTGGAAGCTGCCCAAGGGGCAATTAAAAGCAGTCTTCCATTTGTCTCTGTTGTGGCCCGCCAATGGCCTGCGTGGATTGTGGCTGATCCTGATGACGAGGAGGCTGGTGTGGTGTCGCGCCAGCAGCCTGTGCAGCCGGCGCTCGAGTTGGACAGCAAGGAGGCTGAAGAGGATGTGGTGCCAGAGGCAGAGACTCAGCCAGGGCCATCAGAACCTCCAGAGGCTCCTTCAAGTGAAGAGAGTGAAGTGGAGGAGCCTCTTCTCAATGCTCAAGCACGCAGGGCTGCCAAAAGGCAGGAATGGCTATTCAGGAGTAGGTCTCCTCGAGAGTAAGGCTTGGGGCTAATTGGCCACTCCCTTAGCCTATTTAAGTTCACACACAGCTGGCAAACGTTGCTGGAAACAACGCTTGGTCCTACGCAGAGCATTTTGAAAGTGAGTTTTTTGTTACAACTTGGTTTCTGGGCTGATTGCCAACCCTTGTCAGACTTTGTTTAATCTCTGTAATTCATAGCAGGCTGGTAAGGACATTGGTGGTTAAAGCCTGCATTTTGAAAGGGGTCTGTTTGTATTAAACGTAGTTTTTGGAGCCGTGTGTGTGTGCTACACTTCTTGGGACCCATAGCTGGGGCAGAACAGTCTCCCTCCTTTATGCAAACTCGGTAGTAGGCTTCTCTTAGATCTAGCTTAGTGAAAATCTTGCCTTTTGATAGGTGGTTCAGCAAGTCCTTCATCAGTGGGAGGGGGTAGGTATTTTGTATGCAAATGCCATTCATGCTTTGAAAATCAAAGCACAATCTCAATGTACCATCTTTTTTTTCTTTAAACAGTCCTGGGGCAGCCATCCTGGATTTTGCAGGCTCGATGAACCCACTGGCTAGGTTGTTGTCAATGTACTACCTCAATTCGGTCATTTCAGCAGGTGTCATGGAGTACATTCTGGGTTTTGGCAATTTGGCTCCCGGTCGTAATTCGATGGCACAGTCCATGGGCCGATAAGGGGGGAGGAGGTTACATTCTTCCTCACTGAAAGCTTCGGCTAAGTCTGCATACACCTTAGGAATCTGGTGTTCGCCTGGAGGTCCATCTGAACAAATCACTGCTGTTTCTGGCCACTGGCCATTATGGGTAGGTTGCTCTTTGGGGGGAAGGGCAGGGGGTAATGGGCCAACCCCTATTCTGATTTTTTGGTGTCCATCTTCCCATTTGATGGTGGGGGCCCATTTGTCCAGCCAAGCTAGGCCTAGTATGATAGATTCTGACATTTTTGGGGTTACTATAAATCGTATAAGTTCATGATGTTTCCCCACCTCTAATTTAATCAGTTCAGTAATATGGGTGGCAGGGACTCCCCCAATTAACGTTCCATCAACCTGGTGAAATTTAATTGGGTGCTTTAAGGGTGTTGTCCTGATCCCCAATTATTCTACAACTTTAAGCCCGATTAGACATCTGGTGCAGCCGGTATCTATTATTGCTGGCAGTTCTGCTTGTTTCCCTGTCTCTGGCAGCACCAGTTTTACTTTAATTGAGAAGGGGGGATGAGTGCACTCACCATCAGGTCTTTATTTCCACTAGCCATGCCAGGAGGGGCTTCTTTAGCCAGAGGGTCCTCACTCTCTTCAGTGGGGAGGGGAATTTCTATGGCTTGTCTGGTGAATCGGCTGGTGTCTGGGGTTTTCCTTGGAGCCCTCCTGCCTCATGCAGCTGTGGCAGGACGTTGTTGTCAAACTGGGGCAGGGGCCAGGCACTCAGAAGCTCGATGTCCTGTTTGACCACACTGATAGCACTTGATTGCCCCCCCCCCCAGTTGAGGGGGGCGACATTTGTAGCCTTTGGAATGGGCCTTCTGGATAATGCTCTCCGAGGTGGCTGCTCTGCTGGGATTTTGCTGTGGGGGTGGACTTCTCTGTCTAGAGCTATGGACATGGTACACCAGTCGTGGAGAAGCTCAGGCACCCCCCGGATCCCACAGGCTTTTCTGACTTCTGGATCAATAGCTTATTTAAAGTAGTGTAGGAGTATGCGGTCAGGCCAATGCCTTAGATTCCCTGCAACTCATCTAAAGTCCCATACAAAGTCTTTTATAGGTCGATTACCTTGCTTCATGACCTTTAGCATGGCTTCGCTTTCATTTATGCGGTCTGGGTCCTCAAATTGGGAACGGAGCAGTGTAATAAACCCATCGGCATCATTCAGTTCAACAGCGGCCACACATTGTGCAGCTGGGCTTTCCATTCAGAAGCCTCTCCCTCATTCATCCCATCTGAGATTGCCGACAGCAAGTCCCGTTCTGATTCGTATTGGTCCCTGTACTGATCTACGTGAGCCCAGACCCTGCTGAGGAAATAAGCTGGTTTGGCCGGTGTTCCATCAAAGGTTGTTCTGAAGTGGGATGGCTTTGGCCTCGTGGGTGGAGGAACTGTGGCCATGGCTGGCTGGGCTAGAACTTGCTGCAGGGCTGCTCCTGGTTGCTGCATTCCAGCCAGCTGCTGTGGGACTTGCTGGGCTGGAGAGAGGGGGGGCAACATTGTTGGCTGCTGGGGGAGGGAACCTGGGTGTTGAGCTGCTTGCTGTGCTGCTTGGAGGGGGGGGCATTCCAGCTGGCTGCTGGATTAGTCCCCCCCTGTGGTGCCAGGATCGTTGGGCCATAGGAGGGGGGCCAGGGGGATCCCTGGAAGCTTGGAATAGATGGCGCAGGATACCACTGGCACTGGACCCATCCCTGGCTTGGATAAAACCCCCATCCGGGCAGTATATTCTCAGCAGGAGGTAGCGCGAAGGCAGGCTGGCGAGGGGCCCCAAAAGGGGGGATTTGCATTCCGTATGCCGGCTGCGCCTGGTGCCCCACTGCTGCAGGATGGCCATGCTGCGCTAATCCTCTCTTTTTGCCCCTGGCAGGGTAAGGGGGGGTCTGCGCCCTACTAATCCCCCCTCCATGTCCCAGATCAGAGAAGGTGAATGTAGGTTGCGCTAGCCTCCATCTCACCTCAAGGGGTTGGGAAGAGGGGGCGTAACTCCCCACTTCCTTCCACTCAAAACACTCAGGGAGCCCAGTTAAGGACTGGCTTCGCATTGGCTGCAGCCAGTCCCAGTAGTCTTCGGATCCCACAGCAGCCCCCATCCTCCAGTCTGGCTCATGGGGCAACTTCATTTCCCCTCCTAGAGCTGGATCAGATGGGCAACTCTTCCAGGAATCTGTCACCTTGGGCCAAGCCCCCAGCAGAAGGGCTTCCTCTGCAGCCTCCATGCCTCATCCCATTTCCTCAGAAGGAGAAATCAAGGGGTTGGCAATTCCTTGAGCATCCAGCCTCCCGGCAGGCCCCTCTCCAATTTCTCCTTTCTCCTCCATCTTCACTGAGTCTTCGCACCACCTGGGGTTTAGGTAGATGCTGGGCCTCAGTACCCCTGACAGCCCCCTTACAGGGTGCTGTTAGGTTTTCTGTAGATTCGGGTTAATGTCAGCATTCCAGAAAAACCCCAACTCCAAATAAAGACATGGAAGCAAACATTTTCCAAAGTTCTCTTTACTAGAATAGGCAAACTGGCACATCTGGGGAAACCTGAATCCGAAAAGCCCGGGTTTTCCTTCAGTAAGTCAAAGCTCCCAAAGCCATCCCCTTTCCCCCCAGCCGGTCACATGCTCCAATCAACGTCGGCTCCATCTCGATCCAGCCCCCTGACCACTCCTTCTCCAGATGCTGGATCGCCCTGACCTTGACCAACAGGAAGAATGCTATTATGTCTACTAACAACCCCTCTCCTTAATCCCCTCTCCTACTTTCCCACACACAAGAAGGTGGCAGCATTGGAGCTTCCAGCCTAAAATGGCTTCCAAGGCTGACAATGCTGTTATTTCCTTGGGAGACCCAATATATTAAAATTCAGTCCCTCAGCCACAAGAAAATATCACTGTAGTAATTAAAATCATAATGAACTTTTTTCTTTTTTGTAGAAAAAAATAGGTTGTTAGCTGCCATCCAGCAACATAACTGTACTTGCTACTGCAGGGATAGAGAACACAAGTTCCTGAACTGTACATAGAATACAGGTTCCCTTCTACTGTAGAACTAAGATGCTCTTGTGGTGCTGTATGACCTGGGAAGAAGCTTTGGAAGAAAACAGGAAAAAAACCTGTCCCGTCCCCCCCCCCCAAATTTTTCCGGTTTTTTTCCAGGCCTTCTCATCTCTACATACAACAAATCTAGGGAGGTATCCTATCTCCCAGGAATGAAAATCAAAGATGTGACTGAGAGCCTTACTAAAATAATAAAGCCCACAGATTATTATCCCTTCTCTTTCTTCTGGGGACAAATGATACCAAAATGAACCTGCAAACAATATCAAAAGACTATGAGCATCTCAGCAAGAAAGTCAAAGAGTTAGCAGCACATGTGGTGTTTTCATCTATACTTCCAATGGAAGGTCAACATCCAATGAGGGAACATTGGATGGGTTTTAGAGGATTTTAGAAATAAACCACCAGCTTGCCGTATTATCATATATAGTGGACATGTGTAGAAGTAAAAAAATATTGGGCAAGAATTCATATGTGGTTGGAGAAGATGATGCAGCAGCATATGGATTTAAAATCTGAGATATTCCTTGGGGATCTTATCAGAAACTTATAGTAAAGAAAATGTATATTTGATTATTCATGTAATAACTGCAGCTAGAATTGTATTTGCACAAAATTGGAAGGAAATGTGATTAAGAAAATATTAGAATGTGCAGAAATGAATAGATGAATACATTAACACTTGCAATTAAAGGAAAGGAAGAATCTGACTACTATAATATATGGGATTTATTTTATCAATGGTTAGAGAATAAATATGAAAGCAAGGTATTATAAAGTTAAATAAGTTAACAAGAAAAATGTTACAATAATAGATATGTTAAGTATTATGTATTAGTATTAAAATAAGAGTAGATATAAATAATGAATATGGTGGTAAGCTTAAACTGTTATGACACAAAAAATTGTACCCAGATGACACAGTTTAATGAATGATGAAATTGTGTATTAAAAGAAAATAAAACTTTATTTTTTTAAAAAAGAAATAAACCACCAGCTTAAAGGAAGGTGCCATCGAGAAAATTTCACATTCCTATACCACAGTCTACATTACCTATGTGAAGGGCTTCTGGCAAGGGATGGGCTGCACCTCACAAGAACTGGGAAGAATGTATTTGGAAAATGACTGGCTCAATTTATCCAAAGGGCTTTAATCTAAAATGGAGGGGGGAGGGTGACCAATCTTTAGGATCTTTAGGACCTAATTCCAAGCATATGTCATGGGTAAATGCCTAACGTAGTGTTCACTGGAAAGGCAAGTGTTAACCCTTGGTTAACTATAACTCTCACCTAACCACACCCCTAACCCCTCCTTACCTTGACCACGCCTCCCAGGTATATAAGATGATGCTCCAAGTCCAGAATCCATTCCAGATGTTCACCTGCAATTGAAAAAGATGTTATAAATAAATGATTCTGAATCAAACCTCGTTGTGCTGTAATCATTGGGCTAGATCATTGGAATCATGCAACAAATATGGTAGCAGAGGATGGTTCACTAGACCAATAACTCTAAGATATGCCTGGAACCCCCAAACTGAACAACACAAAGGGAAGGTCAAACACCCGGGCATTCGCAAAGAAAATGGCAGCACAGTTATCTCCGGCAGGAGCCATGCCAAGGGAGACGCCAGAAGCAAGCAACTAATTCTTCAGCCTGAATGATCCAGACAAAATAAAAAAGGGGCAAATCGAAGAAGCAAACAACCCCGAGGTCACCACAAGTAAGGAAGACAACCTCAGAAAAAAACTACTGGACTTGCTAGATTCAGCCCCAACCGATCAAGACCTAATCGCGAACCTCTGAGGCCTACTCAAGGACCACGGAGCAGCAACTAGGGAAGAAGAAGATGAATCAACCCACAAGAAAACAGACACAGTAGGAAACATGAACATTTACTATAATCCTACTGAAGGAGATGAAGCCAGATTCCCGCCTTATTTGCGGTGGCCATCTTGGACTGTGATGTCATCAAAGATGGCTGACCAACAACCAATGGGCTATCTAGATTTTAAAAAATTGGCGGGAACCGAGTGTCAGGAATCTGGTTTCATTCTCAAGATAAAGTGTATTTCCAGTCAGCAAATCTTTCTAGGAAATTTCTCTTTATTGAGCAATGCATGGTTCCCCAACAAACTCAAAGTCAGCAATGAACTTTCACCCCCGATACCCTCCTTTTCCTTTTCCCCATTCTCTGGTCCCCATTGGCTGTCTTCCAAATCATTCTTTCATTACTCTGCCACCTCAGTTCACAGGAATGTCGCCCCCCCATACATCTCCCAGGAAACGAACTCCCAGAGCGACTTAACTAGGTGAAATGTCACGTCTCTCTCTCTTCTATGTCAGCCCTGGAATGCTGACACCGAGGCCTACTCACGAGCAAGCAGGGAAAACTACCACAAGAAAGGAGGCGAACGAGAAACCAACCAAGCAAGCTTGCCTACCAAGCTCGAAATAGATAAGGCCATGCCAATATTAACCGCAGCCTTCGGCACAAAAATAAAGCTACCGGGCCCACATACTGACAATGCAGAGGAACCTGGAAAGGCAACCAACAAACGAGGGAACACTGACGAAGGCTACCCAGAGGGCAAGACTACCGGGACAAGGGCACCGCACCAACTGCCACCCACCGGGAACCTCCACGCTCCACCACCAAAAACTGCTCCAGGACCCAGGGGGCAAACCAGCCACTCACCACTCCAGCGACACCATCCAAGGCACCTGGAACTTCCAACGAGCGTGGATCTCAGCTCAGGCCCAGCCCGCAGCTACCACAATGGACCAGGCAAGCCAGAGCTTCACCCAACTGCCACGGGCCTTCAGGACTTCCAGTGCGACCCAAGGGACTTCCCGGTGATCCAGATGCTGCCCCGAGGACACACTGATCATCTGAGGCTGCCCAAGATCGAGCTGAGGACCCATCCAGCCGATTGGGGCATCAACCAGGGAGCTGTGGTCTCAAGCTCCTTTGGCAACTGCTGGGCGAAAATGAATCTGGAGCACGCGCAGAATCCGCCTACAAAGAGAAAAGAAAAAAACATAGAGATAAGTCAGTACAGAATAACAGCAAGCATTCCCCTACCGTATTGCGAGTTTCCTCATATACAAAACCATGGACAGTGACAGCATGTAAGTAACTTCACCCAAAGCTCAGGGACTTTGACAAGTGACTTTTCTAAGCTAAGATTAGATGGGACAAACCTCCTGGAATGGGATCAACAACTCCAAGTTAGCTTCCTGAGGGAAAACTTACTTTTCCTGATCACTGACCCTCCTGAAAAACCATGGACTTTTGAATTGGACTGTCTGCACCATAGAGCGTATTATATATTGATAGCTAGCATTTCACCCAGTATATATCCTAGCATCAGCCATCATCTAACTGTAACAGAAATAATACAAAAAATGTTTAGTCTGTTCTATAGCAAGAGCATGGCCACCACCTCCAGAATTTCCAGAGACTTCGACTCAGCCAGGCATAAGGCAGGGACCTCTATGAGCGAGCACCTATTAACATTGAATGCCACTAGGGTGGAACTAATGCAGAGGGGGGAGGTCATAACGGAGGGTAGCATGATAAGTATTATTATTAATTCCCTAGACCCCAGTTGGGACAACTTCATTACTCAGTTAGACAGCCTTAGCCTAGAACAACTCACTTTAGAAACACTCACCAACAAACTGATAGCTGAAGACAATCTAAGAAAGGACCGCTCCTTGTGTCGCAGAGACCACAAACCAACCAAAAGAGTAGACTTCCAAATCAGAAACCCCAATATGCCTGAGTGCTTCCTATGCGGTTCCAGAAAACATTATAAGAGGGACTGCCCCAGAAATGCAAGAGATAGGGAACAAGACTATCGCAGGGACAGACTAGACCGAAGATCAAGGTTCCCAGACAGACACTCTCCAGACAGCAGACACAGGCGTAGAGACTCCCCCAATCCTAGAGACAGAAGAGGACACAGAGACAGTTCCAGAGAAAGCCAGTCAGGATCACTGTACAGCCTTGGGGGACAGGAACTCACACCCAATCAAGTAAGAAAGGAAAACACATGGCTCTTAGATTCAGGGGCAACGAATCACACCACATATAACAAAGAATTACTATCATCATTCACAGAGGAGAACCACCTAATTAAAGTGGCAAACCAAAACAAGGTCCTAGTGACCGGAAAGGGGAACACACACATACCAGGAGTAGGCAAAATAGAGGGGGTGTTACTTGTTCCCGAGATTCCCTACAATATACTAGCCACCCTGAAGTTAAGCAAAAACACAAGTATAGAAACCACATTCAAAGGAGGAAAGGTATATATGACTAGGAACAAGAAAAACATAGGCAGAGTCATAGTCAGTGGGGGACTACCATACCTAAGACCTTATAACGAAGGCCACCCAAGCTTAAATGCAAATCTAGACACACAGGAGAACCCAGCACCAAATGAAGACAAAATGGGTGACCAGGTGGAAATAGAGGGGGATAACCAAGAAGTCACCCCCGATGACAACCAAACTAACAACTCATCAAATAGTGGGAAATTAGCAATAGACAAACCCATACACGAAGACTGTGCACACCTCCTGCACAGAAAGCAGGGCATATTAGCTTTCCTGTTATACAGAAAATGATTGATTGCTCTGAAGGGCTAAAAGTAAAGGGTTGTAAAAACTACCTTGAGTGTTCAGTGTGTCAATGCTCGAAACTAAAAACCAAACCCAGACCAAAAAAGGCCACACACACCACAGACTCCATTTTTCAGTTAGTCCACATGGACTTAGTAGGCCCCCTGAAACCCCGCATAAAATACAAAAAAAGATTCTTTTTGACCATTGTGGATGACTTTAGTCGTTATGGGTTCGTGTATACTCTCAACCACAAGAACGAGGTGTTCCAAAAATTTAAAGAATTCTATAAGAGGGTGGAGACACAGCA
The DNA here is from genome assembly GCA_038048745.1 of Coluber constrictor foxii. Taxonomy (NCBI): domain Eukaryota; kingdom Metazoa; phylum Chordata; class Lepidosauria; order Squamata; family Colubridae; genus Coluber; species Coluber constrictor. The sequence continues at coordinate 42,004,961 of CM075966.1, read as the reverse complement.
CAACACCAAAATTAAACAGATAATGACAGACCGGGGGTCTGAGTTTCTATCAAGGGTTTTTTCAAATTGGTTAAAGATGCAAGGGATAATACACTTCACTTCTTCACCATTTTCCGCTTTTCAGAATGGGGTTGTAGAACGTAAAAATAGCACCCTGCAAACCATGATGAGGTGCGTTTTAGAAGACGCAGGGTTAGGGCAAGCTTTCTGGACTGAAGCACTCATGTATTCCAACTACACTTTGAATAGGCTTTGGTCTAGTGTAATAGACAAGACACCTTACGAAATAATGTATAATAGAAAACCAAAAATAGCACACTTACACATATTCGGGGTCACAGTGGATGTACACATCCCAAAACAACTAAGGCGCAAGGGAGACAAAGTATCTAGAAGGTTGAGATTCATGGGATATGAACCAGGGACAAAGGGGTTCAGGTTCATAGATAAACACAATAGGTTTATAATATCCAGAACAGCAGTATTTCACGAACATACCAACTGGTCAAGGATACACCTAAACGAAGTATACTACAAACAGGGACATACAGATGACAAAAGGGATGGAACCAGACCAAGAGTGGCTGGGAACGAGGAATGAGGGAAACACAAACCCATGCACCAAAAAATAAACACCAGGGAGTGGAAGGAAGATCACCCCACCATAAAGTTAGACACACTTACAAACAAGGAAGCTAGGTATTTGCATGACACAGAGACAATACCAGACAGGCCCATCAGGACAAACAGGAATAAAACCCCCAAAAGATTTGAGGAATATATCCTGTCTATTCCAACAAATAAGGTAACCCCTAATTCTTATGAAGAGGTACTCAAACTGCCAATAGAAGAAAGAGTCAAATGGGAGCAAGCCATGGAGAATGAAATGGCCAGCCTTAGAGAGCTAAATGTATACACCCCTGCCAAAGTTCCAAACGACAAGGCCCCAATTGGGACAAAATGGATCTTTAAAATCAAAGAGTTAGAGGGTAATAAAACCTTGTATAAAGCCAGACTGGTAGCACAAGGTTTCACACAAAAGTACCCTGATGACTACATGGACACTTATTCCCCCACAGTTAGAGCTGAAAGCGTGAAAAGCGCATTAGTGGTAGCTTCAATTTTGGGTCTTGAGGTATATCAATTTGATGTACAGACCGCCTACCTACACACAGAACTGGATAAAGAAATTTTTGTCAAGGCTCCACCAGGAAAAAACACGCAAAAAGGGGACACTTGGCTATTGAACAAAAGCCTATATGGACTAAAACAATCAGGAAAAAGATGGTACGAATGCCTAGCCAAGATCCTCAGGACAATAGGCTTCAAGCCAACCTCAGCAGACATTTGCTTCTTCATCAGAAAGGAAGGTACCTCCATTGAATATGTACTCGTCTATGTGGACGACATATTATACATCGGTCAACACAAACACAAGTGTGATGAGTTTGCTGACGAACTAGGCAAACACTTCACCCTAAAGACTTTAGGGAAGGTAAACAAATATCTGGGAGTAAAAATCAACAAAACTGAAAAGGGGTTCCAGCTCTCACAGAAGGAGAAAATCCTAGAACTTCTTCAAAAATGCAACATGATGGATGCGAAACCCTGTGAGACACCCATGCAACCGGACTTTCTAAAAAATATGTATGATGAAGCTGACATGTTCAAGGACAACACACTTTACCAGTCTACCATAGGATCTCTGCTGTATATCACCAACTGGACGAGACCAGACATCATTCTGCCCATCAATCTCCTATCCAGACATGTCAGTAAACCGAACACATGCCACTGGGAGGCCATAAAAAGAATACTCAGGTACCTGAAATTCAACTAAGATGCGTGCCTATACCTAGAACCAGAGAAATCTGAGGAACCGATCCTAACTTGTTATGCTGACGCTGACTGGGCAGGAGACTAAAGCCTCAGATAGCTCAACAGGCTAAGTAGCCTGTTATTAACATTCAGCTGTCTGCAATTATTGCAAGTTCGAGGCTCAAGGTTGACTCAACCTTCCATCCTTTCTAAGGTAGGTAAATTGAGGACCCAGTTTGTGGGGGCAATAAGCTGACTTTGTATAAAAATATACAAAAGTATGAAGGCTATTGCTTAATGCATTGTAAGCCGCCCTGAGTCTCCGGAGAAGGGCGGCATATAAATCTAATTTTTAAAAAAGACATAAAGAGTAGAAAGAGTACTTCTGGATACGTATTTTTCATCAACAACAGTCCAGTATACTGGTATACTGGCAAGCAAAATTTAGTGGCCACATCCACTGCAGAAGCTGTATACATATGCCTGTCAAAAGCAGCCAACAGCTTAACTTGGTTCGATGACCTACTCTCCAACATCTGGGTCGAACCAAGACACCCAATCATAATTCATGAGGACAATAAAGCGGCCATTGACATATCCCAGGCCGACGCTGTGGGTCAAAGGTCAAGGCACATTGACATCAAACACAAGCATGTCAGGCAGCTCTCAAATATTGGATTCATAAAAGCCACACACTGCGAGACTGAAGAACAAACTGCAGACATTCTTACCAAACCCCTGCAAAACAAACAACACACTTACTTGACTTCAAAACTGTGTGTTCGCTCATAACGCATACACAACACAGATAGTTAGGCATTTAGAGGGGGTTTTGTCATGGGTAAATGCCTAACCTAGTGTTCACTGGAAAGGCAAGGGTTAACTCTAACCACTCTCACCTAACCACACCCCTAACCCCTCCTTACCTTGACCACGCCTCCCAGGTATATAAGATGATGCTCCAAGTCCAGATTCCATTCCAAATGTTCACCTGCAATTGAAAAAGATGTTATAAATAAATGATTCTGAATCAAACCTCGTTGTGCTGTAATCATTGGGCTAGATCATTGGAATCATGCAACAGCATAAACCCCAAGACAAAGAATTGAACAAGGAGGTAGGGAGTGGTGGGAAAGAAGGAAAACTCACATATAAAGCAGGATGTCTGAGCGCAGTTGTCTAACAAGAAATAAACTGCCTCTCACATTTTGATAATAAAGGAAAAAAAAACTTTTATTTATTAGAACAACGTCCTCACGAACGTTGTATGTAGCCAGGAAATGACCTCTGCTCCAAATTCCCACCCTTTCCTGGCTTGCTCCCTTATTCTTATTGGTCATTCTCTAAATCATTCTACTGCAGTTTCTCTTACTAATCCCACAGGAATTTAACCCCCCCCCCCCCTTTACTATGTCAGCCCTGAATGAAATGCAACTTGAGAGGCTGACACAGGAGATATAGGAAGCATACCCAGGGTCAGCCATAAAGGACACAGATGCCTCTACACTAATGTTCAAAGTTTGAGGAACAAACAGGGTGAACTTGAAGTACTAGTACACAAGGGCAGGTATGATATAGTTGCCATTACAGAAACTTGGTGGGATGAAATTTATGACTGGAATGTAATGATAGAAAGATATAAACTGTTCAAAAGAAACAGACCTAACAAAAGAGGAGTTGGAGTTGCATTATATGTAAGAAATCACTACACCTCTACTGAAATGTATAAAACCAAAGATGGAAGCTTCCTTGAATGGAAAGGAAAAAGAAATACATTGCCCTAGGTGTATACTACAGGACACCCAACCAAGCAGAAGAAATAAATGAACTTTTTGCTACTCAGTTAACTAACATATGCATGAAACAAACTACAGTAGTAATAGGGGACTTTAATTACCCTGAAATCAACTGGGAGACAAACTCTGCATCAAGTGAGAGATCGGACAGGTTCCTGACAAACCTAGCAGACAACTTTGCCACCCAATAGGTAAAGGAGGGAACTAGAGGATCAGCTATACTGGACTTAATTCTTACTAACAGAGATGAAATGATAGAGGGCGTTGAAGTTACAGAAACTTTGGGGGAGAATGACTGTGTCATGTTGGAAATAGATATAATACAGACAAACGTAATAGAACAAAATCAAACTAGTGTCTTAGACAGTAAGAGAGCTGATTTCAGGAAACTTAGGGAGAGCTTTGGAAGGATTCCATGGATTAAAATCTTAAAGGGGAAAAGAACTCAAGAAGCTTCAGAAACTGAAAAATGAGATATTAAAACCCCAGTCCATCACAATAGCACTGAAAAAGAAAAAGAAAAGATCCAAGAAGAAACCCTCATGGTTGCATAAAGAACTCTCTGAGAAACTGAAAGACAAAAAGGACAAGTTTGAAAAGTTGAAAGAGGGGCACATAACTAAGGCAGAACAGCAGCATATAGCCCAAATCTGCAAAGACAAAGTCAGGAAAGCTAAAGCTCAAAATGAGCTAAGACTTGCAACAAATGTAAAAAATAATAATTAAAAAAAATCTTTCAACATGTAAAAAACAAAGAAAAAGGTCAAGGAAACAATCAGTCCACTAATGAGAGAAGATGGCAAGCAAGTGATGGACAGCAGGGAGAAAGCAGAGTTGCTTAACTCATTCTTTACATCTGTCTTCATGCAAAAGGAAAAAATAGCCCAAAATATCAACAACAGTCCGGTAAAAGACAGATTAGGAACACAAGTCAAAAAAGGCAAGAGAATGGTAAGAGAATACCTATCCACTCTAGACAAGTTCAAATCACAAATTCCACATGGATTACTTCCAAGAGTCCTAAGGAAATAGCAGATGTGAACTTGGAACCACTGAACCATATCTTTCTTTTTTTTAAAAAAAAATAAGTTTTATTAATTTTTTTCCCTTTCATCATACATATTTTATGAACAGAGTGCTGACCGGGTCACATCTTATACATCTTATACATAATCAAAATCATCATAATATATCTTAATCCTTTATCACAAATTAATTATTTTTCTCCATTTCTTATTATTTTAATTTCTGCCGCATTATTTTTTTTCCTATCATTTTTTATCATTTTCAATTTTATATTGAAATAACATTGAGAATGCAAATAAATCAGGAAGATGGCTGGCGTATAAACTGAAAAAAGAAAGAGAGAAAAGGGTGATAAAGAATCTGCAAGATGAGCAGGGACACATACAATTCCAAAATGAAACAATAAAAAAAATAGTCAAAGAATATTACGAAAAGCTATATGATATAGAAAATATATCTGTGGAAAAAATAACACAATATATGGAAGAAGCCAATCTACCCAAAGTTCCAGAAAATCTTAAAAATACACTAAATGAAAAAATAACAATGTGGGAGCTAACAGAAGCGATAAAAAGACAGAAAAATGATAAAACCCGAGACCCAGAAGGGCTACCGGCGGAATTCTATAAATGCTTTTCAGACATATTAAGCTTACCACTGAAGGAAGTTTGTAATGAGCTATTATTTGAAGCTAAACTACCCAATACATGGACAGAAGTGAATATTACGTTAATACCAAAAGAGGATGTAGATCTGACACAGATAAAAAATTATAGACCAATATTTTCATTAAATGTGGACTATAAAATCTTTACTTCAATAATAGCAGAGAGATTGAAAAAATTATCCACCCAGATCAAAATGGTTTCTTACCAAAATGACAAATAAAACACAATTTAAGGATTACCTTAGATACATTAGAATACTACGAAATGCACCCAGAAAAACAAATGGCATTAATCTTTTTAGACACTCAGAAAGCCTTATATAATGTAAGCTGGCAATTTATGACACATCAACTAAATTGTATGGATTTTGGAGAAAAAATTATAAATGTAATTAACACGATATACTATAAACAAACAACCAAAGTAATTATAAATGGGGACTATACAGAGAATTTCAATATAAAGAAAGGAACAAGACAAGGTTGTCCACTATCGCCTTTACTATTTATACTGACTTTGGAAGTCTTGAACAGGAATATTAGACAAGATCCAGAAATTAAAGGAATGGAGATAAGATCGTAAAGATATAGATTACAAGCATTTGCAGATGATTTGGCATTTATTGTAGAAGAACCATTGGAGATAATTCCTAAACTATTAAAAAAGATAGAGGAGTTTGGAGAGGTAGCAGGATTGAAAATAAATAGAGAAAAAACTAAAGTTATAGTCAAAAACCTTACACAAAAACAAAAAGAACAATTGGCAGAAAAAGTGGACTTGCAAACAGTTAAGAAAGTTAAATACTTGGGAATATACCAGCGGTGAAATCCAGCAGGTTCTGACAGGTTCTGGAGAACAGGTAGCAGAAATTTTGAGTAGTTCAGAGAACCAGTAGCGGAAATTTTGAGTAGTTCAGAGAACCAGTAGCGGAAATTTTGAGTAGTTCAGAGAACTGGCAAATACCACCTCTGGCTGGTCCCAGAGTGGGGTGGGAATGGAGATTTTGCAATATCCTTCCCCCAGGAGTGGGGAAGGAATGGAGATTTTGCAGTATCCTTCTCCTGCCATGCCCACCAAGCCACGCCCACAGAACTGGTAGTAAAAAAAATTGGATTTTACCACTGGAATATACCTAACAGCAAGATGTGCAACAATAAAAGAAGACAACTATATAAAATTATTCAAGCAAACAAAATTAGATTTGGAAAAATGGAAAAATCTCCATCTATCTACGTTGGGAAGGATTGCTACTGTAAAAATGAATATTTTACCAAAATTGCTCTTCCTGTTCCAAACAGCACCTATAAAAATTAAAACGAAATTCTTTGATGACTTGAATAAACTGATCCTGAAATTTATCTGGCAAGAAAAAAAAGTGAGAATTAAACTGAAAATATTACAAGAATCTAAAGAGAATGGAGGATTTGGATTACCAGACTGGCTTTTATATTACCAAGCATGTGTGATAACATGGCCAAAAGAATGGATAACCCTTAGGAACAAGAGACTGTTACATTTAGAAGGACATGATTTACAACTGGGATGGTATGCCTTCTTATGGTATGAGACGAATAAAATTCACAGATACTTTCAAAATCACTATATAAGGAACTCACTATTATCTGTATGGGAAAAAATAAAACCTAAGATTTAAATCCCAGAATGGCTCTCAACGATGGAAGCTTTTACATACCCAAACCTGGTGAAGTTTGAAAAAATTGTGACATATAAAGAAATGAAGGGAAATTAAAATCTAAGCAAGAGCTTGACTATCAGGGCATTATATTATCATGGTGGCCTCAATTGCAAATTCAATCTAGATACGATAAAGACATTAAAAAGTATGGCTTTTATAAAGGACAAACAGTCTTTCATCAGATATTGTTGAATTCTGATGAAAAATTAATTAAGAAAATATATTATTTTTTACTAAACTGGAAAATGGAGGATGAACAAGTAAAAGACACAATGACACAGTAGGTAAAAACTTTGCTTATAATATAGAACTAGAGAAGTGGCAAAACCTATGGGAAAGGAATTATAAATTGACAATGACAACTTCTTATAAAGAATAGAATAGAATAGAATAGAATAGAACAGAACAGAACAGAACAGAACAGAACAGAACAGAACAGAACAGAACAGAACAGAACAGAACAGAACAGAACAGAATAGAATAGAATAGAATAGAATAGAATAGAATAGAATAGAATAGAATAACAGAGTTGTAAGGCAGAACGTAAAATGAAATTGGATATAAAAGTGAAATAATACGGGGTCAGCCTAGAGGATCTCTGAAGGACCCCTTTAACTAGTAAATATAAGAAAACAAATGCTGGGTTCAAAAAGTTAAACTGCAGAATTAACACACTTTCTACAGTTGGAGAGTTCAAGAAGTCAAACCGCACTTATGTCAAAATGCAGAACTAACCCACATGGAGCTTCCTGCCTAAAGCAATAGGGGAGGGGGACTGGTTAAAGAGGCAGATCTAAGATACTTCCTGTTTTTGTTAGTATATAGATATATATCTTAAACAAGATCTTTGTTCAGATGTTAGAATTTATATTATGCTATCTGAATCTTTTGGCCAAAATAAATAAAAGCTTTTTCTGATCTCGAAATTCAATTTATTCGTTATTTTTCTGCAACAGTTGGAAGGGACCTTGGAAGTCTTCTAGTCCAACCCCGTGCTTAGGCAGGAAACCCTACACCACTTCAGACAAATGGTTATCCAACATCTTCTTAAAAACTTCCAGTGTTGGAACGTTCACAACTTCTGGAGGAAAATTTATATAAAATGTTTTATAGATGGCACTTACCACCTGCTAGGTTAGCTAAAATGTTAAAAAAAATGTCTAGCAAATTTTGGAAATGTAACCAAAAATCGGGCACATATTAGCATATGTGGTGGATTTGTGTTAAAGCAAAAAAAATTTGGGCAAAAATATGTAAGTAGTTAGAAAAGATGATAGGAAAACATGTAGTTTTTAAACCTGATCTGTTTTTATTAGGTATAATATCAGAAAAACTTGATAAACAAAGTATATATTTAATATTTCACATCTTAACAGCAGCGAGGATTATATTTGCACAATATTGCAAAATGAAGAAACACCATGAGACAAAGAGATAATTAGGAAAATACTAGATTGTGCAGCAATGGACAGACTTACGCTGAAGTTTAAACAGAAAGACACAGAATATTATGAAACATGGACTTTATTTTACCAGTGGTTGGAAAAAAGAGATGGAGATTAAGAATGTCATCTGTATTGTTAAGCAACTAAACAACCCAGACAACATGATGTTTATTAAGCACTAACAAAATGTATACAATAGAAAATCAATAAAATCTTTTAAAAAATAAAAGAAAGAAAAATGGCAAAGCTTCAGGAAATGACTGTGTTACAGTTAAAATGCTGAAAGCTGGTAATCACAATTTACACAAGATACTAGCAAAACTATACTCAAGATGCCTCAGAGTAGAAGAAATACCCGATGCATGGAAAAATAGTGAAGTGATTCTTATACACAAGAAAGGGGCCCAAGATGATTTAAAGAATCATCTTGATTTAAAGATTTAAAGGGTCTGGGGTGGACAAGGAAGCTGCCACTTTTAAGGCAGTGAAACGTCTACTCTCGGATGACAGTTTTTTAATCCAGTACAATGACACCCTGCCTTTGGTATTGGTTTGCGACGCCTCCCCTTTCGGCATGGGGGCAGTTCTCAGCCACTGCCTCCCAAATGGCACTGAAGCCCCGGTTGCCTACTATTCTCAGACTCTGTCCAGCGCAGAGCGGAACTATAGCCACCCGGACAGGGAAGCACTGGCTGCGGTAGCCGGGGTCAAGCGGTTCCACGAGTATTTGTTTGGGGGGGATTTTGAATTGGTGACAGACCATAAGCCATTATTGGGCCCATTGGCGGGTGACCGCCCCACACCGACTGCTTTGTCTCCCTGGTTCATGAGATGGACCATATTCCTGTCTGCCTATAGCTACAAACTCCTCCACAGACCCGGAAAGACTGTGGGGCATGAGGATGCCCTCAGCAGGTGCCCCCTGCCTGACCTGTTGGATGACCCAACCCCAGGCATTCCCGTCCTCCTCATTGACTGCCTTGATTCTGGACTTGTGACTTCTGCCAAAGTGGTGAAGCATTCGGCTAAAATGCCACATTCAAGACTTTTTTGAACTGGGTGTAGAGGGGATGGCTGAAAGGAGCCGAGTTTAAGACATTTGTGACTAAACAGCATGAAATGTCTGTGCAAGGGGGTTGTTTGTTGTGGGGAGACCAGGTTATCATACCCCCAAGTTTACGGGCACCTATTCTAAGGGCACTCCACGAGGGTCATCTGGGGAATGTCTGGATGAAAGCCTTAGCCAGAAGCTATGTGTGGTGGCCTAACATGGACTAGGAAATACAGGACTGGGTTGCTAGGTGCACGCTGTGCCAAGTGTTATGACCGGCACCACCTAGGACCCCCTTACAGGAGTGGGAATGGCCGAGAGCCCCTTGGTCTAGGATCCACATCTATTTTGTTGGCCCATTCCATGGTGAAACATTCCTAGTGGTAGTGGATGCATACTCCAAGTGGCTGGAGGTAATACTAATGGGTACAACAATTGCAGACGCAGTAATAAAAGTGCTGTCAGCTTCTCAATGAGATAGTAAAGAGGGGGTTAAATTCCTGTGAGATTATTAAGAGAGAGTGCCGTAGAGTTATTTAGATAATGACCAATAGGATAAGGAAGCAAGCCAGGAAAGGGAGGGATGATGGAGCAGAGGTCATTTCCTGGCTGCATATGAGTCCGTGAAGACGTTGTTCTAACAAACAAAAGTTTTTTTTCTTTATTATCAAAATGTGAGAGGCATCTAATTTCGTTCAGACAACTCTAGCGTGACAGACAGCCAGGAAAAAATAATGATTTCTAAAACAAAAAGAAATGCTCTCTTCAAAGACTTTTCTTCTAAAAATATTTATGCATTCCTAATCTACTCGTTTGGCAGACCTTCAGATGTCGCCGTAGCAACCTTATCTGAGGCCATGAAGAAAACAATCTCCATCGGAGGTTTGCCTCAGAAAAGGAAAAAATTATGATGCCTTTTTGCTGGACTCCAATCAAGTGGCAGGTAAGGGGGGAAGGTTCTATGGCTCTCCAAACAGCAGCATACCCCCCCCCCCACACACACACAAAAGATGAGAGAAGAAAGCTCCAAAATGCACGCAGGGCTTCCCTCCCTGCTCAGCAAGCAACCGAGCCCAGCCACGGCATCACTCCCCTGCACCCAAATGGGAGATGATGAAGAAGCCCAAAGGCACCGTGGGCAGGCTCACAGACCCCCGCAATGGGAGGAGAGGCCACTGAGGGTGGAACCACCCCGATTCAGAGGGAAATTTGATGGGGATCCGGACCTGCTAGCTCAATTTCTCGATGCAGCTGAGATTTACATCGAGCGCTACGCACACCTTTACCCTTTCCCCAGGGCCCTGGTCAGTGCCATCGCAGAAGGTCTGGAGGGAGAAGCAAGGAGCTGGTCAGCGGCCCAGTACAAATACAGGGCCCCCCAACTGCAAGATGCAGATGGTTTCTTACAACTGCTGCGAGCCCGTTTCGAAGAAACAGGGGACAATCCCTATGTAGAAGATGAGCTCAGGCACCTAATGCAGAGGGGGAAGCCTGTCCAAGAACATATCTGTGAGTTCAGGAAAGTTGTTGGGACTTTACCTCCTTTGCCTGAACGACTGCTAGTATACTTCTTTAGAACAAGCTTAGATAAGCAAATCACCCAAGTGACTGCTTATCGAGATATTCCGAACCGACTGTCTGAGTGGTTCCGGATAGCGACGCAAGTTGAGAGAGGGCTACGTGCCAACAACATGCTAAAACAACCACAGGCAAAGGAGAAAACCCAGCTGGACCAGGAACCATCTACCAGACCAGAAACTACAGCATCACGGGCCACCCAGAGGCCATCCACCCCACGGAGTCCACTGAGGTGCTACAGGTGTGGGGGAGTTGGGCATTTGGCAGCAGCGTGTGGAACCCCGGGGCCAAAAACAGGGCCCCCGGCCAAGGTACGACTGGAACGAGGACCCGGGCACACCACCAAGGCACCATTAAGACTTTCCCCGACTGCAGAAGTTTTTGCCCATCTGACTGAAAATAGGGGGAGCTCCGACGATGCGAATCGACCCCCCGAACTGTATGAGGGCGATGACGATGGTGAAAACGACCCAATGGTGAGCGCACCCATCCACCCTTTTCTTTTCCCCATATGTCTAACAGCCCCAAAAACAGGTACCCAAGGGACTTTTCAAGCCTTAGTAGATTCGGGTTGCACGAGGTGCCTGATTAACCTACCCACAGTCCTAAAACTGGGGATCCGGGCTAAAAGGCTCAGCCACCCAATCCGTTTTCAGCAAGTTGATGGATCCCTACTGGGGGGGGCGGATGCCACACATTTGACCGAGCCGGTGAAGCTGGAGCTAGCGGATCACTGGGAAATGATTCAGTTCATAATAGCCCCCAAGATGACCAACCCAGTCATACTGGGACTCTCCTGGCTGGACAAGTGGGGCCCCACCATCTGGTGGCAAGAAGGGACCCGCAGACTGAGGATAGCAAGGGGACCCCACCCCCTGCCACCACAACCAGAGAAAACGGCCCCTCCTCCCACACAGGGGGTCCAACCCCTCCCTCTAGAGGGACAAAAGACGCCTCCAACACAGGTGCCCAACCCGCCCTGTAAAGGGACAACAGAGAAACTGGCGGCCACCTCCAGCACCTCCCACGGCCAGAACCAGATCCCAAAAGAGTACCAAGACTTGGCAGAAGTATTTAGCGAGACCGAGTGTGACGTACTACCACCCCACCGCGACGCCGATTGCGCTATCGAAATCATCCCTGGTTCGAAACTACCAAAACCTAAATTGTACGCCATGACACCCCGTGAAATGCAAGAACTGCGAAAGTACATAGACAAGAACCTACAAAGGGGTTTTATCGAACCAGCCAAACCACGGGTAGCGGCACCAGTTTTCTTCAGGGAGAAGAAAGACAGCTCCATGCGTCTGGTGGTCGATTTTCGCGGGATAAACTGTGTCTCCGTGCACAACTTATACCCCCTCCCCCTCATGAAAGACATGCTAGCTCACTTGGCCAAAGGGAAGGTTTTTACCAAACTAGACCTTCGTGAAGCCTGTGGTGGGGTCAACTTTAAGGCCGGTGCCACGTGATCCCCCAGGGCCCTTGATCATGGGGGGCCAAACTCATTATGAAGTACAGCGAATTCTCGATTCGAGGTGGCACAGAGGCCGCCTCCAATACTTAATTAAGTGGAAGGGTTACCCATCATCAGAAGCATCATGGGTGAAGAGCACGAACATTCAAGCTGACCGCCTTATAGCTAAATTCCATGCAGATCACCCAGACAGGCCGGGAGGGGGGGGGGGGGACACAGTCCCAGACGGGGTAATGGTATTAGACCTGTTGTTTTATCTTGTGCAAGTTTTGCTGAAGAATGAAGGGAGAGGGGCCGGATGTCAGCTTCTCAGTGCTGACATAGTAAAGAGGGGGTTAAATTCCTGTGAGATTATTAAGAGAGAGTGCCGTAGAGTGATTTAGATAATGACCAATAGGATAAGGAAGCAAGCCAGGAAAGGGAGGGATGATGGAGCAGAGGTCATTTCCTGGCTGCATATGAGTCCGTGAAGACGTTGTTCTAACAAATAAAAGTTTTTTTTCTTTATTATCAAAATGTGAGAGGCATCTAATTTCGTTCAGACAACTCTAGCGTGACAAGTGCTAAGGAAACTCCTCATATCGGACAATGGGCCACAATTCATGGCCACCCAATTTGAGGGGTTCCTAGCAGAACAGGGGATTCACCATGCCCTCACAGTGCCTTTCCATCCAGCCAGTAATGGTCAAGTTGAAAGGACGGTAAGGTCAACCAAGGAAGCTTTGGGCAGGTTGGCACTGGGGGATTGGCAAGCCAGGGTTGACAAATTCCTCCTGTACCAACACATTACCTCCAGTGTGGTCACAGGGAGAAGTCCAGCCGAGGTCCTAATGGGCCACTGGCTCAGATTGGTTCTAGACCGGATTCACCCTAACTATGCACCCAAAACAATTCAAGAAACAAAAAACAGCACCCAGTCCTTTAGCATCATAGAACAAGTACACACCAAAAACTTTACCGAAGGAACCCTATGGCTACAAGGCAAGATAGAGAAAATAACCGGGCCCCGGTTATATATAGTCAGACTAAATGACGGGCATCGATGGAGGCGGCACATAGACCAACTACATAGCCACCTCAGCCCAAGTACTGACACCCCAGAATCAGACCAAAAAAAGCTAAACTCTAACCCCTCCTTGACAGACTCAAGCCCAATAGAGCCGGAGTACATACAGTCAGGTCCAGAAATATTGGGACATCAACACAATTCTAACATCTTTGGCTCTATACACCACCACAATGGAGTTGGAATGAAACAAACACAATGTGCTTTAACTGCAGACTGTCATCTTTAATTTGAGGGTATGTACATCCAACTCAGGTGAACGGTGTAGGACTTACAGCAGTTTGCATATGTGCCTCCCACTTGTTAAGGGACCAAAAGTAATGGGACAATTGGCTTCTCAGCTATTCCATGGCCAGGTGTATGATATTCTCTCGTTACCCCAATTTCAATGTGCAGATAAAAGGCCCAGAGTTCATTTCAAGTGTGCTATTTGCATTTGGAATCTGTTGCTGTCAACTCTCAAGATGATATCCAAAGAGCTGTCACTATCAGTGAAGCAAGCCATCATTAGGCTAAAGAAACAAAACAAACCCATCAGAGAGATAGCAAGAACATTAGACATGGCCAAAACAACTGTTTGGAACATTCTCAAAAAGAAGGAATGCACCGATGAGCTCAGCAACACCAAAAGACCCAGGAAATCACAGAAAACAACTGTGGTGAATGACCAAAGAATTCTTTCCCTGGTGAAGAAAATACCCTTCACAACAGTTGGCCAGATCAAGAACACTCTCCAGGAGGTAGGTGTATGTGTGTCAAAGTCAACAATCAAGAGAAGACTTCACCAGAGTGAATACAGAGGGTTCACCACAAGATGTAAACCATTGGTGAGCCTCAAAAACAGGAAGCCCAGATTAGAATTTGCCAAACAACATCTAACAAAGCCTTCACAGTTCTGGAATGAGATCCTATGGACAGATGAGACCAAGATCAACTTGTACCAGAGTGATGGGAACAGAAGAGTATGGAGAAGGAAAGGAACTGCTCATGATCCTAAGCATACCACCTCATCAGTGAAGCATGGTGGTGGTAGTGTCATGGCGTGGGCAGGTATGGCTGCCAATGGAACTGATTCTCTTGTATTTATTGATGATGTGACTGCTGACAAAAGCAGCAGGATGAATTCTGAAGTGTTTCGGGCAATATTATCTGCTCACATTCAGCCAAATGCTGCAGAACTCATTGGACGGCGCTTCACCGTGCAGATGGACAATGACCCAAAGCATACTGCAAAAGCAACCAAAGAGTTTTTGAAGGGACAGAAGTGGAATGTTATGCAATGGCCAAGTCAGTCACCTGACCTGAATCCCATTGAGCATGCATTTCACTTGCTGAAGACAAAACTGAAGGGAAAATGCCCCAAGAACAAGCAGGAACTGAAGACAGTTGCAGTAGAGGCCTGGCAGAGCATCACCAGGGATGAAACTCAGTGTCTGGTGATGTCTATGCATTCCAGACTTCAGGCTGTGATTGACTGCAAAGGATTTGCAACCAAGTATTAAGAAGGGAAAGTTTGATGTATGATTATTATTCTGTCCCATTATCTTTGGTCCCTTAACAAGTGGGAGGCACATATGCAAACTGCTGTAAGTCCTACACCGTTCACCTGAGTTGGATGTACATACCCTCAAATTAAAGATGACAGTTTGCAGTTAAAGCACATTGTGTTTGTTTCATTCCAACTCCATTGTGGTGGTGTATAGAGCCAAAGACGTTAGAATTGTGTCGATATCCCAATATTTCTGGACCTGACTGTACCTGAAGAACCAGGAATCCAGTAACGTTCCTACCGTGAACCGGTTCCAGTAGAATCCAAGGCCCCACCTGGAAAATTCCAAGACCTTCCATGGGTGGACCAGGAGGCAGTAGCAGGCACAACCTCTCAGGCTGCTGTTGCCACACCAACTGAGCTGCGCAGGTCTGATAGGACCTGTAAATGCCCCGCCTACTTGCGTGACTACGTATACAGAGTGGATTGCTCCAACTAAGAGAGGAGGGCTGTTAGATTTGATTTGATTTTATTTATTAGATTTATATACCGCCCTTCTCCTTGCGGACTCAGGGCGGTGCACAGCCAGAGATAAAAAACAGATTTACAAAAGTTAAAAAGTTTTTAAAACAACTAATATAAATTTGACCCATAGTTAAAAACAATTTCAATTAACAATTGATATCAAAAACTCTAAAAATTTTACCATGGGATCAGGCCAGGCCGACTAGCTGAAAAAAGTACGTTTTTAAGGCCTGACGAAAAGTCCAGAGGTCAGAAATCGTTCGCAACTCTGGAGGAAGGTCGTTCCAGAGGGTGGGAGGTACCACAGAGAAGGCTCTCCCCTCTGGGGTCGCCAGCCGGCATTGTCTGTCTGACGGCACCCTGAGGAGGCCCTCTCTGTGGGAGCGAACCGGCCAGTGGGAGGCAATTGGTGGCAGAAGGCGGTCCCATAAGTACCCCGGTCCTAAGCCATGGAGCGCTTTAAAGGTGATTACCAACACCTTGAAGCGCACCCAGAAGTCCACCGGCAACCAATGCAGCTCCCGCAGGAGAGGTGTCACATGGGAGCACCCTGTTGCTCCCATAATCCCCTGCGTGGCCGCATTCTGCACCAGTTGGAGCCTCCGGGTGCACCCCAAGGGGAGCCCCATGTAGAGAGCATTACAATAGTCCAGGCGAGAAGTGACGAGTGCTTGAGTAACTGTGCGTAAGGAGTCCCGATCTAGAAAGGGTCGCAACTGGCGTATCAGGCGCACCTGATAGAAAGCACCCCTGGCCACGGCTGTTGTATGTTCCTCTAAAGACAGCCGTGAGTCCAGGAGGACGCCCAAGTTGCATACCCTTTCCGTGGGGGCTAATGATTCGCCCCCAATTACCAGCGATGGCATCAGCTGGCTATATCGGGACGCCGGCAGCTACAGCCACTTGGTCTTGGAGGGGTTGAGTCGAAGCCTGTTTCCGTGCTGTACCCAGACTTGAAACCGGACTGGAGCGGGTCTAAATAGACAGCTTCATCCAGGTACTAGGGGAGCTACCACGCCACCACACTCTCAACAACCTTCGTAAGGAAGCGAAGGTTGGAGACTGGACGATAATTAGCCAAAACAGCTGGATCCAGAGAAGGCTTCTTGAGGAGGGGCCTCACCACCGCCTCCTACAAGGCGGCTGGTAGGGTGCCCTTGCTCAAAGAAGCGTTAATTATCTCCTGGAGCCAGCCTCGTGTAACCTCCCGGGAAGCCAGCACCAACCAGGAGGGACACGGGTCCAATAAACATGTCGTCGTGTTCAGTCTTCCCAGAATCCTGTCCACATCCTCGGTAGCCACAGGATCGAACTCCACCCAGATAACACTCTCAGGACCTGCCTCAGTCATCTCGTCTGAACTAACCCATTCAGCGGCCAGATCTTCCCGAATCTGAGTTATTTTATCATCCAGATATTGAACAAAATCCTCAGCTCGTCCCTGTAAAGGATCATCCCGCGCTCCCAAATGAAGAAGGGAGCGGGTCACCCTAAACAGGGCGGCTGGGCAATTATCTGATGACGCGATAAGAGCGGCAAAATAATTAGATTTCGCCGCTTTTACTGCCACTAGGTAGGTCTTAATATAAGACCTTACCAGTGTCAAGTCAGATTCGGATCGGCTGGCCCTCCAACCGCTCTCTAGGCGTCTTTTCCGGTGCTTCATCTCCCTCAGCTCCTCGGAGAACCAAGGAGCTAAATGAGTTCGGCGCCAGGTCAGAGGCCGCAAAGGCACGATGCGGTCCAAGGCCCAGACGGCCGCCCTATCCCAGACGGCCACCAGGTCCTCAGCTGAGCCATGTGCCAGAGTCTCAGGAAATGGCCCAAGCTCCGTCTGGAACCTATCAGGATCCATCAGGGGCCTGGGGTGGAACCACCTGGTCGGTTCTGCCTCCCTGCGGCGGGGTGCAGCGGTCAGAAAGTCAAGTCGAAGGAGTGAGTGGTCAGACCATGACAAGGTTTCAATACCTATATCCCCTATATCAAGACCACTCAACCACTGACCAGAGACAAAAACTAGATCCAGGGTGTGTCCACCGATGTGAGTTGGGTCATGAATTACTTGGGTCAGGTCCATGGCCCTCATGGAAGCCATGAACTCCCGAGCTATCTCAGATGTTTCACCGATAGATGGCAGATTGAAATCCCCCATGACCATAAGTCTGGGGGTACCAATCGCCACCTCGGCTACAACATTGAGGAGCTCGGGCAGGGTCATTGCCACGTGGCAGGGAGCCAGGTACGTGACCAACAGACCCATCTGCCCACCATGACCCCACCTCACAAAGATGGACTCACACCCAGCTATCTGAGGTACAGTGGCCTCCCTCGGATCAAGACCTTCCTTTATAATGACCGCTACTCCCCCACCCCTACCCTGAGCTCTCAGCTGATGGAATGCATGGAAACCTGGTGGGCACATCTCCACGAGGGGAACCCCGCCTTCATGGCCCAACCAGGTCTCCGTAATACCAGCCAGGTCTGCACCCCGCTCCTGAAGGAGGTCACATATGAGGAGGGGCTTATTTACTACGGACCTAGCATTGTACAGCAGCAACCGGAGCTTCGGGTCCTGAGACTCTGAACAACCTGGGGAACAGGAAGAGCTACGGGGACCGGGGCATGCAATCGCTCGAAGACAGCGAGTGTGTGCCCCCACCACACGATACGGCCCCCGGCTCTTGCCATATCTGCCCCTCCCACACAGCGTATTAATAGAAAAGCCCTCAACAGAGGGCTCTCTAGGAGCCCTTTTACCTCCAGAGTCTACACCCCCCACGGCACCATAAACTGCCGGACCTGTCCCTCTCCCCCGTGGGTTCTCCCCCAAACCCACTCCCTCCCCCACCCCTGAACCCCTTAAAATCTAGTTTAAAAAGACCTTAAAAAACCCCTCAATCCCCATTTTGCAACATGCCACCTCTCGGGGTCCCAAAACCCGTCATTAAGGTGGGCCCTCGATAACATAAAGGGCCAGGCCTGCGAGAGGGGGGAATCTCGCAGGGCAAGAAGCTTAGACCTGGAATACATCCGAACACAAAATAGAAATAGAGAAAATGGTAAGGCATGGCTCGGGGTCCATGATGATAGTCAAAAGCGTCCAAAGGACAAGGTTCAAGTCAATCAGGAGAATCACCACTACCCTCTCACGGTAGCGGGTAGGAGTCTCTGCGTTCTGTCCAATGCAGATACTGAAAGACTGAAAAGTTTTCCCTCTGGTCCGCTGTTTGAGCGGGAAAAATACTCAAACGTGATTGGTTGAACTCCCTGACAGCTCCCTATATAAGGGCAAGCTGTCAGAGAGGCAAGCTGCTGGACTGTACATAGTTGCTGAATAAAGAGCTGTTGTCTGAGCCTGTCTCCAGTCTCTTCAATCACCCTACTCAACAAAAAGAATTTTGAAAACATTAAATGATGCACAGCCAAAGAAGCAGGCAGGGTTCAGAAGTGGCTACAGCACAATGGATCACATCCAAGTTGTTCAGCAACTCATTGAAAGGCACAACGAGTACACTATGTCTCTGTGCATGGCTTTCATTGACTACAGAAAGGTGTTTGACTCAGTATTCCAGCAAGCAATAATTAATGCATTGCTCAACCAAGGCATAGACATTACTTACATAAACTTACTACAATCAATATATGAAAAAACAATGGCGACAATTTGCCTTAATGATCTTAAAGTGGAAATCAATATAGAACAAGGTGTACTACAAGGTGATACAAGCGTAATTTTCAAGAACAACTTCCCCTAATGCCTGAAGAGAAAACTTTTCGATCAGTGTTCACTACCTGCTGTAATATATCCCAGTGAAATATGACTACTAACCTCACAATTGATACAAAATCTATGAGTGGCACAAAGAGCCATGGAAAGATACATGCTTGGCATTACAAGACAAGATAGAAAGACCTGCACATGGATTAGAGAACAAATGAAAGTATACGATATCATCAAGAGAGTCAAAGAATTGAAATGGAAATGGGCTGGTCACATAGCAAGAAGAACTGATGGCAGGTGGACCAAGGCAGTCATAGAATGGATCCCACTTGATAAAAAGCATCCACAAAAGAGACATAAAACAAGATGGATCAATGACATCAGCAAGTATTGCGGGCCCAATTGGCAAAAGAAAGCTCAGAACCATATTGGTTGGAAACACATGGAAGAGGCCTTCATCCTGCAGTGGATAGACAATGATGATGAGGACAACGACTTATTTAGCACCTATCCAATCTTGCTTTAGAACAAGAATTGGGCATTTTAAAGAATTTTTTTAAACTGCTAGAGGATTGTACATTTTATCTATTTCTTCATTTTACTAGCTGGGTCATGGTGACTTGGGGGAGGAGAGAACACTTCAAATGTTGGGGGGGGGGAGGGGGAATGACTATTCTTAAATCTAACCAAAGGCTTAAACTGTTTTTTCTCTGTGTCATTCTGTGAAAAAATTGTAGACTATCATGTTCTTAAATTCTGTTACCTATTGACTAATTTTAATTGACACCAACAACACACACAGCCTATAATCTGCCTAGCTAAATGGGAACCATGAAAAATGTCCTTAAACTCTTTGGGGGGGGGAAAGGCAGGACAGCAGAAGTCAATTAGCAAAAATAATTATAGCCTAGCAATCAATGGGATCTCTCATAATGGCAATAGGGAAATTTATTTGATTTATTTATTTATTTATTAAGCTTGTATGCCGCCCTCTCTCTGACAAGGACTCAGGGCAGCTCACAGGAATAAAACAAGCATGTAGAGAGCATTGCAGTAGTCGATCCGAGAGGTCACGAGCACATGAGTGACTGTATGGAGGTCATCACAGACCAGGTAGGGGCTCAATTGGTGCACCAGACGAATCTGTGCAAATGCCCCCCTGATCACGGTTCGCAACATGAACTTCCAAAGTCAACTGTGAATCCAGGAGGACACCTAAATTGCGCGCCCTTTCAACAGGGGGCAACACCTCACCCCCTATGACCAACAATGGAATATTTCCTTGGAACCGAGATGCCGGTACCCACAGCCACTCGGTCTTGGTGGGGTTGAGCTGAAGCCTGTTTCTCCCCATCCAGAGCTGCACCGCTTCCAGGCACCGGAACATCACATCATGGGCATCACTGGGCTGGTTCGGGGTGGATATAAAAAGTACTGATGATACCTCACCCCGAAACCACGGATGATCTCCCCCAGCGGCTTCATATAGCTGTTGAACAAGAGGGGCGAGAGGACCAACCCCTGAGGCACCCCACATGTGAGGGACCTCGGGGCCAACCTCTGTCCCCCTGCCAACACCACTTGCGCACACCCTGAGAGGTAGGAGGTGAACCACCGAAGAACGGTGCCTCCCACTCCCAACCCCTCAAGGCGTCACAGTAAGATACCATGGTTGATGGTATCA
Source organism: Coluber constrictor foxii (assembly GCA_038048745.1). Taxonomy (NCBI): domain Eukaryota; kingdom Metazoa; phylum Chordata; class Lepidosauria; order Squamata; family Colubridae; genus Coluber; species Coluber constrictor. The sequence continues at coordinate 41,983,921 of CM075966.1, read as the reverse complement.
AAAGCTGCCGAAAGGTCTAATAGGACCAGGACGGAGGAACATCCCCTGTCCCGAGCCCTCCAGAGATCATCCACCAGCACGACCAATGCCGTCTCCGTGCTGTACCCGGGCCTGAAACCCAACTGGTACGGGTCCAGATATGATATTTCATCCAGGAACAACAGGAGCTGGTGTGCCACCACACTCTCAACAACCTTCACTATAAAGCGAAGGTTGGAGACAGGATGGAAGTTATTCAAATTAGCCGGATCCAGGGTAGGCTTCTTGAGGAGGGGTCTCACCACTGCCTCCTTCAAGGCGGCCAGAAAGTGCCCCTCACCGAAAGAAGCCATAATGACTGCCTGGATCCAGCCACGTGTAGCCTCCCGGGCTGAATAAACGAGCCAGGAGGGACACGAGTCCAGCACACATGTGGTGGCACTCAGCTTCCCCATGATCCTGTCCACTTCCTCAGGAAGTGGAAATTGCTTCCAAAGGTATCTCCTAAGAACCTTTTTGAAGTCACCATTTGCAGGAGTCAATGATTTGCCATACAGGCCTCTTCTTACTAGAAACGGGTCACTTCTTGTTACTCTGGGCACTGAAAATAAGACGATCTTTGAGTGTATACAGAATAAACTATGGAATGATCTGACCTGGCCTTAAAATGGCTTATGGAAAGTGGGAGGGGCTTCTAACTTGGTCTGAGTGGACTAATAAGAAGATCCTGAGGGCTGCATCCAGCCTGGGAGCCAGGAAGTTGCCACTGCTTCAAGAAAGCTGAAAAAATATTACAAAAATAAGTGCATACAGCCTAATGTGGTATAATGACCAGAGCAATCACCCTGGAGAAACTCAGACTGAAATCTTTGTTCAAAGTAAACATTGGAAAGTTAAAACATAACTTTATCTCAGGGTTGTCACACTCAATTTCATTGAGGGCCTCATCAGCATTATGGTTGCCCTCAAAGGGCCAGCTGCATGTAAGATTATGACAACTCACAGAGGCCAGGTGGGCATGGCTGAGTAGGTGTGGCTGCGACTAGGTGGGTGTGGCTGGGTGGGCATGGCTGCTCACTGGGCGCAATTCGGGACATGGGGACAATTTGGGGACAAGCTCCTCGCCTACCCAAACTGCTGGTACACGCATGCACCCACACACCCACACACCCCACATTCCAAGTTTGGGGACTTTTATCCACAGAGGAAGGAGAGGGCCTTCTCCCCAAGCCCAGGCATGATTGGCAGTTTGCCATCTCAGATGTGGATAAAAGTCTCCAAGTGGGAGGGTGTGGCTGTGGCTGTGTGTGCACGTGCCCAGGCTTCCCGGGCTGGAGGAGAGTGGTCGGGCCTTCTTCCGCAGCAGCCGAACAAAGGAGCTGTCAGGGGAGGGAAGGAAAGAAGGGAGGAAAGAAGAAAGGAAGGAAAGGAGGAGGAAAAGAAGGAAGGAGGGAGGGAGGGAAAGAAAGAAGGAGCTCAGTCAGCTGCCTGGAGAGGCCATTTTATTTTGCAATATAAACATGGAAAGTGCTTAAGAATACCTACACGCAAAGGCCAGCTTTGCTGCTGGGGGCGGGGGGAGAGAAATCTGTAGCCCAACAGACCAGATCTGGAAGGGACCAGCCTGGGACAGGCTGGCAGATGGAGGTGGCTGGTGAATGAAGGCTGGAGCGTGGTCTGGTCATACCCTGCCTAAGCTCCCTGTCAACACCTCTGCTGCAGAGACACCTAGGGAGGCAAGTGCTCCATGGAAGGGGAATGGAAGAGGTTAAGGGGCAACAGCGGTGCTCTTTTGACTTCTCCTCCAGCTCTCACTCTGCACTCCCTCTGGCTAGCACTCATAGCTCTCCCTAGCTGCCACCATCCCCAAGATGGAGGCAGTGATGGCGCATGGCTAAGACAGGGAAGGGGCAAAAATCACAGCAACCTCCATTTCTCCCAGTCCCCTTTTCGGGGGCCCAGCAGCAGCACCAGCAGCAGTGCCACAAGCCCTGCAGGAGAACCCTCAGCCAGCTGCTCCTCCTCCTCTTCCTACTTTTCACGCCGCCCCCAGCAGCCTTGGCCCAGCCTGAGGGAGAAAGTAAAGAAGCAGGCAGGCAGGCAGGCCGGCCAGTGATGGTCGGGGGTGAAGGTGGCTGTCAATGCATCCACCCACCCCACAGAGGTGACAGCAGGAGAGGCACCAGGGCAGCTGGCAGGGGGAAACAAAGTGGGGTTCCAACCTGGGGTTGATCTCTTATTTGGGGGAGGGGGGCTGTCGAGGAAGGGGTGGGGCGCAGAGGCCCAGGGGAAGCACCCAGCTGGGTTGGGGTGGGACAGGGCTGAGGCTGCAGGGGCTGGTCCCTCCCTGTCTCCAGGGCAGCCCTGCGGGCCAGATCTACATACATTGTGGGCCAAATCTGGCCCACAGGCCTTGAGTTTGACATGTCTGCTTTATCTCATTCTTTCTCCAAGAACCTAAGATATATTTCTATCCATCCACCCAAGCAAGCTTGACCACCACAATAAAGAAGCAAGGAGAAAACAGAGTAAGCAGCAAAGGTCTGTAATGCCTGCTGTCTGGGTCTCTTCTGGCTCAGCTACCTGCTTTTTGTAATAGCAGGTGACTAGAGGCAAAGAGTTAGGGCACTGGGGGTGAGCATTGGGGTCAGTTATCTTTGCTGAAGCAGCCCACTTCTTCTTCAAGAGACTCTTGGAGGAGAAGGGGCACTTGTGATGGTCCCCTTCAGCTCCTGTCTTAGATTTCTTTAAAGAGTCTCCAGAGGAGGGCAGACTGTCATGTCAGAGGGCCCTTGAGAATTGGACTGCTTCTGCAACAGGTGCTTAACACTGGTGTAGTGTTGCAGAAAAATAACGAATACATTGAATTTCGAGATCAGAAAAAGCTTTTATTTATTTTGGCCAAAAGGTTCAGATAGCATAATATAAATTCTAACATCTGAACAAAGATCTTCTTTAAGACACGTATCTATATACTATCAAAAACAGGAAGTATCTGCCTCTTTAGCTAGCCCCCTCCTTTATTGCTTTAGGCAGGAAACTCCATGTGGGTTAGTTCTGCATTTCTCTGCAGTTTGACTTCTTGAACTCTCCAACTGTAGAAAGTGTGTTAATTCTGCGGGTTTTTTTTATTATTATTAGATTTATATGCCGCCCTTCTCCGGAGACTCAGGGTGGCTTACAATGCGTTAAGCAATAGCCTTCATACTTTTGTATATTTTATACAAAGTCAGCTTATTGCCTCCACAAACTGGGTCCTCAATTTACCTACCTTAGAAAGGATGGAAGGTTGAGTCAACCTTGAGCCTGGTGAGATTCCAACTTGCAATAATTGCAGACAGCTGAATGTTAATAACAGGCTTTTAGTCTGTTGAGCTATCCAGGCTCCAGGTTTAACTTTTTGAACCCAGTATTTGTCTTTTATATTTACTAGTTAAAGGGGCCCTTCAGAGATCCTCTAGGCTAACCCTGTATTATTTACGTTCTGCCTCATCCCCCCTTTTAGACTCTATTTTACTTGTTTACAATTGAGTCTAATCTATTACAGAGCTTAATTCAACAATGTAAGCATATAACATTTGACATAACATAATCAATTCAGGATAAGATACATAGTAATGCAAAGGAAAGACAAGTAATACATATGACTTTCAAATCGTATTCTCTGAAGCACTTTCTCTAATTACCCAGTTGAGAGTTGTACATATGTTCCTGTATCAGAAACTTCATTTTCATCAGAGATCAGGGTCAATTTTACAGTCTATAAGGCTTTCCATCAAAATCAACTCATTTTTTTTTCAACTCTTATCTCTTTCATTGCTCTCATAGCTAGTTGTCTGAACAAGGAATAAAGGCCAGGCCTGTCACAACAGGAATAACATCTGTCTAATCCAGCCAGGCCCAGACAACTAAGAGAACCACATTTCTGTTGCTTGTCACTTCTGACCCATTTTGGATGCCCGGTCCTTGGCAATCTCCCTGACCACACCTGATTTATTCATGTCTACAGCCCACTTTTCAGTTGTTAAAAGGTCTATGGCATGCCAGTTTTGTAAGACCACTGCTGCCAAAGAATCTATTTGGTCTTGGACTTTGACCAAGGTTCCATTTATTTATTTATTTTTATTTTTATTTGATTCATATGCCGCCCTTCTCCGGAGACTCAGGGCGGTTCACAATGCGTTAAGCAATAGCCTTCATACTTTTGTATATTTATATTTATACAAAGTCAGCTTATTGCCCCCAACAAACTGGGTCCTCAATTTACCCACCTTATAAAGGATGGAAGGCTGAGTCAACCTTGAGCCTGCCTGGGATTGAACTCGCAAATAATTGCAGCAGCTGGATCTTAAATGCTGCCTTTGTAGGAGGCATTACTCCCCTACGCTACTCAGGCTCAGGTTCAGGCTTTTACTTTGGTTCAGGCTTTCTTGGAACTCCTCTGACAATTGCTTGAACTGTGTTAGGGTGTGTGCCATTCCACCTACACCTGTCCCAACAGCAGTCCCCAGGATTGCTAATAGTGGGACCAAGAGTGGCACCCTTTTTTTGAACATGCCCCATGAGGGGAACAGGGACTGTGTGCTCTCCACTGACAACACCTATTTTGGGGGAAGATGTACATGTTCCAGTCCAGTTTGTAGGTAAACACAAATACACATTTTTCCCACATAAGAAGCACCTATTTTTCCTTACACACACACACACCTATGTTCATGGAAAAGGTATGGGCTTATTGGTTTTTCTCATTAGTCCAAATTCCTAAAGTCCCTGCCACTAGCATGCCACCAGTGACTGCAATGGGACTTCTAGTATAGGGCCCATTTATTTATTTATTTATTTATTTATTTATTTATTTATATTTATATACCGCCCTTCTCCTGAAGGACTCAGGGTGGTGAACAGCCATAATAAAACACTATATAAGACAAAAATTTAAAAGACATATTAAAATAATTAAATCACAGGCCGAATTTAAAAGTCACTTCTAAAACCAGTTTTTAAAACCCCTTTAAAACCAAATTAAAATCATATTCCCATCAGAGCAACTTGCTGGAATAACAAGGTCTTCAATGAGCGGCGGAAGGTGTGAAGGTCGGGGATCATTCATATGTCCGGGGGCAGTTCATTCCAAAGGACAGGGGCCCCCACAGAGAAGGCTCTCCCCCTGGGGGTTGCCAGCCTACATTGTTTGGCTGACAGCACCCTGAGGAGGCCCTCTCTGTGGGAGCGTACCGGTTGGTGGGAGGCAATCGGTGGCAGAATGCAGTCTTGTAGATAGCCAGGTCCTAAGCCATGGAGTGCTTTAAAGGTGGTAACCAACACCTTGAAGCACACCCAGAAGACCACTGGGAGCCAGTGCAGCTCATACAAGAGAGGTGCTACATGGGAGCGATGAGTCGCCCCCATTATTACTCGCGCGGCCGCATTCTGGACAAGTTGGAGCCTCCGGGTGCTCCTCAAGGGGAACCCCATGTAGAGAGCATTACAATAGTCCAGATGGGAAGTGATGAGGGCATGACTGACTGTGCATAAGGTGTCCTGATCCGGAAAGGGATGCAACTGGGAAATCAGGCAAACCTGATAAAAAGCCCCCACTGGCCACAGCCGTCATATGATCGTCCAAGGACAGCCATGAGTCCAGGAGGACACCCAAGTTGCGAACCCTCTCTGAGGGGGGTAAGATCTCATCCCCAATAGCCAGTGATGGTGTAAGCTGGCTATATCGGGACGTCGGGAACCACAGCCACTCAGTCTTGGAAGGGTTGAGTTTGAGCCTGTTCCTCCCCATCCAGATCCGCACGGCCTTCAGGCAATGAGACATCACATCAAGGGCATCATTGGGGTGGCCTGAAGTTGAAATGTACAACTGCGTGTCATCAGCATACAGTTGACATTTCACCCCAAAGCCACGGATGATCTCACTAGCGGCTTCACATAAATGTTAAACAGGAGGGGTGAGAGGACTGACCCTTGTGGCACCCCACAAGTAAGGAGCTTCAAGGTCGACCTCTGCCCCCCTGTCAACATAGACTGCATACAGTCAGAGAGGAAGGAGGAGAACCACCATAGTACAGTGCCCCTCACTCCCAACCCCTCTAGCCGACGCAGCATGATACCATGATCGATGGTATCAAAAGCCACTGAGAGATCTAGGAGGACCAGGACAGAGGAGCAAACCCTGCCCCGGGCCCTCCAGAGATCATCAACCAATGCGATCAATGCCGTTTCCATGCTGTAACCCGCCCTGAAGCCCAACTGGCACGGATCTAGATAGACAGCTTCATCCAGGAATCGAGGAAGTTGCCTCGCCACCACACTCTCAACAACCTTCACCGCGAAGCGAAGGTTGGAGACAGGACTGTAATTAGCTAAAACAGCCGAGTCCAGGGAAGGTTTCTTAAGGAGGGGCCTCACCACCGCCTCTTTCAGGGCGGCTGGGAAGACACCCTCACTCAATGAAGCGTTGGTAATCTCCTGAAACCAGCCTCATGTAACCTCCCGGGAGGCCAGCACCAACCAGGAGGGCCACGGGTCCAATAAACATGTAGCGTTAAGCGTCCCCAAAATCCTGTCCACGTCCTCAGCAGTCACAGGGTCAAACTCCTCCCAGATAACAGTCTCAAGACTCACCTCTGTCATCCCGTCCGAAACTATCCAGTCAGAGTCCAGGTCGTGCCAAATCTGAGCGATTTTATCATGCAGATATTGCCCAAAATCCTCAGCTCTACCCTGCAAGGGATCCTCCCTCACTCCCACCTGATGTAGGAAGCGGGTCACCCTAAACAGGGTGGCTGGGCGGTTCTCTGCAGATGCAATCAGTGTGGAAAAATAATTGGATTTTGCCACTCTTATTGCCACTAAGTAGGTCTTGATATAAGACCACACCTGTGTTCGGTCAGATTTGGCACGGCTGGCCCTCCAATCACTCTCTAGGCATCTTTTCCGGCACTTCATCTCTCTCAGCTCCTCGGAGAACCAAGGAGCCAATTGAGAACGGCACCGGGTCAGAGGCCGCAAAGGCACAACACGGTCCAAGGCTCCAGCGGCTGCCCTATCCCAGGTGGCCACCAGTTCCTCTTCCTTTTGCTTATCTCTGAGAATTGTGCCTTCAAAAAGATAATATTAGCATGCATTTCCAAGGGAAGTGGGACACATAAGCCTGTGTTGGATCTAATGGAGACATGTGGTGGTATTGAGAAGTGACCTTCTGTTGAAATAAATAGTGGGCATAAGGAGAAATGCCACTAGTTAATTTTTACATCCATAAGTGTCATTCTAGGGTCAAAGGGTATTTCTGATGGACATTGATCTCCCTTCAGGGATCCTACAGGAATATCTGGTTTCTGATGTTGCTTTATACACAGAGAGGGTGACCCTAGGATTTCCACACCAACAGCTATAGGGCTAACAATGGGGAATGGTTCATCCCCAGCCTTTTGAATGCTTTATAAAAGTCTCCTTGCAAATTGGCTGCTGTTACTTTGGTTCACCATGAATACCTTTCTCAGAGACTACTGTGGCCCTGGTCCTGACCCAAAGATCTGGCTCAACTGGAACAGCATTGTAAGATGAAGGACCAGCAGACAAACAGAACCAGCATTTTTGGCTTAGGGTAGGGTCAGACTGATTAACTAGGCTTTAACTCAATTCCAGTATTCTTAACATGTAGTTCCCTTTTCTCAATTGTTACAGGGGTCCATTCTCCCTTTGTTCTACCCCACTCTGTTCTGGGATTGTCAGATGCTTGTCTTTAGGTTTTGGGGTTGGCTTAGGTCCAGGATACCAACGCCACCTATTTATGATACGTCGTTGGCGGGAGTGGACCTGTTCCAAAGAGTTCACACCTTGTGACCCATTCTTGCCTTGTCTTTTGGGGTTCTCAACTTTCCCATATCCTTTCTCAAGGGCAAGGGTGTCACTTGGGCATTCTCACAACATTGGGAACTACTATTCAGTGTGTTATTATTCATTAGGCCCTTTGCCAATAATAGCCAAACCTACAGAAAACTCATAATTGTCCTCTACACAGAACCTATCCAATCACAATTCCCTTAATCTACAAAATCACCACATCAGGAAGAAGGTTAGGGTTATATGTGACTTGGGAAAAGGCAATATTAGTCTTAGGTATCTCCCAGAACCACCTCTTATTTGTTAAATACAGTATCTGTTAGGATATGGTGTATGCCTAACAGATTGTCCAGGCAATATATGGACAATATATGTGTTCTATGACTTTAACATGAATATGCATTATTATATGACTTTAAGTAGTACTGCTGAGTAATTGTAATGCTGAGTCATTATATCTTAATTGGATAAGCTCTGTTGTAACTGTATTTAAGAAGGGAGCTGAAATCTAGTCATTGATGTTATGCTACCATCGTGTGTGGAGATCCTATCATCGTGGATGGATATGCTACCAGCGTGATTTGTTACCAGCGTGAACGTGCTGTTTATTACCTACTGCTGTTTTGTATGGTAAGAAGATTTCTGTAACTCTGGACTGATTTGAATGGCTAAAGACTTGGATTGACTAAAGACTATGCAATTGTTTTTCACTACGAAGTAAAAACCTTGATAAACCTGTTTGTATGTATCTTATTCATTGCTCTCAGCACTGTTTTTCTTTGCTCTACACTGTGCTGGTTGGTTAACACAACAATATCCTTAACAATATCCACATTCCGGTTCTTCTGGTGGCACCGCAGGCGTTGCATCGCTCCTTTTAGGAGCACTAGCCCCGCGATCTCGTAAAGCCGCTAGAACAGCAAAAATCAGCTGTCTAGCTGCTGAGAAACTTCTCCTTTGGGAGAAGAAGGGGAAGAGAGCAGCCGGGTGAGGGTAGAGCTCCCCAAGAGCCCTAGAAACAATTCTGGGGCTCGAAGGGTGAGAGCTCCGCAGGAACCTGGCGAAGCTCCAAATCCGGGACGTGTCTGCCTTTGCAGAACAAGATGCCGCAACCATCCCTGCAAGCAACTTCTTAACAACATTGAAATTCAAAGCAGGCAGAACAAAGACAGGAGACATCATAATTGCAAGTACTTAGCTTTAACTCCAGCTGAGCATTGTTTCTTTTCGAGTCTTTTAAGGGCGGGGAAAGTTGAAAAGAGGGGGGGGGAAATGGCGCTGGCTTGTTAAGGGCGAGGAAAGGTGAGGAAAGTGAAAGTTAAAGAAGAAAGTGCTTGTTACCTCATTAAAGCTGTTAGCCCTGCTCAACTTTTATGGATTTGCTTTCGAAGAATTAAGACTTTGGGATTAAAGAACAGGATTTATTTTTTTTTATTGAAAAAGTTTTACAATACAATTTTAACCCCATTTTCCCATCCCCCCACCCCCCCCCACCCTTCCCCCCATCCCTCCCCACCCCCCCTGACTTCCGTTACAAGCAAAACATAAATTTTATATATCAATCATTATTAAACATTAGATATAGGTGAGATCCAGAAAAGATATCATAAATTTTAACCATAATTAAAGTAGAGTTAATCCAAAGTACTTACTAAAAAGAGGAAAAAAAACATAAAATACAATTTAACCCATATATATATCTCCATTGTAAACTCCATTATAAATGCACAATTAAACCTCACTCAAACATAAATCATTGTAAGAAAAAATTAACCAGTATTCTTAAAGATACCCTTCTTTTTGTTCAAGACAGCAGTATAACCAAAATATATAAATTTATATCAACTTAATAATTATCTAGTAATAATATAGTGTATATATTTAACATTATAATGACTTTAAAAATAATTCTATATATCAACATATATATTATACCATACTAATATTTTCAAACCCTTAATAATTATAAATCAAAAACTAACTGAAAGTTCTTAGTTTGATATTTATTCTGCACATAAACAACCCACTTCGTCCAGTCCCTAACAAAAACTTCATGGGTCCTATCTTTTAGGTATACAGAGATCTTAGCCATTTCCGCAAAACTAGCCATCTTTGACATCCATTCACCTATGGTAGGCACACTATCTTTTTTCCAATATTGACCAATCAGTAACCTAGCTGCGGTAATCATATACAAAATCAATCTCGTATCACTCGGTGAGCAATCCTTAACTATACCTAACAAAAACAGTTGCGGAGAGAATTGAAGCTTCTTTTTCAAAACGTTCTGCGTAACCCACCAAAGTTTAATCCAAAATGCTTTCACTTTTCTACAGGTCCACCAAATATGAAAGTATGTAGCATCCAAACAGTCACACCTCCAACATTTGGGTTGAACACTTGGATACATACATGATAATTTCTTAGGATCTAGATGCCATCTATAAAACATCTTATAAAAGTTTTCCCTCAAATTCTGTGCTTGTGTAAATTTAACATTCTGGACCCAGATCTTTTCCCATGTTTCCAACATCACTGGTTCTGCAAAATTTTGTGCCCATTTTATCATACAATCCTTAACTAATTCACTCTCTGAGTCTCTTTCTAACAATAAATTGTACACCCTCTTAATATGCATCGGCCCTTGCCGTTTTATCTGAATCACCAAATCTTCTTCATGTAACATTAGTCCAATTTTCTGATCTTCTCTCCATCTTGACTGAAGTTGAGAATACTGCAACCAAGTTAAGTTCCTTCCTTCTTCCAACAGAGTTTTCAAAGATTTCAAATTCCATCTGCCCCCATCATTAAAAAGCATCTCTTTATATAAAATCCCCCTGAGTGACTTTATATTCCGCATAACTTGCCCAAGATCCAACCACAAAGGTATTTTGTAATCCAATTTAAACTGGTGCTTCTTCCAGACTCTCATCAACGCCTGTCTCAATATGTGACTTTTAAATACATTATCCAACTTGTCTTCATAAAATAAGTATGCATGCCAACCAAAGTCCAAATCGTGGCCTTCTAGATTCAAAATTTCTGTTTTTGTTGTTCCAAACCAGTCATCCACTTGTGTCAACACTGCAGCTTCATAATATAAACGTAGGTTTGGGACTTTAAGGCCACCTCTTTCATGAACATCTTGCATAATTTTGAATTTAACTCTTGGTTTTTTCTCATTCCAAATAAATTTATTTAAACCTGACTGCCATTCAGCCAATATTTTATCACTTCTAAGCACCGGAATCATTTGAAACAAAAACAAGAATCTAGGTAGAACGTTCATCTTAACTGCTGCTATTCTTCCAAGTAAAGATAGTTGCAGTTTCTTCCACGTTTCAGGGTCCTTTTGAATGTTATGCCACAAAACCTCATAATTGTTTTGAAAAAGTTTTATATTAGACACTGCAACTTGAACTCCTAGATATTTCACCTTTGTAGCTATTTCAAAGCCTGCCAACCTTTCCAATTCACTCCTTTGTGGTTCCAACATATTTTTAACTATCATCTTAGTCTTTTTCTGGTTTAGTCTAAAACCTGAGACCAAACCATATTCCTCTATAGTGTTTTTCATCTGGGTGATTGATTCCAAAGGTCGTGTTAGGGTTACAACCAGATCATCTGCGAATGCTTTTGTTCTACAGTCTTTTTGCCTTACAACTATTCCGTTCTATTTGTTCGAGTCCCGTGGAGAATTCAACAAGACTTCTAAAGTTAAGATGAACAACAGTGGAGATAGCGGGCAACCTTGTCTAGTTCCTTTCTGTATATGAAAATTGGTGGTTAAACTTCCATTAATAACCATTTGTGCTGTCTGTTCTTGATAGATTGCCGCAATTGCTTGTACAAACTGATCTCCAAAGTCCATTTTAAACAGAGTCTTTACTAAAAAATCCCAACTGACTCGATCAAAGGCTTTTTCTGCATCCAAAAACACCAGCACCGCAGGGATCTGTTTATTCTTCTCAAGATATTCCAATAAATCTATAACTTGCCGCACATTGTCCTTCATATATCTCCCCTCTATGAAACCTGCTTGATCACTATGAATCACCTCTTGAATAACTGGCATCAGTCTGTTGGCTAATACTTTTGCAAAAATTTTATAATCCGTATTCAGGAGAGATATTGGTCTAAAATTTTCTGGTTTTGAAGAACCATCTTCCTTTGGTATTTGGTATTTTACCCCCCTGCTGAATACTACAGAATAAGTCCTTAAGATGCTCGACCAGTTCTGATTGCAAACTCTTATAATATACTGCTGTCAAACCATCCGTCCCAGGAGCTTTAGCTATTTTCAGTTGTTTAATTGCAAATAAAATCTCTTCAGACGATATTAATTGATTCAGTCTTTCTTTTTGTTCTGATTAAATTTTTGTAACTCTCTTCTTTCCAAGATATTCATCAATAAGATCCTTTTGAATATTGTCTGTACGATATAGGTTAGAATAATAATCTAGAAAAGCTTGATGTATTGAAGTCTGTTGAAAAACCTGTTTGCCTTTATATTCAATAGTATCTATTATACGAGAACTTCGTTTCTTTCTTAAGGTATATGCCAACCATCTACCCGGTTTATTAGCATTGCAAAAAGTATTATGCCTAGCAAATTGTAAATTAGTTGCCGTCTGGTCAGCCATAAGCATCTGAAATTGATCTTTCAAAAGTTTTATAGTTTCTTGCAATTTCTCATCAGCCGGATTCTTAATATGCAATTGTTCTTTCTGCTTTATTTCTAGCTCCAAATCCAATCTTGTCTTTTGTCTCATTGACCTATACTTAGAATTCATATAAATCAGTACACCTCTCATATAGGCCTTACTTGCATCCCAAACAACTTCAATAGGTGTACCCTTATTCAAATTCAGTTGAAAAAATTCCTTCACATGTTTTTTAAGGTCGGCTATATTCTTCTCATATCTAAATAAATTCTCATTCATTCTCCAAGATCTTCTCTCCCTCTTACCAAAGTCCATTTCCATCCATACCGAACTATGATCCGTCAAAGTTCTTGGAAAAATCTTAGTCTTGGTCGTTTTAGTAAGTAAATCAGAGGAAACCAACATAAAATCAATCCTGGAAAAGGATTTATGTCTGTCAGAGAAAAAAGTAAAGTCCAATTCCTTCGGATGATGAATTCTCCATACGTCCTTCAATTGTAATTCTTCTTTCAATACAAAAAAAGTCTGTGGTAATTTATTCCCCCTCTTAGCCAATGTCTTTTTATCAAGATTTGTATCAATCACTCCATTCCAATCTCCCATAATCAAAAAAGACTTATAATTCCATTGCAATATTTTGTTATGTAATAATTTATAAAAAGTTTCTTGCTGCTGGTTTGGGGCGTAGATTCCTATCAAAAGCAACTGAACATTCTGTATATTTATTTCAACTGCAATATATCTTCCTTCATCATCCGATTCTACAAGTTTAGCTGGTATTCTTTTAGAAATATACAACACTAATCCATTCCTTTTCACCAAATTAAAAGACATAAAATGTGCTCCAAATTTTGAATTTATCAAATATTTTTGGTCCTGGGTTCTAATATGAGTTTCTTGCAAACAAACAACATCATTTTTATACTGCTTCAAGTAATGAAATATTTTCCTTCTTTTCTGTGGGGAATTCAAACCATTCACATTCCACGATAAAAATCTAACTGTCATCTGAAGGTTCGCGAAGCGTACTGAGCATTTGCCTAAGACCCTGTTCAACGGCAGAAGTCTTTGGTCTCGCTCCTCCCACTGCTTCAGATTTTTGTATTTTCCCATTTGTCTCCTTCACTTCTTGTGGCATCATGGACCTCTGCTGTTTCTGCTTCTCTAGTCTATGTTTCTCTGCTGCACGGGTTATACGTTGATCTTTTGGTTCTTGCATCAACAGTTCAAGGTCCGGATCCACCTCTCTTGTTGCTCTGGAATGCTTTGTTCTAGGCTCCGGGAGGTCTGCAAAAAAATCCTCTGTAAAGCCACCTACTGCTCCTAAAATTACCTCCCTTGCCGTTGCTCGAAGTGCCTGTCGTTCTTGTTCCCTTTGCAGTTCTAAAATCCCTTCCTCATAATCCTTGTCTTTAGAGGCTCCTTCAGATGATAACAATGTGGATGAACATGGTGGTGTTGGAGATCTTTTAAGAATATTCTGATAGAAATGTTCTGCTTTTTCCAACGAATTTAGACGGTATCTTACATCCTCATATCTCAAAATAATTCCAACTGGTGCATCTCATCTAAATGGAATCTGTCGCCTTTTCAATTCATTTACCAGGAAACCATAGTCTCTCCGATCTCTTAACATTTTAGGTGGTAGCTCTTTAAAGACTCCAATTTGATTGCCCTCAGCTTGAATAGTAGTATGAAAAGAACTTTGCAAAATGTCATTTCTCAACATCCTATCAGTAAAGTAAATCACGACATCTCTGGGCAGATTCCTCTGTCTTGCAACACAAGAGTTAACCCTGTAGATCTTATCAATTCTTTTAGCAATTAACTCAGGTTCCAACTTTGAGATTTTGGCCAATATCTCCACACAAGCAGCTCTCAAGTCCTCTCTATTATTCTCCCTCAGTCCTCTCAGTCTTATGGCGAACTCCATAGAGCGAAATTGTAACATGGTGATTTCATCTTCTAGCCTCTGGTTCCTCACATCTACTTTAAAAAAATTTTCCTCTACATCCTTCCTGTTAGTTTCCACTTCTAAATTTAGGTCATCCACTTTTTTCTCCACCACCACCAATGCATCAGTGAAAGCAGTTACTACTTTAGTTACATCCTGGTTTAACTTCTCACTTTTTTCCTTTACAAACTGCTTCATTTCAATTTGATTATTCTCTATCTTCTCATTCAAATCTTTAATTTGATTAGCAAGAGTTGCTGTTAAATTAGCCATGAAAGCTTTCAAATCCTCATTCCCTCCTCCTTGAGCTTGACTCTGAGGCTGAGTTAATGGCTTAGCTGGCAATTCCTTTGTCTGGTGGGAAGGGGAATCCCCACCAGCTTTCTTTGAAGCCATGCCTGGACACGATCTTAATTTCTTAAAAAAAGAAAATCTTCCTCCCTTTCCTAAAATTCCAGTTTTTCTCCCCAGTTTTGCAGAAAGGGGGAACAGCCAAAGTTATATTTCTACTTTAAAGTCTTATTGAGTTAATACCAGGCAGACTGAAACACTTTAATTAGCACTTTCACTTTCTACTTTCACTTCCTTCTTTTTAGCCAGACGCCATTTTGCATTCCTTTTCACTCAGAGATTTAAACTGCAAACTTTTTTCCTTTGGCTCTCAGAAGGCTTAAAAACTTTTGAACATTCTTTAAAAAAAGTCCAGATCTCACCTAAATCTTCAATCAGTACAGGATCTTTAAATGAAAGGTGGAGTTGCTCACGTCGTCTCGCTCTGCCGTTTGACAGAGGTCCCTCGCCGCGCGGAGCTTCGGTGAAGTAGCAAGGGAGCCTTCACACAGAGCACCTTCCAGGGCAAAGGAGAGACCCTGGCGGTGCTTCTGGGGGCTCTACCTGTTGTTCACCGGCTCTGTCCTCTCTTCTGCACAAAAAGAGGGTTTTCAAGCCGCCTGCCGATTGCAGCACGGCTCTAACACGCGGCGAAGCCGGCAGCTATTCAAAAGCCGCCCGGCGACGACGAAGCCGCCACCCGGAAGCCCGAACAGGATTTATTAAAAGGCTAAAGACTAGAACTAAAAGTACTTTTTGATTTTTCATTCATTGGGCTGGTTGTTGGAGAGTTTAAAAAAAATAAAAAAATAAAAATGGCTGGCTTTTTTGAAAGTGACGAAGGCTTACCATTATATACATCAGTAAATACACAAATACTGACTGTGGATATCTTTAAAGAAATTTTAGAATCATTTACCTCCACGTTAGTGGAGGGAATGAAAGGGTTTTTTAAAGAAGGATTTTACTCAAATTTGCAACAAAGACACAAGAGAAGATACTGTATCAGTATTTCAGACGCCAAATAACAGTGAGTTGCTGAATGAAGAGGTGGGAGACACAATGCCTTTGGAAAATGGAATGGATGTTTTTCAAATTAAGAAGGAAAGGCTGAGAGGTTTGAAGGAGCGTAACCAGGAAATACAAAGAGAGATTTCTCCAGAGGTTTTGATACAGCTAACTGGAAAATGGTCAGGAGGCGTTGGGATTTCTAATATAAGAAGGAGGATTCGAAGTGGAACTTTACAATCTATCTATAAAAGGGGACTCTCAATTGCAGTCAAAGAGGTGTGCTTACTGAAAGGAATTACTTTGGGAAGAGAACAAGATGGTAAGGTACAGCAACCGCAGCTGAAAATTCAAGAATTTGCAAAAATAAAAGAAGGCGGAAGAACAAGACTGAAGAAGAAGGTTCGCAAAAAAGTCAGGAAAAAATGGAGATGAAAAAATTACAATCTTCCTTGTTGGGGAGGATAGTAACAGTGAAAATGAATTATTATACCTGTATTTAAGGATATGTTTTGTTTTGTTTTGTTTTGAAAAGTTATATTATAGCGAAAATGAATGATCTACTTATATTTAGGGACATGATTTGTTCTGAAAAGTTATATTAAGTAATGTTATGTTTGAATTGTTATGGCCCACTGACTAAACTTTCACTTTTGTCTTTTTTTTTTTATTGAAAAAGTTTTACATTACATTTATTTATAAAAACCCCTTTCCCCCCCCATCCCCCCACCCTAACCCCATCCCTCTCCCTCCCCAATCCCCCCCTTGACTTCCGCTATTAAACAAACATTAACAATCCATATTTAAGCACTTTTAAAGGTGAGATCCATCTGATGAAAAACTATAACATTATTTTATATATAATAATTAAAAAAGTCAAATATAAAAAAGTCTTAACTCTCAGCAATCTAATTCTTAAAGAAAATCTAATAAATAATTTTAAACATTTAACTTGAAATGAAAGTAATAATAATATATAACATTAACTATACTTCCCACTATTACATATACTAATCAAAATCAAAATCAAACCATATTTAAAGTTGTATTATATACTTAATATAATTCTCTTTATACTATATCTAAAAATTAAAGATATAAATTCAATACATTTCTCTTCGTACTATGTCTAAAAATTAAAGATATAAAAATTCAATCACATAACATAGAATAAAAGTTAAGAATTACCACATTTTTCTTCTAAATTACTTCTAAGTATAAGAAATATAACTTCAATTAAGTGCTAATTGAAACTTCTTACTTTGATATTTATACTTCATGTATTCTACCCATTTCTCCCACTCCTTAGCAAAAACTTCATGGGTCTTATCTTTTAAATATGCAGAGATTTTAGCCATCTCTACAAAATTAGACATCTTCAGTACCCACTCTTCTATTGTAGGTACCTTATCCTTCTTCCAATTTTGGCCTATCAGTAATCTAGCTGCAGTAATCATGTGCAAGATCAATCTAGTATCAGTTGATGAGCAACCTTTAACTATTCCCAACAAGAAAAGCTGAGGTGAAAACTCAAGCTTCCTCTTCAAGATGTTCTGCATTACCCACCAAAGTTTGATCCAAAATGCTTTCAATTTTCTACACGTCCACCAAATATGAAAATATGTTGCATCCAAACAATCACACCTCCAACATTTAGGTTGAACATTTGGATACATACGTGATAACTTTTTAGGGTCAAGATGCCACCTATAAAACATCTTGTAAACATTTTCCCTCAGATTCTGTGCTTGTGTAAATTTGACATTCTGGACCCAAATCTTCTCCCATGTTTCCAACATTACTGGTTCTGCAAAATTCTGTGCCCATTTTATCATGCAATCTTTAACTAATTCACCCTCTGAATCTCTTTCTAACAGTAAATTATACACACGTTTAATATGCATCGGCCCTTTACATTTTATCTGGGTCACCAAATCTTCTTCATGTAGCATTAATCCAATTTTCTGATCTTCTCTCCATCTTGCTTGAAGTTGAAAATACTGCAACCAAGTTAGATTCACTCCTTGTTCCAACAGAATGTTCAAAGGTTTCAAACTCCATCTGCCCCCATCATTAAAGAGTATCTCTTTATATAGCAACCCCCCGAGTGACTTTATATTTGGCAAAATCTGCCCAAGATCCAACCACAAAGGTATTTTGTAATCCAATTGAAGTTGGTGCTTCTTCCAAACTCTCATCAAAGCATATCTTAAAATATGACTGTTAAATACACTGTCTCTCTTTTCTTCATAAAGTAAATATGCATGCCATCCATATTGCAAGTCATGGCCCTCTATATTCAAGATTTCTATTTTAGTTGTTCCAATCCAGTCTCCAATTTGTATCAAAACTGCAGCCGCATAATATAAACGTAGATTGGGAACTTTAAGGCCACCTCTTTCACGAACATCTTGCATAATTTTAAGTTTGACTCTTGGTTTTTTCCCATTCCAAATAAATTTATTTAAACCTGCTTGCCAGTCCATCAAAAACTTGTCATTTTTAAGCACTGGAATCATTTGAAACAGAAACAGAAATCTAGGTAGAACATTCATCTTGACAACTGCTATTCTACCAAGCAAAGACAGTTGCAGTTTCTTCCATTTTTCAAGATCCTTTTGAATCTTATGCCAGAGTTCTTCATAATTATTTTGGATAAGTTTTCTATTGGATGCTGCAACTTGTACCCCTAGATATTTCACCTTCGTAACTATTTCAAAGCCTGCCACCCTTTCAAGTTCTTTCCTTTGTGGTTCCAACATATTTTTAACTATCATCTTAGTCTTTCTCTGGTTCAGGCTAAAACCTGAAACCAGACCATATGCCTCTATAATTTTTTTCATCTGGATGATTGATTCCAAAGGTCGTGTTAGGGTAACAACCAGATCATCTGCGAATGCCTTTGTTCGGTAATCTTTTTGCCTTACAACTATTCCATTCATTTTGTCCGAGTCCCGTAGAGCGTTCAACAACACTTCTAACGTCAAAATAAACAATAATGGAGATAATGGACAACCTTGTCTTGTTCCTTTCTGTATGTTAAAAGTGGTAGTTAAAGTACCATTAATAATAATTTGTGCCATCTGTTCCTGATAAATTGCAGAAATCGCTTGTATAAATTGCTCTCCAAAGTCCATTTTATACAAAGTCTTTTTTAGAAAATCCCAGTTGACTCGATCAAAGGCCTTCTCCGCATCCAAAAACACCAGCACCGCAGAAGTCTGCTTCTTTTTCTCAAGATATTCCAGCAAATCTATGAGTTGCCTAACATTGTCCTTCATGTATCTACCTTCTATAAAACCTGCTTGGTCATCATGAATCACATCTTGAATAACTGGCATCAGTCTGTTGGCTAATACTTTAGCATAAATCTTATAATCCGTATTCAGGAGAGATATTGGTCGAAAATTTTCAGGTTTTACAGATTCTTCTTCTTTAGGTATCAGTGAGATGAAAGCTGTCTTCCATGAGGGGGGTATTTTACCCCCCCGCTGAATGTTACAAAACAAATCCTTGAGGTGCTCAACCAGTTCCATTTGTAAAGTCTTATAATATACTGCTGTCAGGCCATCTGTCCCAGGAGCTTTAGATACTTTCAATTGTTTAATTGCATATAAAATCTCTTCCGATGTTATAGGTCGGTTCAGTCTTTCACTTTGTGTATTTGAAATTTTTGTAACTCTCATTTTCTGCAGGTAATCCTCAATAAAGTCCTCTTTAATTTTATCAGCTTGATACAATTTAGAGTAATAAGCTAAAAAAGCTTGATGTATTAAATTCTGTTGGTATACTTGTTTCCCATTAAACTCAATAGAGTTTATTATACGAGAGCTTTGTTGTTTCCTCAACGTATAGGCCAGCCATCTGCCAGGTTTATTAGCGTTACAAAAAGTATTGTGTTTAGCATACTGCAGATTAGTTGCGGTTTGGTCCGCCATCAATGTTTGAAATTGATCTTTCAAAAGTTTTATCGTTAACTGTACCTTCTCATCGGCTGGATTTTTGATCAACAAATGCTCTTTCTCCTTTATTTCTGCTTCCAATTCTATTCTTGACTTCTGACGTATGGATCTATATTTAGAATTCATATGAATCAGTACTCCCCTCATATAGGCCTTGCTTGCATCCCATACAATCTCAATCGGTGTACCTTTATTTAGATTAATATCAAAAACTTCTTTAACATGTTTCTTAAGATCCATAATATTCTTTTCATATCTAAATAAATTTTCATTCATACGCCAAGATCTCCTTTCTCTTTTACCCAAATTTATCTCCATCCACACCGGACTATGGTCCGTCAATGTTCTAGGAAAATTTTTTGTCTTAGTCACCATAGTAAGTAGATCAGTAGTAACCAGCACAAAATCTATTCTTGAAAAAGATTTATGTCTATCAGAAAAAAAAGTAAAGTCCAATTCCTTAGGATGATGAATTCTCCATACATCCTTCAGATCCATTTCTTCTTTCAACGCAAAGAATGTCGGTGGTAACTTATTCCCTTTCTTGGCTGTCGTCTTTTTATCAAGCGTTGCATCAATCACCCCGTTCCAATCACCCATAATCACAAAAGACTTATAGTTCCACTGCAATATCTTATTATTCAACAATTTATAAAAAGTTTCCTGCTGCTGATTCGGGGCATAAATGCCAATTAAAAGTATCGAAACATTCTGTATATTTATTTCCACAGCAAGATATCTCCCATCCTCATCCGCCTCTATCAATTTAGCTGGTATTCTGTTGGAAATATAAAAAACAAGTCCATTCCTTTTCACAAGACTAGAGGATATAAAATATGATCCAAGTTTTGAAATTAAAAATTTTTGATCCTGGGATCTAATATGAGTTTCTTGCAAACAAACAACATCATTTTTATATTGCTACAGATAATGAAATATTTTTCTTCTTTTCTGAGGTGAGTTCAGACCATTGACGTTCCATGATAGAAATCTAAGTGTCATTCTGAGAATGAATGAAGCCCTTTGAGCATCTGACGAAGACTCTCACCAACAGCAGATGTCTTCGGTCTCGCTCCTCCCATAGCTTCAGAGTGTGGCTTTTTCCCTTTTGTACCATTCTCTTCCTGTTGTAACTTTGGCCCCTGGTATTTCTCTAATCTTTGCTTTTCTGCGGCTCGAGTTATACGCTGCTCTTTTGGTTCTTGCATCAGTAAATCCAAATCCGGCTCCACCTCTCTTGTAGCTCTAGGTTGCTTTGGTTTAGCTTCCAAAAGTTCTATTAAGGAATCCTCTGCAAAACCTCCTACAGCACCTAGAGTTTCCTCCCTTACTGCTTCTTGACATGCCTGACCTTCTTTTAGCAAGATTACTTCTTGACTACCCTCTTCAGGCCTCTTTTCAACTGAGATGTCTTCAATAGGCAAAAGTGTAGATGAGAGAGGTGGTGTTGAAATTTTTTTAAGAACATTGTTATAAAATTGTTCCGCCTTTTCCACAGAGTTAATACGATATCTCACATCCTCATGCCGCAAGATGATGCCAACAGGAGCATCCCATCTAAATGGAATCTGGCGCTTTTTCAACTCATTTACAAGAAAAGCAAAATCTTTCCGATCTCTTAGCATTTTTGGTGGCAGCTCTTTATACACACCAATCTGATTACCCTCATGTTGAACGGTCATATGGAACGAGCTAAGCAAAATATCATTCCTCAATCTTCTCTCAGTGAAATAGATCACAACATCTCTTGGCAAATTTCTCTGTTTCGCTATACGTGAATTAACTCTATACAGCTTGTCAATCCTATTGGCAATCACATCAGGTTCACATTTTAAAATCCTGGCCAAAACTTCCACACATGTTGCCCTTAAGTTCTCTCTGTTATTCTCACGCAGACCCCGCAATCTTATGGCATATTCCATATTCCGATATTGTATCATTGTAATCTCATCCTCCAGACGCTGATTCTGAGCCACCACCTTAAAAATCTGTTCCTTTGCTTCCTTCTTGTTAGCTGCCACTTCTGTATTTAAATCTTCCACTTTTTTCTCAACTGCCAGTAGGGCATCTGTAAGAGCTGTGGCTACTTTAGCAACACTCTGATGTAATCCCTCTGTTTTTTCTTCCACTAGCTCCTTAACTTCCCCCACCATTTCCTTCATTTCTCTTTGATTTTTCCCCATCCTTTCATCCATTTTATTCATTTTTCCAGAGAGCTCTCCCAGGGATTTGTGCATATTTAATATACATGCTTTCAAGTCCTCTAGTTCGCTGCCCTGTGGCTGCTTTGAAGCTGAGACTGGCTTCTCCTTTGTCTGATGTGTGGGGGAATCCCCCCCCCCCGCCTTCTTTGAAGCCATGCCTGAACAATGTTTAAAACTTTGAAAAGCAGAAAAAAAATCTTCCTCCTTTCCCTATCCTCAGTTTTACAGAAAAGGAGTCCAATACTTTGTATTTTGAAGTCAAAAGCACTTGTAAAACTTATAATTAAAGTCTTTATAGTTACAGGCAGGCAAACTTTCACTTTCTTACTTCACTCTCTCCTCTTGTTAGCTCAGATTTGATCCACCATTTTAAGACACTTTCCCACAGGGACAGCTTGCGTTTTAAAGTTAAAAAAAGTCCATTTAAGCTAATTATAAAGTCCAAAAAAATTCCAAATCTCACCAAATTCAGTCTGTTTCGTTGAGGATATTTTCTGTGCGTTGGAGTTGCGTTCTCCGCCTCGCTCTGTCCTGCAGAGATGCCACGCCGCTCGGAGGATCGGCAGCTTGAAAAGGGAGCCCACACCCGAAGTGCTTGCCAGGGCAAAAAAGACCCCTTGGCAGCGCTTCTGGGGCTCTACCTAAGGCTGCCCACTCTGACTCCCCCTTAATTTCCAAGGGGGAGCGTTCCGAGCCGCTTTTAGATCGGAAAAGCGGCTCTACAGGCGGCGGGGGCGGCGGCCGATTTAACGAGCCGCCCGGCGACGGAGCGCACCCAAACCGGAAGTCTCAACTTTCACTTTTGTCTTGAAGTATATTTTAAAGAATGCTTTATTGAAGAATTTATATAAGCTGATGGGTTAAAAGAAAAATATTGTGGATGGAAAAGTCATGGACAGTGTAGATCATTTAATATAAGTTTATGAGTTAGAAAAAGGATATTACTTAAACTTTTATACTTTGTTTTAAATTACATTAATGTTATATTAAAAATGTTTTGTTGCAGAATAAATATAAATTTGTGGGTTATAAGGAAAATATAATTGGTGTAACGGTTGAGGGAAGGTTTTTTACAATATTTTTTATAGAAATTAAATAGTGAAGATGGTATTTGATTATATGTAGTGGATTTGAAGAGAATAAGATGAATAAGTTTATGTAAAGCTATTAAGTAAGGAATGTTTCCAGGAATTAATATAAGTTTATGGGGAAAAAGCAAAATAAGGTTTTTACAATGCATTTTACTGCAGATTGGTTGAAATATTTTGTTAATGTGTTAATATATGTAAGGGTTGGAGATGTGATGGTTAATTGTAATTGGACTCTGATTGTGTAATTGTTGATTCGATGAACAAAGACGCGTAGGCAGGAATGATGGTTCATGGGAAGGCTCCTTGGTGAGAGGGCACCTTGGTGAGAAGGCACCCTGACTCCATCCAGAAGGCTCCCTTTTATTGTCATTTTACAACTCTCATGGCAAACATTAATCAACGTTTACTTAGTACTGATTGGCTAAAGAAAGCTCATGAATTCCACGTGGACACCCCATGTTTCCCTCATGCCCTTACTGTAACAGACAATGCTTTTCTGCCGGGTCTGCATGCCTTGCATTTTTGAGAAAAATCCTGTGCCAGACATCCTGATGAGATTAAGACCTTGTGTATACGTTGTTTACCCAGAGCGGTTTGCCAACTTTCTTGAGATAACAACAGTATTACCACATGTCCTCCTTTTATTTTTATTTTTTAAATAATTTGTATGCATACATAACTTCAGATCTGGAGGGCTGAATTTTTGGATGAAATGTCGCTAATAACCCAGGCAAACATTGGATGCAACAGCAACAACAAATCAATATAATGATTACAAATATAATGATGAATACTATTTGTCGTATCCATCCAAAATCTGGGAGCCAAGACCATAATCACTCCCATGGGGATTGTGGAATAGTGGAGCCAAGTGGATTATTTGCAATCATGTTTTCCATGTGCTCAATTGTAGCTGAAACATTTGCCTTATAATCAGTGTTATATATATAACAATGTGAATGAATCAAAGCACATACACTGCTAAAATAATATCTAAAGCATAACAATTTTATAAAACTACCTAGCTAAAATAGGATAATTAGCATCTTCATTTTGTAGCATTCCAGAGATCCAAAGATGTTGTTTCCATCCAATTTCATTAAAAGGAATAGCATGGATTAAAAGTCCTCCTTTGGCATGTGGGGGAATGTGCATGCAGATCCAGCAATCTGCCCTGTTTACTAAATGAGAGACATTTTGCACATCCCGTATATAGGAATTTTGTTCCCAAAGTCCTTGCTCTGGAATTCCATCTTGCAAAGTCATTGTAGCCGCACAAGGAGTGAAAATACACATAAAAAGAATACACATAATAATGGTTATAGAGTTAACATTTAAACAAGCAAAAGCTGCTACTAAAAAGTTCTCTGGTGTCTGTGGTATGTTTTTTTTCTGTAGCAATTTTGTAGATTGAGCAGAGAGAGCCTTAATCTGCCCCCAGGTCACTTGATGTTTCTGACAAGGTACTCGATCCCGGTCCTGCTGAGGGTTCTGCAGGCTGTGTGAGAAGTTTAGGCTCAGGTTTTTCAGTCCTTCGAGCCACGCCATCCTTCCATGGTTTCACGCACCTAGCAAGGATCCATACTGGACCTGTAGAAGTAAGCACAGCAGCATCTCCCTGTCCCCACGTCAATAAGGGAACAGTTCCATGCCATTCAGGGTTAGGCAATAATCTATACATTACCTGTGGCTGGGGATGACTTATTCTACTTCCAAAATGATCATCTACTGGAGTTGATAAAAAATTTATGATATTAAGATGATTCAGAGTAAACAGAACTTTATTCAACCATTCTTGTTTACCAGGGAGATCTATAGGAATATCCCTCCTTTTTGTTTTTATATGTATGCAAAGCAGATTTTAATGTAAAATTTGCTCCAAAAAGATGTGTAATTTGCCATTTCTCACAAAAGTCAGCAAAGGAGCAATTACAATATGCAAGGCCATTGTTTGTTTTTAAGATAGAAGGTAGGCCCATGAGAGCAAATGTTTGAATACAATGATTAATAACATGTTTAGTGACTTCTCCTTTCTGAGAAGTAGCCCAAATAAAATAAGAAAAAGTATCAATGTTTACATGAAGATATTTCCAAAGAGCAAAAGAAGGAACATGGGTAATATCTATTTGCCATAATTGATTAGAGGTGAGACCACGGGGATTAACTCCCGTGTCTCCTGAAGGGGATGCCCCAAAGCATTGGGGACAGGATGAAACAATTTGCTTAGCTTGCTTTAATGGAATGTGGCAAGCTTGTGCCAACCCTCTGGCATTTTGAGGAAAAAAGAGTGATTTAAAATTGGATCTGTAAACAAAGTAGGTTAAACATGAACAACAATATCGTCATGACTGTTGCCTTCAGAAAGAGGCCTGGAAATGCTTCTGATCTCGTAGTAATTGCTGTAAAGTGAGTAATAAAGCCATAAGATTGGAGTCAATCCTGGGCGTGATATAAGTACCTAAAAATTACTGAGAGTCAGAGATCAGATTAAAAAGCTATTGAGAGAGAAAAAATATGGAAATCTAAGATAACAACAGACAATTCTGAATGTTGAGAGGAAAATTTTCCAGATGTCTTCATGAGGATCTTTATAAGCAAACACTCCATCAGAAAAACAAAGAGTTTGCGATAGTGGAGAAGGAAACAATGGATGAATAGGAAAGGAGGAAATCATTAAGCAAAGTAAACCTAAAATCTTTAAGCAGATGATATGAAAGACAGCCTACATAGTCAGTGGAAGCACACTGAAGAAATAAATTATTCCAAAAATAAAAATGAAAGTCAGATTTTGAAATAGAAAGAACAATATTCATTAAGTCAGTTCCATGTCTTTGAGAGGCTCAAGTATGCCCCAAGGTTATAACTTCAGCAGTAGCTTAGAGAAAGGTGTTGAAAGGAAAAAGAAACCTTTCCCTTTAAGGATTACTGGAAGGCAAAAGAAGCCTTTCCGTTCTTGGAATTCAAAATTCCCGGCTAGGAGATTGCTTCAAAAATGATTGGAAGTCAGCTGCTTGAGAGTAGAATCAGTCTATTGTTTCTAGGAAATTAGGTAAGAAATAAATGCAAGCATAGCGTTTCAAGGTTAGTCCGTTTGAACTGTAAGAGTAACCCTTTTTATATCCTAAAACATCTTTTGATTTTTCTATGTAATCCTGTAAAATTTTCTCATGTGTTTGAAATTCTACTTATTTTGACTTGATTTCTTTTCCTTCTCGGGTGTTTGTTCTTCTTTCCTGTGTCCCATATCTGCTTAAATGTTATCAGCCCCTGTAAATTTGTCCGTCCTTTGTTGTGGAAAATAAGGTGGCTTCAGCTTCTTAATGGCCCATTGAGAAAGGTGGGGCTGAAACTCTGCCTGAGTTTCTGCTTAATATTAAGTTTACTAAAGAAATAACTTTGGGTAACTTTAAATGAGGAAAAGCCTGAGCAGAAAAAGACTACAACAGTTTATGTCCTAAATACAGATAAGGAACGTGCAGCTGTATTTATTCTGGGGCAATTTACAATCCATAGACACATAAATCATTTTATATTTCAAAAAGCCAATTAGGTTGTATTTTTGAGCTCCAATTAAAATATCATACTATGATATACCAAATAAGATAAAAATATCTCACAAAATAGTTGCAGTGCATTGTTCACAAAATACTGACTCAAAGTAGGAGAATTAAGCATGCCCTGTGGTAAAACATTCCAATGAAATCATTTTTGCTTGCTATTATGTAAAACACCACATGGTGTGGCAGAGAGTCACTTAAGAGAAAAAAAGCCATTATCCAAAATCAGTTTATATTTTTTTAAAAAAGAAAGAAGGTTCCAATCCCAAATATTAGTATGAATATACAAAATTTAAGCTTGCAGAGCAAAAGAATTTACCAATTCTTGTAGAGAATTAAATCTTTTATATGCTTTTCCAAACTTCAATGTCAAGTAACCCTTGAAAAGATTTCTTATTCAAATAGAGAATTAAGTAACAGGCTGAAGTAAAGTCACAGAAGTAAAGGTATAATCAAAGCCAGCATCCCCACATGCTCCTGTGCCAGAACATGGGATTTAATAGGGGAGCAAAAGCAATTGAGCAATAGAGGATTGATCAGGAATTTTTAGGAAGAGTTTCAGTATAATAACACCAAAATTCAAAAAATACCTTTCTTTATGAGAAGAAGATCGAGGTGAGGTAAGATCCATTAAACCAGAGAAAAGAAGGAATCAACTTAACTTCCAGAGGAGATTTCCTGAGTGATTAAATCAAGCCCAGCCTTATCTGCTGTGACTAGATAGGTAGGAAAAGAAGAGACTGGGGGAAGGGACATGGCTATGGAAAAGATACTCTTTTTAGCTCTGTCCCAAACAATATATTGTATTGAAGTCAAAATCATTAGAAATACTTGCTTCCAATCTTCAGGAAACATATGAGATTTACTTTTTATTCCTTCCACCAAGCCTCTGGCAAAATTACCACATTTAAAACAATTGCCAGTAGGATGCTGCCTTTTTTGTATAGGAACAGCTAAAAGATGTATTTTATAAGTTTCCTGGCAGACCTGCAGCATATCAGACAAGGTATAATCATTGTTAGCTTTTAAAATCTGCAAAGCGTGCTTACAATCAGCATTAGCATTTTGAGAAGGCAGTTTTTCCCAGTCTGCAATTGGCAAAATCAGAGATTCTGGAGAGGAAGGAGTTAAAAGAGGCAGTTTTTCTCCTTCTGCAATCTGTTGTCCTGTTAATTGACCCTGATGAGATTGACCAGATAATAATTCTGGCATGGAGGAATCCTTTTTACAGGATTTCACAAAGTTTTGAAAAGAAGACTGATCAGAGTTAGAAAGTTTAGCAATTTGACCTATGTCAATAGGAACTGAAAGAGACAAAGTCAGAGATTCTGGAGAAGAAGGAGGACAGAGAACCACATTAGAATAACTTGGAGGTGAAGAAGTTAAAAGAGACAGTTTATCAATTCCAAGTTCTTCTCTGACCTCGCTAACTGGCTCCTGTGAAGAAGCAACTGATAATGGAACAGTCTGGGAGCTAATCTCCATTATCTTTAACATAGTATAGGTGGAACACAAACTTTTCTCTGTGATGCCTTTCCTCTGCTCTTTCAAAACTTTATATGGCAAAGGATTCCACTTATATGGAGCTTGTCCCTGGGGATTAATCGTCTGTATGACAGGAAAAACTTGGAGACTTTCTACAATTTCTACCCCAGTAAGAAATTGTTGCTCTTCTTCCTGAAACCCTGCTCTGACAGCTGAAAACTTCTCCTGTAAAGGAGAAATTATTAAGGAAGCTGTTGGAGAGCTACTTTCTACTGGTTGAAGCATAGTTGCAACCGGTGAAGTTAGCTGAGAATAAGAAGGGGAAACAGACCCCTGATCAGAAGACAGAAAGAGAGATAGCGATGGTGCCTTAGAAGTCCTCATAACCTCTACTGCTTTCTTACACTTTTTCCATGGCAACAAATGCTTTACTTTTAACTTAATTCCTGCCTTTCCATTACCTTTAAGTTTTTTCCTCAGTTCTTGTGCATGAAACTTCTACGGAACTGAGATATCCCCCCCCATACTCACGAATCTTTGGGAGCGAAGTTCGCTGAGGTGCACCTGGGCTCGTCTGGCCGAGTAAGCATAGGAGGAATCACGTCAGGGTCACCAGGTGTTGATTCGATGAACAAAGACGCGTAGGCAGGAACGATGGTTCATGGGAAGGCTCCTTGGTGAGAGGGCACCTTGGTGAGAAGGCACCCTGACTCCATCCAGAAGGCTCCCTTTTATTGTCATTTTACAACTCTCATGGCAAACATTAATCAACGTTTACTTTGTACTGATTGGCTAGAGAAAGCTCATGAATTCCATGTGGACACCCCATGTTTCCCTCATGCCCTTACTGTAACAGACAATGCTTTTCTGCCGGGTCTGCATGCCTTGCATTTTTGAGAAAAATCCTGTGCCAGACATCCTGATGAGATTAAGACCTTGTGTATACGTTGTTTACCCAGAGCGGTTTGCCGACTTTCTTGAGATAACAACAGTATTACCACAGTAATACTGGAAGAAAGAAGATATGCTTATTATTGAAGAATGGACAAGAATGAAGTTGGACTATTTTCAAGCAAGAATTGGTTTAAATAATTATATTTAGATATGAACAAGGGGAGTTAAAGTGCAAGAGGGTGATAAATCTATAGATAGGTAGCATATGTTTTTTTTATGTTTGTTAAATGTTATACCCTGTATTTGCTCTGTGAAGTCCGGGGGGGGAGGGGGAGGGTTGGAATGGGAGGGGGTGGAGGGAGGGGAAAATATGTGTATTTTTTTAAAAAAACTTTTCAATTAAAAAAACAAAAACAAAAAACAATATCCACATTCCTAGAGCTAGAGCAGCTCCACAGAGAGCTCACTCCCTGACTTCTTTAAACATAAATACCTACAGGAGTTTCGTACTGCTCTCTGTCACAGTCTATGATTTTAGATTCAGCACCTGTCTTTTTGGGGAAGAGGTGATTCCAGCATACTATATACAGCAAATCACAACTAATCACAATAACAGCAAGCACACTTATTAAAATAAGGGATAGTGTACCTATGGCTATATATGTTGACTTCCCATTCCAAATCTTCAGCCATACGTAGAGGGTCAGCTTCCGGTGTGACACCAGTAAGGCCTCTTCTGCCCCATATGTTGCCTGCCTGTTGCCAGTAGGACAGTTATAGGGGGCGCTTCTTCAAGCGTACTACTAGGGGTCGGGCCTAGTCCTGGTCTGCCTCCCAATATTCCTAAACTGAAGACTTAACTCGAGTCCAGTGAATCCAAGACTTAGATTCCAACATTTTTACTGCAAGTGGGAACACATGACCACAGTATACGGGCCCTTTCACCTAGGCATTAAACTTTTTTTTCTTTCCAGTGTTTTACCCATACAATCCTCCAGATCACAATTTAATCATTTCTACTTTCATCACAATATAAATTTTAAAATATTTCAATCATTACAATCTCCATAATTAATTTTAGAATTGTTCTAGCTGGTATCCAAGTTACAACTTAATCCTTTTTACTTTCACCACCATATACCATTAAGGTATTTCAATTGTTACAGTCTATACTTATTCATATTTCTAGAAAAGGAATAAAAAGGAAAAACTTATCATTGTCTAGATTTCAAGTATACAAAGACAAATACTCCAATTATTATTCATTTCATTTTTACAATCATGTTTTCCCATTTATTTCTTACTACTATTTGAATATTATAACTAGAGGTGGTCAAAAATGGTGGGCTAAGGGACACACAATATTGTTGGATTTCTTGTATTTGCTTATTTAATTCTCCCACCATCTGATTCACCCACTTAGTTCCTATCTTAGTTCCTATCTAGCTTAGGTCTCCTATATGATTTTCAAGTATTTCAAAAGGAGATAATCTAATTTCTTTATGTGGAGAACATCAGACAGATCAAGTACTAGTGGTAATGCATTTACTCACTTAAGGTGATTTTCAAGGCACACCTTTGTCTGCTTTTTCTCTTATAGTCCTGGTAAGGCTGGTCAGTCTGGCTTGGGAAAGTCTGCTCCACTCTGGTTGCTGTGTTGACCTGCATACGTTGTTTCAATTTCAGGACCCGATGCTTGCAAAAGAGTAGCTGGGTTAAAGCATTTGTTTGTTTCAGGGTCACTCGTGGTTTCTGAGTGAGGAGAGCTTGATGCTTGTAATTTCTGGGGTTTGTCAGCCATAAATGGCCCTTTGTCTCTAAACTCTTTGAATCGCATGGCTGGTGTAAATGGTAGTTGGCTGCCTAAGGGTTAATTTCCTAATAGTTGGACAGACAGATTCCTTCCATTGCTCTCTGCCTTTGACTTATGGTATGGGGCGGGGTTAGCTTTTCTGCCTGAGAGGAACAGGCACTGCTAAGGCGTCAACATGGGGTGCAGCATATCCTGGTGGGTTATCTTCAACTTTGGTACTTCAAACTCCTGCCAGGTATTGGGGATTTGACCTTCTTGAGCCATATTTCTCACCATCACGACCAGGAGGGAAACTGGACACGCAGGCATATCTATATTTCTTACATCTAAGGAACATTTCAGGGTTTTCAGCATGGGGCGACGATTTATGAAGCCATAAACCCCTTGGATGTTTTAGAAAAGGGAGCTAGCAGCTTTGTTTAGATACCCCTGTGTCTACTAAGAAGGTTACATTATTCCCCCTATTTTCATTCGGACCAAGGATTCGGTGGGGGGGGGGGGGCTTGACTGAACCCTGGTCCCCTTCAGTCTTCAGGCCTCTCATCTACTGTAGCCACGCCAATGGCTTCCTTTCTTTACAGAATGCTTTTGTAGCTTTTCTTCAAATGCAGATTGAGCTCACTAGGCTGAGAAGCAACTTGTCTAAAACAGCATATGCACAAACCTTGCAATGATGGTTCAACATGCTGCCCTGGGACCTTTTATTACAGGCAATCTTCTTAGCCAACACAAGAACTGTCTTTTCTCTTTCTGTCCCTCTACTGCTGAGCAAAATACTTTCACTCAATTAAATCCAAATGGAATTTAGGATGCAAAGAGAAGGAAAGCAAGCTTTGTCACTTTTGTGGTTAAGCAAAGGTCTCAGTTAGATACAAACAAAGTCTTTTTATAAGTTGTGTACAGAGAAGAGATGCATTTTCACTCAACAATTTTCGCCATTTCAGCTAAATTTGTTACTTTCAGTGTCCATTCTTCTATAGTAGGCAAAGAGTCTTTCTTCCAGTATTGTGCTACCAACAGCCTAGCTGCTGATATTAAGTTTAAAATCAATTTAGTCTCTAATACTGTACAATCAGTTGTTATACCCAATAAAAACAATTGTGGAGTAAATTTCAACCTCCTTTTCAAAATATTCTGCATTACCCACCAGATTGTTATCCAAAATGCTTTGATCTTCTTACAAGTCCACCATATATGATAATAAGTTGCATCGTCACAATCACACCTCCAACATTTGGCTTGCACATTTGGGTACATACATGACAATTTCTTAGGATCTAAATGCCATCTATAGAACATTTTATAAAAATTTTCTCTTAAGTTTTGTGCTTGCGTAAATTTAACATTTTTAACCCAAATCTTTTCCCATGTTTCCATCATTATTGGTTCCTGAAAGTTTTGTGCCCATTTTATCATACAATCCTTAACCAATTCTGTTTCTGAATCTATATCCAATAATGCATTATACAACCTTTCAATATGCATTGGACTCTGGTCCCTGATCTGTTTTACCAAATTTTCCTCATTTTGCATGACACCAATTTTTTGGTCTTCCCTCCATCTAGCTTGGAGTTGACCATACTGAAACCAAGTATAAATTATCCCTTCTTCTTTCAGTACCTCTGAAGATTTCAATTGTAATTTACCCCTTTCATTAAAAAGAAGCTCCTTATAGGTAATCACCTCCATATTTTGTTCTATACTTATATTTTCTATTGCATGTCTAGGGTTTGCCCATATAGGTATCTTATAGTTTAACTTATACTGATACTTTTTCCAAACCCTTAACAAAGCATTCCTAATTATATGACTTTTAAAAATCTTATCCACTTTCTTTTCATATAATAGATAAGCATGCCATCCATATAACAAATCATATCCTTCTACATTTAGTATTCTTTCTTCAGTTAAATTAAACCAATCACTAATTTTCACTAACACAGATGCTTCATAATACAATCTTAGATTAGGCATTTTCAAACCCCCTCTCTCACGAACATCCTGTATAATTTTTAATTTTACTCTAGGTTTTTTCCCAGACCAAATAAAAGTATTAACTCCTTTCTGCCATTCCCTCAAATTTCCATCTTTCTTAAGCACTGGTATCATTTGAAACAAAAATAAAAACTTGGGTAATACATTGATTTTTATTGCTGCTATTCTTCCCAGTAGGGATAGTTGCAAT
This sequence comes from Coluber constrictor foxii, assembly GCA_038048745.1. Taxonomy (NCBI): domain Eukaryota; kingdom Metazoa; phylum Chordata; class Lepidosauria; order Squamata; family Colubridae; genus Coluber; species Coluber constrictor. The sequence continues at coordinate 41,950,941 of CM075966.1, read as the reverse complement.
TTTTTCCAGTTTTCCATGTCTCTCTGCACTTTTTGCCAGAGGACTTCATAATTGTTTTTAAATAACTTCGTTTTTGAGGCTGCAATGTTTACTCCTAAATATTTAACCTTTTTAACTATTTCAAACCTCGTTATTCTTCCCAACTATTCCCTTTGAGATACTGACATATTTTTAGTTATTATCTTGATTTTATATTGATTTACTTTAAATCCAGAAACCTTACCATATTGTTCTACTATATCCAACATATATGGAACTGTTTTTATAGGTTGAGTTAAAGTAACAACCAAGTCATCTGCAAACGCTCTTAATCTATAATCCTGTTGCCTAATTACTATTCCTTTGAGTTTATCAGATTCACGTATCTTATTCAACAAAACTTCTAAAGATAAAATAAATAACAATGGCGATAAAGGACAACCCTGCCTTGTTCCTTTCTCAATCTTAAAGCAATCTGTTAGGCCTCCATTGACAATTATTTGTGCTGATTGTTCTTGATATATTGCTCTAATTGATTGTGCAAACTGCTCTCCAAATTGCATTTTCTCTATTATTTTAAACAAAAATTGCCAATTCAATCGATCAAATGCCTTCTCTGCATCCAGGAAGAAGAGCGCTGCAGAGACTTGGTTGTTTTTTCCAAGTATTCCAGTAAATCTATAACTTGTCTCACATTATATTTCATTTGTCTCCCTTTTATAAATCCTGATTGGTCATTATGAATTATTTGTTGCATAACTGGCAATAATCTATTTGCTAATATCTTAGCAAAAATTTTATAGTCATTATTCAAAAGTGAAATTGGTCTAAAATTTTCAGGCTTGACACAATTCTGATCATCTTTTGGAATCAGTGAGACAAAAGCTGTTCTCCAGGAGGGTGGGATTCCTCCCCCTAATTGGATCTTACAAAATAAGATTCTAAGTGGTTCTACCATTTCAAATTGCAAGTTCTTATAATAAACAGCTGTCAATCCATCTGTTCCTGGTGTCTTACCTAGTTTTAATTGTTTAATTGCTGCAATAATCTCTTCAGAAGTTATTGGTTGGTTCAAACCTTCCCTTTGTTCTAGAGTTAATTCAATAGTATTATCCTCCTTTAAATATCTATCAATATCTAAACCTTGTATTGGGTCTCCTGCATACAGTTTTGTATAGTATTCTAGAAAAGCTCTTTTAATCATATTTTGTTGATAAACTTCCTTACCTCTATATTCTATCTTACCAATCACTCGTAATTTTTGTTTCTTCCTCAATACATAAGCTAACCATCTGCCTGGTTTATTAGCGTTACAAAATGTATTATGTTTAGCATATTGCAAAGTAGTTGCCACCTGATCAGCCATTAACATATTAAATTGCCCTCGCAATATATTTATTGTTTCCTTTACTTTTTTATCTCCTGGGTTACATATTAATAATTGTTCCTTCTTTTTTATTTCCTCCTCAATCTCTTTCTGCTTCTTAGTTTGCTTTAATCTATGTCTATTATTCATATGTATTAAAATTCCCCTCATATAGGCCTTACTTGTATCCCATACCATTTCCATAGAAGTACCCTTATGCATATTAATAACAAAAAATTCTTTCATTTGTTTTTTAAGTTCATTCACATTTTCTTCATATCTAAATAAATTTTCATTCAATTTCCAAGATCTCCTTTCCCCCCTCTCCTGTTCCAATTCCAACCAAACCGGACTATGATCAGCTAAAGTCCTTGGGCATATCTTCATCTTCTTTACCCTAGAAAGAAAATCATTTGTAATTAGTATGAAATCAATCCTAGAAAAAGATTGATGTCTGTCCGAAAAAAAAGTAAAATTTCTTTCGTCAACATTCCGTTCTCTCCAAATATCCCTCAGTTCTAAATCTTCCATTATGTCAAAAAAAGATTTAGGTAATTTTGCACATGTAAAAACTTTAGATGTACTCTTCTTATCTTTCAAAGTATCTATTACTCCATTCCAGTCACCCATTAATATAAACAATTTATAACCCCAGTGTATTATTTTAGAATGTAAAAGTTTATAAAAATTATCTTGTTGTTGGTTCGGTGCATATATTCCAATTAAAAGCATTTTTCCATTTTGGGTTAATAGTTCTATTGCTATATACCTTCCATGAGCATCTGCCTCAATTAAATTGGCCGTTAATCCTTTCTTTACGTAGATAACTATTCCATTCTTCTTCTCTGAAGCTGATGCCACAAAATGAGTCCCTAATCTTGAGTTTATTAAATATTTTTGATCTGATAATTTAATGTGTGTTTCTTGTAAACAAATAACATCATTCTTAAATTGTTTCAAATAATGAAATATTTTCTTTCTCTTCTGTGGTGAATTTAAGCCATTGACATTCCAGGATAAAAACTTATTTGCCATCCTTAGCGCCTCGAAGCATCATGAGCATTTGTTGAATTTCTTCTTCCATCTTACTCTTCAGCCTGGCCCCTCCCACTGCTTCTGTTTTTTGAGATTCTCGAGTTAAATCTTGGACTTGTTGCACTTTTGGTTGTTGTTTTTGTTGTTGTTGTTGTATTTGTTTAAAAGTTTATCGTGTCACACGCTGTTCTCTTGGTTCCTCTGTCTTGTTGGTTGTATCAAGCACTGGTCCTTCTATACTCTTTAATGGAAAAGGAAGATCTTCTTGCACTTTTCCTCCAGCTGCCACTTCAGCATAAGTTTGTGTCTGTTTTCCATTTCCCTCTTGTTGTAATATCTCTTTTTCTTTTTTGCCCCCCCCCCCCCCAGGTGAAGATGGGTGTCCAGCCTTTAAAACATTGACATAAAAATCTTTTGCCTTCCAAACTGTATTCAAGTGGTATCTTTCTCCACCATAAGTCACTATTAGGCCTATTGGAACATCCCATCTGTACAGTAGTTGTTGCCTTCTCAGCTCCTCTACCAGGAAACCAAAGTCCTTTCTGTCTCTTAACATTTTAGGTGGGATCTCTTTCAAAATCTGGATTTCTTGTCCAAACACCTGGACCTTGTTTTTATAGGAGGCTTGTAGGATATCATTTCTAATTCTTCTATCAATGAAATAAATCACCACATCTCTTGGCAATTGCTTTTGTTTTGCCACCCATGAGTTAACTCTGTAAGCTTTATCAATTTAATTTGTCATATCCTCTTTTCTTGCTTCAATTAGTGCTGCTATAGCTTCTGCACATCTATCTCTTAAATTTTCCCGACCATTCTCTTTCAATCCTCTCAGTCTCAGAGCAAACACCATAGATCTATATTGCATCATGGTCACCTCATTTTCCAACTTCTCTGTTTTGGTCACAATATCTCCCATTTTGACTTCCAAATTTAAATTAGCTTTATTAGTTTCTTCCACTCTCTCATCCAACTGAATAAGATGTTTAGACAATCCTGAAACTGCCAGTAGAATATCATCTCTTATATCATCATGCTTTTTTGCAACAACATCCTTAACTTCCTTTATTTCTTCCTCAAATTTCTCCAGTTTCCCTTCTATAATTTTTGTTTGGTTATTCATAGCTTCTTTTATAAATTCTTTAAGATCTCTAATGGGAGTTTCCTGATTTTTTGAGTCAGCCAGAAGTTGAGCCTTCTGTATCACAACAGAGACTACTGCAGAACTCCCTCCTACTTTTGGAATTGCTGGTTTAGTTTGCTTGGAAGCCATCTTAATTCCTTTCTTTTTTCAAGAGGATATTTTTTCCTCTTCACCCCCCTTTGCAGGCACAAAGTCACAAAAGCAGCTTTCAAGGGTTTAAATTGTTTGATTTTTAAGGCAAAATGATCTTTCCTCCCCCTAGTTCTCTATTTCCAGCAGCTTCAAGTCAGTTCAAAACACAAAAAGTCTCAGCAGACACTTTCGTTGCTAACTTTCACTTTCGTAATTGCAGCAAAGACGCCATTAAGCAATAACTTCCTCTCAATTGGCTTTAGTTAGAAACAGTGTAGCTCGGAGTTAAGCATAGATACTTTCTTGCCTGCACTCCTGCTTCTGCTCCGTCTGCTCTTGGATTCTTTTAAACTTCTTATTGACTGCAGAGGTGGTCGTGACGTCTGGCTCTGCATAAGCAGAGTCGTCCCAGCTCCAGAGCTTTGTTGGGCTGAATGGGGAGCTTACCCTTCAAGCCCCTGGAATTGTTCCAAGGGGCTTTTTGGACAGCTCTACCCCCCCCCCCCAACTGCTCTTCTCTCCTTCTTTTCCCAAAGGAGAGATTTTGAAGCCGTCAGACAGCCATTTTGCGCTGTCAAAACGGCTTCACGAAAACACCGGGCTGGCAGTCTGCAAAGACCGTCCGCAACGTCCTGTGGTGCCAACAGGAAGCCCCATGTTTCCCTTTTCGATGTGGGGTTTTACACTTTGGTTCAACCAGGCTACACAACATCAGAGCTGCCACTGATTTTCAGACCCCTCTTATAATGGAAATCTGGGAGGACCTGGTGCCCCCAACACAGACTACGGACACCTCCTACACTTCACAGCTTCACAATTTCCTAAAATCCTGGGGTTTGCTTTTGGAATTTTCACAGGACTTTTTTAAGTCACCTGGATTGGCCTTGGGGTCTTCATAATCCCCACTAAAACCTTTCTTAAAATTCTCCGACATACATTGAAGAGATGTTCATGGAACACTCTCTTTTCCACCCATTTTCTAAGACACTGCCATTGACCTGCAGTGCTGGACTTTTCTGACAGTCACCAACAGAAACTGCAATGGCTTAACCACCCACACAGTTCTAGAGTCTCATTAGGATACGCCAATTCCATTAGGAAGGGACGTTTTCCCAGACCCAGGGAGGTGATCAATCTCCCTCTTCTTGTTGTGGCTCCGTTGCCTGAGCCTGCGTCATCAGCAGGGGAGGACTCTGAGAGTGAGGGAGAGGAGTTGGCAAGGCCTCCTTCTCCAGGACTCTCCTCTCTGGCAATGCCTCCGGAGGACACCGAAGAGCAGGAGATAGGCCCAGAGCCAAGCTCGTCCCCGCAGCCACAGGAGGACATTTATGAGGGGAGTGAGTTTTGGTTGGATCCTCGCCAGCGTCGGAGAGACAGGAGAGCCCAGCAGAGGAAAAGGCGTGGTCGTGATTAGCTGGTGGACCACGCCTCACAGGCTATATAAGAGAGGGATTGCAGCCTATATCTTTGTGACGAACAAAACAAAGATTCATGGATCCCGGTTTTGAATCGGCCCTGCGTCTCAGCTCTGAACATTTTGGTGGTGTGTATTTGACTGAATTATTAATAAAGACGTTGGCAAGCAGCTGCGGGGATTGCTGCCAAACTTTGTTATCAGCTTACTTGGTTGCCTGCCAGTTCATTAGACTCTGATTGTCTGAGGGGGGTTATTCCTGGGAACGGGACCAGAACACTTCTACCCTCAAGGAGTAGGTCTACTATTCCCACAATACTTTCCTGCAGGCATCTTCTTTCCTTTTCTTTCTCAGCCAGCGTTTAGCTTGTTTTGATCTTGTTTTAGTTCTTGGGTCGGTCAGAGCCACCAAATACCCAGAGGGGCCATCTGCTTCCTTCCAGAGAAAAAAACTCTCAGAGGTGCCTTGAAGGTTGGGCAGTATGGCCTCACTCAGACACCGGCTGGTCTTTTCCGCCCACAGTGAAATCTCACTTCGGTCCCAGCAGAGTCACCATAAATGTTGCAGAAAAATAACAAATAAATTGAATTTCGAGATCAGAAAAAGCTTTTATTTATTTTGGCCAAAAGGTTCAGATAGCATAATATAAATTCTAACATCTGAACAAAAATCTTCTTTAAGACATGTATCTATATACTAACAAAATCAGGAAATATCTTAGATCTGCCTCTTTAGCTAGCCCGCTTCTTTATTGCTTTAGGCAGGAAACTCCATGTGGGTTAGTTCTGCATTTCTCTGCGGTTTGAATTCTTGAACTCTCCAGCTGTAGAAAGTGTGTTAATTCTGTGGTTTAACCTTTTGAACCCAGTATTTGTCTTTTATATTTACTAGTTAAAGGGGCCTTTCAGAGATCTTCTAGGCTGACCTCATATTATTTCACTTTTATATCCAATTTCATTTTACCTTCTGCCTTAGTAGAAGCTAACTTTTTCCCCCTTCTGTGCTGCTATTTCCTTGTGGGCAGGGCTGCAGTCACCAGGAACTGGTGCTTTCTTCTCAGACCTTTTGATTCTGACTTTCAGATCCCCAACTTGTCAGTATCAGTCTGAGATTGAAATTCAACTTTAGATGGAACCTCTAGACCAGGAGTGTCAAACTTGCGGCCCGTGGGCTGGATGTGTCATGCACTGGCCATGCCCACCCCCATTTTAGTGAGGGGGAAAAAGTTGTAATACATCACGTGACAATGTGACGACACAAGTTTGACACCACTGCTCTAGACAGAGGCAAACTGAAATGAGTCTGGCAGGATTTCTAGGGAAGAGTAGACAAGCTGAAATCTGAAATCTGCATGTCTCACCTCTTTTTGGTCATAAGATGGCGGCACGTTCACACGCAGCGGTCTTGGGCTCCCAATATTGGTGTGTGGTGCTTGGAATAATGTGTGTATGGATATGTATGCACAGTGTAGTGCAAAGGGTAAAATTTGCCTACACCCATGCAGAGCTGCTAAACTCACAATTCAATCTGAAATTACCAGCGATTTTCAGCAGTCCCACAACATACTGAACTGCACGGTGAGGCCTCCAGGATCTCCATGGATTGTTGTTGGGTTGGAGAGGCAGAGATGAAAGTGAAAGGAGAGGAAATAAAAGCACAGCTGTAGAGCTGGTCTGCTGGCTCGGCTTCAAAAGCAGCCTCACAGACTAGCACTGCCTAGTGTCTTTTTAACGAATGCCAGATCTCTCGTCCACAAAATTGATGAATTAGAGCTGCAGATGATGGCAAACAGGCTTCTCTGTGAAAGCTGAGTGATGGCTGTAACAGAGACCTGGCTACATTCTTCTGTACCTGATGTGGCAGTGGGGTTGACAAGTCGTGTTACTTATCGCTTCGACACAAATGGCGACTCCGGTAAGAGCAAGGGAGGAGGACTGTATTTATTTATTTATTTATTTATTTATTTATTTATTTGTTTGTTTGTTTGTTTGTTCGATTTATATATGCCACCCTTCTCCAGAGACTCAGGGCAGCTTACAATGCATTAAGCAATAGACTTCATACTTTTGTATATACCTGCTTAGTAGGGCTTTTTGCCCCCCCCCCCCCGAGCGGTGTTCTGTTTTATACAAAGTCAGCTTATTGCCCCCACAAACCGGGTCCTCATTTTACCTACCTCGAAAGGATGGAAGGCTGAGTCAACCTTGAGCCTGGTGAGAATTGAACTCACAGTAATTGCAGGCAGCTGGCAGCTAAGTACTACTTTAACAGCAGCAGTTTAGTCCACTGCGCCACCAAGGCTCTCTATATCTATATACAGTACACAGTAACTGGTGTGTTAACAGCAGAGTAGCTTATACGTATTGCTCCCCAGATGTGAAACTGATGACTGTCACCTGTAGACCATTTTATCTGCCTAGAGAAATCACTGTGATAATCATTATAGCTGTTTATATTCCACCTGATGCCAATGTCAGCATGGCACTTTCTAAGCTATATGACATCATCTCCTGGCAGCAGCAAACTCATCCAGAGGGCAATGTCCCTCTCAGGAAAAGAATGCAGCCAGCCATGAAAATGGTTTAAACCTGGCCAGAGGGCGCTCTCAATCAGCTGCAGAACTATTTTGAAACTACTGAGTGGAGTGTATTTGAACATCAAGACCTGCATGAATACACTGATGCCGTACTCTCTTACATCCAAGTGTGTACTGACAGCATAACAGAGGACAGGTGCATCAGAGTCTACAGGCATTGTAAACCCTGGACGACTGCTGAGGTACGGATGCTTCTGAGAGCCCAGGATTCTGCCTTTAAGGCAAGGGACAGTGAGAGATATAGAGAGGCCAGGGCAAACCTCAGAAGAGGCATTAAGATGGCAAAACAACAATACAAACACAAGGTGGAGAACCATCTAGCAGACAACAACCCGAAGCAAGTGTGGCAGGGACTGCAGCACCTAATTAATTATAAGGGCAACATGAGGAACACAGTCAACGCTGACACCTCGTTGGTAGAGGAGTTGAACACCTTCACCTGCTACGAGGTGAAAAAACCAGATCCCGTAACTGCTGCCCGCCAGCCTTCGGATTCCCAGCCACTCACTCTCTACGAACACCAAGTGAGAGCTGTATTGAAGGCTGTGAATCTGTGTAAAGCTGCAGGCCCAGATGGGGTGCTGGGGATAGTGGTAAAGAATTGTGCTGATCAATTAGCAGGGGTCCTAACAAGGATCTTTAATATCTCCCTGCAAACGGCCTGTGTTCCATCATGCTTGAAAGCAGCCACTATTGTCCCAGTCCTGAAGATTAACTGCCTAAATGACTACAGACCTATTGCATTAACGTCTGCAGTGATGAAATGCTTTGAGAGATTGGTTCTCCAACACCTTAGGACATGCCTCCCACCAGACTTCAACAAATATCAGTTTGCCTACAGGGGGAATAGGTCGACAGACAACGTCATAGCTACTGCTTTACATTCTGTAGCGAGCCATCTGGAGAAACTCAGGAACTATGTCAGGATGCTTTTCATAGACTATAGCTTGGTGTTCAACACCATTCTGCTGAGAATCCTTACTGAAAAGCTGACTGACTTGGATTTTCCCTCTTCCATCTGTGACTGGATCAAAGACTTTCTGAGGGACCGGCCACAAACAGTGAGGGTTGGGTCTGTCATATCCACCCCCCACCCCCCGAAGCTTAGCACTGGCTCCCCACAGGGCTGTGTGCTCAGTCCCTGCCTGTATTCATTGTACACATGATTGTGTACCGTCAGACCCATCTATTGTGATCATTAAGTTCACAGATGATACCACTATACTGGGTCTCATTACAGGTGGAGACGAAACAGCGTATGAGGGGAGGTTCAAAAACTATCCACAGGGTGCTTAAAAAACAACCTGCACCTGAACATCAGCAAGACCAAGGAGGTGGTGTTGGACTTCCGGAGGAAGAGAGAGGAACCTGCCCCACTTTACATTGAGGGGGGCCGTGTAGAGAGAGTTTCCTCCTTTAAATTCCTGGGAGTCCATCTCAGTGAAGACCTCACCTGGAAAAACAACACAATCCAGATGACCAGGAAGGCCCAACAGAGACTTCATTTCCTTAGGGTCTTGCGTAAGAACAGGATGGAACAACAACTGATGACCTCCTTTTACCGGTCCACAACAGAATGTGTCCTCACTTATTGCATCACGGTATGGCATGCTGGTCTGACAGCCGTGGATAGAAAAACATTACAGAGGGTGGTAAGCACAGCACAAAACATTGTGGTCTGTCCCCTGATACCACTAGATGAGATCACTAGGGCCCGTTGCCTTAGAAGAGTGAGGAAAATTCTCAGGGACGACTCTCACCCTGGTCATCACTTCTTTACCCTCCTACCGTTGGGAAGGAGATATAGAAGTATAGCCAGCCGCACAAACAGGCTGAAGAACAGTTTTTATCCATGGGCTGTCAGACACCTGAATGAGAAATAACATCATAACTATGTAGTATGATGGACTGCAGGGCCGGCGCAACGTGTAACATGTTCACACTGGTGCAATAGGACTGGGTGTTTTGTTAATATGGTTTATTGGGTTAGGGACTTTCTGTCTTCACTGTGAGTTGTATTGTGTTGGGGGGGGTGCACTGAGGGAGCTCAACCAATCTTGTTGTACATATGTTGTGCACTGACAATAAAGATTTGAATTGAATTGAATTCTCCCACAGTTCATTCATTGCGTTTTCGGTCCGGATCTCTTCTCCCACCCTTTTCCCATCCCCAACGTAGTTTGGAATAAATAAATCCATTTCAGGATTTATCCCCAAACAGTCACCCTTCCCAGGACAATAGATTTAACCCTGTCCGAATATTCATGACAAGGTCAGCCAATGAATAGGCATAGCAGCTAGGTCAGCCAATGAGGTCTGCTCTGCTGAATTGAAACTGAAACTGGAAGGAGCCTGAGCGTGGCTCTGTATTAAGCTCTGACCTCTGAAGCTGAAAACTTGTCTGTCTGCTGTACTCTGCTTGTGTTTTGCTTGTAACTGCCATGTTGGAAGAATCAGCTATTGGCATTGTACATTTATCTTCATCTGTTATTATGTATATAAAGAAGTTAATGAATCCTGCTGCATCTGTCTGCCTGTGTGCGCTTTCTGGATGTTTGATTTCTGCAACAAACTCTGACAAACCTGCAATTACTAGAGCAGAAAAGCATCTATCTACTCAGCCCGAAATGTTCTCGGGCTCCTTCAGAAAAGTTCCTCTTGAAATTTGCCCTGCCGGTATGCACATGCACATCGTTCTCCACTGCTCAGTTGCAGTTTCATTCACTGGTCTTCTGTGAAAGGAGGCACCTTGGGTCAGACTGTGAAAGTGAGGTCTGCAACCATCTTGGATGTCGTGGAGGTCTTCTAGTCCAACACACTGGCCATGGCAGGAGATCCTATAGCATTCAGGGACTTTCTTTGGGCTTGATGGGATGGATACACATAATCATAGAATAACAGAATAACAGAACAGAATAACAAAGTTGAAAAGGACCCTGGAGGTACTCCAGTCCAACCCCCTGCTCAATCAGGAGACCCTAAACCCGTGATGGCGAACCTATGGCATGCATGCCACAGGTGGCACACAGAGCCATGTTGCCTGGCATGCACAGTGGTGCCCATTCCTCTTCCAGGTTTCTGGCGCACGCATGCGCACCGGCCAGATAGTCTTCTGGTTACTGGTAAGCATATGTGTGCGACGATCAGCAGGACTTCATGCATGCAGCTGTGCCAGAAACCAGAAGATCAGCTGGCTAGCTGATCGTCCCAAACGCATGCTCGCTAATAACCAGAAGTCTAGGTGGCTGATGCGTATGCGTGCACCGGAAACCAGAAGTTTATTTCCCAGCACACACATGCCCACTGGGCAGCTTCTCTTAGCACACATGTGCACCGGCCATGCCATTGACAGCCACTTCCTGGGATCCATGTTGGAGGCCGTTCGTGCCAGCAAACTAGTGCTGCCACTTTGCCTGCGCTGCTGTCTCTGCTCAAGGTTTGCCTTATGGGGGTGGGGGGGAGAAAGAGGGGAATGCTCTTTGCAGAGGTGGCGGTGGTGGCTCCTCCTCACCCTCCCAGCTTCACTGTAAATCTCGGGGCTTGCCCTTGGCAGGGGGGAAGGAGAAAGGTCCTGGTTGGGGGCAAATCCTCTTTGCAGACACAGCAGCAGCTCCTCCTCCTCCCCCTACCAGCCTTGCTGTAAATCTCAGGGTCAGTGGGAGGGATGTCTGTGGTGCCAGTGACTGCAGCCACGCTCCGGAAAAGCCCCGTTGGAGCACCGATCAGCTGTGTGCAAGGTGGTGGCCAGTGCAAGAGAAGCAGGATCCCAGACACTCAGCTATGCAGACCCATGGAGCTGGGGCGAGGGGCTTTCCCACATAAGTTTGCCAGCGCCACTGCCTCTTTGCTGGCACAAACGGCCTTCTGCCACTAACTCTTTGCCGGCAAAGTTATGTAGGCAAGCCCTGTGCCCTGCCAGCGCAGACCATGCTGGAAATTGCCTGACCAGTTCCAATGGGGCTTCTCCAGAGTGCAGCTGCAGTCACTGACACCACAGATGTTTCCCCCCCAGGACCTTTCTCACCCCGTAAGGCAAACCCTGAGATTTATGGTGAGTCTGGCAGAGGGAGGAGGAGGAGCCGCCATTGCCTCTGCAAAGAGGATCCCCCCCCCCAACCAGGACTTTTTCTCCCCCCCCCCCAGAGCCGCCGGTTTTTGGATTTGGAGAAGAAAGTGTTTTCGGGTGGCAGCGCTGAGATCCCCTCCCCGAATCAAAAAAGTGCACTGCGTTTCAGACGGCAGATTTGGCCTTCTGTGGAGAAGGAGGAAGAAGGTGCACGGTTCTGCAATGTGCACTGGAGAACCACAAAGTGTTTTCTAGCAAATCCAAAAACAGAGCGTGCAGCTGGCCGTGTGCCCTTCTCCTCCTTCTCCGCAGACTCACTTTCTCTTTCCTCCTGGCCAGATTAAAGTAGGAGCATTTGGATGGCCACTGGATAACTTTATATTCACTATATTCTAAAAGATATTCTAAAGGCAACTATATTCTGAAGACAGGAAATATCTCCAGCTGGAGAAAATACAACGTCAGCATGAACTCCCTTGATACTCTAAGTGACCCCTAACTTGTCAGAAGAAAAGGGAGCATCTTCATGAAACATAGTCAAGGGTGATTAGGCCAGAGAATAGCACCTGGACAAGAAGAAAAATATCAAAAGAAGAATTTGTACTTTAGCCAGTTACAGAAGAATTATGATTGTTTGGCAAGGACGATGTAAAACTTTAATAATTAAGAAATGTCAAAATAACAAATGTATGTTAACCATATATGGAAAGTTGCTGTGTTAGCAGAATCCTTTGTTTAGGAAAGTATATAAGTGTCAACCTCGCTAGCTTTGGCTCGCTTGCTTCGGCTGTCATAGAAACGGAGGGAGGGGGGTTTAGGCTACGGGGCTTTGAATGAATCTAAGAAACGAAACCAATTCCCAAGCTGTTATCAGGCCAACGGACACTGCATTCCTGGATGCTGACACGGCCAGACGTCTGCTCCCACCTGACCTCTGGGAGACCTTTGGATTGGATGATTTATGGTGGACAGTGGGAGGGGATGCTTTCTATATGTAACTTTCATGCTTTTTGCCTCAGAATCCTGCTTTCCATGGTTGCATTCATTTCATATCTAGTAAAAGTACCATACTTTAATCTATGATGAAGTCTGGGTTTTCCTTTCCTGGATACTGAAGGAAGCATACCCGACAATAAGTGTCATACAAGCATGGAGACGTTATTCAGAGCCAAGATTGGCAAACATGGCTTGAGTCTTTGCGCAAATAAAACCTCTGTCTCTGACTGACCCAGGAATGTTGCTTGGTCACTTCATTCCATAACAATTCTGGCACCCTGGCAGAGGGGACTAAGGAACAATAATCTAACCTGATGGCTGCCCTGGTGGGATCGGCTCCTTCCCAAGCGGAACATCCATCAAGCCGGCTACAAGGACTCCATTAAAGTCTAAGGAATCTTCCGGTGAGGAGATGCCGTAAACCCACCAGCGAAGCAGACCAGTCAAGGACCCACAAAGGTCAATCAGACAGAGACCCCAACAAAAAAGTTTTCAAACAGAAAAGCAAGCCTGCAGGTAAGTATAAATCAGGGAATTTTAGTCTCTGTTAAAAGGAAGCCCACCAATTAAGTAGGTGGAAGAGGGAACTTGATCACTTCCCTTGGAGAAAATATTAATTCTCCTGGTTAAGGACTGTGTAGTAGAGAACTTGATAAAAGTTAAAGTACACAGAGTAAAAAGTGAGAAGTTAAAAAAAATGTGTGAAGAGAAGGGAACTGCCCCAGTATCGTAGGCATTCTGATAAATCAGCATTTTTAAGGGAGCTAAGAAGCTCTGAAGGAACTAAGAAAGGAAAGGAAATTGTTTTATTGTTCTTCCCACCCAGGGGTTTAGCAGGTAATAAAAAGTAACGCCTGTCTAACTGGGAAAACAATTTGAATTGATTGCTTTGATGTGATTTCTGTTGAAAATTATTTTGTTTTGTTGATGTGCATTTATAATGATAGTGTGTAAAATTGAATAAGAACTGAATTAATTGTGACATGTCTATTAATTGAACATCTTGACTTGGAGATGTGGGAAACGGAGAGTAGTTTGGGCCCACAATCATAATTATGATTTAACTGCTCTCTGAGTTCCCCCACTCCTTTAAGAATAAGCTATAGGCTGCCCAAGGAAATAAAATTAAAACAAACAACCTCCCTCCACAGATCTGGAAATGTTTAATGGTATGTATGTGTATGTGTATGTATGTAATCATTTCCAAACCTGCTAAGAGGATGAAAAATATTTAGAAAATGGAGCGCCTTCAAATAATTTTAATGATTGGTTTGCATGAAATTAGATTTCTGCATGAAGAAATGATGTACACAAGCAGTTTGATTGCAGCACAAACGTGAGTGTGTGTGTGAGAGGTCCCAAAGCTCATAAGGAGTGATAAAAGTGCAGTGCCCTGTGAATGTCTGTGTGTTGTTGAATGGATGCTGAAGAGGCGAAAGGAGATGAGAATTCTATGCAGTTTAACCATTTTTTTTCCTCTCCCTGTATTCCGGACCCCCCCCCCCCTTTCCTTTGAGAGAAGCAGGAAAAGGGTGGGCTGCGGGTTTTTGTTCTTTTCACCATTTTTTCCTCTCTGCTGAAACAGCCTGAGAAAGGCAGGGTAAAGGGTGCTATCTGATACCTGCCTTTGTAGCTTCACTGTTTTTGACTCGGAATACAGTTTGTTTAAGGGAGTACGGCTTCTCTGCTTGCTTTTAAAAAATTTTTCCTTTTCTCTTCATCTGTTTGAGAAGGGAGGGCAAGTGGGGGGATCAGCTGCAGCCTCCCTCCCTCCCTCCCTCTCTCTCTCTCTCTCTCTCTCTCTCTCTTCCATTTGCATATAAAAGCTTTTCTTTTCTGCTCTGAAAACAATTTTGATTTTATTTTTCTGGTAATTTTTGAGGTTTCAAATATTTAATTAAACCAATATAAAAGTAATGATTTTGAAAGATTTTCTGAATCTGACTTGCATTTTATTAAAAGCAGAGATTGACCCTAAAGTTTGATACAAATATGCTTCGGAGCATTGATCTAAAATACTTTATTTAAATTGTTTTACTTTTGCAGCTATTCTCCTTACAATATAGGAAGTTGAGAAGGTTGGGAAGGAAAGCCTTTCCTTTGAGAATTTCTGGGAGGCAGAGCTTTCCCTTCTGGGGTTCAAAAGCTCCCAGCTGGGAAGATTGCTTGAAAATGGTTGTAGGTCGGCTGCTTGAGAGCAGAAATAATTTATTGTTTATAGGAAGGCGACATGACAAATGCAAGCACAGCTTTCCGAAGCTAGCCTGTTTGGACTGCAAGAGTAACCTTTTTTATATCCTAAAATGTCTTTTGATTTTCTCTGTGACTTTTTAAGTCTTTTGAAATTCCTTTGATTTGTGTGTGATTGTTTTAAAAATTAATTGCTTTGCTTTGATTTCTTTTCTGACTTGGAAGCCAGAAATGGGAGTTAGAGGGTGAAACCTATAAACAGAAAGATTTGGGATTTGTTTTTGGGATCATGTGGGACCTCCGGAAGGCAAAAAAAGGGTGCCCGACCCAAAGAAAGGAAGCGTAAGTGTACAATTTGATGGCAGAAGATGAAAGTCAGTACTAGTGGCGATGGGTGACTCCTTTTTGGATTACACAGAGAGCTCTTGATGAATTTAATATTAGGACCTACAGAAGAAAGTAGTATTTTTTAAAATTAACTGTAATCAAAATGAGTGAACAAAGCATTAGAATACACTTGTGAGAATAACCAAGACGGCAATACCATTTTGCAAAAGGAAAAAACCTTTATTTTACATAAAATAGGAAACAGAGACATGAAAGCTTAGACAGATTAATATATATCTTTGCAAAGGTCCTAACCCCCTCCTCAAATTGAGAGTTAGGCAAAATAAAAGCCATTGAACACGGTTTATATACACAGTCAGAAGTCACATGACTAATGTCCTTTTGGAATCAGATTCAGATTTATACAACATATTGTAATACAGGTTCCACCCTGGAAATTCCCCAATTCTCAACAGAAATATTCCACAAAAACATCACTTGCGTATTTCCCCTTCTGGAACAGACAAACAGGCCCCAAACAATCTCATTTCAGTACTTTTCCCAGAACATCAATTTCCGTCAAAACAACTCCATAATACATATTCCCATAAGGTTAAACCAGGTAACAGAAAACACTTAAAATGGCGTAACTTTGGTTCTACCTTTTCAGAACCTTTACAGGAATAATAATTATTTTTCTCTCAATCCCCCCTTTTCTGTTTGACCAAATTATTCCTGTAAATTATGAATATCCCATAACAATATAGAAACTCTTCTCCATACAACAGGTAATTCAGTTAAGTTCATTTTACCACATAAGAACATTAACCTGGAGGAAGCGTGTATCTTTAGATATGGAAAAGGTAACTCCTCCACTAAAATCCAAAATTTCTTTTATGAAAATGTATAATTACCATATAGCTCAGTGCATTACTGATATAAAAATTCCATTCTATTTGCACAATCAATATATTGAGGATCTATCTAAGATGTACAGTTGCACTTGACATACATCATCTCCAAAAGATGACTTAATACATATCCTCAGTCTCCTCAGTAACGTCTATTAGGGCTAGTGGTGCTTCTATAAAAGAATAACGGTGCTCGAGTTCAGTATGGAAACATAGCTGTTACCATGTTATAGGATAACTAGGCAACACAGCCAAAATCCCCATTCCTATCCACACCTGCAGAATAACAAACGCTACCACAAGAAGCCCTATTATTCCTAGTGAACTAGTCCCCCCCATCTTCCAAAAAAATAAAAGGTTATCATCTTACCTCCAATTCATCAATCGATCGAGGGGAACTTACATCCACTGAATACCAAAGCATAGATTTACACCAACCAATAGTATCTTTCCTCAATACAATCTAAAAACACAACAAAAATTATTAACACTTTTAATCAGATACAAATCTTCATCCATCGATCTTCAATCATCTAAGGTTCGTCGATGAAAAGTCAATTTAAAACTATTCGTAGCAACTGTTCATCCACAAGGCAAAATCACTGGTCCGTTGACTCCAGAATAACCAACCATGTTCCTTAGTCCTCTCAGCCGACTCTGTAGTTAGCAAAACTTGGAACCGTCCTTCCCACACCAACTGCAACTTCTTCTCCATAAAGGTTTAATCAGGATCCAGTCTCCATCATCGTACTCATATACTTGGACATCAAGAAGTAGAGTCTGTGCCAATCGTCCTTTGCACCTTAAACGAGAAAAACACTGGGACAGTCCCTGTATATATTTCTCAAAACATAACTCATTCAATTCTATCCTAGGCATCCCAGCCTTTCCCATATATGACAATCCAAACATTGTTAACAGAGCTAGAAGCAAACACTTCACCCAAGGTAGCTCTAACATACATTAATTTGTTTAAAACATAGATTTAATTGTCTGATTCACACATTCAAAACACCACATAAACAATAAAATGTATACCCCTACCACTATCGATAGGATCAACCAATACATATTTGAGTATTATTCACTCCAATATAACTTAACAATCCTTTGAACACCTTACATTACACAAAGAAAAGCTTCAAAACATTCAGTAAGATAATTCACTATTATAATAACACATATCACACCACCCACATTCCAATGTAATCTACTAGATTCATTAAAAAGGCCAAATCTCTACATATTTATCACATACACAATATATTCAGTTACGTACCAATTTATAACTATTGTATACATACCCCTACTACTATAATAAAATCAATGAGTGCTTACACTCCCCAATGTTTCTCTCATACACTCAAGTACATTCCACATCACAACTGTATTAAGAATTTTCACCCCATTCTTAGTCATCCATTTCTCATTCACCTTACTTACACACCTCTCATCCATATTTGTTGTTCTTCTTCATCAACAAATACCTGATTTACATCAAAAGTCAACAGGCACTAAAACCATAACTACATTTTCCCCAAAAGCCACTTCTTTAACTGCTTTATCTGCCAATTTATTCCCCAGTATTAGTTTCTAAAGTCCCTTTCTCATATGCTTCAACATAAACAACAGCAAAATACCATAAGCATACTTTAAATCAACATAAATATAAACATAGAATATAAAAACATAGCATACAGATTCGTACTGACATAAACTACTCACCATCAATGTCCCACCAAAAGTTAACTTTCTACTCCCCTTCACTGAAGGTGCAATCACAGCTTCAGCTTATATACACAAGATTAATCTTGTACCACAAAAGCCATCAATTACAACAAAAATACTACAGATCTCTTCTTCATAGCCCACACTCCCTTGGCTATACCATCTACCACTAAACTTCCCAGCATTCCAAATCAAAATCATTCAAAATGCACAACAAAAATACATAACAAAAACTTCTAAAAACAAAAGAAAATCACCTAATCGAGGTACAAATCTCCACTCTGTAAAACAATATTCGTTTTAACTTTCAATATCACTCCTCTATCATATAGATTTATCTAAACACCTCAAACAAAAATAAAATCAAAACTCCAAGCAAAACAGGAAATATCTCTGCATAACTGCCATACACAGTCCAGAAACAATCATCACCCAATTGCCCCCCCCTTTCCTCTCAAACTCAGCAAAAGGAAAAAAAAATGTGTAAAAGGGAAAACAAACCGCATCTCCCCCCCCCTTCTCTCCCCTATTCAGAACAAAAAGAAAGGAAAACATAGGGAGGAAAAATATTACTTCCATCTCCATTTAACATCATAAATACCTTCTTCTAATCCAGAGAATCTCTCTCCCCTTTTCTTACTCATTAGAACATTAATATTATCTTCATAACAACAACAAAAAACCCTTACCACACACTATTCCATTATACAAAGGATATCTCCAGATAAGTCCAACACACACTCATATTTATTCTACAACCAAACCTTCCAGTGTACTCCAACACACACTACAACACATTATTATTATTTTACAAGACAATGAGCTCTATTGCCATTACACACAAATGCCTTCACACATACATACCATCAACAACATTTACAAACCAACAATGAAACCTGAGAAAGTTCTATCCCAGACATCTTATAGCTTATTCCTCAAGCAGCGGAAGACTTCAGGATGTGGTTTTCAATCAAAAACTTGATTTTGGGCCCTAACCACCACCTCAATCTCCACCGCTCCAAGCCTAAGCCAAGAAGGTCACTTAATTCGCCGGCACACACATATCACTATCACAACACATTACTCAAAAACAAATTATTCACACTCAAACTCAGGTAAACAATAAACCCTTCTCATTCACAAATGAAAAAAATCTCATCTCTTAATCAGAGGAATAGGGGCAACATCAACTATCGGGTCAATTCTCCTTCCCCATTCCCCAAGTATAAAACTTAAACTCACCTCCTAGAAGAGACAATACATCCCTCCCAAGAAGATTCTAGAACAAACATCACATGCAAATATATAACACATTTTCCACAACTTAATTCCATATACCTCAACAATCACACAAAGAAAGGTTCTAATCACAACCATATCTATAAGAAACATATAAACCTCCACTTCTCACTAATAAATTTATCAAAGGCTCTTTCAAAAACTGCTAACATCACTAATCATCTTCTTCTCCCATAAGGGTATAAAGGCACTATCCCACTGTCTAAATAGAACAGGTTCTAACATAACACACAAAGCACTTTCTGCTTTCAAATCCACCAACTCCTGGACATTTCCACAGGAACAATCCTCTCCCCAGTCCCAGGATGCTGTTGCCTTATTGCAACTAAAATTTCACAAAGCCTAGTCCTCTTAACACAGACATCAGCATTTAACTTCTCTATATTTGACTTCTCTACCAAGTCTTTATTCACATAAACTTTTATGAACTTCCTTCAACAGAGCAATAATTTCAGAAGCAACTCAATCTTTATTCTCCTTCCCATGCCATCATCACACACTATATTGTCATTAAGGACTCATAAGCCATCGCCAGGGTACTTATTTAAAATGTCCTTAATACATTACAGAAACACAAACAGTATTTCCCACAGCTGTTCTTACCACAAAGGCTTTTCCTAATTTTATCCCTTGAGGTACAGCTGTTTCAACTCCCTGAAGACTAACCCACTTCAGGTCTTCCATTTGCTCCCAGTCACCAACCAGGACCAGCTAATGGAAACCTAACATCAGCAGCCACAGGCTAAGCAGCCCCCACTTGAGTTTCATCTCAAAACACCATAGCTGCCGACCTCTCCTCTAGAGAGAACAAATCACCCAATATACTGCAACTCTACCAAAGTATACAGCTCAGGTCCCAGGAACAGATCCAATGACTCAAACAACTCAATCAGATCTACCTGTAAAGACGGCATATAACCAAATCAACACTCTGTTGAAATCTCTACTACAATGCTTCTAGTAGCAACTTCAATGCTAGCCACAGTTCCCAGCTCCATTTACCTTATAAGCAGGAGGAGGGAGAAGTGGGCATGTGGCATAAGCTAAAGGATCCTTTCCATACACAACCCTAAAACCTCTCAGAGGAAAACAGATCAGACCCCAGAACATAAAAGATTCCACATATAACAATTGAACTTCAACCTCATATTCATCCAAACCTCCTTCAAAGCATTTATCTAGCATCCAATATTGGTCTAACTCCCCAAACTTACTCCATCTATAATTAGGCTGTACCATCACAAACATCAGCCAAACCTTGTACAATAATTAATCATAGTCACCCTATCTAACATCTTTGTATAAACCTTCAACCAAACTGTATTAACAGTTTCCCTAATGGAGATATATGTGATTGGAGGGTACTTCAGTCTCAACAGCACTTCCCCATACTGTCCCCAGCCTGCATTTCAATATACACACAAATCATACAGGCCATACACACACAAACATACACAAATCCAGACCAACAAAAAGAGAACAGATACTCACTCCCAGTGCACTGTAGTCTTCAGGAACGTTCCTCTCTCTGTCCAGGCATTCACGTCTCTGCCCAGGGTACATAGAAAAGCAATTCCAACTAGAAAGGAAATAACCCCTATTCACTGAAATCAGTGTGTGCGCACGTAAGGATTTCCTCACTAGATGGAAAGTTTCAAGTCCCTGTTCGGGCGCCAATTGTGAGAATAACCAAGACGGCAATACCATTTTGCAAAAGGAAAAAACCTTTATTTTACATAAAATAGGAAACAGAGACATGAAAGCTTAGACAGATTAATATATATCTTTGCAAAGGTCCTAACCCCCTCCTCAAATTGAGAGTTAGGCAAAATAAAAGCCATTGAACACGGTTTATATACACAGTCAGAAGTCACATGACTAATGTCCTTTTGGAATCAGATTCAGATTTATACAACATATTGTAATACAGGTTCCACCCTGGAAATTCCCCAATTCTCAACAGAAATATTCCACAAAAACATCACTTGCGTATTTCCCCTTCTGGAACAGACAAACAGGCCCCAAACAATCTCATTTCAGTACTTTTCCCAGAACATCAATTTCCGTCAAAACAACTCCATAATACATATTCCCATAAGGTTAAACCAGGTAACAGAAAACACTTAAAATGGCGTAACTTTGGTTCTACCTTTTCAGAACCTTTACAGGAATAATAATTATTTTTCTCTCAACACTTAATTAAGTGAAGGAAATAGAACATCACTCCTGATAGAATAGAAGAGGTGGCATTTCAACCTCTACCTGAAATCAAGCAAGAACTAAGGAAATACTGAGGTTTGGATTGATGGGAATACTGATCTTACCAAACCCCTGTATGCAAAATTAATTGAATCTGGACTTTGGAATTTGAAATGGGAGGGGCACAAAAGGAGGAAGCTTTGAAAATTTGAAACAAGCTTTAACCAAGGCTTCTATATTAAGTTTACCAAATTTGGAAAAGCCCTTCCATCTTTTTTAAACACAGTAAATGGAATTGCACAAAGGGTGTTGGCTCAGGACTGGACAGGACAAAAGAAACCCGTGGCATTCCTGTCAAACATAATGGACCCAGTAATAAGGGGATGGCCAGTATGTATTCAAGCAATTGCTGCTACTGGTCCAATTAAGTGGGAAATTGACCTTTGGGGAAGCCCTTATTGTGAGCACCCCATCTAAAATATGAAGCAATTTTAATGCAGCAGCCTGACTTAATTTTAATTACAGATCACAATTTGAATCCAACACAGTTCTTAGCCAACACTAGATTAATGGATCAGTTTGGATTAAAACATTATTGTGCTAAAGTAATTGATTTACAAAATAAAATAAAAATAAAATAAATAAATAAATAAATAAAAATAAGACCAGATTTGGAGGAACACCCCCTGGAACAAGAACAAGCAATTTTTATTATAAATGGACACACTAAAAAGAGATCCTGGAAGCAAGGGGTTTGCCTCAAAATTGGTCTGCTCAAACCTGTGAAGTGTATGCACTAAATCAATCTCTATGCATCTTGGGAGGAAACATAAACAGATTCCAAGCATGCATTTGGGATAATGCATACATTTAGCAAACTATGGGTGAAATCATTGGGGAATTCAAGCTATTGTAAATGAACTTTTAAAACGTTATAGTGATATTGGAATATCTCCTTTAGCAAATTATAGACCAATGTTTAATTTGTGAAGAAAAGAGGCGAATAAACAAGCTGTCAGAAAACATCAGATGGGTGGAGATCACCAGCTTTAAGATCATTTCAATGTACTCAAGTGGATTTTACAAAATTATCAAGAAAGGGGAGAGTACAATATTTATTGGTCATAGTGGACCGCCTCACAGGGTGGATTAACGCCTTCCCTGCAGTAATGCTACAGCAACAGAAGTGTCAAAAGTTTACTTAGATCCAACCTAGAAAGAATATTAGAATATCATCATATGAATTATTGTTTGGTGTAGCTTTCATGTCAGGAAGCATATGCATTGATTACCTGGAAACCAGAGACAAAGTATTGAAACAACATGTATATAAACTGTCCAGATATTTTGAAGTTCTTAGGAAACAAGGACTCTTAGCCCAGATGCCACTTTTGGAGTTTCCAGTCCACAACTTCCACCACGATGATGGGGTGTTGAGCCGGAGCTGGAAGGAAGTTAAACTCCAAGTGAAAGGGCCCGTGCCAGCCCCACAGGAGTGGAAGGTGGAATCTCACCAAGGAAATCTATTGACATTGCGGATCCAAAGGAACCAATCGACTGGCGGGTAGTAACCAGTGGCAATAGCGTTCTTCATCACCTGGACTATGTTTGTATTTTTCTTTTTTAGGACTAAGTAGTTGCCTATGCTGTTTCCCAACTGCAGAGGACTCCAACTGATTAGATTCCATTGCAAATTCTCCCAGATGTGTTGGGTTTTGTAATAGTGCCTTTTAAGACTTTAGAAGATCTTGGTTCCACTGGACGAGACTGAAACCCGCAGACCAGAGTGATCCGGTCACATACCAGGTAACAAACACTGACAAACCATTGGTGCTGAAATCCAAGGAGAATACACCTTGCTGAGTCCTACCGGCAACGGACTCTCTACGCACGGTGGTGAACGTCCGCCTTGCTGAACCACTCCGGAAGCTGGTTCCCTGCACACGGCTGAAGATCAGTAAGGATGAAGACAACCTTCACACTGTAGATATATCTTATTCATTGTAATGTAATGCATTCTTACACATAGTAATGTTAGAAATAAGTTGGCTGTGGGTGTGGATTCTCTGGGTAGTTGCTATCCTAGCCCTACTTTTACTCTTGTTTTACATATATAAGGAATGGTTTTGTGGTACACCTAGGATTTTTCTTCCTCCTGTTACTTCCCAATCATCACGTACCACTGACTCTGTTCCTGACGTAGTATATTTTGCACCATAGGTTATTAGGATTTGTTTATGGCTTTGGACATTGTTTGCAATAGGACTCTCATGTAACCATATCATGAACATTAGTAGAGACACTTTAGGTCAAGTACGCTCCCGTCAAAAAATGCATTGTCTATGCACGGGGTCATTACTTTAGACCTAAGACAACTCCACAACCTAAGGTTCCAATATTAACATTCCCTGCAAAGGGGGGGATAGATAAGGAAAATGGGCGTCTACACCAATTGCATAAAGCAGACTACATATCCAGAATCCTGGAATTAAGTCAAGAACTTGTTAATCAATATAACCCTACCCTAGGTCAAAGATGTTGGTTATCTCTATCTGCTGACCCTGCATCTTATCATGCTGTTCCTGTTAAACCACAACTCTGGGTTAGAACAAAGGCTACAATTATCCTTGAAGGGGATAGCAGAGATAAAGTACCTGTCTCACCGATACAAGGAGATTTTTATGAGGCATTCAAAAGACTGGGTAAAAGCCGTCTTCCTATTACAGGCCTAATAGCTACCTCATAGGAACGCCTTCTCTGTGTATAAAGAGAAGGCCAACCAGAAACTTGGTAGGCCTGTAGGATCCATGACAGAAGAACAATGTCAGTCAAAAATATACCTTGGCCCTAAGATGTATTTGAGGGATATGAAATTAACAAAGGATATGTTTCCCTCTGCCCACCACCTATTTCGACAAAAGGTTACTTGCTTAACACCATCAGAAATGAGCTTTAAGAAAGGAAAGTGGGAAGGATGGAATATAACCTTTGAAAGCTGTCCAAAACGATTTCAGCCTCCATGGTTTCCAGTTTGGCTAAACTTTAAGATCAAATCAGGTTTATGTATCCTTTTTGAAGGACCAATTCTCAGATAAACAAAAGGACCCTTCATTAGAAATCCCATTGCAATCACTGGCAGGTGGCAGGGACTCTAGGGGTCTGGACTAATGAAGACCATCGTAAGAGTCATGCTTTCTCTATGAACATAGGAGTATGCATAGAGGAAAAAGGAGTGTTCTTTTTGTGTGGAAAGGATGCACATTTATGTTTGCCAACAAACTGGACAAGAACATGTACATTAGTTCACCTTTTTCTTAAAATAGGTGTTGTCAGTGGAGAACATACTATCCCTGTTCCCTTTATGGGACATGTTCAGAAGAGAGTCCCAATATTGATCCCACTATTAGCAATCATGGGAATTGGGACTAAACTTGGAACGGGTGTAGGTGGTCTGACACATTCTGTAATACAGTTTCAGCAATTGTCAGAAGAGCTTCAAGAGAGCTTGAACCAGATTGCTGGAACCTTGGTCAAAGTCCAAGATCAGATAGATTCCTTGGCAACAGTAATTTTACAAAACTGATGTGCCTTAGACCTCCTGACAGCTGAGAAAGGAAATCAGGTGTGGTCAAGGAAGGTGCTAATGAATTGCAGGATAGGGCTTCCAAAATAAGCCACAAGTTACAGACAGCAGATATGTGGTTTTCTTGGTTGCCTGGATCCGGCAGGATAAAACAAATGTTATTTTTGTTAATATGTGCTGAAGCAGGTCTAGTTTTTATTCTTGTATAAATCCTTTAGAGCGGTAAAGGAACTGCAATCTGAAAAGAAGTTAGTTTTAATGAAAACTCTCATCGATCATCAGAATAGCTCTAATGCCTTTGAAGAATATCAAGATTCTGAGACAGACCCATATGAGAAAATGGGACCTGTAGAAAAATGGAGAAAATCTCCCCAAGAATCAAGAGAGTAATAACAATCAAGAACTACCTATCCTTTACTTTTATTATTATATTTTGTTAGATTCTATATATGGTAGATTTGTTTATTGGAACCTAGTACACAAATAGTGGAAGTTTATGTATTAAAAAAATAATAAACAAACTTCCAAAGGGGGGGGATAAAGTAGGAGCGTTTGGATGGCCACTGGATAACTTTATATTCACTATATTCTAAAAGATATTCTAAAAGCAACTATATTCTGAAGACAGGAAATATCTCCAGCTGGAGAAAATACAACGTCAGCATGAACTCCCTTGATACTCTAAGTGACCCCCTAACTTGTCAGAAGAAAAGGGAGCATCTTCATGAAACATAGTCAAGGGTGATTAGGCCAGAGAATAGCACCTGGACGAGAAGCAAATATCAAAAGAAGAATTTGTACTTTAGCCAGTTACAGAAGAATTATGATTGTTTGGCAAGGACGATGTAAAACTTTAATAATTAAGAAATGTCAAAATAACAAATGTATGTTAACCATATATGGAAAGTTGCTGTGTTAGCAGAATCCTTTGTTTAGGAAAGTATATAAGTGTCATACAAGCATGGAGACGTTACTCAGAGCCAAGATTGGCAAACATGGCTTGAGTCTTTGCGTAAATAAAACCTCTGTCTCTGACTGACCCAGGAATGTTGCTTGGTCACTTCATTCCATAACAAGATCTGCCGCCTGAAATGCAGTGCACTTTTTTTGATTCGGGGAGGGGATCTCAGGACTGCTGCCTGAAAACCCTTTCTTCTCCAAATCCAAAAACCAGGCGTACGCAGGCAAAACAAGAGCACCGCAGTTTCAGGCGCTGCACAGGGGGCATAAGGCAAGGCGGCTAGCCGCCCTGCCTGCCCCTTTTTCAGATGACCCAGGCAGAGGGCGGTTGGCTTCTGCTCCTGACCCAGGAGGAAAGAGAAGGTGAGTCTGCGGAGAAGGAGGAGGAGGGTGCACGGCTCTGCAATGTGTACCGGAGAACCAAGGAGGAAAGCCTTTTCGGGTGGATTCGGGGAGTGGGATCACAGTGCTGCTGCCCGAAAAGACTTTCCTTCGTGTTTCCCCAGTGCACATTGCAGAACCGCATGCCTTCCTCCTCCTTCTCTGCAGACTCACCTTCTCTTTCCTCCTGGCCAGATCCGCCGCCTGAAATGCAATGCACTTTTCTGATTCGGGGAGAGGATCACAGCGCTGCCGCCTGAAAACCCTTTCCTCTCCAAATCTAAAAATGGGGCGTGCAGAGGGCAAAAAAGTGCATTGCATTTCAGGCCTCTGGGGGAGGGATTGAAGCCTGCTGCCGGCTGTTCCTGCCACTGAGTGGGAAGCGGTAGCATGAGAAGCGCCAGCGGCGATGGGGTGGCAGTGGAAAGGATGGGTGTGCTGGGGCTTCAACCCCCCCCCAGGCCTAGGGCCATGCCAGAAGCATGCTCATGCGGGGAGACAGGGAAGCCCCGGCTTGTCCATCCTTGTAGCCACCCCCCCCCCTTGTTTGGAGCTTCCCCAGCTGGCACATGGAAGGGCCGTGAGCGCTGCCGCCGGCCAGGGAGCGGCTGTCTTGCCAGGGAACAGTTCGGTATCTGGTTGTCCTCCAGTAAGAGGTGCGCCGGCCCCCTTGGAAAAAGTGGGGGCGCATGTGTGGGGGGCATGCACAGTGCAGGGTGCATGTGTGGGGGGAGGGTCATGTGCGCATGCGCAAATGGGGTATTGCATTATGGGTGCTGGCATGCGCAAGCTCGATAGCACGAGCCCGTTCGGACTTTTGGCATGCAATGCCAAAAAGGTTCATCATCACTGCCCTAAACCATTTCTGTGATGGAGCACCCCCAACTTCTGGAGGCAAGCCATTCCACTAGTTAATTGTTTTCACTGTCAGGAAATTTCTCCTTAGTTCTAAGCTGGTTCTTTCCTTGATAGGTTTCCATCCATTGGTTCTTGTCCTGCCTTCAGGTGCTTTGGAGAATAGGTTGACCCCGTCTTCTTTGTGGCAGCCCCTCAAATATTGGAACACTGCTCTATCATGTCACCTCTAGTCCCTCTTTTCACTAGACCAGACATACCCAATTCCTGCAACGGTTCTTAATGTTTTAGCCTCCAGATCCAAATCACCTTTGATGCTCTTCTCTGCACTCTTTACAGAGTCTCAACATCTTTTTTTTATTGTGGCAACCAAAACTCGATGCAGTATTCCAAGTGTGGAGGCCTTATGAAGCGGTACTAACACTTCACGTGATCTTGGTTCTATCCCTCTGTTAATGCAGCCTAGGATTGCATTGGCTTTTTGGATGCTGCAGCACACTGCTGGCTCATATTTAAGTGGGTGTCTACTAGGACTCCCAGATCCCTCTCAGAGTTACTGCTATAGAGCCAGGTACCACCTATTCTATAGCGATGCATTTGGTTTTTCTTGCCTAAGCATAAAAACTTACTTTTCTGTACATTGAATTTCATTCTGTTAGATATGGTCCAGTGTTCAAGTCTGTTGAGATCCTTATGGATCCTGAGCTCGACTTGTGGGGTGTTGGCTATTCCTTGCCAGCTTGGTGTCATCTGCAAAGTTGATGAGTTCCCCTTCTATCCTCTCATCTAAATCATTTATAAAGAAGCTGAATAGTACTGAACCTATGATAGAACCTTGGAGTACCCCACTGCATACTTCACTCCATGTAGATATAGTTCTATTAAGGACTACACATTGTCAGCCAGTTACAAATCCATCTGATGGTGATGCTGTCTATCCCAAATTTTTCTAGTTTACCAAGAAGTAGGTTATGATCTACTTACTGAAATCCAAGTAGACTATGTCCACAGCATTTCACTGGTCCACTAATTTAGTCACTTTGTCAAAGAATGAAATAAATTTGTTTGGCATGGAATGATTTTACAAACCCATGTTGGCTTCTGGTTATAACTTTGTTTGCTTCTAGATCCAGGACCAGATGGATTACATCTCACAGTTCTGAAGGAGCTGGCAAACATGATCTCAGAACCATTAAACTATATCTCTCAAAGATTTTGGAGCACCGGGGAACTGCCAGAGGACTGGAAAAGAGCTGATGTAGTCCCCATCTTCAAAAAAGGGGGAAAAAATAGATCCAGGAAATTACAGACCTATCAGCCTGATATCAATACCTGGGAAGATTCGGGAAAAGATAACCAAGCAACGAATCAGTGAACACCTAGAGGCAAACAAACTCATAACCAAAAGCCAACATGGGTTTGTCTAAAACAAATCATGCCAGACAAGTCTTATTGCATTCTTTGACAAAGTGACAAAATTAGTGGACCAGAGGAATGCTGTGAATATAATTTACTTGGACTTCAGTAAGGCATTTGATAAAATAGACCACAACCTACTACTTGATAAGATATAAGATAGGAAAATGTGGGTTAGGTTAGACAGCATCACCACCAGATGGATCCGTACTGGCTGACCAAACACACTCAACGTGTAGTCCTCAATGGAACTGCATCTACATGGAGGGAAGTATGCAGTGGGGTACCTCAAGGCTCTGTTTTAGGCCCAGTACTCTTCAACATCTTCATCAATGATTAATATGAGCCAGCAGTGTGCTGCACCTGCCAAAAAAGCCAACACAGTTCTAGGCTGCATTAACAGAGGAATAGAATCAAGATCATGTGAAGTGTTAATACCACTTTATAATGCCTTGGTAAAGCCACACTTGGAATACTGCATCCAGTTTTGGTCACCACGATGTAAAAAAGATGTTGACACTCTAGAAAGAGTGCAGAGAAGGGCAACAAAGATTATTATTATGCATTGATTATGCATTGTAAGCCGCCCTGAGTCTCCAGAGAAGGGCGGCATATAAATCAAACTAATAAATAAATAATATTAGGGGACTAGAGGCTAAAACTTATAAAGAACGGTTGCTGGAATTGGGTATGTCTATGTAATTTAATGAAAAGAAGGACTAGGGGTGACGTGATAGCAGTGTTCCAATATCTCAGGGGTTGCCACAAAGAAGAGGGAGTCAAGCTATTCTCCAAAGCACCAGAGGGCAGGACAAGAAGCAATGGATAGAAACTAATCAAGGAGAGAAGCAACCTCGAATTAAGAAGAAATTTCCTGACAGAATAATTAATCAGTGGAACAACTTGCCTCCAGAAGTTGTGAATGTTCCAATACTGGAAGTTTCCAAACCTTGCTGGCGAAGTCCTGTAAATTGTTGATGTGATGGGTGGTGTTGTCAACTAGAGGAGCTAATAAGGTGGTTAGATGTTTTGCAATGTTGTAGGTGACAGAATTGATGCTGCTCACAACTGGTCTGAGTGGAGTTCCCTCTTTGTGGATTTGGGGGAGTCCATATATGCATGGGGTGGCTTCCCCAGGGTAAAGACGGTAATATTGTGGCTTGTCGATGGCATTGTCCTTTAGTAGGTGTTGCAAGAAACCAATGACATTTTTCTTGTAACTACTAGTGGAGTTTCATATGTAGCAGTGTCCTTCAGAAAATTGTTCACCTTGGCCTTGTAGTCAACTGTGTTCAGGATGACTGTGCATCTTCCTTTATCTAACCACCTTATTAGCTCCTCTAGTTGGCAACACCACACATCACATCAACAATTCACAGGGCTTTGCCAGTAAGGTTTGGCAATTAAAACTGGACCCGGATGAGACCATGGTTTCCTATGATGTGACTTCTCTCTTCACCTGCATTCCAACTACCAAAGCTGTCATGGTAATGAAAAAACAACTGCTGCAAGACAGCAACTTAGGTGACAGAACCAACCTTAGCCCAGACCACATATGTGCCATAATAGACCTCTGCTTGACCACTACCTATTTTAAATACAATGAAGGTTTCTACAGACAAAAACATGGCTATGCCATGGGTTCACCAGTGTCCCCCATTGTAGCCAATCTCTACATGGAAGAGGTAGAAACCAAAGCCCTAGACTCCTTCACAGGAATTCCACCCACTCACTGGTATAGGTACGTGGACGATACTTGGGTCAAGATCAAAACATAGGAATTGGAAGCATTCACCAAACATATCAACTCTGTGGACAGATACATCAAATTCACAAAGGAAGACGTTAAGGAAAATAGTCTTGGCTTCCTGGACTGTGCAGTATGTCAAGGTTTCGGTTTCATCCTCTAAAATAAAGATAATTTCCAAGCATCAAACTTTAGGAAATATTCTCTTTATTGAGCGATGCAGCCATGCCCGACAACCATGCAGACAGTACTGGCCCCTCTATCCAAAACCCCTCCTATTCCTTTCTCATTCACTGCTCCCCATTGGCTGTCTTCCAGATCACTCTCTCTTATCTGTCTCTTCAGCACACAGGAATGTCACCCCTCCCATACATCTCCCAGGAGACTGAATTCACCGAAAAGCTTTTCTAGGTGAAATGTCAAACTTTTTCTTCATTGCTTCTATGTCAGCATTGGAACACTGACATCCGGCCCCTCTCCCTTCATTCTCTCAGCGAGGCCTGTGCAAGAGAAACAACAGGGTTAGTGCTGTCACCCCATCTGAGGAGGTGTTCCACCCCCTCCCACCTTGCCCGGGTGATCTGCATGGAACTTAGCTATGAGCCGGTCAGCTTGGATGTTGGTGCTCTTCACCCAGGAAGCTTCTGACAAAGGGTAACCCTTCCACTTAACTAAATATTGGAGGCGCCCTCTGTGCCACCTCGAATCGAGAATTCGCTGTACTTCATAGTGAGTTTGGCCCCCAATGATCAAGGGCCCTGGGGGATCACGTGGCACCGGCCTTAAAGTTGACCCCACCACAGGCTTCAGAAGACTACTGTGAAAAACGGGGTGTATCTTTCCTAGTAAGCGGGGCAACTGCAATTGTACCGTGACTGGGTTGATTATTTTTACTATAGGAAATGGTCCTATACATATACAGAGAATTATAAAACCTGTTGACAGAAAAATTACTATATGTTAGTTTCACAATTGGTGGTGGGAAGGGTGAGGTGGGGGTGGGTGTATTGTTTGTATGTATTGTTTATTTTTATGTGTATGTTCAAAAACTCAATAAAAAAACTTAAAAAAAAAGGAAATGGTCCTATGAATTTTGGGCCCAATTTCCTAGTCGGAAGCTTGAGTCTCAAATACTTGGTGGAGAGGTAGACCCTCTCTCCTACTTGGAACGGTCTTTGAGGGGCTCGGTGCTTATCTGCTTGCTTCTTATAAGCCTGTGCCGCCTTGTCTAATGCCTTCTTGACGTTCTCCCAGGATTCTCTTAACATCGCCATCCAATCGTTCAAGCTGACTGAAGAAGGGGGTTCCCTGGGATACTCTGGCATGGGGACAAAATCCATACCGCTCACTACCTTGAATGGGGCTAGTCCTGTACTACTGTGGACAGCATTGTTGTACGCAACCTCAGCAAAAGATAGGAGGTCCGCCCAGTTCGACTGTTGGTAGTCTACGTAGCACCTCAAATACAGCTCTATCATAGCATTCAGTCTCTCCGCCCCCCCATTGGTGCTTGGGTGAAATGCTGAGCTGAGACCTTGGGATGATCCTATGGATCGTAGGAATTCCCTCCAAAATTTCGCTGTGAACTGGACACCTCGGTCGGAGATGATTCTTCTGGGTACTCCATGCAGGCGGTAGATGTGTTTCACAAACAGCTTGGACAATTGGCGGGCTGAGGGTAGCCCGCTACAGGGTATGAAATGTGCCTGTTTGGAAAATAAGTCTATTACGGTCCAGATCACTGTGTTTCTGCCACTCCTCGGCAGCTCTACTATAAAGTCCATTGCAATCTCCTCCCATGGTCTTGTCGGTTCAGCTACTGGCTGCAGTAACCCAGAAGGTTTTCCTGGTCGGTTTTTCATCGTGGCACAGATGGTGCAGCTCTTCACATAGCTGTCCACGTCTTTCCTCATGTGAGGCCACCAAAATTGTCTCCGTGCTAAATGCAGAGTCTTTAGGAACCCAAAATGTCCCGCTGGCTTAACGTCGTGGCTCCTCTTAAGGACCAGGGTGCGTAGCGTCTCTGGGATGTAAAGTTTTGTTCCTTTCCAGGCTAGGTCATCCCTTTTTGTCAAGAGATGTTGATTGTCTCGGAACCAGGGGTCCGTCAATGTTTCTGCCTTGAGCTTTGTCATTAGGTCACTTGCTGGTTGGCCCTGCTGATCACGATGCTGCCGTCTGGTAGTTACCTGGCCTGCTCCTTGGGTGGAGGGGATGATGGCATTCACCACCTGCTCTCGTTCACTGTTGTATTGAGGCATTCGGGAGAGGGCGTCGGCCAGAAAGTTTTTCCCCCCTGGGATGTGCTTTAGCTCGAAGTTGAAACGATTGAAGTATTGGGCCCACCGGACCTGTCTGAGTGATAACTTCCTTGGAGTTTTGAGGGCCTCCAAATTTTTATGGTCAGTCCAAACTTCAAACGGTGTTTGGCTTCCTTCCAGCAGATGTCGTCACGTTAACAGCGCCCACCTCACTGCGAACGCTTCCTTTTCCCACGCTGCCCATCATCTCTCTGTGTCGGTGAGTTTGCGGGATGTGTAGGCACAGGGTTGTAAGTTCCCTTGGCTGTTTTTTTGGAGTAGGACTGCCCCCACTGCCACGTCGCTGGCATTGGCTTGGATGATGAAGCGTTGTTCAGGGTTGGGTGCTTTAAAATTGGTTCTTTTGCAAACATTTCTTTTAGTGTCTCACATGCGTGTTGGCAGGCTGGATCCCACTGTAGAGGTTGTCCCGGGCGGGGTTTTGTTGCCGGACTCCCTGTTTTTAAGAGGTCCGTTAGAGGTTTGGCAATTCTCACAAAAGAGGGGATGAATTGCCTGTAGAAGTTTGCGAACCCCAGGAAGCTTTGCAGTTGTCTTCGGGTGCGAGGGGGGTGCCAGTCTAGGACTGATTGTACTTTGGCTGGGTCCATTTCTATCCCCTCATTGGACACTCGGTAACCTAACTAGTCTAGCCGTGACTGGTGGAACTCGCATTTCGACAGTTTGACATAAAGGTCCGCCTTCAGAAGTTTCTCAAGCACTTTGCGGACGAGGGGTATGTGTTCGTCGATGGTTTCCGTGTAAATGAGAATGTCATCCAGGTAGACGAGGACCCCCTTGTAAAGGTGGTCGTGAAGCACCTCATTTATAAGTTGCATGAATACCGCCGGCGCCCCCTGTAGTCCAAAAGGCATTACCTTAAATTGGAAGCTTCCTAAGGGGCAGTTGAATGCTGTCTTCCACTCGTCTCCTTCCCTGATGCGTATCCGGTAGTAGGCTTCGCGGAGGTCTAGTTTGGTGAAAACCTTTCCTTTGGCCAGGTGGGCTAAAATGTCTTTCATGAGAGGAAGGGGATATAAATTGCATACGCAGACACCATTGACACCTCGAAAGTCAACTACTAAACGCATGGAGCCGTCTTTCTTCTCTCTGAAGAAGACTGGTGCCGCTATTCGGGGTTTGGCTGGCTCAATGAAACCCCTTTGTAGGTTAGTGTCTATGTATTTTTGCATTTCTTGCATTTCCTGGGGTGTCATAGCATACAACTTAGGTTTAGGTAGTTTCGCCCCAGGGATGATTTCGATGGCGCAATCGGTCTCGCGGTGGGGAGGTAGAACATTACACTCAGTCTCACTAAATACTTCTGCAAGGTCTTGATATTCTTTTGGGATCTGCTTTGTGTCATGGGGGCTGTCGGATGAGGCCGTCAGTTGTTTAGCTGTACTCTTGATCTGGGGCACTGGGGTTGAGGGCGTTTTTTGTCCTCCTGGTGGGAGGGGCTGGGGCCTCTGTGTGGGAGGCGTCCTCTCTGGCTGGGGCGGCAGGGGGTGAGGCCCCCTTGCTATCCTCAGTCTGCGGGTCCTTTCTTGCCACCAGATGGTGGGGCCCCACTTATCCAGCCAGGAGAGTCCCAGTATGACTGGGTTGGTCATCTTGGGGGCTATTATGAACCGAATCATTTCCCAGTGATCCGCTAGCTCCAGCTTCACTGGCTCGGTTAAGTGTGTGGCGTCCGCCCCCCCTAGTAGGGATCCATCAACTTGCTGAAAACAGATTGGGTGGCTCAGCCTTTCTGCCCAGATACCCAGTTTTAGGACTGTGGGTAGGTTAATCAGGCACCTCGTGCAACCCGAATCTACTAGGGCTTGGAAATTCCCTTGGGTACCTGTTTTTGGGGCTGTAAGGCGTATGGGGAAAAGAAAAGGGTGGATGGGTGCGCTCACCATTGGGTCGTTTTCACCATCGTCGTCGCCATCATACAGTTCGGGGGGTCGATTTGCATCGTCTGAGCTCCCTCTATTTTCAGTCAGATGGGCAAAAACTTCTGCAGTCGGGGAAAGTCTTAATGGTGCCTTGATGGTGTGCCTGGGTCCTCTTTCCGGTCGTGCCTTGGCCGGGGGCTCTGTTTTTGGCCCTGGGGTTCCACACACTGCTGCCAAATGCCCAACTCCCCCACATCTGTAGCACCTCAGTGGACTCCGTGTGGTGGATGGCCGCTGGGTGGCCCGTGATGCTGTAGTTTCTGGTCTGGTAGACGGTTCCTGGTCCAGCTGGGCTTTCTCCTTTGCCTGTGGTTGCTTTAGCATGTCATTGGCCCTTAGCCCTCTCTCAACTTGTGTCGCTATCCGGAACCAGTCAGTGAGTCTGTTCGGAATATCACGATAAGCGGTCACTTGGGCGATTTGTTTATTTTAGCTCGTTCTAAAGAAGTACACGAGCAGTCGTTCCAGCAAAGGAGGTAAAGTCCCAACAACTTTCCTGAACTCACAGATGTGCTCTTGGATGGGCTTCCCCCTCTGCATTAGGTGCCTGAGCTCATCTTCTACATAGGGGTCCTCCCCTGTTTCTTCAAAACGAGCTCGCAGCAGTTGTAAGTTTATTTATTTATTTATTATTTATTTATTTATTATTTCAATTTATAAACCGCCCTTCTCCTTGCGGACTCAGGGCGGTGAACAGCCAAAATAAAACATGGTATACAAAAGTTAAAAACAATTAAAAATTATTAAATATTATTCGGCCAATAATTAAAACAACCCAATTTCAAATCAATTTCAAATTAAAAAACGGAGGATGGGATCAAGCTAGCCCAGCTAGATGGAATAAATGGGTTTTAAGGGCCCGACGAAAGGTCCGGAGATCTGGAATCCTGCGTATCTCTGGGGGTAGGTCATTCCAGAGGGCGGGTGCTGCCACAGAGAAGGCTCTCCCCCTGGGGGTCGCCAGCCGACACTGTCTGGCCGACGGCACCCGGAGGGGGCCCTCTCTGTGCGAGCGTACTGGCCGGTGGGAGGCTATTGGCGGCAGAAGGCGGTCCCGCAAGTTGCCATCTGCATCTTCTTGTTGGGCGGCCCTGTTTTTGTACAGGGCTCCTGACCAGCTCCTTGCCTCTCCCTCCAGGCCTTCTGTGATGGCACTGACTAGGGCCCTGGGGAACGGGTAAAGGTGTGCGTAGCGCTCGATGTCAATCTCAGCCACATCGAGGAATTGCGCTAGCTGGTCTGGAATCCCATCAAATTTCCCTCTAAACCGGGGTGGCTCCGCCCTCGGTGGCCCCTCCTCCCATTGTGGGCCTCTCTGAGCCTGCCCAAAATGTCGTTGGAATTCTTCATCATCTCTCATTCGGGGGCGGGGGGGGGTGATGCCCTACGCAGGCTGGTGGGCTTGCTGGGGGGAGGGGGAATCCATGGATGCCTGCCGGGGCTATCTCTCCTTCTGGTGTGGGAGGGGGGAGGACTGCGCTCCTGTCAATGGTGACTCAGTTCAGTGGGCTGGGCTGGCCTCCCCCTCTCCTTGGGCCTGCAGGATGGCTCCTCCCCCAGTCGGACAGCACGGTCAAACTCTTCCTTCAACTTATCCATGGGGCTTTCGAGTGGCTGCTTTGAAGCTTTCAGCTGTCTGGCCTGCTGCCAGTCCCACATCCAATCCACCCTCGCTAATTCACTTAGAGGCTTGCTCTTACCTTTCCCGCCTGGAAAAGGGAATTCCATTTCTGCCGACTTTGGCAAAGCCCACAAAGGTTCATCTTTCTTCTTCTCGGCTGGCAGTTTTGCTGGAGGAGGGAGGGGTTGAGCCCCCTTTGCATCCACGTTTGCTTCTAGTGCAGATGCCTGAAGTAAACTTTCAGTGGAGAGTTGGCTTTCAGCCATGGTTTCCGGGCTCTCTCTCCACTGTGTCCAGACTTCTGGCAAAGAACCAGAGCTCTGGAGGCCGGCCAGATTGGCTTGGAGAGGGAAAGGGAAAAAAAAAAATCAGTACTGTCTGTCTGTCAAGGTTTCGGTTTCATCCTCTAAAATAAAGTTAATTTCCAAGCATCAAACTTTAGGAAATATTCTCTTTATTGAGCGATGCAGCCATGCCCGACAACCATGCAGACAGTACTGGCCCCTCTATCCAAAACCCCTCCTATTCCTTTCTCATTCACTGCTCCCCATTGGCTGTCTTCCAGATCACTCTCTCTTATCTGTCTCTTCAGCACACAGGAATGTCACCCCTCCCATACATCTCCCAGGAGACTGAATTCACCAAAAAGCTTTTCTAGGTGAAATGTCAAACTTTTTCCTCATTGCTTCTATGTCAGCATTGGAACACTGACACAGTACACATTAAGGAAGGCCTTAAAATTAAAGTTTACAGAAAACCCACCCACACAAATCAATATTTACATTTTGATTCCCACCACCCACTGGAGCACAAAATGGGAGTCATCAGAACCTTACATCACTGAGCTGATGGCCTGCCTACCAGCAAATATGGGAAAGAAAAAGAACATAAACACATCAAGGAAGTCCTCAGAACATGTGGCTATCCTAAGTGGGCCTTCATCAAATCTCAAAAAGGACCCTACAGAAGCTCCTCTGTAAGAGACAATGACGAGAACAATAAATGAAGCAATATTGTCATTCCGTACGTTGCAGGCGTATCGGAAAAGCTCAGGAGGATCTTGAGCCAACATAACATATGTGCATACTTCAAACTCAAGAATACACTAAGGCAGGGCAGAAATGACGTCGCGGCAATACGGTGTGGTTTCACGGGACTCCATGAAAACCTGCCAAATTCTGCCTGCCAGGAGGTCCTTTGGGATCAAAGCAGGGGTGAAATGCTCCCAGTTCGGACCGGATCGGAGAGGAGAATTTCCTGAGAGAAATAAATGTAAAGTTAAGAAAACTGGACTGTTTTTTTAACAATATTAATTGAAATGAAAAACTTTTTAGAATATGAAATTTTGACTCCTGGAATCCCTAAAAACTTCTGGATTGGACAATATGATATAGAAGTTAAAAAGGCGAGAAATAGAGCAAGGGTGACACCTATAGATGGAGAAAGACATCTAGAGAGTGAAAGTGAAGTGATCTGTCCTTGATTGTCTGCAGCTGATTAGATTGTCTGCTACAAGTAACAAGCAAACTACCAGCACCTGCAAATTGTTTATATTGGACAATTGAAACAGAGTGTGGAAACATTGTAACCTTTTGAACATTGTAGAATGTTCTACAAACATCATTGTAGAAACATCTCTGAATCTCTATGGATTATAAATAGACTGAGCAAACTGAATCTGGGAAATAGCATGGACTTATTCTGTCCTAAGTGGAAGACTTTTTATTTCTTCTTTCTTGGTGATCTGCAAGATCTCCAAGATTTTGTAGTTTGCAAAACATTGGGGTTTTGGTGGGCCTCTGTGGATTACAAATACTATCTCCTAAGAGAAGAAGAGAACAGTTTTTGAAGAAACCCTTGGATTAACACACAGACTGACTTTGTGGATTATACAGTTGCAAGAAAAAGTATGTGAACCCCTTGGGATTACATGGAGTTTTGCATGAATTGGTCATAAAATGTGCTCTGAACTTCATCTAAGTCACAACAATAGAAAAACACAGTCTGCTTAAAATAATACTACACAAACATTAGATGTTGCCATGGTTTAATTGAACATAACATGTACACATTCACAGTGCAGGGAGGAAAAAGTATGTGAGCCCCTAGCCTAATGACTTCTCCAAGAGCTAATTGGAGCCAGGAGTGAGCCAACCTTGACTCCAATCAGTGTGATGATATTGGATGTGTTGCTGACAGCTGTCCTGCCCTTTAAAAACACACACCTGT
Source organism: Coluber constrictor foxii (assembly GCA_038048745.1). NCBI lineage: Eukaryota > Metazoa > Chordata > Lepidosauria > Squamata > Colubridae > Coluber > Coluber constrictor. The sequence goes on along the minus strand of CM075966.1, from coordinate 41,912,523 downwards.
TTTGTGTGTACTGGTTTCAAGAAGCACTGTCCGATGTTAAAACCCTTTATAATGGGTTTTATACTGGGTTTTTAAATGTCTTATATAATTGTATTTTAATTTGCTTCAGCCAAATTATTTAATTTATTTTAAATTTTTTAACTTTTGTATGACATTGTATTTTAATCGGCTGTTCACCGCCCTGAGTCCCTTCGGGGAGTAGGGCAGTATACAAATTTGATTAATAAATAAATAAATAAATGTGAACCATTCCTCTCAGAAAAGAGCTCTCAGAAGACCTATGAACAAGAATTGTTGACTTGCATGAAGCTGGAAAGGGTTACAAAAGTATCTCCAAAAGCCTTGATGTTCATGTGTCCACAGTAAAACAGATTGTCTACAAATGGAGAAAGTTTAGCACTGTTGCTACTCTTTCTAGGCATGGTCGTCCTGTAAAAATGACTGCAAGAGCACAGCGCAGAATGCTTCATGAGGTAAAGAAGAATCCTAGAGTGTCAGCTAAAGACCTACAGAAATCTCTGGCACATGCTAACATTTTTGTTGACACATCTACAGTAAGAAAAACATTAAACAAGAATGGAGTACATGGGAGGACACCACGGAGGAAGCCATTGCTGTCCAAAAAAAATATTGCAGCACGTTTGAAGTTTGCAAAAGAGCACCTGGATGTTCCACAGCACTACTGGCAAAATATACTGTGGACAGATGAAACCAAAATTGAGTTGTTTGGGAAGAACACACAACACTGTGTGTGGAGGAAAAAAGGCACAGCACACCAACATCAAAACCTCATCCTCGCTGTAAAACATGGCGGAGGGAGCATCATGGTTTGGGGCTGCTTTGCTGCCTCAGGGCCTGGACGGATTGTTGTCATTGATGGGAAAATGAATTCCAGAGTTTATCAAGACATTTTGCAGGAAAACGTATGACCATCTGTCTGCCAACTGAAGCTCCGCAGAAGATGGGTGATGCAACAGGACAATGACCCAAAGCATACACGTAATTCAACAAAAAAATGGCTTCAACAGCACAGAATACGCCTTCTGGAGTGGCCCAGTCAGAGTCCTGACCTCAACCCGATTGAAATGCTGTGGCATGACCTTAAGAGAGTGATTCACACCAGACATCCCAAGAATATTGCTACACTGAAACAGTTTTATTTTTTAAAAAAAATTAAATCTTTATTAAATATTTACATTAAGATTAACACAAAATAAACATTGAAAAACAATATAAATGATGAAATGTAGAAACACATAAACACAAGACTAAAACGAAACGACAAACATGACTAACCGGGAGTTAAGCTCACTCTCCAATTAATAATAACTAGTGTCATCCAAACCAAACATTTCAATAGAGTCAATTTCTACTAACTATCTACAAAACAGTTAGCCTGTTTTTGTCGAAATTTTAAGAAATCATATAGCCTAATAAATATCTAATTAATCTAAATAGACGATCTTATCACCCCTTTCCTAGGTTTAACCTTCTTTTGAGCCAGACAAAGCATTTGTCCCAACTTCTATTATATATTGAATCTTTCTTGTCTTTTAAAATATACGTTAATCTATCCATCTCAGCACATCGGAGAATCTTGTTTATTATCAGATGATCGGGAGGCGTATCTACATCTTTCCACAGTTGGGCAAATGCCATTCTCGCCGCTGTTGAGACATGGACAAATATATACCAATCTTTGTTATCAATGTAGTCTGGTCTTATTCCAAGCAAGTAGAGGTCTGGATAAAGGGGAACGCTCACACCTGTTATTTCCAGCAGTCACTGTTTTATTTTCCTCCAATAGCGTCTAGTTAACGGACAGGTCCACCACTGGTGGAAAAAAGTACCCTTGGCCGACCCACATTTCCAACATCTATCAGAGGACCCTGGGGACATCTTAGCAATTCTGGTGGGGGGGAGATACCAACGGTAGATCATTTTATAAAAGTTTTCTTTGAAAGGGGAAGAAAGGGTCAGTTTCATAGTTTTGTTCCATACATTTTGCCATGCATCAAGCTGAATTGTTGTTCCTATATTTCTCCCCCAGGCAATCATCGTGTCCTTTACAATCTCCTCCGCCATAAAATTGGACAAAAGAAAGTTGTAAACGTTGGAGATAAATTTCCTTTGGTCACCTAGGAGAAGCTTGTCAAAAGTTTGTAGATGAAGGGAAATACCAGGTTCCTGTTTATCCCTAGCGAATCTAGTTTGAATTTTCGCATAGGACCACCAATCTATGTCTAATCATCTAGTCTGGAGATCGGCTCTAGGTCTAAGTCTCCCAATTTCATCCAACAAGTCACCATAAACCCAGTTCCTCTTTGTGTTGTGCACAGTCGGAAGGGTCACTGCCTCTAACGGAGACACCCATTTAGGAATCTGTGTGTAAACTTGCTTCTTCACCATTTCCCAGACCCTTATTAAAATTCCTCTAATATAATGATTTGTAAAGTATTTGAATTTTTTGTCTTTTTGAGACCACAAAAAAGAATGCCATCCCTGCTGCAAATCATATCCTTCAATTGTTAGAATGCGCTTTCTTGAGAGAATCACCCAATCTTTTATCCAAACCAGGGATGAAGCTAGGTAATAAAGCTCCCACATTGGGAGCCCCAAGCCACCTCTTGTTTTGTGCTCTTGCAACATTTTTCTCTTTATACGGGGCTTTTTACTCTGCCAAATAAATTTACTTAGAATTTGGTCTAATTTCCTAAAAAAGATTTTTTCCAATCTTGCAGGGGCTGTTTGAAATAAAAAGATCCATTTCGGTAAAACATGGGCTTTTATCGCGGCAATTCTACCCAAAAATGAGATCTGAATGTACCGCCATCTCTCCACATCATTTGCTGTGTCTGTTAATAATTTAGAATAATTGAGTTCTTTAATAGAAGAACATCTGTTTGTAAGCCAAATACCTAAATATTTAAGTTTTTTGACACAGTTAATCCCCATAATATTTTGGATCTGTTCCTTTTGGGCACCTGACAAATTTTTTGTTAACATTTTGGTTTTATCTTTATTAATTTTTAACCCCGCTACCTCCCCATATTCATCTAATTTAGTAAGTAATGTTGGTTCCGTAATAAGGGGATCTTCTAATATGAAAACCAAATCGTCGGCAAATGCTTGGAGTTTATATTCTTCCCCTTTAACTTTTAAGCCCTTAATTTCCGAATCCTGTCTAATCGTCTTAAGAAGTGGTTCAAGTGTTAAAATAAATAGCAGCGGTGAAAGAGGGCATCCTTGTCTGGTACCTTTATAAATCTGTATCTCATCTGATACTGATCCATTAAGCAGTAGCCTTGCCGACTGTTTAGAATAAATGACTTGTATTGCCCTTGTAAATTGAGGCCCAAAACCCATCACTTCCAATTGTTGTATTATAAAATTCCAGCTGACTCTGTCAAAAGCCTTTTGGGCATCCAAAAAGATCACTGAAACAGTTTTGTGAAAAGGTGTGGTCCAAAATTACTCCAGATCGTTGTGCAGGTCTGATCTGCAACTACAGGAAATGTTTGGTTGAGGTTATTGCTGCCAAAGGAGGGTCACCCAGTTATTAAGTCCAAAGGTTCACATACTTTTTCCTCCCTGCACTGTGAATGTGTACATGTTATGTTCAATTAAACCATGGCAATATCTAATGTTTGTGTAGTATTATTTTAAACAGACTGTGTTTTTCTATTGTTGTGACTTAGATGAAGTTCAGAGCACATTTTATGACCAATTCATGCAAAACTCCACGTAATCCCAAGGAGTTTACATACTTTTTCTTGCAACTGTAACAGTAAAGAGTTGTGAAGTTGGTTGGTGACTGAGAACAAGAAAAGGAAAAAAAGAAGGAACTTTGTGGTGGATTGATTTTGGTAAATATTTTAAAAGAGGGAATACGAGCTGGTTGGGGATTGTGAAGTACAGTATATTGGTATTGTGAATTGTTGTTTATTTGTTTTAAATCCCTTAAGATAGTTCAAAATGACAAGTACAACAAACCTAACTAAAATTAAGGGGGGGGGGAATACTTCCACGCCATCAGTAGCAACATCAGCAGCAGCAACTAGCCCAGCAAGTCAAAGATCACTAGATAGCAAGCTGCAGCAGTAATACTATTATTACTACGTGCTAGTAATACTATTACTAAATTTGCAGATGATACAACAGTGGTGGGATCGAGATAAGGTGGACCAGTTGCTTTCGTGGTGTGGAGACAATAATTTTGGTCCTTAACACCAATAAGATCAAGGAGCTTATAGTGGACTATAGAAGGAATAGATCAGACAACCAGCCCTTGCTTATCAATAGAGACCGAGTGGAGCAAGTGGCCAGTTTTAAGTTTCTGGGTGTTATCATAAAAGAGGCCCTGACCTGGGGCGCTCACATTGCAGCCCTGGTTAAAAGGGCCCAGCAGAGATTATACTAATGATAAAACTAAAAATGATAAAAGAACACATAGACTTAAAACCAGAAATATTATTTCTGCTTTTAAGTCTATCTGTTGCTTTATTATTTTTTCCAACCATGTATGTCTTTTTGTCCAATATTTTTTTGCCTTTGGGCATGTCTACCACATATGATAATATGAACCTGGTGTCTGATGTAATCAGACACCAGGTTCAGTTAACATTTCTGAGGGTGATGCAATGACTGAAATACCCTTAGGAGATTGTGCAATGTAGTGAGCTCTGTGTCTTCTGCTAAATGGTAGTGGGATAATCCTATTATGTCTTGAAGGGTAATCCCATCATCCTGGATCTGAAGGTCTTTTGTTTTGTAGATAGGCTGGCCCAATCTTTCGTTTTTTTAAAAAAATATTTTTATTTTTTAAGAACACAAACAAACCATAGAAACATTATCTTTCCAGACAGTTACAGACAGCGTGTCGGTCGGAGACATTTTTTTGTGCTCCTCCTCTCTTCAATTTATCATTAAACATGCTAGCTTATTTCCAAAAATTTCAACATCCATTTATATCATAATTATCATAATTATCTCCAATTCTTATTCTCTATCCATTGATAAAATAAATCCCATATCAAATAATATTGTCTATCTTCCTGCTCTCTTATTTCAAATGTCAGTTTACTCATTTCAGCACATTCCATCATTTTCTTAATTTCTTCATCATTAGGTAACTTTTCTCTTTTCCAGTTTTTAGCAAATACAATTCTGGCTGCTGTCAAAAGATTCACAATTAAGTATTGCAATTCTTTGTTCTATGTCTCTGGTACGATCCCTAATAAACATATCTCTGGTTTAAAGTCAATATGTCTCTTTATCATTTTTTCCAACCATGTGTGTATCTTAATCCAATATCTCCTTGCTTCTACACATGACCACCACATGTGGTAATAAGATCTTGGAGTCTGATGACATTTCCAACACTTCTCCGATTTATTCTGGAACATTCTGGCTATCCTCTGGCCCAGTCTTTTTTTTTTTGCAATTTTTTTTCCCCCAAACTTAAGCATAAAATATAATTTTCAAGAGCAAAGTCTCGATCCGGTCATACATGGTTACCACGCTTACAATCCTTTAACATGCTCCATTCACAATTTCCCATTACATCTTTTAGAAATAAAAAATGCAAAACTTAACAGAACCAATTTTAACATCAATTCTAATATCTTCATCTAAACAAATCCATTATATCAATACAAGTTAATTTCAAATTCACTTTCACTCATTTTTATATCTATATATCAACCCTAGTCATATTCTATCTAGTTTTTAATCCTTTTACCCTTATCCTCAAACCTTAAGATCTAGCTTTTTCAATTTATCTTGATTTCTTTACATATTACACAGGTTTATCACAAACATGTTTTATTTCGTCTAATTTCCAACATATTTTCTACCATACTTCCCTCTATTATTTCGCTGTCTTCCAACGTATCCTGTTTGACTGATTCTCAGCATAGTCCCCTCTAAAAACACCAACTATTTAATTAATTTCAATATAGTCTCCTGCAAACCAATCACCATTATTGGCTGATTTCCAGCATATTATATTTGGCTGATTTCCAGCATAATCTCCTCCTAAACTCCCTCCATTGTTTGGCTGATTTCCAGCATTTTATGGGCTGATTTCCAGCATTTTATGGGCTGATTTTGAGCATATTGTGTTTGGCTGATTTCCAGCATAGTCTCCTCCAACTCTCCTCCTATATGTTTGGCTGATTTCCAGCATTTTATGGGCTGATTTTGAGCATATTGTGTTTGGCTGATTTCCAGCATAGTCTCCTCCCACTCTCCCATATTAGGCTGATTTACAGCATTTCAGATTAATTTCCAACGTATTTCCTCCGAGTCTCAAACTCTTATCTAGTTGGTATCCATCCCACTTATTTTAATTTCCTTTAAGATATAATTATCTATTTTATATCATTTTCCTGTCATACTCTTTCAATTTAAATCTCAATATATTTCATAATGATCATCATTTCCAGCGTATATTACATTAATTCACAATTTATCACTAGTATCTGTGTATCTTATATTTTGTTCAATAAATCCTTATTCATCAATTTAACATTTGTTTGCAAATTAGAATTAAAGCATATTACATCAAACAATAAATTTTCTTAAAGTTGCCCTGCCTCAAAATATACTCTTTATTATTATTTTTTTATTTTTTTTATTGAGAAATTTTAAAGAAAAGTTTACATATATATCCCCCCTGCCCTCCTCCCTCCCCAACCCTTCCCCCCCTCCCTCCTCCCCAACCCTTTCCCTCCCCCCCCACTTCCCAGAACAAAATACAGGGTATAACATTCAACAATCATAATCCATCATAATCTAATAAACTGTAACATCTTACATCTCTCTAGTACTTTAATTCCCCATATACTGTGAGAAACAGGAAAGCCTCATTAACGTTTTACAAACCTTTATTGAAAGAAAAAAATAGGCAGAGACATGAAAACATGTACAGATATATGAACTTTGCAAAGGGTTATTTCTCCAAATGGAGAAATGACAAAGAGAAAAGAAAGCTTACATGGTTTATATACAATCATCAGAATACACGTAAGTAATGTCTCTTGGAAATCAGTTTCAGATCTTATATAACATATGTAGTACAGGTTCCACCCTGGAAATTCCCCAATTCTCAACAGAAATATTCCACAAAAACATCACTTGCGTACTTCCCCTTCTGGAACAGACAGACAGGCCCCAAACAGCCTCATTTCAGTACTTTTCCCAGAACATCGATTTCCATCAAAACAACTACATAATACATATTTCCCATAAGGTAATCATTTCAGAAAAGCCTTATTATGTCTTTCTTGTCCAGTTATATAATCAGATTATACAAGGTAAAATAAGACACTTAAAATGGCATAACTCAGGTTACACTTTTACAGGAATAATCCTCATATTCTCACATACACCATACTAAATTTAATTACTTAATAACCTCTTTCTATTTATTCATAAACTATTTGAAATTTTTTAATCCGATATTTACTTTGAATATAGTCTATCCATTTTCTCCATTCCCTCACATATTTTTCATTTGAATGATCTTTCAAATACGCTGAAATTTTTGCAATCTCTGCTAAATTTGTTACTTTTTTAAAAAATTTATAAACTTTATTAACAAATAATAAAAACACGCACAAAACATATATAACGAAGCACCACCACAACAAAAAACTACATTATACATTAAAACATTATATATATTCAATAATTTGAAGCGTCTGTTTCGTAGTGGTATATCTATTTACACAATTATACATATTCCCATAGATCTTAACTCACTGGTTCGTTTTTACCTCTTTAGCCTCTCCTCTCTTCAGCTTACTAAGACATCTTTTTGTATTCTAAGTATTACCTTCACTTTCTGAATTTCTCTAAGTGATTATCGCCCATGAGTGGTTACATTCGCAACTTCACTTCACGCATGCTCAAGATGGTGGACCGGGGCTGAGAACGCTCTCGGGGGGGATGAGGAAAGCCCTGCCGTTTTTGGGTTCCGGGGGCCAGCGCTGATTATTCTGGCCCCCAGTCCTATCTTCAGGAACTCCCTCCCATCAAGACGAGGGTATTTTCGCCCTCTGTAACATCTTGACGGTCGAGGAAGGGCCGTCAGGAGGAGCCGCGGGACGCCGGCAGGAACAGCTGTTCAGCGGTGGATTCCCTTGCCTGTAGGCTTTGGCGGGTGGCAGTTGGAGCGGCGGCGGGAGCTCGATGACGGCGGCGGCGGCGGCGGCGAAGATGCGGGGGCTTCTCTGGCTCCCCGGTCTCCTGGGGGCTTTTTTAAAGACCCCAGCGTTTCTGGGGCGCAGTGGGAGCCCTTGTAGAGGCGGCGGCGGCGGGAGCGCCCACGGAGCCCTGACTGTTTTCCCGTCGGAGAGTGGAGGCGAGGGGGTGACACTCGACTATTCCAGCGTTTTTCATCTGCAGTCGACGTGGCGAGAGGCTGACAACCTGGACAGGCCAGGAGCTGGCTTTTTGGGCCGCTCCTGTGTGAGTCCGGAGGCCCCCGTGAGTGGGGGGGGGGCTTTAAACTGGGGATAAAATTGGCCAAAAGACCTTGGGGAGTGGGAGAGGACTGTTTCGGGCCTCCCCCCCCCTTTTTTTGGCCTATGCAGGCCTTATGGCCATTACCCCAGTTATTTTCAACCTCATAAGCCACTTTTGCTCCCGGGCTGTTATATCTACTTTCTGAACTGGCTCTATGGTAATCATCTCTCCTGACTGTGGGATTGGACTAAAGGACAGCTTGATGTGGGCCTTGAGGGAGTCCAGGTCATCATGGTTATATCTACCAGTGGGGACAGCTTCTTGCATTGTTTAACATCATACAGTGGCCCAAGCATCGTGAGAGGATGCCTGGAAGAAACACCCCCTGGATTTGCCAAAATGGCATAACGACTCTCTACATTGTTGTGGGAGGGCAGTGGAGGCTATCCACACCTCTTAAGTTGCTGCCTTTCGTCCTCAGGACAGCTAGACTCTATGAACCATGCCAGGAGCCATCTTCATTTCTTCCATTTATAAATGTACTCTACCGCTGAACTTCTTGCGCTGCGAGACTCCCCCCTCTCGCAGGTGTGGCCCTCCACGTTATCGAGGGCCTACCTTGATGACGGGTTTTGGGACCCAGAGAGGTGGCATGTCGCTAAGAGGGGGCTGAGGGGTTTTTTATGTAAATTTTTATCTAAACTTTTAAGGGGTTCCGGGAGGGGGGTGGAGGGGATAGTGGGTAGGGGGGACAACCTACCAAGGGGAAGGTTGGGTCGAGCCGTAAAGAGTGGTGGGGGGAGTGTGGGACCCGGGGTCGTGGAGGGGGTTAGAGCGGATCCGGATAGTATATTGAATATTGTTACTGTAGGTGGGAGGGGTAGATATGGCGGGAGCAGGGGGCCATATCATGTCAGGGGAACACGTACCCGCTGTTTACGAGCGGTGGCGTGTTCCGGCCCCCAAGGCTCCTCCCGCTCCCTAGGTTGCACAGACCCTCAGGGCCCGGGCCTTCGGCTGATGTTGTGCAATGCCAGGTCTGCAGTAAATAAAGCCCCCCTCATCTGTGAGCTTGTTCAGGAGGGGGGTGCGGACCTGGCAGGTGTTACGGAGACCTGGTTGGGCCACGAGGGGGGGTGCCCCTCGTTGAAATGTGCCCGCTGGGCTTCCAAGCATTTCATCAGCCGAGGTCACAGGGGAGGGGCGGGGGGGTTGCGGTTATTATCAGAGAAAGTCTGAAACCGAGGGAGGCCACTGTTCCTCAGACGGACGGTTGTGAATCCCTCCTTGTGAAATGGGGTCATGGGGTTCAGATGGGTTTGCTGATCACGTACCTGGCTCCCTGCCACGTGGCAGCAGCCCTGCCCGAGCTTCTCGGCGTCATCGCCGCGGTGGCGGTTGATACTCCCAGGCTTATGGTCATGGGGGATTTCAACCTGCCGTCCGTGGGGGAGATGTCTGAGGTGGCTCGGGAGTTCATGGCTTCCATGACGGCTATGGACCTGACCCAGTTAATTCATGGCCCTACCCACACGGGGGGAAACACACTGGACCTGGTTTTTGTCTCTGGACAGTGGTTGAGAGATCTTGATATAGGGGACATAGTCATCGAACCCTTGTCATGGTCAGATCACTCTCTCCTTCGTTTTGACTTTCGAACCGCAATACCCCGCCGCAGGGAGGCGGAGCCGGTAAGATGGTTCCGCCCAAGGCGCCTGATGGAACCTGATAGGTTCCAGATGAAGCTTGGGCCATTCCCTGGGGCTCTGGCACACGCCTCGGCCGGAGACCTGGTGGCCGCCTGGGATAGGGCGGCCGCCGGAGCTCTGGATCGGGTTGTGCCTTTGCGGCCTCTGACCCGGCGTCGATCTCACTTGGCTCCTTGGTTTACTGAGGAGCTGAGGGAGTTGAAGCGCCGGAAAAAACGCCTAGAGAGTAGTTGGAGGGCCAGTCTTGCTGAATCTGACCGGACACTGGTAAGATCCCATATTAGGACTTACCTAGTGGTGATAAAAGCAGCAAAATGTAGCTATTTCGCTGCTCTTATTGCGTCATCAGATAATCGCCCGGCTGCCCTGTTTAGGGTGACCCGCTCCCTGCTCCACCAGGAAGTGCGGGAGGACCCCTTGGAGGGTAGAGCCGAGGATTTTGTTCAATATCTGCATGACAAAATCACTCAGATTCGGGAAGATTTGGACTCCGACTGGGTGGTCTCGGGGGAAGGGACCGGGGCAGGTCTTGAGAATTTTATCTGGACTGAGTTTGATCCTGTGACCCCTGAGGATGTGGACAGGATACTGGGTGGACTGAACGCGACCACGTGTTTATTGGACCCGTGTCCTTCCTGGTTAGTGCTGGCTTCCTGGGAAGTGACACGAGGCTGGCTCCAGGGGATTATAAAGGCTTCATTGGGGGAGGGTGTCTTCCCTGCCGCCTTGAAAGAGGCAGTAGTGAGGCCGCTCCTCAAGAAGCCTTCCCTGGACCCGGCAATGTTGGTAAATTATCGTCCGGTCTCCAACCTTCGCTTTGTGGCGAAGGTTGTTGAGAGCGTGGTTGCGAAACAGTTTCCCCGGCACCTGGATGAAGCGACGTATCTAGATCCGTTCCAGTCGGGTTTCAGGCCCGGGTACAGCATGGAAACGGCATTGGTCGCGTTGGTTGATGATCTCTGGAGGGCTCGGGACAGGGGGTGCTCCTCTGTCCTGGTCCTGTTAGACCTCTCAGCGGCTTTTGATACCATCGACCATGGTATCATGCTGCACCGGTTGGTAGAGATGGGGGTGGGAGGCACTGTGTTGCGGTGGTTCTCCTCCTATCTCTCCGACCGGTCGCAGTCTGTGTTGGCAGGGGGGCAGAGGTCGACCCCGAGGCCCCTTATATGTGGGGTGCCACAAGGATCGGTCCTCTCGCCCCTTCTGTTCAACATTTATGTGAAGCCGCTGGGTGAGATCATCCGTGGTTTTGGGGTGAAGTACCATCAGTATGCTGATGACACTCAGCTGTACATCTCCACCCCAGACCACCCCAACGATGCCCTTGAAGTGATGTCCCGGTGCCTGGAGGCCGTGCGGATCTGGATGGGAAGGAACAGGCTCAGGCTCAATCCATCCAAGACCGAGTGGCTGTGGTTTCCGACGTCCCGATATAGTCAGTTGGCGCCATCACTGACTATTGGGGGCGAATCACTGGCCCCCACGGAGAGGGTTCGTAACTTGGGCGTCCTCCTGGATTCACGGCTGTCCTTGGAAGGGCACCTGACGGCCGTGACCGGGAGGATTTTTATCAGGTTCGCCTGATCCTCCAGTTGCGTCCCTTTCTGGATCGGGACTCCTTGCTCACGGTCACTCACGCCCTTGTCACTTCCCGTCTAGACTACTGTAATGCTCTCTACATGGGGCTCCCCTTGAGGAGCACCCGGAGGCTCCAACTGGCACAGAGTGCGGCCGCGCGGGTGGTGATGGGAGCGACATGGCGTTCCCATGTGACACCTTTCCTGTGCGAGCTGCAATGGCTCCCAGTGGTCTTCCGGGTGCGCTTCAAGGTTTTGGTTACTACCTTTAAAGCGCTCCATGGCTTAGGACCTGGGTACTTGCAGGACCGCCTACTACCACGAATAGCCTCCCACCGGCCAGTACGCTCTCATAGAGAGGGGCTCCTCCGGGTGCCGTCAGCCAAACAATGTCGGCTGGCGGCCCCCAGGGGGAGAGCTTTCTCTGTGGGGGCACCTACTATCTGGAACGAGCTCCCCCCGGAGATACGGAGGATCCCGGATCTGCCCACCTTCCGCCACGCTCTTAAGACTTTTTTATTTCGCCAGGCGGGCCTGGCCTAACCACTCTCTGTTTTTAGTGTTAAATTTAAAAAAATTTTAAATTATTTGGGGTGTTTTAATTCTGTCTGGGCCAAATTCATTTAATCTGTCTTTAGTTGGTTTTAAATTTCGTACTTATGTATTTTTATTGTTGGCTGTACACTGCCCTGAGTCCTTCGGGAGTAGGGCGGTATATAAATCCAATAAAACTAAACTAAAACTAAAACTAAACTATACTTCTACTCTGTTTTCTAATTGAATAATTTCTTCCCTAGCAACCCTGAGCCAATGATACCATTTATTACAAACTTTATTTATTTATTTATTATTTCAATTTATAAACCGCCCTTCTCCTCGACTCAGGGCGGTGAACAGCCAGAGTAAAACATGATATATATAAAATTTAAAACAATTTTAAAAAATATTAAATAATTTCAGCCGACAATTAAAACAATCCAATTTAAAATCAGTTCCAATTTAAAACAGAGGATGGGATCAAGTCAGTCCGGCTAGGTGAAACAAGTGGGTTTTAAGGGCCCAACGAAAAGTCCGGAGGTCTGATATCCCGCGTATCTCCGGGGGTAGGTCATTCCAGAGGGCGGGTGCCGCCACAGAGAAGGCTCTCCCTCTGGGGGTCGCCAGCCGACATTGTCTGGCCGACGGCACCCTGAGGAGGCCCTCTCTGTGCGAGCGTACTAGCCGGTGGGAGGCTATTGGCAGCAGAAGGCGGTCTCGCAAATATCCAGGCCCTAAGCCATGGAGCGCTTTAAAGGTGGTCACCAACACCTTGAAGCGCACCCGGAAGACCACCGGAAGCCAGTGCAGCTCGTGCAGGAGAGGTGTCACGTGGGAGCGCCCTGTCACTCCCATAATCCCCCGCGCGGCCACATTCTGGACCAGCTGGAGCCTCCGGGTGCACCCCAAGGGGAGCCCCATGTAGAGAGCATTACAGTAGTCCAGGCGGGAAGTCACGAGAGCGTGAGTGACCGTGCGTAAGGAGTCCCGGTCCAGAAAGGGACGCAACTGGCGTATCAGGCGAACCTGATAAAAAGCTCCCCTGGCCACGGCCGTCATATGCTCTTCTAAAGACAGCCGTGCATCCAGGAGGATGTCCAAGTTGCGAGCCCTTTCCGTGGGGGCCAACGTCTCGCCCCCAATAGTCAGTGATGGCACCAGCTGACTATGACGGGACGCCGGAAGCCACAGCCACTCGGTCTTGGAGGGGTTAAGTCGGAGTCTGTTTCTCCCCATCCAGACCCGCACGGCTTCAAGGCACCGGGACATCACTTCAAGGGCATTGCTGGGGTGGCCTGGGGTGGAGATGTACAGCTGAATATTATCAGCGTACTGATGGAACTCCACCCCAAAGCCACGGATGGTCTCACCCAGCGGCTTTACATAAATGTTGAACAGAAGGGGCGAGAGGACCGACCCTTGCGGCACCCCACAAACAAGGTGCCTCGGAGTCGACCGCTGCCCCCGTCAACACAGATTGCGACTGGTCGGAGAGATAGGAGAACCACCGCAAAATGGTGCCCCCCACCCCCACCCCCAATCCCTCCAACCGGCGCAACATGATACCATGGTCGATGGTATCAAAAGCCGCTGAGAGGTATAACAGGACCAGGATAGAGGAATACCCCCTACCCCAAGCCCTCCAGAGATCATCCACCAACGCGACCAATGCCGTTTCTGTGCTGTACCCAGGCCAGAAACCGGACTGGAGCGGATCTAGATAGACAGCTTCATCCAGGAACTGGGGAAGCTGCCATGCAACCACACTCTCAACAACCTTCGCAAGAAATTGAAGGTTGGAGACTGGACGGTAGTTAGCCAAAACAGCCGGGTCCAGAGAGGGCTTCTTGAGGAGGGGTCTCACAACCGCTTCTTTCAAAGCGGTCGGCAGGACACCCTCACTCAAAGAAGCAATAATAATCTTCTGGAGCCAGCCTCGTGTAACCTCCCGGGAAGCCAGCACCAACCAGGAGGGACACAGGTCCAATAAACATGTGGTTGCATTCAGCCGTCCCAGAATCCTGTCCATGTCCTCGGGAGCCACAGGATCGAACTCCTCCCAAACCACACTCTCAGGACCTGCCTCACTCATCCTGTCCGGACTTACCCAGTCAGAGGCCAGACCTTCCCGAATCTGAGCGATTTTGTCATACAAATACTGCACAAAGTCCTCAGCTCGGCCCTGCAAGGGGTCATCCCGCGCTCCCAATTGAAGAAGGGAACGGGTCACCCTAACCAGGGCGGCTGGGCGATTATCTGATGACGCGATAAGAGCGGAAAAATAATTAGACTTTGCCACTTTTATCGCCACTATGTAGGTCTTAATATGAGACCTCACCAGTGTTCGGTCAGATTCGGAACGGCTGGTCCTCCAACCACTCTCCAGGCGTCTTTTCCGGCGCTTCATCTCCCTCAGCTCCTCAGAAAGCCAAGGAGCCAGGTGAGTTCGGTGCCAGGTCAGAGGCCGCAAAGGCACGACGTGGTCCAAAGCCCCAGCAGCCGCACTATCCCAGGCGGCCACCAAGTCTTCAGCCGAGTCATGAGCCAGAGTCTCAGGAAATGGCCCAAGCTCCTTCTGGAACCTATCTGGTTCCATCAGGCGCCTGGGGCGGAACCACCTAGTCGGCTCCGCCTCCCTGCGGCGGGGTGTAGCGGCTAGAAAGTCCAGTCGAAGGAGAGAGTGGTCCGACCATGACAAGGGTTCAATAATTATATGCCCTATATCAAGGCCACTCAACCACTGACCAGAGACAAAAATTAAGTCCAGGGTGTGTCCGCCCGTGTGAGTGGGGCTGTGAATTAACTGAGTCAGGTCCATGGCCGTCATGGAAGCCATGAACTCCCGAGCCACCTCAGACGTTTCACCGATGTACGGCAGGTTGAAATCCCCCAAGACCAAGAGTCTGGGGGTATCAACCGCCACCCCAGCTATCACGTTGAGCAGCTCAGGCAGGGCTGTTGCCACGTGGCAGGGAGCCAGGTACGTGATCAACAAGCCCATCTGAACTCCGCGGCCCCACTTCACAAGGAGGGACTCACACCCAGCTATCTGTGGTACAGTGGTCTCCCTCGGCTCAAGACCTTCTTTTATGATAACCGCCACCACCACCCCCCCGCCCCTGCCCTGAGCTCTTGGCTGATGAAATGCACGGAAGCCTGGTGGGCACATATCCACGAGGGGAACACCCCCCTCCTGGCCCAACCAGGTCTCCGTAATCCCTGCCAGGTCCGCTCCCCCCTCCTGAACAAGATCACAAATGAGGGGGGCTTTATTTACCACGGACCTGGCATTGCACAGCAACAGCCGGAGACTCGGGCTCTGAGAGTCTGGACAACCTGGAAAGCGAGAAGGGCTATGGGGACCGGGGCGCACCACCGCTCGGAGATGGCGAGTGTGCGCCCCCCTCACATGATATGGTCCCCTGCACCTGCCATATCTGCCCCTCCCACTCAGCGTGTTGATAGCAAAGCCCTCAACAGAATGAACATCGATGTTCTCCCTGCCCCCGGAATCTATACCCCCCGCGGCCCCACTAACAGCCGGGCCAGATCCCTCCTCCTGTGGGTTTACCCCCACACCCACATAACCCTCCCCCTTCCCAGAACCCCTTAAAATTCTATCTACAAATTTCCCCAAGAAACCCCTCAGACCCCTTTTTGCTACATGCCGCCTCTCGGGGCTCCAAAGCCCTCATAAAGGTAGGCCCTCGATAGAGTGGAGGGCCATGCCTGCGAGAGGGGGGAATCTCGCAGAATCAGAAGTTCTGCCAATGAATACATTTAATACTCAGGGGAAGTCCATGGCAGGGGGTTAATCAAGATGATCCAAGATTCCGGCAAAAAAGGGATATCCACTCAGGTTCAGTCAATAAACTCCACTGCTCTCTCACCACAGTGGATAGAGTCTTAAGCCATTTCGGACCAGATGTCCACACCAGCCGCCCTCTCACGGAAGCTGGGAAGGGCCAAGAGACAGCAGTCTTAGTCCGACTCCACGCTAGACTTGAAAACCAGGGTGAATTCCTCAACAGTTGGGAAGCAATCCATAACGATCACCAATCCGCAGGAAACTGCTGGCCAAGGGGATGTTTCGATGACTACATTTAGGCGAGAAGGGGCTATAAAAAAGTCCATGGGAGGCAGATAACACAATTGATTCGGGGTCCAGATGATAAATAATCATGAGGCCAGTGAGCCACATCCACTCAAAGCAAACTGGCTAGAGATCTTTCCAGCCTATGGGACAATAAAACAATAATAGCTCTACTTCACCCCCAATCAACACGAAGGGGAGGGGGAGCCTCTGAAACGACCAGAGCTGGGCCCTTTCCAAGTGGGTCCCCTTTCCATGGCTGCTTCAGGTAGTCCCAAATGATCCATATTAACGTTGGTGGCATAGTTAATATAGTGCCCCATGCTCTCACCAATGGAGGCCTCCTGCCTCTCTTCGCCCGCTCTGGCGTCCTCTTTTGCAGCCTGGCGTCCTCTTTTGCAGTCGTAAAATTTATAAAATTCAGTGCCTTCTTTTTCCTTTAATTCTTTTGTCAACCTATCCATTTCCGCACATTGTGTTATCTTATCTTTTATCTCTTCTTCTGATGGGATTTTTTCCGATTTCCAATTGCTAGCATATGTTATCCGTGCCGCTATTAAAATATGTATTAGCAGATATTTTATTTCTTTGGGGTAAGATTTGGTAAAAATTCCTAATAGAAAAGTTTCAGGTTTTTTATCAATTTGTAGTTTGGTAATTTGTTCTAACCATTTCTTGATGTTGGACCAGAATTTCTTAGCCACCGGGCACGTCCACCAAAGGTGATAGAATGTGCCTTGTGGATTCTTGCATTTCCAACACTCCGAACTGATTTTCAGATTTATTTTGGCCAGCCTTGTTGGCGACATATGCCACCTATAGAACATCTTTAGCTGGTTTTCCTTGTATGCCGCCGCCAGGGTAGTTTTTGTGTTCATTTGCCAGAATTCTTCCCATTTATCCAATTCTATTGAGTATTTGAAATTCTGCATACATTTAATCATTGTGTGTTTAACTATTTCCTCTTCCATCTTATACCTTAACAAAAGTTTATAAATTTTACTGATTAGTTTCTCTCCAGAGTCTAACAAGATGATATCTAATTCCTGCTTTTCTTTACATATCTGGTATTTTTTTATGTGTTCCTTGTATTTGGATTGTATCTGTGTAAAGGTCCACCAATCAGTTTCCTTATTTAACTCTGTTTCCAGTTGCTGTTTGGATTTCAGCTTTCCTTGATGATCAATTAATTCTTTATATCTGATTATATTTTTAGAATCTGATAAATTTGGGTGTTTTAAGGCTTCTGAGGGTGAGAACCATAACAGGATTTTTGTGTATTGTTGTTTTTTTAGTTTTTAACCAAATTAGTAATAAAGCATGTCTAAGTGTATGCCTTTTGAAACAGGTGTGGGACTTGTATTTTTCTTCCCATAAAAAGGAATGCCAGCCCGCTTGCAGATCGTGACCTTCAATGGATAATATTGTTATTACTTAGTTCCATCCATTCTTTAATCCATACTATTCCTGCTGCTTGGTGATAAAGTTCCCAATCCGGGAGTGCTGTTCTTCCTTTTTCCTTGACGTCTTGGAGTAGTTTTAGTTTTATTCTAGGTCTTTTTCCCTGCCAGATGAATTTAGAAATAATCTTGTTTAAGTCCACAAAAATTTTTTTCCCTAAATTAATTGGAGCCACCTGAAATAAATACAACAATTTTGGTAATATATTCATTTTGCTAATGGAGATTCTACCCATAAATGAAATTTGCAATTTTTTCCAATTATCCAAATCTTTTTTTAACTGTATAATTAATTTATCATAGTTGTTTTCTTTTATGGAAGATGTTCTTGATGACAGCCATATACCTAAGTATTTAACTTTGTTAGTCACTTGAATTTGTACATTTTTTTCCAATTCTGTCTGCTGAGTTTTCATCACATTTTTAACTAGTAATTTGGACTTATTTTTATTTATCTTTAACCCTGCCACCTCTCCGTAATCTTCTATCTTTTTAAGGAGTTTTGGTATTGATTCTAGAGGCTCTTCTGCTATGAGTACTAAGTCATCGGCAAAGGCCTGGGTTTTATACTCTTCTTGTCTCATTTCCCTAATTTTTTTTAACAGAATCTCCAACGATAGAATATACAATAAAGGGGAAAGTGGGCAACCTTGTCTGACCCCTTTTGTTATATTAATTTGGTCGGTCATGTCCTCGTTCACAATTACCTTCGCTGATTGTTTTGTATACAATTTCCCTATAATATTTTCCAAATTTAGTCCCAATTGCATATTTTTTAACTGTTCTTTTAAAAATTCCCAATTTAAATTATCAAAGGCTTTTTGGGCATCAAGGAAAACCAGCGCAGATTGTTTCTCCAGATGGGCTTCGTAATATTCAAGCGTGTTTAATATTACTCTCATGTTATTTCTAATTTGGCGACCCGGTAGAAATCCATTCTGGTCCGAATGTATGTAGTTATTCAATACTTTTTTGAGTCTGCTAAGATTATGGCAAACACTTTTTAGTCAGTATTTAGTAGAGATATTGGTCTGTAGTTCTGAATTTGTTGAGGATCGGTGTCTTCCTTATGAATGATAGTGATTATTGCCTCTGTCCAAGTCTGTGGGATTTCCGCTTTCTGTAGGGCCTCATTGAATACCTCTAACATGTTCTCTCCTATAATTCCCTGTACTGACTTATATAATTCCCCGAGAAGTCCATTCGGTCCCGGAGTTTTATTGTTTTTAAGTTTTTTCAACGCAGTGTCCAGTTCCAACATAGTTATTGGTTTATTTAATGCATCTCTTTGTTCATCTGTGATAGGAGGCATATCCGATCTTTGTATATAATGTTTTATCTTTTCTGCATCTACTTCTTCTTGTTTATATAATTCTGTGTAGAATGTCTGGACAATTTCTTTCTTCTCTTTCCTACTATAATGAATTTCCCCTTTTGAGTCTCTGAGTTGGTATATCATTCTTTTGTCTCTATTCTTTTTCAATTTGTAGGCCAGCCATCTTCCCGTTTTATTCACAAATTCAAAATAGTTCTGCTTGGCCATCTTTATTTTCTGTGCTAATTCTTTTTGGTTCAACAGATTTAAGTTATGTTTTATTTCTTTCCATTTTTCTTTTATGGTTTTATTTTGGGGGTAACATTGAAGTTCGAGTTCTATATTTTTTAAGTCTTCCTGGAGCTTATTTAGTTGTTGTTTTCTCTCCTTATTCTTTCTCCCTGTATAGGCTATGATCAGGCCTCTTATAAATGCTTTTGCAATATCCCATGTATTCTGAATGGAAGTATCCTCTTTCTGGTTTATTTTAAAGAACCAACCTAATTCTTTTTCTAGCATTTCTTTAAATTCCAATTGTTTGCAAATTCTTTGATTCATTGTCCATCGTTTAAATCTTTTCGCTCCTCTCCAAGTTAGCAATATAGGGTTATGGTCTGCCCATTGATTCACTTCTATGTCTATTTTTTCCACCCCATTTCTAATACTTGTGGTCATCCACGCCATATCGATCCTAGACCAAGATTGATGGGGCTGGGAATAGAAAGTAAATTGGTACTGGTCTTCATGGGTCTCCCTCCAGACATCTCTCAGGTTTAATTCCTTGGCCATTTCAAAAAATTCTTTGGGAAGAGTCTCTTTTTTAAAAAAATCTTTTTTCCAGTTTTGTAATCTTTTTTCACATCTACTATTGCGTTGTAGTCGCCAATTAAACAAACATCTTCGTATTCCAGCTCAACTATTTTGTTACGTATTCCCTTGAAAAAGTCCTGTTGATTTTGGTTCAGGGCATAAATTACTACGAGCAATATTTTCCTTTTTTCCAATATTAATTCAATCATAACTGTTCTGCCATCTTTGTCTGCATATATTAATGTCGAGAGAATCCAATCTTTAACATATACCGCCACTCCTTTATTCTTTTTTGCGGTCAGCGATGTATATAACTTCCCTAATTTGGAGTTTTCTAGAATCTTTTGATATCTTTTTTTTATGTGTACTTCCCGAAGACACGTCACATCCGCTCCTACTTTCCGTAGTTTAGTAAAAATGTGGGATCTTTTTTTTTTGTGCATTCAAGCCGTTTATATTAACAGAAAAAAGTTTCAGGGCCTCTTCCATTATCTAGTGTGGCTGTTTTTTTGCATTCCTTGTCTCCATCCGTGTTTTCATCCTCGCCCCTTCTTTCTCCTCTCTTTCTTTCTCCTGCCTTATCCTTACTTCTTTCTCTAGGGATGACTCTGATAAAGTTTCTTCTTGGCTTCTACTTTCTAGTTCCTCTTTACTGTCTTGGCCTTCCTTCTGATTGAAGTGTGCCTCATAAAACTCTCTTGCTTTCTCTAGTGTGTCCAGTTTGTATTTTTTTTCTTCCCATGTTACCAGGATCCCTTCTGGTGTTAGCCATCTGAAGGCTATTTTATGTCTATTCAACTGGTTAGTAAGGAATTGATACTGTTGTCTTTGACTCCTAATTCTTCGGGGTATCTGTTTTAGAATAATAATTTCTTTGCCCTTATATGTCAATGTCCCTCCTCTAGATTTCATATACACCTCATCTCTAATTGATCTTTTAGAAAATTTCACATGTACCTCTCTCGCCAATCAATGCTTTCTTATATAATTTGTCTGGACGCGGTAAGTTTCCTCTAATTGTTCCTGTATATCCTGTTTGTCTTTTTCTACTATTTCTGCTATTATTTCTGCCATCTTTCCATCAAGGTCTTCTTCTTTTTCTTCTGATATATTTTGATATTGCAGAAAATAAGAGGCTTTTTCCATTTCGAGAATTGCTAGAGAGTCGGACAATTCTTTGTTTATTTGGGCTGTTTTCTGTTCCATTTTCTCTACTTTCATTTCTACTGAGTCTATTTTAACTTCTGCTTTCGTAATTCTTTGTTCATTTTCAGTTATTGATTTTTGAATATCTCCAATTCTATCATTCATATTTTTGATATCACCTCTAACTTCTCCAATTTCATTTCTAATTTCTGTATGGAGCGATCTCATTTCTTCCTGATTCTCTGCCATTTTTTGTGTTTTTAAGAGCGTTTCCTGTATCATGGAAAACATGCTTTGCATCGTATCTAATGTCATTTCCGTTTTCCCTTTCTTCTTATCTTTTACCACCATGCTATCTAATGTTTTTTGTTGAATAGGTGATGCTGCCGCTGTTGACATATTTACAGCTGGTTTTTTTAACTGTTTTTGTTATAGTGGAAGTTGTTGACATCTTTAATACTCTAGAGAAACTTTCCCAGGCTAACATATAATATTTATATGCTATTCTACTATCCTCTGATTCTTTAGTTTCTACAGCAATTTTTTCTTATTATTATCAACTGTCACTCCTTAAACACACCTTAATCCCCCAATATTCGTTAATTACACAGCTAACTTACTATATCAACAATTATTTTTCAATTATTCATGCAATCAATTCATTAAATTATCCCCTCTGATTTGCAATCTCAATCAAAAATTCTTAATTAATCTTAAATAAATTTCATTCAATCCCCTTCCTCTTTTTACTCAGATTTATAAAGCTATAACACAATCAACAATTAAAGTTCATGACTTAAATAGGTTAAGAAATAAATGAAAAGATAATTAGATTAGCAAATAAGTAGATAAATGAGTTTTCAAGTATGAGTTATCAGATTGGAAATCTACACGATTTAAATTGACAGAAATATATCCACTATCACTTTTAAATATCTAAGAAATTACTCTCTTTACAAATATATAAAATATACCACGAGTCAAAATTTGATAAATGAGAAAAGTTCTCAAGGTTCACTCCCCTTCTTTTTTCCTCGTACTTAACGTTTTAGTCCAGTGTTTGGTTCAATCCCTTCTGTAGGTCTAATATGGCTACTCCTGCTGCCATTCAGAATGACTTTTCTTCCTTTCCGTTTTATCACAATAGTCCTCAATAACACCAGTAAATAATTTAGCGTTCAACCACTGCTTTAAGTTTCCAAGTTCTTTCTAATTGTCTTTGGGCTTCTCCTTTTATGTTTATTCCACCTCCGCCTAATTTCTTTACAGTGTCTTAGAGTTCCAAGTTCGCTGATTTTCCCTTAGTCACTTCGTGAGGATCTTTTTCACTCACTGCCACTGTAACTTAATATATGCGCTCCTCTCGTGAATCGACGCCACCAACTAATTCCTCCGATCGCGCTCCTTCTCCTCCGCTTTCCTCTCGCCTCCCCTCGTCGCAGGGAATCTCCGCTCCACACTGTCACTCGAAACCGCTTTTCTATCAATAGCTTCGCTCTAGACGGCCGCCATCGCTCCTGTCCGCCCTACGAGCGGACTTTTTCCTTGATAGATTGGGGGGGGGGGTTGTCCTGATTCCTCTCCAACGCTAGAGCTATGTCCAGAGGCTTTGGCACTTCCCCTCTTTTTTTCCGATCTCTACGGGATCAGAAAAGCCCCTGAAGAGCTTCTATCGATGAATATTGGGGTTCCAGAGACGGCAGTGGCCGTTCCTCCCCCCTCTCATGATGACGTCACCGCCGGAAGTCCCCCTAAATTTGTTACTTTTGATGTCCATTCTTGAATAGTAGGCAAATCTTGCTTCTTCCAGTACTGTGCCACCAACAATCTTGCTGCAGTTATTAAGTTCAAAATCAAATTAGTCTCTATAACCATACAGTCCATGACTAGTCCCAACAGAAACAGCTGTGGAGTAAACTTTATCCTCTTTTTAAGAATATTTTGAATAATCCACCATACTTTTATCCAGAATGCTTTAACCTTTTTACATGTCCACCATATATGAAAATAAGTAGCATCATCACAATCACATCTCCAACATTTAGATTGTAAATTCGGATACATACAAGATAATTTTTTGGGATCTAAATGCCATCTATAAAACATTTTGTAAAAATTTTATCTTAAATTTTGCGCTTGCATAAATTTGACATTTCTAACCCATATTTTTTCCCAGGTTTCCATCATTATTGGTTGTTCAAAGTTTTGCGCCCATTTTATCATGCAATCTTTAACTAACTCTGTTTCCGAGTCTATTTCTATCAGTATATTATACAACCTTTTAAAATGCATTTGACTTTGGTCTCTGATTTGTTTTACCAAATCTTCATCACTTTGTATGATACCAATTTTCTGATCTCTTCTCCATCTGGCTTGTAATTGTACATACTGGAACCAAGTTTGAATTATCTTTTCCTCTTTTAATACATTCAAAGGTTTTAATTTTAATATACCTTCCTCTTTATTAAGAATTTCTTTATATGTAATTACATCCTGTCTTTTTTCTATACTTATATTCTCTATCGCGTGCCTGGGTATAGTCCATATGGGTATCTTGTCATTTAATTTATATTGATATTTCTTCCAGACACGCAATAAAGCATTCCTCAATATATGACTTTTAAATATCCTGTCCACCTTTTTGTCATACACTAAATAGGCATGCCAACTATATACCAAATCATATCCTTCAATATTCAGAATCCTTTCGTTTGTTAAATTAGTCCAATCACTAATTGCTGATAAAACAGCTGCTTCATAATATAGTTTTAAATTGGGCATTTTCAAGCCTCCTCTTTCTCGTGTATCCTGCATTATTTTTAATTTTATCCTTCATTTCTGCCCAAACAAATTTATTAATACCTTTCTGCCATTCTTCCAAATTAGCATCCTTTTAAAGTATCGGTATCATTTGAAAAAGAAATAAAAATTTAGGTAAGACATTCATTTTTACTACTGCTATTCTACCCAACAAAGACAATTGTAATTTTTTTCCAGTTATCCATCTCTACCTGTATTTTGTGCCATAACAATTCGTAATTATACTTATATAATTTCCCATTCGATGTTGCAATATAAACTCCTAAATACTTAACCTTTTTCACTATTTCACATCCCATTACTCTTTCTAGTTCTTCTTTTTGATTTGTTATCATATTTTTAACTATCATCTTTGTTTTCCCAATATTTATTTTGAACCCCGATATTTAACCATACTGATTAATTATCTCCATCAAACCTATGGCTGATTTCACTGGTTGAGTTAAGGTTACAACCAAATCATCTGCAAATGCATGCACTTTATAGTCATAATGTCTAATCTCAATTCCCTTTATCTTCTCTGAATTACCTATTTTATTCAGCAACAATTCCAAAGTTAATATAAACAATAATGGGGATAAAGGACACCCCTGTCTTGTTCCTTTTTCAATTTTAAAGATTTCTGTTAAACTACCATTAATTATTGAGCTGTCTGTTCCTGATATATTGCCTTAACAGATTGTGTAAAATAGTCCCCAAATTGCATCTTCTGCACCAATTTCAATAAAAACTGCCAATTCACTTGATCAAAAGCTTTTTCAGCATCCAAAAATGAGCACCGCAGGGATTTGGTTGTTCCTTTCCAAATACTCCAGTAGATTAACAATTTGTCTTACATTATTTTTCATTTGTCTCCCTTGTATAAAACCAGATTGATCATTATGAATCATTTGCTGCATTACCGACATTAACCTGTTTGCTAGTATCTTGGCAAAAATCTTATAATCTGTATTAAGTAATGATATAAACCTATAATTCTTTGGATGTGTATGATCTTGGACTTCTTTCGGGATTAGGGAAATAAAGGCTGTTCTCCATGACGGTGGTACCCCTCCTCCCAATTGTATTTTGCTAAATAATTCCTTAAGGGGTTCAACCATTTCCAATTGTAAATGTTTATAATACACAGCCGTCAATCCGTCTGTACCAGGAGCTTTACCAACTTTTAACTGTTTAATTGCCAGGAGAATTTCCTCCTCTACTATTGGTTGATTCAACCTTTCCCTTTGTTCCTCCGAAACTATAGGAATATTCTCCTTATCCAAATATCTATCTATATCTACACCTTGTATTTTATCTTCAGTATACAAACTTGTATAAAATTCTAAAAAAGCCCTTTTAACCATTTTAATCATATTCTGTTGATAAATCTCTTTTCCTTTATAATTTATTTTCTCTATAATACAGGATTTCTGTTTTTTCCTCAACATATATGCTAGCCATCTACATGGCTTATTTGCATTACAAAAAGTATTATGTTTAGCATATTGCAAATTAGTTGCCACTTGATCTGAAATCAACATATTAAACTGCCCTCGTAATAAAGTAATTGCTTCTTTAGTTTCTTTATTATTTTTAATCCCCTATGTATCATCCTCTATTTTAATTGCCATCTCCTATTTTCTATTTTTATTACTCCAAAAACCTTCCTGTTTTTATCCAAAAATCATATATACCTTTAGGCTTTTAAACTTTACATTTCAGTTAATTACATTTAAATTTATCCACTTTATTTCTTCTTTTTCTTCCTTTTCCTATCTGTCCATAAATGTTCCATTTCACATCATCTGTTCAAGTTGAGAAATTCTGTATGTCCCTTTAAAGCTTTTATAATGTCTGTTCCAAGCGTGATGTATCAACTTCCTGTGTTTGGTTGCTGCGCCACACCTAAATTTTGTTTGCTGAGCCATTGTTATAAACATCCAAAATATTCTTTCTTTCTTCTTTCTTAAAATAATCTGGGACAGAATAGGAATCTCCAAAATCCATGTATCTAATGTTAATTTCAAATAATCCAAAGTAAAAAGCCATTTAAAATGTTTCTTTTCCAAACAGAAAGAGAAATCTCTTCAATCCACTTTCCTGCTTAGTCACTGCAGACTCCATGGCTATTTTGTAGCCATCCATCTGTCTATCTTCATTAGCTTCATTTACTTTCAGAGGTGTTAGCTCCCAAAGAAGCATTTCTCCAATCCACTCCAATTCAAGGCAAAGTCAATTTTCAAAATTATTAATGCCAATTCTTCCAAGTCAAATTTACAGAAACAAAGTTTAATTCCGGTCTTTTCCCATTTTTTTCCCCTTTCAGTCTTTAAGCCCCGCAGCTCAGCAGCCACTTTTTGCATTTGGGGTCTTATTTTTTTAAAAAATCCTAATAAATGTGTTGTGTTGCCTGGGTTGGTGTCACTCACCCGGCTTTGAGATATTTGCTCTTTCTTCTTCTTCCTCCAGCACAATCCTTGTTCCCAGTTGCCGTGGTTTCAGGACAGCCGCCATGGCTGCCGTTCCACTGCCGCTGGTGTGAAGGAAAAGCCTACAGCACCGAGGAACCTGCCCATTACTCTCGGCCGCCCAAGGGGTTCCTTCTTGTCCCCTTTCCCTGCAAGACAGGAGAGGTCCAAAGACCTGTCGGCGGTAGCTTGGCAGATGGGATTTGGCAAAGCTCTGCAGAGCTTGCCATTTCCCCATCTGTGTCCCCGTGGCACCAACCGGAAGTCTGGCCCAGTCTTTCTTAATATGGGCACAAAATATCTGCTGGGGCAGGGAGACGGAGTCTGCTTTCTGTCTCTAAAAAAAACATCTTTCTCCATTTCTCATTTAGGGAAATATAATATTCTGCCTTTTTTAATATTCCTCAAACTATTTCATTCTTCTAGGAGGGGGGTGGCTTCCCACTAAAGTAAATAAAAGTGAATAAAATAATAATGGGAATAAAGTAAATGGGAATAAAAGTGAATAAAGTAGGAATCATACAGAGTCAGTTACATGAACCCTGAAGGACACTCTTTGTTCACTTTTATTATAAGGGAGAAAGGGTCAGTTAAAGGACACTCTTTATTCACATTATTATAAGGAAGAAAAGGGCTTGGAGATTATATTAAAAATCAGCTAAAACCCATTATTGGTAAATATATCTTCTGATGAGGAAAGCTCAGCTAGCTACCAAGGAAGGACAAGCCATATGGAAAACATTTGATGGGCATCACTGTCAAAGACACAAAGATATGTATGTTACAAAAAGTCACTTATGACCCAAGGATAGCAGTAAATTTCCCATTAGCAACTACAAGCACTTAAGGAAGGTTGTTTAAACTAAGATAATCTTATAAACCAAAAACAATGGTTTACTAATGGTTTAGTAATTCGGAAATGCCAATTATCATATAACAAGTGTATGTTAACCATATATAGAAAATGTATGAGCTCATGTTAACCATATATGGAAAATGCATGATCTCACCGAATCCTTTGTCTTGGAAACATATATAAACTGTCTATCAGAGCTGTTTTCTTTGTTCAAAGTTTCAGGTACAAATTTGGCTTTGAACCTCCGGAAATAAACTCTCTCTGGCTGACCCAGGAACGTTGTTTGGTCCCTTCATTCCACAACACCACAACAGATAAACCTCCAGGTGACCTTAACGACTCGCTAAAAGAATGCAAATGACCAGCTGTCTGCAAGTAGTATAAATCCTTCCATTCCCCACCATCCAGTCAGAGTTGAAGAAGCTTCTTGGATGAGAAGTCAAACGTCTTCAAAGAAAAACCAGAAAGTCCAGTTGCCTCTTGAAAAAGCACCTTTGGGACAACCATGACCTGGATGACTGAGAATCTCCTCTCCTCTCCTCTCCTCTCCTCTCCCTTCCATCTATATCTCATTCACTTCCCCTCCCCTCCCCTCCCCTGAAGGATTCTATAGAACGTCCAAGGTTTGTTTCTCAGGAAGAAAAAAACTTTAATTCTTAATGCATTATTCTTGTGTGAAGAAGTTGTGAAAACCAACCCAGAGACCCAAAAACGACATCCCACAGCTGAAGAGTGAACTATCACCACTGAAGCCGCTTCAAGAAACGCACGTGAAATCCACGGACCTGCCACTTTACTGAGTGGATATAAACGAGGCCGTCAAATCAGCATCTTGTGTTGTGGTTAATTGGAGTCCGAATCGCACAACTCCTTTTTCTCTGGAAGTACGAAGAGCTCCTCTAGTTCCCGGGTCTACCCACGCTCCGTGTTGTGCAACCCTCAAGAAACAGCCAGGGAGATGGAGAATCACGCAGACCTGAGGAAGAAGCTGACACACCTGCCAGAAAAGGGGTGGTTTTCCACTCCGGAAAGGAAGTGACGCCTGCCCATGGTTCCCGGAAGCGCCTTGCTCCTGTGTGAGAGAAGGCAAGTGGTGGGGCTCCATGAGAGCGAAAGGTAAAGAGTGGCCTCGAACGTGGGAGAGGGGAGTCGCGTGGTATCCACCGGGCGAGGATAGAGATTATAGCGGCTGGACTCCCGGTTCCCCACGTCGCAGGCTCTCGGACAAATTTGGGAAGTAAAGCTGCGCTCCCTCTCACTAACCAGCTTAGGGTCTTAGACTCTTGCATCCCGTGTTGGTTTACTCGGGAGTCGGAGGGTTTTCTGAACTGTACTGGATATAGTACTGGAAAGGATTGGGACTTTTGAGCAGGGAGGATCCCCAGAATATTCCTCCGAATCGTTGCGGGGAGGGGGGGGGATTTCCCAATAGGGATAATGAAATTTTGGCCCTGCTTTAGGATAGGGTCAGGAGCGAGTGAAGATGTGATTCTAACCGTTTGGTAGACCAACTAACAAGTTGGAGGAAATGTCAGAATTTCCAATAAGGGGCAGATTGTTAGCTTGGAGGAAGGTCAGACGTCCCCAAAAGTTTGCTTTGAGAATTTACTGGAGCAAAAAACCTATAAAAGACTAAACTAGAAATCCGGAAACCCCAGATTTTAACCTCACCTCCCTCATGAAAGTTACACAAACATTGCAACTTTAATGCCAGCATTCATAGAGAGTATGTTAAGATAATAATTTGGGGCATCATAGCTGAGAATTTGCCCTTGGATTTAAAGAAGGAATCCCTGAAGCGTTTAGTTTTTAAATGATCATTTTTGGCGGTAATGGTAATTAGGTTTTTAAAGATTTATTTGGTTGATGTATGCTTACATTAGTGTAAGGTAGGGTAAAAGAATAAATGCATTAACTGGATGTACAAGGGTTTTTATATATTTTTTCCTGGGTGTGCATGTTTCCTCAAATTTCTTTGTCATAGCTACCCAGAATCCTGCATATCTAAGTACCCCTGCAATCTTTTTCTGACTTTTTGCAGAGAAAGTTTTGCAGTAAGAGGGTTGTTGTTGTTTAGTTGTTCAGAAAATGTTGTTTAACTTTTACACTTCAACAATTTCTATGGGTTTCCCATCTCTAAAAGGTAGGAAAGCAAAATTCAGTGATATAACTGAGGAGATCTGAAGTTGCAAAACCTGTTTTGAGCTCTGTATGTGGCTTTGGGCCACGGGTTGCTCGTTCTTATTTTAGCACTATTTAAAGCCCCTGAACATAAAGGAGGAAACCCTTACCAACATGTTGAAAACTATATTAGATAAGATAACCTTTATTGTCATACTTTACTGTGAGCACACTGGCACACATTAAAAATGAAATTCGGTTGCCTGTTCTCAAAATACACACACACACACACACACACAACATACATATACACATTCTATATACATACATATACACATGCTATATACATATACATACACACACACATATGTATATTAATCACTGTCCATTTTGAATACATAGTGGAAAGAGGAAACTTGAGAGTTCATAAGGTTGATATTATATGGAACAAAGCTGTGACTGAATCTAGATGTTCTGCTTCAGATACCACGAAGCCGCCTCCCAGAAGGTAACAAGGAAAACTGGTCATGGAGAGGATGTGTAGTATCCCTGACAATACTGCAGACCCTGCTCAAGCAGCGCTTATATGCTATGTCCCGGATAGAAAGAAGTGAACTTCCAGTCATCTTTTCTGCCATCCTCACCACTCTATGCACTGCCTTTCTGTCCAAAGCAGTAATGCTTCCAAACCAGACAGTAATGCAATATGACAGGATGCTCTCAATTGTCCCTCTATAGAAAGTGGTAAGGACAGGAGAAGGAAGATGTGCTTTTCTCATGGAGCACAGAAAATGCAGGTGCTGCTGTGCTTGCTTCACCAGTGGCTCACTGTTGAGCGACCAAACTAACCTCATTAGCTGCACACCCAGAAA
This sequence comes from Coluber constrictor foxii, assembly GCA_038048745.1. NCBI lineage: Eukaryota > Metazoa > Chordata > Lepidosauria > Squamata > Colubridae > Coluber > Coluber constrictor. The sequence continues at coordinate 41,882,285 of CM075966.1, read as the reverse complement.
CTTGATGCTGCTAACCACCTCCACAGTTGAATCATTAATACACAGAGGTGTGTGGATATGCCTGCCTTTTCGGAAATTGACAATGATCTCTTGTTTTTCCTATGTTTAAAATGAGGTTGTTTTTATTACACCAGTTCACCAAACCCTCTACCTTGCGGTAAGCACCCTCATTGTCATCCTGAATAAGGCCCACTACTGTTGCATCATCCGCATACTTCACAATATGGTTGGTAGCAAACCTTGCACAACAGCCATGGGTCAACAGGGTGAACAACAGCGGATTTAGGACACAGCCTTATTAGTGAGTCAAATGGCCTTAAACCCTTCACATGTAAAGGATTGTGGTGTGTAACAAAATAAGGGAATTTGCTAATAACTTCTTTCTCTTTCTGTTTCAGGTTACATTTTACCTTCAGACAGTAATTTGGTCACCTCCTTCCTAATAACTGCTGCTGTGCCCCCTCCATAAACCCTGCTATGTGGTTGCTTGTTAGCTGAATAACTTCCTCATAGTGGTGGGAAAGGTGAGACACTTTAAGGACAACTTCCCCTCCTTTGCATAATGTTCTCATGGAATGTTTGGTGTAGCCAAATAGCTGTATGAGGATCAGTAACAGTTTTGGAAAAGAAGTTCAGGGGAGAGGAAGAAGCAGCTTTTGACAGTGGATAAATGATGAAAGGGAGGTTGGGGTACCATTCTTATTCAGTACAGAAGGACAAAAAGCATTCTGCCCTATTTCCATTAAGACAGCCTTCAAAAGTGAGGGAGCATTTGAAAGTTACAGCAACTATTTGACATACTGTAGGAAGGTACAAAAACAAAAGATGTGAGGAGCTGTTAGTATAGGATGAAAATAGGAACCTTTTTTCATTTTTGTATCCTCCCAGAAAAAAATATATTAACAGTTGTATCCTAGTAGAAGGTGCAAGCAGAGTTACATGTAAGTGGAAATTTTACTTTTATCTCCTTTTTCTGTTTGATATCCACCACCCCTCCCCACCCTCCTAGTCTCTGTATCATTTCTTTTCCACCCAGTGGGAAAGGCAAACATTCCTTTTGTCAGATGTGATTTGCTTATTTGTGGAGGTCTTTGAAATTTAGTTGAGAGTACACATGGCCCTAGATCACAGTTTCCTTGTCGCTGGTATAAGGCAATGTATGAAGACTTGTGCTATATCAAGCCAAAGGCAATCTAGTAACATATTTCTAAAATGGTCTTGCCACAAGCAATGTATGAAGAAACAACTCATTTCTGCTGTTGCCCCCAACAACTGGAATCCACTGATGTGCTTCTCCAAACATGGATATTCCATGGAGCCATCATGGATAAGAGCTGTTCATCTGTCCTCAGTAAATTGGTTATTTAAAGATGCACTTGGGTGCATCTGGACTCTTTCCTATCAGGCAGGGGAGCACAACTTCTGAGGTAAAGCACTTTTCCCAGGACAAGCCAGGGAACAGTAGGACTTTTGTCTTTCCCAAGGAAATGAAAGAGGAGTGAAGAAGCTGAGCTCCAAGGGACTGTTTTATTGTCTGATTCGAGAGCTAGCTATGTAATGCTGCTGTGGCTCATGCCCTGAGATGGCCAAAACAGGCATGGATGAACCTCAGTTATCACAAGGTAAGCCTAATGAAAACCACCAGATGGCCCACTGCTGAACAAGCAAGATAAGCTTTTTGGAGTTTAACTTTGGTTTCCTACTTTTTTTTTTTTTTGAAAAAAAAAACAGTCTATGGGGATGCTACTTCACAGGTCAAAAATGAGCGGTCAACAGCAAAGACAGAGTCTCAGAATGCTGTGAAAATTGAAGCAATTTGCACAGATGATGGCGAGAGTTCTGCGCACAGCATTGGTGAGCAAGAGAGTCCATCCAGCAATCTGAACTGTACTAGAAAGGAGAAGGTTTTGGGGGAAATTGTTATTACAGGTAGTCCTCGAGTTACAACCATAATGTAGCCTCCCCATCACAGTTTTAACTTGTGATGGTCAAACATCAGGTCACCCATATGACCAACCCGATTTTACTTTTTTTTTCAGCAGCTGTTAAGTGACTACCGTGGTAGTTAAATGAATTTGCTAAAAACAGGAAGTAAATGACGGTTTTCTGCAAAACCATTGTAAAATGTCACATGACCACAAGATGCTGCAAACAGCCATAAATGTGGCCCAGTTGCTAACTACATGAAGTGTGGTCATGTGACTGTGTGTGTGTGTGTTTGTTGGAACTTCAAATCCTTCTTTTAAATACCCCCAGGGAGGTCCATTGTAACTTTGAAGTGACCAATCATAAATCAAGGGCTGCCTGTATAGATATAGTAAGGATTTGGAACAAAAGTCCATGTGTTGATATGTTTGAAATGTTTGCGTGTTGCGTTTCAGTATGGAAATTCAGTATGTAAAGGCAACTAGATGAGAAGGCAACAGAGTCATAGTTAGAGCCGTGGTGACGCAGTGGTTAGATTGCAGTATTGCAGGCTAATTTTGCCAACTTCGATTCTCACTAGCTCAAGGTTGACTCAGCCTTCCATCCTTCCAAGGTCAGTAAAATGAGGACTCAGATTGTTGGGGGCAATATGCTGACTCTGTTATGACCCAGGTTGCCTAGGCTGAGGCAGGCATCGATAGAGTCGTTTATTGCCCTGATTAAAGGCCACAACAAACGGCCCTACAACGGCTGGTAAGGCTCCACCCCACACTACCCTGAAGGCAGCCACCCTCAGTCCCCCAAACAAAAGCCAGTAATAAAGTCCAAAGAGAAGGTGCAAGCTCACGGGGCAAGGTCCAGAGTCAAGGTACAAAGGCCAAAGGCAAGTCCACAGGGCAAAAGCAAGGCACAGGCAGGAGCACAAGTCAAAGCCAGGGGAGTGTAAGACCAAACAAACAATCGTTCCTGACAAAGACAACTCCCCCGTCCCCAACTTCTCCTTAAGTCAACCCACACCAGGTGTTCCTTGTGAGGAGGGACGGGGCGACCTTCACCCGAGGAGCCTCGCAGCCCTCCTTTGAGCTTGCCTCTGCTCTACTTGCCATGCATTACTATAATTCCTAACTTTCTCATTATTGCTGCATTAAAAATTATAACATGTGTGGCAACATATGGAGATTCTACAAAGATTGCACTCAAGACTCTTGGGAACTGAAGGAAGCAGTTAGTAACCCCATATTTTCACAGGAACATGGAAGCCACAAACCACTAAAAACCATCAGAGCATTTTCAACTTGATATAAAAGCTGAGGGGAACTGAACTAGTATTACTAGATTTTTGAAGATTGACTAGTTTGCTACCAGGCAACTGAATAAGTGGAAGGAGATCCAGGAGTAAAACTCCTGTTTACAAGGAAGAGCCTGACTTTGTAGCTACCCACCACTTCCAGAAGAGGAGGGAGAGTGGTTAGGTCTGCCTGTCTAAACAGATACCAGCAGGCAATATGCTGGCTAGTGAATTTCAGTAGTTGAAGTCCATGCATCTTAAAGTTGCCAAGTTTGAAAAACACTGCTTAACACTAACCACAACAAAATACAATCCTTTCCCTATCAGCTTTTTCTGTTCCATTATGGCTCCTGGCTGCTTTTTTTTTTTAAATGCTGCCAAATGATTGACCACAGAAGATGGCAGAGGGGATAAGGATAAACCAAACTCTGCAATGGCCAGTCATGTGAGCATCTTGAAAACGCTGAAATTAATGCCTGGGAATTAAGAAGTGGGAGGAATCCCCTATTTCTCTTACAGTAAACATCTTTGGTTTTCTCTCTCTTCCTCTAGCTGAAGAGCCAGTCCGCAAACGCAAAAAGGGACCTGCCCCCAAGATGTTGGGGGATGAAGTCTGCAGCGTGTGCGGGGACAAGGCCTCGGGTTTTCACTATAATGTCCTGAGTTGTGAGGGCTGTAAGGGCTTCTTCCGACGCAGCCTCATCAGAGGAGCACAGTACACGTGCAAGGGCAGTGGACAGTGCCACATGGACATGTACATGCGCAGGAAGTGCCAGGAATGCCGGTTGAAAAAGTGTCGACAAGCAGGCATGCGGGAAGAATGTGAGTAGTGGGATCTTAGCCAAAAAGACCTGTTCAGGTTACTTATCGGGGCCTGGCTGGGAATGGGAGCTGTCCTGGGTCAGAGCAAAGCCACTGCTTCCATCGTCATGATTTCTAAGAGTGACGCTGGGCCTCCGTGGTTCTAGTGGCAATTCTTTAAAAAACAAATGGTGGGTGGCTTCAGTTTGGAAGGGATTAACTGTCTAGAAAAAAGGCAAGTAGCAGGCTACCAGGGATCACCCTAGTCTAGTGGAATAAAGAGTTTGGAGGGAAGGACATGTTTTGCATATGCAAAATTTGCTCCCAGAATTCTAAATGCTTCACCGACCTTTTAAAGATTGAACACTGTAGGACAGTGTTTCTCAACCTAAGCAACTGTGTGGACTTCAACTCCCAGAATTCCCCAACTAGCTAAACTGGGAAATTCTGGGAGTTAAAATCCACTCATTTTAAGGTTGCTCAGGTTGAGAAGCATTGCCGTAGGTCAGGGGTGTCAAACCTGTGTCGTCACGTGATGTATCAAGACTTTTTTCCCCTTCGCTAAACTGGCCGTGGGCATGGCCAGCGCATGATGCATCTGGCCCGCAGGCCAGGAGTTTGACAGCCCTGCTGTAGGGTCTGCAGAAATGAGGGACCTGTAGCCCATCAGGTTGTGCTGAAGACTAAGTCATAACAGCCAAGCCAAAATAGCCACTTGTGAGAAATGATGGAAGTTTTAGTATAGCCCACATTTGGGCCAAACCTCATTTTTGTCAGCCAGAAACTGTCAAATTACAAACACCAAAAAGAAAAAGAAAAGCTGAAAGTGTGAAGGTTTGAGCCAACAGGATGGATTTGGACTGTACTCTGAGAGAAGATAGGCAATAAATAAATCTTTCTGGGCGGTGTATTCCACAGGCGAGGAAGATGGTTCTTCAGAATGCTAAGTGCATCTGAAATTCTCTATTGAACTTTTGAGATCTTCTCATTTTATGCCTGCCTCTCTGTCTCCAGGTGTCCTTTCAGAAGAACAGATCCGCAAGAAGTTCCCTAAACATGAGGGTGATGGGGTTCCAGCTGGGGAGAGAAATGGAGGCAAAGTGTTTCGAGTGCCTCCTTTGCTCTGTGACCCTGCTTTATCCCATCCTGAGCCAGTTCCTCTTACGCCACAGCAGGAGGGCATGATCCAGCAGTTGGTGGCGGCCCAACAGCAGTGTAACAAGAGGAGTTTTAGCGATCAGCCCAAAGTCACGGTAATTGTGTGCGTTTGTGTGAGAGAGAGCTCTAAGCTGGTTTAAAGTCCCAGCTGGGACCTATGGCAAAAGCAGGTAATAGTCTTAATGACTTTCTAGAACAGCCTTTAACTGTCTGAATGTTCTCCAGTTATATTGGACTGTGATTTCCATGATTTCAAGCCATAAAGTGTACTAGACCAACCTCATTTTCTGTTTTCTTCCTCCCTTGTCTCTAATTTTTCCCATCACTTCCCAGCCATGGCCAATGGGCAATGACCCCAACAGCCGGGAGGCACGCCAGCAACGCTTTGCCCATTTTACAGAGTTAGCCATCATCTCCGTGCAAGAGATTGTGGACTTTGCCAAGCAAGTGCCCGGCTTCCTGCAGCTCTCGCGGGAAGACCAAATCGCACTGCTCAAAGCTTCTACCATTGAGGTGAGCAACTTATCTACTTCAACACATACGATGAATATTAGATAGCTTTTAAAAGAAGGGCAATAGCTGTTCTTTGATACTTGCCTGTTTTCTTAGATCATGTTACTGGAGACAGCCAGGCGCTATAATCATGAGACCCAGTGCATTACATTTCTTAAAGATTTTACGTACAGCAAGGATGATTTTCACCATGCAGGTGAGCTGGAAAAGTGAAGCATGATGGGGTGGGGTGGGGAAGGAATCTGGAGAGAGAAAAAATCAAAAGGTGTGTATGGAATGGTAGAGGTTACTTCCAGGAAATTCCTGCCCCACCCAAGAAGAATCAGCTGGGTGGGAGTGATGGGAATTGTGATGTAAACACATGTGAGGAGCACCAAATTTGAGAAGGTTGCCTTGACAGTATGAATATTTCTCACATACATCTCATATTTGAGAAAATTTCACAGACAGGTTTTAGTTTCATGGGCTGTTGGTCTGAGTTCCGAGCTTGGCAATTTGGTTGCAAACGTTTCATCACCATTCGAGGAGACGTTGTCAGTGTGCTTTGAATTGTGCTCGTCTGTCAGAGCACTGGTCTTTAAATACCTTTTTATGTGATGCAAAGTAGTGTGAATGTTGTTTGTTTGGCTACTTCTGAGTCATGGTCTGACTTTGGACTGTTTGGCTGTTGTTACTGAGGCATGGTCTTTGGTTTTAAGTACCGTCTGTGTGATGTAAATTAGTGTTGTTTGTTTGGATACTGCTGAGTCATGGTCTGGTTTCAGTCTATTTGAAAGGCTGGTTGTTGTTACTGAGACATGGTCTGATACCAAATTGCCAAGCTCGGAGCTCAGACCAACAGCCCAGGTACCAACCTGAACTATATATTCAAATATATAGTTTCATGTGTTTTATTAAATTGTCCGCAGTGGTTATCTCTACTTAAGGAAGAGTCCCCACTCCCATATACACACAGAGAGAGAAAATCCCAGCAGCCACTTTCCTGGCATTTGGATTCTTGAGAAACTTCGTACATTATGACTCTCATTAGATACAAAATGGAGAATTGAGAACCCAGCATGTGTGAATGCTGGTCCAGCTCTCCATTCCAGAGAAGCTTCTTCCTAGCATGTTGTGTTCCGCCAGCAGCCTGCGGAGCTGGCAGCGGAGTCCAACAGTGATGAGGCTGAGGAGGAACATGGCCCAGTCCTGGAGGCTGGAGAAAGCCTGGATGAGGGCTCTGCGTTGGAGGCACAAATGGGGCCAGGGCCATTGGGGAGTGAGGTGCGGACTCTGGAGCCTCCAGAGCAGAGGTGGGTTTCAGCAGGTTCTGTCTAGTTCTGGAGAACCGGTAGCGGAAATTTTGAGTAGTTCAGAGAACCGGTAGTAAAAATTCTGACTGGCCCTGCCCCATCTATTCTCTGCCTCCTAAATCCCAGCTGATTGTGAGGAAATGGGGATTTTGCAGTAACCTTCCCCTGGATTGGGGACAGAATGGAGGTTTTACAGTATCTCCCCTGGAGTGGGGTAGGAATGGACATTTTACAGTATCCTTCCCCTGCCATGCCCACCAAGCCACATCCACAGAACCGGTAGTAAAATTTTTTGAAACCCACCACTGCTCCAGAGGCTGACAGTAGAGAGGCAGAAGAACAGGAGGAGCCTGTTCCTACTGCACGTATGAGAAGAGCTGCCAGAAGGCAAGAGCAGCTAAAGCAAAGAGGACGACTCAGGAGATGATTGGCCCCTCCCATAAGGCTTAAAAGACCAGAAATGGCTCTTGGGCTCTTTGTTGGAAAACAACGTTGATAGACTTGTTCTTGTCTTGCTGTACTTATCTCTTGTCGGCGTCTTCTGCTTCTGAACTTTTGCCAAGAGAAGCCTTTGGCAGTTTGCCTGATGATACCAAGGTTGGTGATTAGACTGAAGAATTTGTGTTATGAAGAATTTGATTTGATTTAGTTTGGACTACGCTGAGAATGAGTTAATTCTCAGCTGTTCTAATAAAGTCTGTTTTGGAATGGTTTGTGTCGACTACTACCTACTTTAAATAAATAAACTTTATTGTCATTGTATGTGTATACACAGTATACACATACAACGAAATTTACTTGACATGCAAAGACCAGGTCCCACACACATAATCCCCAAACACACTCCCACCCACCACAGTTCCTCACCCCTAAACTACCCAAACATCCACACAACAGACCAAGTAATACTGTCCAACAGCTCACTGATGGTGGCCCTTTAGTTCATTGTTGAGTGCAATTATAGCTCTGGGATAAAAACTATTCAGAAAACGTGTGGTCCGAGTTTTAATTGTTCTGTATCTTCTGCCAGAAGGCAACAGTCCAAAAAGATTGTAAGCAGGATGGGAAGAGTCTCTGAGAATGTTATGCAACTTCTTCAAACAGCGAGATTCGAAGATGTTGTCCAGGGCTGGTAGCTGGAGTCCAATAATATTCTGGGCAGTTTTAATGATTCTCTGTAGAGCTTTTTTGTCCGCTACAGAGCTGCTCCCATACCATGCAAGAATACCGTATGTCAGGACACTCTCAATGGTGCTGCGATAGTAGGACAGAAGTAGATGCTGAGATAGATTTATCTTCCTGAGCATTCTCAGGAAGTACAGTACTTGGGCCTGGGTCACAACATAGCACATATTTTGAGTAGATTTCAATGTAAGCAGAATTACTATTTTGTCTAGAAATATACTATATAATTTGCGTTTTCCCAAAATATGTATGGTTTAAAAGTACCTACCCAGGTGGAGGTAGATTTTATTTTTCAAAAATATGTTTGAGAATGTTAATATATTTCCAAAGGGATAAATCTGGGAGGACCAATGATGTATTTCTGGGTGATTGTCCCCATTACTTGTTTCACATCTCAAGTGAAAGGGTGTCATAAAGATTACTGGGCTTTCATATTTAGTGAGAGTTTGCATTTGTTTCTAATTATCCTTTTGCAATGGTAAACCTGTTATGTGAAACTTAAATATCTGGAAACAACTCAGATTTTCCTTTGTATCTTCTGCATGCCTGGTCTTGATTCTGGGATCTTAACTGTACAGGGAAAAGAGTGTATTTGGTTCAGGCTCTCTGGTTTAGTTTCTGTCTTCCTGCCTCTGTTATGGAACAATTGTTTATATGTCCATTATATAAAGATTTTTCTTTTTTTAATAACATTTTTGTTTTATTTCCAAAGTTAAAATACAAAATCCAAAAAAGAAAAAAAAAGACAAGACAAAAACAAAACCAGAAAAATGTGCATAAAACAAAGTAACAAAGATACACATAGATTGTCCCCCCTGGTTGAATACTGATAATTATATTTCTATAGTAATAGTTTACCCCCACCCCCACCCCCGTTGCAAAACAGCCTCACAGTTATGAACTTCTACATATCTATTTGCTAAATTACTATGATATTAAAACTATTACAAATATGAAAATTTATCAATCAACCAATTTGACCTACCATCTGTCTACTGTAAAATAAAAGTTAACAGCCCCAAAAACAAACAAAACTTCAAAGCCCTCTGTTAACAATCTACAGTGTTTAATTTGCAGTAAATCCTCAAACAGCTTCTAATGTACCATAAACAATCGTTATCTCTGATCCATCCAGGATCAAATATCCTTGATTGATTCTTGGTAATAAAACTTTCCCCTGAAATTATAACTTTGATCTTTCCAAATCGTTGCATCTCACTCCCCAAAGTCATAGGACTCAGTTGAGAGTTTCTCTGCAGCACTTGCTATTTAGTAGATTTTCCCATGAATCAAATCACAGCTTCCCAATAGTTGTTTTCTAGCTGCAGATAACAGAATATATAATACATTATATCTAGCTGTTATATGCAGATAGAAAACAAATATGTAATCTGTTATAATATTAATATATAATATTCTGTTATAATATAAGACTACAGGTGAAACTCGAAAAATTAGAATATTGTGCAAAAGTTCATTTATTTCAGTAATGCAACTTAAAAGGGGAAACTAATATATGAGATAGACCCATTACATGCAAAGCGAGATAGTTCAAGCCTTGATTTGTCATAATTTTGATGATTATGGCTTACAGCTCATGAAAACCCCAAATTCACAATCTCAGAAAATTAGAATATTAAATGAAATCAATAAAACAAGGATTGTACATAGAACAATATCGGACCTCTGAAAAGTATATGCATGCATATGTAGTCTACTTGGCTTAGGCCCCTTTTACAACAATTACTGCCTCAATGCGGCGTGGCATGGATTGTCAGGGTTCCGGTTTCATTCTCAAAATAAAGTGGATTTCCAAGCAGCAGAGCTTTTAGGAAATATTCTCTTTATTGAGCAATGCAGCCCGCACCTGACTGCCACGCAGTCAGCACTGACCTCTTCCCCCCCAAAACCCTCCTTTTCCTTTTCCCCATTCTCTGCTTCCCATTGGCTGTCTTCCAAATCATTCTTCCCTTCTCTACCACCTCAGTTCACAGGAATGTCGCCTCTCCCATGCATCTCCTGGGAGACTAAGTTTTCAGAAAGATTTAACTAGGTGAAATGTCACGCTCCTTCTCTTCCTTCTAACGTCAGCCCTGGAACGCTGACATCTGGCCCCTCTCCCTTCATTCTCTCAGCAAGGCCTGTGCAAGACAAACAACAAGGTTAGTACTGTTACCCCATCCGGGGGTGTGTCCCACCCCCTCCCGCCTTTCCCGGGTGATCTGCATGGAACTTAGCGATGAGCCGGTCAGCTTGGATGTTGGTGCTCTTCACCCAGGAAGCTTCTGACAAAGGGTAACCCTTCCACTTAACTAAGTATTGGAGGCGCCCTCTATGCCACCTCGAATCAAGAATTTTCTGCACTTCATAGTGAGTCTGGCCTCCAGTGATCAAGGGTGCTGGGGGGTCGTGAGGTACCGGCCTTAAAATTTGACCCCACCACAGGCTTCAGGAGGCTACTGTGAAAAACCGAGTGTATCTTTCCTAGTAACCGGGGCAACTGCAGTTGTACTGTAACCGGGTTTATTATCTTAACTATGGGAAAAGGACCTATACATTTTGGGCCGAGTTTCCTAGTCGGGAGTCTGAGTCTCAAATACTTGGTGGAGAGGTAGACCTTTTCTCCTACTCGGAACGGTCTTTGAGGGGCTCGGTGCTTGTCTGCTTGCTTCTTATAAGCCTGTGCTGCCTTGTCTAATGCCTTCTTGACGTTCTCCCAGGATTCTCTCAGCATCGCCATCCAATCGTTCAAGCTGACTGAGGAAGGGGGTTCCCTTGGGTACTCTGGCATGGGGATGAGATCCATACCACTGACTACCTTGAATGGGATTAGTCCTGTGCTACTGTGGACAGCATTGTTGTACGCGACCTCCGCAAAAGATAGGAGGTCTGCCCAGTTTGACTGTTGGTAGCTGACGTAGCACCTCAGGTACTGCTCTATCATGGCATTCAGTCTCTCCGCCCCCCCATTAGTGCTCGGGTGAAACCCTGAGCTGAGACCTTGAGATGATCCTATGGATCGTAGGAATTCCCTCCAAAATTTCGCTATGAACTGGACACCTCGGTCGGAGATGATTCTTCTGGGTACTCTGTGCAGGCGGTAGATGTGTTTCACAAACAGCTTGGCCAGTTGGCCAAATGAGATGCAAAAGGCTCAAACCAAGTACTGAGTACATATGCATGCATATACTTTTCAGAGGTCCGATATTGTTCTATGTACAATCCTTGTTTTATTGATTTCATGTAATATTCTAATTTTCTGAGATTGTGAATTTGGGGTTTTCATGAGCTGTAAGCCATAATCATCAAAATTATGACAAATCAAGGCTTGAACTATCTCGCTTTGCGTGTAATGAGTCTATCTCATATATTAGTTTCACCTTTTAAGTTACATTACTGAAATAAATGAACTTTTGCACAATATTCTAATTTTTCGAGTTTCACCTATATATATAACAAGTCAATCTCCTTCAGCTTTCCTAAGAAGGTCAAGGGCTCAAGGCCATCACCCACCCACTCTGCAGATTGGGACAATTTGACGGCCAGCTGGGGGCGATCTTACCACCACCACCAAGTCCCCTCTGTTAACTCGCTGCTGCCATTTCTTCACAGGACATCTCAACACTGGAAATTTGCTGCAGGGATAACTCGCTGCAGACACCAGATGGAGAGCTAAGCGAGTGAGCGAGTGGGGTGGCGGAGGGTGGCGGCGATGGGCTGGATGGAGAGCCAGGTGGGTGGGCAAGAGAGCAGGGTGTCGGAGGGTGACAGCAGTAGGTTGGCTCCAGCCCGAACAACAAACCAGCAGTTCGGCTGCAGCAGGGGTTGGGGTGGAGGGCAGGGAGGCAGCAGCAGGTGGGGGCTTCCTATTTGGCACCCCCCACCATTGCCTCTGTGCCTTGGGCTGCGCCGGATGGGAAGTGAGTAAGCAGGCTTTCAGAGGGCCGGCAATATCAGACAGGGCACTTCCCATTTTGACCCTCTCACCACTGCTGTTGCCTCTATGCCTTGGCTTCAGACTGAACGCTGAATGGACAGTTCTGCTGCAGTGATGTGTGGGGCAAACTTGTTTTAAAGTGCCGTTGCCGCAGCTTTGTGAAGTTTTTTTAAAGCGCCATGGCTCTCCAAGGTTTTTTTTACAGTGCTACAGCCGCTCTATAAGGAATTAAAACCTTGCAAAATGGCGGCAGCACTTTAAAAAAAATGCAGAGCTTCGGTGCTTTAAAAAAAAATTGCAGAGCCATGGCACTTTAAAAAAAATTACGTAGAAAAGAACCTTGCAAAGCTGTGGCAGTGCTTTTAAAAAAAAACTTGTCCCGCACACTGCTGCAGCTGAACTGTCCGCTCAGTGTTCGGTTTGGAGCCAAGGCACAGAGTCAACAGTGGAGGTAAAGGGGTCAAAATGGGAAGCACCCCCCCACCCGGTGCCACCGCCACTCTGCCCTGTGACAGCCTGCTCACCCGCTTCCCATCTGGCGCAGCCCAAGGTGTGGAGGCAATGGCAGGGGGTGCCAAAATAGGAAGCCCCCACCTGCTGCTGCCTCCCTGCCCTCCACCCCATCCCCTGCTGTAGTCAAAGTGCTGGTTCAGTGTTGGAGCCAGAGCCAACCTACTGCCGACACTGTTGAAACCACACTCCTTTGCCTACCTACCTGGCTCTCCATCCCCATTGCCGCTGCCCTCTGACAACCAGTTCGCTCACTCACCTGCTTGCCCAGCTCTCCATCCGGCCCCTGCAGCGAATTTCTGGTGTTGAGATGTCCTGCAAAGAAATGGCGGCAGTGAGTTGGCACAGGGGACTTGGCGGTGGCAAGAAGGCCTCCCCCAGCTGGCCATGTCAAGCTAGCAGCGTTCAGTCATCCTAGATCCTCCACTCTGTCACCTCTTTGTCGCCAAGGGTCATCATGAGTTATTCCAAGTTATTCCCATTCAACACCCAGGGAGCATGATGTCAAAGAGCCAGCTTTGGCAGCAAAGGCAGCTGTTTGTTGGCAGGAGGAAAAATCACCCCACAGTTCAGCACACCATTTTCTGGAGACTCCATTACATAAAGATTTTTCTGTATTGGAAGAAAGCTTGGGGGAACTTAAAAGTGTTTATTCTTCACAGACTGACTTTCTGGCTATAGCCAGAGTTACTTTCTAGTAAGCATTTACTACCTAAGTTGTACTGCATGTTAGTTTCTAAGCTCAGTTAGACCTCCAATCTACATTATTTATTACTAACCTATTAGCATTCTGAATTCAGTTGAAGAACTACAACTTGCTGCTAGTCAAGACAGGCTAGTTAGGAGAGAACATTTTCTGTAGCTGTGACTGATCATTGGATTTCTTTAGGAAATCTATTTCAACCTGTTTCTCTTGCTTCTGCCTTGTTGAAATTTCTTTTTTTATTCTTATAGGCATTTATCCCGCTAGGTTTTCAGATTATTTTGTGCCACTAACCATGTTATACCACTGTCCACTTTCATGAATGTACAGTATTATTTTCTGTTAACTGTTTAATTAAAGATAGTTACTCTTACAATGAATTGGCTCCTTGTTTTATGGATGCATAGGGTGGTTTGCCATTACCATCTTCTACAGTGTCTTTTCAACTTTCAGGTCTAGTCTACAGCCCACTTCATTTTTAAGCCCAAACTATTAATTTCTCTTATGTATTAATGCTCTGAAGCACTTTTAAGCTTGAGCATTGCAAATTAGCCAAAGTGAGGTAGGATAGAAATCCAAAACAAACAAAAAATACATTTGGAGGTCTCAGCATGGAAAGTTAGATGACATCTAATGTTTTGTTTCTCTTCCTGTCCAATTCCGTTCCCCCCAAAATCAGGTCTTCAGGTCGAATTTATCAACCCCATATTTGAGTTTTGCCGGGCCATGCGACAGTTGCAGCTGGATGATGCTGAATACGCCCTCCTCATTGCGATCAACATCTTCTCTGCTGACAGGCCCAATGTACAGGACCATAGCCTGGTAGAAACATTGCAGCAGCCCTACATTGAGGCCCTCAGTTCTTACATCCACCTCAATCGCCCACAGGTACCTGGATTGGGGAGAAGAGCAACAGTAAATGCTGAGAGAGAAAACCATAAAAGGGAATGGATAATCATTGTTGGGTGGAGGAAAAAGAAAGTGATAAAAAATAACATTCCTCCTGGTCTGAGGCCCAAGGCAAAACTCTTCATTTAGCACAATGTTGTTAGATTGCAAAGACCACAGTTGGCTTAAGCAAACCTTACTTTGGGTTTCCCCTGTTAAAATTTAAGAAGGATTGAGAAATTAGTAGCCTATTCCATCTGCTGGACTACATTTCCCATCTCCACTGATTATTTGTGTGCTGAGCATGGATGATAAGGATTCAGGCCAGCATCTGGAGGGCTGTATTATATAGGCATTTCCAGTGGTGGGATTCAAGTAATTTAAGAACCGGTTCTCTTCCCTAATGATTTCTTCTAACAACCACTTTGCCAAACTGCTCAGAAAGTTAACAACCAGTTCTCCCAAAGTGGTGCGAACTGGCTGAATCCCACCACTGGGCATTTCCCTTTTCATCTTAGTTGATTTGGCAGAGCAAGTGATAATTCTTCGTTTGCAAGGGAGAGAGGGATAGTTTTCTGTTCCAGCAGGAACTGGCGAGAGTGGAACAGTCCCTGAATTGAAGACACAAAATCATAATGATATATTTTTCGAATCACAAGGAAGTTTGCTTCAGATTAGCCTTTAATATTAAGAGTGCAAGCAACCACTACGGTTCTAAGCATATTCCCCCAAAGTTGGCTGGGACTACATAGCACACTACACTAGACTCACTACTAACATTAAAGCATAATAATAACAAAATGTATTGAAAATGCTGGGTTTAGAGACGGAAGTAGGCCATTTTCAACCTTAAACTCCTTTTTTTGCCAAGAATTTCCCAATATTGCAGTGCCAAAATTCAGTAGCAAAGTGTCAGAATTTTTGGCATGGTTTATCTTCCAATTTAGAGTGGGGAAACAAATAAATGTGTTAAGTCTCTGTTAGTTTTATTTTGGCTCTTAAACTGAAAACTTCTTCAATCCTCACTCTTATCAAATGGAAAAAATGGCTCAAAGCTTCTGTTCCTGCTTTATCCAAGGATGTCACCACCTTGCAGCCACTAATATAGTAATCTTTCAAAGTACAGCCTCAATGAAACTAACAGTTTCTTATGTTGCCTATATTCTAGGAATGGTAGGGTGTGGAGACAAGTGTCTTTCCTGAAACATCTTTGGATTGTGCAATTCTGTCCTGCTTTCACTAGATACTGAAATATACTAGATACTTTCTCTTCCCATTTCTTATGGTTCCTTTTTTCCTTCAACTTGTATCTTACTAAATCGTGTATCTTTCATAGACCATGGTCAAACATACAGATTTTATTTTCAGGTAGATGGGCAGGATTAAGTTAAAAATGCATTCAATTTACAGGTAGTCCTTGCTTGTTTGCCACCCATCTTGCTTAGCGTTCAATTGTTCAGCAACCATTCAAAGTTACAATGGCACTGAACGAAGGGATTTACAATTGTTCCTTGAAGTTCTGGCTGTTGTAATGCCCCTGTGGTCATGGGAACAAAATTTGGGCTCTTGGCAACCAGGTCGCACTTAGAACAGTTGCAGCATCCTGAAGTCATGCGATTACCATTTGTGACCTGGGTAAGTCTCTCCCCCCCGCCCCCCAGCATTTCTTCTTTCACATGCACTGCATTCTCCCTTCATTTCCATGCACTGTGTCCTCCTTCCCTCCTTTGCTCACATGCACTATGCCCTCCTTTCTCCCGTCACTCGCACATAACTTACCCTTCTTCCCCTTGCCCTTCCTGTGCTTGTGCCACTCCACAGAACTCCTTCCCCAATTTATGCACAGCCTGGGCTTCCCCACCTCCCTGTGACACCCTGCATTACTTACAGGTGAAACTCGAAAAATTAGAATATTGTGCAAAAGTTCATTTATTTCAGTAATGCAACTTAAAAGGGGAAACTAATATATGAGATAGACTCATTACATGCAAAGTGAGATATTTCAAGCCTTGATTTGTCATAATTTTGATAATTATGGCTTACAGCTCATGAAAACCCCAAATTCACAATCTCAGAAAATTAGAATATTACATGAAATCAATAAAACAAGGATTGTACATAGAACAATATCGGACCTCTGAAAAGTATAAGCATGCATATGTACTCAGTATTTGGTTTGGGCCCCTTTTGCATCAGTTACTGCCTCAATGCGGCGTGGCATGGATGCTATCAGCCTGTGGCACTGCTGAGGTGTTATGGAAGACCAGGATGCTTCAATAGCAGCCTTCAGCTCTTCTGCATTGTTCGGTCTCATGTCTCTCATCTTTCTCTTGGCAATGCCCCATAGATTCTGTATGGGGTTCAGGTCAGGCAAGTTTGCTGGCCAATCAAGCACAGTAATCCCATGGTCATTGAACCAGGTTTTGGTACTTTTGGCAATGTGGGCAGGTGCCAAGTCCTGCTGGAAAATGAAGTCAGCATCCCCATAAAGCTCGTCTGCGGAAGGAAGCAGGAAGTGCTCCAAAATCTCCTCTGGTAAACGACTGCATTGACCCTGGACTTAATGAAGCACAGTGGACCAACACCAGCAGATGACATGGCTCCCCAAATCAACACAGACTGTGGAAACTTCACACTGGATCTCAAGCATCTTGCAGTGTGTGCCTCTCCATTCTTCCTCCAGACTCTGGTTCCTTGGTTTCCAAATGAGATGCAAAAGTTGCTCTCATCAGAAAAGAGGACTTTGGACCACTGAGCAACAGACCAGTTCTTTTTGTCTTTAGCCCAGGTAAGACGCTTCTGACATTGTTTGTTGTTCAGGAGTGGCTTGACAAGAGGAATATGACATTTGAAGCCCATGTCCAGGATCCGTCTGTGTGTGGTGGCTCTTGATGCACTGACTCCAGCCTCAGTCCACTCCTTGTGAAAGTCCCCAACACTTTTGAATGGCCTTTTCCTGACAATCCTCTCCAGGATGCGGTCATCCCTGCTGCTTGTGCACCTTTTTCTTCCACGCTTTTCCCTTCCACATAACTTTCTATTAATGTGCTTTGATACAGCACTTTGGGAACATCCAACTTCTTTTGCAATTACCTTTTGAGGCTTTCCCTCCTTATGGAGGGTGTCAATGATGGTTTTCTGCACAACTGTCAGGTCAGCAGTCTTTCCCATGATTGTGATTCCTACTGAACCAGACTGAGAGACCATTTAAAGGCTCAGGAACCCTTTGCAGGTGTTAATGCTTAATTAGCTGATTAGAGTGGGACCCTTTGAGCCTAGAATATTGAACCTTTTCACAATATTCTAATTTTCTGAGATTGTGAATTTGGGGTTTTCATGAGCTATAAGCCATAATCATCAAAATTATGACAAATCAAGGCTTGAACTATCTCACTTTGCATGTAATGAGTCTATCTCATATATTAGTTTCACCTTTTAAATTGCATTACTGAAATAAATGAACTTTTTCATGATATTCTAATTTTTTGAGTTTTACCTGTACTTGGGACTTCTACTGCTTCCTGCGTAATGACCTGCATGTCTTGGGGTTGCAACAGCAACTGGGATTGCCATAGCTAAGCAGTGCGGTCATGTAACATTGTGCTTTAAAACCACGCCACTTAGTGACAGCAATCCTGGTCCCAATTGCTGTGGTAATTCGAGGACTACCTGTATATAATAATGAAATACAGGTTATATGATTACTCCCCATATATTTAGTCAGTTTATATTTCTCTCAAATTAATCATTAAAATTTAATGGCAGCTTTTTGAGAGGTCTGGACCACATACAGCCCTGGAATCTCAGATGACTCAATTCTGATTAAAGCTATCACACCTTTCACAAGACTTCTTTTTGCCTCCCTTTCCTTCCACAGGACCACCTGATGTTCCCCCGCATGTTGATGAAGCTAGTGAGCCTCCGGACTTTGAGTAGTGTCCATTCAGAGCAGGTCTTTGCTTTGCGCCTTCAAGATAAGAAGCTTCCGCCGCTTCTGTCTGAGATCTGGGATGTACACGAATAGATATTTTGAATGGACTGGGGAAGAGGTAGACCTCTCCCAGCAGTGCCAGCAGACATGCTTTCCCATAGCGAGTCTTTGGACTCAGCATAAGCCTTCCAATGGCTGGACTGGGATCCCGCTAAAAGAATTGAGCCAAGTGAACTAAGCACTTTTTTCCCCTCTTCTTCCCCATATAATTGTCATTTTTCATCTGCTACTTCAGATTTGATGGAGGGGGAGGGGGAGAGGTCAGTCATCACCTTCCTTCTGAGTGAGAAGTGGGAGGTTAAAAACCCTCTCCCCAAAGACTGTATTCCCTCCTGTTTGTGAACAGCAAACAGCTGTGCCCTGCATCACATTGATTGAACAACCTACAATTGTTTCTCCTTAAGGAAGATTTTCGCAGTGAAAATTAAGAGAGGTTGCCATATACCTGGTGTGTGGGGCAGATACCCAGAAAAAATAAACTGGTCATGAAAATGAAGTGTCTGACTGGTCTCCTGATACCCCTACATGAGAAATGTTCCCTTGTAGTTAATTGTTATAATGTTGGGGGAGGTGACAAAAAAAATGCCAGGATCCTGTCAGAAGTGAAAGGAAGGAGAGTGCCCTTTGTGACCAATCCTCACATTTATGACAGTTGCAGTGTCCCACAGTCATATGATTGCCATTCACATGCTTTGCAACCATTCCATATTTTTGCTTATGACAAGCAGAGTTAGTACTGTACCGTGTGGAAGGTGGAAGTAAAATTATAAGTCACATTCACATGACTTTTCACTTAGTGACTGTATCACTTAACAACTGAAGGAAAAGTAAGGTCATATGCTCCAGTCATGACCATGTGATTTTCCACTTACTGATCATGTTGCCAGTCCCAATTGTGGTTGCTAAGAAAGGATTACTTGTAGAAAAAAAAGGTGCAGTCCCCAATTAAAATACAATTGTCTGTCCTTGTTATTAACAGTGATTTATTATATATACAATGAGTTCAGAAAACATACCTCTGCCAAAACAAGTCATTTCACATTGTGTGTTTAATGCCACATGTGAACTGAATTTTTGAGTTTTGTATTCGGAGGGGAGCTGAGAACTAGCATTCTTGGAGGTGTGTGTGTATTTCATGTTGTAGCCAAGAGGGCCTTTCCAACCTGGTGCCCTCCATATGTATTAGGCTATCAATTTTTTTGCACATTGTGGGCCACAGAGATTTAAGTTCTAATTAATATTTAGTGAGTGGCTTTGGGTCAGATATGATCTCTTAGCCTAGTCTACAGCCAGGTACATTGTGATGATAGAATACAAGGAAGGGAAAGTCCTACATATCTATTTACCCATGTTGTATGGCTGTAGTATTATACTTATCATCTTCTCTACTATCCCCTCTAATTGGTATCATATTATTATTATGATTATTCTGTTGCTTTGCATATACATTGAAACCTTTTGCACCGGATACAAATACCTTGTGTTTCTAATCACACTTGGCCAATAAAGTTTATTCTATTCTATTCTGCGTAGTTCTCTGGTTCTCTGAAGGAAAGGCAGAGTACATAAAGGAGATCCTGAATTAGTTTCCCAAAAAAGGTTTTAGTGTTACAAGGTTCGTTGTTTATTGAAATGTTCTTGGAGCTAGGCACCAGGCTGGTATCCACTATATGCAGCTATGTTCGTTGCAGGTCCTGTCAAACAATGCCATTTATCCAGACCCAGGAAGTGTTCCTTATCTTTTTTTTTTTTAAATCACTTTTATTCGATGTTTACATCTTTAAAATCTTAGTTACACTTTTACAGCTTTCCAATACCAGCATCTTTAGTAATATCCATTTTATCCTTTGGCCAATTATATACATATGCATTTTGTTTATTGCATACTTATTCATATAATCACTACATTATATACATACAGAGCCGAGGTGGCGCAGTGGTTAGAGTGCTGTACTGCAGCTACTTCAGCTGACTGCTAGATCAGCAGATCAAATCTCACCGGCTCAAGGTTGACTCAGCCTTCCATCCTTCCGAGGTGGGTAAAATGAGGACCCCGATTGTTGGGGGCAATATGCTATTTAGTATACTGTCGATTGTTGTAAGCCGCCCAGAGTCCTCAGAGAGTGGGCGGCATAGAAATATGATTAATAATAATAACTACTACACATTGAATAATGCATTTTCACTATAATATCTTCTCTTAACAGTCACTATACATTGATTTTAGATTTCCTTTCCAGCCAATTATACCACCTGTTCCATGTTTCGTAATAAATCGTTTCCTCTCTGTCTTTGAGTTCCATCGTTAACTTACCTGATTCTGCACACTCTAGCACCGTTATTATGATCGTGTCTGATGGAGCATGTTGTTTCCAATTTTGGTCAAATGAAATTTTGGCGGCAGTGATTATGTGGAGCATGAGGTATTGAATATCTTTACTCAGTTTTTCTTTTATAATCCCCAAAAGAAATAGTTCTGGTTTCATGTCAATTTTTTGCTCAGTCATTTCCTCCAACCACTTTAATTTTTAACCAGTAATCTCTGGCTTTGGGACATGTCCACCACATGTGGTAGTATGCCCCTTGTTGATGGTTACATTTCCAACAGTGTGATGGGTTATTTGGAAACAGCCAATCTCGTCGGGGTAAATGCCACCTATAAAACATTTTATAAATATTCTCTTTATAGGTGGCTGTCATTTTATAATTTGTTCCCCATACTTTTTCCCAATGCTCTAATTCTATATTATATCCAAAAAATTTTGCCCAAATTATCATTTATTTCACCATTTCCTCCTCCATTTTAAATTTGATAAGACAATTATACATTTTTGGTAATTATTTTCTCATCAGTCCCTGTTAATATTTTATCCATTTCTTGTTCATTTTGGAATCCATTTAGTTCTAAATCTTTTTTATATCTTGTTTGGATCTGTAGATAAGGCCACCAATCTATTTTAATTCCTTGTTCTAATAGTTTTTGTTTAGATTTCAAATTCCCTTGTCCATCTAACAAATCTTCCATCATTGATACCCATCTGGGAGCTTTTGTATAAAAATTTCTTTTAATCTTCAACCAGATTTCTAACAGGGCTTTTCTCACCTGATGTCTCTGGAAGTACTTGTGGGCTTTGTTCTTTCCCTCCCAGATAAAGGTGTGCCAACCCCTCTGTAAATCATGTCTCTCAATTGTTAGTATTCTTCCATTTTTTAAATTCATCCACTCTGAGCCACGATATTACTGCCACCTGATAATAGAGTTCCCAATCCAGGAGGCCAAAGCCACCTTTAATTCTAGAATCTTGTAGAAGTTCTACATTCTGGGCTTTTTCCCCAACCATATAAATTTGAGAATTATTTTGTTCAGTTTTCCAAAAAAGTTTTTCCCTAATTGTATGAATAGAATAGAATAGAATAGAATAGAATTTTTATTGGCCAAGTGTGATTGGACACACAAGGAATTTGTCTTGGTGCATATGCTCTCAGTGTACATAAAATAAAATACGTTCATCAAGAATCATATGGTACAACACTTAATGATAGTCATAGGTTACAAATAAGCAATCAGGAAACAATATCAATATAAATCGTAAGGATACCAGCAACAAGGTTACAGTCATAAATGGGAGGAGATGGGTGGTGGGAACAATGAGAAGATGAGAAGATTAATAGTGCAGACTTAGTAAATAGTTTGACAGTGTTGAGGGAATTACCATATTTTTTGGAGTATAAGATGCACCTTTTTACCCCCCCAAAAGGGGGTGAAAATTTAGGTGCGTCTTATACAATGAATGTAGCCCTGCCCACCCACTGGCCCCCACCCTTTGGCCTCTGCCTCCCAGCAGTTACCTCCTTGCAAGCAAACAGCAAGAAAAAACAGCCCCATTCAGCTTCAGTATAGGCTAATTAGCACAAGTTGATTAGATGGGCCTCCTGACTCTCAGCTGATTTGCTCTCAGATGTTTTGCGGAGGCTCTTTTGCAAGCTCTTGTTTTGCAAGCTCTTTGCTTGCTGCAAAGAGTGCTGGAGAAGTTTTTTTTTTTCCCTAGCTGAAATGAAACTGAAAGTAAAGCAGGCTCTGCTGCAACGTGACAAAATGAGGCAGGGAGAGAGATTTCTTTTTCTTTTTGCTCACCAAAAAAGGTAGGTGCAAACAATGGGAAATTTAGGGCAAAGAGGAGAGTTCAAGATTTTAAAACACAAAAGAAAAAAAGTCTATTTAACTAGGGAGTTGTAATAATTGAGATGCTATTAATTGTATATTGTGTTGAAAGCAGAAATGGTTAAGTTATGGTTTGGAGGACTATATGGGGGAAATTATTTGGTTTATTATTATTGGTAAATATAATTAATTGATTTGTAAGGAATTGGATTGCATGGAAATAATTGGAATATTCATGTTCATATTGATTAATATACAAAAAAGATAGTTATAACTAATTGATTTATATAAAAATGTTGAATTTGTATTAAACAATTGTAATATTAAATAATTAAGCAACGTGAGGATGGATATAAAAATAGATGACAATGGGAAGGGGTATAATATAGAAGGGAAAAATTGAATTTGATTAAGATTAGAGATGAGAATGAAGGGTAATATTGGTTTTTTTTTAAAAAATAGATGAGGAATAAATATGGCAAAAAGGAAATACAGAAATTGTAAATTTAATTGAAATGACTAAACACTGTTTAAATTTGTGAACCAGCCAAATACTCTGTTCAAAGAAAATACATTGTATGTTTGTATGTGTGCCTGTCTAAAAAATTAAAAAAAACTTTTTTAAAAAAAACAACCAAAAATGGTAGGTGTGTCTTATACTCTGAAAAATACGGTATTTGTTTAGCAGAGTGATGGCGTTCGGGGAAAAAACTGTTCTTGTGTCTAGTTCTGGTGTGCAGTACTCTATAGCATCGCTTTGAGGGTAGGAGTTGAAACAGTTTATGTCCAGGATAAGAGGGGTCTGTAAATATTTTCACAGCCCTCTTTTTGACTCGTGCAGTATACAGGTCCTCAACGGAAGGCAGGTTGGTAGCAATTGTTTTTTCTGCAGTTCTAATTATCCTCTCAAGTCTGTGTCTGTCTTGTTGGGTTGCAGAACCAAACCAGTTATAGAGGTGCAGATGACAGACTCAATAATTCCCCTGTAGAACTATATCAGCAGCTCCTTGGGCAGTTTGAACTTTCTGAGTTGGCGCAGAAAGAACATTCTTTGTTGTGCTTTTTTGATGACTTTTTGATGTTAGCTGTCTATTTTAGATCGATATGGTAGAACCTAGAAATTTGAAGGTCTCTACTGTTGATACTGTGTTGTCTAATATTGTGAGAGGTGGAAGTATGGAAGGGTTTCTCCTAAAGTCTACCACCATTTCTACGGTTTTGAGTGTGTTCAGTTCCAGATTGTTCTGGATGCACCATGAGGCTAGTTGATCAACCTCCCGTCTGTATGTGGATTCATCATTGTCTCGAATGAGACCGATCACTGTTGTGTCATCTGCGAACTTCAGTAGTTTAACAGATGGATCATTAGAGATGCAGTCATTGGTATACAGAGAGAAGTGGGGAGAGTGCACAGCCTTGGGGGGTGGGCTGTGCTAATTGTACAGGTATCTGATGTGATTCTGCTTAGCTTCACCTGCTGCTTCCTGATTGTTAGGAAGCTTATGATCCACTTACAGGTGTGTTCAGGTACCTGTAGCTGGTTTAGCTTAGTTAGAAGAGTGTTTGGAATGATGGTGTTGAATGCTGAACTAAAGTCTACAAAGAGGACCCTTGGGTAGGTCTTTGGAGATTCAAGATGTTGTAGGATGTAGTGCAGAGCCATATTAACAGCATCATCTGTTGATCTATTTGCTCGGTATGCAAATTACAAGGGATCTAACAGCAGATCCATGATGGTTTTCAAGTGGGACAGCACTAGCCTTTCAAAGGTTTTCATGACTACAGATGTTAGAGCAACTGGTCTGTAGTCATTCAGTTCCTTGATGGTGGGCTTCTTTGGCACTGGGATGATAGTAGAGTGTTTGAAGCAAGAAGGAACATAGCACATCTCTAGCTATTTATTGAAGATTTGGGTGAAGATGGAGGCCAAATTGGTCAGCACAGGCTTTTAAGCAAGGAGTTATCTTGTCTGGGCCTGGAGCTTTTCCTGGCTTTTGTCTGTGAAATAGGTCTTGCACTTCCTTTTCTGTGATCACTAGGGGTTGTGAACCCAATGGGATGGGGTCAGTTGTAGGAGGCTTGGCTGTTACTGTGTCTGAGATGGGGGTTGTGGAGATAGGTGGCTGTAGTTTCCTTTCAAACCTGCAGTAAAACACGTTCAGGTCATCTGCCAGTTGTTGATTTCCTTCAGCCTGGGAAGGTGGTTTGCCATAGCCGGTGATATTTCTAAGAGTTTTCCACAGGTTTGTTGGTTCATTTGTTGAGAACTGATTCTTTAGCTTTTCAGAGTAGCTTCTTTTTGCTGCTCTGATCTCCCTTGTTAATACATTTCTGGCCTGATTGTACAGCATTTTATTACCTTTTCTGTAGGCTTCCTCTTTGGAACGATGTAGCTGCTTAAGTTTAGCTGTGAACCAAGGTTTGTTGTTACTGTATGTTTGCAAGTTCCTGGTTGGTACACGTAGGTCTTCACATATGATGTTACAGTATCTGTGAGTTCATCTAAGTCTGCAGAGGTACTTTTGAAAACATTCCAATCAGTGTAGTCAAAGCAAGCCTGTAGCTTTAATTTTTCCTCCTCAGTACAGGCATTTTTATATTTTTAAAGCCTTTGATTCTATACAATGGGATACTATAAAAGAAATGATTTTTGCATTAGGATTTGGTAATAAATTTATTCATATCATTTCTAAATTGTACCAGAGGGGTACGGCAAGAGTGAAGGTAAATGGTATATTTAAACAAGATATAAATTTGGAAGCAGGGACGAGACAGGGTTGTCCCCTGTCTCCGACCCTATTCTTATTAGCAATGGAAATTTTAACAACTTTGAAGAGGATTCAGAATTAATAGATTATAAAGGTATCAAAGTTAATTTATATGCAGATGACACCCTTATCATTTTAAATAATATTACAAATGATATAAAAAGAGTTCAAATACATTTGGAAGAATTTGAAGATATGACTGGTTTGAAAGTAAATTGGGCAAAATCAGAATTATTAATGGAAATTGATAGGGAAAACAAATTAGAAAAATTACAAAATCAATTTGGAATTAGGATAAAGGATAATTTAAGATATTTAGGTATTATACTTTCACTTAGAATTAAAAATTTAAAGAAACTAAATTATGACATAGTAATAAAAGAAATTGAAGAGAAAATTGGGAAATATAAAAAATTAAAGTTATCTTGGTTTGGTAGAGTAGCTATATGTAAAATGATGTTACTTCCTAAATTTAACTTTTTATTCGAGATGCTTCTGATTTTTTTAACTGAGAAGGATATTGAAGTATTGAAGGCTCCACTTGTTCTCCAGGTAGCACAGACCTTCAGGGCCTGGGCCTCCGGCTGATGTTATGCAACGCCAGGTCTGCAGTAAACAAAGCCCCCCTCATTGGTGATCTTATTCAGGAGGGGGGAGCGGACCTGGCGGGTATTACGGAGACCTGGTTGGGCCCGGAGGGAGGGGTTCCTCTGGTAGAAATGTGCCCACCAGGCTTCCATGCATTCCATCAGCCGAGGTCTCAAGGGAGGGGTGGGGGAGTAGCGGTTGTTATAAGAGAAGGCCTTAGGCCGAAGGAGGCCACTGTTCCTCAGACGGCCGGCTGTGAGTCCCTCCTTGTGAAGTGGGGCCATGGGGTTCAGATGGGCTTGCTGATCACGTACCTGGCTCCCTGCCACGTGGCAACAGCCCTGCCCGAGCTGCTTAATGTTATCGCCGCGGTGGCGGTTGATACCCCCAGGCTTATGGTCATGGGGGATTTCAACTTGCCGTCCGTGGGTGAGACGTCTGAAGTGGCTCGAGAGTTCATGGCTTCCATGACGGCTATGGACCTGACCCAGTTAATTCATGGCCCTACACACGTGGGGGGAAACACGCTGGACCTGGTTTTTGTCTCTGGACAGTGGCTGAGTGGTCTTGAGATAGGGGATATAGTCACTAAGCCCTTGTCATGGTCGGATCACTCTCTCCTTCGCCTTGACCTTCGAACTGCTGTACCCCACCGCAGGGAGGCGGAACCGACAAGATGGTACCGCCCCAGGCGCCTGATGGAACCTGATAGGTTCCAGACAGAGCTTGGGCCAATTCCTGAGGTTCTGGCTCATGCCTCGACTGGGCGGCCGCTGGAGCTCTGTGTTGTGGCCCCGTCCTCTGAGCCTATCCCTTTGGAGGAAGGCAGCTCTGAGCAGGAGGAAGAGGAGCCAGCCAGATCTCCCAGCCCTCCCCCTCTGGCACCGGCTCAGGTGCCAGCTGAAAGAGAGCCAAGTAGTGGGGAAACAGGTGCCTCAGATGAGAGTGAGGGAGAGACGTCATTCCTGGACGCACGCCAAAGAAGGCGAGAGAAAAGGGTACTGCAGCTGAGACGTATGAGGAAATGCTGAGTCATTGGATTGGAGTCATGGGATCAATGACTCACTGGACCACACCCAGAAGCATATGTATATAAGACAGTACGGTGGGTTACGAAGTTCGTGACGAACAAAGCTAAACAAACGGAGCAACCTCGTAGTCTTGGAAGCTAGATGAACGGCAAAGCTACGTAGGAGATTTGCTTGTTTGTGTAAACCAATAAAGTCCTTGGCAGACGGTGTGCATATCGCTGCCAAGGTTGAGATAAGAACTGCGGAGTGTGCCAAGTGATTATTAACCCTCGGCTGGCTGTGTTTTTGTGGGTCTCTGAAGGGGGGGGACAGATCACTCTGGACCGAGTCGTGCCTTTGCGGCCTCTGACCCGGTGCCGATCTTACCTGGCTCCTTGGTTTACCGAGGAGCTCAGGGAGATGAAGCGCCGGAAAAGACGCCTAGAGAGTAGTTGGAGGACTAGCCATGCTGAATCTGACCGGACACTAGTAAGATCTCATATTAAGAATTACCTAGTGGCGATAAAAGCAGCAAAGTGTGCTCACTTTGCTGCTCTTATTGCATCATCAGATAACCGCTCGGCCGCCCTGTTTAGGATGACCCGCTCCCTGCTCCACCAGGAAGTGCGGGAGGACCCCTTGGAGGGAAGAGCCGAGGATTTTGTTCAATATCTGCATGATAAAATCACTCAGATTCGGGATGAGCTGGACTCCGACTGGGTAGATCCAGCGGGGATGACGGGGGCAGGTCCTGAGAATGTTATCTGGGATGAGTTTGATCCTGTGACCCCTGAGGACGTGGACAGGATTCTGGGTGGACTGAACGCAACCACATGTTTGTTGGACCCGTGCCCCTCCTGGTTAGTGCTGGCTTCCCGGGAGGTGACACGAGGCTGGCTCCAGGGGATTATAAGGGCTTCATTGGGTGAGGGTGTCTTTCCCGCCGCCTTGAAAGAGGCGGTGGTGAGACCTCTTCTCAAGAGGCCCTCCCTGGACCTGGCAGTATTGGCTAATTACCATCCAGTCTCCAACCTTCGTTTTGTGGCGAAGGTTGTTGAGAGTGTGGTTGCGCGACAGCTCCCCCAGCACCTGGAGGAAACGACGTATCTGGATCCGTTCCAGTCGGGCTTCAGGCCTGGGTACAGCACTGAAACGGCATTGGTCGCGTTGGTTGATGATCTCTGGAGGGCTCGGGACAGGGGGTGCTCCTCTGTCCTGGTCCTGTTAGATCTCTCAGCGGCTTTTGATACCATCGACCATGGTATCATGCTGCACCGGTTGGTAGAGTTGGGGGTGGGAGGCACTGTATTTCAGTGGTTCTCCTCCTTCCTCTCTGACCGGTCACAGTCTGTGTTGACAGGGGGGCAGAGGTCGACCCCGAGGCCCCTTATATGCGGGGTGCCACAAGGATCGGTACTCTCGCCCCTTCTGTTCAACATTTATGTGAAGCCGCTGGGTGAGATCATCCGTGGTTTCGGGTTGAAGTACCATCAGTACGCTGATGACACTCAGCTGTACATCTCCACCCCAGACCACCCCAACGATGCCCTTGAGGTGATGTCCTGGTGCCTGGAGGCCGTACGGATCTGGATGGGGAGGAACAGGCTCAGGCTCAACCCATCCAAGACCGAGTGGCTGTGGTTTCCGACGTCCCGATATAGTCAGCTGGTGCCATTGCTGACTATTGGGGGTGAATCATTGGCCCCCACGGAAAGGGTTCGCAACTTGGGTGTCCTCCTGGACTCACGGCTGTCTTTAGAAGAGCACCTGACGGCCGTGACTGGGAGGATTTTTCATCAGGTTCGCCTGATTCGCCAGTTGCGTCCCTTTCTAGATCGGGACTCTTTACACACAGTCACTCACACCCTCGTCACCTCCCGTCTGGACTATTGTAACGCTCTCTACATGGGGCTCCCCTTGAGGAGCACTCGGAGGCTCCAACTGGCGCAGAGTGCGGCCGCGCGGGTGGTTATGGGAGCGACGTGGCGCTCCCATGTAACACCCCTCCTGCGCGAGCTTCACTGGCTCCCGGTGGTCTTCCGAGTGCGCTTCAAGGTTTTGGTTATCACCTTTAAAGCGCTCCATGGCTTAGGACCTGGTTATTTACGGGACCGCCTGCTACCACCAATAGGCTCCCACTGGCCTGTACGCTCCCATAGAGAGGGGCTCCTCCGGGTGCCGTCGGCCAAACAATGCCGGCTGGCGGCCCCCAGGGGGAGAGCCTTCTCTGTGGGAGCACCTACCATCTGGAACGAGCTCCCCGCGGATATACGGAGGATCCCGGACCTGCGCACCTTCCGTCGCACGCTCAAGTCCTATTTATTCCAACAAGCCGGCCTGACCTAAGTTATTTTCTCCTTTTAATTATGAATTTTAATTTGTTTTAAATTATTGGGGTTTTAATTATCAGCCAAATTATTTAATTCGTTTTATTCTATTTTAAACTTTTGTATTGAAATGTTTTATTTATGGCTGTACACCGCCCTGAGTCCCCCAGGAGTAGGGCGGTTTATAAATCTAATAAATAAATAAATAAAAATAAATAAAAGTATATAAAAAAATTAGATAAATTTTGTAATGGGGATAAAAAATCAAGATTGATTTAAAAAACATGGTATCAGGCTTCTGGTGGCGTCCTCATCGTCGCTGGGCGGCTTTTTTTTATGGCCGCCGGCTTCGTCGATTGTAGAGCCGCTTTGCGATCGGCAAAGCGGCTTGAAAATCCTCCCTTCAGATCGGAAGGGAGGACAGAGCCGGTAGCGACAGGTTGAGCCCCCAGAATTGCTGCCAGGGTCTTTTTTTTTGCCCTGGAAGGCGTTCTGAGTGAGGGCTCCCTTCCCAGCCTACCGAAGCTCCGATCGGCGAGGGACCTCTGTCTTCAGACGGAGCGAGACGACGAGAGCAACTCCACCTATTATAATCCACAGTTCTTCTGCAACTAAAGAATTTGGTGAGATCTGGACTTTTTTCTAAGAAGTTAAGTATTTTTAAAGAATTTTCTAAAATTATCAGTTTAAGTCTCTGAGTGAAAATGTCTGGAAAATGGCAGCTGGCTAAAGCGGAGGAAGTGAAAGTGAAAAGAGAAAGTGCTAATTATCAGTTTGCCTGCCAGTAATTGAAAGCAACATACTTGCAAGAATTTAAATTGGAAATATAAGTGATTTGATTCCTTTTCTGCAAAACTGGGGAGGACAGGAAAAGGAGGAAGATTTTCTTTTTTCCAGAGATTAAAATCCTGTTCTGGCATGGCTTCAAAAAAAGCGGGGGGAGATTCTCCCACACACCAGACAAAGGAAAAGTCAGCCAAACCACTAGCACCAGCTCAGAGTCAGACTCAAGAAAGTGGGAATGAGGAATTGAAAGCTTTTATAGTTAACATACATAAGTCATTAGGAGAGCTTTCTGGAAAAATAAGTAAAATGGATGAAAAGATGGAAAAAAACCAAACGGAAATGAAGAAGTGGGTTAAGGAAAAAAGTGACAAGTTAAATCAGAATGTAGCCAATGTAGCTGCTGCTTTTACAGATGCTTTGTTGGTGGTGGAGAAAAAAAGTGGATGATTTAAATCTTGAAGTGGAATCTAATAAGAAGGATGCAAATGAAAAAATCTTTAAAGTTGAGGTGAAAAATCAGAGAATAGAAGATGAAATCACGATGATGCAATTTCAGACTATGGAGTTCGCTTTAAGACTGAGAGGTTTAAGAGAAGATAGCAGAGAGAATCTGAGGGCAGCTTGTGTGGAAATATTGGCTAAGATTTTAAAAATTGAACCTGACTTAATTGCTAACAGAGTTGACAAGATCTACAGGGTTAATTCTCGTGTGGCAAGACAAAGGAATTTGCCTAGAGACGTTGTGATTTATTTTACTGATAGAAGGCTGAGAAATGACATTTTGCAAAGTTCTTTCCACACCACTGTTCAACATGATGGTAGCCAAATTGGTGTTTTTAAAGAGTTGCCACCCAAGATGTTAAGAGATCGGAAAGACTATGGTTTTTTGGTGAATGAACTGAAAAAGCGTCAGATTCCATTCAGATGGGATGCTCCTGTTGCCATTATTTTGAGATATGAGGATGTAAGATACCGTATTAACTCGGTGGAAAAAGCAGAATATTTCTATCATAATGTTCTTAAAAAAACTTCAACACCCCCACGTTCATCTACACTTTTATCTGTAGAAGAAATTTCTAAAGATAAGGACTTTGAAGAGGGGATTCAAGAATTGATTAAGCAAAAAGAACGACAGACAATTCGAGAAACAGCAAGGGAAGAAATTTTAGGAGCAGTAGGTGGTCTCTCAGAGGATTTTTTTGCAGATTTCTCAGAGCCTAAAACAAAGCAGCCTAGAGCTACAAGAGAGGTGGATCTGGACCTTGACTTGTCGCAAAAACCGAAAGATCAACGTATAACTCGTGCAGCAGAGAAGCAAAGACTAGAGAAACAAAAGCAACAGAGGTCCATGATGCCACAAGAAGAGAATGGAGCAAATGGGAAGATACAGAAATCTGAAGCAGTGGGAGGAGCGAGACCAAAGACATCTGCTGTGGAACAGGGTCTTAGGCAAATGCTCAAATTGCTTCAAGAATCCCCAAATGACAGTTAGATTTTTAGCATGGAATGTGAACGGTTTGAACTCACCACAGAAAAGAAGGAAAATATTTCATTATTTGAAGCAGTATAAAAATGATGTTGTTAGTTTGCAAGAAACTTACATCAGAACCCAGGACCAAAATTTTTTGACAAATTCAAAACTTGGACTACATTTTATATCTTCTAGCTCCGTGAAAAGGAACGGAATAGTTTTGTATATTTCTAAAAGAATACCAGCTAAACTGGTAGAAACGGATGATGAAGGAAGATATATTGCAGTTGAAATAAATATACAGAATGTTTCAACGCTTCTTATTGGAATTTATGCCCCAAACCAACAGCAGGACATTTTTTATAAATTATTGAACACTAAAATACTGCAGTGGAATTATAAGTCTTTCTTGATTATGGGAGATTGGAATGGAGTGATTGATACAACTCTTGATAAGAAGACCCCGGCCAAGAGGGGGAATAAATTACCACAGACGTTCTTTGCATTGAAAGAAGAATTAGAACTGAAGGACGTATGGAGAATTCATCACCCGAAGGAATTGTATTTTACATTTTTTTCTGATAGACATAAATCCTTTTCTAGGATTGATTTTATGCTGGTTACTTCTGATTTACTTACTAAAGTGGTTAAGACTAAAATGTTTCCTAGAACTTTAACGGAACACAGTCCGGTATGGATGGAGATGGACTTTGGCAAGAGGGAGAGAAGATCTTGGAGAATGAATGAGAATTTATTTAGATATGAGAAGAATATCGTGGACCTTAAAAAACATGTCAACGAATTTTTTCAAATCAATTTGAATAAGGGTACACCTATTGAAATTGTCTGGGATGCAAGTAAGGCTTATATGAGAGGTGTACTGATTTATATGAATTCTAAGTATAGGTCAACACGACAAAAGACAAGAATAGAATTGGAGTTAGAAATAAAGGAAAAAGCACAATTGCATATAAAAAACCC
Organism: Coluber constrictor foxii; assembly: GCA_038048745.1. NCBI lineage: Eukaryota > Metazoa > Chordata > Lepidosauria > Squamata > Colubridae > Coluber > Coluber constrictor. The sequence goes on along the minus strand of CM075966.1, from coordinate 41,850,000 downwards.
GACTGATGAGAAACTACAGCAAACTATAAAACTTTTGAAAGATCAATTTCAAATATTGATGGCTGATCAGACGGCAACTAATTTGCAATATTCCAAACATAATATTTTTTGTAATGCTAATAAACCTGGTAGATGGTTGGCCTATACCTTGAGAAAGCAACAAAGTTCTCGTATTATAAATACTATTGAGTATAAAGGTAAACAAGTTTTTCAACAGAACTTAATACATCAAGCTTTTTTAGATTATTATTCTAAATTATATCATGCTGATAATATCAAAAAGGATCTTATTGATGAATATCTTGATAAGAAGAGGGTTACAAAAATTTCAAGTGCACAAAATGATAGACTGAATCAACTTATAACATGTGAAGAGATTCTATTTGCAATAAAACAACTGAAATTAGCTAAAGCTCCTGGGACGGACGGTTTGACAGCAGTATATTATAAAACTTTACAATCAGAATTGGTTGAGCATCTTAAGGATTTGTTTTGTAGTATACAGCAGGGGGGCAAAATACCCCCCTCATGGAAGATGGCTTTTATTTCACTGATTCCAAAGGAAGAGGGTTCTACAAAACCAGAAAATTTCAGACCAATATCTCTCCTGAACACGGATTATAAAATTTATGCAAAAGTATTAGCCAACAGACTGATGCCAGTTATCCAAGATGTAATTCACAATGATCAAGCAGGTTTTATAGAAGGCAGACATATGAAGGACAATGTGAGGCAACTTATAGACTTATTGGAATATCTTGAAAAAAATAAACAGATCCCTGCGGTGCTGGTGTTTTTGGATGCGGAAAAGGCCTTTGATCGAGTCAACTGGGATTTTCTAAAAAAGACTTTGTGTAAAATGGATTTTGGGGACCAGTTTATACAAGCGATTTCAGCAATTTATCAAGAACAGACTGCACAAATTGTTATCAATGGGAGTTTAACTACTAACTTTTATATACAGAAAGGAACTAGACAAGGTTGTCCGTTATCCCCATTGTTGTTCATTTTAACTCTAGAAGTGTTGTTGAATTCTCTACGGGACTCTAACAATTTGAATGGAATAATTGTAAAGCAAAAAGATTACAGAACAAAAGCATTCGCAGATGATCTGGTTGTTACCCTAACACGACCCTTGGAATCAATCATACAGATGAAAAACATTATAGAGGAATACGGTTTGGTTTCAGGTTTTAGTCTGAACCAGAAAAAGACTAAGATGATAGTTAAAAATATGTTGGAACCACAAAGGAGAGAACTGGAAAGGTTGGCAGGCTTTGAAATAGCTACAAAGGTGAAATATCTAGGAGTTCAGGTTGCAGCTTCTAATATAAAACTTTTTCAAAATAACTACGAGGAATTGTGGCACAAGATTCAAAAGGATCTTGAAACTTGGAAGAAACTGCAACTATCTTTACTTGGCAGAATAGCAGCTATTAAGATGAACGTTCTACCTAGATTTTTGTTTTTATTTCAAATGATTCCGGTGCTCAAAAGTGATAAGATATTGATGGAATGGCAAGCAGGTCTAAATAAATTTATTTGGAATGGGAAAAAACCAAGAGTTAAACTTAAAATCATGCAAGATGTTCGTGAAAGAGGTGGCCTCAAAGTTCCAAACCTACGTTTATATTATGAGGCAGCAGTGCTGACACAAGTGGGTGATTGGTTTGGTACAACGAAAATAGAAATTTTGAATATAGAAGGCCATGACTTGGAATTTGGTTGGCATGCATATTTATTCTATGAAGATAAGTTGGATAGGGTATTTAAAAGTCACATTTTGAGACATGCTTTGATGAGAGTTTGGAAGAAGCACCAGCTTCAATTGGATTACAAAATACCTTTGTGGTTGGAGCTTGGGCAGATTATGCCAAATATAAAGTCACTCGGGGGGTTTTTATACAAAGAGATGCTTTTTAATGATGGGGGCAAATGGAGTTTGAAACCTTTGAATACTCTGTTGGAAGAAGGGAAGAATTTAACTTGGTTGCAGTACCTTCAACTTCAAGCGAGATGGAGAGAAGATCAGAAAATTGGACTAATGTTACACGAAGAAGATTTGGTGACTCAGATAAAATGTAAAGGACCGATGCATATTAAGCGAGTGTACAATTTATTGTTAGAAAGAGATTCAGAGGATGAATTAGTTAAAGATTGTATGATAAAATGGGCACAAAATTTTGCAGAACCAGTAATGTTGGAAACATGGGAAAAGATCTGGGTCCAGAATGTTAAATTTACACAAGCACAGAATGTGAGGGAAAATTTTTATAAGATGTTTTATAGATGGCATTTAGATCCCAAAAAATTATCATGTATGTATCCAAATGTTCAACCTAAATGTTGGAGGTGTGATTGTTTGGATGCAAGATATTTTCATATTTGGTGGACCTGCAGAAAACTGAAAGCATTTTGGATTAAACTTTGGTGGGTTATGCAGAACGTTTTGAAGAAGAAGCTTGAATTTTCTCCTCAGTTTTTCTTGCTGGGGATAGTTAAGGATTGCTCATCGACTGAAACGAGATTGATCTTATACATGCTTACTGCAGCTAGACTACTGATTGGTCAATACTGGAAAAAAGATAGTTTACCTACTATAGAGGAATGGATATTGAAGATGTCTAATTTTGCAGAAATGGCTAAGATTTCTGCATACCTAAAAGACAGGACCCATGAAGCCTTTGCTAGGGAGTGGAAGAAATGGGTAGAGTATATGCGGAATAAATATCAAAGTAAGAAGTTTCAACTAGTATTTGATTCATAACTATATCTATTAATTATTTTATTAAATATTTGAATTTATATTTGTATTATGTTATACATTTATATTAATATTTAGATAAATTATAATGTTAAAAATAAGTTTATATATCTGATAGATTAGCTTTACTTTATCTAATGTTAAAAAATTTATGATGTATTATTTGAATTTTATATATCTTTTTAAATAATATTACTAAGACTGAATATTTGGAATTATATTTAATGTTAAACATTTATATTATATTATTATTCTAAAAATTTATGATGCTCAAAATTAGTTTTTATATATTTGTTATATTTGCTATATTTGTTAGACTGCTGTAAGTTCTTACAAATGATTTATGGTTACTATATATTTGAATTAAGGGGGTAAAAAAGAGGGTGTTAGAAGCTTAGATTAATTTTCTTATTACTTAATGTTAAATTCATTATATTTTTAGCTGGATCTCACCTGTTTTTTTGTTGTTTGATGTTGATTGTTATATATGATTGGTTAATAAAGGAAGTCAGGGGGGGTAGGGGGGAGGGAAAGGGGGGGAAAGGAAGGGGGTGGTAGTTGGGTGGGGGGATTGATGGGGGGAAAGGGGTATAAAAATTGTATTGTAAAACTTTTTCAATTAAAAAAAAAACGTGGTATCAGAACCAAAAACAAGGTGGTTTAGGAATTCCAAAATTATTAAACTATTATAGAGCATTTAATATAAGAACAGTAGTAAAAAATTTAAAAGGAGATGTTGAACTTTGGGGTAGTTTGGAAATGAAGGAAATAAAGAAGTTTGGTTACAAATGGTTTTTGTAAAATTTTAAAGGTAAGGTTAAAATTTGTAATTATTGGTTAAATAGTTTGACTAAAAATTGGGACAGAGTAGCAAAAAAATTAATACCAGACGTATTGTATTTAGGTAAACTGAAAGAGAATTGCCCAATGAAATTAAATAGTAACAGAGAGAGGATTATAATAGAAGAGAAAGTGGAAACAATTAGTGAATGGCTGAAATTTACAGAAAGTGAAATGAGGAAAGAGGAAATTTATGGAAAATTAAACATTAATTGGTTCGAAAGAATTCAAATGAATAAATGGAATAGGAAATGTAAAGAAAGGAATGATGAGAGTAGAAAGGAAACGGAATTTGAAAAATTGACATCTCGAATAATAAAAGATGAAATTGGGCCAAAGGGATTAGTTAGCAAAATTTATAAAATTATTAACTTTGATAATAATTCACAAATGGTAATGAAAGAGAATTGGGGAGAAGAACTGGGTATTGAAATTTCTAATCAAAATTGGAATATGAACTGGGTTAGCAGAATAATGAGGACATTATCAATAAGGATCAAAGAACATAATTATAAAGTTGTCTGGAAGTGGTATCTGACCCCAATAAGACTTTTTCAAATGGATAATAAAGTGGATAAAATGTGTTGGAGATGTAAAGTGGAACTTGGGACATATGCTCATATGTGGTATAAATGTAATGGGGTTGAACTTTTTTGGTCTAGGATAGAAAATGAAATATTTGAAATGATTAAGAAGAGGGTCAAATTGTGTTGATTCGATGAACAAAGACGCGTAGGCAGGAACGATGGTTCATGGGAAGGCCCCTTGGTGGAAGGGCGCCTTGGTGGGAAGGCACCCTGACTCCATCCAGAAGGCTCCCTTTTATTGTCATTTTACAACTCTCATGGCAAAACATTAATCAACGTTTACTTTGTACTGATTGGCTAAAGAAAGCTCATGAACTCCACGTGGACACTCCATGTTTCCCTCATGCCCTTCCTGTAACAGACAATGCCTTTCTGCTGGGTCTGCATGCTTTGCATTTTTGAGAAAAAGCCTCTGCCAGACATCCTGCTTTACTGTCCTGATGAGATTAAGGCCATGTGTTGATATTGTTTACTCAGCGACGGTTTGCCGACCTCTGAGATAACAAACATTATCTCCACATCTCCTTTTTTATTTTTTATTGTTTAATATTTTGCAAGCATACATAATTTCAGATTTGGAGGGCCGAATTTTTGGACGAAATATCGCTAATAACCCAGGCAAACATTGTATGCAACAGCAACAACAAATCAATATAATGATTACAAATATAATGATGAATACTATTTGTCGTATCCATCCAAAATCTGGGAGCCAAGACCATAACCACTCCCATGGGGATTGTGGAATAGTGGAGCCAAGTGGATTATTTGCAATCATGTTTTCCATGTGCTCAATTGTAGCTGAAACATTTGCCTTATAATTAGTGATATACATAAAACAATGTGAATGAATCAAAGCACATACACCACCCTTGGCTGCTAAAATTATGTCTAAAGCATAACGATTTTGCAACACTATATCTCTAATTTGTGACATCTCTTCATTAATCAATTTTAGGGAATGAACAGTAGCGTTAAACAATGCAGTTGTCCAATTTGATAAGATATGCAAATCTCTATAATTCATCATTACTCCTAAAGGAGGGAGAGCACCCCTTGCTAACATGGTTTCAGTGTAATGATTAATGGGATTTTGAACATCTACGTTTCGACGATTCCTTAACCGTCCTTTAGGGAAATGATCAGATATCACTACAGAGGGAGCAATGTATCCCAGAGTACAACGACCAGACCACCATGCAGGAATATGTTGATATGCCCTTCTACCACATAGCATCCAAATATTATTTAAAAGCGGAATTGCCAAATTATCTGATGACTGGGTCTGCTTAACCATAGACTCCACTGCATTACAAAGGAACAACGCCCCACACTTCAAAACATTTGTTGGTCCTGGACATGTGCATGTTGTAGGACACCCTAATATCTGGTATGTACACCCATAGTAAGTGAAATTATGTAAATGTTCATATAGAGTAACATTTAAAAAAGAATTGTTTCTCTTCATAATGGTGCTAAGAACAAATGTTGTGTTACAATAGGGATACTTTCCAATGTCCACAGATGCACGTTTAGTATTATTGATGAATTCCCAACAGTATGTTGCTGTTTCCTGAAACCTGTTTCCGATGGCTAGGATATTATTCTTGCCAGTCACCTTATCGCCCCTAACGTCTCCATCCTTCCAAGTGAAAGTCTTCCATTTTGTGTCATTAAAGGGAACAGCATGTATTAAAAGTCCTCCTTTAGCATGTGGGGGAACGTGCATGCAGATCCAGCAATCTGACCTGTTTACTAAACAAGAGACATTTTGCACATCCCGTATATAGGAATTTTGTTCCCAAAGTCCTTGCTCTGGAATTCCATCTTGTAAAGTCATTGTAGCCACACAAGGAGAGAAAATACACATAAAAAGAATACACATTATAATGGTTATAGAATTAGCATTTAAACAAGCAAAAGCTGCTACTAAAAAGTTTGCTGGTGTCTGTGGTATATTCTTTTCCTGTAGCAAGTTTGTAGATTGAGCAGAGAGGGCCTTAATCTGCCCCCAGGTCACTTGATGTTTCTGACGAAGTGCTCGGTCCCTATCCTGCTGAGGGTTCTGCAGGCTGAGGGAGAAGTTTGGGATTGGGTTTTTCAGTCCTTGGTGCCACGCCATCCTTCCACAGTTTCACACACCTAGCAGGGATCCACACTGGACCTGTGGGAGCAAGAACAGCGGCGTAGTCCTGTCCCCATGTCAATAAGGGAACAGTTCCATGCCATTCGGGGTTAGGCAATAAACAATACATTACCTGTGGCTGGGGATGACTTACTCTACTTCCAAAGTGATCATCTACTGGAGTTGATAAATTTGTGATATTAAGATGATTCAAAGTAAACAGAACTTTATTCAACCATTCCTGTTTACCAGGGAGACCTATAGGAGTCCCCCCTGTTTTTTTATGTTTGTCCAAGGCAGATTTTAAGGTAAAGTTCGCCCTTTCTGCTATAGCTTGCCCTGTCGAATTATAGGGAATACGAAAAAGATGTTTAATTTGCCATTTGTCACAAAAGTCAGCAAAGAGGCGACTACAATATGCAGGGCCATTGCCTGTTTTTAAAGTAGAAGGTAGGCCCATGACAGCAAATGTTCGAATACAATGATTAATAACATGTTTAGTGGCTTCTCCTTTCTGAGGAGTAGCCCATATAAAGTGAGAAAAAGTATCAATTGTAACATGAAGATATTTCCAAGTAGCAAAAGACGGGTATTGGGTTACATCCATTTGCCAAAGTTCATTTGCTTTAAGCCCTCTTGGATTCACCCCAATGGAAGGAGATAGGGGGATTTGAGAACATTGAGGGCATTGTTGTATGATTGCTCTAGCATGATCTAAAGGAAGGTGAAATTGTTTTGCAAGAGCCTTGGCATTTTGATGAAACATAGAATGACTCTCCCATGGAGTAAGAGACAGAACATGCTGCTTTGTTGCAGCATCTGCAATAGCATTTCCTTCTGATAACATACCTGGGAAAGAATGATGACTTCTAATATGTGCGATGTAAATTTGATTTTTTCTGAAGTGCAAAAGCTGTTGCAATGTTAAAAAGAGGGACAAGAGATCCTCATCCAAAGATGGTATAACATATGCACCAGGGAGGGAGGTTACAATTTGACAAACATACTGACTATCTGAAATAATATTAAGGTCCTGAGTTGGAAAGGTTTGCAAAGCCAAAATTACAGCGGCGACTTCTGCATGCTGAGCAGATTTTTGAGGGGGTGTGATTTTAGTAACCCATTTTCCATGCTCAAGCCAGGCAGCTGCACCCCATTTAGGTCCCCCATCAGTGAAAACTGTGAGGGCATTCACCAAAGGTTTGAATGAGATACCATGCTGAACTACGATTTCTATCTGATTAAAGGCAAGCAGGCGCGGATCTGCAGGAATATGATAAGAGATTTTCCCAACGTAATCAGTCAGTGCTGCTTGCAAAGGAGAAGAGAGGCTAACCATTTGTTCCCAAACTTTCAATGGCAAGGGAACGATGATATTAACAAGATCAAGACCTAGAAGGACCTTGCAGTGTTCCCTTCCCTTAAAAATCAACTCTGCATACATTTGAGCTGGTATGCTAATAGTATGACTTGGGCTATGTGGAAGATATAGCCATTCAATTATTAACAAAGATTTAGGCTTACTTTGTTGTTGGAATTCCTGAGCTAATACCGCTGTAGGTTGTTTTGCAGTTGGAATGATAATCATTAACAAAGGAATATTTTCTTGGCATCTATCTACCCAAACCAATTTCAATGTTTCATTAAGTTTTGTGAAAACTGCTTTTTGATTTTGGGTAAGTGTTATCAATTCAGATGGATCTTTCTTATTTTTTAATGCATCAAACAAAGGACTAAGCATATTAGTAGGAAGACCCACATATGGTCGCAACCAATTAATTGAACCCAAAAGTTGCTGTAATTGAACATAGGAAACCTTATCCTCTACCTTTAGTTGAGGAATTTGTGGATGTGAATATGTTTGCAATAACTTGTGACCTAGATAAAGAAATGGCTCTTGTAGCTGTACTTTCTCTGATGTATGCAAACCATACGCAGCTAGATCTTGTGTTAGATGTTCTAGCCAATAGGGAGGAATGTGTGGTCCAGCAACTAAGATATCATCCATATAATGATATACCAATGCTTGAGGATATCGCTGCCTAAAGGGTTTTAAAACTCTTGCAACAAATTGCTGACAGAGTGTAGGACTATTTAACATGCCTTGAGGTAAGACAGTCCATTGATATCTTTCCGTGGGTTGCTCAGCATTTAAAACTGGAACCATGAAAGCAAACAATGGCTTATCCTTTTTACATAATGGAATGGTAAAGAAACAGTCCTTTAAATCTATGATCATAACCTGAAAGTCTCTGGGAATCATGTTTGGATTTGGGATGCCACATTGCAGAGATCCCATTGGCTGTATAATTAAATTTATTCGGCTCAAATCATGTAGGAGCCTCCATTTACCAGATTTCTTTTTTATTACAAACACTGGTGTATTAAATGGACTTGTAGTGGGTTCAATATGGTTAGCGGCTAGCTGTTGTTTCACTAGCTCATGTAATGCTAGAAGCTTTTCTTGTGTTAAAGGCCATTGCTCAATCCACACAGGCGTAGTAGACTGCCATACTAAAGGAAGAGCAGTAGGTGGCGACATAATTACCTATTAATCATCAATAATTAACTTTGCTTGAAACTGCAACATCAAATCCCTCCCCCACAGATTTACATGAATGGGGAGAATAACAGGCTTTAATTGGGCTGTGCGTTTGCCATCAAGAGCTGTTACCGTAAGCCACTTGGTGCTGTGTCGAGCTGCTTGGGATCCTCCAACTCCCCACACAGAAGCTGATTCCGTAGTGGGCCAATCTGTGGGCCAGTTTTCAGTGGCTATAACAGAGATGTCTGCGCCAGAATCAAGGACTCCTTCAAAAGATCTGCCATTTAACAAATATATGCGCTTTGGTTTTTCTTCTTGAATTGATTGTGTTACTGCCATAATGCTAGGATGCAGGGAGTGGATAGGATTAGTAGAACCAAATCCTCCACTTCCTCTACTAATTTGCTTACCTCCTGCTGGCACTACATATGAAACAATCACCAATTGTGCCCAAGAATCTCCTTGCTTTAAAGTCATAGGCACATTTGTTTCAAATTGTATCATAATTATGCCTTCATAACTTCAATGACTCCAGGGATGACAAAAATCCCTTTTTTCCCTGCGGAAGACCGAGGGAGGACCAATCCCACAGTGTTAATAGGTAATGGTCCCTTCAATTGTGATGACATTAAAGTAACAACTCCAGGGAAAGGAATGAATTTATCCTCCTGATTAATCAAATCAATTCCTGCACTACCTCTTGTAGCAGCTTTAGAATTTCTGATAGAAGTGGCGGCAATTGGGCCGGGTCTTGCCGTGAGCCCGAACTCTAGTTTCCCTGACTATTTCCCTGACTTCTGCACTGATTTGCCCAGTGAAATCCTTTCTTACATTTAGGGCAAACAGTTTTTGGTCTGGATGTTTGACCTCCTCCTGGCCTGCCGCCTTTATAGGCTCCACCACCAGGGGCTCTACATTTTTGTTTGAAGTGGCCAGGTTTATTACAATTAAAACAATTACCTTTAGGCTTGCCAAATTTTCCTTTTTGTAAGGCAGCTGCTAAGGCTTCCATCTGATGGACATTTGTACCTATGTCAGCGCATGCTTTCAACATATCAGCCAAGGTGTAATCTCCTCTATTAACAACAGATTGCAATGCACGACGGCAATCCACATTGGCATGTTCGTAAGCTAGCCTTTTCATTAACTCCCCGCTAGCTTCCTCATTATCTACTTGTCGCTGAATAGCTTCTTGCAACCTATCAATGAAATCAGAGTATGTCTCACCAGCCCCCTGTCGAATCGCTGCAAAGGATTTACTAGGTTTGCCTGAGATCGGCACTTTCTTAAATGCTTTAATCACGCAGCGCCCTATCACAGCGTAAGCTGGCGGGGGGGGGGGGTGCCATTGGTTTGTTGATGTATTGTAGAAAAAGCACCCACCCCATATAATTGATCTGGTATATACAAACCACCTGAGTTATTCCCTGCATGAATAGCTTCCCTCTGGTATTCTGAATCCGAAACAACATACTGTGCTGGTGTGAGAAGCATGCGAAACAAATCCTTCCAATCTTGTGGAATCAAATTATAGCCATTAGATATGCCCTCCACCATCCCAGTAGTATAGGTGGAGCGCAAACCTGTCTCTGTAATAGCTTTCCTCAGCTCTCTCAAAACTTGATATGGCAAAGGATTCCACTGATATTGGGCTTGTCCCTGGGGGTTAACTGTCTGTATGACAGGAAAAGCTTGGAGACCCTCTGCCATTTCCACCCCTGTGAGTGTCCCCTTCTGTTGTTCCTCCTGAAATCCTGCTCTGACAGCTGAAAGCATCTCCTGTGAAGGAGAAATCGATAATGGAGCTGTCGGAGAGCTGCTTTCTGCTGGTTGAAGCATAGTTGCAACCGACAAAGTTAGCTGAGAATAGGGAGGGGGGAAAGCGGCCCCCTGATCAGAAGACAGAGAGAGAGATGGTGACGGTGCCTTGAGTTTAGAAGTCCCCATAACCTCTACTGCTTCTTTACACTTCTGCCACAGCAACAAATGCTTTATTTCTGCTCGTGGTGGTGAGTGTAAGTGAATTCCAATTTTAATCCAATCCTGCAAGTCCAGGGTTCCGTCTTCTGGGTACCATGGGCATTGACAGCCTATTTCATGTACTAACTGTTCTAACTCACTTAACTTAATTCCTGCCATTCCATTATTTTTAAGTATTTTCCTCAGTTCTTGTGCATGAAGCTTCTGTGGAACTGAGATATCCCCCCCCCCCCATACTCACGAAATTTTTGGGAGCGAAGTTCGCTGAGGTGCAGCTGGGTTCATCCGGCCAAGTAAGCATAGGAGGAATCACGTCGGGGTCACCAGATGTTGATTCGATGAACAAAGACGCGTAGGCAGGAACGATGGTTCATGGGAAGGCCCCTTGGTGGAAGGGCGCCTTGGTGGGAAAGCACCCTGACTCCATCCAGAAGGCTCCCTTTTATTGTCATTTTACAACTTTCATGGCAAAACATTAATCAACGTTTACTTTGTACTGATTGGCTAAAGAAAGCTCATGAATTCCATGTGGACACTCCATGTTTCCCTCATGCCCTTCCTGTAACAGACAATGCCTTTCTGCTGGGTCTGCATGCTTTGCATTTTTGAGAAAAAGCCTCTGCCAGACATCCTGCTTTACTGTCCTGATGAGATTAAGGCCATGTGTTGATATTGTTTACTCAGCGACGGTTTGCCGACCTCTGAGATAACAAACATTATCTCCACAAAATTGAAATTGGAAACCATATTATTATTAATATTGAATGAAACAACATTAACAACTGGAGAAAGAGAATTGGTGAGGATTTTGGTTATAATGGGGAGAATTATAATTGCTAGATATTGGAAATTAAATGTTGACTTAAAACTAGAAGAATGGTATAATGAAACATGGAAATTTGCATTAAATGATAAATTGACTTGTGATATTAAAATTAGAAGTGGTATATACAAAGAGAATGTTTTTTGGAACACTTGGCAAACATTTGTGGACTTTGCACTTGGGAGATTGGATGAATCGGCACCAGTACCCTATCAAAGAGATTTCTGGAAGAATTGAAGACTTTAATATCCTAAAACTTCCTTTCCATTTGTATAGCACGTTGGGGGGGGGGGGAATTTTTCTTTCTTTATTATTGATTTTTGTACTGTTTTTTTTCTGTTATTCTTTAACAATAAAAATACAATAATTTTTTTTTTAAAGAAAACATTCCAATCAGTGTAGTCAAAGCAAGCCTGTAGCTTTAATTTTTCCTCCTCAGTACAGGTCTTCACTGATTTAATTGTTGGTTTTGTGGTTTTAAGTCTTTGCCTGTAAGCAGGTACAACGTGAATCATGCAATGATCAGAGTGTCCTACAGCTGCTCGTGGTAAAGACCGATAAGCATCTTTTAGTGTTTGTTGAAGCATGAATCAGCTTTGTTCCCCCCCTGGGGAAACTGTAAATTAATTAGAGGTGATTGGAACTTGTTTTCCATGGTGTATACCCACAAAGAAAAGAAACCCGAAGTATAAATCCTAATAAACATCTTTATTGTTACAAAAGTAAAAAACCTAGATAACTACATTCTTACCGACAGTTTATCTCAGAGACAGACAAAAGAGAAAGTAAAGCAGAAAATTAGAAAGAAAGAATGTAGACATGCACAGTAGCTTCAGAAATCACGGGATGAGTCTTATCTCTTGTTGATAACATTTTCTCTGGCAAGCTACCGACAAGCTGGCAAGCTGCCGTAATGTTCAGAATGGAAGCTCAGCTGGAAATACAAAATAACGCAGTGACAGTGTTGTTGGAAGTAACATCCTTCTGGGTTCTGCTCCAAGTGGGGGAAAAGGCACTGGAGACATGGAGATTGCTTGGAAAGATGGTTTTAATGGTGGACAGGATCACATGGCTTGAATTCCTGAACAGAAAAGGAAAAGAGATACAGGGAGTTTTTTGGGTTTTATGCTCTCTCTGGCTTTGAACTTCCTGGGGCCCAGAAAGTGTATCCTGATTGGTTGTCAGACTTCCAGGGGGTGGGGGTCTTAGCTAGCCTTGCTGGCTGATGTAATCTTCCCAGGTCACATGCTTCCCAGGTCACATGTGGTGAGTTTCTGCTGCTATTGTGTAGAGGGCTAATCCTATCTTTGTTGGATCTTTGGCAATTCCTACTATGGCTCTGTCTGAAGGAGGTAGATCTTTGTTATGTAGAATAGACTGGCCCAGGCCTTAATGGCCCATTGACAAAAGGGTGGGGGCAGGAAGATGTGAGCTGCTTCAAAACATGCTTATCCATTTCTCATCCAGGGAAATATAATGTGAGAATAAAATCAATCTCCTTCTTGAAATAAAAATCTTTATTGAATAATATATAAAACAGAGAAATAAAAACGTGTACAGAAAAAAAATATCCCTTGCAAAGGGGTCAAATTGAATGGGTTGCTTTCAAATAATTTGACAAAATACATATGCCACTTACTTGATATTTATACCCCCATGAAAATACATCAAGTTACATAAGAAATACTTCCCCAGAGAATTGGTTACAGAGTTATATAATATATATGTAATACAAGTTCCACCCTGGAAAATCCCCAACCTCTAAACAAAGATACCCCAAAATATATCAAATACGCACTTCCCCTTCCTAGAACACTCAACCTGAAAACAAACTCATTAAGACATCCTTAAATCAGCATTTTCCCAGAACACATAAGAACATTCATTTCCGTCAAAACAACTACATAATACATAGTTCCTCTAATATAACAAGATCAACAAAAATCATTATAACCCCTTCACCCAGTTCATACAAGGTGAAAGAAAACACTCAAAATGGCGTAACTCTGGTTCTATATTTCAGGCCCTTACAGGAATAATAATCATTTTTCTCTCAATCCTCTCTCTCCCATTTGATCAAATTATTCCTGTAAATTATGGATATCTTGTAACATAATAGAAACCTCCCTTCTTCCCAAGGTACTCCTCATTTCACCAGATAACTTCTTCTTTCTCGTCTTCTTGCAGCAGCGATTCCACCAAAGCTTCCAACAGCTACAACACACAGGTGCACATTTAATACAAAGAAATGATATAAAACCTACAACTATAATGAGTATAATTCCCATAAACAATTCCTTTAACCATCCAAAATTAGGTAACCAAGACGTTAAAGTGTCCCACATACCCTTAAAAGCAGTATTTTCCGACATATAGGTTAAATGAGAGGTTATATTATGTAAAGATTTTATCTTAGACTCAATAAACTGAGATTTATCAGATATATTGAAACAGCAAAGTCCGTCAAAATCTTCACATCCGTGGCCCATCCTTAATAACATATAATCTATAGCTACTCTATTTTGTAACAAAGATTTTCTAATTTCTCCCATTTCATCAGCCAAAGCAGCAATAGCAGATGAAGTTTCATTTATACTTTTAGCTAATGCACAAGCTAAATGTCCTATTTGATATTGATTATATTGAGTAGATAACCATGGAAACATTCCCAAAAGACCAGCTTGAACTTTATTCAACACTACCACATCATCACTACAAGTACTATCAAAGTGCCACTGGTGTACATCTCTCTTCCCCCTATAAATTCCTCTATATCCTTCATTTCCAAAATGATCATAAGATTCTATCGGTACTACCGGCCATTTAACAGATCCAGTAGGAACATGTAGAACCAGATGAGGTCTATGTACAGAACCATGATTTTCTTGATGCTCATGATTATTAACTGGTTGTATATCATCATGGGCCTTCACCTTTTCAGCCACCTTTGTAGGCGTCGCATGGTATAAACTAGAACTCATCATTTCATAATAAAATTTAGTCTTCTGATTAATGTCCTTCAAATGAGCAACAGCCATTACAGTGGTCAAACGACCAATAGTACAAGGACCACCTATAGCATGAGCTGGAATATAAGCATAAGCATACAAGCCACAAAATAGAAACCATCCTTTAGGTAAATACAATACCTGGCCCAAAGCTTCTATCTCCTCCACTTCAGAGCAATGGAAAACTTTCTCAGTAGGCACAGGAACATATATTACCTTTTCCAACCGCTTCTCCGGATGCTTGTATACTATACAATCATAAGCTGGCAAAATTGATTTTAATTCAATAATTAATTTCTTCTGATTAGTCCACTTCGTTGGCTTCTGAGAACTTCCAAACAAAGTAATAAGATGTGACAAATTAAAATTATTTGGTTCTATAGTAATACGGGCTTCTTCAAATAAAAACTTTCCAGGTACGGGTACTCCCACAAAACAAGTAGCCATAATATCTGAAACAGTTGTCTCTCCCTTTACACAAAAAGAAGAACTGTTTAAGGCCACTTTCATTAGATCTAAAAATACATTTCCTTCCTTATTCTTCATTTCCACAACACTTCGGGTATATCTATAAGGAGAAGTCACATAACCAACTGTACACCGTCCCGTCCACATTAAAGGTAACTTAGGCAAAGCAATAGATCCACAAAAGAACATTAGCTTGGAAGGAGCTTTTATCTCATAATAAGGGATCCGAAATCCTTCCTCAAAAATCCTAAACCCTTTATATAAAGGTGAGTAATTACCATATCTTTCATAACATTGGTTATATAGAAACTCCATCCTATTATTAAGATCTATAGATTTAGTCGTTATTTCATAGGTACGATTGCATTTAGCATATCTCCCCAATGGCACACCTTCATAAAAAGTTGATTTAATACATATATCAGCTTCCTCAATTCCATCTATCAGGGTTAGTGGGGCATCTATAAGAGAATATTGATGCTTAGGGTCAGTACGGAAACATAATTGCTGCCAAGTTAAAGGGTAACTAGACAATACTTCCAAAATACCTACCCCTGTCCGCACCAATAAAAGAATTATTATTGCCCCTACAGCAAACCCCATTTTCCTAATGAACTAGGCTCACTCTGACAATATCTTTAGAAGAGAGAGTTAATACTGTACCTCCAAATCTTCAATCAATCGAGGTGAGCTTACATTCACTGGAAACCAAAACATAGATTTAACCCAATCAATAATATCTTTTCTCAATACAATCAAAAACACAATAAAAACAAGCACTACACCCAACCAAATAAAAATCTCTCGGTCCATCCGACGATCCTCACTCGTCTATGGTTTGTCGACGAAAAGTCAATTTAAGAGGATTTTCAGGTGCTGTATCAAGTGTCCATTCACGAGGGGGAGCCACCGGTCCTTTAACTCTGGAATAATGCACCCAACCACGTTCTCTCGTTCTCACAGCCGATTCAGTAGTCAACAGGACTTGAAACGGTCCTTCCCACACAGGCCGCAACTTCTTCTCCGTAAGAGCTTTAATCAGGACCCAGTCTCCACTTTTATAATCATGCACTTGGAAATCAAGCGGTGGGTTCTGTGCCAATAGTCCTTTAGACCTTAAAAAAGAAAAACACTGGGACAGTCCTTGTATATATTTTCTCAGAAAAACATCCTTCAATTCAATTCTAGGCATCCCAACCTTCCCAGTATATGGTAATCCAAACATCATCTCATACGGAGATACCCCCAGATCCTTTCTAGGACTAGTTCGTATTCTCAATAGAGCTAGAGGTAAACATTTAGTCCAAGGCAACTGTAATTCCAACATCAATTTTTTTAAAGTTGATTTAATTGTTTGATTAGCTCTTTCACATTTACCAGACGAGGAGGGGGAAAAAGCTAAATGTAGTTGCCAATCAACTCCCAATTGTTCCATAACCTTCTGAATTACCTGGGCAGTAAAATGTGTACCTCTATCACTATCAATAGACTCAATTAACCCATAACGGGGAATCAATTGTTCTAAAATAATTTTCACAGTCGTTTGAGCATTCGCTCTCGCACAAGGAAAAGCTTCCACCCATCCAGTCAAATGATCTATTATAACTAACAAATATTTAAGAGTCCCAACTGCTGGCATCTCTGTATAATCTACTTGAATCCTTTGAAAAGGCCAGACAGCTAAATCTCTACCTCCTCTAGGTAACTTCCTCATAATTTTCTTATTAATTCTCACACAATGTATACATTTCCTCACTATTTGCATAGCAATAGTATACATCCCCTTACATATATAAGCACGTTTCACAAAATCAACTAAAGCTTGTGTTCCCCAATGCGTCCCTTCATGTACTCGTTCAATTACATTCCGCATCACAGCTTTATTTAGAATTTGTATTCCATCAACTGTCATCCATTTTCCATTCACCTCTTTCACACCATCATCCTTCATTTGTTTCTCCTCTTCATCCGTAAATACAGGATTCACATCAAAATTCAAAGCAGGCACTAAAATCATAACCACTTCTTCCCCAAAAGCTGCTTCCTTAGCTGCTTCATCTGCTAATTTATTTCCCAAAACTAACTTAGAAGTCCCCTTTTTATGTGCCTCAACATGTATAACAGCCAGTTTAGTTGGTCCTTCCGCTGCTTTCAAAACAGCTGTAATAAGATCAATTTGTTTTAACTCCTTCCCTTTACTTGAAATCAACCCCCTTTCAATCCATATCTTCCCAAATGTATGTAAAATCCCATAAGCATATTTAGAATCAGTATATATATTCCCCACTTCATTAGATAATATATGTAACGCTTGTAATAATGCAAAAACTTCACATGTCTGCGCAGACCATTCAGACGGCAATTTTCCAGCTTCTAATACCTCTGTAGTATCTCCATTCACAACAGCATAGCCGTTTAATCGTTTACCATTTACTACACGAGAGGATCCATCTATAAACAGGTTTATACCACCCTCTAGTGGACTATCTTCCAAATCCTCTCGAACCTTCGTCTGAAGATCTATTACTTCAACACAATCATGTTCTACAGAATCCCATTCCTTCCTCTCCCCTGACAAGAACTCTGCTGGATTTAAGTTTCTATCTGTAGAAAGAACCAAATTTTCCTGCAACAACAAAATCACTTCATATTTCAAAAGTCTTGAATTTGTCAACCATCTGTGCGCTTTCTGCATCAGAATAGTCCTTACTTGATGCGGGCTACTCACCACCAACGCCCCACCAAATGTCAATTTTCTACTTTCCTCCACCAATATAGCAGTTGCAGCCACAGCTTGTACACATACAGGCCAACCTCTCACTACAGGATCCATCAATTTAGACAAAAAAGCTACAGGTTTCTTCTTACCAGCCCAAGTCTGAGCCAATACCCCCTTAGCTATACCATCTTCCACTGCTACAAATAAATGAAATGGCTTTTTCAAATCAGGCAAACTCAACACTGGAGCCTGGCTCAAAGACTTCTTCAATTCATCTAACCGAGCCTCATCTCCTTCTTTCCACACAACAACCCAAGGTTCTGATTCAGCTAATTTATCATACAAAAATTTCACCATATCAGTATATTCATCAATCCATAACCTACAATACCCTAATAATCCCAGCAATTTCCTAACTTCCTTCTTCGTTTTAGGCAAAGGCTGAGTTAATATTCCTTCTATTCTTTCAGGATTAATCCTCTTACTACCCTGGCTTATCATATGCCCCAAATACTTAACTTCTAACTCTACATATTGTAATTTCTTTTTAGACACTCTCAAACCATTTCTGCCTAGAAAATTCAATAAAGCATTAGTACCCTCCTCAACTATATTTTTCTTCTCTCCGGATAACAACAAATCATCTACACATTGCAACAACTGAACTCCCACAGGGGCCTCAAATTTTTCCAACACTCTCTCTAACATCTGTCCAAACAAATTTGGACTTTCAGAAAACCCTTGAGGTAAAACACACCATCTAAACTGTTGACTCCTATTTGTATCAGGATCAGTCCATTCAAAAGCAAAAATATCCCTCGACTCCTCCGCCAAGGGACAAGTCCAAAAAGCATCCTTTAAATCTATCACACTAAAATACTTATGACTATGGGGTATACGACTTAATAAAGTATATGGATTGCTAACTACTGAATATCGACAAGCAACAATAATATTGATCCTCCTCAGATCACTAACTATTCTCAGCGAACCATCAGGTTTCCTCACAGGTAAAATAGGTGTATTATACTGAGACATAGTTGGTTCAATCAATCCCTCATCCAGCAACTTCTCTATAACAGGTTTCAATTCTCTCCTTAACTCTATTGGTATACTATATTGTTTAATCTTCACAGGAACTGCACCTTCCTTCAACATCACTTTCAACGGGGGAACATCTAAAATACCCCTATTCCCTTCAGTTTCCCAGACTATTGGGTCAATCTTCCTTTCCTGTTCCTCAGTCAACACATTCAACTTCACATCCACGCTTGGAAATTTAAGCTCACATCCTAAACGGGATAATGCATCTCTTCCCAACAAATTTATTCCAGCTTCTGGAACATATATAACATCTAAATATATGTCTTTTTTACCACAACTTAATTTCATTTTTGGCAACAAGGGAACATCAAAAGGTATACCTTTTACACCTCTTATCTTAATAGTTACACCAGTAGGATTCACTCCCACAGGTAATTTACAAATTGAAGTCCTGGTCGCTCCTGTATCTATTAAAAACACTTGATCTTCCTCCTCTGGTCCCACTAATAAATTTATCAAGGGCTCTTGGTGGGACCCCCCTATCAAAAGCCCCTGACACCACTAATCATCATCTTCCTCCCCCATAAGAGTATATACACGCTGAGACCTTCTCTTCTCAGGACAAGTCCTTGCAAAATGCCCCTCCTTTCCACAAGCAAAACATTTCTTGCTATCCATAACACCAGGCTTTTTCCATTGAAGCAGACCTCTCCCTATCCCAGGATGTTGTGGTCGCATTACCACCGGAGCCGACTTCACAAAACCTCTCCCTCAGCTTCCTGACTCCTTCCTATCTCCTGGCTTATTCGCAGCCTTCATAACAGACACCATCATCTGACTTTTCTGTCTAGATTTTGCTTCATCTCTATTTACATAAACCTTTTGAGCTTCCTTTAACAAAGAAGTAATATCAGAAGCAGACCAATCCTCTAGCTTCTGAATTTTTCTTTTAATGTCTGGCCAGGACCTGGTCACAAATTGCATTTTCATCAAGGAATCATAAGCAGGGGTCTCCGGAGAGAGACCAGAATACTTATTCAAATTATCCTTGATCCGCTCCAGAAACACTGAAGGCGTCTCATCACGTAACTGTTCAATCTCAAAAGCTTTTGACAAATTCTTCCCTTGAGGAACAGCCGTTCTCACCCCCTGAAGAATTATACGTTTTAAATCTTCCATCTGTCCCTGGCCAGCCATAGTATTATTATCCCAGCCGGGGTCCACTAATGGAAATTTGGTATCCGCAGCCACAGGCTGGGCCACTCCCTCCTGAGTTTTATCCCAATATGCCATTGCTGCCTTTCTAATTTGTACTCTCTCTTCAGGGGAAAACAAATAACCCAAAATATGTTGCAACTCTGCAAACGTATATACATTGGGTCCTAAAAACAGGTCCAATGACTCAGACAACTTAATTGGATCTGCCTGCAGGGACGGCATGTTACTCTTATAGTTTCTCAAATCACTCGAAGTTAAAGGCACATTCACAAAAGTAGTGATATGCAACCCTGCTGCTGTCGTCCCATTAGGCATTTCCCTTAAAGGAAGCATTTTCTTTGTCTGCGAACGTGTAACTGCTGGAGAGGCCGGCGGGTATGATTTATGTCTTTCAGACACAGGCATTTCCTCCACTTCTCTTTTTAACTGCTGATATTGCTTAGTTGCCGATATCTCCTCTGCCTCCTCAGCTAAACCACCCACAGCCCCAGCTCCATTTGGATTATAAGGAGGAGGGGGAGGCGGGCAAGTTGCATATGCCAGAGGGTCCCAGCTCCTTTCTTCTTCCTCCCTACCATACATTATTTTAGAACTTCTCGGAGGAAATGGATCAAACCACTGCACATGAAACCAAGGTTCTACATAAATTAGCTGAGCTGTTAGCTTCTTCTTTTCCAAAACCTTTTTCAATGCATTTATCCAATATGGGTCTGATTCTCCAAATTTACTCCATCTATAATTAGGCTTTATCAATACAAACGTCGGCCAAACCCGTGTACAATAATTAATCATTGTCACTTTATCTAACATCTTAGTATATGCTTTTAACCAATCTTCTGACCACTGGGTCAGCAACTCCCCTAATGGAGATATAGGGGGTATGGAAGGTATTTCAGTCATAGGTGCTCTTTTCCCTAAAGTAAGCCCCATGTTCAATCTTATCTCCTAGGAAATACACAAACTATACAGGGCATACACACACAAACATACACTGCATTCAATCTCAAACATACACAAATCCAAAGAAGGAGGAAAAAAATCATATACTCACACGGTACCCGTGCACTGCACTGCAGTCTTCAGAAACTTCTGTCCACGCTTTCACGTCTCTGTCCCAGGGTATACAGAAGCAATCCCAGCTGGAAAGGAAATCACCCCCTTTCCACCAAAACAGTGGATAGCGCGCTTTACAGGGCCATTTCCTGACCAGAAGGACGTTCAAGTCCCTGTCGGGCGCCAATTGTGAGAATAAAATCAATCTCCTTCTTGAAATAAAAATCTTTATTGAATAATATATAAAACAGAGAAATAAAAACGTGTACAGAAAAAAAATATCCCTTGCAAAGGGGTCAAATTGAATGGGTTGCTTTCAAACAATTTGACAAAATACATATGCCACTTACTTGATATTTATACCCCCATGAAAATACATCAAGTTACATAAGAAATACTTCCCCAGAGAATTGGTTACAGAGTTATATAATATATATGTAATACAAGTTCCACCCTGGAAAATCCCCAACCTCTAAACAAAGATACCCCAAAATATATCAAATACGCACTTCCCCTTCCTAGAACACTCAACCTGAAAACAAACTCATTAAGACATCCTTAAATCAGCATTTTCCCAGAACACATAAGAACATTCATTTCCATCAAAACAACTACATAATACATAGTTCCTCTAATATAACAAGATCAACAAAAATCATTATAACCCCTTCACCCAGTTCATACAAGGTGAAAGAAAACACTCAAAATGGCGTAACTCTGGTTCTATTTTTCAGGCCCTTACAGGAATAATAATCATTTTTCTCTCATATAATATTCTGCCTTTTTTAATATTTCCTAAAAATATTTCATTCCTCTAGGACAGGGGTGGGTGCTAACTTCCTACAGTGTTGTGTAGCAATGGTCTAAAGCAGTGATGGCTAACCTTTTTGCCATCGCGTGCCAGGAGAGGGGGGGCGGGGGAGGGTCGCGCGCACACATGCCCACATGCATGCGCACCCCCCCCCCACTCCTGGCACATGATGGACTGGTAGGCCCGTTTTTTAATTTTTTATTTATTTTTTTAATTAGATTTATATGCCGCCGTTCTCCAGAGACTCAGAGCGGCTTACAATGCGTTAAGCAATAGCCTTCATACTTTTGTATATTTTTTATACAAAGTCAGCTTATTGCCCCCACAAACTGGGTCCTCAATTTACCTACCTTAGAAAGGATGGAAGGCTGAGTCAACCTTGAGCCTTGAACTTGCAATAATTGCAGACAGCTGAATGTTAATAACAGGCTATCTAGCCTGTTGAGCTATCTGAGGCTCTTTAGGGTTTTTCTTTCTTACCTGGTTCCAGATCATCTCTATTTATCTGGGAAGGCCGAAAACAGCCTTTCCCACTCCGATTAATGTGGACTAGAATAGAATGTAAATTAGTTTTTTTTTCTTTGTTTATTTCCCTCCATGTATCTTGTAGACATAATTTTTGTGTCATCTTGTGAAATGTGTCAGGTAGTGTCTTTTTCTTTGTTTTATTTTTCTTATTGCTTTGCTAGTCTTTTTTCACATCCATAATCGTGTTGAAGTCTCCAATTAGGCACATGTTTTCATATTCTAATTCTTTTGCTTTATTGTGTATCTTTCTATAAAATTCATTTTGGTTGTTATTTGGTGCGTAAATTGAGATCAATAATATTGTTTTTTGTTCTGTTTTTATTTCAATCATTAAAATTCTTCCCTCCTCATCTGTGTATATTTGTTTTGATTCTAGTTGTTTTTTAATGTATATTGCTATTCCTCGTTTTTTTGGTTTTTTTGTTCTGCTAATGATGTATACAGTTCACCTAATCTTGGGTGTTCTAGTAGTTTTCTATGCTGTTTCTTAATATGTACTTCCTGCAAATTTATAATGTCCATATGTAATCTTTGTAGTTTCGTGAATGTCTGTGATCGTTTAGCTGGTGAGTTTAGACCATTTATATTTATTGAGATCATTTTTATTTCTTCCTCCATATTCATTTTTATTTGTTCGTTGTTCTTAATCTTCTTGTGTTTCTTGTTTCTCTTTGTGTTTTTTCCCTTGCTCCTTCTCTCTCTGTTCATTCTTTTTCCAGTCTTCTTTTTTCTTCCTGTTCTCCTTCGTTTTCTTCCATTAGATATTCTACCTGGCTTTTACTCTTGGCTTCTTCCCTACTCTCTTGATCTTCCTCTAGGGCAAAATGGTGATCAAAAAACTCCTGAGCATTTATCCAGTGTGTCTATCTTAAATTTTTTCTCTTGCCAGGAGATTAAGATGCCTTCCGGTATCAACCATTGGAACATAACTTTGTATTTATTCAATTGCGATGTAAAGAAGTTGTAATTTCTTCTCTGGTCTCTCACTCGTTTTGGGATTTGAGGGTTATTATTTCCTTTCCTTTGTAGAGTATTGATTCCTCTCTCATTTTTTTTATAGATTTCATCCTTTATCATTTTTTTGGTGAATCTAATATGAACTTCTTTTGGTAATTTATGCCTGCGAGCATAGTTCATGTGAACTCTGTACACCTCGTCAATATCTCTTCGTATATCATCTTTGTCTCTTTGCATTGCCTCTACTAAAATTTCCGCTATTATATCCCCTAGATCTTCTTTATTTTCCATATTCTGAAATCTAAGAATGATGCTTTCTCCATTTCCAGATACACAATTGATTCTTCTAATTCTCTACTAATTGACACGTGTTTCTGTTCCATTGTCTCTATTTTCTTGTCTGTTAGTTCCATTTTTGACTCCATTTTTTGGATCCTTTGTTTGTTTCTGGAAATATTCTGTTGATTTTTTTCTATTTTGTCATCCATTTTTTTTAATATTTTCCTTCGTTTCTCCCATATCGAATTTGAGATCTTTGTGGTTCTTTTTTGTTTCCTCATGATTGTTCGCAATGGCTTCTTGTGTTTTAGTCGTTGCCTCCTGAATCATTAACAACGTAGGTTGAATGCTTTGTATATTAGACATAGAACCTGCTTTATCTGCTCCAAGCATACTTTCCATTGATCGCTGCTGAGCTGGTGAAGATGTAATAGATGTAGGGTTTGAAGCTGTTTTCTTACTTGTTTTAGTTATCATTTTACCTGTACTTGTCATTTTTCCTATCTGTAGTAAATTCTTCCACATTATGATACAATAAATTAATTCTAGGGATCCTAAACGTGTTAACTATGGAAATAGTCAATTCTCTTCCCTTGTATAGTTTTTAAATTTGTTCTATACAATATAATTCCTTAGGTATAGATATATATATAACTATCACTACAATTATAATGATAAGTTTACAAGTCTACAAATATATATATATTACTATATTTCTCAAATCCTTATTTTCTATTTTCTATATTCTATATACTTCTATATACTTAAGACTATATAAATTTTTACTTATATATGGAATTATAGGAGAAAATAGAAGTTAACACTTATCACTCAGCATTATATTGTATCTACATATATATCTAATTATAAGGATAAGCAGGTATAAATATAAATTACTCAAAATTAATTTTCAAATACCAATAATCCAATATATATCAATAATTACTAATAATTAATTTTCAAATATCACTAATCAGGTGTATATCAATAATTACTTAACCATACAAGACTTTATAGACTTCTTAATTTATATATTCCACAGTTTTATCTTAATAACTTGATTGCTTTCAATTAGACATTTATTTCATCTTTCACAGTTATGTTTGGTTCTTAAATGTTTTTATATTCCAAAAGGTGAAAGTCTTGTGTGTGTGTGTGTGTGTATGTGTGTGTGTGTATGTGTATGTGTATGTATATGTATGTGTGTGTATATATATATGTATGTATGTATACGTATGTATATGTATATATATGTATGTATATGTATATATGTATATGTGTGTGTCAACTGGATTTTTGGGGTTTTTTCCCCTTGAAGACATTTCGCTTCTCATCCAAGAGGCTCTCACTTGGTGCAACCCACACCTGAGCCATCACAAGACCCTCACCTGTTGGGACCCTCACCTGGCATGACCTCCCCATCACAAGACCCATTGACCACACAAAGCCCTAAGGAGCAGAAGAATGCCAACACTGGCCTCCCCTAAATTCATTGAAGATGTTACGTAGTCTGGTAACAAGATGTTCAGAAACCCACCCACAAGTTCGGAGAACGAATCTCCATCCTCACTTATGGAAAAGATATGGAATTCTAGAATGAGGGGTGATTTATCCAACAATCCAGAGACCCCCCTCCAAAAAAAATAATTACAGTATAAATGTTTTCTACAAACCACATAGATAGATAGATAGATAGATAGATAGATAGATAGATAGATAGATAGATAGATAGATAGTCTTTAATTCCATGTAATCTTCTCCCAGTCTTGCATCATTCTCTGTCCGGTCCTTTTTTTTTCTCCTTTCTGTCCTTTAAATATCACTTCAATTCTGTCCATTTGTAAAGTTTATTGCCAGTCTCCAAAAATGTCCAAAATATCCAGTTTCAACAGCCTTAATTAGAAATCCCTGATCTTATTATTTTCCAGTTCTGTTCCATCTACACCTCCATTAAATCCACCTCGTCTCGAATCACCACTCAATTTCCGCCTTTAATTAAGTCTTTTTCATTCTTTAAAGTCTTCTGTGAATTTCACAGTACTATTAACAATAACAATAATGGAATGAATATATTTAATTTATAGTCACCACTTCACTCAATCCTCAAGATGTATCCAGCTGGAGTTTTGTTTCCTCTTTTCATCTAATACCTCGCCTTTTGCACAGTAACTGCTTGTCAAATTGTTTCTTCTGCTCCTCTTCCTCCTAGTCGCCGTGTTTATTTGGCAGTATTTCTGCCTTATGTTTTGGAGTCTCGATATCTCCACTCCACTCCTCAACAATACAGTTGTACCTACTTTTTGGGGTTTTCTCTCCTGCCGATTGCGATTATGTTGATTTCTTGATCTTTGCTTCCTACTCCTCGGCTGTCAGCGCTTCAGGCCAGCCAAAATGGCTGGTTTCTTCCCCACCAGAATTAGGAAGTTTCTCCTGAACCTTTGGGGGGATTGCTTTTTTCCCCAGAGGTCCTCGAATATTCCTCTTTTTCCTATCAATCTCTCTGGGATTGATAGTGCCTATTTAGGCTTCCTAGCTGGGAAAATTCGAGCTTCAAGAAAGGAGCTCCGTTCCTTTGCTCCACTCGCACTGATGTCACCGCCGGAAGTCAAATTTCTTTCTATTCTTAACTCCTGCTAATTTCCCTTGATGGTTAGTTCAGATTCTTGTAGAGAGCTTAAGCTTACAGTAGATGCTTATACACATTTGAACTGCCTGGATCTCCTTATTTCCCTGGTGCTTGATATTAATCCAAACTACTCCCTTCACCAAAAATTTTCATGGACTACGGAACACCCAAGCCATGGCTTCATATCCCAGAGATGCAGCAATAGTGGACAAGCCAGACCTCCACTCTATCAGCAGATGCCAAGATGACATTGAAGACAAAATCAGAAATCTTGCAGCCAATTCACTTCCAGAAAGATGGCTGACTACATTAC
The DNA here is from genome assembly GCA_038048745.1 of Coluber constrictor foxii. Classification (NCBI taxonomy): domain Eukaryota; kingdom Metazoa; phylum Chordata; class Lepidosauria; order Squamata; family Colubridae; genus Coluber; species Coluber constrictor. The sequence goes on along the minus strand of CM075966.1, from coordinate 41,823,312 downwards.
ACACCCAGGGAGACATCTCTGAAGGATTTTTCCCTGGGGTGTAGCTCTTCTGCCTTTCAGCTGAAGGGACTGGCATCCCTTCAGTTTTTATGAGCCACCCGACCAGGGTGTGTCAAAGAACTTCCCCTTGGAAGCCTCCAACACAGCTGTACGCCAGGAAACGGCTTCTGTAGTTGAACTCCTAAGCTATCTGCATGCCAAAAGCTGGGGCAGGGGGGAGGGCCTGCAATCTGTTTTCGGGGTTGAAGAAGCTGCTGTTTTGAAATTCACCTTTCAAACAGACAGTAAATTGTGCTTTCTCTTCTTAATCACCTTCAACAACTATTAATCTTTCTTAAGTCAACTTAAAAAGAGGCACTTTTTAGCTACATCCTGCTATACCTTTTTGAAGACTCGCACCATTTTAGGGATCTCTTTTTGTCTCAAAGAACAAGGAAGCAGGTTGCTAAGGCAAGCCAAATAAGAAAGTGGGGGGGGGGGGGGGAAAGCTGACAGAGAAAGATAAAGATTGAAAGCTGTGATTTTAGTTTACTATTGTAGTAACTGGTAGCTTGATCTTCTTTGCTTCTCTCTCCCTTTCCACTTCTCTCCTCTCTTTATCGTCATCCTTTACTTTTTTCCTATGGTCATATATAAAGTTGGCAATCCTGTGCAACTCCGATATTTCCATGGATGACCACCTTGACACTATCCAGTGGAAATTGTTCCTGATATTGTTGGCTGACTGGTCAACAAAAGCAGAAGCCAGAATCCATTGATCCTTAGGGTCCTGCACATCCAGGTTGGCATAAGCTACCCCTGATTCTAATAGGCCGGGGTCAGCAACCCACTGTTGAGCCCCAGCTGGGACTCGCCATACCTGGGAGGGCTGGGGAAAACTGAGGCCATCAGAGACATCCACCTGGACACCTGGGACAGTGGGGTTTGATCCAGGCGGTGTACAGCCTTTGCATGACGTTGCTAAACAACATTGAAAAGGCTTCCGACTCCTTTCTCTGCCTGGCGCCATTTGATGACATTATGGACCATCGGCAGCACAGACAAAGCGGGAATTACGAATCGGCTGAGCAGCTGATGGGGTGGTGGTGGTAGATGGTACAGGATGGTGGCTTAGGTGGGGGAGGGATAAATAGTGCTGTGTGGCAATCGCACGCAGCGCTGACTTTGACCCTGTATTCTGACTTGTTCCGTGATTCGGCTGTGTTGGTGATTAAACACTTAAATCCTTGCAAACCCTTAGTCGCCTGCTGGTTTTTGTGGCACCGCACGGACCAGGAAGAGACAAGCTGAAACCCATGGCTTCGGAGCCACATGTGGCTCTTTCGTCCCTCTGCTGTGGCTCCCTGTCAGGTGATCCCACCACTGGCTGGCCCTGCCCCTCACCCTCCCATGGGGGGAGAGAGATACAGAGAGACATGACCTAATGACCAGCTGGGTAGGCATGGCTAGGGTTTCATGTGACTGGGTGGGAGTGAGTGATGACAAGTTGGCCATGTCCACCCAGATGTTTTCTTTTCTGTGGGAAACGGGTCCAAATGGCTCTTAGAGTGTTTAAGGTTGCAGACCTTTAAGGCAAACCCAAAAGGCATCAGGCATTTCTCCCTCTCGCACAGTATGCTGAAACTATGAACTGACCAATTCACAGGTTTCCGCCCTATTTCTTGTAATGCCTTCAACAGATTTTCCTTGGCTCGGCCATATTCATCCCAAAGACTGGCTTTGTTATAGTCCCAATCAGGCCGGTTCTGTGGCCATGCCACTCTTACTGTGGCTACCTTCCCAGGTGTGATAATTACAGGCTATCTGGCGATCACTTCTGTTTTTCCAAAAAGTTTGAGGAGCTCATCCTTCATGAGAAAGATATGAAGCAGCTGCATCATATCTCCCTGCAAAGGGTTATGGCTATCAATAATTGATTTGAGGGTCCTAATCACTGTCTGGGGCTCAGATTGGAAAGACGGAATGTCTTTTTTCCATATTACCAAGTCTGAAGGAGAAAAAGGGGTATCTGTGGGGACATATTCTAGGTGTCCTCTTCCACACCCTGGGATGGGCTTTTGTAGCTGGGACATCAAGTCATAATCCTGGCTCCCCTTTAGTTGTTGGTGTCTGTACTATTTATGCCAGTCTCCAGTTCCTAGTTATTCTTTGGTTGGGGTTCCTGTGGGTCTGAAAGCTCAGCCCAACAATACCAGTATGGCAATTGAGAAGGTTTTAGCCTAGGTCTTAGTGTTTTTAAGGTTTTGTATTCAAAAGTACCACGTTCTGGCCAGATTGATCTCTCTGTCTCATCTCTAAGCAAAGTCCACTCTTCACACAATTGGCACACGTGCTTCCTTTGTTGTTGTTGTTGTTATTATTATTATTTTTATTGTACAATTTTCTTGGGTTGTGTGAGACTTGAATTTCTCAATTGAATCAATAGGAGACACAATGAACAATACAAGAGCTTTTATTGAAGCTTTTGCAAAAGAGGACTAAAATGTGGTAGCTGTCAGAGGGACAATGAGACAACTGAATACAGGCCTTTAAATATACAGTCCAAGACCATGTCCCCATAACTGTCCCTTTCAGGGTTCACAATCTGATCATTTCCTTATATGGCTATATGGCTATGTCACCTTACCTAATTACTACATCCTTAACAACAGTTGCTACATCTTAACAATAAAGATATTAATTTCAACAGGACATCTGGTGTCATGACAGCTGGCTTCTTGGCAAATAGCTTTTTTTAGCTTTTTAGCCCATTATGTCCTTGTCATAATAGATTCATAACTTTGTTATTGCTAACTCAGTTTCCTGCTTAATATTGCTTAAAGTTCCCAAATGGGTTCTGAGGTTACACAGAGGATAAACATGGCGTAACTCTTGCTTCTTACTTTTACAGCAATAATTCCTATTTCTCTCAGGTTGTATATAAAATTTCTATATTCACAATAACAGTGTACAGTCTGGATACAATCTCTTTTAAGTACAGAAAGTAAATCTTATATACACAATAATTATGACTATTGTTCTCAAATCTTGGTGCACGTGCTTCCTTTTCATCACCGCCTAGATGGGTAACTTCTTTTGATCTCAGGCTTTTAGCAGTCTTCCTAGAGGAGACATAGGCAGGACCTTGGAATCAGAGCCTCCCATATTTTCAGGCAAGACTCTGACCCTTGTTCCTGTTACACACAGTGAGATTCCTTCCTTGACTCTCCTGGAGTCCTCTACCCTTGGCAAGGGAAATTTTTTGTGTTGTGGCCTGCCGGTGACCAGTGGAGCTGGCAGCAGAGTCAGACAGTGAGGAGGTTGGGGATGAACATGGGTCAGTCCTGGGGGTTGGGGAAAGCTTGGACGAGGGCTCTGCATCGGAGGCAGAGAGGGAGATAGACAGCAGTGAAGCAGAGGAACAGCTGGAGACTGTTCCCAGTGTGCGCATGCGCAGAAGAGCAACTCAGGAAGCAGAGTTGACTTGGGAGTAAAGCCACACCTTGGAGATGATTGGCCCCTCCCAAAGGAAACAAAAGAGGAGCAAACAGGGAGGGGGCTTTTGCAGGAAACAATTTGTTCATTCGGTAGTTTCTAGAGTTTAGACTCTAAGAGACTCTGTGCCAAGTTTTGCCTTACTCTGTGTTTGGAAACAAGTTACATGGCAGCTTGCCAAGTGAGATAAGGTGTGTTGAGAAATATTCCTTTGAAAAACTGTTTGGACAAACCTTGCTGACTGTGAATGAAAGTAATTCAGTTGTGTAAATAAAAGAGGTTTTGTTGGGACCAATTCCTGCTTCCTGCTTTTTAAGGGAGCCTAGGTCAGAACATTTTGGGTTTTTTTTCCAAATATTTTTTATTTTTTAAACAAAAAAAAACCCCACATAAAAACATAATCATTTGCTACAATTACAGACAGTATATCGGTTAGTTTGTATCCTTTTGTGCTCCCTCCTCTCTTCAATATATCACTATTTTAAGGTTATTTTCATATATATATGAAAATTTTCATATATCCCTAATAAAAATATCTCTGGTTTTAAGTCAATATGTCTCTTAGTCATTTTTTCCAACCACGTGTGTATCTTAGTCCAATATCTCTTTGCTTCACCGCATGTCCACCACATGTGGAAGTAGGATCCTGGAGTCTGATGACACTTCCAACACTTCTCCGATTTATTCTGGAACATTCTGGCTATCCTCGTCGGGGTAGATGCCACCTGTAAAACATCTTATACAAATTCTCCTTATAAGCTGTAGACATTGTCATTTTATAATTATGTGACCACAATTTTTGCCATTTCTCTAAATCAATTTTTCCCCCATGCTATCATTTCTTTAACTTGTTTTTCTTCCAGTTTTACTTCTAACAAATATCCATACAATTTTTTGATTATATGATCATCAGAGCCCATCAAAATCTTATCTAAGTTAGTCAAGACATTATAAAAACCTTCTTGTTTGAGATCTTCTCGATTTCTAGAAAATATTTGCATATATGAAAACCAATGCATCATATATCCCTGATCTTCTAATTCCTGCTTTAATCTGAGTTCACCCTTTTCATCCAACAATTCACTATATCTAATAATTTGTTCCCTTTTAAGTGTTACTGGATATGGAAAAGCTTCAATTGTAGATATCCAGGTTGGAATCTTCAAATAATGGTATTTTTTGACCTTCTCCCAGTTCAACCATAAAGCTTCACGTATCTGATGTCTTCTAAAATACCCTTGTATTTTTCTACCATAAAAAGGCATGCCACCCCAACAACAAATCATGTCCCTCCAGAGTCAATAATCTAGAATTTCTCAAAGTTATCCATTCCTTAATCCACATTAGACTTGCTGCTTGATAATACAATTCAAAGTTAGGCAAACCAAAACCACCCCTGGCTTTAGCATCTTGTAACAGTTTTAATTTTATTCTCGCCTTTTTCCCTTGCCAAATATATTTCAATATCATTTTGTTTAAGTCCCTACCCAATTTGATTGGAATAGTCTGAAATAGGTAGAAAATTCTAGGCAAAATGTTCATCTTAATAGTTGAGATCCTACCAAACAAAGATAGCTGCAAATTGTCCCATTTCGCCAAGTCTTGCCCTATCTGTTATTTGAGCTTATTATAGTTATTTTCTTTAAGTGAACTACACCTTGGTGTTAAGTATATCCACAAATATTTTACTTCGTATGTAACCTGCATTTTTGAAACCTCCATCAATTCTTCTTTTTGCTTTTTCAACGTATTTTTAGTCATTATCTTCGTTTTATCTTTATTAATTATCAAGCCAGCTACTTTGCCAAATTCTCCAACAGTTTCTATCAATTTATTTATTGTTGTTAATGGTTCTTCAATGATAAAGACCAAGTCATCTGCAAAGGCTTGGAGTTTATATTCTTCTTTTTTTAATTTTCATGCCTTTTATCTCTTTTTCTTCTCTAATGCATCTATTTAAAACTTCTAAAGTCAATATAAACAACAATGGGGACAATGGGCACCCTTGTCTAGTACTTTTTTCTTTTTTCAATTGAATCGGTCAATTCTCCATTTATCATCACTTTTGCTGTCTGTTTAAAGTAAATAGCTTCAATTGCCTGTATAAATTTCCTACCAAAGCCCATCTTTTCCATTTGAAGTGTCATAAATCGCCAACTAACGTTATCAAAAGCTTTTTGTGCATCTAAAAATACCAAAGCCATCTGTTTTTCAGGATGTGCTTCGTAATACTCTAAGGTATCCAAAATTATTCTTATATTATCTCTAATTTGTCTTTTTGGTAGGAATCCATTTTGATCCGCATGTATAAAATTGTTCAGATATCTCTTAAGTCTCTCCGCCAATACTGAAGCAAAAATTTTATAATCTGAATTTAGCAAGGATATGGGCCTATAGTTTTTGATTTGTTGTGGGTCTGTGTCTTCTTTGTGAATTAATGTAATGTACACCTCAGTCCATGATTTAGGTATTTGCTTCTTTATCATCACTTCATTCATCACCTCCAATAGTGGAAGGGCCAAGGATTCGTGTAATGCCCTGTAGTATTCAATCATCAGGCCCTGGGGCCTTCCCATTCTTTTGTTTCTTGATTGCTTCTGTTAACTCCATCATCGTTATATTTCTTTCGAGCATCTCCTCCACATCTTTACAAATCTGAGGTAATTTTGCTTCTTGTAGATACTTTAGCATTTTTTCCTTCTCTATTGTCTCTTTTTTATATAGTTGTCTATAAAACTCTTGTATTATCTTCCCCATCTCTTTATTTCCAAATTTACTTTGCCCTTGTGAATCGACTAAATGTGTTATTTCTCTTTCCTTTTTCAATTTATAGGCTAACCATTGCCTGGTTTATTTGCGTTTTCAAAATAATTTTGTTTGGCGCTTCTTATTTTTTGGGCTAGTTCTTCTTTCTCCAGCACATCCATTTTATGCTTTATTGTATCCATTTTTATTTTATTTTATTTTTATTGAAAAAGTTTTACAATACAAAATTTTTTTCATTTCCCCCCCCAACCCCCGCCTCCCAGCCCCTCCCCTACCTCCCTCTACCCCAACCCCTTCCCTCCCCATCCCCCCCGACTTCCGCTACAAATTTTAAAAGAAAAAAGTTTAAAACAAGAAAAGAAAAAATTATTAAGTATTCAAATTCTAAATTGAAAAAATTTCGAAAGAAGAAGAAAGAAAAAAAAAGGAAAAACAAACAAAAGAAACCCAATACATATAACCAAAAAGTATAACAATAGACCTATAAATATTAATGTTTTTCTAAAGTTAACAATGTTATAATAAAAAAACCCAATAATAATAACCATTGTAATATTCATACCAATTTAAAAAATATAATACCTTTCTGTAATCCATTAATATTAACATTACTAATCATATACCAAACTCAATCCCCCTTATAATAAGATATAGTATATCACCTGCATATCCATATCAAATAATTTTATCCCAACTACACCCCTTAACTAAAAAACAAAAACATAAAGCATGCAATATAATATATATAATTATGCATATATAATTATAATCATACAATTGTATCCAAAAAGAATTTTTTTCTATCTCCATAATCCAGATTTCAATCTTCTCTTCGTCTTGATTGAAGTTAAATATACTTTCTCCAACATAAATCCAATTCCAATAAGCTTCATCTTCCAGCTGCCCCCGTCAACAAAATAAAGCATCTCTCCACACAACCCCCCCTGAGTGACTTTATATAAATAATATCCAACCACGAAGGTATTCACTCCTCTAGGTAGAATCATTCAAGCTAGCTTATACTGTACCACCTAAAAGGAAAAAAAACCAATGCAGCTCCTCCTAAAATTCAAACCTTAGAGAAAAAAACCCTAGAAACCGCATTCCCAGATGTTCCTTTAAAGCTCTTTCAAATCCTGTCGCCCTTTGCAATTCATTCCTTTGGGTTGTGAGATGTTTTCATTTTCATTCTCTTCTCCTAGATGATAAATTCCAAAAAAAAACTTATGATAGGGTAACCACAGATCGCTGCTACTATTGCAGCAATCTGTTGACCTTTCTCAGGATGTTAAGTCCAATTCAGGATAAACTTTATAGTAAAATTTTTATAATCGATTTTAATATATAAGTCTAATGTCAGTCTGACTCAGGATGAACTTTTAAAAAATTGTTGTACATCTCCAAAGTTTTAACAGCTATCTACAATAGCTCAAGTCCTCAAAATAAACTTCATAGTTTATTACTTCGTAGAAAATTTTTATAATCCATTTTAATATGTAAGTCAAATATAAATCCAACTCAGTATAAACTTTAAAAAACATAACCTATTTCCAAATCTTTCAATGCTTTCTGTTATAACGTCAAACAGTTCACGATACTCCTTAAATTTGTCATCAGTGGTTTCCAGTCAAGTTTCTTCATTAACTTCTAGTTCCTGTTGATTAGCATCATCCACCATTTCTTGAGGAGCGCTGGGCCTCTGCTGCTGCTCATCTCGAATTGTAATTTTATTTTTTAAATCTTGCTCCAGCAGTTCAAGGTCCGGTACTCCCCCTCTAGGGTCACTAGGATGCTCAATTTTCTCATCTGAAAAATCCATAATAGAATCCTCTGGACAACCACCTGGTGCTCCTTTTTCTTTTAACACAATTTGAATTTCTTCCTTCTGTTTGCGTTTTGTAGACTCTCTTTCTTGTTTTTTATTCTTAACATGTTCCGGGGCTCCCTTAAAAATATTTTTGTAAAAATATTCCACTTTTTCAATAGTATTCAAACAATGTCTCACGCCATGGTATCTGAAAATTATACCAACTGGTAGGTCCCATCTAAATGGGATATTGCTTCTCTTCAACTCCTTGATCAGAAAACCGAAGTCTTTTCTGTCCTTTAAAACCTTCGGTGGCAGCTTTTTTGAAAATACTAATTTGTATACCGTCTACCTGCACTCTGGCAGAGTAAGATTTTTGTAAAATATCATCTCTCAATCCTCTATCAGTGAAATAGACAACAACATCTCTAGGCAGATTCCTTTGTTTAGCTACACGTGAGTTGACTCTGTAGACTTTCTCTATACAACCAAGAATTAACTCATCTTCTAACTTTAATAGTTCCGCAAAGGCCTTTGCACAAATTATTCTTAAGTTTTCTCTCTTGTTTTCTCTTATGCCTCTTAATCTAATTGCTGAATCCATAGCTTTAATTTGAAGCATAATGACATCCTTCTCTATGTTCTGATTTTTAGCCTCAGCTTCCACCAATTTTTCTTGTATTTCTTGCATCTGAGAGTCAAGCTTAGTGCTGATTTCAATCACTTTCTTCCCCATTTCCACCACTGCACTTGAAAGATCTGAAACTACTTTGGTGATAGTTTGACTTAATTGATCATATTTCCCAGAAACCAACTCCTCAAGATTCTTCTGTGAACTTTTTATCTTCTCAACAACACTCACTAGAGACCTTGTTATAAAATCTTTTAAATCCTCATCTGCAGATCCCTGCAGATGAGTCATTTCTGCTTTATCCTTCAACTGACTCATGAGGGAGCCCCCCCCCTTCCTTTAGGTTTAGGAGTCATACTTCTGACTTATTATTTACTTTTCAAAAAGACCAAAGAAATTCTTACTTCAGTAAAAAAAACAGGAAAAATCTGTTTAAATCAGTCTTTGTTTCTTTATTTCTTTTCACTATCAGAATATTTCTTTTAAAATCTCTCGGCACTAAGCTCTGCTTTCACTTTCCACTCTCAATTTTTCTTCAGACGGAGCCGGTCGCCATCTTAAAAACACTTTCACTGTTCATTCTCTCTTTCCTCTTTCTTTCTCTCCTCCTCCAGAAAATCAGTAAAAAAAAACATACTTGTGTTCTTCTTTTCTGAAGACTCCTTACTCAGCTTGTTTAGGTTGTCAATCAGTCGTGGTGTTGCTCACGACGTCTGGCTCTGCTAATTAGCGGAGATCCCTCTCGGCGCGGAGCCTCTCTGGGGGTAGATAGGGAGCCATCACCCTGTGCCTTCCCCAGGACAGGAAAAAAAATCCTGGGGTGATTCAGAGGGCTCAACCTCACCCCCAGAAGCTCTCCCCACCCTTTCAGTTAAAGAGCGGGTTTTTCGAGCCGCCTGCCTGCTGTGAGGCAGCTCTTTACACGCCGGGAGGCCGGCGGTCATGAAAAGACCGCCGACAATGACGGAGGTGCCACCGGAAGCCCGTATCCATTTTTATTTTAATATCCTTCTTGTGTGGATCTTTCTTGAGTGCCTTTTCAAACCTTTTATAATCCTCAATTAATAATTTCGATGTTAGTCTCTTTTTTTGCATTCCTTTTCCTTGTGTAATCTATAATTATTCCTCTAGCATATGCCTTCATTGTATCCTATCGGTTTTGTATCAATGTTTCTTCTTTATTGTTTCCTTTAAAAAAGAAAGCCAAGTCTCTTTCCATTTTCTGCACAAAATCTTGCTCTTTTAATATTGTATTATTTAAGGTCCATCTGGATCTTCTTGTTTGTCCTTTCCAAATTATTATCACAGGATTATGATCCGCCGATAAATTGGCTTCTATTTCCACATAGTCTATATTCAGCAACAAATCCATTGTTGTCCATATCATATCTAGTCTAGACCAAGATGAATGTCTGTCAGAGTAGAAAGTATATTGTTTATTTTCTCTGTTTCTTTCTCTCCATGTATCTTTCATATTCATTTCCTCCAGCATCTTAAAGAAAGCTCTTGGTAATATCTTTCTGGTATGTTTTGTTACCTTATTCGTTTTGTAATCCAAATTTTCATCCACAATTCCATTGAAATCCCCCATCATACATATATTATCATATTCCATTTCGATTATTTTATTATTTAATCTTCTATAAAAGTCATTTTGATTTTCATTTGGAGCATATATTGTTATTAAAAGGATTTTCATATTATTATCAATTATTTCAACCATCAAAATTCTACCTTCTAAATCTGAATATTTTTGTTCCGCCACCATTGTATTTTTAATATATAATACTACTCCTCTGTTTTTGCTTTGCGATAGGGATAAAAAGGTTTTCCCAAGTTTTGGTTGTGTCAATAAGTATTCATGTTGTTTTTTAATATGAACTTCTTGTAAACAAATTATATCAGCTTTTAATTTCTCTAATTTGTGGAATACTTTCTTTCTTTTAATAGCCGAATTAAGTCCATTTATGTTTATTGAAATTAATTTCCTTTCTTTCATATTCATACTTTATATGTAGGTTTTATTGTTCTAGTAGATCTTACTTCACGTTGTTCCTTTTGTTGGATGGCTCCCCCAACTGCTCCCTCTGTCAACTCCAGCATTGCCAATCTTCCTCTGTAAATTTTATTGGAACTACAGGTTGCATTTCAAATTGCGTTTCCTTTTCTTTTTCTTTAAGAAATTGGTCATAGAAAGCTCTTGCTTTATCAGTTGTATTCAGCCGGTATCTTTGAAGTTGCCATACAAAAGTTAATCCTTCTGGGGTCAACCATCTGTAGTTAATTCTCTTTAGCATCAATATTTTCGTCAGAAACTGATACTCTCTTCTCAATTCTCTTACTCTCCTTGGTATTTGTCTCAGAACCACCACTTCTTTTTCTTTATATTTCAAGGTTTTTTCCCTTACTGCTTGCAGAATTTGTGCTTTGATCGATTTCTTAGTAAATCTTATATGTACCTCTCTTGGGAGTTTATTACGTATTGCATATCTGGTATATACTCGGTAGATCTCGTCAACTCCTTCCATCACCTTCTCTTTTGTGGTTTCTAAGGCTTCAGACACCAAGCCAATCATCACATCTGGGAGATTCTCTCCTTTTTCTTCTACATTTTGAAATCTCAAATAAAATTCTGCTTTTTCTATTTCCCATCCGATTAATCCGCTTGCTTCTAGTTCCACATCTCCCAGTCTATTCTCAATTTCTTTTATTTTCTCTTCCCTTTGGTCTTCCCTCTTCTCTAATGTTGTCAATCTCTCTTTGTATTTCACCATTGTTTGTTGAATGTTATCCACTTTTTCATCTGTCTTGAGTAGCTGCTGTTCCATCATTTGGACTTTTTCATCTGTCTTGGATAGTTGTTGTTCCACTTTAGTCAGTTGTCTTTCCATTCTTTGTACTGTTTGTAAAATTGTTTGTGTTGGCAATTCTTTATCTTTGTCTTTTTCTTGTTGCAACATTGTCTGGATAGATCTTTGCCCACCAGATGGTGATGAAGCAGGCGTAGTTGCAGCAGATCCCACTGTTGCTACTTTTTCACTCATTTTATAATCCAAACAAGGGAGAAAAAAAAGCAGAAAAGAAAAACAAAAAAACAAAAAAACAAAGGGAATGAAAAATCCAAAAAGTGAGGGAGACAAAGGGGAACAAAAAATATGGGAGCAAAAATCAACAAAAAAGGAAAAACAAAAGGTTGGTCAATCAGACTCTTCTGGTTCTTCCAAACCGTCATCCTTTAGAGATTAAGAAAGAAAGAAAGAAAAAACGAAAAAGAGAAAAATTGATAAAGCAAAAATAAAAAGATCCAACACAAAGAGGTAAAAAAGAAAAATAAACCACACAAAGAATATATATATGTAGGTCTTTGGTTATTTGGTTATAGGGACTCGTTTGTCAATAAGGGCGGGTTTCCAAATGGCTGGTCGGTGGGAGGTATCATCTCATTTATTCATGCTGTGTGGGCGTTTTTCTGTCTCGATGGCTTCTCTGATTATTCTGTTGTTAAAGTGTTCAGTTTTGGCGATAGTTCTGGTCTTTTTAAAGTCAATTTCATGTCCTGTAGCTTTGAGGTGTTGGACCAGGGAAGAAGTTGGTTCTTCTTTTCTGACTGAGTTCTTGTGTTCTTCAGTGCGTGCACTTATTCTTCTATTGGTTTGTCCGATGTATGTGGTGGGGCAGGCAGTGCATGGGATTTCATATACTCCTTGATTTTCTAGCTCAATTTTGTCTTTGGGGATTCTTAGGAGTCCCTAACACGAGGAATGACACCAGACCCACACTCACGAGAGCCACACAGGATGTCACCACCACACATCCATGCAGAAAGCAGACTCAAACCCACACTGATGGTGAGGCATGACCACAGACCAGAAGCCAAACTGCAGCTGCATCATTAGCCACTTCAAACCCCACCAATCCATACATGAAGCAGACTGACACCCACCATGAAGAGGTGGCACGACCACAAATACGAAGCCAAACAACAGCAACACAGCTCACCAGCTCAAATCTCCCTGCAATTCATACTAACCTGAGCACAACCAAGCCCCCACCCAAACAGAACTCCCCCCTAGCCAATCAGAGCACAGCCAACCCCCCATCCAATCAGAGCACAGCCAAGCCCCCAACCAGTCAGAACACACCTCCATCCAATCAGAACACAGCCAAGCTCCCACCCAATCAGTTCACACCCCCACCAGCAGTTAAAAGGAAGAAACAGCTGCGATCTCACATTGCTCCTAGAAGCATGAAGCCGAAAACACCAGCCTGAAGATGACGAATGAGACTTCGTTGAAACGTCGCCAAGACACTTCCAATTTTACGTGGGAGAAGACCCGAATAACCAAAGACCTACATACAAACACCCGCGAAAACCTCAGAAAACAAATATATATATATAAATAATATGGATATAAGTTACAAAAACCAAAAGTGAAAACCAGGAGTTCTTCAGGCACTTGATTACCTTAATCCAATACAATTTTATCCAAGTTGTGAGAAGGGGCTTGTTACGAGGGGGTGAGGTTTGTGCCAATGAACCATGAACCTGTTCACATGGAAACGCACTGGGGCTGAAATAAAACTGACAGAGGAGTCTTGTAGAAAAATATACTTTACTAAAAAACATTAGTAATTTTTTTAGTAAATTAGTAATTTATTTTGCAGGACTAATATGCCAGGCCCCTGTGAGAGAGTGGCCTGGACTTTCGAACTTCCTGACTGTATGGTGGACCTCTGTGAGAGGGCGGTCCGGGTATCCCCGCAGTGACTTTGAACATATAGACTCCTCCCGCTACCGTGAGAGGGTAGCGGTGACTTCTCCTGTCTGATTTTTTTCTGTCTGTTCTTTGTTATGTTCTTGTATACCATCACAGACCCTAGCCATGCCTTTTATTTTGTCCATCTCTGTCCTGTGCTTGGCTGTTTTCGAGGTCCAGCCTTCTTGCCTTGCGAGATTCCCCCCTCTCGCAGGTTTGGCCCTCTACATTATCGAGGGCCCACCTTTATGACGGGTTTTGGGACCCCGAGAGGTGGCATGCCAAAAAACGGGGATTGAGGGTTTTTTTAAATTCTTGTTTTACCAAATTTTTAAGGGGTGCAGGGGTGGGGGTGGGAGTGGGTTTGGGGGAGAACCCACGGGGGGGAAGGTTAGGTCCAGCTGTTTATGGGGCCGCGGGGGGTCAAGATTCTGGAGGCAAGAGGGCTTCTACTAAGCCCTCTGTCGAGGGCTGTGCGATCGAGATACTGTGTGGGAGGGGCAGATATGGCGCGGGTAGGGGACCATATCATGTGGTGGGGGCTCGCACTCGCTGTCTTCAAGCGATTGCGTGCCCCGGTCCCCCAAACCATTCCCGTTCCCCGGGTTGTTTAGAGTCTCAGGACCCGAAGCTCAGGCTGTTGTTATGCAACGCGAGGTCCGTTGTCAATAAGCCCCCCCTCATATGTGACCTTCTTCAAGAGGGGGGTGCGGACCTGGCCGGCATTACTGAGACCTGGTTGGGCCACGAGGGGGGTGTTCCCCTCGTGGAGATGTGCCCACCAGGTTTCCTTGCATTCCACCAGCCGAGAGCTCAGGGGAGGGGTGGGGGAGTAGCGGTCATTATTAAGGAAGGTTTGAGTCCGAGGGAGACCACTGTACCTCAGATAGCCGAGTGTGAGTCCATTTTCGTGAGGTGGGGTCGTGGTGGGCAGATGGGTTTGTTAGTCACGTACCTGGCTCCCTGCCACGTGGCAACAACCCTGCCCGAGCTTCTCAATGTTGTAGCCGAGGTGGCGGTTGATACCCCTAGGCTTATGGTCATGGGGGATTTCAACCTGCCATCTATCGGTGAAACATCTGAGTTAGCCCGGGAGTTCATGGCTTCCATGACGGCCATGGACCTGACCCAGGTAATTCGGGGCCCGACCCACGTTGGTGGACACACCCTGGATCTAGTTTTTGTCTCTGGTCAGTGGTTGAGTGGTCTAGACATTGGGGATATAGTTGTGGAGCCCTTGTCATGGACGGACCACTCGCTCCTTCGACTCGACTTTCAGACCGCTGCACCTCACTGCAGGGAGGCGGAACCGACCAGGTGGTTCCGCCCCAGGCGCCTGATGGATCCTGATAGGTTCCAGACGGAGCTTGGGCCATTTCCTGAGATACTGACACACGACTCGGCTGAGGATCTGGTGGCTGCCTGGAATAGGGCAGCCGGTGGGGCCTTGGACCGCGTCATGCCTTCGCGGCCTCTGACCCGGCGTCGAACTCACTTATCTCCTTGGTTCACCGAGGAGCTGAGGGAGATGAAACGCCGGAGAAGACGCCTAGAGAGCGGTTGGAGGGCCAGTCGCTCTGAATCTGACTTGACACTAGTAAGAGCTCACATTAAGACCTACTTAGTGGCGATAAAAGCGGCAAAATCTAACTATTTTGCCGCTCTTATCGCGTCATCAGATAATCGCCCAGCCGCCCTGTTTAGGGTGACCCGCTCCCTCCTTCATCCGGGAGCGCGGGAGGATCCCTTGCAGGGTCGTGCTGAGGATTTTGTTCAATATCTGGATGACAAAATAACTCAGATTCGGGACGACCTGGCCGCCGACTGGGTTAGTTCGGGCGAGGTGACCGAGGCAGGTCTTGAGAGTGTTATCTGGGCTGAGTTTGATCCTGTGGCTCCCGAGGACATGGACAGGACCTTGGGGAGACTGAACGCAACCACATGTTTATTGGACCCGTGTCCCTCCTGGTTGGTGCTGGCCTCCCGGGAGGTTACACGAGGCTGGCTCCAGGAGATTATAAATGCTTCTTTGAGTGAGGGTGCCCTACCGGCCGCCTTGAAGGAGGCGGTGGTGAGGCCCCTCCTCAAGAAGCCCTCCCTGGACCCGGCTATTTTAGCTAACTATCGTCCAGTCTCCAACCTTCCCTTCTTAGCGAAGGTTGTTGAGAGTGTGGTTGCATGGCAGCTCCCTCAGTACCTGGATGAAGCTGTCTATTTAGACCCGCTCCAGTCCGGCTTCAGGTCTGGTTACAGCACCGAAACGGCATTGGTCGCGTTGGTGGATGATCTCTGGCTGGCCCAGGGTAGGGGTTATTCCTTTATCCTGGTGTTATTAGACCTCTCAGCGGCTTTTGATACCATCGACCATAGTATCATGTTGCGCCGGTTGGAGGGACTGGGGGTGGGAGGCACCGTCTTACGGTGGTTCTCCTCCTACCTCTCCGACCGGTCGCAATCTGTGTTGACAGGGGGGCAGCGGTCGACCCCGAGGCGCCTGGTGTGTGGGGTGCCACAGGGATCGGTCCTCTCGCCCCTCCTGTTCAACATTTATGTAAAGCCGCTGGGTGAGATCATCCGTGGTTTTGGGGTGGAGTTCCATCAGTACGCTGATGATACGCAGCTGTACATTTCCACCCCAGACCACCCCAACGATGCCGTGGAAGTGATGTCCCAGTGCCTTGAAGCCGTGCGGGCCTGGATGGGGAGAAACAGGCTTCGACTCAACCCCTCCAAGACCGAGTGGCTGTGGCTGCCGGCGTCCCGATATAGCCAGCTGACACCATCGCTGGTTATTGGGGGCGAATCATTGGCCCCCACGGAAAGGGTACGCAACTTGGGCGTCCTCCTGGACTCACGGCTGTCTTTGGAGGATCACACGACAGCTGTGGCCAGGGGAGCTTTTTATCAGGTGCGCCTGATACGCCAGTTGCGGCCCTTTCTAGATCGGGACTCCTTACGCACAGTCACTCAGGCACTCGTCACCTCTCGCCTGGACTACTGCAATGCTCTCTACATGGGGCTCCCCTTGGGGTGCACCCGGAGGCTCCAACTGGTGCAGAATGCGGCCGCGCGGGGGATTATGGGAGCGACGGGACGCTCCCACGTGACACCTCTCCTGCGCGAGCTGCATTGGCTGCCGGTGGACTTCCGGGTGCGTTTCAAGGTGTTGGTGACCACCTTTAAAGCGCTCCATGGCTTAGGGCCAGGGTACTTACGGGACCGCCTTCTGCCACCAATAGCCTCCCACCGGCCGGTGCGCTCCCACAGAGAGGGTCTCCTCAGGGTGCCGTCAGCCAGACAATGTCGGCTGGCGACCCCCAGGGGGAGGGCTTTCTCTGTGGCAGCCCCCTCCCTCTGGAACAATCTCCCTCCAGAACTGAGAAGAATTCCCGACCTCCGGACTTTTCGTCGGGCCCTGAAAACCCATCTCTTTCTGCTTGCTGGTCTAGCCTGGCCCCCTTAAAGTTTTTTAAATTTTTAAAGATTTGTATTTTATGGTTGGGTATTTTAATATTTAATGGTTTTAATTTCTTAGCCAGGGTTATATGCTTTTTTAAGAAATTTTTAACTTTTGTGTATTGTTTTTAATTTGGCTGTCCACCGCCCTGAGTCCGCAAGGAGAAGGGCGGTATACAAATCTAATAAATAAATAAATAAATAAATAAAAGGACTATGTCTTTAAAAACACATCAATAACAAAACTTATCTTCATTAACAGAAGCCAGGCTGGCTCCTTAAATTCCTCTCCACAATATCGAAACCAGTCCTCTTAACCCTTTCCAAAGGGGAAGGAAGAAACTAATACAACACTTAAGTGGTTTCAGAATCAGTACATCGAGGTAATGGAAAGTGGCAGTGTAGGCTTCTCAGCAGAAAGAATGAGAAAGGTCCTGAGTCAAAACACCTGTAGAGTTGATTCAATCGTGGCTTGAAGCTTCTGACAGGGAAACTCTCCAGCTCTCCCTCTTGGTCGTGGCTTCAGCAACAGCAACAGCTCAGAGACATCAACAGATGTTAGCTTGCAGGCATATGCTGGCTTGCATGCTCAGCTCAGCTCAGCAAAGGTAAGCTTTCTTCTTTCTGGCTTTCTAGCTCTGAGCTTCAGCTTTTAGCTCAGGCATTTGGTGACTTTGTATCAGCTCTGTTTGATCCAGCTCGTTATTAGCTAGCTCAGCTCTAGGTAGCCCTTCTATCTGTGTCAGGCCCCTGCGTTTGGCTCTCTCTGTGGATGTTGGCAGGCAGCAAGCTCCTACATATATAGGGAGTAAATAGGCAATTAACTAGGGCAGGAAGGCTTGCAGTAAATTGCGAGGCAGAGATAGGACTGTTTGAATCCTTACAGTTTGTAGCTAATCACATAGTCACAGCAATCCTGCAAGCACTTCTGACAGGGCTGAAAAAAAAAGAAAAAAAGAAAAAAAATAGAAAAAAAGAGAGATCTCAAAAATATAGGAGTCAGAAATAAAAAAGAAAAGAAAAAAGAGAAAGCATTCAGAGAGTGATACTTTAGTCAAGCCAAAATATTAAAAATAATGGTTCAGAACAAAAAAAAAGAAAGCAAGTAACAGCTCTACAGAGCACAGTGATCTTATATTTTATTTCAAGGCTTCTTTTTCAATAAGCACCAGCCAGAGCACCTGTTTAAACAGTGCTGTTAAATCACATTCTCCAACTATACACTGGTCTTATCAACTTCACATGCAGCCTCTTTGTTTTGTCTACACTGTAGCTCTTAACTGTCAACTTGAGTAAACATAAAAAACAAAGTTTCTCCAGCAGATGGCAGTACACTCTCCTGTCTTTCTACTAGCAAAAATTACCTAATGAAGAAAGTTTTAAAAGATTTAACAAAAATAGAAAAAGAAGAAAAAGCTTCAAATCCAATTAAATATTCCAGCCAATGTTCACCAATACTTCTCTTAAGAAAAAAGAAAAAAAAACAAAGATTACCAATCCTGCAAAGCTTCTCTCTTTCAATCCAGTCCCAGTCTCAGTCAAAAGAGAAAGTAGAGCAATTAAACAATTAAGTCCTTTAGCTAAAAAGCCGAATGGGATAGAAAATTTCCCCCCCCCCTTTCTTACTTCACCGCTTGTCTCCTCTTAAATACAATCTTCAGAACCATTTGCCCTCAGGGTGTTCTCTGAGCTCGTAAAGTAATAAAAAACTCTTACCAATCCGATACGCTGTCACTTTCTCTTGCTTTGTTGTCAAGCTGCCCCAGCCTTGGCAGCCATTAATGGCTGCTACCCCGACACCAGAAAAAGAGCTTTCCCTGGATCAATTGGGTTTGCGATACCCCTGAGATCACAGGAAGGTGCTCTACACTACCGCAGTCAGAACTAGACTGCGGAGTCCCAAAGGAACCGTCTGGGATCGGGGCTATTGCCAGGGGTTTCTGGAGCGAAATCCCCGAACGTGTTGCCGTGGCGCCAGCTGACTCCTCCCTCCTCTAGGTCAGAACATTTTGGTCCTAGCCCCTGGTAAGGCAGTCTTTCAGGCCTAGCCCCTGGTAAGGCAGTCTTTCAGCCTTAACCTGGCAAGGCAACTTTTTAAACCCGCCCTAGCCCTGTGCCCCAGTTTCAGACCACAAAGGGGTCTGGAGGACTTGGACTTCTTTTTCCCACCGTATGAGGGTCCCTCCTAGAAGAGTGGAATTTTGTTCAGAGATTTCAGTCAGTTTCCTGAGTGCAAATCCCCATTCATGCCTTGTCCTCCTTTCACATAATTTCTCCTTCTCCTGACAGAAGGTCTGGCCAAACCCACTTGCTTTCCAGAATCTGCCGGTCATGGTCTGGTGGGACTTGCGTTGACTCTGGGTGCAGCTGGGAAAGGCACAGAGGAGGTGGGATCCAGCTGGAATGGATAAGGATCGTCACTTTCATACATTCCCCACACTCACTCTCCTCTCCGGTTTTCCCAACAATTTCAAATTTGGTGGTACTCATCTCCTTTCCGATTAGCTGTTGAGACCATGTCTCAAAAACTCCCTTTACTACCCTGTGTCACCCAGGCAGGGTTTGTGGAGCTCATCCACAGATAAAAGGGGTCTGTTGCTGGCAGGGTGGTGACTCTCTGGGCCCAGTCTGGTGGCTGGGTTAGCTGGAAGTCCCATCTTGGTCGTCAAATTGAGGAAGAAAAGTTCTCTGGTTCATTCCCTCCAGCCAGGACAATGCAATTAGTGCTGATGAATGAAATAAAATGCTGGGAAGCAAGCTGTTGGAAAGGAGGTTTATTTTGGAAGCCAGAGATTCTTCAGTGACAACAGCAATGGGTTCTGAGTCAGCTGGCAAATTAGTTTGATGAGTACAGAGATTTTTATACCCTTTACACTCTTTCGTAATTTTGAGAGTTGCAGTTGTATGCTTTTATTATTTGATTGGTTTTATTTGGCTTGTAAAAGCTTGTGATCAGACTTAAGTGTTGGCTTCCCCTGGTCCTAATCCTGTCAATCATGTGTAATTGATCTTATCCTGTTATCTTTAATCGTGTCTATTGCCTCTAGCATGCCTTTTTTAAAAATAAAGTTTTATTAATTTTCTACTATTACATTTTATTAGTGCTTAATAAACATCATGTTGTCTGGGTTGTTTTGTTTGCTTAACAATACAAATTATATTCCTAATCTTTACCCCTTTTTCCAGCCATTGATAAAATAAATTTCATGTTTGATAGTATTCTGTATCTTCTTTCTGTTTAATCTTCAAAGTAAGTCTGTCCATTTCTGCACAGTCCAATATCTTCTTAATTATCTCTTCATCTAGTAGTATTTCTTCATTTTCCAATGCTGCATAAATGCAAACCTCACTACTGTTTGTCAGCCCCGGTGTGTCCGGTGGTCCAGGGCTGCCATTAGGGCAGGGATGCAATAGGTGGCAAGGGGGACAATGCAGGCCACGGCAGCAACTACATACCACCTCCGCCATCTGGGCCCACCTCCTTACTGATTACTGGACCGGACCGCCATTGCGCCATCTTGGCCTGGACAGCTGAGAGGCGGCTGGGACTGCCATGCACATTTTGGTGCTCAGCTGTGAGGTGGGAGCTGGTGCTTTCGTTGCAGCACACCCGGATGGGAGCAGGAGCTTCCAGATGACGTAGCCTTCGCCCGGACAGCTGAGAGGCGGCTGGGACTGCTGCATGTTTTGGCACTCAGATGTGAAGCGGGGCCAGGGCTTTCACTGCAGTGCACTCAGATGGGATGCAGGCAAAGGAGGGGAGGCGATAGAGCAGTTAAAAGGAAAAGGGGGGCTAAGCTACCTGGGGGTGTATGTGGCTTTGAAGGAAAAAAGCAAAAAAGAATGCAACACCTTGCCTCCCCACTGACTGTGGGATAGAGATCCTCCCCGGGGCTACATTGCCGAAGCCCAAAATGTATCCCATGACCCCACAAGAGCTAACGGAGATGAAGGCATATATCGAAAAGAACCTGAAACGAGGGTTCATCCAGCCAGCTAGGTCCCGAGTGGCTGTGCCCGTCCTATTCAGGGAAAAAGACAGACGGAGGTTTATGCTTATGTGAAGACTTTAGGGGGATCAACGCAGTATGCGTGGAACACCTGTACCCCCTCTTGTTGATGAAAGGCATGTTAGTCCGTTTGGCAGAGGGACGGGTTTTCACCAAACTGGACCTCCAGGAGTTGTATTATAGGGTAAGGATAAAGGCCAGGGACAAGTGGAAAACAGCCTTTAATTGCCACCTTGGAAGCTACCAGTTTAGGGTTATGCCCTTTGACCTGCAAGGTGCTCCCGCTGTGTTCATGCAGCTCATCAATGAACTATTGCATGAACAGCTGTATAACAGGGTACTCGTCTACTTAGACAATATACTCGTATACATGAAGACAATGGAAGAACATGTCACCCTAGTGCGCCAGATCCTCAAGAAGCTGTTAGCTGCTGACTTGTATGTTAAACTGTCCAAGTGTGAGTTTCATCAGACCTTATTGGACTACCTAGGGTTTTGTATATTGCCAAATGAGGTGTAGATGGACCCCGCTAAAGTCAAAGCAGTGTTGGACTGGCAGGCAACCAAGATCCAAAAGCAACTACAAAGTTTTCTGGGTTTCGCCAACTTCTACCGCCAGTTCATCCCGTCTTTTGCCCAAGTAGCTTTGCCGCTTACTGACCTCCTAAAAATGAAACACCTCACCAGAAAACCATGGCCTGGTTACCCGTTTCAGTGAACACTCACATGCCAGCAGGCATTCGAGCATCTAAAGACTCTGTTTGCGAAAGAACCAGTTCTACAACACCCAGATCCGACTAGGACTTTCGTGGTTCAGGCTGACACCAGTTATGTGGCAGTGGCTGCAGTCCTTCTACAGATGAACAGGGAGGGGGCACTCCAGCCATGTGCCTATACGTCAAGGAAATTGACTGATACTGAGCGAAACTGGCCAATATGGGAAAAGGAAACCTTTGCAGTGTGGTGGGCATTGTTAATGTGGCAACACCTACTGGAGGTGGATGTCAACTTGCAAAGCTTTCAAGTTGCCATGAGCAGGAGGGAGGAAGAACTGATAGAGCTGATTGATTTCTCTAACTGAAGTTACATTCCATACATGCTTCTTTACCGCAATCAGAAGGAGGGTGTTGGATTTCACAGCCAGCCAAAGGGGTTAATTGGAGAATGTGATTTATGACATGGCCAGGGAGGAGGGGAGAGACAGGGTCATAGGGGAATGTAAATCTACGTGGGATTAGTTCTAACTGCATCCGAATATTGCCGAAATGGTGCTCCTAATAAATGACTGTATTTCTTTTGAAGTTTGGCTCATGGCTCATGAATTAATTAGGGCATCTTTTGGAAACTTCACAGACAGTTAGAACTAACTTTTAAAATCTATCAAGATTACCAGGTTTCCTGAATCCTGGACTCTCCAATCGCTCCCTGATGTCTGGGGTGCTAGGAGGGAAAATCAGGCAACCATGGCCGAAGACAGGCTATCTGAAGAGAGCCTAATTGCAGCCAGAGCGCAGCCTCCCTCAGACATCAAAGCTGAGATGCCTGCTCCAGCAGCAGAAGCAAGAAAAGATGAGTATTGGTGGGAGTTAATTCCTAAAGCAGCTGAGGTTGCGTTCCCCCATCCCAATGCCCAGGAAAAGGGGAAGCCCCTGAGTAAACTGGGAAGAGTGGAGTGGAGGTTGGACTGGAAACAAGCCAGGCTGCCAAAGCCCCTCGGAAGTTCATGAATTAATTAATTAATTAATCATGAATTAATTAGGGCATCTTTCGGAAGATGGGGCTGTCGAAACCTATTGGCCCTCCAAACCCCAAGGTGGTTGTCACCAAAATAACTGAGATGGGCACTGTATTTCAGGCAATTTAGGTTCAACCTGAAATACATACCAGCTGGAAAGAACTTCCTAGCGGATGCCCTATCCAGGAAGCCACAGTATGACAGTGTTCAGGAGGAGGTAGAGCAAGCTATTATAACATCAGAGCAGTTCCAAGTACCAGACTCCCAGTATCCACCACCAGCATCCCAACCTAACACTAGGGGCCCTGTCCCACAGGCCATCGAGACGGCACTTTCAGCAGACCAGTGGTACAAGAAAAACCAATCCCTACTTACCCAGAGAGATGGTTTTGCTTGGAAGGGGTCCAAGCTATATGTTCCCTAGGCTGTCTGGGTAGAAGTACTCAGGCGCTGCCATGATGCTCACCCAGCCAGTCATTTCAGGTTCCTTAAAACCTTGCATCTAACTAACCGCCAGCTCTGGTGGCCTCATATGAGAAAGGATATAGAGGAATATGTAAGAAGCTGTGTTGTATGTGCTACCATGAAAACTCAACCTGGTAAACCACCCGGCCTGTTACAAACAGTGGCAGCCCCAGTACGCCCATGGGAACAGATAGCCATGGATTTTATCATGGAACTCCCGGAAAGTCACGGCAATAGATTAATCTGGATTGTGATAGATCTGTTCTCAAAGCAGACCCATTTTATAGCCTGCTCCAGCCTCCCCTCTGCTCAGAAACTGGCCAAGTTATTGATTGTCCATATATATTGCCTCCATGGCATTCCTCAGAGGGTGATATTGGATAGCGGGGTGCAATTCATCACCAAATTCTGGTGGGAATTCCTGACCAGAGTTGTATCTTCACAAGGCCTAAATTCAGCATTCCACCATGTGACCAATGGGGCTGTCGAAAGAGCCAGTGCCATGGTGGAGCATTATTTGCACTGCTATGTAAAACAACAGCAAACTGAATGGGCTGACCTACTCCTGTTTGCTGAAGTAGCGTACAATAATGCACTCCACAGTAGTATGAGGTTTACCCCATTCCAGGTTGCCAGGAATTTGTCCCAATACCTGAGTGTCCTAGGGTGACCCCAGATGACATGAGAGTTCAAGGGTGGATGGAACAGACACAGAGTGTGTTGTGAGTAGTGAAGGAGGCATTACAACAGGCAGCCACGGAATATAAATGGCAGGCAGACAAAAATGGAAATTACAAACCCCTTTCCATATAGGGCAACTAGTGTATCTATCTACCAAATATCTAAAACTGAACCTGCCCTGCAAGAAACTTGGCCCTAAGTACATAGGGCTCTTTCCCATTGTAAGGGTTATTAACCCCATAATGGTACAACTCCATCTTCCACGGCTACTGGGGAAAACCCACCCGATCTTCCATTGTAGCCTGCTCTGACAGACCCAAACAGCTCTGATCAGAGGACCCCCACTGCTACACCACTGCCTCCCATCATGGGGGGGGGGGACCAACACTATGAGGTGAAGAAAATACTAGACACCCGGTGGCACAGGGGATGACTGCAGTATCTGGTATTGTGGAAGGGGTATCCACTATCAGAGGCCTCGTGGGTGCCTAGCAAGGATGTAAGGGCATCTCGACTGACTGCCAGATTCCACCGGAAGTGCCCAGGAAAACCGGGGGGGGGGGTGTGTGACCTGTGGGACCACTCACCATCATCTTTGTGTTCCAGGTCCTGTCTCCGTGGTAGGGGGCGCATGTCAGCCCCGGTGCGTCTGGCAGCTCGGGGCTGCCAGGGCTGCCATTATGGTGGGGATGCAACAGGTGGCAAGGGGGACAACACAGACCACGGCAGTGACTACATACCACCTCCACTGGCTGGGCCCACCTCCTTACTGATTACCAGACTGGACCGCCATCGTGCCACCTTGCCCCGACAGCTGTGAGACAGGGCCTAGCACTTTTGCTGCAGCACACCCGGATGGGATGCAGGTGCTTCCAGATGATGTAGCACCCATCTGAGAGACGGTGCTTCCGGATCACGAGGCCTGGGGTTGCATGCAGGGGTGGGGTTAGGTAAATGCTGGGTTGAAGGCTTTAAAAGGTGGTGGGGAGCACAGAGTGGGAGCTCTAACAATATTCTCCTTTGTTTGCTTCGACTGGAAGTGTCGCGGCAAGACAGTCGGGGAATTAGTGGGCTCCAATGAGCCCTGCGAAATCCCAGGCTGACAAGCCGCTGCCGAGGGGTCTTTGGACCAGATCTGTCTTGTAGGGACAGAGAAGAAGGAGAGGCACCTCAGAAGACCAAGAGGAACAGGCAAGTTCCTTGGAGGTCAGAGGAAACTCCCTGATTTGGCAGCAGGGGCGGTGGCCATGGGCTGTCACTAAGCTGGGGCAACCAGACCAAGTTTTGAGCAGGAGCAGTGATTTGAATGCAGTACTGATGCTGGGTGAGTGATTGCCAGTTCATAGGCAAAAAAAAAAAAATGATTTTTAAATTTGTTAAAAGTGACCCAGCGAAATAACAGCAGCTAATAGGCATGGGGAAAAGGAAGGAAGAAGACTAAAGTGGAAATTTAAAGTGAAAAAGACCGAAAAGAAAATGGACTTTTGGACAAAAATATTTGGAGAAGTTTAAAAATTAGAAGAAATAAAAACCCATAATTGGTGTGGAGGATTGGAAAGAAAGTAAAAAGATTTTTTGTTTGAATGTTAGAGAAAAATCAAAGAGAAATTTAAAATTAAAGCCCTGTAATAGAAGTTTTGTATCAAAAAAAAGAGGGGGGGGGGAATGGACTTTGTAATTTGGATTGGACTTTAAATTGATTTGGTGAAATACAAAGTTAAAAAAGAAGAGAAAAAAACTAGTAAAGATTGTTAATGTGGATAGCAAACAAAATGGCTGCTGATTGGAATTGTGGATTGTAGAGAGACATCATCAGGAGAAATAGGATCATTACAACACTGAACTTTTACTTCGAAAAAAAACCCTTGAACTTTTATAACAGCTGTGGGAACTTCTGAGGAGGGTTTGTTTGTCTGCAAGCGGCTTGACTTTGATGATTAAAAATGGTGGACTACAACGGAACTTAAAATTGGAATAATATTAACACAGAAAGAACAAAATGGCACAGGAACTTCTGAAAATAATGAAAATGATGCATATATCACTGAAAACGGAAGTAAGGGAAATAATTACAATGTTGCAAAGAAAACCGAAATCTGATGATCCAGAAATTGTGTCGGAGTATATTCAAGCTGACAAGGAAACAATGAATGAGAAGCAAGAAGGAGAGACCGAAAATAAAGAGGAAGCCAAAGATAAAGAGATTCATTATGAAAAATTAAATGATTATGTGGGTAGTAATAATAAAAAGGAGAAGAAACCTAAGAGTAAAGGGAAAAGTTTTGTAATAGAGGTGAATCTTAAAGATTACATTGGGATTAATAATGGAAAAAATAGAGAGGGTGGAAAGAGACAAAGAGGGAAAAAGGGGTGGAACGGAAAGAATATAAAAAAATTAAATGATTACACTGGGATTAACAGTGGGAAAATAAGAAAAAGGGAAAAGAGATGGAAAATAACAGGAAATACAGGGCAAAACAGAAGAGTTCAGGATTTTAAAATACAAAAAAAAATGAAGGCTGAGCAGAGAAAGCAGTAGCTGGGAAAGATGTTGCTACAGAGTTAAAACAATGAAAATATTGTCCTTCCCCTGTTCCTACCCTCCCTATTTTCTCCCCACCAGTTTCTTTTAGCTTTGGCTCCAGTGCCAAAAGAGAGAATTCTCTTTTGTTTGTGAAGTCCCCCTCCTTTTTTCCCCACCTAGCTGGAGAAAGACAGGAGAGGGCTGCTGCTGCCTCTATCAGTCCCAGCACAGCAGGCATGCAATGCCAGTGGCTTCGAGGGGCACTGGCTGGCAGGGAGAAGGGAGCCAGCACAGCAACCTTTGTAGCCACACAGCTGCAAAGCTTGCCGAGCTCCCCACCCCATCCCCTGCCCCACCTGCCACCCCAAATTGTGCCCTACTGCAAGATGCACATTTTACCAGAGAATGGCAGCTCCAGGTCGTCTCTCAGCCATTGCGTGCAGGGAGTGCGAGGCAACTAACTTCTCGCACTCAGGAGAAGTTTTTCTTTACTTTGCAAGGTTTTTCCCTGCACACAATGGCTGAGAGATGACCTGGAGCTGCCAGTCTGTGCTCTGCCAGGTGAGCAGCAGAGCGAGTAAGCCAACGATCTGCCGGCTTCCTGCACCATGCCTATGAGTAAACTGCAGATTAGAGGCAGCCAGCAGATCGCAGGCAGCAAAAGAAACCACCGCCTCCTGCTCCGTGCATCGAGGAGGCCGAGCAGCAGCGGGAAGAGCACTGGACGGGGGGCACAGGAAGTGGCTGCCAGTGATGCCCTCAGGGGAAGATGTTGAAGCACACAGGAGATCCTAGCTGCAGTTTACTCGTGAGCACCATTGGCCTTTCTCCTTGCCTCTCCCGGCCAATGTTGCTCACGAGTAAACTGCAGCTAGGATCTCCCATGTGCTTCCCTCGCAGGCCAGGACAGCTGGGGAAAACGCACGGGAAGAGCTCCAGTGCTGTGATCTCCCGTGCGCTCCCCTCCCTCCCCGCATGCATTGGTCCACCCCGCGCTGCTAGTATCACCCCTCCACCAGCTCTCCCTCCCCTGCCCACCCATGCCCTTTGGCCTTACCTTTGCCAGCAGTGGTGAGCATAAGTACGGGGCTAGATTGTGCAAGTAGTGTCTGGGCGGGGCAGGCAAGCATCGGGTGAGTGAGCAAGGTCCGGTTCAGGGGCGTGGCCAGCCAAAGGTCACTAACGGTTCGGTGAACCATGTCAAGTTTCCGCTAACAATTCTCCTGAACTGGTCCGAACCGGTAGCAATTCACCTCTGTTGTGAGTGGTATTTGGTGGGACAGAGGAAATTTGTTGTAAAAATGGTTGTCTTTTAGATGTTTGTACTTTAAAAGTTGGCTATGGAATGTGTGTCTTGATAAATGTTTATAGATTTGGTTAGAAATTTTTCACTCCATACATTTTATTGGATTCAAATTAAATTCAGAATTACTTTAAAGCTAAAAAAAAACCTTGTAAAATGGGTCCAAGCTCACTGAACATCTGTCTCTCTCAGCAACAGAGATTCAGGGAAGCCAGATTCACTTAGTGACTGTGTGACTAACTTAGCGACCGTTCAAGTTACAACAGCACTGGAGAAAGGGACTTATGACTGTTTTTCACACTTGACAACTGTTGCAGCATCCCCACGGTCAGGTGATCCAAATTTGGATGCTTGGCAACTGACTCTTACTTATGACAGTCTCAGTGTTCCAGAGTCACGTGATCCCCTTTTGCGACCTGACCAACAAAGTCCACAGGGAAGCCAGATTCACTTAACAACCATATGACTTACTTAAGAGCTGCAACTACTCACTTAACAATGGTGGCAAGAAAGGTCATAAAGTGGGTGAAATATCACTGAACAGCTGTCTCGCTTAGCAATGGAGATTTGAAGCTCAATGGTGGACATACAGTAAGTCGAGGGGTACCTTCAATACAGTAAGTCGAGGGCTTCCCTTACGAGTGTGTCATTCACTGGTAATCTGGCAGGCCTTTGCTCTCAAATTCTCAATCTGGTCCACAGTGATTGACATCCACTGTTGGAGGATGGATTGAGTAAAATGCGTCGAAACTCACTTTAACAATGCTCTTGCTTAGCAACCAAAATTTTGGGCTCAATTGTGGTTGTAAGTCGAGGACTATATCTGCCTTCCTCTGCATGGCAGCCTTGTTCTAGTAAGCTCCTTCCCTTTTCTGGGAATTTTCCTCTCTGTTAGAGGCACCAAAATAACCCAGATGATATAAGATCTCCTGCTGGAGCAGGGGGTTGGACTAGATGTCCTCCGAGGTCCCTTCCAGCCCTGGATTGCTGTGCTGTTTCAAAGTGTCCTCTGAAGCTGCGTCTAGTGCCAGGGTTTGTGGTCCTTCCTTCCTCTCCAAATCGGCTGAATACCACCTCTGCCATGGACCCACCGGGAAAGGGGAGTCTTGAAGATCCCAGTTCCCTCTGTGTCATGCCTCCAGCAAAAAGTTTGTACATGTAATTATGTATTTTTATTGCTACCGTTCTTTAATGTATCTTGAGCACCACCTAGTGGCCAAACACAATTTTTTATTGAGACCCACGCCTTTAAGGGTCATCTTCCCAGCAACCCTTACTCCAAAAACAAGTGCATCCTGGGAAGCCAGACTCCATTTCCTTTAGCATTTGGAGGAAACAGAAGCACCAGGAAGAATCCAGCCTAATCCGTGGCACATGTTCATCTGAGGACAAAAATCCACATCTCATACACACAGCATTGCTGATGAGATTTAGATTTATCTGTATTTGTTAATTGTTATGCTCACCAGCAACTCAACACTTGCTTATTTTGTATTTGGGTTCTTATTGTATGTACTGTATATCTATTTTCCCAGTTTCACCCATCCTGTTCCTTTAATAAAGCATCCAGATCTATGCACACGGTCTGTTTTATTGGAGGATAGGTGGGTTTAGCTGCATGTCAAGCTGCACACAGAGTAATGTGTAGTGAGGACAGAACACTCAAGGAGTTGTTGCAGCAAAAAGATAGAGACCAGGCCAAGCTCTTCAATGCAGGAAAGAGTTTATTGTGCACGGTTCAAACCGCCCTAAGGCAAACAAAAGTCTGAACCCCAAAGGGTTCCTCGGAACTAGTATTTATATCATTTCAACTACATATACATATCAGAGAACTTTACTTCTAACACGTAGAAACTAACCTTCATCAATTTCCTCAAAGAGGAAAGGAAATAATAAACACCCCCTGACATATTCATGTTATCTGGGAAGTGTCTTAAGACAAAACATAAGAAGATTAGGGACAGGAAGACGCCTCTAGGGCAATAAAGGAAGCAACAGTTGTTATCTGGGCATATACATGACATTTGGGGTTCAATAAACAGTAAATCACAGGATGCATTTGTTTTGGGTCAAGACACCCTTTACAGATAAGTACCTTCGTCAAATACCTTGGTCAATCCAGCAACCTTTTATGGCTCGGGAGAGGAAAGTTACCCAGGGCCAAAATGTTAAGTCCCTAATATTTGAGGTTCAATCCAATATCAGAATTTGTGCTGCCTTATATCCCCCCTTTGTGACTCATCTGATTTATCCAGAAGAGTCACACATTCAGGTTCCTCTCCCGGCTGGAGCCGTTCATATTCCCACAAAGCCATTACCTGAGCAGTTGTCTTTCGCTCCACCAGCAAGGATAGACTTCGAGAGATAGTTTTAACAAAAAGAGGCAATATACATGGGAGAAAAATACACCCTGCAGCTATCAATCCAACAAGGCCCATGATGGCTTGAAGACCTGGTAATTTTGGCCACCAACCTGAAAACATATCTCCCCAATGCGGACCCTTCCAGGTTTGGACGGGTACATGAGCTATTTTGACCATTTTATCTGTGATTTCCTTAATAATCCTTCCACTTTCATCTATCTCTATACAACAATTAGTCAAATTAAACTTTCCACATACCCCCCCCCCCCTTGGCCAATAGGTAGTCCAGAGCTAATCTATTCTGCATAATATATGTCCTTGATTTAACACTCTCCCTGGCTAATTGAGTAAGCCCTTTTACAGTTTCATTGGTGATAATCTCAACTACTGCCTGCAAACGAATTAGACGATTCAGCATGTGCACGGGGGTGCGATAGCCAAACATGCCATCTTCCGCCCATGTAGCAGGTCCATAAACTTCTATAATTCGTTCTGCAGGCCATTCTTCGTTGTCCCAACGGTGATTACCTCCAACTCTAACTTTACTTATAGCAGATGTATCCACATGCCGTTTCCTTCGTTGATTCCCCACCTCATCGTATACTGACACACCTAAAACCTGTCATGTTTTAAGGGGAAGTAAAAAGAATCCTGGTCTGATGATCCCCAGGACACAGGCTCCACACCAATTCTTAGATAGATACCCATATGCCATCTTTCCACAAATCCAATATAGCCCGTCAGGAGCCAGCCATCCAAGGGTTTGATTGTCCGGATCCTTGAGAAAGGTTAATCCGTTTACCTCGAACAGAGCTGTTTCATCCATACCCTCTGTGGCATTACTTCCTGACCACCATATCTTACTCTCCCATTTTCCTGTGCATATGAGGTTTCCTACCTGTTTGCATCCAGGTTGAGCCTTCCTTTGGAAACATACATTTCCTACTAAACTTGTGGTGAGTGTCCAGTCCCCATCTTTTCCTTTATTGTATGAAAGGTTACCTTGCCGATCCATCTCTAATACTGTGGAATAATTTAACTCCTGGGCTTCCCATGGCCATTTTTCTCCCATGTTAGTACCTCCGCATACAAAACAATTTGATACATTCAGAGTATGGGCTATGTCTTCTGCCAATTTGACAAAGGTATTTGTTACATGGCTAGGAATTTCAGGTATATTTAATTTTTCCATTTCCAGATAATACGACCAAAACAGTCCTTTCGTATCTTTGGTTGCCTTCGTGATCTTGGTAACCTGCCATCTAAGGGTTACCAGGGGATCTCTGCCTTTGGCATATATTCCTAGTCCATACTCCTCCCTCCATGTTTGTGTGGGGGTGCAGATGATTTTTATAGGATTACATTTATTCTGTTGACAGTCGCTACTCGCTACCCCATTTTCCAGTCTACATTTCTGTGTACCTCCTGGTGGATCTCCAGACCATATGACCGCACAAGACCAGTACGGGCAGTAACTATATGTATCCCTATCATTACATTCCCCCTGTTTTCGACACATATACTTCTTTTCTAACATATAACTCCTTTCCCATTCTAAAGTTCCACACGTCGGCTTCCACACCTCACAATTGCGATTAATAGCAAAACAAGCATCAAATGACAGTTCTACTTGATTACCTAACTTCCTAAATTCTGTTCTATTCACTAATTCCTCCCTCCCACATACTGTTGTGTATATTGCCATTTCATAAGTAGTTATCTGTTTGGTCTCTGCCGGGTTATAACATTGTACCTTGTTATTTAACTTACACATGTGGTATATGGTGTCATTTACCTGGCATGTTGCAGGGACGTGTTCCTGACACCCCTCCGGTTTTTGAGTATGATAGACCAAAGTTTTTGAGACCCTCATTCCCTGTAATGTTGTGTGGATACATGGACTACAGTCCTCCTGACTTGTAGACGGCATTGCTGGAATTCCAAAATCACTTTGTACTCCTACCATCCACACACTCATCCACATCCACCCAAATCCAACAATCTTCGTTCTTGGCATCCTCCTGGTCCCTTTGTTCTCTATACCAACGTTCCCTTGATATAACTTCAATCGTGGGGCTAGGCTTAAGGGTATAATAGAACCCCTCTGTATCTATCACCAGGTAGTGTACTAACACGTCCTCTATAATTTGAACGTCACACTCTATTGTACAGCCTATACATAAAACACAGTCAATATAGTGAGAACAACAACAACACTCACACCCACAGTTACAAAACCAGCACATTGAAGGAGAGTCCCTTGTTCTGTTCCGGTGGACCAACAGGCAGCTTCCAGCGCGTTCGAAGTCGGGACTCCTTTTATCTCTGGGGGATTCACGCTAATCCGCCCGATGGGTTGGAGAGAAGAGCGACTGCGAACTCAAATGTCTTTGGTTTGCCACAAAGTCTCTGCTTATATCTGTAAAACACAATAATCAGCAGAGCTAATCCCACAAACACCCACAGTGCCCACACCCACAGTTCTTCCCACATAGGTCCGCAGCAGTCTTCAATTTCCTATCAGAACCTGGATTCTGGAACAAATCAGGGTTGCATATCTTCTGTTAGTTGGCTTGCAGCAGATCCCCGCAGCAGATACACAGCAATGTAACCTATTGTGGGGAATAGAAAAGCTTGCTTTAAGCATGTTTAAATGTCAGTTTTGTTGGATGTTGCTTGTCCATGGACACTTTCCAGCTTGTATCCGCTGCTGCCTTGACTCGCGCCCAATGGATCCATGATTTTGATTCTGCAATCTTAATAGCAAGTGGAGAAGTCATAATAACAACGAAAGGTCCTTTCCATCTTCCTTCTAGCAGCTCCTTCTTCCAGTGCTTCACCCACACTTGGTCCCCAGGTTTAAATGGATGACAATGAGTGACTAGTCTAGGGGGTACTTGTTCCATCACATATCGTTGGATTTTCTCAACTTGCTTATTAAGTTCCTGTACCATCTCCATATTCCAAACTCCCCCTTTATGTCCCAAGTCAGGCCATCCGGCCAAATTCCTCCGCAGCAGTCCTGGCGGACGGCCAAACATTAACTCATATGGGGATAATTTATGTTGGCCTCTAGGCGAATTTCTGATCGCATATAAAGCCAGTGATAAAGCATCCGGCCATTTTAAATGACTATCTATACAAATCTTAGTTATTCTTTCTTTTAGAGTGCGATTCAATCTTTCTACCTGTCCTGACGACTCAGGATGGAACGCACTGTGAAATCTCCATTTTATCCCTACTGCTGTGGCTACCGCCTGATTAATATGATGAATAAACTCAGGCCCATTGTCTGAAGATATACGACTGGGGATTCCAAACCTGGGGATAATCTCCTTTAGTAACACTCGGGCTACTTCCCAAGCTTGCTTAGTCTTAGTTGGAAAGGCTTCCGGCCACCCCGTATACATATCTACTATAACTAACATAGCCTTGAACAAACCACATCTAGGCATATCAGTAAAATCTATCGTAACGTATTCCATGGGGATATATGATCATGGTATGGCACCAGGGGGCAGCAGTGGTCCTTGTCTTGGATTAACCTTTGCACATGTAACGCATCTTGCAACCGTTCCTGTTACAATCCCCACCAATCCATTGATGTAATAGTCCCTGCCTAGGGCCTGCTCCAGAGCTGTCTTTCCCATATGTGTAGTTTCATGGGCTGACTGAGCCAATGTCCATGCTATGGAAGACGGTACAAAAATCCTTCCATCTGGTAACACATACCACCCATCTTTAATTTGGGCTTTCAGATCAGTCACTGCTTTTACACTTTCCTGCTGTGAGTATGTTGGTTTCAGCTCGGAGGGCAAGTCCATGGTGACACAAATAGATAAGTCCGGCAAGGGCTCATCCCATTTTGCTGCTTCCCTAGCCTCCACGTCGGCTGCTCTATTCCCCAATGCCACCTTGTCCTCACCCCTTTGATGTCCCTTACGATGCATAACTGCCACTGCCTTGGGACCGTTAACAGCCTCAATTAAACGACTGATGAGATGTCCATGCAAAATATATTTCCCTGCTGAATCTCTAAACCCTCTTTCTTTATATACAGCTCCATGTGCATGCAATGTAAGAAAGGCATATTTGCTATCCGTCCAAACGTTCAGTGTTTCTCCCTTGGCTCTTTCTAAAGCCCATATCAATGCCCATAGTTCAGCTACCTGAGCGCTATGTCCACCCCCTAATGGACTGCTTTCCACCACTTTTTCATCATCTACAATAGCATAACCTGCTACCTGTCTCCCATTTATAACATAACTTGACCCATCCGTATACCAATTAAGTTGTGCATTGGGCAACGGAATATCTGTTAAATCGGGTCGTGTGGAATAAACTTTCTCCAATACTTGTAAACTATCATGCTCAGAGACAGTTTCTGTGGGCAACAAAGTTGCGGGATTTAACCGGTTAGATACTACCAAACGTACCTGTGGATTGTCAATCATAATTGCCTGATATTTTGCCAACCTTTGTCCACTAATCCATAAGTTTCCCTTAGTATCCAATATAGACTGAACCGCATGAGGGGAATGCACAATAATAGGACAAGAAAAAGTGAGTTTATTACAATCTTGAATTAATTCTGCAATTGCAGCCAATACCTTCAAACAATGAGGCCAGCCCTTGGCCACGCCATCTAACTGTTTTGACAAGTAAGCTACAGGTTGTTTCCAACTTCCCAAAGGCTGAGTGAGGACTCCCAAAGCAATGTTTCTACTAGTGTCTACATACAGGTTAAAAGGTTTCCTTAAATTAGGTAGAGCCAAAGCTGGGGCCCGAGTCAGTGCCAGTTTGATGTCCTTAAAAGCCTTCTTCTGCTCCCCTCCCCACTCAAGGGGTTCAACATTAGTTCCTCTGGTGGCTGCATACAAGGGTGCTGCCATCAAAGCAAAATTGGGGATCCAGATACGGCAAAAACCAGCTAATCCTAAAAAGCTCCTCAATTGTCTTTTTGTCCGGGGTTCTGCCAGCATCAGGACCGCCCTTTTCCGCTCTGGTCCTAGCTCGACTACCCTTCTCAATATCATATCCCAGATATCGAACCTTTCTCTGCACCAATTGAGCTTTCTTTCGTGATACTCTATAACCGCATTCTAATAACAACTCTAACAACATCTTAGTATTGTCCCAACATAAATCCTCTGTCAATCCTGTGATCAAAACATCATCTACATACTGTAATATAGTATCTCCAGGTTGTCGAGGCACATAATACTGTAAGTCTTTTGCTAACGCTGTCCCAAACAATGTGGGGGAGTTCTTAAATCCCTGAGGCAGCCGAGTCCAGGTATATTGCATTTTTGTTCCAGTATGAGGATTTTCCCACTCAAAAGCAAACAATGGCTGACTTACGGGGTGAATGGGAATTGTAAAGAAGGCATCCTTTAAATCAATCACAGAAAACCATTCAGCCCGCGGTGGAATTAAACTTAGCAGGGTGTATGGATTGGACACGGCTGGGTGTAAAGTGACCGTCCGGTTGTTCGCAAATCTTAAGTCTTGGGCCGGCCGGTAAGACCCATCTGACTTTTTAATTGGGATTATTGGAATATTCCAGGGGGACTGAATAGGTATTAAAACCCCCACTCCCAAATATCTCTGAATGCTTTCATAAATAGCGCAAATCGCTTCCCAAGAAACGGGACGCTGCCTTATACTCACAGGCATCGCTCCAGGTTTTAGTTCCACCACTACCGGGGGGTGGTGAGCTGCAAAACCTGGCGGGTTATCCTCAGCCCATAATCCCAGCACTTCAAACAACTTCCACCTCTCATCGTTTTCCCTCTCTTCAACCTGCCTTCCTACCATCAACCTCCAAGTCTCCTCCGGAGAGTGTCTTATGGTCACTCTTTGGCGACCCTCATTGAATGAAATGGTTGCCCCTAATTTGCTAAGCAGATCCCTACCTAACAATGGAATGGGACATTCAGGAATATACAAGAATTCATGCTGTATTTCAGCTCCCTTGAAATCACATATCACTGGTTTTAAGACTTGTCGCCCCAAGACTTGCCCTGATACCCCCTGGACTTGAATTTTATGGGCTCCCGGGGCCGCAATCTGCTTATTGACCACGGACCTCCCTGCTCCCATATCTACCAAGAACGTGGTTTGCTGACCCCCTATTTTTAATGTAACCAACGGCTCAGGCGGGGGGTCTTCCAAGCCTGGTCCCCGTCAATCCGACCAATTCATATCTGCCAATCCGATACTTTCTGCTTCTTGCTGTCTCACGCCCTCTCCAAATCCTCTACCAAACCCTCGACCTGATCTCACCTGTCCAAATCCTCTACTCAAACCTCCTCTCTGTCCTCTTTCTCCCCTTCTTCCAGAGAACTGCCCCCGCATTCCTGACCCAAAATCCG
This sequence comes from Coluber constrictor foxii, assembly GCA_038048745.1. NCBI lineage: Eukaryota > Metazoa > Chordata > Lepidosauria > Squamata > Colubridae > Coluber > Coluber constrictor. Next base: position 41,786,966 of record CM075966.1, on the reverse strand, counting down.
GTCTTCTCATCCCTCTACCTCTCGCCATTCATCTCGGGAATTCTCTCTGCCAATGTCCTTCCCCTTTACAGTAGGCACATTGATTAGGACCCAGGGGAAAACTCTGAGACGCACCCCCTTGCATCCCACTTTGCAACGCTACTGCCAACAACTCAGCCTTCTTATTCATTCGTGCTTCCTGCTCTTTCTTCTCCACCTTATCCCTATTTGCATATCCCTTCCTTGCGATCTCCAACAATTCACTCGTGTTCTTTCCCAACGCACCTTCTAACTTTTGCAACTTTCTCCTGATATCCTCATAGCTCTGCGCAATAAATCTTTCATTCAACATTCTCACATTATCACCTTCTCTAGGATTCACTTGAGTATACAGCTCATATGCCTCAATTAGTCTTTGGAGGAAACTCTCCGGACTCTCATCTGCTTTTTGAATGACCAGAGACGGCTTTGACATGTTCAATGGGGGTTTTCCTGCCTGCCTAAGAGCTTGAACTACCAGATTCTGGTATTGCTTCAATTTAGTCATATCATCCGGTTCTCTGGGATTCCATCCCGGATCTGCCTCCGGGGACCTTCGTGCTACCTCTGGTTGAATATTGTCCTCATTGGGAAGACTCGCTCTCACACACTTTCTAACAGCCGCCTTCCACCTCTCTCTCTCTTCTGGTGACAGCAACGTATTCAATAACTGTTGTATATCCTGCCACGTTGGATTATGTGTCTGCATAATAGTTTGAAACAAATCTGCCATCTCAGTAGGCTTGGTAGTTAATTGCCCATAATGCTGTTTCCAGTTTAAAAGATCAGTAGTGGTAAATGGCACGTACTGAAAAAGGGGCCTGTATCCCTCCTGTCCCTGTTGATTCATTATTATCTGATCCACTTGACGTAGAGGCGCCACAAAATCCTGCTTAGCAGACTTCAACTTAGCTGTAGCTGCACGAGTTTTCATGCCCCCCTGGTCTTCTCCACCCACAGCCCCCAAGTCATCATCATCATCCTCTCCCTCACTCTTACTACTATCTCTAGGCGAATGACTCTTCTTAACTTTAGGCTTCGCCCCAGGATCACTCATACGCCTCTGATTTCCCCCTCTGCTTCCCCCAACAGCCCCCTGCTGTTGCTGAGCCCTGGGCTACTGCTGTTGTGCGGGTGGCCATGCTGGGGCGTAAGGGGGCGGTCTAACCAAATCCTCTGGCTCTTCTGCTAACACCTTTCGATGGGTGGTATATTCCTCCTTTTCATCTCCCGGTATCCTTCCTTGCTTATACCACAACCCCCTACTTTTCCTGCTTGTTCTAGATACGCACAACCTAACCATCTCCGCTTGGCATTGCAACAAATCATCAGCTTTCTCCGTTAAAGCTCTCGCCCATTGATCAATATAGGGAAATTGGTCAGGATATTTATCCTGATTTACTACTATCACCCCCCACAGTTTATCCACTAATCCTTCCCTAAAAGACCCTTGAGAGGGCCAGCCAGTCCCCATTTGTGGCCACACATTTCTACATAGAAATTTTAATCGGTCTTTTGACCCTTTCGGGTATGAGGGATTGCTGAAATAATTATCAAAACCTTTTAACATGCATGCCAACGGAGTGTTGGGCACGCTTTGAGTCCCCCCCCCCCCATCCTGTCACACTGCCGTCGACTCGGAGCCCCGGAACTCACAGTGACTAACGAGAACTGCGGTGGCTTACCCAACCCACACAACCTGACACGGACTTCATTAGGGTCACTGCCCCGAGTCCAAGGGATGGATCAGATCCCTTCTTCTGTCTACAAGTGAGACAGGTACAACACTTTTACTATATACTTGCCTGAGACGTTTCTACTCCTCCCCTTCCTGGCCAGGAATTTGTTCAGACCACCTTTCCCGCACTGCAGGGTTCTTGGACTCGATCAGAGCACCGTCGGTTCCACAGGGCTGCCGCTGCCGTCTCCCAGAGAGATACCCCAGTGGCGCCTGGAGAATGTTCGGGAGCGACTTCCCGATGGTCCCGAGGGGTCGAACGGCCCTCAGCGAAATATCGCCTCGTGCCTGGTCTCACCAGAGTCGCCAGCTGTTGCAGCAAAAAGATAGAGACCAGGCCAAGCTCTTCAATGCAGGAAAGAGTTTATTGTGCACGGTTCAAACTGCCCTAAGGCAAACAAAAGTCTGAACCCCGAAGGGTTCCTCGGAACTAGTATTTATATCATTTCAACTACATATACATATCAGAGAACTTTACTTCTAACACGTAGAAACTAACCTTCATCAATTTGCAAGGATCAAAGAGGAAAGGAAATAATAAACACCCCCTGACACATTCATGTTATCTGGGAAGTGTCTTAAGACAAAACATAAGAAGATTAGGGACAGGAAGACGCCTCTAGGGCAATAAAGGAAGCAACAGTTGTTATCTGGGCATATACATGACATTTGGGGTTCAATAAACAGTAAATCACAGGATGCATTTGTTTTGGGTCAAGACACCCTTTACAGATAAGTACCTTCGTCAAATACCTTGGTTAATCCAGCAACCTTTTATGGCTCGGGAGAGGAAAGTTACCCAGGGCCAAAATGTTAAGTCCCTAATATTTGAGGTTCAATCCAATATCAGAATTTGTGCTGCCTTAGAGTGGTCAGAAATTCATGGGCATCCATCTTTCCTCTCAGCGGTTCATTTTCTAAAACATGCATGGGTTTTAACATCACTTTTCAAAGCTTTTGTTTTATTTTGCTTTTCATCTTTAAAAGTTGACTGTGTCACGCTAGAGTTGTCTGAACGAAATTAGATGCCTCTCACATTTTGATAATAAAGAAAAAAAACTTTTATTTGTTAGAACAACGTCTTCACGGACTCATATGCAGCCAGGAAATGACCTCTGCTCCATCATCCCTCCCTTTCCTGGCTTGCTTCCTTATCCTATTGGTCATTATCTAAATCACTCTACGGCACTCTCTCTTAATAATCTCACAGGAATTTAACCCCCTCTTTACTATGTCAGCACTGAGAAGCTGACATCCGGCCCCTCTCCCTTCATTCTTCAGCAAAACTTGCACAAGATAAAACAACAGGTCTAATACCATTACCCCGTCTGGGACTGTGTCCCACCCCCTCCCGGCCTGTCTGGGTGATCTGCATGGAATTTAGCTATAAGGCGGTCAGCTTGAATGTTCGTGCTCTTCACCCATGATGCTTCTGATGATGGGTAACCCTTCCACTTAATTAAGTATTGGAGGCGGCCTCTGTGCCACCTCGAATCGAGAATTCGCTGTACTTCATAATGAGTTTGGCCCCCAATGATCAAGGGCCCTGGGGGATCACGTGGCACCGGCCTTAAAGTTGACCCCACCACAGGCTTCAGAAGACTACTGTGAAAAACGGGGTGTATCTTTCCTAGTAACCGGGGCAACTGCAATTGTACCGTGACCGGGTTGATTATTTTTACTATAGGAAATGGTCCTATAAATTTCGGGCCCAATTTCCTAGTCGGGAGTTTGAGTCTCAAGTACTTGGTGGAGAGGTAGACCTTCTCTCCTACTCGGAACGGTCTTTGAGGGGCTCGGTGCTTATCTGCTTGCTTCTTATAAGCCTGTGCCGCCTTGTCTAATGCCTTTTTGACGTTCTCCCAGGATTCTCTTAGCATCGCCATCCAATCGTTCAAACTGACTGAAGAAGGGGGTTCCCTGGGATATTCTGGCATGGGGACAAAATCCATACTGCTCACTACCTTGAATGGGGTTAGTCCTGTACTACTGTGGACAGCATTGTTGTACGCGACCTCCGCAAAAGATAGGAGGTCCGCCCAGTTCAACTGTTGGTAGTCTACATAGCACCTCAAGTACTGCTCTATCATGGCATTCAGTCTCTCCGCCCCGCCATTGGTGCTCGGGTGAAATGCTGAGCTGAGACCTTGGGATGATCCTATGGATCGTAGGAATTCCCTCCAAAATTTCGCTGTGAACTGGACACCTCGGTCGGAGATGATTCTTCTGGGTACTCCATGCAAGCGGTAGATGTGTTTCACAAACAGCTTGGCCAATTGGCGGGCTGAGGGTAGCCCATTACAGGGTATGAAATGTGCCTGTTTGGAGAATAAGTCTATTACGGTCCAGATCACTGTGTTTCTGTCACTCTTCGGCAGCTCTACTATAAAGTCCATTGCAATCTCCTCCCATGGTCTTGTCGGTTCAGCTACTGGCTGCAGTAACCCAGGAGGTTTTCCTGGTCGGGTTTTCATCTTGGCACAGATGGTGCAGCTCTTCACATAGCTGTCCACGTCTTTCCTCATGTGAGGCCACCAAAATTGTCTTTGTACTAAGTGCAGAGTCTTTAGAAAACCGAAATGGCCTGCTGGTCTAACGTCGTGGCTCCTTTTGAGGACTAGGGTGCGTAGAGTTTCTGGGACGTAAAGTTTCGTCCCTTTCCATGCTACGTCATTCCTCCTTGTCAAAAGATGCTGATTGTCTCGGAACCAGGGGTCCGCCAATGTCTCTGTTTTGAGCCGTGTCGTCAGGTCACCTGCTGGTTGGCCCTGCTGGTCACGATGCTGGCGTCTGGTGGTTACTTGACCCACTCCTTGAGGCGAGGGGATGATGGCATTCACCACCTGCTCCCGTTCACTGTTGTACTGGGGCATTCGGGAGAGGGCATCGGCCAGAAAATTCTTCCCCCCTGGGATGTGTTTCAGCTCGAAGTTGAACCGATTGAAGTATTGGGCCCATCGGATTTGTCTGAGTGATAATTTCCGTGGGGTCCTAAGGGCCTCCAGATTTTTATGGTCAGTCCAAACCTCGAACGGTGTCTGGTTTCCTTCTAGCAGATGTCGCCAGGTCAACAGCGCCCACCTCACTGCAAACGCTTCCTTTTCCCATGCTGCCCAGCGTCTCTCTGTGTCGGTGAATTTGCGGGAAGTGTAAGCACAGGGCTGAAGGTTCCCTTGGCTATTCTTTTGGAGTAGAACCGCTCCCACTGTCACGTCACTGGCATCTGTTTGGATGACGAAAGACTGGTTGGGGTCAGGATGTTTCAAGACTGGTTCTTTTGCAAACATTTCTTTTAGTGTTTCGAAGGCTTGTAGGCAGGCCGGGCTCCACTGTAGAGGCTGTCCTGGGCGAGGTTTTGTTGCTGGACTCCCTGTTTTTAAGAGGTCGGTTAGAGGTTTGGCAATTTTTGCAAAAGAGGGGATAAATTGTCTGTAGAAGTTCGCGAACCCCAAGAAGCTTTGCAGTTGTCTGTGGGTACGTGGGGGGCGCCAGTCAAGGACCGATTGTACTTTGGCTGGGTTCATTTCTATCCCCTCATTGGACACTCGGTAACCTAAGTAGTCTAGCCGCGACTGGTGGAACTCGCATTTCGACAGTTTGACATAGAGGTTCGCTTTCAGCAGTTTTTCGAGCACCTGGCGGACGAAGGGTATGTGTTCGTCTATGGTTTCTGTGTAAATGAGAATGTCGTCCAGGTAGACGAGGACCCCCTTATAAAGGTGATCATGTAAAACTTCATTTATCAGTTGCATGAACACCGCCGGTGCTCCCTGTAGTCCGAAAGGCATCACTTTAAATTGAAAACTTCCTAGGGGGCAATTAAATGCTGTCTTCCACTCGTCTCCTTCCTTGATGCGTATGCGGTAGTAGGCTTCACGAAGGTCTAGTTTGGTAAAAACCTTCCCTTTGGCCAAGTGAGCTAGCATGTCTTTCATGAGGGGGAGGGGGTATAAGTTGTGCATGGAGACACAGTTTATCCCGTGAAAATCGACCACCAGACACATGGAGCCGTCTTTCTTCTCCCTGAAGAAAACTGGTGCCGCTACCCGTGGTTTGGCTGGTTCAATAAAACCCCTTTGTAGGTTCTTGTCTATGTACTTTCGCAGTTCTTGCATTTCACGGGGTGTCATGGCGTACAATTTAGGTTTTGGTAGTTTCAAACCAGGGATGATTTCGATAGCGCAATCGGCGTCGCTGTGGGGTGGTAGTACGTCACACTCGGTCTCGCTAAATACTTCTGCCAAGTCTTGGTACTCTTTTGGGATCTGGTTCTGGCCGTGGGAGGTGCTGGAGGTGGCCGCCAGTTGCTCTGTTGTCCCTTTACAGGGCGGGTTGGGCACCTGTGTTGGAGGCATCTTTTGTCCCTCTAGAGGGAGGGGTTGGACCCCCTGGGTGGGAGGAGGGGCCGTTTTCTCTGGTTGTGGTGGCAGGGGGTGGGGTCCCCTTGCTATCCTCAGTCTGCGGGTCCCTTCTTGCCACCAGATGGTGGGGCCCCACTTGTCCAGCCAGGAGAGTCCCAGTATGACTGGGTTGGTCATCTTGGGGGCTATTATGAACCAAATCATTTCCCAGTGATCCGCTAGCTCCAGCTTCACCGGCTCGGTCAAATGTGTGGCATCCGCCCCCCCTAGTAGGGATCCATCAACTTGCTGAAAACGGATTGGGTGGCTGAGCCTTTTAGCCCGGATCCCCAGTTTTAGGACTGTGGGTAGGTTAATCAGGCACCTCGTGCAACCCGAATCTACTAAGGCTTGAAAAGTCCCTTGGGTACCTGTTTTTGGGGCTGTTAGGCATATGGGGAAAAGAAAAGGGTGGATGGGTGCGCTCACCATTGGGTCATTTTCACCATCGTCATCGCCCTCATACAGTTCGGGGGGTCGATTCGCATCGTCGGAGCCCCCCCTATTTTCAGTCAGATGGGCAAAAACTTCTGCAGTCGGGGAAAGTCTTAATGGTGCCTTGGTGGTGCGCCTGGGTCCTCGTTCCGGTCGTGTCTTGGCCGGGGGCTCTGTTTTTGGCCCCGGGGTTCCACACGCTGCTGCCAAATGCCCAACTCCCCCACATCTGTAGCACCTCAGTGGACTCCGTGGGGTGGATGGCCTCTGGGTGGCCCGTGATGCTGTAGTTCCTGGTCTGGTAGACGGTTCCTGGTCCAGCTGGGTTTTCTCCTTTGCCTGTGGTTGTTTTAGCATGTTGTTGGCACGTAGCCCTCTCTCGACTTGTGTCGCTATCCGGAACCAGTCGGACAGTCGGTTCGGAATATCTCGATAAGCGGTCACTTGGGCGATTTGCTTATCTAAGCTTGTTCTAAAGAAGTATACTAGCAGTCGTTCAGGCAAAGGAGGTAAAGTCCCAGCAACTTTCCTGAATTCATGGATATGTTCTTGGATAGGCTTCCCCCTCTGCATTAGGTGCCTGAGCTCGTATTCTACATTATTTATTATTAATTAGACTTATATACCGCCCTTCTCCTTACGGACTCAGGGCGGTGAACAGCCGAATACATAGGGATTCTCCCCTGTTTCTTCGAAGCGGGCTCGTAGCAGTTGTAAGAAACCATCTGCATCTTGCAGTTGGGGGGCCCTGTATTTGTACTGGGCCGCTGACCAGCTCCTTGCTTCTCCCTCCAGACCTTCTGCGATGGCACTGACCAGGGCCCTGGGGAAATGGTAAAGGTGTGCGTAGCGCTCGATGTAAATCTCAGCTGCATCGAGAAATTGAGCTAGCAGGTCCAGATCCCCATCGAATTTCCCTCTGAATCGGGGTGGTTCCGCCCTCGGTGGCCATTCCTCCCATTGCGGGGGTCTGTGAGCCTACCCACGGTGCCCTTGGGCTTCTTTCTCATCTCCCATTTGGGTGCAGGGGGGTGATGCCATGGCTTGGCTGGGTTGCTTGCTGAGCAGGGAGGGAAGCCCTGGGTGCATTTTGGAGCTTTCTTCTCTCATCTTTTTTTCCCCCTTGGGGGTGGGGGGGGGGCTATGCTGCCGTTTAGAGAGCCATTGAACCTTCCCCTGTTACCTGGCACTTGGTGAGAGTCCAGTGAAAGGCATCATAATTTTTTCCTCCCAGCTTGTTGATTCTGCCGGTTGCTGAGGCAAACCTCCCATGGAGAGTTGGCTTTCTTCCATGGCCTTTGAAAATGCTGTTCACCTTCACAGACATCTGGAGGTCTGCCAACGTTGGCGTGGAGAAGCTTAGGAATGCATAAATATTTTTAGAAGAAAAGTTTTTGAAGAGATATTTTTGATTTTTCCTGTCTGTCTGTCTGTCTGAGCAGAGTTGTCTAAAAAGAAATAAAGTGCCTCTCACATTTTGATAATAAAGAAAAAAAAACATTTATTTATTAGAACAACGTCCTCACGAACTCATATGCAGCCAGGAAATGACCTCTGCTCCAAATTCCCTCCCTTTCCTGGCTTGCTCCCTTATTCTTATTGGTCATTCTCTAAATCATTCTACTGCAGTTTCTCTTACTAATCCCACAGGAATTTAACGCCCCCCCCTTACTATGTCAGCCCTGAATGAAATGCAACTTGAGAGGCTGACAGCGTGAAAGAAATCCTGATGAGCAAGATTTTACTTTTTTCTCTGATAGACATCAATCCTTTTCGAGAATTGATTTTATTTTAATTACTAATGATTTTTTTTCCAGGGTTAAGAAAACCAAGATTTGCCCAAGGACTTTGTCAGATCACAATCTGGTATGGATGGAGCTAGAGGTTGGAGAAAAATCCAGGAGGTCTTGGAGGCTGAACAAGAATTTGTTTAGATATGAGGCAAATGTAAATGAATGTAAAAAATTAATGAAGGAGTTTTTTGAATTAAATATGAACAAGGGTACATCTATGGAAATGGTTTGGGATGCAAGTAAAGCGTACATGAGGGGAGTTTTAATGAATTTAAATAATGTATATAGGCAAAAACAGGGGAGAAAATGGAGGGAATTGGAGGAGGAAATAAAAAATAAAGAACAGGCACTAGTTGAGAAACCAGATGATAAGAATTTAAAAGAGGTGATTATAATACTGAGAGGGCAGTTCAATATGTTGATGTCAGACCAGGTGGCAACAAATTTGCAATATGCGAAGCATAATACTTTTTGCAATGCAAATAAACCAGGTAGATGGTTAGCGTATATATTAAGGAAGAAACAAAAATCACGCACGGTAGATAAAATACAATATAAGGGTAAACAAGTATATCAACAGAGTATGATTAAAAAAGCCTTTTTAGATTTTTACACAAAGCTCTATGCTGGTGATAATATACAGGGCAGTGATATAGATACATTCTTGCAGAAGGAGAATATCTCTGTAATTAATGAGGAACAAAGAGAAAGATTGAATTCAATGATAACTGCAGAGGAAATTCTCCTTGCAATTAATCAATTGAAAAGTGGAAAGGCTCTGGGAACAGACGGTTTGACTTCAGCATATTATAAAAATCTCCAACTTGAAATGGTGGAACCGCTTAAAGAATTGTTTGTTAAAATACAAATGGGAGGAGAGGTTCCACCATCTTGGAGAACAGCCTTTATATCTTTGATTCCAAAGGAAGATCATGATCATACTCAGCCAAAGAATTATAGGCCTATATCTTTACTTAATATAGATTATAAGATTTTTGCAAAAATTTTAGCAAATAGGTTAATGTCAGTTTTGCAAGGAGTGATTAACTATGACCAAACTGGGTTTATACAAGGTAGACAAATGAAAGGCAATGTAAGACAAATAGTTAACATACTGGAATATTTGGGAAGGAACAGCCAGGTCCCTGCAGTGCTCATGTTTTTGGATGCAGAGAAGGCGTTTGATCGTATGAACTGGACATTTTTAGAGAAGGTAATTCAAAAGATGCAATTAGGGGAGTATTTTATAAAATCAATTCAAGCAATATATCAGAAACAAACAGCACAAATAATAGTGAATGGAAACTTGACTGAAACATTTAAAATTGAAAAAGGTACAAGACAGGGATGTCCCCTGTCTCCATTGCTGTTTATTCTAACCTTGGAAGTGTTGCTGAATAAAATACGGGGATCAGATAGTTTACAGGGTATTAAGATTAGACAACAAGATTATAGAGTACGAGCATTTGATTGATTAATTGATTGATTCGATTTATATACCGCCCTTCTCCTTGCGGACTCAGGGCGGTGAACAGCCAGATAAAAAACAGTTCATAAAAGTTAAAAAAATTTAAAAATCCATATAAAACTTTGGCTGAGATTTAAAACAATTAAATATTTAAAATACCACAACCCTACAATAAAAGATCTTAAAAATTCAACAGGGGTCAGGCTAGACCGGCGAGCTGAAAGAGATAAGTTTTTAGGGCCCGACGAAAAGTCCGGAGGTCGGCAATTGTTCTGTTCTGGAGGGAGATCATTCCAGAGGGTAGGGGCTGCCACAGAGAAAGCCCTCCCCCTGGGGGTCGCCAGCCGGCATTGTCTGGCTGACGGCACCCTGAGGAGGCCCTCTCTGTGGGAGCACACTGGCCGGTGGGAGGCTATTGGCGGCAGAAGGCGGTCCCGTAAGTACCCTGGTCCTAAGCCATGGAGCGCTTTAAAGGTGATCACCAACACCTTGAAACGCACCCGGAAGTCCACCGGCAACCAATGCAGCTCGCGCAGGAGAGGTGTCACGTGGGAGTGTCCCGTTGCTCCCATAATTCCCCGCGCGGCCGCATTCTGCACCAGTTGGAGCCTCTGGGTTTGTATGTATCCTACCTTGCAACCTAAGTGTTGGAGATGTGACTGTGTTGAGGCTACTTATTTTCATATCTGGTGGACATGTAAAAAAGTTAAAGCATTTTGGATAAAAATATGGTTGATTATACAGAATGTTTTGAAAAAACAGATAGGATTTACTCCACAGCTGTTTTTGTTAGGTATTATACAAAAAAGATTTTAGACTGTGTGGAAATGAATAGATTAACTTTAAGAATAAGAGATAAAGAGGAATCAGTGTATTTCAGGACATGGGGAAGATTTTATATATGGTTAGAAAAGAAATATGAAGATAGGAGGACAGATAAATGATTTAGATAATAGAAAGTTAAACGGGGGAGAGGATAAAAAAGAAATAGAAACCCAGATGACACCAGAGTAAATGAAAAAGGGGGATGGGAGGGGGGAAAAGAAAGAAGATTATAAGAATAAATGTACAATTATTATGACAATACTGATAGATAGAATAAATCTGAAAATAAACTGAAAGAAAATATATATGATTAGAATACAGGATTTGCTCAGATACCAAACAAGGAGAATATTTCACAGTAAAGAAGATCGAAAGAAGAGAGAAGTAGAGGGTAGGAAGAGGAGAGGGAGTGAGAAGAATGGAAGAAAGGGGAAAGGAGAGGAAAGAAGGGTAGGGGACAGGAGTAGGAGAGAAGGTGAGAAGGGAGAAAAAAGAGAGGAGTGGGGGAAAGGAAGGGTAAGTAGGATGAGGTAGGAGAGGAGGAAGAAGAAAGTAGGAGAGGAGAGGAGGGAGAGAAGGGAAAGAAAGGAGAAGAAGAAGAAGGTTTGTTGCGAAATGAGGGAAGAAAGGGTAGAAGAGTAACTCTGAATGTAATTAAAATGCCTTATTTTAATGCTTTCTTTAAGGAAAGCATGTATATGTATGATTAATTATGTATAAGAAAATGTACATTTTATATTATGTATATAAGAAATAAAACTGAAAAAACTTTTTAAAAAATCATCCCCAGGGGCAAAACTACCTAAACCCAAACTGTACGCCATGATGCCCCGGGAAATGCAAGAAATGAACAAATACATAGACAAAAACCTAGCAAGGGGGTTCATTGAGCCAGTCAAGCCACGGGTCGCAGCACCAGTCCTATTCAAAGAAAAAAAAGATGGAACAATGAGATTGTGTGCAGATTTTAGAGGAATAAACTGCATGTGTGTACACAACCTATACCCCTTCCCTCTCATGAAGCACATGCTATCTCACCTAGCCAAGGGAAAAGTTTTTACCAAATTAGACCTCAGAGAAGCATACTACTGAGTACCCATCAGGGAGGGAGATGAATGGAAAACAGCATTCAACTGCCCCCTAGGGAGCTTCCAAATCAAAGTGATGCCTTTCGGACTGCAGGGGGCCCCAGCGGTGTTCATGCAGTTAATAAACGAGGTGCTGCATGAGCACCTCTATAAAAGGGTCCCAGTCTACCTGAACAATATCCTCATCTACACTGAGACCATGAATGACCACATACCCCTACTCCGCCAGGTACTGGAAAAACTTCTGGCAGCCAACCTGTATGTCAAGCTATCAAAATGCGAATTTCACCATGCACGGCTAGACTACCTGGGCAACTGAGTGTCAAATGAGGGCATAGAGATGAACCCAGCCAAAGTAAAAGCCATCCTGGGCAGTGTTGTGGTCTGCCAGCAGCCTGCGGAACTGGCAGCGGAGTCGGACAGTGAGGAGGCTGGGGAGGAACATGGACCAGTCCTGGAGTCTGGGGAAGGCTTGGATGAGGGCTCTGCGTCAGAGGCAGAGATGGGGCCAGGGCCATCTGAGAGTAATGCGTGGACTCCGGAGCCTCCAGAGTCGGACATCAGAGAGGCAGAGGAACAGGAGGAGCCTGTTCCTAGTGTACGCATGCGCAGAGACAAAGGTTTGTGATAAGGCCGATGGACTGTTTATGAAGGATTTGTTTTGGAATTAATTTGGACTAAGCTGAGAATGAGGTAATTCTCAGCTGTTCTAATAAAGTATATTTGTTTAGGACTGATTGTGTCTGGTAATAACTACTTGGGCCTACAGATCACAACAGATTCCTGGAAAAGTTGCCAGTCTAATCCAACTCCAGAAAGGGGACCAGAGGAGAGACCGCCTGGATATTGTGCCACTCCCAGGCCAATGAATTCACCCCATGAGCCAGAGTGGAGAAGGGGGACAGCTATGGGATCCGGAGACTCCCAGGACTGGGACCTGTTGCCCCCAATGCAAAGCCAATCCTTAACTGGGCTCCCTGAGCATTTCAAATGGATGGAAGTGGGAAGTTACATGCCCCCCTCCCAACCTCCTCAAGTGAGATGGAGATTAGCTCAACGTACATTCACCTTCCCCGATCCAGGACCTGGCAGAGGAATTAGCGGGGCACAGACACCTCTCTACCAGGCCAGAGCCTGAAACGAGTGGATCAGCGCAGCATGGCCATGCTGCAGCTGGAGACATCAAACGCAGCCAGCAAGGGGAATGCAAAACTCCCCTTTTGGGGCCCCTCGCCAGGCTGCCTTTGTGCTACCTCCTGCTGAAAGTATAACCCCAGGCTGGGGATTTTTTCCCAGCCAGGGGTGGGTCCAGTGCCAGTGGTATCCAGCGCTGTCTGCTCCAAGTTTTCAGGGATCCCCATGGCCCCAATATGGCCCAACGATCCACAGGGGGATCACAGGCACCACAGGGGGGGCTAATGCAGCAGCCGGCTGGAGTCCCCCCCTCTCTGCAGCCCAGCAAGCAGCTCAGCAGCCAGCCCCCCTCCCCCAGCAGCCGGCTGGAGTACAGCAACCAGCAGCAGCTCCTCCACAGGTTCCAGCTCAGCCACCCGTTACCGGGGCCCATCAACCCATGAGGCCAATGCCACCCCACTTCAGAGCAACCTTTGATGGCCCAGCTGCACAATGAGGGCGCTGCGGAACTAAATGATGCCGATGGGTTTGTTGCACTGCTCCGGGCCAGATTTGAAGACCCAGATCTAATAAATGAAAATGAAGCCACACTAAAGGTGATGAAGCAAAGTAATTGACCCATAAAAGACTTTGTATGGAACTTTAGACAGGTCACAGGGAACCTGGGGCATTGGCCAGACTGCATACTCCTACACTATTTTAAAGAGGCCATTGACCAAGAAGTCAGAACAGCCTGTGGGGTCCGGGGGGTGCCTGAGCGACTGCACGACTGGTATACCATGTCCATAGCTCTAGGCAGAGAAATCCACCTGCACCGCAAAACCCCAGCAGAGAAGCCTCCTCGGAGAGCTTTAGCTAGACGGCCCCTTTCAAAGCCTGCTGAAGTCACCACCCCTCAACCGGCAGGGGTGATTAAATGCTATCGGTGTGGACAACTGGGACATTGAGCTTCTGAGTGCCTGGCCTCTGCCCCAGTTCCACAGCAGTGTCCTGCCACAGCTGCACAAGGCAGAAGGGCTCCAAGAAAGGCCCCAGACACCAGTCAATTTGCCAGACAAGCCATAGAGGTTCCCCTCCCCACTGAAGAGAGCAAGGAACCTCTGGCCAAAGAAGCCCCTCCCGGCGAGGCTAGCAGAGATGAAAACCCAATGGTGAGTTCACCCATCCCCCACTTTTCAATTAAAGTGAAACTGGTGGTGCCAGAGACAGGGAAGCAAAGAGAACTGCCAGCAATAATAGATACTGGCTGCACCAGATATTTAATTGGACTTTTTTTTAAAAAAATTGATTTATATGCCACCCTTCTCCAGAGACTCAGGGCGGCTTACAATGAGTTAAGCAACAGCCTTCATACTTTTGTATATATTTATACAAAGTCAGCTTATTGCCCCCTACAAACTGGGTCCTCAATTTACCCACCTTAGAAAAGATGGAAGGCTGAGTCGACCTTGAGCCTGGCTAGGATTGAACTCACAGAATTACAGGCAGCTGGATGTTAATTGCTGCCTTTAGTAGGAGGCATTAGGACCCTACGCTACTCAGGCTCTTATTGTTGAACAATTGGGGATCAAAACAACAGCCTTAAGGCGCCAAATTAAATTTCAACAGGTGGATGGGACATTGGGGGGGTCCCCACCACCCATATTACAGAACATGTTAGATTAGAAATTGGAAGACATCATGAACTTATACAATTTATAGTAACCCCAAAGATGTCAGAATCTGTCATACTGGGCCTGTCTTGGCTGGACAAATGGGCCCCCACCATTAAATGGGAAGATGGATACCGGAAAATCATAATGAGTGTCAGCCCACTGACCCTTGTCCCTACTCCCAAGGAACAGCCTACCCATAAGGGCCAGCTGCCAGAAACAGCAGCCGCTGGTTCAGACAGGCCTCCAGGCAAACCCCAAGTTCCTAAGGTATATACAGACAAAGTGTTCAGCGAGGAGGAATGTAACCTCCTCCCCCCTCATTGGCCCACGGATTGTGCCATTGAATTAGAACCGGGAGTCAAGTTGCCAAAACCCAGGATGTACACCATGACGCCTGCTGAAATGACCGAGTTGAGGAAGTACATTGACACCAACCTAGCCAGAGGGTTCATCAAGCCTGTGCAATCCAGGGTGGCTGCACCCGTATTGTTTAAAGAAAAGAAAGATGGGGGGCTGAGATTGTGTGTCAACTTTAGGGGGTAAACTGCATTTGCATACAAAATACCTACCCTTTACCACTAATGAAAGACTTGCTGAACCACTTGTTAAAGGGCAAGATTTTCACCAAGCTAGATCTAAGGGAAGCCTACTACCGGGTTCGCATAAAGGAGGGAGACGAATGGAAGACTGCTTTAAACTGCCCCCTGGGCAGCTTCCAATTCCGGGTCATGCCTTTTGGACTTCAAGGGGCTCCCGCAGTTTTTGTGCAACTGATCAATGAAGTGCTACATGAATACATGTATAAGGGGGTCCTTGTTTACCTGGTGACATTCTTATATTCAGTGAAAATATGGAAAATCATGTCAAAAAAACTCCTAGCAGCCAAATTTTATGCAAAGTTGTCAAAATGTGAGTTCCATAAGGAGTCCTTGGACTACCTGGGCTACAGGGTGTCGAATCAAGGAATCGAAATGGACCCGGTGAAGGTGAAGGCGATGCTAGACTGGCAGCCCCCACGAACACGTAAGCAACTTCAAAGCTTCCTGGAGTTTGCAAATTTTTTCAGACGATTCATCCCTTCCTTCGCCAAGGTTGCTCGCCCCTTGACAGAATTACTAAAAATTCTGTCTCCCACCAAGCCAAAACCTAGCCAACCCCTAGCTTGGACAATGGACTGTCAAAAATCCTTTGAACAATTAAAACGCCTATTGGCAGTGGACCTGATCCTCCAGCACCCTGACCGAAATAAACCATTTGTAGTCCAGGCGGATGCTAGTGATGTGGTGGTAGCAGCTATTCTACTGCAAGGGAATGCCCAAAATGAACTAATGCCGTGTGCTTATGTATCAAAAAATTTAGCGGACACTGAGCGCAGATGGGCGGTATGGGAGAAGAAGGCTTTTGAGGTGCGATGGGCTCTCCTATCCTGGAGACACTTCCAAGAGGGGGTTAAGGAGCCTTTTGAAGTATGGACTGACCAGAAGAAACTCGAGGCGCTGAAGACCCCTCAGAAGCTTTCCCCCAAGCAGGTTCGCTGGGCTCAGTATTTCAAACGCTTTAACTTCAAATTGAAATACATTCCGGGGGAGAAAAACCTATTAGCTGATGCTCTATCCAGGAAGCCCCAGTTTTAAAGCCGATGGGAAGAGGTTGTTCATGCCATGATCTCTGAAACCTAACCACCAGCCGAAGGATGCACTAGAGAGCAAACCTGCCATGGTTGCAACCTTCCTGAAGACAAGTTGACAGAAGAGCTAAAAGTGGCGCTCTCAACCGATTCCTGTTTTGAGGAAAACCAGACAGACCTAACCCTAGGAGAGAGATTGGCTTGGAATGGGAGTAAGATTTATGTGCCCAGCAGCACGCAACTCCTGGTGCTAAAGAGGGGTCATGATTCTCGACTAGGGGGCCACTTTGGATTTTTAAAAACCCTCCATTTGACTAGAAATCATTTCTGGTGGCCAAGAATGAAAGCTGATGTAAAGAATTATGTTAAAAGCTGCACCACCTGTGCCACCATGAAGTCCAGACCAGGGAAGCCCCCTGGGCTTCTCCAAACTGTGCCCGAACCCACCAAACCCTGGGAGGAGATTGAAATGGACTTCATAGTTGAACTCCCTGACAGCGGAGGGAACAAGGTGATTTGGACTGTTATTGATTTATTCTCCAAACAAGCACACTTCACTGCCTGCAACAGACTACCCTTGGCCAAGAAGCTGGCAAAGCTTTTCGTGAAGCATATCTACAGCCTATATGGGGTTCCAAGGAGAATAATATCAGATCGCAGGGTCCAGTTTACTGCTAAATTCTGGAAGGAGTTCCTGTGATCTATTGGGTCGTCCCAGGGGCTTAGCTCAGCTTTCCACCCATCGACTAACGGATCCACTGAAAAATTGAACTCAGTGGTGGAACAATACATTAGATGTTATGTAAATTATCAACAAGAAAATTGGGTGGAATTATTACCTTTTGCAGAAGTGGCTTATTACTTACTTACTTATTTACTTATTTATTTATTTATTTATTTATTTATTTATTTATTTGTCGCATTTCAATGCCGCCCAACTCCCTGGGGACTCTGGGCAGCTTACAACAAAAAATAATGGAAACAATATACCATAAAAGTTGTTTTAAAAAAACATTAAAAACCCATATACTCCATTCATGGCTGGATCTCGCAAGATTTCAGCAGCAAGATCAACGGTCCCAGGCCTATCGAAAAAGCCAGGTCTTCACCGCTTTCTGGAAGGCCAATAGGGTGGGGGCAGTCCGGACCTCAGGCGGTAATTGGTTCCAGAGAGCCGGGGCAGCCACAGAGAAGGCCCTCCCCCGTAGGCCCACCAGCTGACATTGTTTAGCTGACGGGATCCGGAGGAGGCCAACTCTGTGGGATCTTACCGGTCATTGGAAGCTATGCGGTAGGAGGCAGTCTCGAAGATAGCCTGGCCCTAAGCCATGTAGGGCTTTAAAGGTAATAACCAACACCTTGAATTGTGTCTGGAGACCGATAGGGAGCCAGTGCAGCTCGCAGAGAATTGGTGTAATGTGGGTGTATCTAGGTGCACCCCAATAGCTCACGTGGCTGCATTCTGGACCAACTGTAGTCTCCAAACACTTTTCAAGGGTAGCCCCACATAGAGCGTGTTGCAATAATCCAACCGTGAGGTGACAAGGGCATGAGTGACTGTGAGGATAGCCTCCTGATCTAAGTAGGGTCGCAGTTGGTGCACCAGGCGAACTGTGCAAAAGTCCCCCTAGCCACAGCTGACAGATGTTGCTCTAATCTTAGCTGTGAGTCTAGAAGGACACCCAAATTGCGAACCCATTCTGAGGAGGACAATTTCTCCACACACACACACACCCAGGACCAGAGATGGACAATCAACATAGTCTTTAGGAGGCAATATCCACAGCCATTCAGTCTTGTCTGGGTTAAGTCTGAGCCTGTTGACTCCCATCCAGACCATCACGGCCTCCAGGCACTGGGACATCACATCCACTGCATAACTGAACTGACACGGGGTAGAGATATACAGCTGGGTATCATCAGCATATTGCTGATATCCCACCCCGTATCATTGGATGATTTCACCCAGCGGTTTCATGTAGATGTTAAATAGGAGGAGAGAGAGGACCAAGCCCTGAGGCACCCCACAAACAAGGGGCCTAGGGGTCGACCTCTGTCCTCCTACCAACACCGACTGTGACCGACCAGAGAGATAGGAGGAGAACCACCGAAACACAGTGCCTCCCACTCCCAAGTCCCTTAGTCGTCCCAGAAGGATACCATGGTCAATGGTATTGAAAGCTGCTGAGAGGTCAAGTAGCACCAAGATAGAGGAATGACCCCCATCTCGGGCTCGCCAGAGATCATCCATCAGCGTGACCAAGGCAGTTTCTGTGCTGTAGCCAGACCTGAAGCCAGACTGAAAAGGGTCTAGATAATCCATTTCCTCCAATGACCACAGGAGCTGAAGTGCCACCACTTTCTCTACAACCTTTCCCATGAAGGGTAGGTTGGAGACTGGACAAAAGTTCTTTAATTCTGCTGGATCCAGGGAAGGCTTCTTGAGGAGGGGCCTTACAACTGCCTCCTTTAATGGTTGCGGGAAGGACCTCTCCCTCAAGGATGAGTTAATTAAAGCCTGGAGCCAGCCTCGTGCCATCTCCTTGCTAGCCGAAACCAGCCAGGAGGGGCACGGGTCCA
Organism: Coluber constrictor foxii; assembly: GCA_038048745.1. NCBI lineage: Eukaryota > Metazoa > Chordata > Lepidosauria > Squamata > Colubridae > Coluber > Coluber constrictor. Next base: position 41,768,205 of record CM075966.1, on the reverse strand, counting down.
ACAAACAGGTGGAGGAACTCATTGCACCTACCGCCTTGTCCACTTTCTCAGGAGTCACTGGCTCAAATTCGTCCCACACAATAGCACTAAGACCTGCCCCTGTCATCTCGGTCGGTATTGCCCAATCAGAGTTCAAGTCCATCTGAATCTGAGCAACTTTATCCGACAGAAACTGCACAAACTCCTCAGCTCTACCCTTCAAGGGCTCCTCCGCTTCCCCTACATTAAGGAGGGAGCGAGTCACCCTAAATAGGGTGGCTGGGTGAGAATCTTTGGATGCAATAAGTGCAGAAAAATGTGAGCATTTTGCCGCTCGTATTGCCACTAAATAAGTCCTAATAAAGGCTCTCAAGAGTGTTTGGTCAGATTCAGATTTACTGGTCCTCCAGCGTCACTCTAAATGTCTCTTCTGGCATTTCATCTCCCAGAGCTCCTCGGTAAACCAGGGAGCTTTCCTAGATCCACTGCCATTGAGAGGTCGCAAAGGCACAATCCGGTCCAATGCCCCAGATGCTGCCCTATTCTAGGCAACCACCAGGGTCTAGTCCGGACTGTGGACAAGGGAGTCAGGTATCTCCCCAAGCTCCTTCTGAAACTCTTCCGGATCCATTAGGCGTCTGGGGCGGAACTACTTAATCGGCTCTGCCTCCCTGCGATGGAGGAGTGGCGTCTTAAAGTCCAACCTCAACAGGAAATGATCTGACCATGACAAGGGAGAAGCATTTATACCCCTTAATTCCAGATCATGTCTCCACTGCCCCGAAACACCAGGTCAAGTGTGTGTCCTCCCCTATGGGTCAGACCCTGAACTACTTAGGTCAGGTCCATGGTTGTCATGGAAGCCATGAACTCCTGAGCCACATCTGAGGATTTGCCAAGTGACAGCAGGTTGAAGTCCCCCAGTAAGGCTGGGGAACTCCACCACCAACCCGACTATTGCATCTAGCAGCACAGGCAGGGCTGTTGTAATGCAGCTGGGAGGCAGGTACATCAATAACAGGCCCAACTGGGGCGTCTCCATCATCGCTGGACGGTCTTCTTATGGCCGCCGGCTTCGCCGTGCGTTAGAGCCGCCCTGCAGTCGGCAGGCGGCTTGGAAAATCCCCTCTTCGGTTTGGAAGGGAGGATAGAACCGGTGGGAGCAGGTAGAGCCCCCTGAATTGCCCCCAGGGTTCTTTTTTTGTCCTGGGGGGCGTTCAGAGTGAGGGCTCCCTCCCCAACCCACTGAAGCTCCGCGCGGTGAGGGACCTCTGTTAAATGGCAGAGCGAGACGACGGGAGCAACTCCACCTTCAATATCGGAACTTTGTTGCAAGTAAAGAATTTGGTGAGATCTGGATCTGTTTTTAAGAAGTTTAAAACAAGTATTTTAAAAAAATCCTCAGTTTAAGAGTCTCTGTGTGAAAGTTTGTGAGAAAAGGGCGACTGGCTAAAACGGAGGAAGTGAAACTGGAAAGTGAAAGTGACAATTAAGCTTGCCTGGCAGTAACTGAAAGAAATATTCTGGCAAGACTTTAAAGTAGAAATACAATTTATCTGACTCCTTCTTTGCAAAACTGGGGAGAAAAACTGGATTAAGAGAAAAAGGAGGAAGATTTTCTTTTCTTCAGAGGCTAAGACTGTGTACAGGCATGGCTTCAAAAAAAGCAGGGGGAGAATCCCCCACACATCAGACAAAAGAAAAGCCAGTTAAGCCACAACCACAGACTCAGACTCAAATTCAAGAAAGTGGAAATGAGGATTTGAAAGCTTTTATAGCTAAGTCTGTGGGAGGTGTTGTTGATAAAATGGAAAATTTGGAGGAAAAGATGGTGAAAAATCAAAAGGAAATGAAGGAGTGGGTTAAAGAAAAAAGTGATAAGTTGAATCAGAATGTAACCAAAGCAGTAACTGCTCTCACAGATGCACTGATGGTGGTGGAGAAAAAAGTGGATGAATTAAATACAGAAGTTTATTTATTTATTTATTTATTTATTAGACTTATATACCACCCTTCTCCTTACGGACTCAGGGCGGTGAACAGCCGAATAAAAACCAGTACATAAAAGTTAAGATAATACTAAAAACAAATATAAATTAGGCTGAAAAATTTAAAACAGATAGGTATTAAAATAGATCAAATCTAAAAAACTCTAAAAGATTTTAAAATTAGAAGGGATCAGGCTAGACCAGCAAGTTGGAAAAGATGAGTTTTCAAAGCCTGACGAAAAGTCCGGAGGTCGGCGATCATTCTCAGTTCAGGAGGAAGGTCGTTCCAGAGGGTGGGGGCTACCACAGAGAAGGCTCTCCCCCTGGGGGTCGCCAGCCAGCATTGTCTGGCTGACGGCACCCTGAGGAGGCCCTCTCTGTGGGAGTGAACCGGCCGGTGGGAGGCAATTGGTGGCAGAAGGCGGTCCCGTAAGTACCCTGGTCCTAAGCCATGGAGCGCTTTAAAGGTGATTACCAACACCTTGAAATGCACCCGGAAGTCCACTGGCAACCAATGCAGCTCGCGCAGGAGAGGTGTCACGTGGGAGCGCCCCGTCGCTCCCATAATCCCCTGCGCGGCCGCATTCTGTACCAGTTGGAGCCTCCAGGTGCACCCCAAGGGGAGCCCCATGTAGAGAGCATTGCAGTAGTCCAAGCGAGACGTGACGAGCGCCTGAGTGACTGTGCGTAGGGAGTCCCGATCTAGAAAGGGCCACAACTGGCGTATCAGGCGAACCTGATAGAAAGCCCCCCTGGCCACAGCTGTCGTATGATCCTCTAAAGACAGCCATGGGTCCAGGAGGACGCCCAAGTTGCGCACCCTTTCCGTGGGGGCCAATGTTTCGCCCCCAATAACCAACAATGGAGTCAGTTGGCTATATCGGGACACTGGCAGCCACAGCCACTCGGTCTTGGAGGGGTTGAGTCGAAGCCTGTTTCTCCCCATCCAGACCCGCATGGCTTCAAGGCACTGGGACATCACTTCCACGGCATCGTTGGGGTGGTCTGGGGTGGAGATGTACAGCTGAGTATCATCAGCGTACTGATGGAACTCCACCCCAAAACCACGGATGATCTTGCCCAGCGGCTTTACATAAATGTTGAACAGAAGGGGCGAGAGAACCGACCCTTGTGGCACCCCACACACTAGGCGCCTCGGGGTCGACCGCTGCCCCCCTGTCAACACAGATTGCGACCGGTCGGAGAGGTAGGAGGAGAACCACCGTAAAACGGTGCCCCCCACCCCCAATCCCTCCAACCGGCGCAACATGATACCATGGTCGATGGTATCAAAAGCCGCTGAGAGGTCTAACAACACCAGGATAGAGGAGCACCCCCTACCCCGGGCCCTCCAGAGATCATCCACCAATGCGACCAATGCCGTTTCGGTGCTGTATCCAGACCTGAAACCGGACTGGAGCAGGTCTAAATAGACAGCTTCATCCAGGTACCGGGGGAGCTGCCATGCCACCACACTCTCAACAACCTTCGCTAGAAAGGGAAGGTTGGAGACTGGACGATAATTTGCCAAAACAGCTGAGTCCAGGGAGGGCTTCTTGAGGAGCGGCCTCACCACCGCCTCCTTCAAGGCGGTCGGTAGGGCACCCTCACTCAAAGAAGCGTTTATAATCTCCTGGAGCCAGCCTCATGTAAACCTCCCGGGAGGCCAGCACCAACCAGGAGGGGCACGGGTCCAATAAACATGTGGTTGTGTTCAGTCTTCCCAGAAACCTGTCCACATCCTCGGGAGCCACAGGATCGAACTCAGCCCAGATAACACTCTCAAGACCTGGCTCAGTCACCTCGCCTGAACTACCCCAGTCAGCGGCCAAATCATCCCGAATCTGAGTTATTTTATCATCCAGATATTGAACAAAGTCCTCAGCACGTCCCTGCAAGGGATCCTCCCGCGCTCCCAGATGGAGGAGGGAGTGGGTCACCCTAAACAGGGCGGCTGGGCGATTATCTGATGACGCGATAAGAGCGGTGAAATAATTAGATTTCACCGCTTTTATCGCCACTATGTAAGTCTTAATATGAGCTCTTACTAGTGTCAAGTCAGATTGAATCAAGTTGAATCTAATAAGAAAGATGCAGAAGAGAAATTTTTTAAAGCTGATGTTAGAAACCAGAGATTGGAAGATGAAATCACAATGATGCAGTTTCGGGCTATGGAGTTTGAGATTGAGGGGAATAAGGGAAAACAACAGAGAAGATTTGAGAGCAGTTTGTGTGGATGTACTGGCTAAGATTCTAAAGATTGAACCTGAGCTAATTGGCAGCAGAATTGACAAGATTTACAGGGTTAACTCTCGTGTGGCAAGACAAAGGAATTTGCCTAGAGATGTTGTGATTTATTTTACTGATAGAAGACTGAGAAATGAAATTTTGCAAAAATCTTTTCTCACCACTGCCCAACTTGATGGTAATCAAATTGGTGTTTTTAAAGAGTTACCACCTAAAATGTTAAGTGATCGGAAGGATTACGGATTTTTGGTGAATGAATTGAAAAGGTGTCAGATCCCATTTAGATGGGACGCTCCAGTTGGCATAATTTTGAGATATGAGGATGTAAGTTATCGTATAAATACTGTGGAAAAAGCAGAGTATTTTTATCACAATGTTCTTAAAAGAGTTTCAACATCCCCACGTTCATCTACATTGTTAACTGTAGAAGGAGTTGTTAAAGATAAGGATCTTGAAGGAGGGATTGAATTGTCTAGACAAGAAGAATTACATGCAATTCGAGCAATGGCAAGAGAAGAGCTTTTAGGAGCAGTAGGTGGTTTTTCAGAGGATTTTTTTGCAGATCTCCCAGAGCCTAAAATAAAGCACCCCAGAAGTACAAGAGAGGTGGATCTGGACCTTGAACTATTGGCGCAAGAACCAAAAGATCAACGTATAACTCGTGCAGCAGAGAAGCAAAGATTAGAGAAGCAAAAACAGCAGAGGTCCATGGTACCACAAGAAGAGAAGGGGGCAAATGGGAAAATACAGAAATCAGAAGCAGTGGGAGGAGCGAGACCAAAGACCTCTGCTATTGCACAGGGTCTTTGGCAATTGCTCGATTCGCTTCGTGAATCATCAGATGACAGTTAGATTTCTATCATGGAATGTGAATGGATTGAACTCTCCACAGAAAAGAAGGAAAATATTTTATTATTTGAAGCAGTACAAAAACGATGTTGTTTGTTTGCAAGAAACTCATATTAGAACTCAGGATCAAAAATATTTGATAAACTCTAAATTAGGATCACATTTTATAATTTCTAGTTCTGGGAAAAAGAATGGACTAGTTTTGTATATTTCTAGAAGATTACCAGCTAAACTCATAGAATTGGATGATGATGGAAGATATATTGCAATTGAAATAAATATACAGAATGTCCCGTTACTTTTGATTGGAATTTATGCCCCAAACCAACAGCAGGAAACCTTTTATAAATTATTACATGCTAAAATATTGCAATGGAATTATAAGTCAATTTTGATTATGGGAGATTGGAATGGCGTGATTGATACAACTATAGACAAAAAGACATTGGCCAAAACAGGGATCAAATTACCACAGACTTTCTTCACGATGAAAGAAGAATTAGAATTGAAGGATGTATGGAGAGTTCAACACCCGAAGGAACTGGACGTTACATTTTTTTCAGATAGACATAAATCCTTTTCTAGGATTGATTTTATGCTGGCTACATCTGATTTACTTACTAAAATGATTAAGACTAAGATATTTCCCAGAACTTTAACGGATCATAGTCTGATATGGATGGAAATGGAATTTGGCAAGAAGGAGAGAAGATCTTGGAGAATGAACGAGAATGAGAAGAATATATTTGATCTTAAAAAACATGTCAAAGAATTCTTTCAACTGAATTTGAACAAGGGTACACCTATTGAAGTTGTTTGGGATGCAAGCAAGGCATACACGAGAGGTGTACTGATTTACATGAACTCTAAGCATAGGTCAACTCAACAAAAGTTAAGAATAAAATTGGAGTCAGAAATAAAGGAAAAAGAACAATTGCATATAAAGAATCCAACCGATGAGAAATTAAAGGAAACTATAAAACTTTTGAAGGACCAATTTCAAATGCTCATGGCTGATCAAACGGCAACTAATTTGCAATTTGCGAAGCATAACACTTTTTTCAATGCCAATAAGCCTGGTAGATGGTTGGCCTACACTTTGAGAAAACAATGAAGTTCTCGTATAATTGATACTATTGAATATAAAGGTAAACAAGTTTTCCAACAAAGTTTAATACAACAAGCCTTTTTAGATTATTATTCTAATTTATATTACAAAGATAATATAAAGAATGACTTTATTGATGAATATCTTGAGAAGAGGAGAGTTGCCAAAATTTCAAGAGAACAAAAGGAAAGAATGAATCAAGTTATAACGTCTGAAGAGATCTCATTTGCAATAAAACAATTGAAAATAGCTAAAGCTCCTGGGACGGACGGATTGACAGCAGTATATTATAAAACTCTACAATCAGAATTGGTTGAACATCTTAAGGACTTATTCTGTAGTATACAGCAGGGGGGTAAAGTACCCCCCTCATGGAAGACGGCCTTTATTTCACTGATACCAAAGGAAGATGGTTCTTCAAAACCAGAAAAGTTTAGACCAATATCTCTCTTGAATACGGATTATAAAATTTTTGCAAAAGTATTAGCCAACAGATTGATGCCAGTTATCCAAGAGGTGATTCACCATGATCAAGCTGGTTTTATAGAGGGCAGATATATGAAGGACAATGTGAGGCAACTCATAGATTTATTGGAATATCTTGAGAAAAATAAACAGATCTCTGCAGCACTGGTGTTTTTGGATGTGGAAAAGGCCTTTGATCGAGTCAACTGGGATTTTCTAAAAAAGACTTTGTTTAAAATGGACTTTGGGGATCAGTTTATACAAGCGATTTCAGCAATTTATCAAGAACAGACAGCACAAATAGTTATCAATGGAAGTTTAACCACTAATTTTCATATACAAAAAGGAACTAGACAAGGTTGTCTGTTATCTCCACTGTTGTTTATTTTAACCTTAGAAGTTTTGTTGAACTCCTTACGGGACTCGAATAATCTGAACGGAATAGTTATAAGGCGAAAGGACTATAGAACAAAAGCATTTGCAGATGATCTGGTTGTTCCCCTGACACGACCTTTGGAATCAATCATTCAGATGAAAAATATTATAGAGGAATATGGTTTGGTCTCAGGTTTTAGACTAAATCAGAAAAAGACTAAGATGATAGTTAAAAATATGCTGGAACCACAAAAGAGTGAACTAGAAAGGTTGGCAGGTTTTGAAATAGTTACAAAGGTGAAATATCTAGGAGTTCAAGTTGCAGCTTCTAATATAAAACTTTTTCAAAACAATTATGAGGTTTTGTGGCGTAAGATTCAAAAAGACCTTGAAATTTGGAAGAAACTGCAACTATCTTTACTTGGCAGAATAGCAGCAGTTAAGATGAACGTTCTACCTAGATTTCTGTTTTTGTTTCAAATTATTCCGGTTCTTAAAAGTGATAAATCTTGGCCGAATGGCAATCAGGACTAAATAAATTCATCTGGAATGAGAAAAAAACAAGAGTTAAATTTAAAATAATGCAAGATGTTCGTGAAAGAGGTGGCCTTAAAGTTCCAAACTTACGTTTATACTATGAAGCTGCAGTGTTGACACAAGTGGGTGATTGGTTTGGAACAACAAAAACTGAAATTTTGAATATAGAAGGCCATGATTTGGATTTTGGTTGGCATGCTTACTTATTTTACGAAGACAAGTTGGACAACATATTTAAAAGTCATATATTGAGACATGCTTTGATAAGAGTTTGGAAGAAGCACCAGTTTAAATTGGATTACAAAATACCTTTGTGGTTGGATCTTGGGCAAATCATCCGGAATATAAAGTCACTCGGGGGGATTTTATATAAAGAGATGCTTTTTAATGATGGGGGCAGATGGAGTTTGAAACCTTTGAAAACTCTGTTGGAAGAAGGCAGGAATTTAACTTGGTTGCAGTATTCTCAGCTTCAATCGAGATGGAGAGAAGACCAGAAAATTGGTTTAATGCTACATGAAGAAGATTTGGTGACTCAGATGAAACGGAAAGGGCCGATGCATATTAATTTACTGTTAGAAAGAGATTCAGAGAGCGAATTAGTTAAAGATTGTATGATAAAGTGGGCACAAAATTTTGCAGAACCAGTTATGTTGGAAACATGGGAAAAGATTTGGGTCCAGAATGTTAAATTTACTCAAGCACAGAATTTGCGGGAAAATTTCTATAAAATGTTTTATAGATGGCATTTAGATCCCAAGAAATTATCATGTATGTATCCAAATGTTCAACCTAAATGTTGGAGGTGTGATTGTTTGGATGCTACATACTTTCCTATTTGGTGGACCTGTAGAAAAGTGAAAGCATTTTGCATTAAACTATGGTGGGTTATGCAGAATGTTTTGAAAAAGAAGCTTCAATTTTCTCCGCAACTGTTTGGGTATAGTTAAGGATTGCTCACCGAGTGAAACGAGACTGATTTTATATATGATTACTACAGCTAGGCTACTGATTGGACAATATTGGAAAAAAGATAGTGTACCTACTATAGAGGAATGGACATCGAAGATGGCTAATTTTGCGGAAATGGCAAAGATTTCTGCATACTTAAAAGACAGGACCCATGAAGCCTTTGTTAGGGAGTGGAAGAAATGGGTAGACTATGTGCAGAACAAATATCAAACCAAGAAGTTTCAATTAGTATTTGATTCATAACTATTTTTATTATAACTATTTTATTAAATATTTGAAATTATATTGTTATTTAGAAAACTTATTATGTTATATATATTTACTATATCACTACTTAGAAAAATTATAATGTTAAAAATAAGTTTATATATATTTGTTATACTGCTGTCTAGAAGAATCTTAAGAATATCTGTTAAGTTTTTATATATGACTTACGGTTAGTATATATTTGATTTAGGGGAAAAATATAATGTTAAAAGTACCTGATAAGTATGTATATATGATTTATGTTTAGCATATATTTGATAGATTAACTTTACCTTATTCAATGTTAAAATTTATGATATGTTATCTGGATTTCACCTATATTTTTTTTGTTTAATATTGATTGATATATATAAGATTAATGTTTTACTAGTAAAGGAAGCCCAGGGAGGGAAGGGAGGGGAGGGAAGGGAAGGGAAGGGGGGGTGGACAGGAGGGGGGAAAGGGGGGGGGGAATGGGAAAAAAAACTGTATTGTAAAACTTTTTCAATAAAAAAAAAAATAAATAACAGGCCCAACTGAACCCTTGAGTCCAACCTCAAGAGGAGAGACTCACACCCAAGAACCTCCAGGGCAGGGATCCTGCGAGAACAGACACTCTTCCAGACAATGGCTGCCACTCCTCCACCCCTTCCCTGGAGTCACGGCTGATGCAGTAATAATGCAGTACACAGCAATACTGAGTTGACTCCTTTTCAAATAACTACGGGCATGGATTTTGTGCCGATGCCTGAGTTTCCTAGAGAGCCACCCACTTCCATGTCCCTGACAGAATGGATGACCTCATTAAAAAACAGTTGGGAGAATACTAAGAAAGCTTTAGCTGCATCAGTGGAAAAATATAAGGCCCATGCCGACAAATGCCGGTCTCTCCAACCACCTTTCCGAATAGGAGATAAGGTGTATTTGTCAACCAAATACTTAAGATTGAGGTTACCTAGCAAAAAGTTTGTCCCAAATTCATAGGTCCCTTCCCTATAGTGAAAGTAATTAACCCAGTGACTGTCCAACTTAGCCTCCCTCGCATATTAGGGAAAGTACACCCAGTTTTTCACAGTAGTTTACTGAAACCAACAAGAGAATCTAATTTAAGACACTTACCAGCTGCTCCCTCCCCCCTCCGTTGGTAGTACAAGGGGAGACTCATTATGAAGTTGAGACGATCCTTGACTCTAGACTATACAGGGGTCAGTTACAGTTTTTGGTACACTGAAACGGGTACCCGTTGTCTGAAGCTACTTGGGTGAAAAAATGAGATGTGAATGCTAATACTCTAGTAAAGCAATTTCATGATAAATTCCCTGAAAAACCAAAAGGTCCACCTGGAGGGGGGGAGGGGGGGTTAAGGGGTCCTGTATAAGGAGTTAACCCCTTCTTTTGTGTTTTGTCTGTTTTATTTTTCAGGGTGTGTTTTTTTCTTTGGGGGGGGGGGGCGCCTGTCAGCTTTGGAAGCCATATTAGGCCGGAAGCTTCCATGTTGCCACCTTCTCATGTGTGGGAAAGTAGGAGGGGGGATTTAGTCGAGGGATTTTCTTTAGACATAATAGCATTCTTCCTGTCGGTAAAGGTCAGGCTGATCCTGCATCTGGAGAAGGAGTGGTCGGAGTGCTGTCTCGAGATGGGACGGATGATAATTGGAGCATGTGATCGACTAAGGAGTGAGGGGATGGTTTGGGGGGGGGTTGATTTACTGAGGGAAAACCCAGACCGCTCAGATTTTTCCCAGATGTGTCAGTTTACCTATTCTAGTAAATAGAACTTTGAAAAATGCTCACTTCAGAGTCTTTACTTGGAGTTGGGGGTTTTCTGGAATGCTGACAGTGGCACTGGCTGGAGACAGTCAGGTTGATGGAGCAGACAGGCTGGCTGTTCTGGAACAAGGAGGGATCTAAGGAAGATTGGGTGGACACGCATCGAGCATGGCAATGTCAGGCGGTAGGCGACCGGGTTAATAACTGCCTCAAAAGTGAACGGGCCAAGGTACCGGTGGTCTAGCTTCCTGACCAGCCGGTCTAACAGAAGGTGCCTGGTGGACAACCATACCCGATCCCTCACAGCCAATGGCGGCATCGCCCACTGAGATCGATCCACAACTCTTTTATAGTCCTCCTTGGCTTTCTCTAGATACTGTCTCACCAACTGATGGACGGCCTGCAACTCAGACAGATAGTCATTAGCTGCCGGCACCGGGGAGTCAAGTTGCATGAGGGGAAAGAACCGAGGATGATATCCCACATTGGCCAAGAAAGGGGTCATTTGCATGGAGGTGTGCTGCGAGTTGTTGAACGCCAACTCTGCTACTGCCAAATAATCCAACCAATTGTCTTGTTGCTGGTTCACAAAGCAGCGCAGGTATTGCTTCAGGATCTTGATAACTTTCTCAATCCTGCCGTCAGTTTCCAGATGATGCCCTGATAACAGCCAGATTTTCACATCTAAGGCCGTCATCAGCCCTTTCCAAAACTGGGATGTAAATTGAGCCCCTCTGTTCAAAACAACCCTATCAGATAGGCCATGCAGCTGGAAGAAGTGTAGAATAAACATGCGGGTGGTGGCGTGAGCCGTCGGTAACCCACAACATGGAATGAAATGCGCCACCTTCATCAGCATGTCTACCACCGTGAACACAGTCGTGAATCCAGAAGACGGAGGCAAATATGTCAAGAAGTCCATAGAAATGGCACCCCAAGTTCTTTCTGGTGTTGGCAATGGCTGGAGCAGCCCGGGGGGGGGGGGGTGCTCCCGTTGCCGACTTGGTCTGTCGGCTGTGAACACAGGATGTGACATAGGCCTGGACATTGTGTCACAATCGGGGACACCAAAAAGTGCAAAAGGTACCACAAGAGTTCCTCGGTGAACATCCATGGAGAGGCGGGCCCCACCTCTTCCTTCTATTACTCCACCCAAGCATCGTGCTACTGTGCTTCCCATATCTGAGCCCATAAGTCCACTGGCTCCTGAATCACAGAGAAAGACTCTATGGGCAACACTGTCCAGAGCGGAAGTAGGTCTTCAATGTGGGAATACTCTGGTTTCCACGAGAGCACATTCACCCTTTGGTTGTGACCACTGGGGATGTATGTAACGTGGAAATTGAACCAGGCAAAGAAGTTGTCTCCAGGCCTCAAACACGGTCTTAATGGCCGGTAACTCCTCCGAGATGGTGTAATTGCGCTCAGAAGGGTTGAGCTTCTGTGAATAATACGCGCAAGGGAAGAGGGTACTGTTGGACATGTGAGCCTGGAGTAACACCACTCCAACAGCAACATCCGATGCATCTGCTTCCACCACAGACAGTGGGGGTCAGGATGCTTCAAGGTGGGCTCCTTCATGAAGGTCTGTTTCAAGGCCTTATAAATATATAAATTAATATTTATATATGAAGAAGGGAGGATTTTGATGGTGGAAGTAAGAATGAACTTCAAACAAATACTCTTGGTAGTGTTATACACACCAAACGACAAGCAAGAAGAATTCTATGAGAAGTTACACAGGAAAATACTAGAATTGGAATATGAACACATATGTATAATGGGTGACTTTAATGCTGTAATAGATGTGGATTTGGATTATAAAACAACAAAGACAAATAAGAAACCCAGAAAAACACTCCCAAAATCTGTTTTTACAATGACAGAAGAACTAAGCATTCAAGATACTTGGAGAAAAAGACATGTGAAAGAACAACAATATACTTTTTACTCAAATAGACATATGTCATGGTCTAGGATAGATATGATATGGATGTCAACAGATCTCATAGATAACATACAAGATGTAAACATTGAAACAAATATTTGGGCAGACCACAACCCAATGATAGTAACATGGAAAGGACAAAAGAAAAAGACAAGATGGACTTTGAATCAAACAATATTAAATGAAAAAGAATTCCAACAGTTTATGGAAAAAGAACTAGAGTTCTTTTTCAAAATAAATAAAAAGGAAGACACATCACTTCAGAATGTATGGGACACAATGAAAGCATATATTATAGACTTGGCAATAACATATTCGGGAAAAAAGAATAAAAAGAAAAGACAAATACAGAAAGACCTGGAAGAAGACTACAAGTGGTTAGAGAAAGAATTGCAAAAAGATACACAAAACAATAAAAATAAAAACGAATGGAATTAAAATAATATGTAATAAATTTACATGAACAAGAATTTTTGGCATGTAAACTAAGAGCAGCCAAACAGAACTTTTTTGAAAATGCAAATAAACCCGGAAGATGGCTGGCATATAAAATTTAAAAAGAGAAGGAGAAGAAAGTGACAAACCACCTACAAGATGAAAAGGGAAATGTATATTACAGAAATGAAGAAAAGAAAACAATTCAAAAGTATTATAAGAGACTTTACCATCAAGAGAAGATAACTGATGAAAAGATAAAACAATTTTTAGAAAAATCAGACCTACCTTAAATATCCGAACAACATGAGGGTATGTTAGAAGAAAGAATTTGTCACATATAAATGCCTAACCCACTTGCTATTCCCTGCTTGGCACTGCAGGTGTTAACCCCACACCCTCACCTCCATCACCACTCCTCCTTACCTTCTGGCCACACCTCCCTGGTACTTAAGGGGCACACATGAGGTGCTGGGCACTACGATTGATTCACCTGTAAGAGAGCAGAGTGGATAAATAAAATATGACTGAATCATACCATTGACTCAGAGTATTTCTTGGGCTAGATCCTTGTACATTAACAATATGGTAGCAGAGGATGGTTATTAGCCCAGATACTCCCAGGTATGTCTGAACACATCAAGCAACAAGAAACCAAAGGAAGAACGATCACCTGAGCATTCGCAAAGAAGATGGCAGCTCAACTATCACCTGCAAGCAGTATCCTAAAGGAAACTCCGACAAAAGGCAGGCATGGTCCCGAAACAAACAACCTAACCGAAATCGAGATGGAAAGAAACGAGGAAGAAACCTACACTGAGATCTCTTCGAACAAGGAAGATGATCTCAGGAGAAACCTATTGAAAATGATAGAAACTACACCAACGGACCAGGACCTTGTCATGAAACTCCGAAGCCTAATTAAGGACTGTGGAGCAGCGACAGAAGAAAATGAACCAGAACCGAACCGAGTGAACACCGACCCGGTAAGAAACTCACCGACTTACCCCATTCCCACCGAGGAGGCTGAACCCAATTTTGCGCTCTTTTTGCGGTGGCCATCTTGGACAGTGACGTCACTAGAGATGGCCGACCAATCACTAACAGGGACCCAAATTTTAAACGCAAGGGTGGGAAACAAGGCCTACTCGCGAGTAGATGGAACGGACAATGACAACAACAATGAGGAAGGCCACAACAACGACCCCAAGGAATCATCCAATGAACAAGACATCAATAGGGCCATACGGACTCTAACCGCAGCCTTCGGCCCAACACTAAAATTACCATTTACACACCCGGACAACCTGGAGATGTCCGAGGCAACAAACACCACGCAAGGAAGCACAGTCGGAGCCTACCCGAGGGGCACAGCCATCACCGCAAATACTTTGGTTCCAATACAAAACGCCTGGGACCACCCCACACTACAAGTGGTCCCCGCACTGGATCCCAGAAAACAAACAGGACACTCACTGATCCAGCAGACACCAATGAGCCATCTGGGACCCGTGACGAATGAGGACTTCAACCTGGGCCCAGTCGAAGGACCAAACGCCAGATCAGGCCTTCCGGATCTTCACCCTGCAGCCGCGGGCTTCCCGAACCAAGCGAGGACCCAGAGAAACATCCAGGCGAATCAAGCGATGACCCAGGGCTTTCCTGACTTCCAGAAGACTCCCAAGCTGGAACCGAGATTTCGTTCAGGTGAGTGGGGCCTTCATCTCAGAGCCGCGGCGGCAAGCTCCTTCCATGATGATTGCAGAGCAAAAATGAGTTTTGAGCATGCGCAGAACCAACTGCATAGAAAAGGAGAAGAAAACATAGAAGCAAGTCAGTACAGACTACCAGCCAGCATACCAATGCCGTATTGCGAGTTCCCTTACATCCTAAACCATGGACAGTGCTCGCCTATAAGTAACTTCTCACACAACACTGGGACTTTACCAATAGACTTTCCAAAACTAAAATTGGATGGGACAAACCTATTGGAATGGAACCAACAGCTCCAGGTCATTTTCTTAAGGGAGAATATATTATTTCTAATCACTGACCCGCCAAGAAAATCTTGGTCTCTAGAGATAGACTGCTTGCACCATAGAGCTTTTTATCTATTGATAGCCAGCATATCACCCTGTATATACCCCAGCATTAGCCACCACCTAACTGTACCAGAATTGATACAGAAACTGTTTAACCTGTTTTACAGCAAAAGTAGGACAACCACCACTAGGATTTCTAGGGAATTCCACTCAGCCAGACTCAAGGCAGGGATATCAATGAGCAAACATTTACTTACACTCAATGCCACTAGAGCCGAATTACTGCAGAGAGGGGAAATCATAACTGAGGAGAGCATGAAAAGCATAATTATCAATTCTTTAGACCAAAGCTGGGACAACTTCATATCACAATTAGACAGCCTCAGCATGGAACACCTATCCATTGAAAACCTCACAAATAGACTAATAGCTGAGGACAACTTAAGGAAAGATCGCTCAATGTCCCGCAGGGAACACAAAACAGACAGGAGGATAGGTTCCATAGACAGGAGCAGTAACACACCTGAATGCTACCTATGTGGCTCCAGGAACCACTACAAGAGAGATTGTCCCAGGAACACCCAAGGTAGGGAACACAGCCAGCATAGGGACAAGCTAGGATACAGACAGAGACATTCCCCAGAACGCGGATTTAGATGCAGGGACTCCCCCAACCCCAACAGCAGAAGGAATCACAGAGATAGCTCCTGAGAGAGCCCTACATGACAACTGTGCACACTTACTACACAGAAAGCTGGGCCACATTAGTTTTCCTGTTGTAAAAAAGATGACTAAATGTACTGATGGTCTAAGAGTAAAAGATTGTGAAACCTATCTAGAGTGCTCAATCTGTAAATGTTCCAAACTGAAAACAAAACCAAGTCAGTGCGCACAACTGACTCTATTTTTCAATTAATTCATATGGACCTAGTGGGATCCCTAAAACCTATCAAATACAAAAAGAGATTCTTCTTAACCATCGTAGATGACTACAGCCGCTACAGCTTCGTATATACTCTCAAACATAAGAATGAGGTGTATCAAAAATTCAGGGAATTTTACAAAAGAATAGAGGTCCAACATAACACAAAAATAAAACAAATAATGACCGACACAGGTCCTGAGTTCCTATCAAAGGACTTCTCCAGGTGGCTAAAAGAACATGGGATACTACACTATACATCCTCACCGTTCTCCGCTTTCCAGAACGGAGTAGTAGAACGGAAAAACGGCACACTACAAACAATGATGAGGTGCACCTTAGAAGATGCAAGACTAGGGCAATCGTTCTGGTCAGAGGCCCTTCTCTATTCCAATTATACACTCAACAGATTGTGGTCTAGCATAATAAACACAACTCCCTATGAACTAATGTATAGAAGGAAACCCAACATAGCCCACCTACACGTGTTTGGGGTCACAGCAGACGTGCACATACCCAAACAACTAAGGAGAAAGGGGGATAAAGTGTCTAGAAGACTCAGGTTTATGGGGTATAAACCGGGGAACAAAGGGTACAGATTCATCGATAATCAAAACAGGTTCATAATATCTAGATCAGCTGACTTCCATGAGCATGCTAACTGGGCAAGAATACATTTAAATGAAGTATTCCACACCCCCAATCTAACAAATAACCAACAAGGCACAGATATCAAGGAGGATAGGGAACAACAGAGAATCAAACCCAGATGCCAAGGTGTCAGCATCAGCGAGTGGAAAGAACATCACCCAACACTAAAGCTAGACACACTCACTGAAAGGGAAGCCAGGTACCTACATGAGTCAGTCATGCCACCAGATAGGCCAGTTAGGACAAACAGAAACAAAAGGCCCAACAAGTTCAAGGACTTCGTTATGTCCATACACGCAGACAGCCCAACACCTAACTCCTATGATGAAGTGTTAAGGTTACCCCAGGGGGAGAGAACAAAGTGGGAACAGGCTATGGAGAAAGAAATGACTAGCCTGAAAGAACTAGATGTATACACACCTTCCCAGGTCCCAGATGGTAAAACCCCAATTGGAACTAAGTGGATATATAAGATCAAAACTCTGGATGATAATAAAACACTATACAAGGCAAGACTAGTGGCACAGGGTTTTGCACAAAAATATCTGGAAGACTACACTGACACATACTCTCCCACAGTTAGAGCTGAGAGTGTCAAAAGTGCATTAGTAGTAGCCTCCATTTTAGGACTAGAAGTGTATCAATTTGACGTACAGACCGCATATTTACACACAAGGCTAGACAAAAGGATCTGCATTAAGGCACCACCAGGTATAAAGTTACAGGAAGGTAACACATGGCTTCTGAACAAAAGCCTATACGGACTCAAAAAATCAGGGAAGAGGTGGTATGAATGCCTAGCCAAAATCCTTAGAACAATGGGCTTCACAGCCACATCAGCGGACATGTGTTTTTTTGTTAGGACAGAAAAGGACTCTGTTGAATATGTCCTTGTTTATGTGGATGACATACTATACATAGGCAAACAGAAACACAAGTGTGACACATTCGCCAAGGAATTGAACAAACATTTCTCCCTAAAAACACTAGGTAAGATAAACAAGTACTTAGAGGTTCATATTGTACAAACCCAAAAAGGTTTCCGACTCTCACAAGAAGAAAAAATCCTGGAGCTGATAGGAAAATGCAACATGAGTGAAGCCAAGCCCTGCGATACCTCCATGCAGCCCGAATTCCTGAACATGCACAACGAGGACGAACCATTTATAGACAATAAGCTATATAGATCAACCATAGGATCTCTACTATATATCGTGAACTGGACAAGACCAGACATCGCTCTACCTGTCAACCTCCTATCCAGGTATGTTAGCAAACCCACAACCTATCATTGGGAGGCAGTAAAGAGACTTCTCAGATATCTAAAATACAGCTCAAATGCATATCTAGGACTCGAGCCAAAAATCTCCAAGGAACCCATACTCTCCTGCTACGCAGACGCTGACTGGGCAGGAGACATGAAGAGCAGAAAAAGCACATCTGGGTACATCTTTTTCTTAAACAACAGCCCTGTTCATTGGTACACTGGCAAACAGAACTTAGTTGCTACATCCACCACTGAAGCTGAGTTCGTATGTATGTCCAAGGCCACAAATAATCTAACCTGGTTCGATGATTTACTATCCAACATTTGGACTGAACCCTCATACCCCATCATCATTCACAAGGACAACAAAGCAGCCATTGAGATATCCAAGGCAGACGCAGTGGGTCAAAGGTCAAGACATATAGACATTAAACATAAACACGTAAGACAACTTTCTAGCATTGGATTTATTGGAGCCACTCACTGTGAAACAGAGGAACAGATAGCTGACATACTCACGAAACCTCTACAGCATAAACAATATACTTATTTAAGATCCAAATTAGGCGTATATTTGTAACACGCCTGCTTGCAGACACAGCTAGTTAGGCATTTAGAGGGGGTTTTGTCACATATAAATGCCTAACCCACTTGCTATTCCTTGCTTGGCACTGCAGGGGTTAACCCCACACCCTCACCTCCATCACCACTCCTCCTTACCTTCTGGCCACACCTCCCTGGTACTTAAGGGGCACACACGAGGCACTGGGCAGTTCGATTGATTCACCTGTAAGAGAGCAGAGTGGACAAATAAAATATGACTGAATCATACCATTGACTCAGAGTATTTCTTGGGCTAGATCCTTGTACTTTAACAGAATAATGGTGATGGAATTAACAGAAGCAATTAAACAGCAAAAAAATGGGAAAATACCAGGCCCGGATGGACTACTAGCAGAATTATACAAGACATTACAAGGGGTGTTAAGCACTGTTATGCTGGATTTATTCAATGAACTTTTAGTGAAAGCAAAGATGCCAATTCCTGGATGGAGGCTTATGTTACACTTATACCCAAAGAAAATACAGATTTGCAACTAATAAAAAATTATAGACCAATTTCACCACTAAATGCGGATTATAAGATTTTAGCTTCAATAATGGTGAATAGGTTAAAGAGACTATTAAATGAATTTATCCATATGGACCAAAATGGCTTCTTACCTAAAAGACAAATAAGAGATAATATGAGGATAATTTTGAACACTTTAGAATATTATGAGATGCATTCAGAAAAACAAATGGTGATGATATTTGTAGATGCTCAGAAAGCATTCAACAACGTGAATTGGCAATTTATGATTAATGAATTACAGATAATGGACTTTGGAGAGAGATTTACATACATGATAAAACAATTTATGATAAACAAACAGCAAAGATAATGAAGGAGAGACGACAGAGAAAGTTAACATAGTGAAAGGAACAAAACAAGGATGTCCGTTATCACCATTGTTATTTGTGTTGACCTTAGAAGTTTTAAATAGAGATATAAGATGGAATGAAGAAATAAAAGGGATGAAAATTAAAAAAGAAGAATATAAGCTACAAGCCTTGGCAGATGATTTAGTGTTTATATTGGAGGAACCTCAAATAACAGGGCCTAAATTATTAGAACAAATAGAAGATTATGGAGAGGTGGAAGGTTTAAAGATAATGTCAGGTATGCTTCCTTCAGTATCCAGGAAAGAAAGACCCAGACTCCATTAGAGGTTAACTGGTACTTTTACTAGATATGAAATGAACGCAACCATAGAAAGCAGGATTCTGAAGCAAAACGTGTGAAAGTTACAATTAGAAAGCATCCCCTCCCTTGTGCACCATAAATCATCCAATCCACAGGTCTTCCAGAGGTCAGGTGGGAGCAAACGTCTGGTCCTGTCAGCATTCAGGAATGCAGTGTCCGTTGGTCTGATAACAGCTTAAGAAATGGTTTCGTTTTCCCCCGATTTAGAAAGCGCGCCTAAAAACACCCCCTCCCTCTGTTTCTATGACAACCGAAGCAGCAAGGCAAAACTAGCGAGGTTGACATTCAGCCCCCCTTCAGAAGAGACAGCTTCTAATCCTGAAATAGAGAAAAGAAGAGGTAATATCACAACAATTAACTTTTTTTTCCCCATGACTCAAGGTTTATCAGGGTATTTGGTGTGAAACAACTGCACTTTTCTAGGTGCCCTAACATCACGTTTATTCACCCATTCAGCTTGTGATAAAGGGAAGTGCTTCCATGCTACGAGATACTGTACTTTTCCATGATGTTTTCTAGAGTCCAAAATTTCTTTTACTTCAAAGTGTTGTTCCCCTTCAATGAGGATGGGAACAGGAGGAGGTTCTTTGGATGGACGTAGAGGGGATGATTGTTCCAGTTTCAGTAAACTAACATGAAACACTGGATGAATTCGTCGCAAGTTCTTGGGTAGATCTAATTCAACTGTGACTGGGTTAATGATCCGAGTAACAGGGAAAGGGCCCACATACTTAGGACCAAGCTTTTTTTGATTTCTGTGGAGTCTGCAAATACTTGGTAGACAGATAAACCATGTCCCCCACTTGATAAACATGTGCGGGGCTTCTCCTTTTGTCGGCTTGGGCTTTATGGGCTTGGTGAGCATCATCTAACGCTTTACGAGTCACTGCCCAAGTTGCTCGTAGTTGATCAATCCACTCAATTAGAGAAGGGTTCTGTGGGTCATCATGAGGTAACTCTGGGATTGGCACAAACTCTTGTCCAGAAGCCACCTTGAAAGGAGTGAAACCTGTGCTGCTATGTACGGAATTATTATATGCCACTTCTGCGAAAGGCAGCAATTCTACCCAGTTGTCTTGTTGGTAGTTTATATAACATCTCAGATACTGTTCTAGCATGCCATTGGTTCTTTCACAGGCCCCATTGGTCTGGGGGTGGTGGGCGGAGCTTAGTCCTTGGGTGGAGCCTATCAACATTAGAAACTCTTTTCAAAAGCTGGAGGTGAACTGCACTCCCCTGTCTGAAATTATACGTTTTGGCGCTCCATGTAGCCTATATACATGTTGAATGAACATCTTAGCAAGGGTTTTTGCTGATGGGATCTTAGTGCATGGGATAAAATGCACCTGTTTGGAAAACAAATCAGTTACTACCCATATAACTGTGCAACCCCCACTTTCGGGAAGGTCCACAATGAAGTCCATGGACATTTCTTTCCAAGGAGCAGTGGGCCTGGCCACACTTTGGAGAAGACTAGGTGCCTTCCCTGGAGGTCTCTTAGCTGAGGCACACACTGGACAGCTTGCGACATATGCCTCTGTGTTCTTTTTGAGTGCAGGCCACCAAAACTGTCTTTTGACAAGATGTAAGGTTTTGACAAATCCGAAGTGTCCTGCGACTTTGGAGTCATGGGCGTGCTGCAAAACAGTTACTCGTAGGCTGGCTGGGACATACAATTTGGCTCCAACCCAGGCTAGTCCATCACGAAGTGTACATTCATTCGAGTGGGTTTGGAACCATTCATCGTTTTTTAAAGTCTCTTTTAGTTGCTGGCGCAAATCACCCGAGAGACTTGGGTCACTTTTCGACTGTGCTCGGGTAGTCACTGGTGCTGCCAGTTGGGCTGACGGGACAATTGGACGGACCACTTCCTCCCTGGTGCTATTGTATTGAGGCAATCTGGATAGAGCATCTGCCATGAAATTCTTCCCGCCAGGAAGGTAGCGCAAAGTGAAGTTAAAACGGTTGAAGTGTTGGGCCCAGCGAACTTGTTTTGGCGACAGCTTATGTGGAGTTTTCAAAGCCTCGAGATTTTTATGGTCAGTCCAAACTTCAAAAGGATGTTTAGCTCCTTCGAGAAAGTGCCTCCAGGTTAGAAGTGCCCAGCGTACGGCGAAAGCCTCCTTTTCCCAAATGGCCCATCTCCTTTCGGTTTCGGACAGTTTCCGGGACGTGTAGGCACAAGGCTGTAGTTTTCCATCTGCATTCTTTTGCAGAAGTACGGCCCCTACTGCGACATTGCTGGCATCTGCCTGTACCACGAAAGGTTCGTCCATGTCCGGGTGCTTGAGGACTGGTTCAGCAGCAAATAGCCGTTTCAGTTTCTCGAATGCTGCCTGACAGTCCATAGTCCATTCAAGAGGTTTGGAGGGCTTTGGTTTTTCTTCACCCTTGGTTTTCAGGAGATTAGTTATTGGCAATGCGATTTTGGCAAACGAGGGGATGAACTGTCGATAAAAGTTAGCAAATCCCAAAAAACTCTGTAACTGCTTGCGGGTGCGTGGCGCCGTCCATTCTAACACCGCCTGAACTTTTGCAGGGTCCATCTCTATTCCCTCCGGGGAGATGCGATACCCAAGATAGTCAATTTTGGTTTGGTGGAATTCACATTTAGAAAGTTTTGCATACAGTTCAGCAGCCCTAAGTTTTTTCAGGACGGTGCGTACTAATCTCACGTGGTCGGCCATGTTTTCAGAGTAGATAAGAATGTCATCCAAATAAACAAGCACCCCCTTATACAAATGCTAATGCAAAATTTCACTGATTAATTGCATGAATACTGCAGGAGCCCCTTGTAGTCCAAACGGGAGTACTCGGAACTGGAAACACCCCAGCAGACAGTTAAATGCAGTTTTCCATTCATCCCCTTCCTTGATTCGCACTCTGTAATAAGCTTCCCGTAAGTCCAATTTGGTAAAAATCTTCCCCTTCCCTAAGTGAGCCAACATGTCCTTCATGAGGGGTAAGGGGTAGACGTTTTCCACGCAAATTGCGTTTAAGTTCCTATAATCAACTACCAAATGAAAGGAACCATCTTTCTTTTCTCTGAATAGAACTGGTGCGGCCACCCGTGGTCTGGCTGGTTGGATGAAGCCCCGTTCTAGGCTTTTGTCAATAAAATTTTGTAGTTCCCCCAGTTCACGCGGGGTCATAGGATAAATTTTTGGCTTAGGGAGCTTCACTCCCGGGAGTATCTCAATAGCACAGTCTGTAGCCCTGTGGGGGGGCAGCACATCCAAGGCCTTCTCACTAAAAACTTCACGGAGATCCCAATACTCTTTTGGAATTTTCTCCTCCCCCTCTATGTGGTCTATTGCCATCTCCGCTTCTTCAGGGCCCCCTCTGTCTTCAAGGGGGGACTCCTTCCCTTCTGGTGGTGGCTTATTAGCACGAATGCGCAGAACCCCCATTTTCCAGTTAATTCGCGGGTTCCATTTCCGTAGCCAGGGCAAGCCGAGAATGAGGGGTCGTTCCATGCTAGGGGCCACCACAAAACTGAGAGTCTCTACGTGGTCCCCTAATTTCATTTCAATGGGTTCTGTTATGAAACTAGTTGGGGCCCCGCCTGCCATCGACCCATCTAGGTGGCAGAATGCAATAGGCCTTTTCAACTCCCTCAGTCCCAGGCCCATCTTTTCTACTACTTTCGGGCTGATAATGCACCTGGTGCACCCAGAGTCTAATAAGGCTGGCATCTGTGCATGGGCCCCTGTGGATGGTACTTTAAGTTCTATGGGGATGAGTAGGGGCCCCTCAGTGTGACTCACCAGATCATCGGAGTCGGAGTCGGAGTCGGTCTCGCTGTCGTCCGCATTGGTCGGAGTTCCCAACTCCCCCTTGTTCCGGGGAGCGAACTCTACGACTTCCCCCTCCAGCGCGGCTTCACGAACTTTTGCGGGTGCTTTTTCCATCTTCTTTGGCGCTCTGCTGGCAGGTTTTGGCACTGGCCTGTAGGAGCACTCAGCGGCCCGGTGTCCTTCCATGCTGCACTTAAAACAAGTAAAAGGCTTCGGCTTGGGTTTGGCCTCCGCCCTTCCCCCAGCCATCTTTGGGGCTTCCTTGCGGTGGTAGGAGAATGAAGGTTCCCCGGCACGCCCCCTTCGTAGTCGACTACGGCTTATCTCAATTTCTGCATCCTCAGCTGCTATGTACCAACTGTCCAGATCTTCGGGAACCCCCCGTGCCCTACAGTCATGGTAGATTTCATCATTCAGCCCGTCTTTGAACCCTTCCAGCAGGGCTATCTCTGACCACCCTGTCATGTATGGCGCTAGCTCCCGAAATTCTTGGGTGTATTCCGCCACCGATCTCCAGCCTTGCTGGATACTTTTCATACGGAGCCTCGCCTTCCGCTCAGCTAGGTGGTCCTCGAAACGTCTCCTAAGGGCCGCCATAAACTGGTTGTAATTCCGCAGTAGGGGGGAATTGTTATTGTGGAGTACTACCATCCACTCGGCTGCCACCCCCTCTAAAACACTGGTGACACATCTCACTCAGGCTGCATCCGACGAATAATCCTCGCCCCAGTCTTGCATGTGATTCCACACTTGGGTTAAGAAAAATCCCAAAGTTTTTGGGTTCCCATCATATTTTCCAGGAAGGGGGGGGGGGAATTTTAGGTTTTTTGCACCTGCGGGGTGGGGCCTGCAAGGCTGGGGGCCCCTGGACTGCTGCATCCCTCATTTGACCACCCAACGCCTGGGATGTATCTTTGTCAGCTCTCTCTTCCTCTCCCCCACAAGCTCCTTCCTCAGGATCTATTTTAGAGTCTTCTTCTCCCCCCCCCCCCCCCCCAGGGTATGCATAAGACTCACAGGCTTTTCGGCTTTCTTCAGCCTCACGAATGAGTTGAAGGGCTTGCTCCATTTTGAAGCGCTCCTTCTGCTCCTGCAGCCACACGCCTTCTCCTTTTCGGGGTCTGGAGGTTGTTACTCCACGGGGGGTCCTTCTCAGGTCCGGCAACCTTCCGACCCCTGTCGACCATCGGGCTGGCTCTTCCCTCGGCTCTTTCAGCTGTAAATTCTCCATCCACACCGCAGTCTCTTCGGGTGGTTGGTATGAGGACATTGCCGAGCCATATGCCCCCATCTGTTCTGTATCACTTCCCTGATCAGACATTCTGTAGTTTTCAGCTCCCTCGGTGTGATCCGGGATGGCTGAGATGAGAATCCTGCTTATTGTCAGGTATGCTTCCTTCAGTATCCAGGAAAGAAAGACCCAGACTCCATTAGAGGTTAACTGGTACTTTTACTAGATATGAAATGAATGCAACCATAGAAAGCAGGATTCTGAAGCAAAACGCGCGAAAGTTACAATTAGAAAGCATCCCCTCCCTTGTGCACCATAAATCATCCAATCCACAGGTCTTCCAGAGGTCAGGTGGGAGCAAACGTCTGGTCCTGTCAGCATTCAGGAATGCAGTGTCCGTTGGTCTGATAACAGCTTAAGAAATGGTTTCGTTTTCCCCCCGATTTAGAAAGTGCGCCTAAAAACACCCCCTCCCTCTGTTTCTATGACAACCGAAGCAGCAAGGCAAAACTAGTGAGGTTGACAGATAAACAAAGAAAAAACAAAAATATTGGTGAAAAATATGACAGAAAAGGAAAAAAGAGATTTAAATGAGAAACTAGCTAAACAAATTGTGAAGAAAGTGAAATACTTAGGAATACAATTAACTTCAAGATGTGTAACGATAAAAGAAGATAACTACTATACCTTAAAAAGACAAATCGAAAAAGATTAGGAGAAATGGAAAAACTTGCAGCTATCATTCATGGGAAAGATCGCAACAATTAAGATGAATATTTTATTTATTTTATTTATTTATTCAATTTATATACCGCCCTTCTCCTATTGGACTCAGGGTGGTGCACAGCCAAAGATAATGGAGACTATTGTTTTTATTTCAAACAATCCCAATAAAAGTTGAAAAGACCTACTTTCAACATCTCAATAAGATAATAAGAAAGTTTATATGGCAGGGGGGAAAAGCAAGAATTAATATAAAGATTTATTTATTTATGTATTTACTTTATTACATTTGTATACCGCCCTTCTCCCGAAGGACTCAGAGCGGTGAACAGCCGTGGTAAAAACAATATACAAGACAAAATTTAAAAATCATTTAAAATAATTCAATCCTGTTGGCCAAATTTAAAACTCCCAGCTAAAACCATTTTAAAACCATTTTAAAAAACTCAATTAGAATCATTGTCTCATCAGACCGGCTTGCTGGAATAATAGGGTCTTCAGAGCATGCCGGAAGGCACGGAGGTCGGGGATTCTTTGTATGTCTGGGGGCAATTCGTTCCATAGGGCAGGAGCCCCCACAGAGAAGGCTCTCCCCTGGGTGTCGCCAGTCGACATTGTTTGGCCGACGGCACCCTGAGGAGGTCCTCTCTGTGGGAGCATATCGGTCTGTGGGAGGCAATCGGTGGCAGAATGCGGTCCTGTAGATATCCAGGTCCAAAGCCATGGAGCGCTTTAAAAGTGGTAACCAATACTTTGAAATGCACCCGGAAGACCACCGGGAGCCAGTGCAGCTCACGCAAGAGGGGTGTTACATGAGAGCGATGAGTCGCCCCCATTATCACTCACACGGCCGCATTCTGGACCAGTTGGAGCCTCCGGGTGCTTCTCAAGGGGAGCCCCATGTAGAGAGCATTACAATAGTCCAGATGGGAAGTGATGAGGGCGTGAGTGACTGTGCGCAAGGCATCCTGATCCAGAAAGGGACGCAACTGGGAGATCAGGCGCACCTGATAAAAAGCCTCCCTGGCTACGGCCGTCATATGATCGTCCAAGGACAGCCGTAAGTCCAGGAGGATGCCCAAGTTGTGAGCCCTCTCTGAGGGGGGTAAGATCTCATCCCCAATGGCCAGCGATGGTGCTAGCTGGCTATATCGGGACGTTGGAAACCACAGCCACTCAGTCTTGGAGGGGTTGAGTCTGAGCCTGTTCCTCCACATCCAGATCCGCATGGCCTCCAGGCAACGGGACATCACATCAAGGGCATCATTGGGGTGGCCTGGGGTTGAAATGTACAACTGCGTATCGTTGGCATACAGTTGGCACTTCACCGCAAAGCCACGGATGATCTCACCCAGTGGCTTCACATAAATGTTGAACAGGAGGGGCGAGAGGATCGACCCTTGAGGCACCCCACAAGTGAGGAACCTCGATGTCGACCTCTGTCCCCCCGTCAACACAGACTGCATATGGTCAGAGAGGAAGGAGGAGAACCACCGTAACACGGTGTCCCCCACTCCCACCCTCTAGCTGACGCAGCATGATACCATGATCGATGGTATCAAAAGCCACTGAGAGATCTAGGAGGACCAGGACAGAGGAGCAATCAACCAATGCGATCAATGCCATTTTCGTGCTGTATCCCGCCCTTAAGCCCGACGGGCATGGATCTAGATAGACAGCTTCTTCCAGGAATCGAGGAAGTTGTCACACCACCACATTCTCAACAACCTTCACCACGAAGCGGAGGTTGGAGACAGGATGGTAATTAGCTAATACAGCTCGGTCCAGGGAAGGCTTCTTGAGGAGGGGCCTCACCACCGCCTCTTTCAGGGCGGATGGGAAGACACCCTCACTCAACAAAGTGTTAATAATCTCCTGAAACCAGCCTCGTGTAACCTCCCGGGAGGCCAGCACCAACCAGGAGGGACACGGGTCCAATAAACATGTGGCAGCACTAAGTCTGCCCAGAATCCTGTCCACGTCCTCGGGAGCCACAGGGTCAAACTCTTCCCAGTTAATATTCTCAAGACCTACCCCCATCTCCCCCCCTGGACTCACCCAGTCGGAGTCCAAGCCTTCCCAAATCTGAGCGACTTTATCATGCAGGAATTGCACAAAATCCTCAGATCTACCCTGCAAGGGATCCTCCCTCGCTCCCACCTGAAGTAGAGAGCGGGTCACCCTAAACAGGGTGGCTGGGCGGTTCTCTGCAGATGCAATAAGAGTGGAAAAATAATTGGATATTGCCACTCTTATTGCCACTAGGTAGGTCTTGATATAAGACCTCACCAGTGTTCGGTAAGATTCGGTGCGGCTGGCCCTCCAATCGCTCTCTAGGCATCTTTTCCAGCGCGTCATCTCTCTCAGCTCCTCGGAAAACCAAGGAGCCAATTGAGAATGGCACCGAGTCAGAGGCCGCAAAGGCGCAACATGGTCCAAGGCTCCCGTGGCTGCCCTATCCCAGGCGGCCACCAGTTCCTTGGCTGAGCCGTGAGTCAGACCCTCTGGGAATTGGCCCAAGCGCCATCAGGAACCTCTCAGGGTCCATCAGGCACCTGGGACAGAACCACCTGGTCGGTTCTGTCTCCCTGCGACGAGGGGAAGCGGTCTGAAAGTCCAGCTGAAGGAGCGAATGATCTGTCCATGACAAGGGCTTAATAACTAGGTCCCCTATTGTGAGTTCATTCAACCACTGACCAGAGACAAAAATCAGGTCCAGCGTGTGTCCCTCAATGTGGGTGGGGTCATGAACTAATTGGGTCAGGTCCATGGCCATCATGGAAGCCATGAACTCCTGAGCTGCTTCCGACATTTCACCGATGGATGGCAGGTTGAAATCCCCCATGACCATAAGCCTGGGGGTGTCCACCGCCACCCTGGCTATTACGTTGAGCAGCTCAGGCAGGGCTGCTGCTATGTGGCAGGGAGCCAGGTACTCAGTCAGCAAACCCATCTGCACCCCATGACCCCACTTCACAAGGAGGGACTCACAGCTGGCTATCTGAGGAACAGTGGCCTCCCTCAGACTAAGACTTTATTTAATAATCACTGCTACCCCACCGCCCCTCCCCTGGGCCCTCAGCTGATGAAATGCATGGAAGCCTGGTGGGCACATCTCCACGAGGGAGACTCTGCACAACCTGGAGTACAAGAGGCGCCTTGGGGGCCGGAGCACGCCACCACTCGCAAACAGTGAGTGCGTACTCCCCAAACATGATACAGCCCCCTACGCCTGCCATATTTGCCCCTCCTACCCAGTATTTTGATGGAATAGCCCTTTACCTCGTCCCCGGCTCCCTATCTAAACCCCCTCCCTCTCTCCTCCCGCCATGACCCTCAGACCCACTCTGCCACTCTGATGTTCTGTGGACCCCCCCAGGTCCTTCCCATCCCTTCCCAAAACCCCTTAAAAACTTTGCACAAGTCTTAGTTAAAAAAACCCTCATTTTCTTTTTTGCTACATGCCACCTCTCGGGGTTCCAAAACCCATCATCAAGGTAGGTGTTGCAAGATGTTGCAGGATGTGAGACTACAGTACATGGAGGATTTGGACTGCCGAATTGGGAATTATATTATCAAGCAGCAGCGTTGACTTGGATGAGAGAATGGATTGAATTAAGAAACATAAGATTATTAACTTTGGAAGGACATGATTTACAATTGGGATGGCACACATTTTTATGGTACAGTAGAAGTAAGATGCATACATATTTTCACAGACACTATGTAAGAAATGCATTGTTATTGACGTGGGAGAGGGTCAGAGATAAATACTATTTGAAAATACCAATATGGTTATCAACAGTGGAAGCACTAATACACCCAAATATTATTAATTTCAAAAAGATGCTTAGATACAAAGATATACTAACAGATAAGGGGGAATTGAAAGGGAAACAAGAACTAGAAGAACAAGGTGTTAGGATATGGTGTGAGCCTAACAGGTTGTCCAGGCAATATATGTGTTCTGTGACTTTAACATGGATATGTATTATATGACTTTAAGTTTTACTGCTGGATCATTGTAATGCTGATCATGCTGTAATTAGATAATCACTAGTTGTAAATGTATTTAAGAAGGGAACTAGAATGTAGTCAGATGATGATATGCTACCATTCTGTGAGGTGTTGCTACCATTGTGCTATCATCGTGGGTGGGTCTGCTACCATCGTGGTTTGTGTACCAGAGTGAACTTGTTATTCTAACCAACTACTGTTTGTATGGTAAGAAGATTTTTGTATCACTGGACTGATTTAACTGGCAAAGACTTGGATTGTTTAAAAGACTATGAGATTGTTTTTTCACTATAAAGTAAACTTTTGATAAACCAGTTTGCACATCTCTTATTCATTGCTCTCAGCAACATTTCTCTGTACTCTACACTCTGCTGGTTGGTAACACAACAACAATGGAGATAGATTGGTATATCCACATTCAAATACAAACAGGATATGAAAAAGATGCAAAATTATATGGTTTTTATTTAGAAATGACAGATCTGGATAGGATACTCACAGGAACAGATGATAAAATAATCAAAAAAATATGCAACTTCTTACTTAGTATTGAATTGGGAGAAGAGCAAGTAAAGGAAACAATGATAGCTTGGGCAAAAAATTTTGGATATTCAATTGAACTAGATAAATGGCAGCAGCTATGGGAAAGGAATTATAATTTAACAATGTCCACTGCATATAAAGAGAATCAATATAAAATGTTTTATAGATGGCATATGTCACCTGAAAAATTGGCAAAAATGTTTAAAGACAAATCAGCTAAATGTTGGAAATGCCATCAGACACCAGGATCGTACTATCATATGTGGTGGACATGTCCAGAAGCGAGAAATTATTGGATTAGAATTAAAATATGGTTAGAAGAAATGCTACAACAACAGATAGATTTAAAACCTGAGCTGTTCCTATTGGGTATCCTACCAGAGAAAATTAGTAAAGAAAACACATATTTGATTATACATGTAATAACTGTTGTGAGGATAGTATTTGCGCAAAGATGGAAAACAAGAGAAAATCCCTACAGAGGAGTAATAATTAAGAAAATATTAGATTGTGCAGAAATGAATAGACTGACTTTGATAATTAAAGAAAGAGAGGATTCGGAATATTACAAGGTATGGAGACAATTTTACAATTGGTTAGAGAAGAGATATAGATAAATGTATTAATAGTAAACAAGAAAATGTTATAATAAATGAAGTATGGGGAGAATGTTATAATGAAGAAATGGGAAAAATAAACGATGAAGATTGGAGGAGTAAGAAGAAGATGAAGACACAATAGAAACATCTAGATGGGAGGCAGGGCTGATGGGACGACGGAAGGTTTTGGCGCTCCGAGACCACCGCTGATTTCTTCACCGCTGGATGGTCCAAATTGAACCTCACTGTCCTGTAGAGACAGTGACAGAGGAGGGCACATCCTGCTGATCCCAGGGACACTGCAAAATCCCTGGTTGATCCAGGAGAAGCCCTTTTTTCCGGCACTGAAGAGGCAGCCATTAAGCTGCTAAAGTTGGGACAGCTCCGAATGGAAGATAATGAGTGAAAGTGTTACGATCTGGTGAGAGGCTTTTTAAATCTAGACTTTAAGAACACCCTGAAGTGCAAATACAATTAGAATTGAAGATAGAAGAAATTTAGCGGCGGAATTGAGTCTGAACTTAAGTTAATTTTCCTAAGATATAAACTATTTTCATTTGTGGATGCTTGTGGAGAGTTCTATTTTTAAATATGACTGGACTGGATTGGAAAGGAGATTTTCTTTTTTACTTGTTCAAATACTAACTTTTGGGTGCCTTTTGAGTCTATAAATTTCTGGATTAGCTTTGTTATTTCCTCTTTTCTTTAATTTTTACATTTTAATTTTCTTTTACATTGGCTTTACTGTAAATTGGAGATAGAAGGAGAGTGGAAGAAACAAGAAATATTGCCATCCAGTGGACTGAAACGTATTTATGTCTTTTTTCCCCACTGATAAGAGAAAGTAGCAACTGTGTTATTTTTCAAGGTCACTGAGCCTGCCTATAGACAAAATTTAGAAGAGCATCAAAGAGTGTTTACAGGATTGTTTATACAGGTGCTCTTTGGAGAAAATATTGCTGGCAGGTGGCTAAAATTTGAAAGAAGAAGATAACAGTGACTCTGGAAAGAGAGCTGTAAAATTAAGTGAGATATATGAAAGAGCCTTTGAATGCTACACAGTTGTGGACTTTTAAATTTGATAGAAAGTTTTCCTTTTTTACTTCCACTTCTTCATGCTTTAACTATTTTTAATAGAACTAGGTCTGTGCTTGTAGACCTTTAGTATTTTTAAGTTTTTGGAATAGAATTTTTCTTTTTTCTTTTCTCTCCTTTTTTTTAAAAAAAAATTATTCTCTTTTTTACTTTTCCACAACACGTTATTCTTCAATTGGATTAAGGTCTACAAGAGCCTGAAGAAACTATTTTCTGGACTTTTTTTTCTATTTTTTTTCTTTTTAACTTTTCCTTTTTTCCTTTTTTTTCTCCTTTTCCCCCCTATTGACTGGAGACTGTTATTTAATTTTGTTTTTTACCTTTTTACTTGATTGGATTAGGGCACACAAGAGCCTGAAAATTGTTCTCTTTTTGTTTTGTTTTTTTCTCTTTTTCTCTTTTTCTGTTTTTTGCCTATGGTTATTTGGGATAATACTTGCCATCCATAAAAATGGATTAGGGTTGAGAAGAACCTGAAGATATTTTATTTTGCTGTCTTGACTTGGACCACTTATAGAAATGAGTTAAAAAGCAGCAGTTGTTAGCTCTGCTGGATCGACCCCTTCTTCATCACCAGCAGGAGGACAATGATCAATACAGGCAATGTTGCAGCAGGAAAAAGAGAAAGAACATGAGAAAGAAAAGGATGCAATGATGCAGATGATTCTACAAGAAAGACAAGATATAATTTTTTTAAAAAAAATTGATTTATATGCCGCCCTTCTCCGGAGAATCAGGGCGGCTTACAATGCGTTAAGCAATAGCCTTCATACTTTTGTATATTTATACAAAGTCAGCTTATTGCCCCCACAAACTGGGTCCTCAATTTACCCACCTTAGAAAGGATGGAAGGCTGAGTCGACCTTGGGCCTGGCTAGGATTGAACTCGCAGTAATTGCAGGCAGCTGGATGTTAAATGCTGCCTTAGTAGGAGGCATTAGCCTCCTACGCCACTCAATTGAGAAAATTGAACAAAGAACAGGGGAAAGAGATGGAAAAGTGGAGAATATACAACAGATGATGAAGAAATATGAGGATAGACTTGAAAAAATTGAAGAAAAGGAGGAACAAAGAAACAAAAAAATTAGAGATATGGACAGTAGATTAGAAGAGGTTGAACATGATAAGAGTGGTTTAGGATGGGAGATGGATAAATCAGAATTTTACTTAAAATTTCAAAATGTTGAAGAAGAAAAAGGAGAAAATTTGGCAGTAAAAATGATAGAAATTTTGGCAGAAGCACTAGAAATTACCAAAGAAAAAATGTTTGATGGCGTTGATGAGATGTATTGAGTATATACTAGATACGCAATGAGAAATAAACTACCAAGAGAAGTTCACATATGATTCACCAAGAAATCAATTAAAACACAAATACTGCAGATTACAAAAGAGAAAACACTGCAATACAAGGGCAAAGAAATTGTGGTTCTGAAGCAAATACCAAGAAGAGTGAGAGAGATGAGAAGAGAATATCAACTTTTGACAAAAATACTGCTCCAGAAAGGTGTGAACTATAGATGGCTGATACCAGAAGGTTTGGTGTTTACATGGCAATTACAAAGATTTAAAATAGAGTCAATTGATAAAGCCAAAGGATTCTATGCATAATACTTAAGAGAAAAGGATGTAGAATCAAGAAGGGAAGAGCCATTGCTTCAGGAGCCTGAGTAGCGTAGGGGAGTAATGCCTCCTACAAGGCAGCATTTAAGATCCAGCTGCTGCAATTACTTGCGAGTTCAATCCCAGGCAGGCTCAAGGTTGACTCAGCCTTCCACCCTTTATAAGGTGGGTAAATTGAGGACCCAGTTTGTTGGGGGCAATAAGCTGACTTTGTATAAATATAAATATACAAAAGTATGAAGGCTATTGCTTAACGCATTGTAAGCCACCCTGAGTCTCTGGAGAAGGGCGGCATATAAATCAAATTTTAAAAATAAATAAATAAATACAAATTGCAGGAAGGCACTGTAGAATATAAAGAACAATGTGAATTGAGATCCACTAGATCAGCAAAGCGTTTATATAAAGTATAAATATGGAAGAGAAAAAATTGATTACAATGAATATAAATGGGCTTAATATAGCAACCAAAAGAAGAAAAGTATTTCATAAATTGGAGAAATTAAAATTGGACATAATTTGTTTACAAGAAGTGCATATTAAAAAACAACATGAACGACTTTTGGTACAGCCTAAACTAGGGAAATTATTTGCCTCATTGCCACAATGTAAGAAAAGAGGAGTGGTTTTGTATATTAAAGACATAATACCAGCGGAAAAAATTTATGCAGATGAAGAAGGAAGAATTTTGATGGTGGAAATGACAGATAATAACAGGAAAATATTGTTAATAGTGATATATGCTCCAAGTGACAACCAAGACGAATTTTATAGAAAATTACACATGAAATTAATTGAGCTGGACTATGACAATATTTACATGATGGGAGATTTTAATGGAATAGTGCAGTGTTTCCCAAACTTGGCTATTTTAAGGTGCATGGACTTCAACTCCCAGAATTCCCCAGACAGTATGGCTGGTTGAGGAATGCTGGGAGTTGAAGTCCATACATCTTCAAAGGGTCAAGTTTGGGAAACACTGGAATAGTGGATGGGAAAATGGACTATAACACACAAAAGACAACAAAACAAAGTAGAAGAATTCTGCCAAAATCTTTTTTTAAGATGATAGAGGAAATAAATTTAAAAGATGTATGGAGAGAAAGGAATGCAAAAAATAGACAATATACGTTTTATTCTAATAGACACTTATCATGGTCTAGAATAGATAAGATATGGATGACAATGGAATTGACCTCGAACATAGAAGAAATTGATATAGACGCTAATGCTTGGGCAGACCATAATCCAATGATGGTGAGATGGAAAGGACAAAGGAGAAGGTCCAGATGGACTTTAAATACTACAGTATTAAAAGAAAAGGACTTTGTACAGAAAATGGAGAAAGAATTGGTCTTTTTCTTCAAAGAAATCAGAAAAGAGGATACATCAATGCAGAATCTGTGGGACACTATGAAAGCCTATGCCAGAGGCCTGATAATTGACTATACAAGAAAAAGAAATATTAGGAAAAGACAAGTGTATAAAACGTTAGAGGATGATTATAAGGAATTTGAAAAAGAATTACAGAAGTTTCCACAAAAAAAGGATATTAAAATGAAAATGGACACACTTAAACATAAAATGGGATTAATAGAAAAAGAAGATCTAGCACAAAGAATCAGAAATACTAAACAGAACTATTTTGAAGATGCTAATAAACCAGGCAGATGGCTAGCATATGAATTGAAAAAAGAGAGAGAATCAAGGAAAATAACACAATTATTAGATAAACAAGGACAAATTAGATTTGGGAATGATGAGAAGAAAAACATTATACAAGATTACTATAAAAAACTATACGGAAAAGAAAATATAGAAGAGGAAAGTGTTAAACAATATTTATATAAGGCGAATCTACCCCAGATTTCAAAAGATAGTGAGATGATGCTAGAAGGAAATATAACGATCATGGAATTGACTGAAGCACTCAAAAAACAAAAGATTGGGAAGGCGCCAGGCCTAGATGGATTGCCAGCGGAATATTATAAGACTTTGCAGGAATCACTGAGTCTCCCACTGTTAGAAGTTCTGAATGAAGTAATTGTTGTGGCCCCGTCCTCTGAGCCTATCCCATTGGAGGAAGGAAGCTCTGAGCAGGAGGAAGAGGAGCCAGCCAGATCTCCCAGCCCCCCCTCCTCTGGCACCGTCTCAGGTGCCAGCTGAAAGAGAGCCAAGTAGTGGGGAAACAGGTGTCTCAGATGAGAGTGAGGGAGAGACGTCATTCCTGGACGCACGCCAAAGAAGGCGAGATAAATGCTTACAGCAGCTGCGGAGACGCATGAGGGAATAGACCTGAGTCACTGGACTGGAGTCACAGGATCAATGAGTCACTGGACCACACCCAGAGACTATATAATAAACGGGGGGGTGGGTGGGTGGGTGGGTAATGATCTCTGTGATGAACAAATACTCAATCGGATAGGCATTGGAGTTACAAGCTGAAGCTGATCAGAGACTTTGCTGAATATTTGTTGTGCTTTTCTTTCAGTGTACTATTAAAGCCCTTGGCAGATGGTGTGCATATCGCTGCCAAGTTTGAGATAAGAACTGTGGAGTGTGCCAAGTGCTTCTTAACCCTCGACTGGCTGTGTTTTTGTGGGTATCTGTAGAGGGGGGACAGATCAGTAATGTCAAAGAAGGAAATACCCAAATCATGGTTAGAAGCATATATTACACTTATCCCAAAGGAGGATACTGACCCACAACAAGTCAAGAATTATAGGCCTATATCTCTGCTAAATTCAGATTATAAAATCTTTGCTACAATATTAGATAAGGAGCCTGAGTGGCGTAGGAGGCTAATGCCTCCTACTAAGGCAGCATTTAACATCCAGCTGCCTGCAATTACTGCGAGTTCAATCCTAGCCAGGCTCAAGGTCGACTCAGCCTTCCATCCTTTTTAAGGTGGGTAAATTGAGGACCCAGTTTGTGGGGGCAATAATCTGACTTTGTATAAATATACAAAAAATATGAAGGCTATTGCTTAACGCATTGTAAGCCGCCCTGAGTCTCCAGAGAAGGGCGGCATATGAAACAAATTTAAAAAAAAATTCAGATTATAAAATCTTCACTACAATATTAGCAGAAAGACTTAAAAGATATTTAAATAACTTTATACATTCGGATCAAAATGGATTTCTGCTAAAAAGGCAGATCAGAGACAATTTGAGGATAATTCTGGACACTTTGGAATATTATGAGGCACATCTGGAAAAGCAAATGGCTTTGATGTTTTTAGATGCACAGAAAGTCTTTGACAATGTGAACTGGCGATTTATGATATTACAATTGAAACAGATGGGCTTTGGGATGAAATTTATTCAAGCCATAGAAGCTATATACTATAAACAAATAGCAAAAGTAATGATAAATGGAGAATTGACAGAATCCATTGAAATACAAAAAGGAATGAGACAAGGTTGCCCACTGTCAACACTGTTGTTCGTGTTAACATTAGAAGTACTAAATAGCAATATTGGAGAAGAAAAAGAAATAAAAGGAATGAAAATTCAAAATCAAGAATATAAATTGCAAGCATTTGCAGATGACCTGGTGTTTATTCTGGAAGATCCACTTGAATCAATAAATAAACTGGTAGATAAAATAGGAGAATTTGGCAAGGTGGCAGGCCTGAAAATAAATAAAAACAAAACGAAGATTTTGACCAAAAAATGTTAAAAAAACAAAAAGAAGAGCTGCCGGAAATATCAAGGATGCTGGTCACGAACAAGGTTAAGTATTTGGGGATACATTTGACAGCAAGATGTAGTACACTTAAGGAGAATAATTATAATAAGCTTAAACAACAGATAGTGATAGATTTGACTAAATGGGAGAACTTGCAATTATCATTGATAGGGAGGATATCAACTATTAAAATGAATATATTGCCTAGAATTTTATGTTTATTCCAGACAATTCCAATTAAGTTGGGAAAAGAATATTTTGAAGAACTAAATAAAATTGTGTTGAAATATATTTGACAGGGTAAAAAGGCAAGGATAAAATTAAAATTGTTGCAAGATGTCAGAACAAGAGGAGGTTTCAGTTTGCCAGATTGGGAATTATACTATCAAGCTAGTAATTTGATGTGGATTAAAGAATGGATAATGTTAAGAATATTAGATTGTTGACTTTAGAAGGACATGAATGTTGGCCTGGCATGCTTTCTTATGGTATAAGAGTACAAAAACACAGGGTTATTTTAGAAGACATATTATACGAGAATCTTTGTTATCAAACTAGGAGAAGATCAAAAGATATCATTATTTAAAAATTCTAGTCTGGTTATCTTCTATTGAAGCATTGTCATACTCAATAACATTTAGAAAGGAACAAATTGTTAGATATTGTGAATTATTGAATGAAAAGGGTGAACTTAAATCGAAGAAAGAATTAGAAGAACAAGAGATAGAAATGGATTGGTTTTCATATATGCAAATACAGTCTAGATATGATAAAGATTCTGAGACAGAGGGTTTTTACAGTAATTTGATGAATTTAGATAAAATTTTAACAGGTTTTGATGACTATGTAATTAAAAAACTGTATAGTTATCTATTAGAAGTAAAACTGGAAGAAGAACAAGTTAAAGAAACAATGATTGCATGGGGGAAAAACTTTGGTCATGGGATTGATTTAGAGAAATGGCAAAAACTGTGGTTGCAGAATTATAAAACGACAATGTCAACAGCATATAAGGAGAATTTGTATAAGATGTTTTACAAGTGGCATTTACTCCCGACGAGAATAGCCAGAATGTTCAAGAATAAATCGGAGAAATGTTGGAAGTGTCATCAGACTCCGGGTTCATATTACCATACGTGGTGGACATGTGCAGAAGCTAAAAGATATTGGACTAAAATCCACACATGGTTGGAAAAAATGACAAAGAAACACACTGATTTTAAACCAGAGATATTTTTATTAGGGATTTTACCAGAAACATATAATAAAGAACTGAGATACTTAATTGTGAATGTTTTAACAGCGGCTAGAATTGCATTTGCTAAAAATTGGAAAGGAGAGAAGATACCTACTGATGATGAAGTTATTAAGAAAATTTTGGAATGTGCTGAAATGAGCAAATTGACATTTGAAATTAGAGAACAGGAAGACAAACAATATTACTTGATATGGGATTTATTCTATCAATGGCTAGATAATAAAGCATGGAAATGAAATATGAAAAATGAAATAAATGTAATAATAAAATATATGAAGCGGTTTTTTACGGGAGATAAGCCATTGTTAAATAATTAGTAAATAAGTATAATAATACAAAGGGATATAATAAATTGTCAAATAAGAGAATTTTGGATATGGGATTAAGCACAAAATTGTAACCGATCGATACACTTTCTGTAATTGTAATGGATGATGGTTGTTTTATGTTTTGTTTAAAAAAAAAAGAAAGAAACATCTAGATAATACAGCAAATGATTGATCATGTATGTTTGTTTATAAAATAAAAAAAAATGTTCATAAAAAAAAGGCTAAACTGTAATTAAGCTGAGAGACTACCTGTGTTTTAAAGAGAAACCAGGCAGAGAAGGCTTGTAGGATGGCTGCTGTTGAATTCAAGGAGAGCTGTCTGCCTTGTTTGGGACAGAAGAATTATATAATTTGGGCTGCAAAGATGGAATGTTTCCTGAAGGCTATGGAGCTATGGGATATTGTTAATCTACCCCAGACACCATTAGCAGCTGCAGATCAGAGGCAACATGATAAATCAATGGCCTACATCATCTTGAGTTTAGAAGATGAACAATTTATCAATGTAGCAAGGACAAAAGGTTCAATGTGCCCAAACATTTGAAAATGTGCCACAACATGATTCATGTGTTCATCTCTTGCATAGAAAGCTTGGCCATGCCAGCTTCCGAGTTTTGCAATTTGGAGAAGGATTAAAGTTAAAGGGATGTAACCAGGGGTGGGTTCTACTTACCTATACTACCGGTTCACAATGGGGCCACGTCTTCTGCACATGTGCAGAAGTGTTTTGATGACATCAGGGTCAGTGGGCGGAGCCTCCCGCCGGTTTTACTACTGGTTCTATAGAACCGGTGTGAACCGGGGGCAACCCACCACTGGATGTAAGGCATACTTGGACTGTGCAGTATGCAAATCATCAAAGTCCAAAGCATTCCCAGTAAGAAGAGTAGCACAAGGCAGACAACAAGAGCTCTAGAGTTGGTACATGCAGATTTGATTGGGCCAATGCAAGCCAGTTTGGGAGGAGCAAGGTATGCGCTGGCCATTGTAGATGACTACAGTAGGTTTGGGTTCTGCTATTTAGTAAAAAGTAAAATAGAGGTGATACAGAAATTTAAGCAATGGGTAAACTTCGTAGAAAGAAGGTATAAACAACAGGTATGTCAGCTGCAAACTGACAGAGGTTCAGAATTTATGTCAGCACATTTTCAACAGTGGTTGGGACAGTTAGGAATAAAGCACAGACACACAAATCCATACACAGCAGAATGGAGTCTTACAAACGATGAAGGACTCACTGCTGGTCTGATCAGGTCATATTGGCGTTGACTGCTAATTGTTTAATCAATAGGGTTTGGAGTTCATCCATTAATGATACTCCATATGCAGTGCTATATGGGAGAAAGCCATCTCTGGCACATTTAAGGGTTTTTGGAAGCAATGCGTGGGTGCATATTCCAAAAGCAATTAGAAGAAAGGGACAACCAAAGGCTAGAAAGCTCAGATTTATGGGCTATGAGCCAGACTCAAAGAGCTATCGCTTTAGCAATGGCAGCAAAAGAATAGTCATTTCCAGATCTGCTAGCTTTGCATAGCAAAATTGGAACAGAATTGATGCAAATTTATGGAATGATCCACTTAGTGACAGTGATTCACTTAGTGATAGTAACTCACTTAGTGATGGTAACTCACTTAGTGATGGTGTCAGCATTCAGGGTGGAGAAGCTGAAAAAGATATGAAGCAAGAAAGGGTTGACACAGAAGAGCAGTCAATGCCACACAGGTCAGAGTGATGGAACAAGGGAATTCCACCTGACAGATATTCTACTAGTAAAGTTAAAGTGTGTAATGTATGGTATGAGCCAAGAAACTATAAGGAAGTATTTGCATTACCTAAAATTGAACAAGTAAAGTGGAAAGAAGCCATGGACAAGGAAATGAAATCCATGGATGAACATAAAGTGTTCACATCTATGACTTTGCCACAGGGTAGCAAAGCCACAGGATGTAAATGGGTGTACAAAAAGAAAGTGCTGCCCAACAATGAGAAACAACAATGAGATACTTCTCCCCCCCCCCCAGGCATGACAGAGCGAGGAACGCGACGGTACAGGAAAGGTAAGACGTGCATCCCGCTTCTTGCCCGCCCCACCTGCCACTCCTAAATTGCATCCCTAAAGGGGGTGGGTGGCTAAGTGAGGTGCAGGAGCCCTGTCATGCCCGGCAGGGGGGGAGAAGAGACAGCAAGGGGAGCCACGTCTCGCTCCACATGTCTTGCTTCTCCCCCACCCCACCTGCCAGAAATGAATCATTGTGAGACTCAAAACAAATGAGACAGAGAATGGGAAGAGAGAAAGGAAAGAAAAGAAAAAAAGAAAGGGAGAGGGAGAGGAAAACAGAAGAGAGAGAAACAGAAATGAGAAGGAGGGAGGGAGGGAGGGAGGGAGGGAGGGAGGGAGGGAGGGAGGGAGGGAGGGAAAGAGAGATCCATCTCCCACACACAGGGAAACCACAATTGCAAACCCTAAACCAGTGGTTCCCAAACTTTTCCAGTCCACCGCCCCCTTGGTTTTGCAAACTCATCCTCAGTGCCCCCCACCCCCTATAAATAGCATTGTTCAGAATAGTGGTTTGCATGACCCACTAAGGAAGATAGGGGTAAAATTCAAAACTGTAACAATTAATTGTACATTTATTCAAAATCCAATTTAAAAATCTTTTGTTAATTCAACAAAATTGTTGAACATGATCCAGTGATACCAGGTTTTCAAAGTCTGACAGTCATTTATCAAGAACTTTAGTAACTACTAACTTAGTAAACTCAGTAAAATTTAGTAACTACTTCACTGTTCAGTAAATTCTTAATGTGATGGATGGGCTTGATGAAGTGATACCAATTTCCCAATGTCTGGTTTTAAGTCACTTAGCAGAAGTCTTAAATCACCATGTTCAGTAATCTGGAGTTGATTTCTTTGCTTGGAGAGAAGTTGGATGACCACACTGAAACCACGTTCCACCAAATATGATGTTGGAAATGCAACAAGGAGCTTCTTAACGTCCATAGTGCAGGATAGCGATCAGAAATTTCCTTCTGTAACTATAACTCTTGGTATGATTTCTTAAACTTTGGCTTCAGATCAATGTCATTTTGCAGCTCTATTAGTTGTTCCTCCACTATCTCATCTTCCTCAGTATCTGAAAATGGATTTATCACCCAATCTGGAATTTCCATCAAAAGAAGATCCTGATATTGCTCAGATATATCTTTATGCAGATATGTCCAAATGGTCACAAAAAACTTGCAGATCATCATCTTGTATCCCACCTTTCTCTTCTAGCTCAGACAAGCTTGGAAATTGGTATAGCTCGTGATGGCCTATATTGCGCTTGAATAGAGTTA
Source organism: Coluber constrictor foxii (assembly GCA_038048745.1). Classification (NCBI taxonomy): domain Eukaryota; kingdom Metazoa; phylum Chordata; class Lepidosauria; order Squamata; family Colubridae; genus Coluber; species Coluber constrictor. The sequence goes on along the minus strand of CM075966.1, from coordinate 41,726,353 downwards.
ACTTTGAAATAAAGGTAGAGATGACAGATTTGGCCTTAATAAGATTGACCTCATTTCCTTGCAACTGCAAATTCACTTCATTGAACTTTGCAAACAGTTCTGATAAATAAGCAATGTCATGCCTGATCTCTTGGAGTTCATCACTGAGCAAAGCATTCTTGTCTTCAAAAAACTCCACAACAGTGTCAAAAAGATTGTAAAAGCATCTCACACAGTTGCCTTTTGATAGCCAACGAACTTCTGTATGAAGCAGCAAATGATCAAAATCTTCATCATTCTCAACACAGAGCTCTCGGAATAGTAGATCATTGAGAGTATATACTTTAATTTTGTTCACTGCAGTAATGAAAGTGTGTAATGACTTGTGTAAGCAATCACTGACGTTTTTTGCAACCAGATGTTGGCAATGAATGACACAGTGAGTGGTAAAGACATTTGGCACTGCTTTTTTCAAGTAAGCAACACACCCACGGTAGCGACCAGTCATTGATGATGCTCCATCAGTTGCACAAGCAAGTATGTTGGTAGGTGGAATTTCCTTGTCTTTGAGAAACTGCTCAACAACATGAAATATTGACTCCCCTTTAGTATCTGTTTTTAGTTGCCTCGCAAATAACAACTCTTGAGTCAAACTTTCGTCTTTAATAAAGTGCACATAAGCAAGAAGCAAAGATTCATTGCCTGGCAAAGTTGATTCATCCAGTTGTAATGTAAAGTCTGTTGTCCGTAGTATGCTGCACAATACATCTTCCACATTCTCAGCCATTTCATCTATGCGTCTTTGCACTGAATTGTTGCTGAAATGAATTGTTTTAATTATATCATGTGGTGACTTACACAAAACAGTACTCAGAACCTCACTAATGGCTGGTAGGATGAGTTCTTCACCAATAGTATGTGGCTTTCCAGACTTAGCAATCAGCAATGAAATGTATGATGCACACAAACCATCAGTGTTTTGTTGGGAAACATTGTAAAACATGTGTGACAGTGTTGGACGCTTTTGAAATTTGTCACAAAGTGATTGAAAAAAAGTTAGGTTCTTGTCTGCCTTGTCAGGATGTGCCTTCTTCAAATGTTCGTTCAGTCTGGAAGGCTTCATTGCCTCATTAGAAAATACTTTTTCACATAGTAGGCACTGTGGCAGCTGCTGGTTTGATGGTGCTGGTATAAATCCATACTTCAGATATTCCACACTATATTGTCTACATTTCTTCTTTGATTTTTCTGCTTCTGCCATTTCGGCTCTGAAAATCAGAATACTTACAATATGTGTGTGTTCACATCTGATTTGAAAAGAGTTACAGTTGCGGGGGAGGGGGGAGTAGTAGAAACCTGCTTTTTCAATTTTAAAAAATAGGGAAAGTTTGCCGAGCCAGACAAAACAGAGCAGCACGCATGAGGCTTAGCATGACTGCCAGCGTATGGTACGTGCAAGTGCAAGAGGTGATGGGGTGAGTCAGTCTGGAACCGGAAGTGCTCAGCTGACTGGCAGCCCACAAAGCCCCAGGCAGAATTGCGCCCTGCGAGGGGCCCACCTCCAGCACTCCTCTGCCACCCCCCTTGCCTCTTATTGCCCCCCTGCCACCCCCCTTGCCTCTTATCACCTATCTAAGACATCCCACCCCCCCCCCAGGGGGCGGTACCGCCCACTTTGGGAACCGCTGCCCTAAACCCACACATACATGGAAACCACAATACTCATGTATGTGTTGTGACCCAGGCCCAAGTAGTTAGTATTAAATGCAAACAGTTCAAAAACAAACAGACTAGTCCAAACTAAATTAAACCAAATTCTTCAAAACACCATTCCTCAGTTTATCACCGACCTTGGTATAATTAGGCAAACTGCCAAAGGCTTTTCTTGGCAACAGTTCAGGAACAGAAGAAATAGCTACAGCCAAACAAGAAGCAATTCTCTCAACGGTTGTTTTCCAGCAAAGAGGCCAAGAGCCGTTGCTGGTCTTTTAAACCTTATGGGAGGGGCCAATCATCTCTTGGCCCTACTCCCAAGTCGTCCTTTCTTCTTTATCTGCTCCTGCCTTCTGGCAGCTCTTCTCATACGTGCAGTAGGAACAGGCTCCTCCTGTTCCTCTGCCTCTCTACTGTCAGCCTCTGGATGCTCCGAAGTCCGCACATCACTCCCTGATGGCCCTGGCCCCATCTCTGCCTCCAACGCAGAGCCCTCATCCGGGCCTTTTCCCAGCCTCCAGGACTGGCCCATGTTCTTCCTCAGCTTCATCACTGTCCGACTCCGCTGCCAGCTCTGCAGGCTGCTGGCGGACCACAACAATATGGTACAACAATAAATTTATTAAAATTCAACAATTTAACATATTAAAATTCAACAATATTCTTAAATTCAACAATTAATTCAAACTGAACAATTTATTCCAATATGGTAGTTATATCATCATCTTCCACACCCTCGAAACTGTCCACATCCTGAATTTCATCCTGTGTTTCACTTAATGGAAAGTCCATTTGGCTCAACAATATACAGTAATTTTTCGAGTTTCACCTGTATGTTGGAAGGAAGGATGGATTTAAAACCCATGGTGGAAGGGCTGCTGAAGGACAAATGTATGAGTGTGCTGATGTTAAACAGTCGGAATGCCTGTGTGTTGGTTCCCCACCCCCAGACTATGAAAGGGGCTAACCCTGGACCAAATTGGTTCTCTATAAAGATTTTCCTTCCTCTCCTTGGCTCCAAGGAAAAGGAAAACAAATTAAGCACACACAGTAAACAGCAACTAATCAGCTCTTTTGCAGTAGCAGGGAGTCCCAAAGACACATACTTTATCAGACGTTAAATAAAACTTCATAGGATTGTTCCTTTGACTTGAATGCCCTCAAATGCATTATTAATGATAAATATAGTCAATTTGGTCCAGTGGTTACAGCCACAGGCTACAAAACTGGAGAACTGTGAGTTCAAATCCTGCTTTTGCCATGAGGGCCAGCTGAGTGATTTGGGGCTGGTCATTTTTTTCCTCAGCCCTAGGAGGGAGGATTTGGCAAGCCCCTTCTGTATATATTGCTGAAGAAAACTGCTGGTACCACCACCTGCTAGCAACATGGTCTCCCCAGTATAAGTTGCATCAGGGGAGAAACCTCAGCTTACTTTTTCAGGAAAGTGTTTTGGCAATTTTCCTCTTGTTTTATGTTTTGAGGACTGTTTTAGTTCCCTGAAAGCAAAAGTTTTGTATCATTTTTTTACTCTGCTGATTTGGTGGAGTGGGGAAAGGGGGAGGCAAGCTTTTGTCTTCCCAGCTATCCTATTGCTTTCTTGCTATGCTGCCCCCAAGAGTGATTTGTATATCATCTGCCTGAGACAAAAGCATTCCAGAATTGTTGGCTCAATGCTGATTGGTGAGCCTGTGTGCTTTGCCTTTTAAAATTCTAAATATGTCATTTACAAGTTTACTGTGTTACAGTTTTGGCCCTTAACATGGCATCTGTTAAGGGGTGTAGGTTAGGGAAAGCAGAAGTTGAACATGACTGTAGCTCCATAGTAGACCTACAAACCAAGGCAAGGGAAGGTGTGCAAGAGGAGCCCCTGGGGAAAGGTGTGGATGTGTATATAGATGGATCATTTAGTATGACTGAAAGAAAGAGGTATACTATTATAGAAGGGATTTGAGTACAGGAAAGTGGGAAATTACCTTCAGATTGGTCAGCTCAGACCTGTGAATTGTGGGCTTTAAAGCAAGCATTGGGAAGATATGTGGAACAAGTACTGGGGTCTCTGTCTTCTCTTTGACAGGAATGCTTGGTGGCACAAACAGCTCTTTGAAATTCCCAGTCCATAAGATCCAGCCGGGACAGTGGGTGCTGATTCATAAATGGAAGGAGGAACCTCTGCAACCAAGTTGGGAAGGTCCTTACTTACTATTAATGACTACTGAATCTGCTGTCCAAATGGCTGAGAAAGGGTGGACACTGGACTCACTATACTAGAGTAAAGGTGGTGACTGGACCTGAAAGAGGTTGGACAGTCACCCCAGGACAAGGACTGAAAGCCATGTTTAAAAGGACTTGAATGGGTGGTGGACCAGAACCCATACCTATTATGAGCATCCTTATTAGAATTCCAGTGACCCCCCCCCCTCCTCCCCAGATGAAGAACAAAGGTGTTGGTGGTGACTTATCAGAGAAGTATGTGGAAAATTTAATTTCACCAACTGTTATTTGCAGATAGATGATAATCATAAAGCAGAAAGTGGCTAAAGCTCCTGAACAAAAGTATGAAAATGTGTGGGGCAATTGGAATTGGTTAACTAAGTGGCTTCCCAACTTTTGATGGTTAAAACAAATGTTTCTTAGCCTGATATTTTTGTGGTTATAGGACTTATGTGTTATGCATGCCTGCAATCTATTCCTCTATGTGCATCTGCTCTAACCAAAGCTGTAGGCAAGGTTTTAGTAAAGCCTTAGGAAAAAAGAAATTATATAGTTAATGGTTACAAGATTTTCCAAGCATGATAATGAAGACCCTTCAGAGTAACAAGAAATAGAAGGGGGGATTGATATGAGTAAATGAAAGGTCTTCAAAATTTAAAATTGTAAGAGCAAGTAGGTGCAAGAGGAAATAGCTAGCTTAAAGGTAAAACAAAATGAATTGAAAAACAGGAAAGACAAAACTAAAATGAACTAAATAACAGGAAAACTAAAACTAACTGAATAACAGGAAAGAACCTATTGTTCTAAGAAACTATAAAAAAACTAAGAACTTGAAAACAAGTTAAAAGAGCATGCTCAAAATTATTATGAATATTATCTGACACACCTTGCATATATTGTCTGCTCATTTAAATGCACATGCAATGTATGATTTAGTATGTTTGGGGACAGTAGCAGGAAATATGTAGAAGGTGTTTGGAGAAAATGTAACCTCATAGTACCTCAGCCAATGGGGAACTAGGAGGGATGGGCGGCTGGTGTAGGGAATGTAAAAAGATGTTGATTTGAGATGATGAACTTTGGAGAGAACCAAGCTTTGAAAGCTTCTCCCCGTTTATTGCAATAAACAAAACAAAAGGTCTTCACTGTGTCTTGGCTGGTTATTGGTCAGGTGAGTTTGACACTAGTTGCAAGGGAAAGCACATTGTTAGGTCCGGACACGAAAAGAGAGGCAGAACAATCGTAGTGAAGTAAAACAACCATTTATTGCAGGTAACAGAGAACAACAAAATAACTATGAACTGAGAACTGCCCAAGGCTGCAGCTCCTTTTACCTGAAGCTGTCCAGCATGTCAGCCACTGACACTGGTTCATTTTCCCGCCGGGGAAAATGAACCAATGACTGAAGGCTGATGCAAGACTCACTCCTACTTGCATGTTCAACACCCCTCCCAATGAGTGAAGGCTGATGTAAGACTCACTTCTACTTCAACACCCCTCCCTTCTGGATGAGTGTTATCCAACCAAAATGTGTTACTAGACATAGTCACGTAAGTACGCGGGCCTTCTATGGGTGCACCCTGACCTGCGCAGCTCATTCAACTCGGCGGCGGTGGTCTGAGTAGGCAAACCTTCTGTTGCTCCTGCCGCCGCCTGTGGAACCGCCTTAAACCTTTCCGGAGGTCTGACTGGTTCCGTGGTTTGGATTATTTCCGTGACTCCTGGCCGAAACACCAGTTCTTCAGAGACCCTTCGCTGGACTCCTGCTTCCTCAGCTAAATTATTGCATTCATCCTCCTGGCTTGAGTATAGTGTGGGGAAGTGAGTTAATTGTGCATTAGTATTTCTAGTTGTCAGGGCCTGGTCTGACTCTGTTTGTTTACAGGCACTGTGTATCCTTCATCCCCAGAGCTGGTCAATGTGCCTTCTCCAGACCTTACCATCCTCTAATTCTATACGGTAAGATCGGGGACCTGTGATCTGGGTTACCCTTCCTGGTATGCACATAGTACCCCCTGTATAGCTGTGGGCATATACTGGGTCTCCCACGCTGAATGACCAGCATTTACTGGTGGAGTCTACAGGTACTTCAGCACTGTATTGGGGTGCAGTCTGTCTAACTTTGACCTTAATTTCCTACCCATCAGTAGTTCTGCCAGACTTCTATGTGTCGTTGCACTGGGGGTGATGTGCTGAATTAATAGTAAGGTGTCTATATTTGTTTGCCAATCTCCTGGTCCCATCCTGGTTAATGTTTCTTTTCTGGATCTCAACATCCTTTCTGCTTGGCCATTAGTGGCCGGATGCCCTGCCGCAGAGAGGGCATGGCAGATCCCTTGTTCAGATAAGCACATCTCAAATGGATTGGCTGTAAATTGGGGCCCATTGTCAGGCACCACTACGTCCGGTAATCCATGCGTTGCGAATAGTCCCCTTAGTGCCTTAATAACAGCTTCTGCTGTAGTTGTGGCCATGATTGTTACTTCCAGCCACTTGGAATAGGTGTCTACTACTATGAGGAATGTTTTCCCTTGCACCGGCTCTGTGAGGTCTATGTGTAATCGGGACCAGGGTGCCCTGGGTGTGTCCCATTCTTGTGTGGGTGCGATGGGTGGTGGCGGCCTGGTTTCCTGAAATGGCTTACATGTGGCAACCCAAGTCTCTATCTCTCTATCCATCTCCGACCACCACACATAGCTCCTAGCCAATGCTTTCATCCTCACAATTCCTGGGTGCCTCACATGCAATACTTCTAACACAGCTTTCCTTAAGGTTTGTGGTATAACAATTCTATCCCCCCATAACAAACACCCCTTCATTGCCGACATTTCCATCTGCCAGATTTTAAACGGTTTAAATTCATGCCCCAATGTTCCATCTGGCCACCTGTTGTGGTTCGCCAGCAGCCTGTGTAGCTGGCGGTGGAGTCGGACAGCGATGAGGCTGAGGAAGAACAGGGGCCAGTCCTGGAGGCTGGGGAAGGCCCAGATGAGGGCTCTGCATCAGAGGCAGAGATGGGGCCAGGGCCATCGGGGAGTGATGTGCGGACTTTGGAGCCTCCAGAGGCTGACAGCAGAGAGGCAGAGGACTGTATTATCCTAGTGCAAATATGAGAAGAGCTGCTGGAAGGCAGGAGCAGCTAAAGCAGAGAGGATGACTTGGGAGTAGGGCCAAGAGATGATTGGCCCCTCCCATAAGGCTTTAAAAGATCAGCAACGGCTCTTGGCCTCTTTGCCGAAAACAACCGTTGAGAGAATTGCTTCTTGTTTGGCTGTAGTTATTTCTTTTGTTCCTGAACTGTTGCCAAGAAAAGCCTTTGGCAGTTTGCCTAATTATCCCAAGGTCAGAGATAAACTAAATACTGGTGTTTTGAGGACTTTGCTTTCATTTAATTTAGAATACGCTGAGAATGAGTTAATTCTCAGCTGTTTTAATAAAATCTGTTTGTTTTTTGGAACTGTTTTGCATTTAATATCAACCACATGGGCCTGGGTCACAACACCATCCCCTCCATGCCCAGTTTAAAATTTGCGCCAAAGTTCTTTCTTTTGCTGTTTGCCTTGCTATTTCAGCTGCCGTGAGGGGGCCCTTTGCAATTTCTTCTATTTGGAGGATTGATGATGCGGGTCCTCTACTAGGTCCAGGAGTGGGCATCGGCTGAGGGCATCTGCATGGTCGATGCTCTTTACAGGTCGGTGTATCAGACGGTATTTATATGCAGCCAAAAAAACAGTCCATCTTGTCATCCTGGGTGACAATATGTTCAGGGTTGGTTGGTCTCCTGCAAGGATACCTAGAAATGGCTTATGGTCTGTGATGAGTTCAAATTGTCTTCCATATAGGTATTCGTGAAACATTTTCACCGCGGTGACTGCAGCCAATGCTTCTTTATCTATTTGACTGTAATTCTGTTTGGCTTTTGACAGCGACTTGGAATAAAATGCAATTGGACCTTCCTTGCCATTTGGTAGTCGGTGGCTGAGGACAATGCCAATGCCAAAGGGGGAGGCATTGCAGGTCAGGATGAGGGGTAAAATGTCATTGTATTGTACTAATACGCGGTTTGACGTTAGAAGTCCTTTTATTTCTGTGAAGGCAGAAGATGCTTTATGTCCCCAATGCCAGGCTGCCTTCTTATCCAATAGCCTGTGGAGTGGTTCAGCAATGGTTGCTTTCTGCGGCAAGAAGATACTATAAAAATTCAATAGTCCTAAGAATGCCTGCCATTCTGTCTTATTTAGGGGCTTCCTTAATTGCCTTCAGCTTGCTGTTGGTGGGGTGAATGCCCGATTCGTCTATGAGATACCCCAGAAACTAGACCTGGGGTACAGCTATCTGGCATTTTTCCCTCTTTACTTTAAGACCTACTTCCTGGAAACAGCTCAGGGCTATTCGTAATCGGTGGCTGAGTAGTTCCATATTATCTGCTGCCACAAGGATGTCATCGAAATACAGAACTACTCCTGGGATGCCCTGCAGAAGGCGCTCCATTAAGCTCTGGAACAACCCCGGTGCCACACTAACTCCTAATTGCAATCTGTTGCATTTGAATGCCCCCCTGTGCGTGACTACAGGTGAAACACGAAAAATTAGAATATCGTGCAAAAGATCATTTATTTCAGTAATGCAACTTAAAAGGTGAAACTAATATATGAGATAGACTCATTACATGCAAAGCGAGATAATTCAAGCCTTGATTTGTCATAATTTTGATGATTATGGCTTACAGCTCATGAAAACCCCAAATTCACAATCTCAGAAAATTAGAATATTACATGAAATCAATAAAACAAGGATTGTACATAGAACAATATCGGACCTCTGAAAAGTATAAGCATGCATATGTACTCAGTATTTGGTTTGGGCCCCTTTTGCATCAATTACTGCCTCAATGCGGCGTGGCATGGATGCTATCAGCCTGTGGCACTGCTGAGGTGTTATGGAAGACCAGGATGCTTCAATAGCGGCCTTCAGCTCTTCTGCATTGTTCAGTCTCATGTCTCTCATCTTTCTCTTGGCAATGCCCCTGTTGTGGCCCCGTCCTCTGAGCCTATCCCTTTGGAGGAAGGAAGCTCTGAGCAGGAGGAAGAGGAGCCAGCCAGATCTCCCAGCCCCCCCCCCTCTGGCACCGGCTCAGGTGCCAGCTGAAAGAGAGCCAAGTAGTGGGGAAACAGGTGTCTCAGATGAGAGTGAGGGAGAGACGTCATTCCTGGACGCACGCCAAAGAAGGCGAGACAAAAGAGTATTGCAGCTGCGGCGTATGAGGAAATAGTCCTGAGTCACTGATTGGAGTCATGGGATCAGTGAGTCACTGGACCACACCCAGAAGCCTGTCTATATAAGACAGGCCAGTGAGTCACGAAGTTCGTGACGAACAAAGCTAAACAAACGGAGCAACCTCGTAGTCTTGGAAGCTAGATGAACGGCAAAGCTACGTAGGTGATTTTCTTGTTTGTGTAAACCAATAAAGTCCTTGGCAGACGGTGTGCATATCGCTGCCAAGGTTGAGATAAGAACTGCGGAGTGTGCCAAGTGATTCTTAACCCTCGGCTGGCTGTGTTTTTGTGGGTCTCTGAAGGGGGGGGACAGATCAGCCCCATAGATTCTCTATGCGGTTCAGGTCAAGTGAGTTTGCTGGCCAATCGAGCACAGTAATCCCATGGTCATTGAACCAGCTTTTGGTACTTTTGGCAGTGTGGGCAGGTGCCAAGTCCTGCTGGAAAATGAAGTCAGCATCCCCATAAAGCTTGTCTGTGGAAGGAAGCATGAAGTGCTCCAAAATCTCCTGGTAGACGACTACGTTGATCCTGGACTTAATGAAGCACAGTGGACCAACACCAGCAGATGACATGGCTCCCCAAATCAACACAGATGGTGGAAACTTCACACTGGATTTCAAGCATCTTGCAGTGTGTGTCTCTCCATTCTTCCTCTGGACTCTGGGTCCTTGGTTTCCAAATGAGATGCAAAAGTTGCTCTCATCAGAAAAGAGGACTTTGGACCACTGAGCAACAGACCAGTTCTTTTTGTCTTTAGCCCAGGTAAGATGCTTCTGACGTTGTTTGTTGTTCAGGAGCGGCTTGACAAGAGGAATACGACATTTGAAGCCCATGTCCAGGATCTGTCTGTGTGTGGTGGCTCTAGATGTACTGACTCCAGCCTCAGTCCACTCCTTGTGAAAGTCCCCAACAGTTTTGAATGGCCTTTTCCTGACAATCCTCTCCAGGCTGCGGTCATCCCTGCTGCTTGTGCACCTTTTTCTTCCACACTTTTCCCTTCCACATAACTTTCTATTAATGTGCTTTGATACAGCACTTTGGGAACATCCAACTTCTTTTGTAATTACCTTTTGAGGCTTTCCCTCCTTATGGAGGGTGTCAATGATGGTTTTCTGCACAACTCTCAGGTCAGCAGTCTTTCCCATGATTGTGATTCCTACTGAACCAGACTGAGAGACCATTTAAAGGCTCAGGAACCCTTTGCAGGTGTTATGGCTTAATTAGCTGATTAGAGTGGGACACTTTGAGCCTAGAATATTGAACCTTTTCACAATATTCTAATTTTCTGAGATTGTGAATTTGGGGTTTTCATGAGCTGTAAGCCATAATCATCAAAATTATGACAAATCAAGGCTTGAACTATCTCACTTTGCATGTAATGAGTCTATCTCATATATTAGTTTCACCTTTTAAGTTCCATTACTGAAATAAATGAACTTTTGCACGATATTCTAATTTTTCGAGTTTCACCTGTATAGTTTGGGCATACGCTGTGGTGGCATCTACCGGTAACTGTTGGTACGCCTGGGCCAGGTCAAGTTTGGCAAAAATTTTGCCTTTGCTGAATGAATGCAACAGATGCTGAACCACTGGCACGGGATATGCGCTCTATTGCAATGCTTTGTTAATTGTACATTTATAATCAGCGCACATGTGCACAGACCCATCTGGCTTAATTGGCATGACAATTGGGGTCTCCCACCTGGCGTGATCGATTGGCTCCAAAATTGCCTGTGCAATTAGCTTGTCTAGTTGCTCATCTATTTTGGGCCTGAGAGCAAAAGGGACTCGCCACAGTTTTAGTCAGACAGGGGTAACATGGGGGTCTAGGCTAAATGAAATAGGGGTCCCCTTGTACTTGCCTAGAGTCCTGTCGAAGACATCACTGAATTCTTGTATTATGTCCTCGATGGTGTCCTGGTGGAGATGATGGATGCCCATTATACCCAAGCCTAGGGCATTGAACCATTCTACCCCGAGTAGGCTGGGTAGGTCTTAGTCCACTATTGTGAGTTGTAGGGGTCCCTTGAATTTCTTGAAGCTTATTTCAAAGAGTCCGCTCCCGATCACTGGTATGTGTTTCTCTTGGTAGTCCTTCAGCAGTGTTTTTTGTGGTTTTAATTTCTGCCTGGTGATTCCCGGGATCACTTTCTTGATCGTCGTCCAGGACACAATGGACATATAGGAACCTATGTCCACCTCCATGTTACATGGGGTTCCCTCTATTTCCACGGTGATGTGAAATTTTCTGGACTTATATGCATCGGAGTGCCCTACTATTGTCTGATGTATTTCTCTCACTTCAGCCGGCCGGTCTTCACACCACTTGTATTTTGAAAATGGAGCCTTCTGGAATCCTGGTTGTTGGCCACATGGTGGCGACTGCACTGTGTTTTGCCTCTGTTAGCAGTTCACTGGCTGGCTGACTTGGCAGGCTTCAGCTATGTGTCCCTTGCAATCACATTGGCGGCAAATAGTTTCTTTGAATCTACAAGCCGCCCTGAGACAGTTCCCTCCGCATCCAGCACAGTTCTGGAATCTTTGTCCTGCTTCTGTCATGCCGGCCTTCCATTCCGACCTTATTCAGTAGATATCCTCATCCTCTTCGGAACTCTCACCCCCGTCTGTAGCCTCTTGATAGCCCGGCATTTCCTCCCTCGAGGAATGGACGCTGGTTGCCTTCAGAATGGAGGCGGCGGATTTATCTGATGTCTCAGCCACTTTGACTTCTTTTTTTTTTGAAAAGTTTTTCAGTTTTATTTCTTATACACATAATATAAAATGTACATTTTCTTATACATAATTAATCCTACATATACATGTTTTCCTTAAAGAAAGCATTAAAATAAGGCATTTTAATTACATTCGGAGTTACTCTTCTACCCTTTCTTCCCTCATTATGCAACAAACCTTCTTCTTCTTCTCCTCTTTCCCTTCCCTCCCTCCTCTCCTCTCCTACTTCCCCTTCCTTTCCCCCACTCCTCTCTTCTTTTCCCCCTACTCACTTTCTCTCCTACTCCTATCCCCTACCCTTCCTTCCTCTCCTTTTCCCTTTCTTCCATTCCTCTCCCTCCCTCTCCTCTTCCTACCCTCTACTCCTCTCTCCTTTCTATCTTCTTTGCTGTGGAATATTCTCCTTGTTTGGTATCTGAACAACTCCTGTATTCTAATAGCATATATTTTCTTTCAATTTCTTTTCAGATTTATTCTATCAGTATTATCATCATAATTGTACACTTATTCTTATTATCTTCTTTCTTTCCCCCCTCCCATCCCCCTTTTTCATTTACTCTGGTGTCATCTGGGTTTCTATTTCTTTTTTATCCTCTCCCTTGTTTAACTTTCTATTATCTAAATCATTTATCTGTCCTCCTATCTTCATATTTCTTTTCTAACCATATATAAAATCTTCCCCATGTCTTGAAATACACTGATTCCTCTTTATCTCTTATTCTTAAAGTTAATCTATTCATTTCCGCACAGTCTAAAATCTTTTTTATTACTTCACCTTCTGACAGAATTTTTTCTGTCTTCCAATTTAGTACAAACACAATTCTTGCTGCTGTTATTATATGTATAGTTAAATACACATCTTCTTTACTATATCTGTCTGGGAAAATACCCAATAAAAAAACCACTGGTTTTAATTCTATAGATTTATGTAATATTTCTTCCAACCATTTCTGTATTCTAGACCAATAATTTTTTGCTTCTAAACATGACCACCACATATGATAGCATGATTCCCAGCAAATGCAAACATTTCCAACATTTGGCTGATTTATCCTTAAACATCTTTGCTAAACTTTCTGGTGGCATATGCCACCTGTAAAACATTTTATATAGATTTTCTTTATATGCAGTTGCCATTGTCAATTTATAATTCCTTTCCCATAGTTGTTGCCATTTCTCTAATTCTATTGCATATCCAAAATTTTTCGCCCATGTTATCATTGCCTCTTTTACCTCTTCATCTTCCAATCTAATTTGCAACAAATAATTATATAGACTTTTAATCATTTGTTCATCCTTCCCAATCATTATTTGATCCAACTCTGATTTCCCCAAATTAAAACCATATTGCTTGAAGTCTTTATCATATCTTGATTGTATCTGCAGCCGTATATACCAGTCAGTCTCAATCCCTTGTTTTTCTAAGTCTTGTTTCTGTTTTAATTCTCCCTTCTCTGTTAACATGTCTTTATATTTTACAAACTTGTCCATGTTAATCATATTTGGTCAATGCTTCTATTGTTGAAAGCCACATTGGTACTTCCATATAATGTTTTTCTTTTAGTCCTTCCCATACTACCAACAAGCCATTCCTTACACAATGTCTCTGGAAATATCCGTGAATCCAATTTTTACCATACCATAAGAAAGCATGCCATCGTAGTTGTAGGTCATGTCCTTCCAAAGTCAATAGTCTTGTATTTCTCAATAAAATCCATTTTTTAATCCAAGTTAACATAGAATGTTTTCGGGAGCAGGAACCGGAAGTTGATGTTGCTGTGAAACGGACGTGCGATTTTGGGGCTCCAGAATCGCTGCCGATAGCCCTGCTGCTAGACGGTCCATCCAGGACCCCACAGTCTAGGTTTGACTGTGGTAGTGGAGGGCACCTTCTGTTGATCTTAGGGACATCGCAAAGTCCCTGATTGATCAAGAAAAGCCCTTTTTCCAGCAGCAGGGAAAGAGCCATAGCAGCTGCCAAGGCTGGGACAGCTTCGGAGGAAGAAAGAGGAATGACAGCTACTGTCATTAACTAAATGACAGTAAACTAAAGAAAGTTAAGCGGCAAACTTTACTTTGGAATAGACTATTGGAAACCTGATTGCTGATTGAAAGGATTTTAAATTAATTGCTTTTGAAGACCGAGACTGGACTGAAAGAGAAAGAGAGGAAGATATTGTTTTCTGGGACTGTGCTTTACTTAAAGGAAAATTTTAGCCTGATTTGGGATTGATTTATTATGAAGCCATTTTTTTTATTTTTTAACTTTTCCTTCTTTTTTGCTCTTTTTTTTCTCTAAGTAACTTTTAAATAAAGATTTGGATTTTTAATGTAGGAAAGCTAAGAGAGTGAAAGTACTGCCATCTGCAGGGGAAAAGAAAAGAAGAGAAGTGTCAAAGTTTCAGTTTCATCCTCGAAATAAGTTAATTTCCAAGCAGCAAACTTTAGGAAATATTCTCTTTATTGAGCGATGCATCCGTGCCCGACAACCATGCAGACAGTACTGGCCCCTCCATCCAAAACCCCTCCTATTCCTTTCTCATTCACTGCTCCCCATTGGCTGTCTTCCAGATCACTCTCTCTTATCTGTCTCTTCAGCACACAGGAATGTCACCCCTCCCATACATCTCCCAGGAGACTGAATTCACCGAAAGCTTTTCTAGGTGAAATGTCAAACTTTTTTCCTCATTGCTTCTATGTCAATATTGGAACACTGACATCCGGCCCCTCTCCCTTCATTCTGATCTGTCCCCCCCTACAGAGACCCACAAAAACACAGCCAGTCGAGGGTTAAGAAGCACTTGGCACACTCCACAATTCTTATCTCAAACTTGGCAGCGATATGCACACCGTCTGCCAAGGGCTTTAATAGTTCACAAAAAGAAAATCACCTACGTAGCTTTGCCAAAATCCGTTCTTTTAGCTCCAAAGACTACTAGATTGCGTTTTTGTTCGTCACAGCGATCATGAACCACCCTCCTGTCTTATATAGGCTCTGGGTGTGGTCCAGTGACTCATTGATCCTGTGACTCCAGTCCAGTGACTCAGGTCTATTCCCTCATGTGTCTCCGCAGCTGCTGTAAGCGTTTATCTCGCCTTCTTTGGCGTGCGTCCAGGAATGACGTCTCTCCCTCACTCTCATCTGAGACACCTGTTTCCCCACTACTTGGCTCTCTTTCAGCTGGCACCTGAGACGGTGCCAGAGGGGTGGGGGGACTGGGAGATCTGGCTGGCTCCTCTTCCTCCTGCTCAGAGCTTCCTTCCTCCAATGGGATAGGCTCAGAGGACGGGGCCACAACACATTCTCTCAGTGAGGCCTGTGCAAGAGAAACAACAGGGTTAGTGCTGTCACCCCATCTGAGGAGGTGTTCCACCCCCTCCCGCCTTGCCCGGGTGATCTGCATGGAACTTAGCTATGAGCCGGTCAGCTTGGATTTTGGTGCTCTTCACCCAAGAAGCTTCTGACAAAGGGTAACCCTTCCACTTAACTAAGTATTGGAGGCGGCCTCTGTGCCACCTCGAATTGAGAATTCGCTGTACTTCATAGTGAGTTTGGCCCCCAATGATCAAGGGCCCTGGGGGATCACGTGGCACCGGCCTTAAAGTTGACCCCACCACAGGCTTCAGAAGACTACTGTGAAAAACGGGGTGTATCTTTCCTAGTAAGCGGGGCAACTGCAATTGTACCGTGACCGAGTTGATTATTTTTACTATAGGAAATGGTCCTATGAATTTTGGGCCCAATTTCCTAGTCGGAAGCTTGAGTCTCAAATACTTGGTGGAGAGGTAGATCTTCTCTCCTACTCGGAATGGTCTTTGAGGGGCTCGGTGCTTATCTGCTTGCTTCTTATAAACTTGTGCCGCCTTGTCTAATGCCTTCTTGACGTTCTCCCAGGATTCTCTTAACATCGCCATCCAATCGTTCAAGCTGACTGAAGAAGGGGGTTCCCTGGGATACTCTGGCATGGGGACAAAATCCATACTGCTCACTACCTTGAATGGGGCTAGTCCTGTACTACTGTGGATAGTATTGTTGTACGCGACCTCAGCAAAAGATAGGAGGTCTGCCCAGTTCGACTGTTGGTAGTTTACGTAGCACCTCAAATACTGCTGTATCATAGCATTCAGTCTCTCCACCCCCCCGCCCCCCCAATTGGTGCTCGGGTGAAATGCTGAGCTGAGACCTTGGGATGATCCTATGGATCGTAGGAATTCTCTCCAAAATTTCACTGTGAACTGGACACCTCGGTCGGAGATGATTCTTCTGGGCACTCCATGCAGGCGGTAGATGTGTTTCACAAACAGCTTTGCCAATTGGCGGGCTGAGGGTAGCCCACTACAGGGTATGAAATGTGCCTGTTTGGAAAATAAGTCTATTACAGTCCAGATCACCGTGTTTCCGCCGCTCCTGGGTAGTTCGACTATGAAATCCATAGCAATCTCCTCCCATGGCCTTGATGGTTCAGCTACTGGCTGCAGCAATCCGGGGGGTCTTCCTGGTCGGGTTTTCATCGTGGCACAGATGGTACAACTTTTTACATAACTGTCTATGTCTTTTCTCATGTGTGGCCACCAAAACTGTCTCCGTGCTAAATGCAGAGTCTTTAGGAACCCAAAATGTCCCGCTGGCTTAACGTCGTGGCTCCTCTTAAGGACCAGGGTGCGTAGCGTCTCTGGGATGTAAAGTTTTGTTCCTTTCCAGGCTAGGTCATCCCTTTTTGTCAAGAGATGTTGATTGTCTCGGAACCAGGGGTCTGTCAATGTTTCTGACTTGAGCTTTGTCGTTAGGTCACTCGCTGGTTGGCCCTGCTGATCACGATGCTGCCGTCTCGTAGTTATCTGGCCCGCTTCTTGGGTAGAGGGGATGATGGCATTCACCACCTGCTCTCGTTCACTGTTGTATTGAGGCATTCGGGAGAGGGCGTCGGCCAGAAAGTTTTTCCCCCCTGGGATGTGCTTTAGCTCGAAGTTGAAACGATTGAAGTATTGGGCCCACCGGACCTGTCTGGGTGATAACTTCCTTGGAGTTTTGAGGGCCTCCAAATTTTTATGGTCAGTCCAAACTTCAAACGGTGTTTGGCTTCCTTCCAGCAGATGTCGCCACGTTAACAGCGCCCACCTCACTGCGAACGCTTCCTTTTCCCACGCTGCCCATCGTCTCTCTGTGTCAGTGAGTTTGCGGGATGTGTAGGCACAGGGTTGTAAGTTCCCTTGGCTGTTTTTTTGGAGTAGGACCGCCCCCACTGCCACGTCACTGGCATCGGCTTGGATGACGAAGGGTTGTTCGGGGTTGGGGTGCTTTAAGATCGGTTCTTTTGCAAACATTTCTTTCAGTGTCTCAAATGCGTGTTGGCAGGCTGGGTCCCACTGTAGAGGCTGTCCTGGGCGAGGTTTTGTTGCTGGGCTCCCTGTTTTCAGGAGGTCGGTTAGAGGTTTGGCAATTTTTGCAAAAGACGGGATAAATTGTCTGTAGAAGTTCGCGAACCCCAAGAAACTTTGCAGTTGTCTGCGGGTGCGTGGGGGTCGCCAGTCAAGGACTGATTGTACTTTGGCTGGGTCCATTTCTATCCCCTCATTGGACACTCGGTAGCCTAAGTAGTCTAGCTGTGACTGGTGGAACTCGCATTTCGACAGTTTGACATAAAGGTCCGCCTTCAGCAGTTTCTCAAGCACTTAGCGGACGAGGGGTATGTGTTCGTCAATGGTTTCCGTGTAAATGAGAATGTCATCCAGGTAGACGAGGACCCCCTTGTAAAGGTGGTCATGAAGCACCTCATTTATAAGTTGCATGAATACCGCCGGGGCTCCCTGTAGTCCAAAAGGCATTACCTTAAATTGGAAGCTTCCTAAGGGGCAGTTGAATGCTGTCTTCCACTCGTCTCCTTCCTTGATGCGTATCCGGTAGTAGGCTTTGCGGAGCTCTAGTTTGGTGAAAACCTTTCCTTTGGCCAGGTGGGCTAAAATGTCTTTCATGAGAGGAAGGGGATATAAATTGCATACGCAGACACCATTGACACCTCAAAAGTCAACTACTAAACGCATGGAGCCGTCTTTCTTCTCTCTGAAGAAGACTGGTGCCGCTATTCGGGGTTTGGCTGGCTCAATGAAACCCCTTTGTAGGTTAGTGTCTATGTATTTTCGCATTTCTTGCATTTCCCGGGGTGTCATAGCATACAACTTAGGTTTAGGTAGTTTTGCCCCAGGGATGATTTCGATGGCGCAATCGGTCTCGCGGTGGGGTGGTAGAACATTACACTCGGTCTCGCTAAATACTTCTGCAAGGTCTTGATATTCTTTTGGGATCTGCTTTGTGTCATGGGGGCTGTCAGATGAGGCCGTCAGTTGTTTAGCTGTACTCTTGATCAGGGACGCTGGGGTTGAGGGCATCTTTTGTCCTCCTGGTGGGAGGGGCTGGGGCCTCTGTGTGGGAGGCGTCCTCTCTGGCTGGGGCGGCAGGGGGTGAGGCCCCCTTGCTATTCTCAGTCTGCGGGTCCCCTCCTGCCACCAGATAGTTGGGCCCCACTTGTCAAGCCAGGAGAGTCCCAGTATGACTGGGTTAGTCATCTTGGGGGCTATTATAAAACGAATCATCTCCCAGTGATCTGCTAGCTCCAGTTTCACTGGCTCGGTTAAATGTGTGGCCTGCGCCCCCCCTACTAAAGATCCGTCAACTTGCTCAAATCGGATCGGGTGGCTGAGTTTTTTTGCTCGTATTCCCAATTTTTGGACCGTGGGTAAGTTGATCAGGCACCTCGTGCAGCCTGAATCTATTAGGGCTTGGAAAACCCCTTGGGTCCCTGTTTTTGGGGCCGTTAGACGTACAGGGAATAGAAAAGGGTGGATGGGTCCACTCACCATTGGGTCGTCTTCTCCATCGTCATTGCTGTCATACAGTTCGGGTGGCTGATTCGCATCATCTGGGTTCTCCCTTGCTTCGGTCAAGTGGGCAAAGACTTCTGAACTGGGGGGGCCCTTCATGGTGTATTGGTGGCGTGCCTGGGTCCTCGTTCTGGCCGTGACTTGCCTGTTGGCTCTGGTCTCGGTCCCAGGGTTCCACACATCGCTGCCAAATGGCCAACTCCTCCACATCTGTAGCATCTCAGCAGGCTCTGGGTGGCGGGTGGTCTCTGGGTGGCCCGTGGTGCTGAAGTTCCTCGTCTGGTATATGGTTCCTGGTCCAGTTGGGCTTTCTCCTTTGCCTGTGGTTGCTTTAGCATGTCATTGGCCCTTAGCCCTCTCTCGACTTGTGTCGCTATCTGGAACCAGTCAGTGAGTCGGTTCGGAATATCACGATAAGCGGTCACTTGGGCGATTTGTTTATCTAAGCTCGTTCTAAAGAAGTACACGAGCAGTCGTTCTGGCAAAGGAGGTAGAGTCCCAACAACTCTCCTGAACTCACAAATGTGCTCTTGGATGGGCTTTCCCCTCTGCATTAGGTTTCTAAGCTCATCTTCTACATAGGGGTCTTCCCCTGTTTCTTCAAAACGGGCTCACAGCGGTTGTAAGAAGCCATCTGCATCTTGTTGTTGGGCGGCCCTGTTTTTGTACAGGGCCCCTGAACAGCTCCTAGCCTCTCCCTCTAGGCCTTCTGCGATGGCACTGACTAGGGCCCTGGGGAACGGATAAAGGTGTGCGTAGCGCTCGACGTAAATCTCCGCCACATCGAGGAATTGCGCTAGCTGGTCTGGATTCCCATCAAATTTCCCTCTAAACCGGGGTGGCTCCGCCCTCGGCGGCCCCTCCTCCCATTGTGGGCCTCTCTCAGCCTGCCCATAATGTTGTTGGAATTCTTCATCATCTCTCCTTCGGGGGCGGGGGGGTGATGCCCTACGCAGGCTGATGGGCTTGCTGGGGGGAGGGGGAATCCATGGATGCCTGCCGGGGCTATCTCTTCTTCTGGTGTGGGAGGGGGGAGGACTGCGCTCCTGTTTATGGTGACTCAGTTCAGTGGGCTAGGCTGGCCTCCCCCTCTCCTTGGGCCTGCAGGACGGCTCCTCCCCCAGTCGGACAGCACGGTCAAAATCTTCCTTTAACTTATCTATGGAGCTTTCGAGTGGCTGTTTTGAAGCTTTCGGCTGTCTGGCCTGCTGCCAGTCCCACATCCAATCCACCCTCGCTAATTCACTTAGAGGCTTGCTCTTACCTTTCCCACCTGGAAAAGGGAATTCCATTTCTGCCGACTTTGGCAAAACCCACAAAGGTTCTTTTTTCTTCTTCTCGGCTGGCAGCTTTGCTGGAGGAGGGAGGGGTTGAGCCCCCTTTGCATCCACGTTTGCTTCTAGTGCAGATGCCTGAAGTAAACTTTCAGTGGAGAGTTGGCTTTCAGCCATGGTTTCCGGGCTCTCTCTCCACTGTGTCCAGACTTCTGGCAAAGAACCAGAGCTCTGGAGGCTGGCCAGATTGGCTCGGCGAGGGAAAGGGAAAAAAAAAAAGAGTACTGTTTGTCTGTCAAAGTTTCGGTTTCATCCTCGAAATAAGTTAATTTCCAAGCAGCAAACTTTAGGAAATATTCTCTTTATTGAGTGATGCATCCGTGCCTGACAACCATGCAGACAGTACTGGCCCCTCCATCCAAAACCCCTCCTATTCCATTCTCATTCACTGCTCCCCATTGGCTGTCTTCCAGATCACTCTCTCTTATCTGTCTCTTCAGCACACAGGAATGTCACCCCTCCCATACATCTCCCAGGAGACTGAATTCACCGATAGCTTTTCTAGGTGAAATGTCAAACTTTTTTCCTCATTGCTTCTATGTCAGTATTGGAACACTGAGAAGAAGAAACTTGGTTGCAATGTGTATCTAGGCAGAAAGCTGAAGGATACATTGTAGCCAAAATAATAACAGAGTGGCTCTGAGCTTTAGCTTGTTTAGCACAAGTGAAGAGAACATCTGAGATAGTATTTATCTGCATTGTTGACTCAGGTGTTCTTGGTGGCTTTGAAGTAGAACCCGTGGAAAAGTGTGGAAGGGAATCCTTCTCTGTAAGATCATCATCATCATTATTATTATTATTATTATTATTATTATTATTATTATTATTTCTGGGTAGTCATTGTTATTTTCTCTCTGTGAGGCCTCTATGAGAGAGAACTCTCTGTATGCTTTCTGGATATAAATATCAGTGAAAGATTGTCTTTATTTTAAGACTTTTTAAGAATTGAATTGGATTAAGGCATTTAAGAACCGGAAGTTCTTTTCTTTTTTCTTCTTTACCCTTCTGAGTTTTTCTTTTCTTTTTCTTTTTCTTTTTCCTATATTGCTTTCTATTGTGGATTTTTTATTTTGGAAATTCTAGTTCGATTAGGATCTAGAAGAACCTGAAGATTTGGTTTTTTCTTTTCTTTTTCTTTTTTCATATTTGATTTTTCGCTTTTTTGGCTTTTCTTTTTTTTTTCTTACCTTCTTCCCTTTTTTTGGTCTCCCTCTTTGCTTGGTTTTTTCCTTTTTTCCTTTTTTGGCTTTTGACCTTTACACCAGTGGATTACAATAAAATGAGTAAAAAAGCTGCAACAGTGGGAGCTACAACCACACCTTCAGCATCTCCATCTGGAGGACAACGTACGATCCAGGCAATGCTTCAACAAGAGAAAGAGAAAGAGAAAGAGAAAGAGAAAGAGAAAGAGAAAGAGAAAGAGAAAGAGAAAGAGAAAGAGAAAGAGAAAGAGAAAGAGAAAGAAGCATTGCTACAAGCAATTTTGAGTACAGTTCAAAGGATGGAACAACAATTACTTAAGTCAGATGAGAATGTCCAAAGGATGGAACAACAACTAATAAAGACAGATTAAAAAGTGGTCAGTATTCAACAGGCAATGTCAAAATTTGAAGGAAGACTGCAAGAGTTGGAGAAGAAGGATGACGAACAGGGGGAGGGGGGGAATGAAAGATTTTGATAATAGATTGAAAGAGATAGAAAGCGAAAGGAGTGGGGTAGTGGAACTTGAAATGGATAAAGTGGAATTCTATCTTAGATTTCAAAATGTGCAGGAAGAGAAAGGAGAAAACCTTGCGGACGTCATGATCCCTATGTTTGATGATGCTTTGGAAATACCCAGAGAGGAGATGACATATGGGGTGGATGAGATTTATCGAGTTGACACTAAAAACACTGTTAGGATATGATTTGAGCCTAACAGATTGTCCAGGCAATATATGTGTTCTGTGACTTTATCTAGTAATTACTTTATCTAGTAATTTTATCTAGTAAAATTAGCCAGATGTTGAAGCGTTATGGCATGGAGCTTGTTGTGGCCCCGTCCTCTGAGCCTATCCCATTGGAGGAAGGAAGCTCTGAGCAGGAGGAAGAGGAGCCAGCCAGATCTCCCAGCCCCCCCCCTCTGGCACCGTCTCAGGTGCCAGCTGAAAGAGAGCCAAGTAGTGGGGAAACAGGTGTCTCAGATGAGAGTGAGGGAGAGACGTCATTCCTGGACGCACGCCAAAGAAGGCGAGATAAACGCTTACAGCAGCTGCGGAGACGCATGAGGGAATAGACTTGAGTCACTGGACTGGAGTCACAGGATCAATGAGTCACTGGACCACACCCAGAGCCTATATAAGACAGGAGGGTGGTTCATGATCGCTGTGACGAACAAAAACGCAATCTAGTAGTCTTTGGAGCTAAAAGAACGGATTTTGGCAAAGCTACGTAGGTGATTTTCTTTTTGTGAACTATTAAAGCCCTTGGCAGACGGTGTGCATATCGCTGCCAAGTTTGAGATAAGAACTGTGGAGTGTGCCAAGTGCTTCTTAACCCTCGACTGGCTGTGTTTTTGTGGGTCTCTGTAGGTGGGGACAGATCATAGCTATATAAGCCAGCCAAGACACCTATGGCACAGGATTTTCAACAGGAAGAAATCCAAAGTCCTAAATTCAGTAAGGAGAGCTACCAGTCTCTTGTAGGTAGTCTATCTTATATCAGCAATTGGTCGAGACCTGATATATCATTCGGAGTAAACCAATTAGCAAGGTATAATGCAGAGCCAACTGATAGGCATTGGCAGGCCGCAAAGCATATACTAAGATATCTAAAAATGACGATGCATTATGCATTGTATCTAGAACCTAACCAAGTTTTAGTACTGAGCGCATATGCTGATGCCAGTTTCGCTACTGATGTGACCACTAGAAAGTCTACATCGGGTATAGCTATAATGTTAGGCAATTGTTTGATTGGCTGGAAATCAATTCGTCAAAAACATATTAGTCTATCTACAATGGAGGCAGAAGTTTCATATCTGTCACTGGTATGCACTGATCTGATTTATTACAAACAACTAATGATGGATATTGGTTTAAAGATGGATTATCCAATTGTAATACATGAGGACAACCAAGCTGCTATAAACATGGCAACTAATTTAGCACTGAAAACAAGATCCAAGTATACTGACATTTGGTATCTGAATGTTCGCCAAAGTATCCAAAGCAACATGGTTAAACTGGAATATTGCATGTCGGAAGACAATATTGCTGATAATTTTACCAAAGCTCAAGGTGCTGTCAAACATAAAGCGTGTTGTGAAAGCTATGGATTGAGGATCTAAACTGTATATATTGTTTCTAAACTGTATATATTGGCCTGTCCAAAGGGGAGCATGTTAGGATATGATTTGAGCCTAACAGATTGTCCAGGCAATATATGTGTTCTGTGACTTTAAGTTTTAATGCTGCATCATGCTATAATGCTGAGTCATGCTATAATTAGTTGTAAATGTATTTAAGAAAGGTACTGTAATGTATTCAGTGGATGATAAGCTGCCATTGTGCGTGTGTGGGTGGATCTGCTACCATCCGGGTTTGTGAACCAGAGTGAACCAACTACCTTTTGTGTGGTAAGAAGCTTTTTGGATTTAACCGGTAAAGACTTGGACTGTTTAGAAGACTATGAGATTGTTTATTTTCCACTATAAAGAAAACTTTTGATAATCCAGTTTGCACGTCTCTTATTTTCATTGCTCTCAGCAACGTTTCTCTGTGCACTATACTCTGCTGGTTGCTAATACAACAACAATATCCTTAACATACACCATGCATAATAAATTACCAAGAGAAGTCCACATAAGATTTACTAAAAAATCAATTAAAGCACAAATCCTTCAGGTGGAGAGAGAAAAAACATTGAAATTTAAGGAGAAAGAAGTGGTGGTTCTGAAACAAATACCAAGGAAAGTGAGAGATATTAGAAAAGAGTATAAATTCCTGACCAAGATACTAATTCAAAAGGGTGTTAATTTCAGATGGCTGATACCAGAAGGATTGATTTTAACATGGCAGCTTCAAAGATACAGACTAGATACAATTGACAAAGTGAGAGCTTTCTATGAAGACTTTTTAAAGGAAAAGGAAGTGGCAATGGAAACAGAAACACAAACTGTACTGATGTCTACAAAACCTATAGAAGAGGAAACGGTAATGATTGATCCAATGGAGGGCGCTGTTGGCAGGACTGTGGAATTTAAAGAGCAACAGGAAGTAAAATCAACTAGAGCAACAAAACCTATATATAAAATATGAATATGGATGTAACGAAATTAATCTCAATAAATATAAATGGACTTAATTCTGCTGTGAAAAGAAGAAAGGTTTTTCATAAATTAGAGAAATTCAAATGTGATATAATTTGTTTGCAGGAAGTTCATATTAAAAAGCAACACAAACACTTATTGGTACAACCTAAACTTGGAAGAATTTTTTCATCATTATCCCAAAATAAAAAGAGAGGCGTTGTTCTATATATTAAAAATTCAATAAAAGCGGAACAAATATATGCAGATCCAGAGGGCAGAGTTTTGATGGTGGAGATAAGTGATAATAACATGAAGATACTCTTCATGTTGGCAATATACACGCCAAATAATAACCAAAGCGATTTTTATCAAAATTTACATATGAAAATAATTGAAATGGACTATGATAATATATGTATGATGGGAGACTTTAATGGAATAGTAGATGAAAAACTGGATTATAAAACAACAAAAACAGGAGGATATAATAGAAAAACACTGCTGAACCCTTTCTTTAAAATGATAGAGGAAATAAATTTGAAAGCTATATGGAGACTTAGAAATGGGAAGAATAGACAATACACTTTTTACACAAACAGACATTCATCTTGGTCCAGGTTAGATATGATATGGACAACAATGGACTTGACTTTGAAAATAGAGCAGGCGGAAATAGATACTAATTTGTGGGCTGATCATAATCCAGTGATAATAACCTGGAAAAGCCAAAAAAGAAAAGCCAGATGGACCTTGAACAATACAATTTTAAAAGAAAAAGAATTTGTACAGAAAATGCAAAGAAAGCTGGGATTTTTCTTTAAGGAGAATAAAAAGGAGGACACATTGATACAAAACTGTTGGGATACAATGAAGGCTTATGCTAGAGATATAATAATAGATTAAACAAAGAAAAGGAATGCGAAAAAAAGACAAACTTTTATAATATTAAAGGATGAATATAAGAGATTTGAAAAGGAACTCCAGAAAGATCCAGATAAGAAAAATGTCAAAATGAAAATGGATATGTTGAAACATAAAATGGACTTAATGGAGAAGGAAGAGCTAGCCCCAAAAATAAGAAGTGCTAAACAGAACTATTTTGAAAATGCGAATAAACCAGGAAGATGGTTAGCATATAAATTGAAAAAAGAAAGGGAATTAAAAAAAAAATAAAGCAATTGACTGATGACCAAGGACAACGTAAATTTGGAAATAAAGAGATAGGAAAAATAATACAAGAATATTATAGACAACTTTATAAAAGAGAGTTGGTCGAAGATGGGAAAGTCAAAACATATTTACAAAATGCAAAATTACTTTTGATTTCCAAGGTCACTGAAGAAATGCTAGATGGGCATATAACAATGATGGAATTAATAGAAGCACTCAAGAAAAAAAAATGGAAAGACACCATGACCAGACGGTTTGCCTGTGGAATATTATAGGACATTACAAGAATCTTTATGCCTTCCGCTTTTGGATGTTATGAATGATGTAATGATAAACAAAACAATACCCCAATCATGGACTGAGGCCTATATCACACTGATTCATAAAGAAGACACAGACCCACAACAAATTAAAAATTATAGGCCTATATCCCTGCCAAACTCAGACTATAAAAGTTTTGCCTCAATACTGGCAGAAAGACTTAAGAGATATTTGAATAATTTTATACATTCAGATCAAAATGGATTTCTTCCAAAAAGACAAATTAGAGACAATATAAGAATAATTTTGAACACGCTAGAATATTATGAAGCACATCCCGAAAAACAAATGGGTTTGATATTTCTAGATGCACAAAAAGCATTTGACAATGTGAATTGGTGATTTATGATACTACAAATGGAAGAGATGGGCTTCGGAAGAAAATTTATCCAGGCAATTGAAGCTATATATTCGTAACAGACAGCAAAGGTAATGATTAATGAAGAATTGACTGATTATATTGAAATAGAAAAAGGCACACGACAAGGATGTCCTTTATCCCCATTGCTGTTTATATTGACTTTGGAAGTGCTGAATAGAAATGTTAGAGAAGAAAAAGAGATAAAAGGAATGAAAATTAGAAAAGAAGAATATAAATTACAAGCCTTTTGTTACAGGTAAATGTTCTCCCTGGACACACTCCACAGTGTATGCTGGCAAGTCAAGGGTTAATCAGTCTAAACAAACCTAATCCCTCCTATCTCCCCCTCCCATTACCTGTAACTCCGCCTCCTGGGTATTTAAGGTCTCCTCCTGTTGTTACCACCATTGTTCCTGATGATACCTGTAATGAAACAGACATGGATCAATAAAGAACTGTTTATGATAATTAAACCAGTGAGTCTTCGTATGTTATTGGGCCCCAAATCGATCCAAGTTAACAAATTGGTAGCAGTCGATGGTTGGGCAACCCAATAACCAGAAGACATGCCAAAAAGACCGCAAACGAGATCAGAGACCAAAAGGCGGGAAAAACAACAAAACCCAATTGAAGACATGGCAACGCCAATAACTTCGGAAGAAGAAAAAGAAAACAGCCCCGAAGACTATTCATCGGATGATGAACAGGGGCAAAAAGACTGAACGAAGAAAAATTCCAGCAAAAGGACACCAGCAGACTCAGGAGAGAAATGATGAGCCTGCTAGAAACCCCTGCAACGGACGAAGACCTCCTAGCCAGCATCAGCTACCTCATCCAAAGCCGGGACGAGGCCAGAAAGACCCAAGGACGAAAAACGAGACAACCGGACACAAGCCCAGTAAGAAAACCCCCCCAGAACAGTTACAATTCAAAGGCAGAGGGGGGAATTCCCATGCAAAACCTGAACTGGTGGCCATCTTTGAACACGTGGCCAAAAAAGATGGCCGACCTCCAAAAAACTAAATCTAAATATGCAAATTCACTAGCCAATGAGATGCCCGAACCCCAAAAACTACAAAATAATAGTGACTCCTCAGAAGAAAGTGAGGAATCACCCCCCGAGGACACCCCAGTGATCAGGCGGTGGAAGAAGCGATAAAAACGCTCACTGCCGCTTTCGGGCCAAAAATGAAAATTTTAAGGGGGTTTCCGAAAAACGCTAAAAAACCCAAAGGGGAAAAGAGAAGACCCCCCAACTACTCACCGAGGGACGCGGACGCCGCTGAGGACCCACCGACGCCGCAGCGCCCCCGGTTGCGGTACGCCACCCCACTCCCAAGCCGCGCCTACCGGAAAGAACGGAATGGAGGGAATACTCACCGCCGCCGCCGCAGAGGGAAGCCAGGAGCCGTCCAGCGGAGAGGACAGCCTTCCCAGACCGCCGCTGGACATCTGGAGCCGGAGCAGAGGCCTACCCATCCTGGAGAGACAGCCAAGCCGGAGCGGAGACGGAGAGAACCTTCCTCGACGAAGTCCCAGCCGAAATGAACGCCGCGCATGCACAGAAGCTCCTGTGGATCAAGAAAGAAAAAAAAATGCAAGGAGGGACTTTTAAACTACCTACCAGCGTTCCTGAACCACTCTGCTATTTTCAACATGTCAAGCACCATGGACAGCAACACCCACCTGTGAGTAACACACAAAATAACACAGGAAACTTACCAAATGGGTTCCCTATATTAAAAATGGAAGGTTCAAATTTAATGGAGTGGTATCAGCAGCTCCAAGTCTTATTTCTAAAAGAAAATATGATGTTTTTTATCACTGACCCTCCTGATAGACCATGTGTCAGCTTCTCAGTGCTGACATAGTAAAGAGGGGGTTAAATTCCTGTGAGATTATTAAGAGAGAGTGCCGTAGAGTGATTTAGATAACTCCTTCCAATAGGATAAGGAAGCAAGCCAGGAAAGGGAGGGATGATGGAGCAGAGGTCATTTCCTGGCTGCATATGAGTCCGTGAAGACGTTCTAACAAATAAAAGGTTTTTTTTCTTTATTATCAAAATGTGAGAGGCATCTAATTTCGTTCAGACAACTCTAGCGTGACAGACAGCCAGGAAAATTATCTTCCTGTTTTTTAAAACAAAAAGAAATGCTCTCTTCAAAAGCTTTTCTTCTAAAAATATTTATGCATTCCTAAGCTACTGCCGATGTTGGCAGACCTTCAGATGTCTCCGTGGGTAAACAACCCTTATCAGAGGCCATGGAAGAAACAATCTCCACCGGAGGTTTGCCTCAGAAAAGGAAAAAATTATGATGCCTTTTGCTGGACTCCAATCAAGTGGCAGGTAAGGGGGGGAGGTTCTATGGCTCTCCAAACGGCAGCATAGCCCCCCCCCCACACACACACACAAGAAAAGAAAAAAAAAGATGAGAGAAGAAAGC
The DNA here is from genome assembly GCA_038048745.1 of Coluber constrictor foxii. Classification (NCBI taxonomy): domain Eukaryota; kingdom Metazoa; phylum Chordata; class Lepidosauria; order Squamata; family Colubridae; genus Coluber; species Coluber constrictor. The sequence continues at coordinate 41,697,638 of CM075966.1, read as the reverse complement.
TCCAAAATGCACACAGGGCTTCCCTCCCTGCTCAGCAAGCAACCCAGCCCAGCCACGGCATCACTCCCCTGCACCCAAATGGGAGATGATGAAGAAGCCCAAAGGCACTGTGGGCAGGCTCACAGACCCCCGCAATGGGAGGAGAGGCCACTAAGGGTGGAACCACCCCGATACAGAGGGAAATTTGATGGGGATCCGGACCTGCTAGCTCAATTTCTCGATGCAGCTGAGATTTACATCGAGCGCTATGCACACCTTTACCCTTTCCCCAGGGCCCTGGTCAGTGCCATCGCAGAAGGTCTGGAGGGAGAAGCAAGGAGCTGGTCAGCAGCCCAGTACAAATACAGGGCCCCCCAACTGCAAGATGCAGATGGTTTCTTACAACTGCTGCGAGCCCGTTTCGAAGAAACAGGGGACAATCCCTATGTAGAAGATGAGCTCAGGCACCTAATGCAGAGGGGGAAGCCTGTCCAAGAACATATCCGTGAGTTCAGGAAAGTTGTTGGGACTTTACCTCCTTTGCCTGAACGACTGCTAGTATACTTCTTTAGAACAAGCTTAGATAAGCAAATCGCCCAAGTGACTGCTTATCGAGATATTCCGAACCGACTGTCTGACTGGTTCCGGATAGTGACGCAAGTTGAGAGAGGGCTACGTGCCAACAACATGCTAAAACAACCACAGGCAAAAGAGAAAACCCAGCTGGACCAGGAACCGTCTATCAGACCAGAAACTACAGCATCACGGGCCACCCAGAGGCCATCCACCCCATGGAGTCCACTGAGGTGCTACAGGTGTGGGGGAGTTGGGCATTTGGCAGCAGCGTGTGGAACCCCGGGGCCAAAAACAGGGCCCCCGGCCAAGGTACGACTGGAACGAGGACCCGGGCACACCACCAAGGCACCATTAAGACTTTCCCCGACTGCAGAAGTTTTTGCCCATCTGACTGAAAATAGGGGGAGCTCCGACGATGTGAATCGACCCCCCGAACTGTATGAGGGCAATGATGATGGTGAAAACGACCCAATGGTGAGCGCACCCATCCACCCTTTTCTTTTCCCCATATGCCTAACAGCCCCAAAAACAGGTACCCAAGGGACTTTTCAAGCCTTAGTAGATTCGGGTTCCATGAGGTGCCTGATTAACCTACCCACAGTCCTAAAACTGGGGATCCGGGCTAAAAGGCTCAGCCACCCAATCCGTTTTCAGCAAGTTGATGGATCCCTACTAGGGGGGGGGGGCGGATGCCACACATTTGACCGAGCCGGTGAAGCTGGAGCTAGCAGATCACTGGGAAATGATTCAGTTCATAATAGCCCCCAAGATGACCAACCCAGTCATAATCGAAATCATCCCTGGTTCGAAACTACCAAAACCTAAATTGTACGCCATGACACCCCGTGAAATGCAAGAACTGCGAAAGTACATAGACAAGAACCTACAAAGGGGTTTTATCGAACCAGCCAAACCACGGGTAGCGGCACCAGTTTTCTTCAGGGAGAAGAAAGACGGCTCCATGCGTCTGGTGGTCGATTTTTGCGGGATAAACTGTGTCTCCATGCACAACTTATACCCCCTCCCCCTCATGAAAGACATGCTAGCTCACTTGGCCAAAGGGAAGGTTTTTACCAAACTAGACCTTCGTGAAGCCTACTACTGCATACGCATCAAGGAAGGAGATGTGTGGAAGACAGCATTTAATTGCCCCCTAGGAAGTTTTCAATTTAAAGTGATGCCTTTCGGACTACAGGGAGCACCGGCGGTGTTCATGCAACTGATAAATGAAGTTTTACATGATCACCTTTATAAGGGGGTCCTCGTCTACCTGGACGACATACTCATTTACACAGAAACCATAGACGAACACATACCCCTCGTCCGCCAGGTGCTCGAAAAACTGCTGAAAGCGAACCTCTATGTCAAACTATCGAAATGCGAGTTCCACCAGTCACGGCTAGACTACTTAGGTTACCGAGTGTCCAATGAGGGGATAGAAATGGACCCAGCCAAAGTACAATCGGTCCTTGACTGGCACCCCCCACGCACCCGCAGACAACTGCAAAGCTTCTTGGGGTTCGCGAACTTCTACAGACAATTTATCCCCTCTTTTGCAAAAATTGCCAAACCTCTAACCAACCTCTTAAAAACAGGGAGTCCAGCAACAAAACCTCGCCCAGGACAGCCTCTACAGTGGAGCCCGGCCTGCCTACAAGCCTTCGAAACACTAAAAGAAATGTTTGCAAAAGAACCAGTCTTGAAACATCCTGACCCCAACCAGTCTTTCGTCATCCAAACAGATGCCAGCGACGTGGCAGTGGGAGCAGTTCTACTCCAAAAGAACAGCCAAGGGAACCTTCAGCCCTGTGCTTACACTTCCCGCAAATTCACCGACACAGAGAGACGCTGGGCAGCATGGGAAAAGGAAGCGTTTGCAGTGAGGTGGGCGCTGTTGACCTGGCGACATCTGCTAGAAGGAAACCAGACACCGTTCGAGGTTTGGACTGACCATAAAAATCTGGAGGCCCTTAGGACCCCACGGAAATTATCACCCAGACAAGTCCGATGGGCCCAATACTTCAATCGGTTCAACTTCGAGCTGAAACACATCCCAGGGGGGAAGAATTTTCTGGCCGATGCCCTCTCCCGAATGCCCCAGTACAACAGTGAACGGGAGCAGGTGGTGAATGCCATCATCCCCTCGCCTCAAGGAGTGGGTCAAGTAACCACCAGACGCCAGCATCGCGACCAGCAGGGCCAACCAGCGGGTGACCTGATGACACGGCTCAAAACAGAGACATTGGCGGACCCCTGGTTCCGAGACAATCAGCATCTTTTGACAAGGAGGAACGACGTAGCATGGAAAGGGACGAAACTTTACGTCCCAGAAACTCTACGCACCCTAGTCCTCAAAAGGAGCCACGATGTTAGACCAGCAGGCCATTTCGGTTTTCTAAAGACTCTGCACTTAGTATGAAGACAATTTTGGTGGCCTCACATGAGGAAAGACGTGGACAGCTATGTGAAGAGCTGCACCATCTGTGCCACGATGAAAACCCGACCAGGAAAACCTCCTGGGTTACTGCAGCCAGTAGCTGAACCGACAAGACCATGGGAGGAGATTGCAATGGACTTTATAGTAGAGCTGCCGAAGAGTGGCGGAAACACAGTGATCTGGACCGTAATAGACTTATTCTCCAAACAGGCACATTTCATACCCTGTAGTGGGCTACCCTCAGCCCGCCAATTGTCCAAGCTGTTTGTGAAACACATCTACCGCTTGCATGGAGTACCCAGAAGAATCATCTCCGACCGAGGTGTCCAGTTCACAGTGAAATTTTGGAGGGAATTCCTACGATCCATAGGATCATCCCAAGGTCTCAGCTCAGCATTTCACCCGAGCACCAATGGCGGGGCGGAGAGACTGAATGCCATGATAGAGCAGTACTTGAGGTGCTATGTAGACTACCAACAGTCGAACTGGGCGGACCTCCTATCTTTTGCGGAGGTAGCGTACAACAATGCTGTCCACAGTAGTACAGGACTAACCCCATTCAAGGTAGTGAGCGGTATGGATTTTGTCCCCATGCCAGAATATCCCAGGGAACCCCCTTCTTCAGTCAGTTTGAACGATTGGATGGCGATGTTAAGAGAATCCTGGGAGAACGTCAAAAAGGCATTAGACAAGGCGGCACAGGCTTATAAGAAGCAAGCAGATAAGCACCGAGCCCCTCAAAGACCGTTCCGAGTAGGAGAGAAGGTCTACCTCTCCACCAAGTACTTGAGACTCAAACTCCCAACTAGGAAATTGGGCCCGAAATTTATAGGACCATTTCCTATAGTAAAAATAAACCCGGTCACGGTACAATTGCAGTTGCCCCGGTTACTAGGAAAGATACACCCCGTTTTTCACAGTAGTCTTCTGAAGCCTGTGGTGGGGTCAACTTTAAGGCCGGTGCCACGTGATCCCCCAGGGCCCTTGATCATTGGGGGCCAAACTCATTATGAAGTACAGCGAATTCTCGATTCGAGGTGGCACAGAGGCCGCCTCCAATACTTAATTAAGTGGAAGGGTTACCCATCATCAGAAGCATCATGGGTGAAGAGCACGAACATTCAAGCTGACCGCCTTATAGCTAAATTCCATGCAGATCACCCAGACAGGCCGGGAGGGGGTGGGACACAGTCCCAGACGGGGTAATGGTATTAGACCTGTTATTTTATCTTGTGCAAGTTTTGCTGAAGAATGAAGGGAGAGGGGCCGGATGTCAGCTTCTCAGTGCTGACATAGTAAAGAGGGGGTTAAATTCCTGTGAGATTATTAAGAGAGAGTGCCGTAGAGTGATTTAGATAACGACCAATAGGATAAGGAAGCAAGCCAGGAAAGGGAGGGATGATGGAGCAGAGGTCATTTCCTGGGTGCATATGAGTCCGTGAAGACGTTGTTCTAACAAATAAAAGTTTTTTTTTTCTTTATTATCAAAATGTGAGAGGCATCTAATTTCGTTCAGACAACTCTAGCGTGACACCATGGACATTTGACCTGGACTGCATGCACCACAAGGCATTTTGCCTCCTTATTTCTAGCATATCACCCACCATTTATTATAGCATTGAGAATGACTTAACTGTACATGATGTTGTTCAAAAAATATTTGGATACTTTTACAGTGACAGTGTAGCCACCACCACAAAAATTTCCAAGGACTTCTACTCAGCTAGAATCAAACCAGGGGTGTCAATGGGGGAACATTTGATGGAGTTGAATGCAGCTAGGGCAGAATTGCAACTAAGGGGAGAAATTGTATCAGAGCAGACCATGAAAAGTATCATACTTAATTCGCTAGACCCTTCCTGGTGAACATTTCTCACACAACTGAACATACTCAGCCTAGGCCACATGACAATAGACAGCCTCTCCAATCTATTAATAGCAGAGGACAATCACAGAAAGGAGCACCAGGTGACTCACAGGGAACATAGACAAACACGAAGAGTGGCCTTCACTGACACCTCTCGCGACTCCCCCGAGTGCTATAACTGCGGGCGAAGAGGTCACTACAAACGGGATTGCACCAAGAGCTACAGGAATAGGTACAAACATGAACCACGTGACAAACACACAGATAGACGCCACCATGATAGCAGAATGAGGCGAAGAGATTCCCCTAGGCCCTGGGAGAGGAAAGGAAACAGGGACAACTCAAAGGATAGCAGGGACGGGTCTCTATGCAGGGTAGGAGGGCCCACACCAGGAACCACACAAGGTAGTAAGACAAACGAAAAGCGGTCCTGGTGGCTCATTGACTCAGGAGCCACCAATCACACCACATGTGAAAGGGAACTTCTCTCTTCCTTCACAGAGGAAGATTACCTAATCAAAGTGGCAAATCAAAATGACGTAAGAGTGACAGGGAAAGGCAATGTGACCCTCCCCAACTTGGGAAAACTAGAAGGGGTACTGCTGGTGCCGGAAATACCCCACAACATACTCGCCTCCTTGAAGCTCAGCAAGGAGGCAGGAATAGAGATTAGCATTAAGGAAGGGGGGATCACCATGACCAAAGGCAGTACAACCATAGGAAAAATCACAATTAGAGGGGGGCTACCCTACTTTTACGTAGATAGAACCAACACTAGGGAAGACACTGAGGGCAACAAAGAACAAGAGAAGGAGGACATCCAACCCCACAAGGAAGGCACACAAAACAAAGGGAAAGTTTATCTAGGGAAGCCACTCCACGATGAGTGCGCGCATCTGCTACACCACAGGTTAGGACACGCTAGCTTCCCTGTTGTTCAGAAAGTTACTGATTGTACAGAAGGTTCAAGAATAAAAAACTGTGAAACCTATTTGGACTGCTCTATATGTAAACGCTCTAAACTCAAGGTAGCCCCCAGACCCAGAAAAGCCACACGCTCAACAGATCACATATTTGAGATGATACACATGGACCTCGTAGGCCCCCTTAGGCCTTCCATAAAGTATGGTAAGAGGTTCTTCTTAACTATAGTAGATGACTACAGCCGTTACGGCTTTGTGTACACCCTGAAACACAAAAACGAGACCTACCAAAAATTTAAAGAATTCTATAAGCGTGTGGAAACACAACATAACACAAAAATTAAGAAAATTATGACTGACAGGGGATCAGAATTCCTGTCTAATGACTTCTCACGTTGGCTGAGGTCAAAGGGCGTCCTGCACTTTAAGTCATCGCCATTCTCACCTTTTCAAAATGGCGTCGTAGAACGCAAAAATTCCACATTACAAACAATGATGAGATGCGTCCTCGAAGACGCTGGGCTAGGCCAACACTTCTGGGCCGAAGCCCTGGTTTATTCTAATTATACAATCAGCAGACTCTGGTCCAGTGTGCTAAACATGACACCTTATGAAGTAATGTACAATAGAAAACCACGAATATCCCATCTCCACATCTTTGGGGTCACAGCAGATGTGCATATACCCAGGCAGCTCCGCAGAAAGGGGGACAAAATATCAAAACGACTCAGATTCATGGGCTATGAGACAGGCACGAAGGGGTTCAGGTTTATAGACAGTAATAACAAATTCATTATCTCCAGATCTGCCACATTTCACGAACAAGCTAATTGGTCAAAAATACACCTAAACGAATTACATCACCAGGTAGAGAACAGCCAACAGAAACCAGACAATGTTGATCACCCAGACAATAGCCACACACAAAAATCACACCAACCCAAGCAGAAAGTAGACTCACTCACCAATAAAGAGGCAAGGTACATGCACGACACGGAGACCCTGCCAGGTAGGCCAGTCAGAGCCAATAGAAGCCAAAAACCAAAAAAATTCGAAGATTACGTCATGCACTTGCAGACAGAGCCCATCACCCCTGAGACTTATAACGAAATAACAAAACTGCCACTGGAAGAAAGACAAAAATGGGAGGCCGCAATGGAAAGAGAAATGAACAGTCTTAGGGAGCTAAATGTATACACGCCATCTAAGGCACCAGAGGGTAAGACTGTCATTGGGACAAAGTGGGTCTTTAAAGTAAAGACTTTAGAGGGGGGCCAGAACCTATATAAGGCCAGGCTCGTAGCACAGGGATTCGCCCAAAGGTTCCCTGATGATTACACGGAGACATACTCACCAACAGTAAGGCCCGAGAGTGTCAAAAGCGCGCTGGTCATTGCAGCCACCCTAGGCCTAGAAGTGCAACAATATGACATCCAAACAGCCTACCTACACGCCAAACTAGATAAAGAAATTTACGTGAGAGCTCCACCTAGTAAAGACACCACCAAGGGTGACACCTGGTTACTAAATAAGAGTCTATACGGGCTTAAACAGTCGGGTAAACAGTGGTATGATTGTCTGGTCAAAGTGTTAGAATCTATGGGGTTCAAGGCTACCTTAGCCGATAACTGCCTTTTCACCAGGAAGAACAATGGGGGCATGGAGTATGTTCTCATATATGTGGATGATATATTATTTATAAGTAAAAACAAAGAGGACTGTGATGTTTTCGCAAGTAAACTGAGCAAACATTTTTCTCTCAAATCATTGGGAGGCATCAATAAATATCTTGGGGTACATGTCACCAGATCACCCAAAGGTTTCCTCCTATGTCAAAGAGAAAAAATCAATGAACTTCTCGTTAAATGTAATATGGCAGGTGCCAAACCATGTGAGACTCCAATGTTAGCCGATTTTCTAAAAAATGTGTACAATGACTCACCCCAATTCCAAGAAAACACCCTATACAGATCCACAATAGGTTCCTTGTTGTACATTGCCAATTGGACACGACCGGACATTGCCCTGCCTGTAAACCTACTTTCGAGGCACGTAGCTAACCCCACAGTATTCCATTGGGAAGCGATTAAAAGAATACTCAGGTATCTAAAATACAGCATCAACACTTGCCTCAGATTAGAACCCAGTACCAACAAGAAACCTCTCCTTTCCTGCTACGCTGACACTGATTGGGCAGGTGACACCAGGAGTAGGAAAAGCACCTCTGGATACGTTTTCTTTTTAAATAACTGCCCAGTATACTGGTATACCGGCAAGCAAAATCTAGTGGCCACCTCCACCACTGAGGCAGAGTACATTTGCTTGTCCAAGGCCATAACTAATCTCATATGGTTCGATGAGCTGCTGACTAACATCTGGGCCGAACCCATGCGTCCCATTCAGATTTTTGAAGACAACAAAGCAGCAATAGAAATTTCCACCTCAGATGCTGTGGGTCACAGGTCAAGGCATATAGATATCAAGCACAAGCATGTAAGGCAATTTCACAAATCCGGTTTTGTTACCATTATGCACTGTGACACAGAACATCAAACAGCAGACATACTCACAAAACCTTTGCCATTTAAGCAGCATTCATACCTCACCTCTAGACTCTGTGTTCTACCCGTGGACCCCCATCAGGTTGAGTCTGTCAACCGCAGGGATAAGCATTTAGAAGGGGATTTGTTACAGGTAAATGTTCTCCCTGGGCACACTCCACAGTGTATGCTGGCAAGTCAAGGGTTAATCAGTCTAAACAAACCTAATCCCTCCTATCTCCCCCTCCCATTACCTGTAACTCCGCCTCCTGGGTATTTAAGGTCTCCTCCTGTTGTTACCACCATTGTTCCTGATGATACCTGTAATGAAACAGACATGGATCAATAAAGAACTGTTTATGATAATTAAACCAGTGAGTCTTCGTATGTTATTGGGCCCCAAATCGATCCAAGTTAACACCTTTGCTGATGACCTGGTCTTTATTATTGAAGAACCATTAACATCAATAAATAAACTGACAGAAAAAAATGGAGAATTTGGGGAGGTTGCTGGTTTGAAAATTAATAAAGAAAAGACGAAGATAATGACTAAAAATATGTTGAAAAAACAAAAAGAAGACCTGAGGGAGAGTTCAAAGATGCAGATCACATACAAGGTAAAGTATTTGGGGATCCAATTAACAACAAGATGCAGCTCTCTTAAAGAAAACAATTATAATAAGCTTAAGCAACAGATAGAACAAGATCTGGTGAAATGGGGAAACTTGCAATTATCTTTGATTGGTAGAATTGCAACTATTAAGATGAATATCTTACCTAGAATTTTATACCTTTTTCAGACAATTCCTATAAAGTTGGGTAAGGAATTCTTTGCAGATTTAAATAAAATGGTTTTGAAATATGTTTGGCAGGGAAAGAAGGCAAGAATAAAACTTAAATTGTTACAAGATGCTAAGATGAGGGGTGGCTTTGGGTTACTGAATTTTGAACTATACTACCAAGCAGTTTGTTTAATGTGGATTAAAGAATGGGTAACATTGAAAAACACCAGATTATTGAATTTGGAGGGACATGATTTGTTGATGGGGTGGCACGCTTTCTTATGGTATAAAGGAACTAAAATTCAGGGGTATTTTAGAAGACATCAGATACGTGAAGCTCTGTTTTTGACATGGGAGAGGATTAGAAAATATCACTATTTGAAAATTCCTGTCTGGGTATCTACAATTGAAGCTTTTTCTTATCCAGTGGTATTCAGAGGGGAACAAATTCTTAGATATAGTGAATTATTGGATGAAAAGGGTGAACTTAAATTGAAACAAGATTTAGAAAATCAGGGAATTAAGATGGATTGGTTTTCATATATGCAAATATTTTCCAGATATCAAGAAGACTTTAAACAAGAAGGTATTTATAGTGTTTTGACTGGTTTAGACAAGGTATTAATGGGTTCTGATGACCATGTAATTAAAAAGTTATATGGATATTTGCTTGAAGTAAAATTGGAAGAAGAACAAGTTAAAGAATCAATGATAGCATGGGGGAAAAACTTTGGGTATAGTATTGATTTAGAGAAATGGCAAAAATTCTGGTCACATAATTATAAAATGACAATGTCAATAGCATATAAAGAGTATTTGTATAAGATGTTTTACAGGTGGCATCTACCCCCCGACGAGAATAGCAAGAATGTTCAAGAATAAATCGGAGAAATGTTGGAAGTGTCATCAAACTCCAGGATCTTTATTACCATATGTGGTGGACATGCACGGAAGAAAGGAGATTTTGGACTAAGATACATACATGGTTAGAAAAAATGATAAAGAGACATATTGATTTTAAACCAGAGATATTTTTATTGGGGATTCTACCAGAGACATTGAATAAAGAACTACAATATTTAATTGTGAACATTTTAACAGTGGCTAGAATTGTATTTGCCAAAAACTGGAAGGAGAGAAGATAATTACTGATGAAATTATTAAGAAAATGTTGGACTGTGCTGAAATGAGTAGATTGACATTTGAAATAAGAGAACAGGAAGATAAACAATATTATTTGATATGGGAGATATTTTACCAATGGTTTGACAAAAAAGTATGGAGATGAGATAGCATATATAAAATGAAACTTTGATAAAATGGTTAAATATTTATCCTCTGTTCAATTGAAGAATAATTGTTACATGACGAGATTTGGAAAACTGTAAGCACGGAATTATTTTGACCGATCGAGATGCTGTCTATGATTGTTTGTAAGGATGATGTTTTTTAAGCAGGTTTTTATTTTAACTCAAAAATAAAACTTTTTTTTTTAAAAAAAGAATGTTTTCGGGAGTGTCTTTCTTGGTTTTTTATTCACTTTTGTAGATTTATAATCTAACTCATTATCAACAATTGCATTAAAATCTCCAATTATGCAAATATCTTCATATTCACATTCTAATATTTTCCGGTGTAATTTTGCATAAAATTCTTCTTGATTTTCATTTGGAGCATATATACCCACAAGTAATATTTTTTTATAGTTCATTACAATTTCTAACATTAATACTCTTCCTTCCTCATCCTCATATTTTTGTTTGGATTGTATTGTCTGTTTGATGTAAAATGCTACTCCTCTTTTGCTTTGACCAGCCAAAGTTGTATACAATGTCCCTAGTTTTATTTGCTCAAAAAAAAATTTATGTTGCTTTCCAATATGCACTTCTTGTAAACATATAATTTCTAATTTTAACTTTTCTAATTTATTGAATATTTTTCTTCTCTTTATTGACGAGTTTAATCCATTTATATTCAATTACATTATTTTAATTTCTTCTTCCATTTCTTCTTTATTTATTTGCATTGTTGATCTAGTCATTCTTATCTCCCTTAGTTCCTTAACTTCTTTCGTGCTTGCTCCTTCTCTTAACGCTCTCTCTTCTTGTTCTTTTGTTGTCTCTCTTGGCTGTTCTTTCTTCTCCTCCTGTTGTTCATCCCCTTTTTCTTCCCTCAACCTTCCTTCCTCTTGGACATCTATGTATTGTTTATAAAATAACTCTGCTTTCTCTACTGAATCTAGTCTGTATCTTTGTTCTTCTCAGTTCACCAATATTCCTTCCGGAATCAACCATCTAAAATTTATTCCTCTCTTTATCAATCATTTCGTGAGAAATTGATATTCTTTTCTCAAATCTCTCACTCTTCTTGGAATTTGTTTCAGTGCCACTACTTCTCTCCCTTTATGCTTTATCGTTGTGTTTCTCATCAATTGCAATATCTCTGTTATCAGTGTTTTCTTGGTGAATCTGACATAAATTTCTCTAGGTAGATTATGTCTCATCACATATCTTGTGTGCACTCTGTTTATCTCGTCGATTCCACTTAATATCCCTTTCTTACTTTCTTCCATTGCTTCTGCTAGTATCTCTGCTATTTTTTCTGCTAAATTTTCTCCCTTTTCTTCTTCAATGTTTTGTAATCTTAGATAAAAATCAGCTTTATCCATTTCCAGGGTTATATTTGTTTTTCCTGATTTTTATCAGTAATTGTAAGTCTATAGTCCAGCTCTTCAACTTTTTTCTCCGTTGCTTCTGCTTTTTCTTCCATTTGCTGCAATCGTTGTTCATTTTTCCCTATCATTTCTGTTAAGGATATTGTTGTTGTGTAACAACTAGCAGAGTAAAGTGCACAGAGAAACGTTGCTGAGAGCAATGAGATAGAGATACATACAAACTGGTGTTATCAAAAGTTTTCTTTATAATGGGAAATAAACAATCTCGTAGTCTTCTAAACAGTCCAAGTCTTTACCGGTTAACTCCAAACAAACTCTTACCAAACAAACAGTAGTTGGTTCACAAACCCCGGATGGTAGCAGATCCACCCACACACGATAGCAGCTTATCATCCACTGAATACATTACAGTACCCTTCTTAAATACATTGTTAAATTACAATTAATTATAGCATGACTCAGCATTACAGCATGATGCAGCATTAAAACTTAAAGTCACAGAATACATATATTGCCTGGACAACTGTTAGGCCCAAATCATATCCTAACATGCTCCCCTTTGGACAGGCCAATATATACAATTCAAATACAATATATACAGTTTAGATCCTTAATCCATAGCTTTCACAACATGCTTTATGTTTGACAGCACCTTGAGCTTTGGTAAAGTTATCCGCGATATTGTCTTCCGACATGCAATATTCCAGTTTAACCATATTGCTTTGGATACTTTGGCGAACATTCAGATACCGAATATCAGTATGCTTGGATCTAGTTTTAACTGCTAAATTAGTTGCCATTTTTATAGCAGCTTGGTTGTCCTCATGTATTACAATTGGATAATCCATTTTTAAACCAATATCCATCATTAGTTGTTTGTAATATATCAGATCAGTGCATACCAGTGATAGACATGAAAATTCTGCCTCCATTGTAGATAGACTAATATGTTTTTGACGAATTGATTTCCAGCCAATCAAACAATTGCCTAACATTATAGCTATACCCGATGTAGACTTTCTAGTGGTCACATCAGTAGCGAAACTGGCATCAGCATATGCATTCAGTATTAAATCTTGGTTAGGTTCTAGATACAATGCATAATGCATCGTCATTTTCAGATATCTTAGTATATGCTTTGCGGCCTGCCAATGCCTATCAGTTGGCTCTGCATTATATCTTGCTAATTGGTTTACGCTAAATGATATATCCGGTCTCGACCAATTGCTGATATAAGATAGACTACCTATAAGAGACTGGTAGATCTCCTTACTAAAGTTAGGGCTTTGGATTTCCTCATGGTTAAAATCCTGTGCCATAGGTGTCTTGGCCGGCTTACATAGCTCCATGCCATAACGCTTCAACATCTGGCTAATTTTGCTAGATTGAGATATTTTATAACCTCTAGCTGTTTGACTAATATCTAGTCCCAAATAATGCCTGATATTTCCTAAATTTCTGATCTTAAATTTAGTTTGTAACTGGTGAACAATATCTATGGCTTCCTTGTCAGTTTTAGTTATTATAGCTATGTCATCTGTAAACAATAACAAAAATGAAACTAACCCATTACTTTCTCTCTTAAAGAGACATTTATCTGCTATACCTTCATGAAAACCAATCTTATTTAGCTCTTTAACTATGCATTGGTTCCACTCAAATCCTGATTGTTTCAAACCATAAAGGCTTTTCTTATTTTTACAATATTTAGCTATATGCCCTTTAGCCCCACAAGCAAAACAACGTTTTACAAAATAAGCAGTTGAGTACATTTTTTCTTCTTTTGGTTGTTGCACTCTCAACTGATCCCTTTCTTGTCTTCTTTTGGATTCTTCCAACAACCTACCAGTTATGCCAGCCAATGTCAGTTCATCTCTGGACAAAACCTCTAACGAAGAAACAAAGTTGTCATAACTATCGTCCAAAGAAGAAAGAATTATGTAAACTTGTTGTAGTTCAGAGAAAACAAGTTCCTTTTCATGCAGCTCCTGGAAACTTCTGGTCATGGATTCCAAATGAGCCATCATATCTCCCCCTTTAAGAAGATGTTGTCTAAATAATTTTCGTGTGAGATATATATGAGCACCCACAGAGTCACGAACATATAGTCTCTTCAACTTGGTCCAACACCTAGCAGCAGACTCTTCACCATGGATATGGACAAGCTGCTGGTCACCCAGTGTCAGTCCAATAATACAAAGAGCTCGTTCATTGTCTCTGTTAAACTTGGCTAATTTCTTGGCATCTTCCTCATCAGCAGGATCCCATGCTGTTACATCCGGTGGATTATTAACTATGTCTCACAGTCTTTTCCCTACGCAAAAGTAGACTACATTTTGTAGACCAGGATACATAGTTTGTTCCGTCCAGCCGGGTTATCATGGAAAAATTTGCTGCTTGTTCTAGTGCCATCTTCACGTAGATTGTTTATCACAAACACAGTTTGTACTACTCACAAACTCAAACTAGCTCTCAGTGTAACTCTGAAAAAATCCTAGTTACTTCTGGTTGGTTGGCCCTGGGCCCATAACCAATGTTAAGGATATTGTTGTTGTGTAACAACTAGCAGAGTAAAGTGCACAGAGAAACGTTGCTGAGAGCAATGAGATAGAGATACATACAAACTGGTGTTATCAAAAGTTTTCTTTATAATGGGAAATAAACAATCTCGTAGTCTTCTAAACAGTCCAAGTCTTTACCGGTTAACTCCAAACAAACTCTTACCAAACAAACAGTAGTTGGTTCACAAACCCCGGATGGTAGCAGATCCACCCACACACGATAGCAGCTTATCATCCACTGAATACATTACAGTACCCTTCTTAAATACATTGTTAAATTACAATTAATTATAGCATGACTCAGCATTACAGCATGATGCAGCATTAAAACTTAAAGTCACAGAATACATATATTGCCTGGACAACTGTTAGGCCCAAATCATATCCTAACAATTTCTTTAACTTCTTTCAATTCTCCTTCCATTTTTTCCATTCTCCCAACTACCTTGTCTAATCTTGTCTTAAGATCTTCATATATACAGGTGAAACTCAAAAAATTAGAATATCGTGCAAAAGTTCATTTATTTTAGTAATGCAACTTAAAAGGTGAAACTAATATATGAGATAGACTCATTACATGCAAAGTGAGATAGTTCAAGCCTTGATTTGTCATAATTTTGATGATTATGGCTTACAGCTCATGAAAACCCCAAATTCACAATCTCAGAAAATTAGAATATTACATGAAATCAATAAAACAAGGATTGTACATAGAACAATATCGGACCTCTGAAAAGTATAAGCATGCATATGTACTCAGTACTTGGTTTGGGCCCCTTTTGCATCAATTACTGCCTCAATGCGGCGTGGCATGGATGCTATCAGCCTGTGGCACTGCTGAGGTGTTATGGAAGACCAGGATGCTTCAATAGCGGCCTTCAACTCTTCTGCATTGTTCGGTCTCATGTCTCTCATCTTTCTCTTGGCAATGCCTCATAGATTCTCTATGGGGTTCAGGTCAAGTGAGTTTGCTGGCCAATCGAGCACAGTAATCCCATGGTCATTGAACCAGCTTTTGGTACTTTTGGCAGTGTGGGCAGGTGCCAAGTCCTGCTGGAAAATGAAGTCAGCATCCCCATAAAGCTTGTCTGTGGAAGGAAGCATGAAGTGCTCCAAAATCTCCTGGTAGACGGCTGCGTTGACCCTGGACTTAATGAAGCACAGTGGACCAACACCAGCAGATGACATGGCTCCCCAAATCAACACAGACTGTGGAAACTTCACACTGGATTTCAAGCATCTTGCAGTGTGTGTCTCTCCATTCTTCCCCTGGACTCTGGGTCCTTGGTTTCCAAATGAGATGCAAAAGTTGCTCTCATCAGAAAAGAGGACTTTGGACCACTGAGCAACAGACCAGTTCTTTTTGTCTTTAGCCCAGGTAAGACGCTTCTGACGTTGTTTGTTGTTCAGGAGCGGCTTGACAAGAGGAATACGACATTTGAAGCCCATGTCCAGGATCTGTCTGTGTGTGGTGGCTCTAGATGTACTGACTCCAGCCTCAGTCCACTCCTTGTGAAAGTCCCCAACAGTTTTGAATGGCCTTTTCCTGACAATCCTCTCCAGGCTGCGGTCATCCCTGCTGCTTGTGCACCTTTTTCTTCCACACTTTTCCCTTCCACATAACTATCTATTAATGTGCTTTGATACAGCACTTTGGGAACATCCAACTTCTTTTGTAATTACCTGTTGAGGCTTTCCCTCCTTATGGAGGGTGTCAATGATGGTTTTCTGCACAACTGTCAGGTCAGCAGTCTTTCCCATGATTGTTATTCCTACTGAACCAGACTGAGAGACCATTTAAAGGCTCAGGAACCCTTTGCAGGTGTTATGGTTTAATTAGCTGATTAGAGTGGGACACTTTGAGCCTAGAATATTGAACCTTTTCACAATATTCTAATTTTCTGAGATTGTGAATTTGGGGTTTTCATGAGCTGTAAGCCATAATCATCAAAATTATGACAAATCAAGGCTTGAACTATCTCGCTTTGCATGTAATGAGTCTATCTCATATATTAGTTTCACCTTTTAAGTTCCATTACTGAAATAAATGAACTTTTGCATGATATTCTAATTTTTCGAGTTTCACCTGTAGTCTGTAGCATATTTTTTAATTCTATGTTTATTTTCTCTTGCTGTGGCATGGGTTCTGTTGTTTTCTACCCAATAGTACCAGATGCTGCAGATATTGATGGTGATGATGAATATTGTGTTGTTTTCTTCATCTTGTTTTTTTTTTTCAAATCTTACTTCCCAATTTATAATCCAAATATTTGATTTCTTCAAATTCAAACTGCCCATTCAGACTCTTCAGGTTCTTGCTACCCTAATCCACATAGATTTAATTCACATAGGATAAAAAAAAGGTAGAAAGACTGTAACTGAAAAAACAACACCAAAAACAATGAAAAATCAACAACAGCCAAGATGTCCCAAAAAGGCAAAAAAAAAGAAAGAAAGAAAAAGAAAAAGAAAGAAAAGTAAAGAAAAAGAAGGAAAAAGAAAAGCAAAAGAGAAAAAAGATTTTTCAAATTTTACTACCCAGTTTTATAATCCAAATACTCAATTTCTTTAAATTCAAAATGTCCAATCAGATTCTTCAGGTTCTTGATACCCTAATCCACATAGCTTTAATCCATAAACTATACAAAAAGCCAAGAACAAACAGCCCAAAAGGGCAAAAATGAAGAGAAAAAAATAAAAATTAAAAAGGTGGGGTAGGGTGGGATGAAGAGAAAATAGAACCCGATCAGCGCAAAAAAAGAAATACAAATTCACTAGTCCAAAACTCAGGTATTTGCCCAAAATATCCAACCAGGTGATAAAAAGATGAAAAAAATGTATATATCTCCCCCCCAAAAAACTTAAAAAAAACAAAAAAACAAAAACAAAAAAAAAACCCTGCCAATGAACTCTTTTAAGTCCAGGAAGAGGGAATTTCTACAAGAAAAAAGGAAGAGGAAAAGGCACAAAAAGAGAAAAAACAGAAAGAAAAAATAATATTCCAAAGTACCACTGTTCCAAAATCTTCCAGAATTTATAGCCCCATCAAACGAAAGGAAACAACAAACAGCTTTCCTTCTTCTTCTTCTTTTTTTCTTTTATATCTTCCCCCTTCTATTACAAAGTCACTAGACCACTTCTTATCAAATTCCTCTTGCCAATTTCCAAAACATCCCAAGGTCACTCCCTTCTTGTCTTTTCCTTTGTCTAATTTATCTTTTTAATTTCCTCTGCAATCCAAAATAGTCTTAAAGAATAAACCCCCAGCTTCAAAACTCCAAACTCTGATTTGCAAATTACAGTTCTTTAGCCAAAAATACCTCTTTTCCCAATCTGCTTTCAGTTTATTAAATTGCTTTTTCAGCTTTTGATAATTAGCTTTTATTAAAGCTAATAAAGAAGAAGATAATTAGCTTCTTTGCCGCTGTTCTGGAAGTGGGGAGGTAGCCTACTAAAAGTTAATCACTTTCACTATAGGAAAGGGACCTATGAATTTGGGTCCAAACTTCTTGCTGGGCACCCTCAATCTTAGGTACTTGGCTGACAAATACACCTTATCACCTATTCAGAAAGGTGGTTGGAGACCCTGGTGTTTGTCAGCCTGGGCCTTATATTTTTCTGCTGACTCTGCTAAAGCCTTTTTAGTATTCTGCCAACCTTTTTTCAACGAGGTCATCCAGTCCATTAAGGACATGGAAGTGGGCGGCTCTCTAGGCAACTCAGGCATAGGTACAAAATCCATGCCCGTAGTTATTTGAAAAGGAGTCAACCCAGTGTCAGCACTTCAAGCTGCATTTTCTCTAGTGCTGACATAAGAAGAAGCAGAGGCATCTGGAAAGGGACATTTAACTTTTCACCTACTTATTTTCCCTGGAGATAATATGCCCTAGGAGATGGGATGGGAGGGGGGAATTCCTTTGAGCTGGAGCAGTAGATTAGGGGTAGAGTGACTTGGAAGATGGCCAATGAGTGCAGAGGAGTGGGGAAAGGAAAGGGAGGGTTTTGGGTCAGGAAGTCAGTGTTGGCTACAATGGAGTCAGAGTTAGAATGTCATGCTTAATAAATGAAAGATTTTCATCAAAGACTTTGTTTGAAATGCAATTTATTTGAGACGACCTCAAAACCTGACAGATAGCCAACACTCCTTTCCAAGCCAAACTGGCTGACCTCCAGATCTCCAGCTCCCTCCCAGATGTATGGAGTGAGTGGAGAAGCAGTCCAGACATCATGGCGGAAATCAAGTTGTCTGAAGAGAGCTTAATTCAGGCAACTGGAAAAGAGCCAATCTTGATTTCAGCCAGTTTGGATGCTATGGTGCCTCAACCCCTCCGTCCTCCAGCGAAGCTGCAAGATGGCCAAGGTCAGACGATCATGCCACAAACCAAGAAGAAAAAAGATGAGTATTGGTGGGCTTTGCCAAAATCTGCAGAGGCTGAGTTTCCCTTCCCAAACGTGCAAGGGAAGGGGAAATCCCTGAGTGAGTTGGGGAGGGCAGACTGGCTATGGGACTGGCAGCAAGCCAGGCACCAAAAAGCTTCAGGGAAGCCACTCAAGAGCCCTATAGATGAATTGAAGGAGGAATTTGACCGTGACATGATTCGGGAGGAGGGGCCATCATGCAGGCCGAACAAGAAGGGGGAGCCTGCTGAACTGAGAGGCCATAGACCGAGACACAGCCCTCCCCCCCCATGGCAAAAGGAGGGGAAGCCCAAAGGTGCATCCATGGGTCCCCTCCCCCCCACAGCAAGCAGAGCAGCCTAGGCCGGGCATCACCTCCCTGCCCTTGCATGAGAGATGAGGAAGAGAACCAGAGGCACCGAGGGCAGACTCACAGAGCCCCGCAGTGGGAGGAGAGAGCAGCGAGGGAGGACCCACCCTGGTTCAGAGGAAAGTTTGATGGCGATCCAGACCAGCTGGTGCAATTCCTCGACACAGCTGAGACCTACATCGAGTGCTATGGACACCTCTACCCATTCCCCAGAGCCCTAGTCAGTGCCATTTCAGAAGGGTTAGAGGGAGAAGCAAGGAGGTGGTTAGCAGCCCTCTACAAGAACAGGGCCCCCCAACTGCAAGACGCAGATGGGTTCTTACAACTGCTACAAGCCCAGTTCGAGGAGGCAGAGGAGGACCCCTATGTGGAAGACGAGCTCAGAAACCTAATGCAGAAGGGGAGGCCCATCAAAGAGCATATCCGTGAATTCAGAAGAGTCATTGGGACCTTACCTCCCTTACCAGAGTGACTACTGGTATATTTCTTCAGAACAAGCCTAGATAAGCGAATCGCCCAAGTGACCGCTTATCGGGACATTGTGAACCAACTCTCTGAATGGTTCCGGGTAGCGATGCAAGTCGAGAGAGGGCTGTGTGCCAACGACATGTTAAAGCAACCAGATGCCAAGGACAGAGGCCAACCGGACCAGGGACTACACAGTAGACGAGGAACTACAGCACCATGGTCTACCCAGAGGCCAGTTGTCCCATGAAGCCCGCTGAGGTGCTACAGATGTGGGGGAACAGGCCACCTGGCAGCAGCGTGTGGAACCCCGAGGCCGAGGCCAAACCCACCGCCCAAGGCACGACCAGAACAAGGGCCCAAGCGTGCCACTAACGCACCATGAAAACTCCCCCTGGGTACAGAGGTCTTTGCCCACCTGACGGAAACAAGGGGGATCCCAGATGATGGAAATCAGTCCCCCGAATCATATGACAGAGAGGACGATGGTGAAGACGATCCAATGATGAGTGGACCTATCCACCCTTTTCTCTTCCCCATACGCCTAACAGCCCCAAAAACAGGGACCCAAGGGACGTTCCAAGCCCTAATAGATTTGGGCTACACGAGGTGCCTGATTAACCTACCCACAGTCCTAAAATTAGGGATCTGAGCTAAAAAGCTCAATCACCCAATTCAATTTGAGCAAGTTGATGGATCCCTAGTAGGGGGGACTTACGCCACACACTTGACTGAGCCAGTGAAGCTGGAGCTAGCAGATCACTGGGAAATGATTCAATTCATAATAGCCCCCAAAATGACAGATCCAGTCATACTGGGACTCTCTTGGCTAGACAAGTGGGGCCCAATCATCTGGTGGCAAGAGGGAACCTGCAGATTGAGGATAGCAAAGGGGCCCCAACCCCTGCCGCTCCAACCAGGGGAGATGCCCCCCATGCAGGGGTCCCAATCCCTCCTGCCTAACCAAAAGAAGACGACACCAACACAAGGGTCCGTCTCTAAGGGTACAGCAGAGCAACTGGTGGCCACATCCAACAGCTCCCTTGAAACAGAACAGATCCCAAAGGAGTACCTAGACCTTGCAGAGGTATTTAGTGAGGCCGAGTGTGACGTTCTACCCCCCCACTGTGAGCCCGATTTTGCCATCGAGATCATCCCTGGGACGAAACTACCTAAACCCAAATTGTATGCCATGACACCCCATGAAATGCAAGAAATGCGAAACTACATAGACAAGAACCTGCAAAGGGGTTTCATTGAGCCAGCCAAACCACAGGTCGCAGAACTGGTCCTCTTCAAAGAGAAGAAAGACGGCTCTATGTGCCTGGTGGTTGATTTCAGACGTATCAACACTGTCTGTGTACACAACTTCTATCCCCTTCCCCTCATGAAAGACATGCTAGCCCACCTGGCCAAAGGGAAAGTTTTCACCAAACTAGACCTCCACAAAGCCTACTATTGGGTACACATCAGGGAAGGATATGAGTGGCAAACAGCATTCAACTGCCCCCTAGGGAGTTTCCAGTTTAAGGTGATGCCATTTGGACTACAGGGAGCCCCGGCGGTGTTCATGCAGCTGAAAAATGAGGTTCTGCATAAGCACCTCTATAAGGGGGTCCTTGTCTACCTAGATGACATTCTCATTTACACGGAAACCATAGACGAACACATACCCCTCATCCGCCAAGTGCTGGAAAAACTGCTGAGGGCGAACCTATATGCCAAACTATCAAAATGCGAATTCCACCAGTCACGGCTAGACTACTTGGGCTACCGAGTGTCAAACGAGGGGATAGAAATGGACCCAGCCAAAGTACAATCAGTCCTAAACTGGCAACCCCCTCACACCCGCAGACAACTGCAAAGCTTCCTGGGGTTTGCGAACTTCTACAGACAATTTATCCCCTCTTTTGCAAGAATTGCCAAACCTCTGACGGACCTCCTAAAAACAGGGAGTCCAGCAATGAAACCCCACCCAGGACAACCTCTACAGTGGGACCTGGCCTGCCAATGGGCATTCGAAACACTAAAAGAAATGTTTGCAAAAGAACCGGTCTTAAAGCATCCTGACCCCGAACAACCCTTCGTCATCCAAGCAGATGCCAGCAATGTGGCAGTGGGGGCTGTGCTACTCCAAAAGAACAGCCAAGGAAATCTACAACCTTGTGCCTACACTCCCGCAAACTCACCGACACAGAGAGATGCTGGGCAGCATGGGAAAAGGAAGCATTCGCAGTGAGATGGGCGCTGTTGACCTGGCGACACCTGCTAGAAGGAGGTCAGAGACCGTTCAAAGTTTTGACTGATCATAAGAATTTGGAAGCCCTCAGGACCCCACGGAAGTTGTCGCCCAAGCAAGTCTGGTGGGCTCAATACTTCAATCGTTTCAACTTCGAGCTGAAGCACATCCCAGGGGGGAAGAACTTTCTGGCTGATGCCCTCTCCCGAATGCCCCAATACAACAGTGAGCGGGAGCAGGTGGTGAATGCCATCATCCCCTCTGCCCAAGGAGTGGGTCAAGTAGTTACCAGACGGCAATTTCGCAACCAGCATGGCCAACCGGCAAGTGACTTAATGACAAGGCTCAAAACGGAAACATTGGCAGACCCCTGGTTCTGAGACAATCAACATCTCTTGACAAAAAGAGATGACCTAGCATGGAAGGGGACAAAACTCTATGTCCCAGAGACTCTACGCACCCTGGTCCTCAAGAGGAGCCACGACGTCATCCCAAGGCCTCAGCTCAGCGTTTCACCCGAGCACCGGGGGGGGGGGGGGGCGGAGAGACTGAATGCCATGATAGAGCAATACCTGAGGTGCTACGTTGACTACCAACTGTCTAATTGGACGGACCTCCTATCTTTTGTGGAGGTCGTGTATAATAATGCTGTCCACAGTAGCACCGAACTAACCACATTTAAGATAGTGAGTGGTATGGATTTCGTCCCCATGCCAGAGTACCCAAGAGAGCCCCCTTCCTCAGTCAGTTTGACCAATTGGATGGAAATGTTGAGAGAAACCTGGGAGAACGTAAAGAAGGCATTAGCCAAGGCGGCACAATCCTATAAGAAACAAGCAGATAAGCACTGAATTCCCCAAAGACCATTCCGAGTGGGAGAGAAGGTCTACCTCTCCACCAAGTATTTGAGACTCAGACTCCCGAGCAGGAAACTGCGCCCGAAATTTATAGGACCGTTCCCTATAGTAAAAGTAACAGTACAACTGCAGCTGCCCTGACTACTAGGGAGGGTACACCCTGTTTTCCACAGTAGCCTCCTGAAACCTGTGGTGGTGTCAACTTTAAGGCTGTTGCCACGTGATCCCCCAGGGCCCCTGGTCATTGGGGGCCACACTCACTATGAGGTACAGCGAATTCTCGATTTGAGGTGGCACAGGGGACACCTCCAATACTTAATCAAGTGGAAGGGTTAACCCTTGTCAGAGGCTTCCTGGGTGAAAAGCAGAAACATCCAAGCTGACTGCCTTATAGCCAAATTCCATGCAGATCACCCGGGCAAGGCGGGAGGGGGCGGGACACCCCCCCCCCCAAGACGGGGTAATGGTACTTAACTTGTTGTTTGTCTTACACAGGCCACCCTGGAAAAACAAAGGGGGAGGGGCCGGATGTCAGCACTTCAAGCTGCATTTACTCTAGTGCTGACATAAGAAGGAGAAGAAGAGGCATCTGGCAAGGGACGTTTGACTTTTCACCTACTTATTTTCCCTGGAGATGATATCCCCTAGGAGATGGGACGGGAGGGGTGAAATTCCTTTGAGCTGGAGCAGTAGATTAGGGGCAGAGTGACTTGGAAGATGGCCAATGAATGCAGAGGAGTGGGGAAAGGAAAGGGAGTGTTTTAGGTCAGGAAGCCAGTGTTGGCTATGACAGAGTTGGGTATGGGTTGTTGTGCTTAATAAATGAGAGATTTTATCAAAGACTTTTTGTTGAAATGCAATTTATTTGAGATGACATCGAAACCTGAACAGTTTTTATCTTTCCGGGATAAAATGAAATGCTTTAAGACAGCGGTCACCAACTGGTGGTCTGTGGACCACTGATGGTCCGTGAGAAAATTTTGGTGGTCCGCAGAAAAATTTGCATTTTTTATATTGCACTAAATCAGGGGTCCTCAAACTATGGCCCCTGGGACAGATACGTGCAATGAACGTTTGTGTTGCTGCAGAAAGTCTCACCCTTCGGGGTCTTTTTGTGCAGGTCGGAGTGGGGCAGAAATTCCGACTTGGGGTCTGCTTCAGCCTCCTGGTGTGGGGCTTTGGACGAAGGCTGGAGGGAAGTGCCGCTGGAGGGCCTTGTTCCAGTGGGATTGCATCATGGCCTGGAACTGGCTGAACTTCTCAGCCTACTGAGCCTCCAGGTGCCTGTACCTGGCCTTGCACTCCTGCAGGTCTTCCCTCTACTTGGAAAGCCTATGCTCCTAGTCCTCAGTGAGGTGCTTCTGCTCAGCCTCCTTCTCGGTCTGATCCAATTTGAACTGAGACAGCTGTTTTGCCAACTTTTTCTCATGGTGGCTGCTTAGCTCCAACAACTGCTTCCTGTTGGGGCCCTAAGGAGCCCAGGCGGGGAGGTGAGGAGTGGCTGGGAGGGGAGGGGTGAGTAGAGGCTGGCGAGGTGCCCCTCAATGTGAGTGACATCAAGTTGGCCACGCAAAGCCAGTCACATGACCACCTAGTCACGCCCACCCAGCCAGTCATTAGGCAGATCATATGAGTGGTCCGCAGGATTTAAAATTATGAATTTAGTGGTCCCTGAGGTCCAAAAGGTTGGGGACCCTGCTTTAAGAGGCTGATAAAGGACATTATTTTATCCAGCCTCCCTCCAGCATTTGACTCGCTTCAGTTTGCTTACTGTCCAAATCAGTCTACAGAGGATGCTATTTCTTCTGTTCTCCATCTGAGCTTGGCACACTTAGAGGAAAGCAATATTCATGTGCGAATGCTGTTTGTCGACTTCAGTTCGACATTTAATACAATCATCCCTCAGCATGTTCTGTCCTAGGCTTCCTTAGAAAGCATGAAGCAAAGTCTTAATCTGATCTGTCCCCCCCTTCAGAGACCCACAAAAACACAGCCAGTCGAGGGTTAAGAATCACTTGGCACACTCCACAGTTCTTATCTCAAACTTGGCAGCGATATGCACACCGTCTGCCAAGGCCTTTATTAATTTACACAAACAGAAAATCACCTACGTAGCTTTGCCGTTCATTTAGCTTCCAAGACTACGAGGTTGCTATGTTGTTTTGTTTGTTCGTCACAAAAATCCTGACCCACCGTTCTGTCTTATATAGTAGGCTGTAGGTGTGGTCCAGTGACTCATTGATCCTGTGACTCCAATCCAGTGACTCAGGTCTATTTCCTCATACGTCGCCGCAGCTGCAGTAATCTTTTCTCTCGCCTTCTTTGGCGTGCGTCCAGGAATGACGTCTCTCCCTCACTCTCATCTGAGACACCTGTTTCCCCACTACTTGGCTCTCTTTCAGCTGGCACCTGAGACGGTGCCAGAGGGGGGGGGGCTGGGAGATCTGGCTGGCTCCTCTTCCTCCTGCTCAGAGCTTCCTTCCTCCAATGGAATAGGCTCAGCGGACGGGGCCACAACATAATCCCGGTAAAACTGTTATGGGAAAACCCAATTCCCAAAGACAGGAGACAAGACCACGGAAGATGGAGAACACAGGTTTATTGCTAGCAATTGGCTCAGAGTAATAGCTTGACAAAGTCTGAGCCCAGGGTCTTTCTTTTATAGGTTTTGCAATCTCAGCTTCGCTGAGGCATACATTTCCTTATGCATGTATCAAGATACAGTATATCAAAAACAGGATACAGAAAGAAGAAGTTATCCTTTAGTACATATTCCATATAAGGTTAGGGCCAGCATATCTTACACCATCTGTTAGTTTCGGGAGCTTCTCATGTGTCTTACCCTTATGTTACATGATACATAGGTCATTAAGCATACAAGTAATTCCCAATTACTGTGGAGTTTCATATAAAGGCTGGCACTCTTCCAATTCCCTAAGTTTTTCGTATTCCCACCACGCCATGGCCTTAGCCGTCGCCTTCTTATCCACAAGCAGAGAGAGGGAATTGGAGATGGTATGGACAAAGATGGGGAGTATGCAGGGCAGAATGACACACCCAGCAGTAATTAGGCCAATGAGGGCCACAATTGCTTGCAACCCTGGGAGCTTAGGAAACCAGCCAGAAAATGCATCAGCTAGATTGAAACCCTTCCAAGTTTGAACTGGAAGATGGGCAATTTTGACCATTTTATCGGTGATTTCCTTAATGACTTTGCCACTATCATCGATTTCAATGCAACAATTGGACAGATTAAATTTACCACACACACCTCCTTCTTTTGCTGTCTCTTTTTTTAAAAAATTTTTTAAAACCAACTTTATTTAATATAAACAGATAAAAGAAAAAAGAAAAAAATTATAAAACAGTCTTAACTCTAAAAACGAAGTACAATTCAATATTACTTATATTCTAATATTAATATGCAAAAAATTTCTATCTGTGACATTTAAACATATAACCATATATATACATTTATCTTAACTTGCTGTAATATATATATATATATTGACGGTGTAAATTTACTAGCTTTGGTTTCTTGATGTATTTAACATCTGTTTTTTTCCCCTTGTTTGTCAATCCATTCATACCATCTATTCCAAATTTGATAATAGTGTGAGTCTTCCTTGTTATTTAATTTTAGAGTTAATCTATCCATTTCTGCACACCTATATATTTTTTGAATTATTTGTTCTTCTGTTGGCAACTTTTCTAGTTTCCAAGATTGGGCTAGGGTTAGTCTTGCTGCCGTAATTATGTGTAATGTGATATATTTTATTTCTTTTTTACTTTCTCTTTTAAGTATGCCTAATAAAAAGATTTCGGGATTTAAGTCTATCTTTTCTTCTGTTATTTCTGTTATCCATTTTCCAATTTTCATCCAAAATTTTTTTACTTTTGGACAGAGCCACCAAAGATGATAAAATGTTCCTGGGGCTTGTCTGCATTTCCAACATGTCGGGTTACAATTTGGATACATTTTTGCTAGTCTGGCTGGGGCCAGGTGCCACCTATACCACATCTTGTAGTGATTTTCTTTGAATGTTACTGCCTTAGTTATTTTACAATTGTTTTTCCAAATCATTTCCCATTCTTCTAATTTTATACTCCTTCCAATATTCCTGGCCCAGGCTATCATTTGGCCTTTGACTATGTTTTCTGCCAAGTCGAATTCAAGTAAATATTTGTAAGTCTTTGAAATTAATTTTCCCTCTTTTGTTTCTAGTAATTTGTCTAGTTGATTGGGCTTTATCTCGACTCCTCCATCTTCGCTATCTTTTTTATATCTACTTTGTATTAACAGATACGGCCACCAATCTATTTTTATGCCCATGTCCCTAAGTTCTTGGCGGGATTTGAGTCTCCCATTTATATCTAAAATGTCTTTATATCTTATTATTTTTTGCGTAGTTACTGTATTGGGATATATTATATTTGGGTGTGTTGTTGCCTCTAGTGTGGATAACCATCCTGGGACTTTTATGTAGTGCTTGCGTTTAATTTCCATCCATGTAGTAATTAAAGAATTTCTTATTATATGGTTTTTAAAATGTTTATATGTTTTATTTCGTATGTTCCATAAATAAGCGTGCCAGCCTTTTAATAGATCATGTCTTTCCAATTTCAGTACTCTTTGGTTATCTAAATTGACCCAATCCTTAATCCATATTATACTTGCAGCTCTGTAGTATTTTTCCCAGGCTGGTAGGCCAAAACCTCCTCTTGATCTATCATCTTGTAATATTTTTAAATTTATCCTCAGTTTTTTTCCCTCCCATATAAATTTTGCTATTAATTCATTCAAATTTGTGGAAAAAAAATTTCTAATTTAATCGGGATAGTTTGAAACAGGTAGAGGATCCTTGGGAGTATGTTCAACTTTATCGCCACTATTCGTCCTAATAACGATAGCTTTAGATTCCCCCATCTCTCTAAATCTTTTTTAATTTGTTGTATTAATTCTCCATAATTATTGTCTTTGATTGCTATATTTCTAGTTGTCAAATTTATGCCTAGGTATTTTATCTTTATTACTATTTGTAGTCCCGATTGTTGTTCCAATTTTCCTATTTGTTTTATGTTTAAGTTTTTGGTTAAAATTTTGGTTTTATTTTTGTTAATTTTTAACCCTGCCACCTTGCCAAATTTCTCAATTTCCTCCATCAATTTTATTTGTGTTTCCAATGGGTCTTCTATGCAGAATACAAGGTCATCAGCGAAGGCTTGGACCTTGTATTCTTCTCCTTTTACTTTAAGTCCTTTTATATTTTTGTTTAATCTAATTCTCCTGAGCAAATTTTCCAAGGTTAATATAAAAAGCAGGGGCGAGAGTGGGCATCCTTGTCTTACTCCTCTACCTATTTCAAAATAATTTGTTAATTCCCCATTGACTAACAGTCTTGCCCTCTGATTTGTATATATTGTAGATATTATCTTACCAAATTTCTCGCCAAAATCCATATTTTTTATTTGTTGTGTCATAAATTCCCAGTTGACTCAATCAAATGCTTTTTGTGCATCCAGAAAAACAAGGGCTGCTTGTTTCTCTGGATGCACTTCGTAGTATTCTATTATGTTTATCACCATTCTTAGATTATTTTTAATCTGTCTTGTCGGTAAGAATCCGTTTTGATCTGAATGAATTTTGTTATTTAATATTATTTTTAATCTATTTGATATTAAATTCATAAAAATTTTATAATCTGTATTTAATAATGAGATCGGCCTATAATTACTAATTTGTGTTGTGTCTGTTCCTTCCTTGTGGATTAATGAAATATATGCCTCTTTCCAAGATTCTGGTATTTTTGCTTCTTTTAATGCCTCATTGTATACCTCTATTAATATCCCATTTAATGATGTTCCTAGTTCTTTATATAGTTCTATTGGTAGTCCGTCTGTACCCGGGGTTTTATTGTTTTTTTGTTTCCTAATGGTTTCCTGTAATTCTTCCATTGTAATCTCCCTATTTAACATCTTTTTTTCCTCCTCTGTTAATATGGGCATTTGCTCCTCTTTTAAGTATTGATTTATTTCTTCTATTTCTACCTTTTCTTGCTTATATAGATTTTGAAAGAAGTTAATTGCTATCTCTTTCTTTTTTTCTGGGCTCTGGTGCAATTTCCCTTCATTATCTTGCAGTTGATGAATTATTCTTTTTTCCCTTTCCTTTCTTAATTTGTATGCCATCCACCTTCCTGGTTTATTTGCTTGTTCGAATTGATTTTGTTTTATGAATTTTAATGCATTGATATATTTTTCTTGTTCCAGTATATTTAGTTTGTGTTTGGCGGCCGCCCAATTAGTTCTCATCTGTTCATCTCCTGGTCTTTCCTGTAATTTCTCTTCACAATTTTTAATCTCATTATAAATTTTATTATATTCTTTTTCCCTCTCTTTTTTCTTTTTACTATTGTAAGCTAATGTTATTCCTCTGATATATGCTTTTGTTGTGTCCCATAAATTTTGTAAAGATGTTTGGCTTTTATTGTTTTCTTTAAAGAACCATTTCAGTTCTTCCTCTATTCTTTTAATATATTCTTCTTCTTTCACTATTTGCGTGTTCATCATCCATCTACCTTTACCTTTTCTCCATCCTCTCCATTCTATTATTAGTGGATTATGGTCAGCCCATTCATTTGCCCCTATTTCTATTGATTGAATTTCTTGTATTAGGGTCTTCGTAACCCATACCATATCAATCCTTGACCAAGATTTATGGGGATTGGAGTAATATGTATATTGTTCCTTTTTAGGGTTATATAATCTCCAGATATCTACTAGATTTAATTCTTCTATGAGGGATAAGAATGTTTTCGGAATCAAATTTTTCTTGTTATTTTTTTTATTCTGAGTACTTCTATAATCTTTTTTAGTATCTATAATAGCATTAAAATCGCCCAGTAAACATACATTCTCAATATTTTGTTCTATTATTCTTTCGTGTAGGTTTTGATAGAATTCTTTTTGTTGACCGTTTGGTGCATATATCCCAACTAATAACACATTTTTACCTTTAAGATTAACTTCAATCATTACAATTCTTCCTAAGTTGTCTACATATTTCAGTTTACTTTCTATTTCTTCTTTGACATAAACTGCTATTCCTTTTTTCTTCTCGTCGGCTAGTGATATATATAATTTCCCTAGTTTTTTACATTGTAAATAGTTTTCTTCATTTTTTCTTATGTGAATTTCTTGAAGGCATATTATGTCTGCTTTTTGTTTGATTAATTTTCTAAATGTTTGATTTCTTTTAACAGGGGAGTTGAGTCCATTTATATTTATTGATATGATTTTCAAATTTTTGTCCATTTTTAGGATTTAGTCCTTTTTCTTTTTGTTCCTTTACTTCTTGTCCTTTTTTTTTTTTGCTTGTTCTTGTGCTCTTGTTGTTACTCCTTTTTCTTCTTCCTGGATTTCCCCTTCCTCTTCTTTTTCCTTCTCTTTGTTGTTCTCTTCACGTACAGTTCTTTGATCTTCTCTTCTCGGTGTTGTTTGGTCCCTTCTCCTTGACTCCTCACCTCTATCATCTATTCCTTCTTGCTCCATGATCTGATCATATAGGTTTTGAGCTTTTCCTATCGTATCAACTTTTATCTTCCTCCCCTTCCACGTAACTAACACTCCTTCTGGCATCAACCATCGGAATAGTATTTGTTTTTTATTTAATAATACTGTGAGGAATCCGTAGTCTTTCCTCCACTCTCTGATCCTTTTGAGTATTTGCTTTAATGTTATTATTTCCTTTTGTTTATAATATATTGGCTCTTCTTTGGCTATTTTAAAAATAATGTCTCTCACCTTCTTCCTTACAAAACGTACGTGGACTTCTCTTGGGAGCCTATGTTGTCTTGCATAGTTCGTATTTACTCTGAACACCTCGTCCATTTCATTGATGATCTCATCCTTCTCTCTTTGCAGAATCTCTGCAATTATTTCGGCCATTGTTTGGGTCAGGTCTTCGTCTCTTTCCTCCCGTACGTTTTGAAACCGTAGATAAAATGAAGCTCTTTCCATTTCCAATTGTGCTACGGTATTTTCAAGTTCTTTATTGAGACCAGTCATTTTTACATCTAGCAGTTCTATTTTCTTTTCTGTTTGTTCTGACTTCTCCTCTATGGCTGTAATCCTTTGATCATTTTTAGAAATCATCTCCTGGATAGAGTCCATTTTCCCATCTAGTTTCTGAATATCTTCTTTGACTGAATTTTTAATTTCATCTAAATCTCTCCTGGTTTCTTCGTGGTTTTTAAACATACATTCTTGCATTTTTTGCATAGTCTCTTGTATGGTTGTCAATGTAGTCTGTACTGTCTGCATATTTATGGTCGGAGTTTGTTTTTCGGCTGGGAAAATTGTTTCTATGGTTTTCTGCGTAGCTGGAGATGCCATTAGTCCTACTGATGTTGGAATAGCCTTCTTCCCTGTCTTTACCGTTGTTATTGTAGTTGATGACATTGCTTTCAGAATTTTATACTGTTTTTCTAGAATTCTGTCTACTTTTTCCCAAATTAACATCCGTTTCTCAGTTGGGTCAGAACTCTTATTTCCCTTATTATATTGTTGTGTTGCTGTCTCATTGGCGATGATCTCAACTACAGCCTGCAGCCAAATGATTCTGTTGAGCAGGTAAACAGGGGTGCGATAGCCCCACATACCATCTTCGGCCCATGTAGCCAGACCGTAGTATTGGATGATCCTTTCAGGGGGCCATTCATCATTCTTCCAAGTGCCAATCTTAACCTTTTCTATCAGAGAGGTGTCCACATGCCACCGGTCCCTAATATTCCCAACTTCATCGTACACCGGTACTCCCAGTACCTGCCTCTGACGGAGCGGTAACAGAAAGAATCCGGGGCAAATGATTCCTAAAACACATGCACTGCACCAAGTGTCAGGGAGCTGGCGATAAGCAAAGGAACCACAGAGCCAATACATACCATTGGGTTCTAGCCACACCAGGGAGGTGTCATGGGACCTAGAAATAAACGACTTAAGGCGGTCAACAGATTCCAAAGCCCTGTCATCAGCCGTGGGTGTTCTACTATCCCCGGACCACCAAGTGCCATTGTTCCATGAGGAGCGGCACCTTATGGAACCCACGGTGTAGCAACCCTTGGAATGGTTCCTAGCATAGCAGACCGATCCGACCAGGTTGGAAGTGGGGGCCCATGAACCATCCTTCCCAGGGGTAGCTGTAAGGTTATCTTGATTCTGCATTTCTAACACTATGGAATAATTCAACTCCTGGGCTTCCCATGGCCATTTATCCCCCATGTTTGTATCTCCACAAACAGAACAATTAGTGACATTCAAGGTGTGGGCAATATCCTCTGCTAGGCAAACAAAAGTATTAGTAACTTGAGGGGGAAAATCAGGGAGGTTTAGCTTAGCCATTTCCTCATAGAAGGACCAGAATAGATGTTTAGTGGTTTCTTCAGTGCGAACTCTCTTTGTGAGAACAGTCCTAATTCTGGTACCTGGGTCTTTACCTTTTCCATTAATTTGAAAGCCGTAGTCTACCGTGGCCCCATCCCGGGCCTGCTGCCATAAGACAGGTTGGAGGGTCAATACAACAGGGTTGCATTGACCTGATCGGCAATTGCTAATGGCTATTCCAGACTGGAGTGACAGTCGTTGTCCAGGGGCCATATTAGTGACACATTCCCACTCCGGGCACCAGGTATAAGTGAGGGCTGAGTAGCATTCAGGTTTGTACTGGGTTTTCAGACACATGTACTTATTATTGAACATGTATGTCCTTTCCCAGTCCAACCCTCCACAGCACGTATTAAAGAGACAGCCCTTGTTAATTAGTTTGCAAGCATCAAAGGTTAAAGTTAGGGGAGTATTAGCAATCCTTGTTGTATTAGATGCTATTAATTCCACTGAGGTGCAGCCAATGTGGTGTAGCTGGACGCCATACTCCACCCATTTTGTGACTTGCGTTGGGTCATAACATTGAACCTTGCCCTTGGTATCCCTGCATCTCTTATAGACCATACTATTGAGGGTACAAGGTTGCAAATCACTGGAGCAGTCGGAGGGCGTATGATATACCAAGGTTTTACAAACCATCTGTCCAGTCTTTGTGGTATGGACACATTCAGAGCATGTGTGGATGTTTTGTTTAGGTTTAGAGCTTTTAGTTTGAGATATTTTATAGCAGTAAAGAGACCCATTTTTGACACAAATTCAATATGAAAACCCTTCCCTTTGACACTGTGGTCCTTGTTGGCACATGTTACTTGTCGGGGGGCTGTAGATAAAATTGTTACCTGTGACACAAGGAGCACAGTTCACTGTGGACCCTGCCTCTAAGTAGCACCAAATTCCCTTTGTCCCATTGCACCTTTTGTAGGTTATTTGGTCATCTACACAGGTTGTTAAGTCAAACTGGGTGCAAGATGAGGGGTTCCCATAAAAAGTGCGGAGGGTACCATTCTTCTTATCCTTACACAGGTCGCAAGGACCTTGCCTTACCGTGGTTTGACGGGGAACCCTCTGATTGTGGGGACTACCATGGCTTACAAGTTGAAAGGGGAGTATAAGGTGGCATCGTTGCAAAGGATCATCATTGCATCGCAAAAAGCATTGCCCTTTATAGCCACAAGGGGGAAGATAGCCAGAGGAGCAGTTAGGGCCACTTATAAGGGTAAAAGCAAAAGCAAAGTGGAAAGAGGCAAGTAGCAGTCTGTACATGGGGGAAGTTCCTCCACACCCATGGGGTTTTGAGGGCTTTGGCTAGAACTCACCCATGGCTCATAAAAGGCTGCAGGAGCCGGGGTAGGGGACTGGAAGTCCTGGAACCAAGTCCAGATGTTGTCATCTGTTGGTATCATGCTATCTGCTTCCAGGGGATTAACAGGGCCCTCCACCTCGACATTCCCCCCTTTCCCCAGTAAAACGTGATATAGGTAAAGGGAGTTAATGACAATACTAATGAGAAGGAGAATCACAATCACCCATATGGTCAGCATAAGACCTCTGCAGATGCAAGCAGTTTCCTTGAGCCTTTAACTAGCCTCCATGCTATACAGCCCCCTTCCCCCCCCCCCCAGGTTAGATGAGATAGAAAGAAAGAGATAAACTACAAATCAAGTGGCTTGTGTGAGCGAAGGTTCCAGGGGACAGAGTTGCCCGTGTGACGGGTGTTGGCTTCCGGTGCAACACCTGCAGGGGGTGAGTCAGCTTCATCTCCCGTTCATAGAGGGACAGCTTCCGGGGTGTCACCAGAAGGGGAGACCTTTGACTTGGCATGTCGGAGGGTAAGCCTGAGGGGTTGAGTAGGGTCACAGTGCACTTGCCAAGGTGAAGGTGCTGCTAGTTTAACACAGGACCAATGGATCCACGGCTTAATTTCAGCCACCTTAATAGCAAGGGGAGAACACATAACAACAGTATACAGCCCTTTCCATTTAGGACTCAGCGTTTCCCTTTTCCAATCTTTCACCCAAACCTCTTGACCAGGAGAAATGTTAAGAGTAGGAGTAACTAGGAGAGGAGGCTGAGAGACTAATACATATTTCTGCAATTTATGGACTATCGCATTAAGTGCCTGTAGTTGCTTTCAATTTAGTAGTATCACCCACCTGACCCGTGTTGTGGAGATTGGGACGGGCCAGGTTGGGTACCCTTCCAAAAAGCAATTCAAAAGGGGAAACTAACAGACCTGCCTGGGGGGGTGCATCTCACAGCAAGCAGGGCCATAGCAAGAGCATCAGGCCACTTAAGATGCGTTTCCTGGCAGATTTTAGCCAATTTATCCTTAATA
The DNA here is from genome assembly GCA_038048745.1 of Coluber constrictor foxii. Lineage (NCBI taxonomy): Eukaryota > Metazoa > Chordata > Lepidosauria > Squamata > Colubridae > Coluber > Coluber constrictor. The sequence continues at coordinate 41,663,194 of CM075966.1, read as the reverse complement.
GTTCGGTTAACCCTTTCTACAAAGGACCCTGAAGAAGGGTGAAATGCACAGTGAAGGCGCTAGGTGACCCCAAGCGTGGAAGCAATCTTTTGGGTAGCTTTGTGTATGAATTCCGGACCATTGTCCAAAGAAATTTTGGAAGGTAGGCCATAGCGGGGGATAATAAGTTGGAGCAGAGCTTTGGTGACTTGGGTGGCCTTCTTGGTATGAGTTGGGATACACTCGGGCCAACCAGTGTAAGTGCCGATGATGACTAACATAGCATTGTAAGAGCCGGAACGAGGCGTATCAGTAAAGTCAATCATGAGAGAATCAAAAGGGAAGTCTCCTCTAGGTTGGTGTCCTTGGGGTGGTTGGGGTCCAGTACGGGGTTTTTTGGCAGCACAGGTATGGCATCTGGTACAGACATTAGCGGCGATGCTGTGTAACTTGTTGATGTAGAGTTCCCTTAACAAAGCAGATGCCAAAGCAGTCTTCCCTAAATGTAACTGCTGGTGGACTTGCTGTACAGCATCCCATGCCAGGTGTGCCGGGACGAAAACTCGGCCATCTGGAAGGACCCACCATCCCTCTTGTAAGGTGGCTTCAAGTTCCTGTGCCTGCTCAATTTCCTGTTGGGAATACTTAGGATGAACAGTGTCGGATGGGACCCATAAGGTAAGACAATGGGCCTGAACCTTTATAGGCTTGAGAGCTGCACGGCGGGCTTCCTGATCAGCTTTGTTGTTTCCTAACTGTGTGTCAGAGGCTATTTTCTGATGGCCTCAACAATGCATAACGGCAACTTCCCGGGGGGGGCCAGACACTATCCAGCAGACGTAAAATCTGGGGCCCATATTTAATTTCCTTGCCCCCTGCTGTGATAAGGCCTCTTTCCTTATACAGGGCCCCATGGACCTGCACTGTCAGAAAGACGTACTTAGAATCTGTGTAAATGTTAACACGCTTGTCTTTGGCTAAATCTAACGCTCGGGTTAGTGCATGTAATTCAGCCAAATGAGCACTCGTGCCTGGGGGAAGGGGCTCTGCTTCCCAGACAGCTGTCAATGTGACAACAGCATATCCTGCCTTGTGAATTCCCTCCTGCAGAAAGCTAGTGCCATCAGTGAAAAGAGTGAAGTCAGGATTCCTGAGTGGAACATCAGCCATGTCAGGGTGGCTGGCATAAGTTTCTTCAATAGTCTGAATGCAGTCATGCGTGGCCTGAAGATCAGGTTCTGGGAGGAGGGTGGCTGGGTTCAGGGTAGTAGACTGCTTCAAAGTAATCATAGGATTATGAGTGATAAGGCCTTGATATGTAAGCATGCGGGGGTTGGTTAACCATAAGTGGCCTTTTGTTTCCAATACAGCTCTAAGAGCATGTGGCATGTGGATTTCCAATTCCTGTCCAAAAGTCAGCTTGCTGGCTTCTTGCATTAGCAATGCGGTACCTGCCAGAGCTTTGAGGCAGCCAGGCCAACCACAAGCCACTGGGTCAAGTTGTTTGGAGAGATAAGCGACAGGGCAATGCCAGGTACCCAGTTTCTGGGTCAAAACACCTACAGCAACATTCTGCTTTGTGTCTACAAACAATTGAAATTGTCTAAATCAGGCAAGCCGAGGCTTGGGGCTTGCATCAAAGCATGCTTTAAAGTTGTGAAACTTTTCTCTTCCTCTTTTTGCCAGTTCAGTGATTCTTTATCACTTCCTCTTGTGGCTTCATACAGAGGCTTGGCAATCAAACTGAAATTAGGGATTCAAATACGACAGAAACCTGTAGCCCCCAAGAATCCTCTCAAATACTTCCTTGTGCATGGTCTGGGGAGTTGCAAATGGCTTCCTTTCTCTCATGTCCTAGAGTCCTTTTCCCTGGCTTGATATCGTAGCCTAGATACCTAACCTTTTTCAAAACAAGTTGGGCCTTTTTCCTGGATGCCTTGTACCCTAGGTCTTGCAACAAGTGAAGTAGATCATAGGTATGTTGCCAACAATCATCCCTAGTTTGTCCTGTCACTAGCAAATCATCCACATATTGTAGGAGAACATCTGGCTCTGGGATTTCCAAGACTTCTAAATCCCTTGCCAGAGCAGTGCCAAAGAGAGTTGGGGAGTTTTTGAACCCCTGCGGCAAACTGGTCCAGGTATACTGCTGCTTTTGACCGGTTGCAGGGTTCTCCCACTCAAAGGCAAAGAGATATTGGCTCTTTTTATGAACTGGGATAGTAAAGAAGGCATCCTTTAAATCAATGACCGAAAACCAGGTGGCCGTTTGGGGGATTAATCCCAAAATTACATATGGATTGGGAACGATTGGATGGATGGTCACAGTTGCGAAATTTACGGGTCTCAGATCTTGAACCAGGTGGAAGCAACCATGGCCCTTGGGAATTGGCAGAATGGGGGTGTTCCAGGGGGATTCAGTAGGAACTAGAATCTGATGAGCTAAATACAAATCTATTACTTCCTGGATAGCTTGAACAATGTGCCTGGGGTAGGCTCGTTGGTGGATTCTAATGGGTGTCTTTGATGGGAGCTCTTCCACAATGATGGGGGGATGATGACTAGCAAAGCCGGGGGGGGGGTTATCCTCTGCCCACAGGTACGGCACATCAAAATCTTCCCATCCGGCATTCCTTTCTACTTCCTGTACTAGCATCATCCGCCATGACTCTTCTTGAGGGACATCCATCGAGACCTTGCCGTAAGTCATTGCCATTTTGCCATCTTCCTCAAAGGAGATTTGCGCTCTTAATTTACACAGCAAGTCTCGCCCCAGTAAGGGAAGTGGGCAATCGGGCATGTACACAAATTGGTGAGTGACGGTCTTTCCTCCTGTGTGGCAAATCAGGGGGTCTAAAAAGGGGCGCTGGATAGTCTTACCAGTCGCTCCTTGAATGTTAATGGTATATGGGGAAGGTCGGGCTAGGGCCTTTGTTAGGATGGAGTGGGTGGCCACTGTGTCCACCAAGAAGGGTATGGGTTTGCCTCCAATCGCCAGGCTGACCATAGGTTCTGGGAGGCGGGTCGAACCCGGTCTGTCTCAGTCCCATCCTTCAGCTTCAGCCAGACCAATGAGGGGGGTGTTGGACAACCCTCGTCCCCTCCCTCACAGGGTTCTTCCTTGGCCACCTCGATAGTTCCTGACAAACCCTCCACGCTGTCCTTCCGGGACTACTTCCTTATCCTTTTCTGGGCATTCACCCTTCCAGTGGCCCTCCTTTTTACATATGGCACACTGGTTCCGTCCAAGGGGTCCAGCAGACCCCTGGCCACTGCCCCCTCTGCCTCCCCCCTTTCCTTTTGGGACCCCCCTTAAAATCTGCAGCTAGGAGTTCTGCTTTCTTCTGCATTTTTTGCTCCTGTTTCCTTTCTTCAATTCTATCTTGATTAGCAAAGGTTTTTCTAGCAACTTCCATCAATTCACTCATGGATTTCCCCAGGGCTCCTTCCAATTTTTGCAATTTCCTTCTAATATCAGGGACACTTTGTGAGATAAAGGCCATGGTTAACATACAAGCGTTTTCCGGTTGAGTGGGATCTATAGGGGTATACATCCGGTATGCATCAAGCAGTCAGGTGTAAAAGGCTTCTGGAATTTCTGTGGATCCCTGTATGACTAGGGAGGGTTTGGACATGTTGGTGGTAGGCTTTCCTGCATCCTGAATTGCCCGCACAACTAACTGTTGATAATCCTGAAGCGACTTTATATCCCCCTCATTACAGGGGTCCCATTTCCTATCCATTGAGGGAAGATTGGTTTCCACCCATCTCTCAAATGTCCAGTCTCGTGCGGGCATTGTAGCCTTCAAAATTTTCATCACTGCATTCCTAATCTTCTCCCTCTCCTCTGGATTAAATAGGGTCCCCATCAGCTGTTGAAGGTCTCGCCAGGTTGGGTTGTGGGTATCCACAATTGTTTTAACCAAGTCAGCAACCTCATTGGGCTTCTCGCTAAAGGGACCATAACGTAATTTCCAGTTGAGGAGATCAGAGGTAGTGAAAGGGACATGCTGGAACAGCCGGACAGTAGTCGGGCTGCCATCCTTGGCTATTATTTGATCCACCCTTCTGAGGGGAGCAATCAGCATTGGGTTATCCTCTGATGGGTCCTGTGGAATTGTTTTTGAGTGGGTGCGATCCGCAATGGGTGTTACTTTTTCCTCTATGCCTCCGACAGCACCCATTAATTCCTCTTCACTTGGAGTCACCTGTTCCTCCTTTCTGGGCTCAGGGCTTGCCAGCAACTGGCTCGTCTGAATAGAGCGATCTATTGGGGGGTCTCTTATTCCTAGCCTATCCAAATCTTGCATGATGGAGTCAACTCTAGCCTGCTGCCAAGAGTCCCCGTGGGAAGACCCATCTGCCCCCCCCCCAGAGAGGAGGTTGGAGGAGTCCCCAAAGGGGAGGAAGGATGGCTGGTTAACGGAGGGACGTAGGGGGGTGGTTGGGGCAATTCTTCTGGACAACTGGGAAGGATCGGGACATATTTCTTTCCTTTCTTAGGCGGCAACGTGTGCAAGACCAAAAGTCGGCACTGAGTGACTTTACACTTTTGAATCCAAACAGAGGGGTTCTGGACAAGATTGAGCCACACATCAATGTAAGGGGCCTGATCGGGGTGGCCCTCTGTGGGGTGGAATACCCTCTGGTGCACCCTGATGGCAATAGAGGGGTCAAACGTACCCTTGGTTGGCCAAGAGAGTTTAAAAGCCAGCCAGTCCACCTCACAGAAGACCCTCAGTTTCTGTCTGCTCCACTTAATGCCATAGTCCTGACTGACATAAGCAATCTTAAAATGTCTTAACATACACTCTAACAGAGTGAGGGGCACACTTCCTCCCCCACCCATGTTCCTCCCAGGGTACCAGACAAGACAAGTAAGGAAGGTTGAGAAGAAGGTAAGGGGTCCTTCGTTCTCAGGGTAACACAGAGGAGCTCCACACACACAAGTCTGACCCTTGGACCCAGACTCTCATGACCTCCAGAGGGAACTGCAGACTCCAAACACTCTTCCCTGGCCCAGGGCACCAGACAATCACGGTCACTGTTGGAAACCGCAAAATTGTTGGAGATATGATGAAAAATTGTATAAAAACGAGGAAGATAAGAATCATATTCTTAAGAAATGGGAAGAAAATTGGGATTGGAATGATAATGGGGAAGTCAATTATGGAACAGTTTGGGACACAATGAAAGCAATTTTTAGAGGAGAAAGCATTAAATTATCAAGTAGAAAGTATAAGAATTATAAAGTAAAAATAGAGGAAAAGAAGAAATTGATAAAAGAACTGGAAAATAGATTTTTAGTGATTAAGGATAGGAGATTATGGGAGGAACTTAAAAAATTGAAAAACAAACAAATAGCGGAAGATACAGAAATAGTTAAAAAAAATTAAGCTATTTAAAAAGAGAATTTTTTGAATATGGTAATAAAAATTCAAAATTATTAGCAAGAATGGCGAAAGATAAAAAAGAAAAAAGAGAAATAGGTGTCCTAATAGATGAAAAAGGTAAGAGATGTTATAAAAAATTAGAGAAATGTGAAATTGTTAAAAAGTTTTTTCAAGAATTATATCTCAAAAAAGAAATTGTAAATTGTAAATTAAATTTTTTTTAGAAAAATATGGTCAGAAGAAAATTGATAATAAATATAAAGAAAAAATGGAAAAGGATATTACCTCTGAGGAAATTAAAGATGTGATTCAGAAGCTAAAACTTGGAAAATCTCCAGGTGAGGATGGGTTACCAGCAGAATTTTATAAAGAGTTTAAAGAAACTTTGATCCCCAAACTACAGAAATTGTATAATAAGATATTACATGGAGATGATATTCCCATGTCCTGGAACAGAACAATTATATCCTTAATCCCGAAACCAGGTAAAGATTTAGAAAAGATTGAATCCTATCGGCCCATTTCCTTGATTAACCAAGATGCTAAGATATTTACTGCAATTGTAGCAAATAGATTGAATAATTTTGTAAATAAATATATAAACCATAATCAAGTAGGTTTTGTTAAAGGGCGTTATATGTGTGATTTAGTTAGAAGAGTATTAAATGTTATTGATATTGCTGAGAATAATGGTGATAAGATAGGTATTCTTGCCTTGGACATTTTTAAAGCCTTTGATTCTATACAATGGGATACTATAAAAGAAATGATTTCTGCATTAGGATTTGGTAATAAATTTATTCATATCATTTCTAAATTGTACCAGAGGGGTACGGCAAGAGTGAAGGTAAATGGTATATTTACACAAGATATAAATTTGGAAGCAGGAACGAGACAGGGATGTCCCCTGTCTCCGACCCTATTCTTATTAGCAATGGAAATTTTAACAACTTTGATTGAAGAGGATTCAGAATTAATAGGTTATAAAGGTATCAAAGTTAATTTATATGCAGATGACACCCTTATCATTTTAAATAATATTACAAATGATATAAAAAGAGTTCAAATACATTTGGAAGAATTTGAAGATATGACTGGTTTGAAAGTAAATTGGGCAAAATCAGAATTATTAATGGAAATTGATAGGGAAAACAAATTAGAAAAATTACAAAATCAATTTGAAATTAGGATAAAGGATAATTTAAGATATTTAGGTATTATACTTTCACTTAGAATTAAAAATTTAAAGAAACTAAATTATGACATAGTAATAAAAGAAATTGAAGAGAAAATTGGGAAATATAAAAAATTAAAGTTATCTTGGTTTGGTAGAGTAGCTATATGTAAAATGATGTTACTTCCTAAATTTAACTTTTTATTCGAGGTGCTTCCGATTTTTTTAGCTGAGAAGGATATTGAAGTATATCAAAAAAAATTAGATAAATTTTGTAATGGGGATAAAAAATCAAGATTGATTAAGAAAATGTGGTATCAGAACCAAAAACAAGGTGGTTTAGGAATTCCAAAATTATTAAACTATTATAGAGCATTTAATATAAGAACAGTAGTAAAAATTTTAAAAGGAGATGTTGAACTTTGGGGTAGTTTGGAAATGAAGGAAATAAAGAAGTTTGGTTACAAATGGTTTTTGGAAAATTTTAAAGGTAAGGTTAAAATTTGTAATTATTGGTTAAATAGTTTGACTAAAAATTGGGACAGAGTAGCAAAAAAATTAATACCAGACGTATTGTATTTAGGTAAACTGAAAGAGAATTGCCCAATGAAATTAAATAGTAACAGAGAGAGGATTATAATAGAAGAGAAAGTGGAAACAATTAGTGAATGGCTGAAATTTACAGAAAATGAAATGAGGAAAGAGGAAATTTATGGAAAATTAAACATTAATTGGTTCAAAAGAATTCAGATGAATAAATGGAATAGGAAATGTAAAGAAAGGAATGATGAGAGTAGAAAGGAAATGGAATTTGAAAACTTGACATCTCGAATAATAAAAGATGAAATTGGGCCAAAGGGATTAGTTAGCAAAATTTATAAAATTATTAACTTTGATAGTAATTCACAAATGGTAATGAAAGAGAATTGGGTAAAAGAACTGGGTATTGAAATTTCTAATCAAAATTGGAATATGAACTGGGTTAGCAGAATAATGAGGACATTATCAATAAGGATTAAAGAACATAACTATAAAGTTGTCTGGAAGTGGTATCTGACCCCAATAAGACTTTTTCAAATGGATAATAAAGTGGATAAAATGTGTTGGAGATGTAAAGTAGAACTTGGGATATATGCTCATATGTGGTATAAATGTAATGGGGTTGAACTTTTTTGGTCTAGGATAGAAAATGAAATATTTGAAATGATTAAGAAGAGGGTCAAATTGAAATTGGAAACTATATTATTATTAATATTGAATGAAATAACATTAACAACTGGAGAAAGAGAATTGGTGAGGATTTTGGTTATAATGGGGAGAATTATAATTGCTAGATATTGGAAATTAAATGTTGACTTAAAACTAGAAGAATGGTATAATGAAACATGGAAATTTGCATTAAATGATAAATTGACTTATGACATTAAAATTAGAAGTGGTATATACAAAGAGAATGTTTTTTGGAACACTTGGCAACCATTTGTGGACTTTGCACTTGGGAGATTGGATGAATCAGTGCCAGTACCTTATCAAAGAGATTTCTGGAAGAATTGAAGACCTTAATTTCCTAAAATTTCCTTTCCATTTGTATAGCACGTTGGGGGGGAAATTTTTTTCTTTCTTTACTATTGATTTTTGTACTGTTTTTTTTCCTGTTATTCTTTAACAATAAAAATACAATAAAAAAAAAAAGGAAACCGCAGGGGACGTCAATCACACTTGACAACCTTCCCACCTTTACCTTAGAGAGAGGGTGATCAGGACTCTCTCACCGTGCCTGATTACAGGGACGGATTATTCCCTTTTTCCCCAATACTTGCCTGCAGGCTTGTCTCTCCCTTCTTCCAGCTGGTTGGAAATGGACCTGGTCTCCACGTCTCCCACAAGTGGTTCTTGGAGGCATCAGCCGGCGCTGCAGGGGATCCGACGTCACCGGGAAGTCCCTCGGAACGAAGAGTGTCCGATGGCGCCTGGGACGTTCCCTTCGACTCATGGCACCCCGACAGTAGAGTGACCCTCCAGAGAGGCCTCAGGGCCCCCTGTACTCCTGGCTGGCTCACCAGAAATGTTATGGGAAAACCCGATTCCCAAAGACAGGAGACAGGACCACGGAAGATGGAGAACACAGGTTTATTGCTAGCAATCAGCTCAGAGTAATAGCTTGACAAAGTCTGAGCCCTGGGCAACGCCCAGGGTCTTTCTTTTATAGGTTTTGCAATCTCAGCTTCGCTGAGGCATACATTTCCTTATGCATGTATCAAGATACAGTATATCAAAAACAGGATACAGAAAGAAGAAGTTATCCTTTAGTACATATTCCATATAAGGTTAGGGCCAGCATATCTTACACCATCTGTTAGTTTCGGGAGCTTCTCACGTGTCTTACCCTTATGTTACATGATACATAGGTCATTAAGCATACAAGTACATTTGGCAATAAGTTTGGTACTTTCTCAATCTTACAACAGAGATAGAAACAAGTAAAGGTCAACCTACTTATAAAGCGATATAAAATATGGTCTGGGGGTGTCCGAATAAGACCCTAGGGGCATCCCGTCTCAAAACCACTTTTATTAACACGACTGTGAATTCTGTTCATTCACAGTCAACAAGGCTTTGGCAAACAGTCTTTCAGAGGAATGTTCATCAACCCTCACCTTATCTCACTTGGAACACTGCCAGAGAACCAATTTCCAAATGCAGAGCAAGGCCAAATTTGGCACCGAGTCTATTACTGTATCTTCCTTAATAGTTACACATCATGCTGTCAGGGAATCCCTAAGTATTTTACTTTCTTAGTAATCTGTATATCTATTCTCTTCATTAACTCTTTTTTCTGCATGTCTGTAAGATTTTTAACTAATATCTTAGTTTTCTCTTTATTTTCAATCCTGTCACTTCGCCATATTCCTCTAGGTTTTTTTTTTATTAATTTAGGCCCTGATTCTTGTGGATCTTCCAGAATGAAGACTAAATCGTCTGCAAGTGCCTGTAGTTTATATTTTTCCTTTTTTATTTCCATACCTTCTATCTCTATGTCTTGTCTAATATTTCTGTTTAATACTTCCAGTGTCAGTATGAATAATAGTGGGGACAAGGGAAGTGGTGGGATTCAATTTTTTTTACTACCGGTTCTGTGTGAGTATGGCTAGGTGAGCATGGCTAGGTGGTCATGTGACTGGTTGGGCGTGGCTGGTTGGTCATGGTTGGTCATTTGACTGGTGGGAGTGACTGGGTAGGTGTGTCCAACTCGAGGGTGCACAGGAAGGCAGTTTAGGGCTCAGGCAGCAGAAACCTGGAGCCACACCGGGGGGGGGGGCGGGGGGGCAGCAAGGCTTGTACGGGCGGCAGAAAGAAGAGAGAGAAATGGGGGAAACACACACTCATCTGTTTCCCTCTATGACCAGCCTTGGAAAAGCCTGCCCTCACAATCAGATTCCCTTTCTTTCAGCGCTCGTTCAGGGAATCCTGGGAGCGGCAGCATATTGCATGCTTTTCACTCCAAGCAACCCGGACCAGGGGTGATATTCACTTACCTTCGCTACCGGTTTGCAAATGTGAGTGCAGCACTGGTATACTGGTATACTTAGAATATTTTGTAGGTGTTTATAGAGTTCTGCCGGTAGACCATCTGGACCTGGTGTTTTACCATTCTTTTGTCTTTTAATTGCTTCATTTAATTCTATCATTGTTATACATTCATCTAACATAGCTTTCACTATTCCAGGTATTTTAGGTAATTCCATTTTTTCTAAGTATAGTTTTATTTTATCTTCTGAAACTGTCTCTTGCTCATATAATTTTTCATAGTAATTTTGCATCACTTTCTTTTTGTCATCATTTTGATGGTGAAGGTTTCCTTCCTCATCCATTAATTGGTGTATCAATTTTTTTCCTTCTCCTTTTTCAATTTGTATGCCAGCCATCTTCCTGGTTTATTTGCATTTTCAAAGAAATTTTGTTTAGCGTTTTTGATTTTTTGTGCTAATTCTTCTTTATCTATTAAATTCAACTTATGTTTTATTAATTCCATTTGGTTTTTTAGATTCTTTTTTTGTGGTTCTTTTTGTAGTTCTATCTCTAACCTCTTATATTCTTCTTCTAATATCTTTTGGTTTTGTTTCTTCTTATTTTTCTTTCCCTTATAAATTATAGCTAAACCTCTATTATAGGCCTTATGGCAAGTTTCTGAAAGATGCCCTAATTAATTCATGAGCCATGATGCAAACTTCAAAGGAAATACATTCATTTATTAGGAGCAACATTCCGGCAATACTCGGATGCAGTTGGAACTGATTCCACATAGATTTACGTTCCCCTATGACCCTGTCTCTCCCCTCCTCTCTGGCCATGTCATAAATCACATTCTCCAATTAACCACTTTTTCTAGCTGTGAAGCCTAGCACCCTCCTTCTGATTGCGGTCAGAAAGAATGTATGGAATTCACTTCAATTCTCCCTCCCTCCTGCTCATGGCAACTTGAAAGCTTTGCAAGTTGACATTCAGCTCCCCTCACTTCCCGAGGGCGACCTGCACAAAGCAAAACAATTTGAGTACAGATGCAGAGTTTAGGGATATGGCCCCCCACCTGGCTTGTTTGGATTTTCTGCATGAAATTTGGCTATAAGGCGATCAGCCTGGATGTTTCAACTCTTTACCCAAGATGCCTCTGATAAGGGGTAACCCTTCCACTTGATTAAATATTGGCGTTCTCTCCTGTGCCACCTCGAATTGAGGATTTGCTGCACCTCATAATGGGTCTGGCCCCCTATGACCACGGGGTCTGGGGGCTCACGGGGTAGTGGCCTCAGGGTCGATCCAACCACGGGTTTTAAGAGGCTACTATGGAATACCGGGTGTATCTTCCCTAGCAATCAGGGCAACTTCAATTGCACTGTGACTGGGTTGATTATCTTTACTATGGGGAATGGTCCTATAAATTTTGGTCCCAATTTCTTGCTAGGAAGTTTTAACCTCAAATATTTTGTGGAGAGGTAAACTTTCTCCCCCAATTGAAATGGCCTTTGGGGAGCTTGGTGTTTGTCTGCCTATTTCTTATAGGTTTGTGCTGCTTTAGCTAGCGCTTTCTTGACATTCTCCCAGGTTGCTTTCAGTGTCGCCATCCAATTGGTCAAGATGACTGAGGATGAGGCTCCCTTGGGTACTCAGGCATTGGGACAAAGTCCATGCCGCTCACTACCTTAAACGGGGTTAGCCCTGTGCTACTGTGAACAGCATTATTATACGTGACCTCAGCGAAAGACAGGAGGTCCGCCCAATTGAACTGCTGATAGTTCACGTAGCACCTCAGGTACTGCTCTACCATGGCATTCAGTCTCTCTGCCCCCCCATTGGTGCTCAGATGAAAGGCTAGGATAAGGCCCTGGGATGACCCAATAGACCGTAGGAACTCCCTCCAGAATTTTGCTGTGAACTGGACACCTCGATCGGAAATGATTCTTCTGGGTACTCCATGCAGGCGGTAGATGTGTTTCAGGAACAGTTTGGACAACTGGCGGGCTGAGTGTAGCCCACTGCAGGGTATAAAATGTGCCTGTTTAGAGAATAAGTCTATTACAGTCCAGATCACTGTGTTTCCACCACTCCTTGGCAGTACAACTATGAAGTCCATTGCAATCTCCTCCCATGGTCTTGTTGGTTCAGCTACTGGCTGCAGCAGTCCGGGGGGGCATCCTGGTCATTTTTTCATCGTGGCACAGATGGTACAACTTTTTACATAACTGTCCGCGTCTTTTCTCATGTGGGGCCACCAGAACTGTCTTTGTACCAAGTGCAGAGTATTTAGGAAGCCGAAATGCCCCACTGGTTTAACGTCGTGGCTCCTCTTGAGGACCAGGGTGCATAGAGTCTCTGGGACATAGAGTTTAGTCCCCTTCCATGATAGGTCATACCTTTTTGTCAAGAGATGTTGATTGTCTCGAAACCAGGGGTCCGCCAATGTTTCCATTTTGAGTCTTGTCGTTAAGTCACTTGCCGGTTGGCCATGCTGGTTGCGACATTGTCATCTGGTAACTACTTGACCCACTCCTTAGGCAGAGGGGATGATGGCATTCACCTCCTGCTCCCGCTCACTGTTGTATTGGGGCATCCAGGAGAGGGCATTGGCCAGAAAGTTCTTCCCCCCTGGGATGTGCTTCAGCTTGAAGTTGAAATGATTGAAGTATTGAGCCCACCGGACTTGCTTGGGTGACAACTTCCGTGGGGTCCTGAGGGCCTCCAGATTCTTGTGGTCAGTCCAAACTTCGAACGGTCTCTGGCCTCCTTCTAGCAGGTGTCGCCAGGTCAACAGTGCCCATTTCACTGCGAATGCTTCCTTTTCCAATGCTGCCCATCGTCTCTCTGCGTCAGTGAGCTTGTGGGATGTGTAGGCACATGGTTGTAGATTCCCTTGGCTGTTCTTTTGGAGTAGCACAGCCCCCACTGCCACATTGCTGGCATCTGCTTGGATGACGAAGGGCTGTTCGGGTTCAGGATGCTTTAAGACCAGTTCTTTTGGAAACATTTCTTTTAGTGTTTCGAATGCCTGTTGGCAGGTCAGGACCCACTGTAGAGGTTGTTCTGGGCGTGGTTTTGTAGCTCGGATCCCTGTTTTTAGGAGGTCCATCAGAGGTTTGGCAATTCTTGCAAAAGAGGGGATGAATTGCCTGTAGAAGTTCGCAAACCCCAGGAAGCTTTGCAGTTGTCTGTGGGTGCGAGGGGGTTACCAGTTTAGGACTGATTGTACTTTGGCTGGGTCCATTTCTATCCCCTCGTTTGACACTCGGTAGCCTAAGTAGTCTAGCCGTGATTGGTGGAACTTGCATTTTGATAGTTTGGCATATAGGTTCGCCCCCAGCAGTTTTTCCAGCACTTAGCGGACAAGGGGTATGTGTTCATCTATGGTTTCCGTGTAAATGAGGATGTCATCTAGGTAGACAAGGACCACCTTATAGAGGTGGTCATGTAGAACTTCATTTATCAATTGCATGAACAACTCCGGGGCTCCCTGTAGTCCAAATGGCATCACCTTAAATTGGAAACTCCCTAGGGGGCAGTTGAATGCTGTCTTCCACTCATCTCCTTCCCTGATGCGTATCCGGTAGTAGGCTTCGCGGAGGTCTAGTTTGGTGAAAACCTTTCCTTTAGCCAGGTGGGCTAGCATGTCTTTCATGAGGGAAGGGGATATAAGTTGAGTACGGAGACAGCTTTGATACCTTGAAAATCGACCACCAGGCGCATAGAGCCATCTTTTTTCTCTTTGAAGAGGACCAGTGCTGCGACCCGTGGTTTGGCTGGCTCAATGAAGCCCTCAATGAACGTAAACCTGATTTACATTCCCCTATGACCCTGTCTCTCCCCTCCTCTCTGGCCATGTCATAAATCACATTCTCCAGTTAACCACTTTGGCTAGCTGTGAAACCTAACATCCTCCTTCTGATTGTGGTCAGAAAGAATGTATGGAATTCACTTCAGTTCTCCCTCCCTCCTGCTCATGGCAACTTGAAAGCTTTGCAAGTTGACACCTTAGCTGTATCCCATACATTTTGTATTGAGGTTTCTTCTTTTCTATTCTCTTTAAAGAAAAAGTCTAGTTCTTTTTCCATGAATTGAATAAATTCTTTATCTTTTAATATTGATTGGTTCAACTTCCATCTTAATTTTCTTTTTTGTCCTTTCCATTTAACTTTTATTGGATTCTGGTCTGCCCCATTACTTGTTTCTATGTTTATTTCTTGTACATTAGATTTTAGTTCAGCTGACATCCATATCTATCATATCTATTCTTGACCAAGACATATGCCTATTTGAATAGAATGAATATTGATTTTTCTTAGGCTGTACAGTATCTCTCACTATACATCTTGGATACCTAATTCTTCCGCCATTTTAAAGAAAGACTTTGGAAGTGTTTTCCTAGCTTTTTTATTTACTTTCCTAGATTTATAATCCAGTTCTGCATCTACAATTGCATTAAAGTCTCCTACTACACATATACTTTCATACGCCAATTCTATTATTTTCTTATGGAGTTTACCATAAAAGTCCTCTTGATTGCTGTTTGGTGCATAAATTGCTACCAAGAGCATCTGTTTATAATCTCCACCATCAAAATCCTCCATTCTTCATCCATAACATTTGCTTAACATTTATTGTTTCTTTTATGTAAAGGGCTACTCCTCTCTCCTTATTCTAAAAAGTTACCCAATTTCTGAGGCAAGATGGTTCAAGGCCCAAAACATTAAGGCAGCTCGCTTAATAGGCAGATTCCATGCAAAATACCCTCAGAAGACAGGGCCCCTACAGGGGGGAATGCAAAGTACATACCCATGTTTCCCCAAAAATAAGACTGGGATACACACACACACACACACACACACACCCCAAAAGACCCATTAGGTCTTATTTTTGGGGATGTCTTATTTTGTGGGCAGCTGCCCACTCCCACCATCTGCTTGCCTGTGGCCACAATGGCTTACAGGGCTTCCCAGGGCAGATGCACTTTTTGCCTGGACAAAGAAATGACGGAGACTCAAAGCTTCGTCTGCTTGCAAATGAGATGCTTTGAAATGGAGCTAAGTGCATTGGGATTGCCTGCCTCCCCCCCGCCCCCCAATGCCTCTGCCTCTTCCTGGCTCTGCCACACACTTTTCACCCAGAGGGAGACGAAGCTTTGTCTGCTTGCAAATGGGACACTTTGAAATCGCTAATCACTCCATTTCAAAGTGTTCCATTTACAAGCAGACAAAGCTTCATTTCTGTGTCGTGGCCAAAAGTGTTTGGGTACCTATGGGGTGCTTGGGAATGGAGGAAATCACTCTGTTCCCAAGCGCCCCATAGGTGCCCAAACACTTTTTTCCCAGAGGGAGACGGAGCTTCATCTGCTTGCAATTGGGACGCTTTGAAATGGAGTGATTAGCTCTGTTTCAAAGCACCCCATTTGCAAGCAGATGAACCTTCATCTCCCTCTGGGTGAAAAGTGCATGGCAGAGCCAGGCAGAGGCAGAGGCACGGGGGGGGGGGGGAAGCAGGTGATCCCAACATGTTTCCCACTCCATCCCACCGTCCCTCAGCTTGCCCACAGCTGCACTGGGTAGGCACCCACGCCATGCATTTAGATCACCTGCCCCCCCCCCCCCGGTGCCTCTGCCTTTGCTTGTTGTTGGAGCTGCCATGCAAACCTCCCACAAGCCTCCCATGATCCAGGCAGCCATGTAGCATGTCTGGATCACTCGTCTCCCCCCCGCCTCTGCCTCTGTGCTTGGACTTATTTGGGTTATGTCAAGGGGCCAGCAGGCTACAGCTGCTGCCAGACACCATCAGCTGCCACATGCTCGCTGCCTCTTGTGCTGGCCATGCCCATCCCAAGGCTAGGGCTTATTTTCAGGGTGGGTCTTCTTTTCAGAAAAACATGGCAATATTAATAATGTAACTATTGTTTTCCAGGTGTCTCCTACATTTTTTGGGGTGGGGCACCTGTCAAGCTTCAAAGGGTTCTTTTGCTGTTGCAACTATTATTGCTTCTCAGCTTGCCAATGAAATACATGGGGAGGGAAGGGGGAGTTAGAACTTAGGTTCCAGACATCAAGATGCCAGCCGTGTGAACCAAGGACATTTTGGCAGGTGTTTACCAGACCCAGAAAGACTTTATCACAACACCAGAAGTCTCCATTGGACAATGTGACCTGGTCTAATAGGGGGAAGGGAAGACCTGAACTTTATCTCTGTGGATTTGCATGGGAAATGGTTAGATCTGGTTTTGCCCTCATCTTTGCCAATATGATGTACTCAATAAAGTTTGCATTAAGATATTGGATCCTCTCAGCCATGCTTGCTTTGGTTGGGTTCATCAATCAGAACATTGAAACTATGCTGATGTGTTTGGGGAAAAAGAAGTGGACAGGTTGTCATCTCATTGCCCCTGTGATTGTCCAATAGACCTGGTCCTAGATGCGAAACTGCCAGTGGGCTGGATTTACTCCCTTTCCAAACCTGAGTTGGCGACTCTCCAGGAGTTCCTGGACAAAAACCTGCAGAAGGAGTTCATCCAGCTCTCATCACCTTTGGCTGCTCCTGTGCTGTTTGTAAAGAAAAAATCTGGGAAGTTAAGACTCTGTTGCAACTATTGCAAACTAAACGCTATTACTGTGCTCAATCAGTACCCTCTACCATTAACCCTTGAGCTTCTACAGAGGCTGGGCCAGGTGAGCATTTTCAACAAACTGGACCTTCATGGACCCTACAATTTGGTCTGAATCAGAGAGGGAGATGAGTGGAAGATGGCCTTCAGGACATGCTATGGCTACTTCAAATACACAGTGATGCCCTTTGCCCTGACCAATGCTCCTGGGGTCTTCATTGACTTCATGCATGATGTGTTCTAGGATCGGTTGGACTGTTTCATGGTCATCTATCTGAGTGACATCCTGATCTACTTTCCCTCCCTGAGACAGCACAGTCTGTCTGGTTTTACAGCGACAGCAAGACTATAAACTCATCATGAAGCATGAAAAATGCCAATTTGCACAGACAACCATCGACCTCCTGGGCCACCATATCTCCTCTGAAGGCGTGGAAATGGATCCCGAAAAGTTGGAGGCTCTGTGGGCCTGGCAGCCCCCACTCTGGGTGAAGGACCTGCAACAGCTCCTAGGCTTCACAAATTACTATCATATGTTCATTCCCTGGTTCACCGCCTTGACAGCACCCCTATCCAACCTCTTATGGAAGTGGGGGGGGGGGAGTTTCACTGGGGCAATGCGGAACAGGATGCCTTCAAAGCTGTAAAACCAGCCTTCACCTCGGAGCCCATCCTGAAGCATCCTGATCCAGTGTGGCCCTTTGTGGTGGAGATGGATGCATTGGATGTTGCCATAGGGGTTGTTCTCCTGCAAGTCTATGCTCCCTCTGGTACCCTGTTCCCTTGCGCCTACTATTCCAGGAAGTTGACTTCAGCGGAAAGGAACTATACCATATGGGACAGTGAACTGCTGGCAGTGAAGGTGGCCTTTAAGACCTGGCCTCACCATTTGGAGGGTGCCCAGCATCAAATTGAGGTCCAGATCGATTATTGCAATCTGGAGCACCTGCAAAGGCCTGAACTCGAAGCAGCGTCAGGTGCGATGGCCGTTGTTCTTTGCACACTTTGACTTTCGGATGATATATGTGCCAAGTGGGTGCAACCAGTGTGCAGACACGTTGTCCTGCAAATCCAAGTATACTCAAAAGGAGGACAAGTTAGGTCCCTGTATGGTCATTCCATTGGAGCAGTTTTCTGCCACCGAGGAACCAGTGAATCTGAGAGCACAGATCCAGGATGCAGAGCAGCAGTATCTATTTGTGGCTGCACAACATCATGACTTGGCCTGAGGTGCAGGAAATGAGGCAACCCCCTGGTCTTACATGGAAGACTTGTTCCGTTTCCGGAACTGCCTGTATGTATCAGCGGGACCGCTCCAAATTTTCATATTGCAGCGGTGCCATGACTGCTTAGTAGCGGGCCACTTTGTAGTGTTCAAGACCCTCCATCTGGTTTCCCAGACTGTTTGGTGGCTGGGACTTTGGAATGACATCACCAGGTACATGTCCTCATGTGTGCAGTGTAGGTAGGCCAAAAATGCCACAGGTGCTCCTCCTGGACTGCTGCAGCCTTTTCCCACATCACAGAGACTGTTAATCAGCAGCAGGACAACTGGGTGGATGTGCTAGTGGTGGATGAGTTTACATATAATAACTCGCAACACACTTCCACCCAAGTGACCCCATTCTTTTCCAGTTACAGCTTTCATTCGCACCTCTTCCACTTATCCCCATCGGACTTTCCAGTGCCTGCGGTTAATGTATTCCTCCAAGAGCTTCGGACCGTACACCAGGTGGTGAAACACCAGCTAGACAAGGCCAAGGAAGACTACAAGAAGTTTGCTGACTACCACCACAGAGACATTCCCCTGCTAGCTGTGGGGGATCCGGTTTGGCTATCCACACAACACTTACCTTTGAGTCGGTCTTCTAAAAAACTGGACAACGATTATTTGGGCCTGTTTCCTATCGAAGCCATGATCAACCCGGTTGCCTTCTGGCTAACCTTGCCTCAAAGCATGAGGATCCATCCGGTGTTCCATCAATCCTTACTGGTGCCTGTGTCAGCAGACAGTCCCCACCATCCTGCTGTACTGCCACCGGGTGTCCCATGGCCACACAGGAACATCCAGAGTACGAGGTGGACAGCATTAGGGATTCCAGCTGGTTGAGGGGATGCTTTCAGTACCTGGTGTCTTAGAAGGGCTATGGACAATGCGGTCCCAGGACCCTCAGTCATTGGGGGAAGTTGTCAACCAGATGGAAAGCTGCCTGCCCTCACAGACACAGGGGAGGATCAGCTGCAGACAGGCAGTGGTGCTGATAGGCAGTAGATCCCCTCTGATGAGGAACCGCTGTCTCCCCCACTTGATCGAAGGGCATGGAGAGTGGAGTGGAGGCAAGCTCAAAGGAGGTCTTCAAGGCTGTTCAGGAGAAGGTTGCACCGCCCCTCCTCACAAGGAACACCTGGTGTGGTTTGGCTTAAACAGAAGCCGGGGGAGTTTATCTTTGTCAGGAACAATTGTTTGCTTTGGTTTACACTCTCCTGGCTGTGGAAAAACTCAGCTTTGA
Organism: Coluber constrictor foxii; assembly: GCA_038048745.1. Classification (NCBI taxonomy): domain Eukaryota; kingdom Metazoa; phylum Chordata; class Lepidosauria; order Squamata; family Colubridae; genus Coluber; species Coluber constrictor. The sequence goes on along the minus strand of CM075966.1, from coordinate 41,644,000 downwards.
CTCATGTTTCTGCCTGTGCCTTGCTTTTGCCTTGCAGACTGCCTTTTGCCTTGTGGACTTGCCTTGCCCTTTGAACCTTGACGCTGGACCTTGCCCCGTGAACTTGCACCTTCTCTTTGGACTTCCACTCTCACTTTGCTAATTGGTTTTGTTGCTTACTGGCTTTCTTTGTGCGACTGAGGGTGGCTGCCTTCAGGGAAGTGTGGGGTAGAGCAGTGGTGAAATTCAAAAATGTTCCCTACTGGTTCTGTGGGCATGGCTTGGTGAATGTGGCTTAGTGGATGGGGCTTGGTGGTCATGTGACTGGGTGGGCATGGCTTGGTGGTCTTGTGACCGGGAAAACCAACTATCACACTTTACACACACACAAAAAAAACCTACACAAATGACTCACACAATGCAAAAGCAGCTGGACTTCACACAAAATGGCCCCTGCAACAAGCAGGAACCTCACAGAGTCAGAGAGAGCTCAAAAACAAACTATCACACTTTACACAAAAATACCGGTTTGGGCAATAGATAGTAAAAAAATGCTTTAAAAATTAAAAAAAATGTTCCAACCATCGTGCGGCACAGCTGATTGGCACAGCTGATTGTTGGAACCTTTTTTTTACTTTTTGTTAGCATTTTTTTACTACCTATTGCCTGAACCAGTAGTAAAAAAATGCTTTAAAAAGTAAAAAAAAAAGTTCAGACGATCAGCTGTGCCGCACGATCATCGGAACTTTTTTTTTTACTTTTTAAAGCATTTTTTTACTACCGGTTCGGGCGAATCAGTAGCATTTTCACTACCGATTCAGGAAAACCACCCTGAACTGGTAGCAATTCACCCCTGGGGTAGAGCCTTACCCACTTCTTGTGGCTTTTAACAAAGCAATAAAGGACTCTATCAATGCCTACCTCTGCCTAGGCGACCTGAGTCATAACACCCTTGCAGGGTATGAAATGGGCCATCTTGGTGAAAAAATCTACCACCACTAATATGGTAGTGAAGCCTTGGGCAGAGAGTAAATCAGTAATGAAATCCAGAGAGACCATATGCCAAAGGGGGGGTGGGGGCATAAGTAGTGGTTGCAAACATCCTATTGCCTTCTGATGGAGGTGTTTGGCCCTCTTGCATGTGTGGCAAGAAGCCACATATTCCCTGTTATCTGCAGCCATCCTAGGTCACCAAAAGTCTCTTAAGGTTCTGTGCAGGGTTTTGAACATGCCTCCATGCCCTGCCGTTTGATGATCATGGCAAAGCTGCAGTGCCTCTTTCCTGCATAGTGGGGGTGGGTGGGGCTATCTTGGCCCATGACAAGTGATCTTGTTGCTGTTTCTTTATCCTGGTGATTAAGTCCTGGTGCCGTTGGGTAGCTCCCAACCTCTCAGTGGTTGGTAGTAATTGCTGGAGTGGGAAATTGGAAGTTTTGTTTTTATTTTTTTATTTATTTATTTATTTATTTGCTGCCCATCTTACCATAGGGTGACTCTGGGTGGCTTACAGTCATAAAAATTACATCTATAGATGTACATTAAAACATAATTAAAATCAACATTAAAACCTAAAGACACATGGGGGAGGGAAGGGGCGGTTGGATCAGTTGTTACCATCAACCACCTCCACTGTGCTGTTCCCCCACTAAGGCCCCAAGCTAACTGGCAGAGCCACATCATTAGGCCCTTGTGAAAGGATAGGAGGGTTGGTGCTAACCTCACATCAGGGGGCAAAATGTTCCAGAGGGCAGGAGCAAAAGCAGAGAAGGCCCTTCTCCTGAACCCCACCAGCCGGAATACTCATGCTGCCAGGACCCACAGCATGCCTCCTCTCTATCGACACAGGTGGCATGGGCCAATCCCAATGGGGTGAGATGATCCCTCAAGTAAACTTAACTCATGCCATGAAGAGCTATAAAGGTGATCATCAACACCTTGAATTGCACCTAGAAGGAGACTGGTAACCAATGCAGCCTGCACTGCTGCACTCTGCACCAGCTATAGCTTCCAAATGCTCTTCAAGAGTAACCCCATGTAGAGAGCATTACAATAGTCCAACCATGAGATGATCAGGGACTGAACGACTGAGTGCAATGCATCCTGATCCAGGAAAGGCAGAAACTGGCACACAACACAAAGTTGTGCAAAGGCTCTCCTAGCTTCAACTGCCACCTGCTCCTTGAGCAGGAGTTGTGAGTCCAGGGGAACCCCCACGTTGCGGACTGGATCTATCTGGGGCAGTGCCACCTCATCCAGAGTCAAAGATGACAAAATCCCAGAGCCCCGTGTACCCAAAGTCATTCAGTCTTGCCAGGGTTCAATCAAAGTCTGTTTATTTATTTATTTATTTGGTTCGATTTATATGCCGCCCTTCTCCAGAGACTCAGGGCAGCTTACAATGAGTTAAGCAATAGCCTTCATACTTTTGTATATACCTGCTTAGTAGGGCTTTTGCCCCCCCCCCCCCCAAAGCGGTGTTCTTTTTTTATACAAAGTCAGCTTATTGCCCCCACAAACCGGGTCCTCATTTTACCTACCTTGAAAGGATGGAAGGCTGAGTCAACCTTGAGCCTGGTGAGATTTGAACTTGCAGTAATTGCAGGCAGCTGGTGCTACTTAACAGCACTTTATTATTGATTTTTTTTTAAAAAAAATTACATATATTTCCCCTTCCCCCCACCCGTTCCCCCATGCCCTCCCTAGCCCAACCCCAACCCCCACTTCCCAAAGCAAAATACAGAGTATCACATTTAACAATCATAAGCTAATTTAAGATAATAATCTATAGTCTCTTATCACCCTCTTGAACTTTTAATTCCCTTTAACTAATCTAACCTAAAGTACTTTATAACACTCTCTTACCCCATTCCTTATTCAAAAACTAATTGTAATTTTCTAGTCTTATATTTGCCTTGAATATATTCTATCCATCTTTTCCATTCCAACCTAAACTTCTCATTTGCATGGTCTTTTAAATATGCTGAAATTTTTGCCATTTCTGCTAAATTCATTACTTTTAATGTCCATTCTTCAATAGATGGTAGATCTTCCTTCTTCCAATACTGCGCCACCAGAAGTCTTGCTGCAGTTATTAAATTCAACATCAACTTAGTTTCTATTACCATGCAGTTATGTACAATACCTAACAAAAACAGCTGTGGAGTAAATTCTATCCGTTTTTTCAAAACGTTCTGTATAATCCACCATATTTTTATCCAAAATGCTTTAACTTTTTTACATGTCCACCAGATATGAAAATAAGTAGCATCAACAATATCACATCTCCAACACTTAGATTGCAAGGTAGGATACATACAAGCTAATTTTTTTGGATCCATATGCCATCTATAAAACATTTTATAAAAATTATCTCATAGATTTTGTGCTTGTGTAAATTTTACATTTCTAACCCAGATCATTTCCCAAGTTTCCATCACTACTGGTTCTTCAAAATTTTGTGCCCATTTTATCATGCAGTCTTTAACTATCTCTGTCTCTGAATCAATTTCTATCAATATGTTATACAATCTTTTTATATGCATTGGCCTCTGGTCTCTGATCTGTTGTATCAAATGCTCTTCACTTTGTGCAATACCAATTTTTTGATCTTTTTTCCACCTATTCTGCAACTGTACATATTGAAACCATGTTTGAATTACCCTTTCCTCTCTTAATGTATTCAAAGACTTTAACTGTAACACACTCTTTTCTATAATCAATAATTCTTTATAAGTAATTATATCCTGTCGTTGCTCTATACTTATATTCTCAATTGCGTGTCTGGGAACTGTCCACAAAGGTATCTTATCATTTAATTTGTATTGATATTTTTTCCAGACATGCAAAAAAGCATTCCTCAATATATGGCTTTTAAAAATCCTACCCACCTTTTTATCATAAATCAAGTAAGCATGCCAGCCATATATCAAGTCATAACCCTTAATATTCAATATCCTTTCTTCTGTTAGGTTAATCCAATCACTAATAGCCGATAGAACAGCTCCTTCATAATACAATTTGAGATTTGGCATTTTCAACCCTCCTCTTTCACGTGTATCTTGCATTATTTTTAACTTAACTCTTGGTTTCTTTCCAGCCCAAGTAAACTTATTAATACCTTTCTGCCATTCTTCCAAACTTGCATCTTTTTTAAGTATTGGTATCATTTGAAAAAGAAATAAAAACTTGGGCAAAACACTCATTTTAACTGCTGCAATCCTTCCCAGCAATGACAATTGTAATTTTTTCCACTTCTCTAACTCTGCCTGTATTTTATGCCATAGCACTTCATAATTATATTTATATAACTTCCTGTTTGATGTAGAAATATAAACTCCTAAGTATTTAACCTTCTTCACTATCTCACAGCCAGTTACTCTCTCCAACTCTTCTCTTTCTTTTGTACTCATATTCGTGGTTAACATCTTTGTTTTCCCTACATTTATTTTAAATCCTGAAACTTGACCATATTGCTCAAGTATATCCATTAAACTTATAGCAGATTTTACTGGTTGGGTTAAAGTTACAACCACGTCATCTGCAAATGCTCATACTCTATAATCCTGTTGTCTGATTTTAATACCCTGCAAATTATTTGCCCCCCGTATTTTATTCAACAACACTTCTAAAGTTAAAACAAACAACAATGGTGACAGGGGACATCCCTGTCTTGTTCCTTTTTCAATTTTGAATGTTTCAGTTAAATTTCCATTCACTATTATTTGTGCTGTTTGTTTCTGATATATTGCTTGAATTGATTTTATAAAATACTCCCCTAATTGCATCTTTTGAACTACCTTCTCCAGAAATTGCCAATTCAATCGATCAAACGCCTTCTCTGCGTCCAAAAACATGAGCACTGCAGGGACCTGGTTGTTCCTTCCCAAGTATTCCAGTATATTAACTATTTGCCTTACATTACCTTTCATTTGTCTACCTTGTATAAACCCAGTTTGATCATTGTTAATCACACATTGCATAACTGACATTAACCTATTTGCTAAAATTTTTGCAAAGATCTTATAATCTATATTAAGTAAATATAGTTTATATTTAAACTATAATTATAAACTATAATTCTTTGGCTGAGTATGATCATGATCTTCCTTCAGAATCAAAGATATAAAGGCTGTTCTCCAAGATGGTGGAACCTCTCCTCCCATTTGTATTTTATTTATTTATTTATTATTTATTTATTTTATTTCAATTTATATACCGCCCTTCTCCCCGGGAGGGGGACTCAGGGCGGTGAACAACCAGATTTAAAACACATATAATACAAACATTAAAAGAATTATAAAATTAAATTAAATTCATTGGCGTTCCAAATAAAATTCTAACCCCCATTAAAATACCCAATTTAAAACCCCAAAAATCAATTAAGAAAGATTTTGTTAAAACCCCATTAAAAACAATCAAGCAAGGCCGGCTTGTTGAAATAAATAGGTCTTAAGGGCCTTTCGGAAAGTGCGGAGGTCCGGGATCAAACGCACTTCTGGAGGCAGCTCGTTCCATAGGGTGGGTGCCCCCACAGAGAAGGCTCTCCCCCTGGGGGCCACCAGCCGACATTGCTTGGCTGATGGCACCCTGAGAAGGCCCTCTCTGTGTGAGCGTACTGGCCGGTGGGAGGTTAACGGTAGCAGCAGGCGGTCCCGCAGGTACCCCGGTCCCATGCCATGGAGCGCTTTAAAGGTCAAAACTAACACCTTGAAGCGCACCCGAAAGACCACCGGAAGCCAGTGCAGCTCGCGCAGGAGAGGTGTCACATGGGAGCGCCCTGTCGCTCCCATAATCACCCGCGCGGCAGCATTCTGGACCAGTTGGAGCCTCCGGGTGCACCCCAAGGGGAGCCCCATGTAGAGAGCGTTACAGTAGTCCAGGCGAGACGTGACGAGTGCATGAGTGACTGTGCACATGGAGTCCCGATCCAGAAAGGGGCGCAACTGGCGCATCAGGCGAACCTGATAAAACAACTGTTTTAACAAACAACTCCTTAAGCGGTTCCACCATTTCAAGTTGGAGATTTTTATAATATGCCGAGGTCAAACCATCTGTTCCAGGAGCCCTTCCACTTTTCAGTTGATTAATTGCAAGGAGAATTTCCTTGGTAGTTATCGAGTTCAATCTTTCTCTTTGTTCATCATTAATTATAGGGATATTCTCCTGCAAAAATCTATCTATATCACTGCTCTGTATATTATCACGAACATAAAGCTTCGTGTAAAAATCTAAAAAGGATTTTTTAATCATGCTCTGTTGATATACCTGTTTACCTTTATATTGTATTTTTTCTACCGTATGTGATTTTTGTTTCTTCCTTAACGTATACGCTAACCATCTACCTGGTTTATTTGCATTGCAGAAAGTATTATGCTTAGCATATTGCAAATTTGTTGCCACTTGGTCTGACATCAACATATTGAACTGCCCTCTCAATATTGTAATAGCCTCTTTTATATTCTTATCATCTGGTTTCCTTATTAGTACCTGTTCCTTCTTTTTTATTTCCTCCTCCAGTTCCCTCCATTTTCTCCCCTGTGTTTGCCTGTATACATTGTTTAAATTCATTAACACTCCCCTCATATACGCTTTGCTTGCATCCCAAACCATTTCCATGGATGTGCCCTTATGCATATTTAATTCAAAAAAGTCCTTCATTAATTTTTTACATTCATTCACATTTGCCTCATATCTAAACAAATTCTCGTTCAACCTCCAAGACCTCCTGGATTTTTCTCCAACCTCTAGCTCCATCCATACCAGGTTGTGCTCTGACAATGTTCTTGGACAAATCTTGGTTTTCTTAACCCTGGAAAGAAAATCATTGGTAGTTAGAATAAAATAAATTCTTGAAAAGGATTGATGTCTACCAGAAAAAAAAGTAAAATCTTGTTCATCAAAATTTCTTTCACACCATATGTCTCTTAGCTCCAAATCATCCACCATGTCAAAAAAGGATTGGGGGAGTTTAGCCCGTGTATGCAAGTTTGGCACAGTTTTCTTCTTGTCCTTCTTAGTGTCAATTACCCCATTCCAATCACCCATCAGTATACATGATATATAATCCATTTGTACTAGCCTTGTATGCAAAAATTTATAAAATTTCTCTTGTTGTTGATTGGGTGCATATATTCCCATTAGAAGAACTTTCTTCCCTTCTATTAATAATTCAATTGCTATATACCTTCCTTGTATATCTGCTTCAACTAATTTGGCCATTAAGTCCTTTCTAATATATATAACTATTCCATTTTTCTTCTCCGGTGCAGCTGCTACAAAATGTGTCCCCAATCTAGCATTTATCAAATATTTTTGGTCATTTTTCCTTATATGAGTCTCTTGCAAACAAATTACATCATTTTTAAATTGTTTCAAATAATGAAATATCTTTCTCCTCTTTTGTGGTGAATTTAATCCATTGACATTCCAGGTCAGTAACTTAATTGTCATTTTTGGCTCCTGAAAGCTTCTGAAGAACCTTTTGAAAATCCTGGTGGAATCTTTTCTTAGGTCTAGCTCCTCCCACAGCTTCTGTATTGATAGATACCATTTCTTGGGTTATCATCTGTTGTTTCTTTAGTTCTTCTTTATGTTTAGTTGCCGCCCGTGTCTGTCTTTGGTCTTTGGATTCTTCCATTTTTTCAAATAAATCCAGTAATTGTACATCCTCCGTAATTTGCAACAATTGTTCTTGGAGAGTCAATGTACCCCCTTGAGCTTGAGCCTGCGTTGTTTCTTCTCCCCCCCCCCCTTTTAGCCTCTTCAGCATCTTTCCTTCTTCTAGCCTGTGGGGATGGGAGCTTTCCAGCCTGCAACACGGTAGTATAAAAATCTCTTGCTTTCCAAACTGAATTAAGACGGTATCGCTCACCAAGATAGTTCACCACTAGTCCATCTGGTGCGTCCCATCTATACTGTAATTGACGTTTTCTAAGCTCATCCACTAAGAAAGCATAGTCCTTCCTGGATCTCAGCATTTTCAGGGGAATCTCCTTCATTATTATGACCTCCTGTCCTGCCACTTGAAGTTTCTTTTGGTAAGATGCCTGTAGAACTTGGTTCCTCATCCTCCTTGTTCCAAAATAAATCACAATGTCTCTAGGCAGGTGTCTTTGTCTTGCAATCCATGAGTTCACATGAAATATTTTGTCCAATTGCCAGGCACACTCCCCCTTTGCTTCTCCAGTAAGATGTGCAAGGGGTTCAACAAAGACCTCTCTAAGATTTTCTTGATTATTTTCTTTCAGTCCTCTCACCCTCACTGCCCATTCCATTGCTCTATATTTTTCCATTACAAGTTCAGCTTCTACTTTCTCCATTTTTGTTTGAGCTTCCTTCAGCTTAACATCCACCTTTCCTTCTTGGTGAAGGTTGTTGAGAGTGTGGTGGCGCGTCAGCTTCCTGGGTACCTGGATGAAGCTGTCTATCTGGATCTGCTCCAGGCCGGCTTCAGGCCTGGGTACAGCACAGAAGCGGCATTGGTCGCATTGGTGGATGATCTCTGGAGTGCTCGGGATAGGGGTTGCTCCTCTATCCTGGTCCTGTTAGATCTCTCAGCGGCTTTTGATACCATCGACCTTGGTATCATGCTGCACCGGCTGGAGGGGTTGGGAGTGGGGGGCACCGTTTTGCGGTGTTTCTCCTCCTATCTCTCCGACTGGTTGCAGTCGGTGTTGGCAGGGGGGCAGAGGTCGACCCCGAGGCGCCTCGCTTGTGGGGTGCTGCAAGGGTCGGTCCTTTCGCCCCTTCTGTTCAACATTTATGTGAAGCCGCTGGGCGAGATCATCTGTGGCTTTGGGGTGGAGTTCCATCAGTACACTGATGATACTCAGCTGTACATCTCCACCCCAGGCCATCCCAACGATGCCTTGGAAGTGATGTCCCAGTGCCTGGAAGCCGTGCGGATCTGGATGGGGAACAACAGGCTCCGACTCAACCCCTCCAAGACCGAGTGGCTGTGGCTTCCGGCGTCCCGATATGGCCAGTTGACGCCATCACTGGCCATTGGGGGCGAGTCATTGGCCCCCACGGATAGGGCTCGCAACTGGGGTGTCCTCCTGGATGCACGGCTGTCTTTAGAGGAGCATATGACGGCCGTGGCCAGGGGGGCTTTTTATCAGGCTCGCCTGATACGCCAGTTGCGTCCCTATCTGGATCGGGACTCCTTATGCACAGTCACTCAGGCACTTGTCATTTCCCACCTGGACTACTGTAATGCTCTCTACATGGGGCTCCCCTTGAGGTGCACCCGGAGGCTCCAACTGGTGCAGAATGCGGCCGCGCGGGGGATTACGAGAGCAAGGGGACGCTCCCATGTGACACCTCTCCTGTGTGAGCTGCATTGGCTTCCGGTGGTCTTCCGGGTGTGCTTCAAGGTGTTGGTTACCACCTTTAAAGCGCTTCATGGCATAGGGCCTGGGTACTTGCGGGACCGCCTTCTGCCACCGATAGCCTCCCACCGGCCAGTACGCTCCCACAGAGAGGGACTCCTCAGGGTGTTGTCAGCCAGGCAATGTCATCTGGCGACACCCAGGGGGAGAGCATTCTCTGTGGCAGCACCAGCCCTCTGGAACGATTTGCCCCCTGAGATCCGTATGATACCTGATCTCCAGGCTTTTCGCCGTGCCCTAAAAACTTTTTTATTTTGTCAAGCTGGGCTGGCGTAACCCCCCCCCCTTTAGTTTTTAAATTATCTATGGGTTTTAGATTTTAAATTGCCTATTGGTTTTTTAAATTTTCTGGGCCAAAAATTGTTTAATTATTTTACAAATTTTAAATTTTGTATTGAAGTGTTTTTATTCCTGGCTGTGCACCGCCCTGAGTCCACTAGGAGAAGGGCGGTATATAAATTTAATAAACTAACTAACTAACTAACTAACCTCCAGGTTATGCTGATCAATTTCATCCACCCTATCCTCCAATGTAGTAGCCAAACCCCACACTTCTTTAAAGGCTTCCACTATGTCTTCTCTTATTTCATCATTGTTGGTTTGAATTGTCTCTTTAATACCCTGCAGTTCTTCCTGCACCTCTTTTAATTTTCCTTCTAAATGAATTGTAATTTTTTCTTCCAGATTATCAGACAATTTCTTCAGTGCCCCCTCCAAAACTTCCAAAGTTAGGGCTTGTGATTCTGTGGGGGCTGGGGGGGGGGAGCCAAAGACTGAATTCTTGAAGTCTGAGCTGGGGATGATCCAGCACTTTTCACCACCCCTGGCTTTGCTTGTCTAGCCGCCATTTCCAGGTTTCACTTTCCCCCAGCCTCACCCCAGAAAAGCCAGCAAAATTCTATTTTTAATCCTTAATGATTATTGCAACTGATCAGTAAATAGTCCTGTCTCTTTAAACTTTCAAGCCTCTCTCCATTCAGCAAAATCTTAGAATGTTAACAACCTTAACAAGTGCTAACAAGCGTTAACAATCACTTTCTGAGTTTTGTTTTCACAGTCTAAGACCAGCCAGCGCCATCTTTGTAAACTTTCTCTAGCTTCTTGAAGGAAGTAATAGTTTTTGGAATTAAAGTTGGTATACTTGCAGTTATTGAAAGGTCTTCTGTCTTTGCTCTGCCTGCATCCAGTCAAAACGTTGATCTCATTAGGCTCACAGGGGTGGTCGCGGTGCCTTGTTCTGTCAATGACAGACGCTTACCCAGGTCCGGAGCTTCTATAGGCGTTTGGGGAGCTCTCTCCCTCCACACCCCAGGCTTGATCCTGGGGAGATTTGGGGAGCTCTACCCACACCTATTAACTCACTTTCCCCTCTTTGCCCGAGGGGAAAGTTCCGAGCCACTGGAGCAGCTGATTTTCGCTGCTCCGGCGGCTTTTACAGTTCCCGGGGGTCGGAGCTCCCGAAAGAGCTGCTGTGGCGCAGGCGGTGCCACCGGAAGTCCCTCTTAACAGCACTTTAGACTGCTGCACCACTAAGGCTCTGTTGTCCCCCATCCAGGCCCCCACAACCTCCAGGTACCATGAGAGGGCAGCCACAGCATCACTTGGGTCACCAAGAGTGGAAATATAGCTGGGTGTCATCAGCATACTGTAGATACTTCAACCCATGGTAATGGATGATTTTGCCCAGCAGTTTCATATAGTTGTTGAAAAGGAGTGGAGAGAGTACTGAGTCCTGCGGCACACCACAGAATAGTGATCGAGGGCTGGACCTCTCACTCTCTATCAATACCAATTGGGACTGGCCATGGAGAAAGGAGCTGAACCAGCATAGAACTGTGCCACCCAGCCCCAGCCCCCGCAGCTGACCCAAAAGGATACCATGGTCGATGGTATTGAAAGCCACTGAGAGATCAAAGAGTGCAAGAATGGTTGCATTACCCACATCTTGCTCTCACCAGAGATCATCAACAAGCAGAACCAATGCCATTTCCATCCCATAACTGGGCCTGAACCCTGACTTAAAGGTGTCCAGATAATCTGTTTCATCCAGGACCCTCTGCAGCTTCCAGACCACCACCTTTTCCACAACCTTCCCTAAGAACAGGAGGTTGGAAAGCGGACAAAAATTGTCCAGGCGGGTGGGATCCAGTGATGTTTTTTAAGGAGGGGGCAAACCAGGCATCCGGAAATGTCCCCTCCTCCAGTGGCGCATTAATCACTGCCTGTACCCACCTGCTAGTTGCCATCCTGGAGGGACAAGGATCTAACTGACAGGTGGTGGCACTAACAGCATCAAGGACCCTGTTCACTTCATCAGGACCAACAGGCATCTCACGTGGACCATCTTCATGCATGGGATCCAACTGGGAACAGACCCAAGTGACTTTGTCCATCAGGTGTTGAACAAACTCCTCTGCCCAGCCTTGTAAAAGAGCCCCCCTGACCTAAGAGGGAATAGGTGACCTGAAACAGGGTCACTGGGCAGCACTCTGAGAATGCAATAAGAGTGGAGAAATACTGCTGTTTAGCCGCTTCTTACTGCCATGTGGTAGGCCTTAATAGCAGCTCTAATTCATGTCTGGTCAAAGTAATGTCTTGTCTTCCTCCAGCAATGCTCTAGGCATCTCTTGGCCCCTTTCAGAACCTATAGCTCCTCTGTGAACCATGGGCAGAGTCAGGAATGATGAGTCAAGAGTGGCTGCATGGATGCAATCCTGTCCAAAGCCGCAGCTGCCCTTAGATTCTAGGCCACCGCCACAGCTTCAGCAGGACCATGCAGTAACACCTCCAGGATATCCCCCAGTTCCCTCTGGAACCCAACAGGGTCCATCAGTCACCAAGGGTGGACCATCCGAATGGGTCCATCCTCCCTGTGGAAGGGGGCAACATACAAGAGCCTCAAGGACACCATTCCTCCTCCCTAGGATGACCCAAGGCACACTCCCCCCTCCCCATTTCCCTCAAGATCCCGTACAAAGCAAGGGAATGTATGTGAAAGATTCCCCCTCAAACCTCCCCCCTCCCAGCAGAACGGCAGTGTCCCAACAGTGCTCCATGGGACCTGACATGCTGCCCCCTAGAAAAAAGGAAAATCAACCACAAAATAATAAATGGGGAGAGAAGAAAATAGACAAGGAAATCAGTTAGGTTTCTCAGGGTACAATTGGTGAAATTGTTTAAGGAGTCTAGGGGCTCTGACATGTTTTTTATGCACCCATTCATTTTGGGAAGAGGGAAGGTGTTTCCAAGCAACCAAATACTGGGTGGCCCTGTGGTGTTTCCTGGAGTCTAGGATCTCTTTTCTTTCAAAATGTTGCTCCCCTTCCACCATAAGTGGTTGTGGAGAGGGAGAGGGAGTTGGTCTGAGGGTAGATATTACCTCAGGTTTTAGTAGACTGCAATGGGAAATGGGGTGGACCTGCCTCAAAGACTTAGGTAATTGCAGTTCCACTGCTACTGGGTTTATAATTCGAATGATGGGGAAAGGTCCCACAAACTTCAGCCCTAACTTCTTGGATGGTTGGAGGAATTGCAAGAAACGAGTGGAAAGATAGACCCTATCCCTGACTTTAAACGGTTTAGATTCCATCCTCTTTTTGTCAGCTTAGGTTTTGTATGCTGCTCTGGCTTCATCAAGTGCTTTGTGAACTACTGGCCAGGTTGTTTTTAATTGTTCCATCCTCTCTTTTAAAGAGGGGATAGTGGGTTCATTAGTGGGTAGTTCTGGCATAGCATTAAATTTCTGTCCTGTGGCTACTCGGAACAATGTGAACCCTGTGCTGGTGTGGACCACATTGTTATAGGCAACCTCAGCAAATGGCAAGAGCTCAGCCCAGTTGTCTTGTTGATAGTTTAAAAAGCACCTAATGTACTGCTCCAGAACCAAGTTAATTCGTTCCATCACGCCATTCGTTTGAGGATGATGACTAGAACTAAGGCCCTGTTCGGTTCCAAGAAGGTCCAGAAAGGCTTTCCAGAACTTAGATGTGAATTGGACTTCCCAATCTGATATAATTCGACATGGGGTACCATGTAAATGATAAATGTGCATCAAGAACAATTTTGCAAGGGCCCTAGCAGTGGGGATCTTTGAGCATGGTATGAAATGGACCTGCTTGGAAAAAAGATCTGTAACGACCCAGATTATTGTGTTTCTGGAACTCTCAGGCAGTTCCACAATACAATCCATAGAGAGATCTCTCCAAGGTGCTGAAGGGTCTGCAACTGGCTGCAAAAGTCTGGGTGTTTTCCCTTGTTGCCATTTGGCTGCTGCACAGACAGGGCAGCTAGCAACATAACTTTCTATGTCCTTTTTGAGAGGGGGCCACCAGCATTGTCTTTTCACTAAATGCAGATTTTTTATGAATTTGAAATGGCCCGCCAATTTGGAATCATGGCTAGCTTGCATGATTTTCAATCTTTCACTGGCAGGGACATATAATTTGTTTCCCACCCAGGGTAGGTCATCTCTTATTGAACAGTTTGTTTTGTGGGTCTGGAACCATTCGTCTTTTTCTAATGCTTGTTTGAACGTCAAACAAGTTGATGGTTGTATTGTCCAGGGGAGGGGAATCCAGTTTCCCTTGTGACCTGGTGATGACTTTGGCAGCTAACTGTGAAGTGGGCAGCATTGGCTACACTATTTCAGTTTTTACACTGTTATACTGTGGCAATCTGGACAAAGCATCTGCTAGGAATTTTTCCCCCCGGTAGGTACTGAAGCATGAAGTTGAAATGCTGGAAGTACTGTGCCCAGCATGTTTGTTTAGGGAACATTTTCCTTGGGGTTTTCAAAACTTCTAGGTTCTTGTGATCAGTACATACTTGGAAAGGGATTTTGTTCCCCTCCAGAAAGTGCCGCCAGGTCAACAGAGCCCATCTAACTGCTAAAGCCTCCTTTTCCCATATCACCCACCTTTATTCCGTGTCATCTTTTTGGAGGTATAGGCACAAGGCTGTAGCTTCTCCTCCTCATTTTCTTAGAGGAGGACTGCCCCCACTGCCACATCGCTGGCATCAGCTTGGATCACAAAAGGCTTTTCTGGGTCCGGGTGCTTAAGTACCGGTTCAGCCAAGAAAAGTCTTTTTAGTTTTTTGAATGCAGCTTGGCATTCCATAGTCCATTTTAGCGGCTGACTCAGTTTGGGCTTGTCCACCCCCTTCGTTTTCAGCAAATTTGTGATAGGAAGAGCAATTTGTGTGAAGGAGGGTATAAACTGCTGGTAAAAAATTGCAAAGCCCAGGAAACTTTGCAGTTACTTTTTGGTTCAGGGGGCTTCCCATTGTTGTGGCCCATATGCTCACACTTTTTCTGGCTCCATCTCCACCCCTTGGTGCGATATCCAGTATCCTAAGTAATCATTTTTGTTCTGATGCAATTCACACTTGGAAAGTTTGGCATAGAGTTCAGCAGCTCTGAGTTTCTTCAGGACTGCCCTCACTAGTTTATATGCTCTGCCCTCATTTTGGTATAGATAAATATGTCTTCAAGATACACCTGTCAGCTCTGATCCACTGGGCTGCCATTCCAGAGGGGAAGACCGCCAGCCCACAAGCATAGTTACCCCGAACCTGCCGCTGACATGGCCACTTCTATTCTGGCCACCAGTGAGACCAGCATAATACCCTGGAGCCCCGATACCTTTTCTTGCCTGCTATTGCCGCCGCAGCAAACCCCAGGGACTGAAGTGGAGTTGCTGCTGCAGGCACCGCCATTTTCACTGCCGCCTCACAGCTGAGGAAGGACAGATGATGTTTGGGGCTGGGTGCTCATTGGGAGTAAAAGCTGCTGCCTTTGCAGGCTGTCGGGACTGACAAACCAAGACTGACTACCAAGACAAACCAATTGCCGGTTGGTGGGGGGGGGGTGACATAGGCGGAAGCTAGGCTGAGGGTGGAGCAATAGGGTGGAGCTGGGAAGGGAAGCGGGAAACTTCAAAAGGTGGTGGGGAGCATAGCACAGATAGCGCTAACATTTCACTTTCATGGGTGATTGTAAGAGCGTGCTGGATCGTAGGATAAATACCTTTCACAGCAAATGTGTTTGAAGTGTTTTATTTCACGTTGTTCCGGAACCTGACAACACCAGGACATCCTTATACAGGTGCTCATGCAGCACTTTGTTTATCAGCTGCATTAACACTGTGGGAGTCCCTTGGAATCCGAAGGGCAACACTTTAAACTGAAAGCACCCTAGCGGGCAATTA
The DNA here is from genome assembly GCA_038048745.1 of Coluber constrictor foxii. Classification (NCBI taxonomy): domain Eukaryota; kingdom Metazoa; phylum Chordata; class Lepidosauria; order Squamata; family Colubridae; genus Coluber; species Coluber constrictor. The sequence continues at coordinate 41,628,426 of CM075966.1, read as the reverse complement.
AAAGCAGTTTTTCATTTGTCCCTCTCCCTAATCTGGATCCAGTAGTATGCATCCCTCAAGTCCATCTTAAAAAATACCCTTCCTTTTGAAAGGTGAGCCAGCATGTCCTTCTTTTTTTTAAAAAAGTTTTTTTATTGAGTTTTTAAACATACACATAAAAATAAACAATACATACAAACTATACACCCACCCCCACCTCACCCTTCCCACCACCAGTTGTGAAACTAACATATAGTAATTTTTCTGTCAACAGGTTTTATAATTCTCTTTTTTTTTTTTAAATTTTTTTTATTGAGTTTTTGAACATACACATAAAAATAAACAATACATACAAACAATACACCCACCCCCACCTCACCCTTCCCACCACCAATTGTGAAACTAACATATAGTAATTTTTCTGTCAACAGGTTTTATAATTCTCTGTATATGTACTTCATTATTATATAACCCACATCAAAAGTAATATCTCTCCTATAACCTTCCTCTCTTCTATACCCTAATTTTTATTCTCGTTTTTTATTTCAGTTCTCCTTTCAAGCCATTTTTGCCATTTGTGCCATACCGCATAATATTCACTATCCTCCTTATCTCGGAGTTCTAGCGTTAATTTATCCATCTCAGCACAATCATTTACTTTGGAGATAATTTGGTCTTCCTTTGGGGTTTGATCAGATTTCCAACTTTGTGCATACAATAACCTAGCTGCCGTTAGGATATGTATTATGAGGTATTTTGTCTCTTTGGTGCATTTAGTGTCTATCATGCCTAGTAAAAATGTTTCTGGACTGCTGCCTAGTTTTAAATCTACTACCTCCTCAATTATTTTTATAATAGTTTTCCAAAACTGTTGTGCTCTTCTGCATTTCCACCAAACATGGAAATAGGTTCCTTTCTGTGTTTTACACTTCCAGCAGATATCGGTAACATTCGGGTGCATCTTGGCTATTCTAGCCGGTGGTAGGTGCCATCTATAAAACATCTTTATTAAATTTTCTTTGTAAGGTGTAGCTTTGGTTATTTTGAGATTCTGTGACCATAGTTTCTCCCATTTTCCTAGTTCAATATTGTGTCCTATATCCCTTGCCCATCTAATCATATTGTCCTTCACTGTTTCTTCTTGTAATTTATGCCTGAGTAAAAAATTATATATTTTAGTTATCATTTTTTGATGTGGTCCATGTAATATCTTGTCTAATTCATTTGGGTTATTTGCAATTCCTGGTTTTTTCTTATCTGATTGATATCTTGAAAGAATTTGGTTATAAGGCCACCATTCAATGTTTATACCTTGGGTTCGTAGTTGTTGTCTGGAGATAATTTGGTTTTCATTGTTTAACAGCTCTTGATAACGTATGACTTTCCCCGATTCTAAAGTATTTGGGTGGATTTGTGCCTCCATCGGAGACCACCATCTTGGAATTTTGGAGTATTGTTCCCTCTTTATTTCTTGCCAGATCTTTAGTAGCGACTCTCTGATGATATGGCGCTGGAAATACATATGTCGTTTGTCAGGTCCATCCCACAAAAATGCGTGCCATCCGCGTGTGAGTTCGAATCCTTCTAAATATAATAATCTTTTATTTTCTAATTTTATCCAATCTGTGATCCAAGTTAATGCTGCCGCTTTGTAGTATAGTTCCCAATCTGGTAACGCCAATCCTCCCTTGTCTTTTGTATCTTGTAATGCATTTCTTTTTATCCTAGGTCTCTTTCCTTGCCATATATATGTCATCGTTAGTTTGTTTAATTTTTTAAAGAATTCCTTTCCTGGGTTTATCGGAATTACTTGGTATAGATACATTATTCTTGGAAGTATGTTCATTTTTATAGATGCAATTCGGCCCATAAATGATAACTGTAATCTGTTCCAGGTTTCCAAATCCTTTCCAATTTGTGTTAATAGTTTTGTGTAATTATCTTCCTTTATTGTTGTTGTTTTTGTCGTCAGCCAAATGCCTAAATATTTTATCTTTTTTACCACCTGGATTCCCAAATCTTCTTCTAATTTCAATTTTTGATCATGTGTCATATTTTTAGTTAATGTTTTCGTTTTATGTCTATTAATTTTAAGACCTGCAACTTGGCCATATTCCTCAATTCTTGTCAATAATTTGGGTCCCGTTATTATTGGATCTTCTAATATAAAAATTATGTCATCGGCAAAGGCGAGTAGTTTATATTCTTCTCCTCTAATTTTGAGACTTTTAATTCCTTCGTCTTCTCTTATAATTTTTAATAATACTTCTAGTGCCATTATGAATAGTAATGGAGACATAGGGCAGCCTTGCCGTACCCCTTTTTCAATACTGAACGATTGGGTCATATCACCGTTTATTGCTATCCTTGCTGTCTGTTGTGAGTAAATTTTTTTTATCAGTGAGAGAAATTTATCTCCGCAATTCATATTCTCTAATTGCGTTGTAAGGAATAACCAATTGACATTATCGAACGCCTTCTGGGCATCGAGTGAGATTATGGCAATTTCTTTATTTATCTTCTGATCATAATACTCTAGTGCATTTATAATCGTTCTTAGGTTGTTTTTGATTTGTCTTCTGGGTATGAAGCCGTTTTGATCTGGGTGTATGTAGTTTTGTATCATTGTTTTGAGTCTTGCTGCCATTATTGTCATAAGTAATTTATAATCTACATTGAGCAGTGAAATGGGTCTATAGTTTCGAATTTGTGTTGGATCAGTGTCCTCTTTGTGAATTAAAGTGATAATTGTTTCTGTCCAAGAGTGTGGTATTTTAGCTGTTAGTAAGGCCTCGTTGAATACTTGTAACAAAATTTGGTCTATTGCTTGTTGGCAATGCTTGTAAAATTCAGCTGGTATTCCATCTGGCCCCGGTGTTTTATTGTTCTTCTGCGTTTTGCGTGCTTCCACTAATTCAAACATTGTTATGGGGCGATTTAGGGTTTCCCGGTGTTCTTCCTCAAACTGTTTAATTGTAGTATTTTGTAGATATTTTGTGATTTGTTCTACCGATATATCTTCTTTCCGATAAAGATCTTGAAAAAATGCTTTTGCTATATTTTTCTTTTCTAAATGTGTGTGTTGTAGAGTTCCAAGGTGATCTTGGAGTTGATATATTGATCTACTTTCTGTCAATTTTCTTAGTTTATATGCTAGCCAGCGTCCAGTCTTGTTAGCATGCTCAAAGTTCGTCTGTTTTGTTATTCTGATTCTCTGTGCCAGTTCAGTCTTTGTGTTTAAATTCAATTTATGTTTCGCTAAATTAAGTTTCTGCTGTATCATTTTATCATTTGGTAATTTTTGCAATTTGGCCTCCAATATCTCAATTTCTTTCATTATATCATCCCTAACTTGTTGTTTTTCTTTTCTCCTTTTAGCTGTGTATGCTATAGTTAGGCCCCTAATGAAAGCTTTCGATGTATCCCATAAGTTCTGTAGGGATGTTTGCTCTTTTTTGTTAATTTGAAAAAATATCTTCATTTCTTTTTCTATCATCTCTGCATATCCCTTTTCCTTTATAATATTTATATCCATCTTCCATCGTCTCTGTTTTCGGAAGCCCTTCCAAGTTACTTTGAGCGGGTTGTGATCAGCCCATGTGCCTGGCATAATCTCTATATCTTGTATCTCTTTCTGTAATTGTGGAGTCATCCAGGCCATATCCAGTCTGGACCATGATTGGTATGGATTTGAGAAATACGTATATTGTTTTGTTTTTGGGTTTAATTCTCTCCAAGAATCATGTAACGTTAATTCTTCAGTCAGATTTTGGAATGTTTGTGGCAATATTTTCCTTTTAAGTTTATTTCCCCTATTGTTGTGATAATCTTGTCGTGTATCTGCTATCGAATTAAAGTCGCCAATAATACATATATTGTCATAATCAAATTCTTTTAATTTGTCATGTAGTTTTTTATAAAAGTCCATTTGATTTCCGTTAGGGGCATATATTGATACTAGCAAGATAGTTTTTGTTTCTAATTTGATTTCTATTATTAGCACTCGGCCTTCCATATCTGTATAAATTAAGTTTGATCTTAAATGCTCTTTTACATAAATTACTACTCCTCTTTTTTTACATTCCGCTAATGATGTGTATAGTATTCCTAGTTTCTTATTTTCCAATAATGTTTTGTGTTGTTTTTTGATGTGTACTTCTTGTAATGTAATTATGTCTGATTCTAATTTCCTCAGTTTGGTGAATATCTGTTGTCTTTTGCTAGGTGAATTCAAACCGTTAATGTTTATAGATGTAAGTGTTAGTTTTTGTTCCATTTCAATCCTTATTTACTTGTCTGCTGCTTTGGTTTTGGATGTGTTTCTTGTTACTCTTTGAGTGGTCTCCACTGTTCCTTCTCTTCCCTGTCCCCCTTTTCCTCGTTCTTTATCTCCATTTTTTGTTTTCCGTATATCAAGATCAATAGAACTTGAATCCTCTTTGCTCTCTCTGTTTCTCTGTTCTTCTTCGTCTCCCAAGTGTTGATCTATGAAGTCTTGGGCCTTATCTATATTGTCTACTCTAAACTTCCTTCCTTCCCACGTTATGAGGATCCCTTCTGGGATCAACCATCTGAACTTTATCCTCTGTTTATTCAATCGATTGGTTAGGAAGTTATAATCTTTCCTTCTATCCCTGGCCCTTTTGGGTACTTGCTTCAGTGTTAGTACCTCCCTTCCTTTATACATGACTGTTTCCTCCCTCATCTTTCTATAAATTTCTTCTTTTATTGCTTTTTTTGAAAATCTTACATGGACTTCCTTAGGGAGCTTATTCCTTCTTGCGTAATTTGTATATGATCTGTATATTTCATCTATGCCATTCCTTATTTCACTTTTTTCTTTATGGGTTGCCTTTGCAATTAATTCAACCATAATTTCTCCCAGTTCTTCCTCTCTTTGTTCCTCAATATTTTGGAATCTTAGGTAAAAAGATGCCTTTTCCATCTCCAGGTACAATAAAGCATCCTCGGTATCTCGGTTTTTAATTGTTTGCATATTTTCCACCCTCTCCAATCTCATATTTGTGGCTTCTGTCTTTTCTTCTACTAAATGGATTCTTTTTTCATTTTCTGTAATATTCTGCTGAATTGTATTTATCCTCTCATCAATGTTTTTAATGTCTTCTTTTATTTCTCCCACGTCTTTCTTCATTTGTTCCTGATTTTTCTTCATTTCATCGTGGTTATAGGTCATCTTCTCCTCCATTCTTTTCATTCCCTCTTGGATCATAGCGAGGGCTGCCTGGATGTTTTGCATTCCTATTATGGCATCTGCTTTTTCTTTTTCTATTGCGTCTCCTGTCTTTTGACATACTGGGGAAGCTATCTGTACTGTCTGAGTTGGAGATTTCTTTTTGGTCGTTTTAGTGGTGGCCCATGAACTTGTTGCCATCTTTAATATCTTACTTATTTTCAACCACAATATTTTGAAATTGTCAACCACCTTTTTTTTTTTTTCCTTAGACCGCCCCCCCCTTTTTTTTTTCTCCTTGAAGTAGTTCTATCTTATACCTTATAGTATTCTTATGTACTTATTTCTCAATAATTATTCTTATTCAGCAATTCTTATAGGTTATGCCTTAGTCAACTTATTTAATAATTCCTTACTAAGTGGGGGGGTAACTGAGTAGATATAGGAACAGTGGAGAGTAATTAATTCTTTAGCAATTCATTAGTTTCCACTTAAAATCCTAAAAAAAAAACCTAAAGTATATCTTAATCAAACACAATTATCCTTATATCAAATCTTCAAGAATATAAAATTTTCTAAAATATTCTAATATTCAATTAACTACTTTGCAATTTTCTATAGTTTCTCTATTAGTTACCTTCAAATTTATAAATTCATCACTTCTATATACTATCCAGAATAATATACTTTTCTTATATTAATTATCAGATCTTCTATAAATTTTCCTTCTATAAATTCTTCAAATTATTTAAAGTTCAATGACAGCGAGATAAACACAAAGAAAGAGAAATAAAGTAAAAAAAATAAGAGTTACGTATTAATACTTAATAAATCCAGGTAAATCAGGTTTCAATCCAGTTTACTTTGTTATATGTAAAGCTATTGATCGTTTGTCCTTTTCTTTCTCATCGCAAATTTTCTTCCAAGTCGTCTCCGCAAAACGTTTCACAAACAAAGTGAGTCAGATTCTCATATGTGAAACGCCATTAATTTCTCAGTCACGTTCTCTTCACAAGTGATGTCTCTACTGGTAGCAATATAACACCAATGCTAATATAGTTTATATAGTTTCACCTTCGATATCCTCTCCAAACCTCTCTTCGATCTCCACGTCAGTCCAATCGACTCCAATAAAATCCAGCACTCTCAAGCTCAGTCCAAAACCTCCAGCTCTGGATAATCCTCTGGGACTCTACACCCCACTCTCTTTCAATTGCTCAATTCCACCTTCGATATCCTCTCCAGGTTTCGATATCCTCTCCGGATTTCTCTCGTCAATCTCCTCGTCAGTCCAATCGACTCCAATAAAATCCAGCACTCTCGAGCTCAGTTCAAAACCTCCAGCTCTGAATAATCCTCTGGGACTCTACACCCCACGCTCTTTCAATTGCTCAATTCCACCTTCAATATCCTCTCTAGGTTTCAGTATCGTCTCCGGATTTCTCTTGTCGATCTCCTCGTCAGTCCAATCGACTCCAATAAGATCCGGGGCTCTCGAGCTCAGTCCCAAACCTCCGATTCTGAATGATTCCCTGAGACTCTGCACCCCAAACTCTTTCAATTGCTCAGTTCAGTTCGGCATCTGCAATATTGCTCTTTTCAGTAATCAACCTCCACTTCGTAAAAACCTCAGTTATAAATCCAATCCTTACTGTAGCAAAAAGCACAAGTTCCGTCCCCTCTTTCGTTGAAATCTGTTTCCTTACTCACTCACTCTGTGTTCGCTGGCTTCTAATCCACATTTTGCGCTGTCACTCGTCCTTTCAAGATGGCCCCGTTCCGTTCACTTTCACTGTCGCCGCTTTACTTTAATCTCCTCCCCGGCTTTCTACTTCCAGCGTCAAAATCTTCTTGATTATTTGGATTTTTTGGGACTAATTTTTTGTTTCCTTCACCTGTTGACAGTTCTCTCCTCTTTTCTGATTTTCGCTTCCCCCTAATACAGTGTCAGCGCTTCTGGCCAGCCCGAGGGCTGGTTTTTCCTCGCTGCTGGATTAAGGGATTGTCTTGAACCTTCGGAGGGGTTGCGCTCTCCTCCGAGGTCCTAAGATATTCCCCTTTAAGCTACCGATCTCTTCGTAACCGATAGCGCCGATTTCGGCTCCAGGAGTGGGCTTGTTAGGGATTCAAAGACGGAGCCCCGTCCTTTCCACCCCTAACGCGCTGGAGTCTCTGCAGGAAGTCAGGTTTTATAATTCTCTGTATATGTACTTCATTATTATATAACCCACATCAAAAGTAATATCTCTCCTATAACCTTCCTCTCTTCTATACCCTAATTTTTATTCTCGTTTTTTATTTCAGTTCTCCTTTCAAGCCATTTTTGCCATTTGTGCCATACCGCATAATATTCACTATCCTCCTTATCTCGGAGTTCTAGCGTTAATTTATCCATCTCAGCACAATCATTTACTTTGGAGATAATTTGGTCTTCCTTTGGGGTTTGATCAGATTTCCAACTTTGTGCATACAATAACCTAGCTGCCGTTAGGATATGTATTATGAGGTATTTTGTCTCTTTGGTGCATTTAGTGTCTATCATGCCTAGTAAAAATGTTTCTGGACTGCTGCCTAGTTTTAAATCTACTACCTCCTCAATTATTTTTATAATAGTTTTCCAAAACTGTTGTGCTCTTCTGCATTTCCACCAAACATGGAAATAGGTTCCTTTCTGTGTTTTACACTTCCAGCAGATATCGGTAACATTCGGGTGCATCTTGGCTATTCTGGCCGGTGGTAAGTGCCATCTATAAAACATCTTTATTAAATTTTCTTTGTAAGGTGTAGCTTTGGTTATTTTGAGATTCTGTGACCATAGTTTCTCCCATTTTGCTAGTTCAATATTGTGTCCTATATCCCTTGCCCATCTAATCATATTGTCCTTCACTGTTTCTTCTTGTAATTTATGCCTGAGTAAAAAATTATATATTTTAGTTATCATTTTTTGATGTGGTCCATGTAATATCTTGTCTAATTCATTTGGGTTATTTGCAATTCCTGGTTTTTTCTTATCTGATTGATATCTTGAAAGAATTTGGTTATAAGGCCACCATTCAATGTTTATACCTTGGGTTCGTAGTTGTTGTCTGGAGATAATTTGGTTTTCATTGTTTAACAGCTCTTGATAACGTATGACTTTCCCCGATTCTAAAGTATTTGGGTGGATTTGTGCCTCCATCGGAGACCACCATCTTGGAATTTTGGAGTATTGTTCCCTCTTTATTTCTTGCCAGATCTTTAGTAGCGACTCTCTGATGATATGGCGCTGGAAATACATATGTCGTTTGTCAGGTCCATCCCACAAAAATGCGTGCCATCCGCGTGTGAGTTCGAATCCTTCTAAATATAATAATCTTTTATTTTCTAATTTTATCCAATCTGTGATCCAAGTTAATGCTGCCGCTTTGTAGTATAGTTCCCAATCTGGTAACGCCAATCCTCCCTTGTCTTTTGTATCTTGTAATGCATTTCTTTTTATCCTAGGTCTCTTTCCTTGCCATATATATGTCATCGTTAGTTTGTTTAATTTTTTAAAGAATTCCTTTCCTGGGTTTATCGGAATTACTTGGTATAGATACATTATTCTTGGAAGTATGTTCATTTTTATAGATGCAATTCGGCCCATAAATGATAACTGTAATCTGTTCCAGGTTTCCAAATCCTTTCCAATTTGTGTTAATAGTTTTGTGTAATTATCTTCCTTTATTGTTGTTGTTTTTGTCGTCAGCCAAATGCCTAAATATTTTATCTTTTTTACCACCTGGATTCCCAAATCTTCTTCTAATTTCAATTTTTGATCATGTGTCATATTTTTAGTTAATGTTTTCGTTTTATGTCTATTAATTTTAAGACCTGCAACTTGGCCATATTCCTCAATTCTTGTCAATAATTTGGGTCCCGTTATTATTGGATCTTCTAATATAAAAATTATGTCATCGGCAAAGGCGAGTAGTTTATATTCTTCTCCTCTAATTTTGAGACTTTTAATTCCTTCGTCTTCTCTTATAATTTTTAATAATACTTCTAGTGCCATTATGAATAGTAATGGAGACATAGGGCAGCCTTGCCGTACCCCTTTTTCAATACTGAACGATTGGGTCATATCACCGTTTATTGCTATCCTTGCTGTCTGTTGTGAGTAAATTTTTTTTATCAGTGAGAGAAATTTATCTCCGCAATTCATATTCTCTAATTGCGTTGTAAGGAATAACCAATTGACATTATCGAACGCCTTCTGGGCATCGAGTGAGATTATGGCAATTTCTTTATTTATCTTCTGATCATAATACTCTAGTGCATTTATAATCGTTCTTAGGTTGTTTTTGATTTGTCTTCTGGGTATGAAGCCGTTTTGATCTGGATGTATGTAGTTTTGTATCATTGTTTTGAGTCTTGCTGCCATTATTGTCATAAGTAATTTATTATTATTATTATTATTATTATTTATTAGATTTGTATACCGCCCTTCTCCTTGCGGACTCAGGGCGGTGGACAGCCGAATAAAAAACAGTATACAAAAGTTAAAATTTCTTAAAAAACATATAACTATGGCTAAAATTAAAACCACTGAATAATTAAAATACCCAACCCTCTAATACAATCTTAAAAATTCAGCGGGGTCAGGCAAGACCAGCAAGCTGAAAGAGATGAGTTTTTAGGGCCCGACGAAAGGTCCGGAGGTCAGCAATTGTTCTCAGTTCTGGAGGCAGATCGTTCCAGAGGGTAGGGGCTGCCACAGAGAAAGCCCTCCCCCTGGGGGTCGCCAGCCGACATTGTCTAGCTGACGGCACCCTGAGGAGACCCTCTCTGTGGGAGCGCACCGGCCGGTGGGAGGCTATTGGCGGCAGAAGGCGGTCCCGTAAGTACCCTGGTCCTAAGCCATGGAGCGCTTTAAAGGTGGTCACCAACACCTTGAAACGCACCCGGAAGTCCACCGGCAGCCAATGCAGCTCGCGCAGGAGAGGTGTCACATGGGAGCGTCCCGTCGCTCCCATAATCCCCCGCGCGGCCGCATTCTGCACCAGTTGGAGCCTCCGGGTGCACCCCAAGGGGAGCCCCATGTAGAGAGCATTGCAGTAGTCCAGGCGAGAGGTGACGAGTGCCTGAGTGACTGTGCGTAGGGAGTCCCGATCTAGAAAGGGCCGCAACTGGCGTATCAGGCGAACCTGATAAAAAGCTCCCCTGGCCACAGCTGTCGTGTGATCCTCCAAAGACAGCCGTGGATCCAGGAGGACGCCCAAGTTGCGCACCCTTTCCGTGGGGGCCAGTGATTCGCCCCCAATAACCAGCGATGGTGTCAGCTGGCTATATCGGGACGCCGGCAACCACAGCCACTCGGTCTTGGAGGGGTTGAGTCGAAGCCTGTTTCTCCCCATCCAGACCCGCACGGCTTCAAGGCACTGGGACATCACTTCCACGGCATCGTTGGGGTGGTCTGGGGTGGAAATGTACAGCTGCGTATCGTCAGCGTACTGATGGAACTCCACCCCCAAACCACGGATGATCTCACCCAGCGGCTTTACATAAATGTTGAACAGAAGGGGCGAGAGGACCGACCCTTGTGGCACCCCACACACTAGGCGCCTCGGGGTCGACCGCTGCCCCCCTGTCAACACAGATTGCGACCGGTCGGAGAGGTAGGAGGAGAACCACCGTAAAACGGTGCCTCCCACCCCCAGTCCCTCCAACCGGCGCAACATGATACCATGGTCGATGGTATCAAAAGCCGCTGAGAGGTCTAATAACACCAGGATAGAGGAATATCCCCTACCCCGGGCCCGCCAGAGATCATCCACCAACGCGACCAATGCCGTTTCGGTGCTGTATCCAGACCTGAAGCCGGACTGGAGCGGGTCTAAATAGACAGCTTCATCCAGGTACCGAGGGAGCTGCCATGCAACCACACTCTCGACAACCTTCGCTAAAAAGGGAAGGTTGGAGACTGGACGGTAGTTTGCCAAAATAGCCGGGTCCAGGGAGGGCTTCTTGAGGAGGGGCCTCACCACCGCCTCCTTCAAGGCATCTGGTAGGGCACCCTCACTCAAAGAAGCATTTATAATCTCCTGGAGCCAGCCTCGTGTAACCTCCTGGGAAGCCAGCACCAACCAGGAGGGACACGGGTCCAATAAACATGTGGTTGCATTCAGTCTACCCAAGGTCCTGTCCACGTCCTCGGGAGCCACAGGATCGAACTCAGCCCAGATAACACTCTCAAGACCTGCCTCAGTCACCTCGCCCGAACTAACCCAGTCGGCGGCCAAGTCATCCCGAATCTGAGTTATTTTGTCATCCAGATATTGCACAAAATCCTCAGCACGACCCTGCAAGGGATCCTCCCGCGCTCCCGAATGAAGGAGGGAGCGGGTCACCCTAAACAGGGCGGCTGGGCGATTATCTGATGACGCGATAAGGGCGGCAAAATAATTGGATTTTGCCGCTTTTATCGCCACTAAGTAAGTCTTAATGTGAGCTCTTACTAGTGTCAAGTCAGATTCAGAGCGACTGGCCCTCCAACTGCTCTCTAGGCGTCTTCTCCGGTGTTTCATCTCCCTCAGCTCCTCGGTGAACCAAGGAGATAAGTGAGTTCGGCGCCGGGTCAGAGGCCGCGAAGGCACGACGCGGTCCAAGGCCCCGCCGGCTGCCCTATTCCAGGCAGCCACCAGATCCTCAGCCGAGTCGTGTGTCAGTGTCTCAGGAAATGGCCCAAGCTCCGTCTGGAACCTATCAGGATCCATCAGGCGCCTGGGGCGGAACCACCTGGTCGGTTCCGCCTCCCTGCGGTGAGGTGCAGCGGTCTGAAAGTCGAGTCGAAGGAGCGAGTGGTCAGTCCATGACAAGGGCTCCACAACTATATCCCCAATATCTAGACCACTCAACCACTGACCAGAGACAAAAACTAGATCCAGGGTGTGTCCACCAACGTGGGTCGGGCCTTGAATTACCTGGGTCAGGTCCATGGCCGTCATGGAAGCCATGAACTCCCGAGCTAACTCAGATGTTTCACCGATGGATGGCAGGTTGAAATCCCCCATGACCATGAGCCCAGGGGTATCAACCGCCACCTCGGCTACAACATTGAGAAGCTCGGGCAGGGTCGTTGCCACGTGGCAGGGAGCCAGGTACGTGACTAACAGACCCATCTGCCCACCACGACCCCACCTCACGAAGATGGACTCACACCCGGCTATCTGAGGTACAGTGGTCTCCCTCGGACTCAGACCTTCTTTAATAATGACCGCTACTCCCCCACCCCTCCCCTGAGCTCTCGGCTGGTGGAATGCAAGGAAACCTGGTGGGCACATCTCCACGAGGGGAACCCCCCCCTCGTGGCCCAACCAGGTCTCAGTAATGCCGGCCAGGTCCGCACCCCCCTCTTGAAGAAGATCACATATGAGGGGGGCCTTATTGACAACGGACCTCGCGTTGCATAACAACAGCCGGAGCTTCGGGTCCTGAGACTCTAGGCAACCCGGGGAACGGGAATGGCTCGGGGGACCGGGGCACGCAATCGCTCGAAGACAGCGAGTGCGAGCCCCCACCACATGATATGGTCCCCTACCCACGCCATATCTGCCCCTCCCACACAGTATCTTGATCGCACAGCCCTCGACAGAGGGCTTAGTAGAAGCCCTCTGGCCTCCAGAATCTTGACCCCCCGTGGCCCCATGAACAGCTAGGTCTGACCTTCCCCCCTGTGAGTTCTCCCCCAAACCCACTCCCACCCCCACCCCTGAGCCCCTTAAAAATTTAATAAAACACAAGTTTAAAAAACCCCTCAATCCCCGTTTTTTGGCATGCCACCTCTCGGGGTCCCAAAACCCGTCATTAAGGTGGGCCCTCGATAATGTAGAGGGCCAAACCTGCGAGAGGGGGGAGTCTCGCAAGGCAAGAAGGCTGGATCTCGAAAACATCCGAAACACATAACGAAGATGGACCGAAGAAAGGCATGGCTAGAGTCTGTGGTGGTACATAAAAAGTATCGAAGAACAGACAGGAGAAATCACCGCTACCCTCTCACGGTAGCGGGAGGAGTCTATAAGTTCAAAGTCACTGCGGGGGTACCCGGACCGCCCTCTCACGGAGGTCCGCCATACAGACAGGAAGTTGGAAAGTCCAGGCCACTCTCTCACAGGGGCCTGGCATATTTGTCCTGTGAGGATAGGACTCCCCCATCAGGGATGAACGAAGGTGGAGCCAGCTCCATCAGTCCTCCCGTAGGCAGACCTGTTCTGCGATAACGCCAGCGTGCACGATGGTACTAGGGCCGAGTTCCAAGCTACTCCAGGAGAAAGCGGATCGATGGTACTACAGGCGAGAGAGCCAGATAGTCCCCGGCGAGGGGGGGGGGCAGATATTCCCCGACGGGAGGGCCAGATATTCCACGGGCCAGGTGGGGGGGGGGAGGTTGCCACCAACCTGCGATCCCCAGCGAGAGAGCCAGATATTTCCCAGCGAGAGGGCCAGATCTTCCGCGGGCCAATGGGGGGGGAAGGAAAGGGTTGCCGATGGTCTGCAATCACCCCCCTAGACTCCGCTGGCCGCCACCCGCCACTCTCGTCGCTTGCCGCCTCTCCAAACCACTCCGGCGGCATCTCTCTCCTCTCTCCTCTCACACAGGTGGCAGCAGCTCCCAAAGGCCAGTCACGTATAGAGAACGCTGGTAGGCACCCGCCCCCCAGCGAGATGGGCCGATATTCCGTTGGCCGGGTGGGGGGGGGGGTTGCCGATGGTCTGTAGCAGCCCCCCTAGGCTCCACTGGCCGTCTCTCACCACTCTCGCCGCTACCGCCACTTGCCACCACTCCAGACCACTCCGGCGGCGTCTCTCTCTCCTCTCCTCTCACACGGGCGGCAGCAGCTCCCGACGGCCAGTCCCACCAGGAGAACGCTGGCAAGCACCAGCCCCCTGCGAGAAGGGCAGATGTTCCGTGGGTCGAGTGGGGGGGGTTGCGGTTGGTCTGCAATCACCCCCCCAGACTCGCTGGCCACCTCTCGATGCTCTCGCCGCCCTCGCCGCTTCTCGCCATTCCAAACCGCTCCGGCGGCGTCTGGCGGCGTTCTCTCCTCTCCTCCCTGACACACACCGGCGGCGACAGCTCCGCAACTCCCCGAAGGCCAGCAACAGATGGAAAACGCTGGGGGCACTCAAGCCCACCAGCGCAACGGCCACGAACTCAGCAAGCCGGGTAGGGGGTTGCCGATAGTCCGCAACCCCCCCAGACCCATTTAAAATCGCCCTTTGATGCCCATCTCCTCACGGCGTTTCCGAGGCAACCGCCATCTTGGACATGCACAGTTATACCAGTATATCTATAATCTACATTGAGCAGTGAAATGGGTCTATAGTTTCGAATTTGTGTTGGGTCAGTGTCCTCTTTGTGAATTAAAGTGATAATTGTTTCTGTCCAAGAGTGTGGTATTTTAGCTGTTAGTAAGGCCTCGTTGAATACTTGTAACAAAATTTGGTCTATTGCTTGTTGGCAATGCTTGTAAAATTCAGCTGGTATTCCATCTGGCCCCGGTGTTTTATTGTTCTTCTGCGTTTTGCGTGCTTCCACTAATTCAAACATTGTTATGGGGCGATTTAGGGTTTCCCGGTGTTCTTCCTCAAACTGTTTAATTGTAGTATTTTGTAGATATTTTGTGATTTGTTCTACCGATATATCTTCTTTCCGATAAAGATCTTGAAAAAATGCTTTTGCTATATTTTTCTTTTCTAAATGTGTGTGTTGTAGAATTCCAAGGTGATCTTGGAGTTGATATATTGATCTACTTTCTGTCAATTTTCTTAGTTTATATGCTAGCCAGCGCCCAGTCTTGTTAGCATGCTCAAAGTTTGTCTGTTTTGTTATTCTGATTCTCTGTGCCAGTTCAGTCTTTGTGTTTAAATTCAATTTATGTTTCGCTAAATTAAGTTTCTGCTGTATCATTTTATCATTTGGTAATTTTTGCAATTTGGCCTCCAATATCTCAATTTCTTTCATTATATCATCCCTAACTTGTTGTTTTTCTTTTCTCCTTTTAGCTGTGTATGCTATAGTTAGGCCCCTAATGAAAGCTTTCGATGTATCCCATAAGTTCTGTAGGGATGTTTGCTCTTTTTTGTTAGTTTGAAAAAATATCTTCATTTCTTTTTCTATCATCTCTGCATATCCCTTTTCCTTTATAATATTTATGTCCATCTTCCATCGTCTCTGTTTTCGGAAGCCCTTCCAAGTTACTTTGAGCGGGTTGTGATCAGCCCATGTGCCTGGCATAATCTCTATATCTTGTATCTCTTTCTGTAATTGTGGAGTCATCCAGGCCATATCCAGTCTGGACCATGATTGATATGGATTTGAGAAATACGTATATTGTTTTGTTTTTGGGTTTAATTCTCTCCAAGAATCATGTAACGTTAATTCTTCAGTCAGATTTTGGAATGTTTGTGGCAATATTTTCCTTTTAAGTTTATTTCCCCTATTGTTGTGATAATCTTGTCGTGTATCTGCTATCGAATTAAAGTCGCCAATAATACATATATTATCATAATCAAATTCTTTTAATTTGTCATGTAGTTTTTTATAAAAGTCCATTTGATTTCCGTTAGGGGCATATATCGATACTAGCAAGATAATTTTTGTTTCTAATTTGATTTCTATTATTAGCACTCGGCCTTCCATGTCTGTATAAATTAAGTTTGATCTTAAATGCTCTTTTACATAAATTACTACTCCTCTTTTTTTACATTCCGCTAATGATGTGTATAGTATTCCTAGTTTCTTATTTTCCAATAATGTTTTGTGTTGTTTTTTGATGTGTACTTCTTGTAATGTAATTATGTCTGATTCTAATTTCCTCAGTTTGGTGAATATCTGTTGTCTTTTGCTAGGTGAATTCAAACCGTTAATGTTTATAGATGTAAGTGTTAGTTTTTGTTCCATTTCAATCCTTATTTACTTGTCTGCTGCTTTGGTTTTGGATGTGTTTCTTGTTACTCTTTGAGTGGTCTCCACTGTTCCTTCTCTTCCCTGTCCCCCTTTTCCTCGTTCTTTATCTCCATTTTTTATTTTCCGTATATCAAGATCAATAGAACTTGAATCCTCTTTGCTCTCTCTGTTTCTCTGTTCTTCTTCGTCTCCCAAGTGTTGATCTATGAAGTCTTGGGCCTTATCTATATTGTCTACTCTAAACTTCCTTCCTTCCCACGTTATGAGGATCCCTTCTGGGATCAACCATCTGAACTTTATCCTCTGTTTATTCAATCGGTTGGTTAGGAAGTTATAATCTTTCCTTCTATCCCTGGCCCTTTTGGGTACTTGCTTCAGTGTTAGTACCTCCCTTCCTTTATACATGACTGTTTCCTCCCTCCCTTATGTTTAGTTGCCGCCCGTGTCTGTCTTTGGTCTTTGGATTCTTCCATTTTTTCAAATAAATCCAGTAATTGTACATCCTCCGTAATTTGCAACAATTGTTCTTGGAGAGAACAATCTGGATCCAGTAGTATGCATCCCTCAAGTCCATCTTAAAAAATACCCTTCCTTTTGAAAGGTGAGCCAGCATGTCCTTCATGAGGGGCACGGGGTACACATTTTCCATGCTGACAGGGTTCAGATTTCTATAGTCCACACATAAATGAAGCAAGCCATCCTACTCACGGAATAGGACTGGCACAGCCACTTTGGGTCTAGCAGGTTGGCTGAATCTGCGCTCTAGGTTTTTGTCTATGAATGTGCACAGTTTATCTAGCTCCCGGGAGGTCATTGAGTAAAGTTTTGGCCTGAATCTGCATACCATGGAGGGGTTCCCTCATGAGGCTCATGGTTTGCTTCATGAGGTGATCCGACTGGGTTGTAGACACTTCCATCTCATAGTCATCATATAGGGTCTCCAGCTCTCTCTTCCAGCCTTGTTGCCGGCTACCTCAAGTGAAGGTGACTCCCCTGGTCCATCCATCCCAGTCTTCCTTCTTCCCCATGCCGATAGACCAGCACAGCTTTGTGGAGTTTCAGGAGGCAAGGTTTTCCTTGACCCATTCTCTGATTCAGATGATTTTAGAGGTACTCAAGAAAAAGGGAATTTTAATGATAATTGTAACAATGTTTTAAGGTGTAAAACGTCTGTAAGTTTTAACCTGAAACAAGGAAGAAGAGGGCCTGAAAATGCCAATACCGTCTCCATTGGCAAGCTGTTACACGATGAATGTGCTCACCTCATGCATTGCAGGGTGGGTCATGTAAGTTTCCCAATAGTACAAAAGGTATCTGAATGTTCAAATGGAACTAGGGTTAAAGATTGTAACATTTTTTTGGACTGTTCTATTTGCAGAAGCGCGAAGTCCAAAGTGAAACCCACACCCAAGAAATCCCAAAGATATTCTGAACACATGGATTTGGTGGGTCCCCTTAAAAGTTCTTTTGGTGGAAATCGTTACTTCCTTACAATTGTAAATTACCATAGTAGGTTTGGATTTGTTTACCCCATCAAATCCAAGGATCAGGCCTTATCTAAATTTAAGGAATTCTGCAGCCTGGTGGAAAATCAGCATAAGGTAAATATTCAAAAGATCTTAACCGACAGAGGAACTGAGTTTAATTCAGCACAGTTCTCTGATCGGCTGAAAAGGAAAGGCATAATACATTTATGAACTGCCCCTTACTCAGCATTTCAAAATGGGATTTCAGTACAACGGAATGGAACACTGCAGACAATGGTAAGATGCACACTTGAGGATGCTGACCTAAATTTCTCATATTGGGTGGAAGCTGTTTTGTATGCAAATTATACACTCAACCGGGTATGGTCCAGTGTGGTGCAAAAGACCCCATATGAGATGGTATATGGCCATAAGCTGAAATTGGCGCGTCTTCATGAATTTGGGGTGATGGCCGATGTCCACGTCCCAGAAGAGCTTAGAAAGAAGGGGGATAGATTCTCAGCCAAATTAAGGTTTGTTGGCTATGAGACAGGTTCTAAGGCTTTTAGGTTCATGGACTCAAATGGGAGGATAGTAATATCTAGGTCAGCCACCTTTCATGAAGGTAATAACTGGAGCAGGAGCCATGCAAATGAGATCCTGACACAAGGCTTCCCTCGTAGCTTGGATAAAGACGAAGAAAATGTGTCTGAAGGTCTATCTACTGATAGTGATACCTATGGTTTTGGAGATGAAGAAAATAGTATGCCCTCCAAACCTTTAAAGGGAATTTTAAAATGGAAGCTGGAAATAGCCTGGAAAGAAAGGCATCACACTTTAAAGGTGCAGAACAGTGATAATGAGGAGGACAACACATCAGATAGTACTAGAGTGGACGGAGAATCAGTTAGAAAGCCAATTTGATCCACTAGGGGCAAGAAGACAAAAAGCTATGAAGGTTTTATCACCTCTGTTGACCAGGTTTCAGTCATACCCCAAAGGTATGAAGATGTATTGACACTATCTGATAGAGAACAACAGAATTGGCGTGCTGCGATGGATACCGAACTGCAGAGTTTGAAAAAGCTAGAGGTATTCACACCAACGGAATTGCCAAGGGACAAGAAGGTAATTGGCATGAGATGGATTTTTAAGAAGAAACCTATTGACAATGGGCAGTTCATTTACAAGGCAAGGTTAGTCGCACAGGGGTTCTCACAAAGGTTCCCTGATGACTATGTTGATACCTTTTCGCCTACAGTGCAGCCTGAAAGTGTGAAGACCGCACTCACCATAGCTGCCATACAAGGGGAAAGTGTATATCAATTTGATGTACAAACAGCTTATTTACACGCCATATTGGATAAGAAGATATATTTCAGGGCTCCTCAAGGTGTAGATCACCAGGAAAGTGATATTTGGCTTTTAAATAAAAGCCTCTATGGTGTTAAACAATCTGGCAGGAGGTGGTACAAATGTCTTACCAACAGTTTAAAACAAATGGGTTTTAAAATCTCATCAGCTGATGAATGTGTGTTCATTAAAAACCACCAAGGTATAAAGGAGACAGTTTTGGTTTATGTGGATGATAATTTTTTTTAAATTAGATTTATATGCCGCCCTTCTCCGGAGACTCAGGGCGGCTTACAATGCGTTAAGCAATAGCCTTCATACTTTTGTATATTTTATACAAAGTCAGCTTATTGCCCCCACAAACTGGGTCCTCAATTTACCTACCTTAGAAAGGATGGAAGGCCGAGTCAACCTTGAGTCTGGGGAGATTCAAACTTGCAATAATTGCAGACAGCTGAATGTTAATAACAGGCTTTTTAGTCTGCTGAGCTATGCAGACTCCCTGGATTTTGTATGTCTGCAAGATGTAAAACGTTTTCTAAGGAGTTAAGTAAAAATTTTGCCCTAAAGCCCCTGGGCCAAATTGATAAATTTTTAGGAGTTCAATTCATAAAAATGGAGAAGGGGTACAAACTCTCTCAGCAGGATAAGATCATAGAATTGATAGAGAGATGTAACATGACAGAGGCCAAACCCTGTGACACGCCTATGCAGACAGATTTCCTCAAGAATAAGTATGTTGAAAGTGAAGCTTTTGAACAAAAGACGCTTTATAAATCAGTGATAGGATCAGTGCTGTATATCGCAAGCTGGAGAAGGCCAGATATTAGTCTGACCGTAAACGTTTTGTCCAGACACTCTGAGAATCACACTCAATATTACTGGAGCGGAATAAAAAGGGTTTTAAGGTATTTAAAGAATACTGTGAACTATTCACTTTTATTGGAGCCAGGCATATCAAATAAACCAAAGTTATGCTGCTATTCAGATGCTGATTGGGCAGGGGACATTAAGTCCAGAAACAGTACTTCGGGTTATGTTATACTTTTGAATGGGAGCCCCATCCATTGGTACTCAGGTAAACAGAAGTTAACTGCTACTTCCACTGCTGAGGCAGAATATGTGTGTTTATCCAAAGCATCTAATAATCTGGTATGGTTTGATGATCTCCTAACAAATTTGTGGGAAGAACCAGTATACCCATTGACATTTATGAAGACAACATGGCTGCTATTAATATATCGACATTGACATCAAGTATAAACATGTCAGGCAGTTAACAAGGACAAGTTTCATTAGGATGGTCTTCTGTGAGACGAAGGAGCAAATGGCAGACTTGCTCACGAAGCCATTATCTAGCAATCAACACCAATATCTTCTAGATAAGATATCCATGACTATGTAAAAGTAAATTGTTTACCACTGTGATGTATGTGCTCAACAATTTGTATGTATATGTATTTGCAATCAATCACTGCAGAGAAGGGGATTGTGAGAGGAAAAAACCTCTCAGCATATTGCTGCAGTCATTGATTGGTTTCCAGTTTGAACATTTGAATAAGCCAATCAGAGTGCAGCTTCTGGCTCTGAGCTTTCCTGGGCTTTTCAATGGACAATGAGTCAGCATATAAGCAGCTGCTGGGTTCACACATTGCACAGACTCTGAGACACCCAGAGAGACTCCAGAGCAGGGGTGAAATGCTCCCGGTTCAGATCGGCTCGGGCGAGTAGGTAGCGATGGCAGTGGGCAGTTCGGAGAACTGGTAGCAAAAATCCCTTCTCCCCCGGCCTCCAGCTTGCTTACCTTCGCACACCTGCCTTGCTTCTCTTGCTGTAATCCCTGCAATCCGTTGCATCAGCAAGCAACTGAATCTCCCTGCCTGCAATCAAGCTCATTGGTGAGCAGCTCTAACTGCCTGCCTGTCTCCCCCCCCTTTTTTTGGGAGCTTAAAAAAAATAGTTAATTGGGGGTTTTTTTTAGTTGTTCTTCTTTTAGACCTAGCCATTTAAAGTTTAGGAAGTTTTAAATTTAGCTGCTTTTATATAAAAATAAAAAGAAAAGAAAAGAAAATAATATTTGTGCAGCTTTCTGAGATTTTGTGTGTTTCTGTAGTGTTTCACTCTAACTACACAAACACACAAAATCTCACAAAGCTGTATGTGGAATTATGTTTGTGTAAAGTGTGAAAGTTGTTTTTTTGGACTTTTTGTGGCTGTGTGAGGTTCCTGCTTGTTGCAGGAACATTTTGGGTCTAGCATAGCTGCTTTTACATTGTGGGTGAGCCAGTTGTGTTGTGTTGTATTTTGTAGGTTAAAAAAGGGCAAAGAAGTGACGTCAACTTGGCCACGCCCACCTGACCAACAAGACACGCCCACCCATCACCTGACCACCAAGCCACACCCACTAATTAAGCCACACCCACAGAACCAGTAGCAAAAATTTTTAGATTTCACCCCTGCTCCAGAGTCACACCTGAGACTCTCCCCAAGAGGCACAGAGCACGTGGCTGAAGTCACTTCGATGGAGCAAAAGAGCTGAGTCACTGCCTAGCTTCTGAGGAAGCAGACAAAGGACTGAGAGCTTCCCATGTTGTGGGATGACTCCAGGAAGAGCTGATGGATTTTGCTAAAAGGAGAGCTTTTGGTTGTTGGCGTTTTCTTGCAGGCTTTGTTTTTATGTGTTCTTTTATTAAACCAAATAGTTTCTTAAGACTCCATTCTCAACTTGCATGCTTTGGTGCGTTTGTGTGTGTAATTGGATCACGGTCCATTGGGCATCAGAACCTCATTCACAGGAGAGGAACAAGAAATGTTTAACATTGTGTGTGCACCTTTATGTTTATTTTCTAGGGCTATCATTCGGCATGTCAAAACTGACTTGGCTTTATCATTGCCTGCACCTGATTTTGGCTTCCGGTTTGCCAAAGATAAACAGGAGGGTGGTGGTAAATTTCTAGGGTCTGACCTAGGCTTCCTGAGACAGTAAAAAGCACACAATTAGTCCCAAAAACCCTCTTTTTATTTCAACGGCTGTGAATTCTGTTCATTCATGGCCCATAATGAGTCACAAATAGTTTGTAAAGAGTCTGACAGAAGTTTGTCACAGTCCTTCCGGATAAGGCTGATTAGCACCCACCTTTATCTCCCTTGGCACGCTGCCAAAGACCTAATTGGCAATTAGCTTTGCAAGGTCACACGGAGCACAGAGTCAAAACAGAGCTTCAGAATTTAAACCAACCAGAATGAACCAAGTTGCTTCCTGCAAAGGCTCACATGCCTTTGCTCCTCCTTTATGTCTTAAGGGATGGGCCAATCATCTCCCAGCCCTACTCCCGAGTCGTCCCTTTTGTCTTAACTGTTCTTGCCTTCTGGCAGCTCTGTGCATGTGCGCACCTCTGCCTCGCTGATGTCTGACTCTGGAGGCTCTGGAGGCAGCACATAACTCCCAGATGGCCCTGGCCCCCTCTCTGCCTCTGACGCAGAGGCCTCATCCGAGTCTTCCCCAGACTCCAGGACTGGCTCATGTTCCTCCCCAACCTCCTCACTGTCCGACTCTGCTGCACGTTACAATAACCATCTTCCCTACTGACTTTGCTTGTTGGGAAAGGTCGCAAATAGTGATCATATGACTGCAGGACACTACAACTGTTGTAAACGCACTACAGTTGCCAAGCACACAAATGGCAATCAGATGACTGTGGGGATGTTGTGACAGTTGTAAGTGTGAGGACTGGTCATAAGTCAATTTTTTCAGTGCCAAAGTAACTTCAAATGGTCACTAAAGGAATGGTTGTTAAGCGATGACTACCTTTATCAAGCAATGAAAGCACAGTATCCAAATGGTGGTTTCAATTGTCAAAGCACATTTTCACTCCAGCTTGTAATACATAACCACAAATTAGCACAACTTGAAAATAGTTACCTTAAGGGCAGTGGTGAAATCCACATTTTTTTACTACCGGTTTTGTGGGCATGGCTTGGTGGGCATGGTGTGGCTTGGTGGGCATGGCAGGGGAAGGATACTGCAAAATCTCCATTCCCACCCCACTCTGGGGCCAGCCAGAGGTGGTATTTGCCGGTTCTCTGAACTACTCAAATTTTTTTCTACTGGTTCTCCGAACTGCTGAAAATTTCCACTACCGATTCTCCAGAACCTGTCAGAACCTGCTGGATTTCACCCCTGCTTAAGGGCCTTTGCTGATGATCTGGTTATAATTTTACAGGATCCAAAAAATAATATAGAATACTTGATGAGGAAATTGAATGAGTTTGGGCCTTTGGCAGGTTTCAGAATAAACAAACAGAAAACAACAATGCTGATCAAGAATATGTCTTCTCAGGTTAATGATATATTGAATAAAAAGTCAGGTTTTAGGGTTGAGAAAAGGGTGACGTATTTAGGGGGTTATGTTGACAAATACAAATATAAAACTCTTACCTTCTTTCCAGGATATTCAGGAATCCTCTTAACTGTCAGGGCTGCCTCTGTCCAATTCCTAGGAAAGAAAAACCCTTGGCTCTATAGATTCAGAGAAAAGGTACTTTTACTAGGAGAGAACTGAATGCAAAAAGTTTCAGGCAAGATCTGAGGCAAAAGCGCACGAAGCATCAAATTGAAACAAAACGTAGAGCCCAACCCCCTTGTAGCTAGGCAACCAGAGGGCAAGCACTAGCCAGGAAATGTTTTCAGAAAGTCTTTGATTCAAGTGCATTGTCTCTGGCTGTTGCATACCAAAGCTAGAAGAAATGACCTTGGAGAGATAAGCAAAACCCAGACCATAGTTGCAAAGCTGCAAAGAAGAAATTCTCCACTGAGCAACCCCCCCCCCCAATTTCTATGGCAGAAAGCAGAGGAAAGTGTTTCCACTCAATGAGATATTGGACCCTCCCTCTAAGTTTCCTGGAATCCAGAATTTCTTTAATTTCAAAATGCTGCTCTCCTTCAATTAGAATGGGCACAGGAGGGGTGTCAGGTGCAGAGTGAAGAGGTGACACAGTGTCAGGTTTCAATAAACTGCAGTGAAGCACAGGGTGAATACGTTTAAGATTCTTAGGCAACCCCAGTTGTACAGTGACTGGGTCAATTACTTTAACAATGGGGAAAGATCCCATATATTTAGGACCCAGTTTCTTTTACTGTTGGGTGGACTGTAAGTACTTCATGTTGAGGCAAACTCTATTACCCACTTTAAAAACTTTGGGTGACACACTTTTTTGTCAGATTGTTTCTTATGTGCATGATGTACCTCCTTCAGTGCCTTACGGGCTACTGGCCAAGTCTTCTGCAGTTGTGCTACCCACTCCGCTAAAGTGGGTACTTGAGGTTTCTCTTGAGGCAGCTCTGGCATAGCTACAAAGTCCTTACCAGAGGCCACCCTAAATGGGATGAACCCTGTGCTACTATGCACAGAATTGTTATACACTACCTCTGCAAAAGGCAAAAGGTCAGCCCAATTGTCCTGTTGGTAATTAATGTAGCACCTGAGCTACTGTTCCAGAACTGAGTTGGTTCTTTCACATGCCCTGTTAGTTTGAGGGTGATAGGAGGAGCTTAAGTCCTGGGCAGTTCCCAACAGCTTCAAAAATTCCCACCAAAACTGTGATGCAAATTGCACTCCTCTGTCTGAAATAATGCGCTCAGGCGCACCATGCAACCTATACACCAGGGGTGAAATTCAAAATTTTTCCCTACCAGTTCTGTGGGTGTGGCTTGGTGGGGTTTTTTTTTCCTGTGACTGAGTGGGTGTGGCCAACTCGACGTCACTCATGGTGGGAAATTTTTTTTAATTTCTATTCTACCTATTTTCTGCCCAGGCCTGGCCTAATCTGTCAAAGGCCTCCCGCTCTCCCTTCACCAGTCCCATTTCCCCTCCTTCAGAGGCCCCGGCCGTAGCCCCGCTTCCTCCCCCACAACTGCCTCTTTCTTTGGGCTTATAGGTTAGATACAAAAGAACAGCAATAGCAGAACGGGTATGCATATGTGGAAGAGAAGTCGAAGATATCTCACATGTTTTATTGCACTGTGAGTTATACAGAGTATGTAGGTCAATATATATTCTCCCCTTACTAGAGAGATTGCCAGGGAGGACAGATGACTTTTATGTAGGCTTTCTCCTCCAAGACTCAAATCCAGCTACCATGTGAGCAGTGGCAAAATTTTGTGTTGCTGCAATGTCCTCAAGAAAAAAAATGGTTACAGAATTATAGATGTCAACTGGTGCCAATTTTTTTGAGATATCTATAACAATTATTGGAAAAATACATTTACTCACATACTTATCAGCTCTCCACTCATGTAAATTAGGGAGTGACCCTAACGGTTTGAGATCATGTATTTTCATAACAGGGATGTTGTTACTGACAAAGATCAGTAACAACCCAAATAACAGTGTTCCACCCACTTTCAAGCAATTCCACATTAAAGATATTTCTTTCCACGGTGCCTGGAGACTGGCCGCAGTCTGCAAAAGCCCTGCGGGGTTCCCCAGTGGTCTCTTTGCCACTGCACAAATTGGACAACTGGCCATATAGCTTTCAATGTCTTTTTTCAAAGAAGGCTACTAAAACTGCCTCTTAACCAAGGGTGTGCGGCCCCGTTGCAAACTGGTAGTAAAGGTAAGTAGAACCCACCCCTGAGAAACACCCACTGGGGAGCAGGGGAGGGCAGCTCCTCCCATGACCCCTAAGGAGAGCCCATAGTGCCCTGCTGGAGCCTGTTTCCAATGTGGGGAGGAGGGCCATCAAGCTGCCAACTGCCCGGCCCCGCAGCCTGTGCCGGTGCATAGAACCTTGAGCCAAGGGCCAAGAAACTGCCAAGGAAGGCAAAGGAGATGATGTGAGTGGCACAGCAGGTCGTGGAGGTCTCTCCCCCATCCAGTGAGGGAGAAGGAACTCTGACTCTCTGCAACCCAACTTGGTCTTCCATGAGAGTGACAGCAAGGGAAAGGATGACCTGATGGTAAGTGGAGCCATCGCCCATTTGACTGCCCAGTTGGAGATTGCTGCTTTTGCATTGTGTATGAGTCAGCTGTGTAGCTTTTGTGTTATTTTTGTGTAAAGTGTGATAGTTTGTTTTTGAGCTCTCTGTGACTCTGTGAGGTTCCTGCTTGTTGCAGGGGGCATTTTGTGTGAAGTCCAGCTGCTTTTACATTGTGTGTGAGACAGTTGTGCAGCCATGCCCACCCAGTCACATGACCACCAAACCACACCCGCCCAGTCATATGACCACCAAGCCATGCCCACAGAACTGGTAGGGAAAATTTTTGAATTTCACCACTGCTTGGAGGCCCTGAAAACTCCAAGGAAACTATCCCCTGCTCTCCCTGCAGCCAGTAGCCAACCCTAACCGGCCATGGGAAGAGATCGCCATGGACTTTATTATGGAATTGTCTGAGAACGCTGGGAATAGAGTGATTTGGATGGTGGTCAACCTGTTTTCTAAGCAAGCACACTTCATTGCATGTCCGAAGTTTCCTTTCACCCAGAGCCTGGCCAAGATATTTGTGCAGCACATCTATCAGCTGCATGGAGTTCCAAAACGCATCATTTCAGACTGAGGGGCACAGTTCACAGTGCAGTTCTGTTGGGAGTTCACTAAGTGGATAGGTTCCTCCCAAGGGCTTAGCTCAGGGTTCCATCTGAGCACTAATGGGGGAGCAGGGAGAACTAACACAATAGTAGAGCAGTATTTATGTTGCTATGTGAACTACCAGCAGACCAATTGGGTGGAACTCCTGCCTTTCACAGAAGTGGCTTATAATAATTTGGTACGTAGTAGCACTGGGTTCACCCCATTTAAGGTAGCCACAGGAGTTAGGGTTTGTACCGATGCCAGAATTTCCAAGGGAGCCCCCTCCTTCAGTAACGCTAGCTGAATGGATGGACACCATAAAATCCACTTGGGGAAATGTGCAAAAGGCACTGAATAAATCCAGAGAGAGACGTAAAAGAAACAGGCCAATCAGAGGAGAACCGCCCCACCCCCCCGAGGAAATTTAGAATTGGGGATAAAGTATATCTATCTACCAAATACTTAAAGTTAAGGCAACCATGTAAGAAGCTGGGTCCCAAGTACATAGGGCCTTTCCCAATTGTGTGGATCATAAACCCAATCACGGTGGAACTGCACTTGCCAAAAGTGCTGAGGTGAGTCCATCCAGTGTTCCACTGTAGCTTATTAAAACACTTTCAAGGCTCTAGGTTAAGGCAAGTTGAAAGGGAGCCTCCACCTCTTGTGATGGTGGTGTGGCCCGTCAGTGGCCTGCATGGATTGTGGCTGATCCTGACGACGAAGAGGCTGGTGTGTTGCGCCAGCAGCCTGTGCAGCTGGTGCTCGAGTCGGACAGCGAGGAGGCTGAAGAAGATGTGATGCCAGAGGCAGAGATTCAGCCAGGGCCTTCAGATCCTCCAGAGGCTCCTTCAAGTGAAGAGAGTGAAATGGAGGAGCCTGTTCTCAATGCACGAGCACGCAGAGCTGCCAAAAGGCAGGAGTGGTTACTTAAGAGGAGGTCTCCTAGAGAATAGGGCTTGGGGCTAATTGGCCACTCCCTTAGCCTATTTAAGTTTGCACACAGCTGGCAAACGTTGCAGGAAACAACGTGTGTTCGTCCGGTCGTTCATTGAGCATTTGAGAGTGAATTTTCCTTGCAAACCTGGTTTCTGGGCTAATTGCCAACTATTGTAAGCCTTTATCTAATCTTTGGAATTTCTGGCAGGCTGTTAAGGACATTTTTAGTAATAGCCTGCATTTGAAAAAGACTGTGTTTGTAGTAAATGGAGTTGTTCAGAGTTTTGTGTGTGCTACATTTCTTGGGTTTTGTAGCTGGGGCAGAACAGATGGTGGGAGGTGAGGAACACTATGAGATCAAAAAAATATTGGACTCAAGATATTTTAAGGGGCGATTACAATACTTAGTGCAGTGGAAAGGACATTCCTTAGCCAATGCTGAGTGGGTTGCTGCCCATAATGTTAGAGCAGATGAACTAGTCAGAAGGTTCCATGCTAGATACCCACAAGGTCCAAAGGGGGGATTGAGAACTAAAGATTCTTGAGTAACAATGTTAATCTGTGTTTGATGTTTTTCTAGGTCTACCCTTCCTCCAGGAGGTCAGCATGTCAAGATTGAAATGCTTTATGCTTTCAGCCTCTATCGCTTTCATCTTGCCATTCAAGTGGAAGGAGGGAGGGGGGGAAATGGAATGCTAAACTTTGGAATGCTAACTGTGAGAGACTTAACCTTGCCAAGGTCACTGCTGCAGGTGTTAGAAGGAGACATGGACTGTTCCCATAACAAAAGGAAGTCTTATAATTGGACAATGTGAACACCCAGGGTTGGGGAGAAAGGAAAACTATTGTTTAACTAAGTAAGCTTTTGCACAGAAAAACCAGAGCTGGTTTTACTTCTGCATTTCCGAGATTGTGTATCCAATAAAGTTATCCTTTTGGGAATTCAAAGATCCTTAGAGTGTCTACTTCTTTTGGGTTCGCTAGCCAGACCGTTGACACTCACACAGTTCATTTGGAATCCCAGGCTCCCTTTTCCCCTGACATCTAGTGGTTACTGGGGCTGCTAGCTGCTTTGAGGGGATAAGCGGTCAAACCACTTTGGCTTTAATACTGCTGCCTTGGGGCAACCTAGACAAAGCATCAGCCATAATTCTTTTCCCCCAGGAACATAACGCAGGGTGAAATTGAACCTATTAAAGCAGGGGTGTCAAACACAGTTTCATTGAGGGCTGCATCAGGGTTGTGTTTGACCTCAGGGGGCCAGGGTAGGCGTGGCCAGGGTGAGCGTGGCCAGCTCAACATCACTTGTGTCATGGGCACCTGTGGTGGCCCAAGCACTCTGCCAGCAAAAATGGGCTCCTGGGCTCCGTTTTTGGCTGCAATGGCTTCCTGCAACCCTCTGCCAGCAAAAAAGGAGCTCGGGTGGGCCGCCCGTAGCCGTCCCAAGCTCTATTTTTGCTGGCTGAAGCACTGCGGGCTGGTCCTTTGCTGTTTCCAGAGCAGCCCTGCGGGCCAGATCTAAGCACCCCACGGGCCAGATCTGGCCCCCAGTCCTTGAGTTTGACACCCTTGGATTAAAGTATTGAGTCCAACGGACTTGTTTAGGGGATAACTTGCACAGAGTTTTCAGAGCTTCCAGATTTGTTTTTATTATTATTAAAAAGTTTTAATAAGTTTTACAAGTGTTTCCCCATCCCACCTCCCTCCTCCCCCCCAACCCTCCCCCACTACTTCCCAGAGCAAAATACAGGGTACAGCATTTAACAATCATAATCTAAAATATGCTAACTAACTATAGACTCCTATCTCCCTCTTGTGCTTTAACTCCCCTTTTACTTAACTAAATTTAAATACTTTTCTAACATCTCTTTATTCATTCGTAAGCTATTTGAAACTTTTTAATCCGATATTTACTTTGAATATAATCAATCCATCTTCTCCATTCCAAAGTATATTTTTCATTTGAGTGATCCTTCAAATATGCTGAAATTTTGGCCATCTCTGCTAAATTTGCTACTTTTAGTGTCCATTCTTGAATAGTAGGCAAGTCTTCCTTCTTCCAGTACTGCGCCACCAAAAGTCTTGCTGCAGTTATTAGATTTAAAATCAAAGTAGCCTCTATAACCGTACAATCTGTAATTATACCCAACAAGAACAACTGTGGAGTAAACTTTATCTTCTTTTTAAGAATATTTTGGATAATCCACCATATTTTTATCCAAAATGCTTTAACTTTTTTACAAGTCCACCATATATGAAAATAAGTGGCATCATTACAATCATATCTCCAACACTTAGATTACAAGTTCGGATACATACAGGTTAGTTTTTTAGGATCTAGATGCCATCTATAAAACATTTTGTAAAAATTTTCTCTCAAATTTTGGGCTTGCGTAAATTTTACATTTCTAACCCATATTTTTTCCCACGTTTCCATCATTATTGGTTCCTCAATATTTTGTGCCCATTTTATCATACAGTCTTTAACTAACTCCGTTTCCGAATCTATTTCTATTAATGTATTATATAACCTTTTTATATGCATTTGACTCTGATCTCTGATTTGTTTTACCAAGTTTACCTCACTTTGTGTGATACCAATTTTCTGATCCTTTTTCCATCTAGCTTGTAACTGTCCATACTGAAACCAAGTTTGAATTATCCTTTCTTCTTTTAATACATTCAAAGACTTTAACTGTAATGTACCTCTTTCTGTATTGAGAAGCTCTTTATAGGTAATTACATCTTGTTTTTGTTCTACACTTATATTCTCTATCACATGTCTGGGTACTGCCCATATAGGTATATTATCATTTAATTTATATTGAAACTTTTTCCAGACACGCAATAAAACATTCCTTAATATATGACTTTTAAAGGTCTTATCCACCTTCTTGTCATATAATAAGTAGGCATGCCAACCATATACCAAATCATATTCGTCAATATTCAAAACTCTTTCTTCTGTTAAATTGATCCAGTCACTAATTGCTGATAGGGCAGCTGCTTCATAATATAGTTTTAAATTGGGCATTTTCAGACCTCCTCTTTCACGTATATCTTGCATTATTTTTAATTTCATTCTCGGTCTTTTCCCTACCCAAACAAAGTTATTAATACCCTTCTGCCATTCCCCCAAATTTGCATCCTTTTTGAGTATTGGTATCATTTGAAAAAGAAATAAAAATTTAGGCAAAGCATTCATTTTTACTACTGCTATTCTTCCCAGCAAAGGCAGTTGTAATTTTTTCCAGTAATCCATCTCTTTCTGTATTTTATGCCATAATGGTTCATAATTATGCTTATATAATTTCACATTTGAAGTTGTAATATAAACCCCTAAATATTTAACCTTTTTTGCTATCTCAAATCCTGTTACTCTTTCTAATTCTTCTTTTTGATTTATAGTCATATTTTTAGTTATTATCTTTGTTTTCCCTATATTTATTTTAAATCCAGATACTTGACGATATTGATTAATTATGTCCATTAAGGCTATAGCTGATTGCACTTGTTGGGTTAAAGTTACAACCAAGTCATCCGCAAATGCTTGTAATCTGTAATCATAATGCCTAAGTTTAATTCCCTTTATTTTATCTGACTCACGTATTTTGTTCAACAAAAATTCCAAAGTTAAGATAAAGAATAATGGGGACAGGGGACACCCCTGTCTTGTTCCTTTTTCAATTTTAAAGGTTTCTGTTAAACTGCCATTAATTATTATTTGTGCTGTTTGTTTCTGGTATATTGCCTTAATAGATTGTGTAAAATACTCTCCAAACTGCATCTTTTGTATTATTTTCAGTAAAAACTGCCAATTCAATCGATCAAATGCTTTCTCCGCATCCAAAAATATAAGCACTGCAGGGACTTGGTTATTCTTCCCCAAATACTCCAATAGATTAACAATTTGCCTTACATTACTTTTCATTTGTCTCCCATTTATAAATCCAGATTGGTCATTGTGAATCATTTGTTGCATAACTAACATTAATCTATTTGCTAATATTTTAGCAAAAATCTTATAATCTGTGTTAAGTAACGATATAGGCCTATCGTTTTTTGGCTGACTATGGTCTTGGTCCTCCTTCGGGATCAAAGAAATAAAGACTGTTCTCCAAGATGGGGGTACCACTCCTCCAAGTTGTATTTTACTAAATAATTCCTTAAGAGGTTCCACCATTTCTAATTGCAAATTTTTATAATAAACAGCTGTCAATCCATCTGTTCCAGGAGCCTTACCAACTTTTAACTGCTTAATTGCCGAGAGAATTTCCTCAGAAGTTATCAGTTGATTCAGTCTTTCCCTTTGCTCGTCTTCTAACTATAGGGATATTCTCCTATCTAGATAGATAGATCTATAGATAGACCTTGAATTTTGTTACCAGCATACAACCTCGTATAAAATTCTAGAAATGCTTTTTTAATCATATTTTATTGATACACCTCTTTACCTTTATATTCTATTTTCTCTATAGTACGAGACTTTTGTTTTTTCCTTAACATATATGCTAACCATCTACCTGGTTTATTCGCATTACAAAAGGTGTTATGTTTAGCATATTGCAAATTGGTTGCAACCTGATTTGACATCAACATATTAATCTGCCCTCGCAATAAAATAATTGCTTCTTTTATTTTCTTATCAGCTGGATTCAATATTAACGCCTGCTCTTTTTTATTTCCTCTTCTAATTCCATCCGTTTTTCCCCTGTCTGCGTCTATATGTATTATTCAAATATATTAAAACACCTCTCATGTATGCTTTGCTTGCATCCCAAACCATTTCCATAGATGTACCCTTATGCATATTCAAAACAAAAAATTCTTTCATTAATTTTTTACATTCTTTCACATTTTCCTCATGTCTAAATAAATTTTCATTTAAATGCCAAGACCTCCTGAAACCCTTTCCATATTCCAATTCCATCCAAACCAGATTATGGTCTGTTAAAGTTCTTGGACATATCTTCGTCTTCTTAACCCTAGAAACTAATTTAGCCATTAAGTCTTTCCTTAAATATATAACTATACTATTTTTCTTCCCTGGAGCAGATGCAACAAAGTGTGTTCCCAATCTTGCGTTTATCAAATATTTTTGGTCTTTTGTTCTGATATGTGTTTCTTGCAAACAAATTACATCATTTTTAAACTGTTTCAGATAATGAAATATTTTCTTCCTCTTTTGCGGTGAGTTTAAGCCATTAACATTCCAGGTTAAGAATCTAGTTGTCATTCTTGGCCCCCTGAAGCTTTTGGAGTGCCAGCTGAAAGTCCTCATGGATTTTCTTCTTCGGCCTTGCTCCTCCCACAGCTTCTGTATCTGTAGTTTCTTGAGTTATTATCTGAGTTTGTTGTATCTTTAATTCTTGTTCTTTACGCTTGGTTGCCGCTCGAGTTTGTCTTTGATCCTTTGGTCCTTCTATTTTTTCAAGTAATTCCAAAGCTTGAACAGTACCCAAAAGTTACAGTAAATCTTCTTGAGTAATCAGAGGACCCTCCTTGAGCTTGTGCCTGCATACCTTCCTTCTCCCCCTTTCTTGCCTCCTCTGCTTCTTTTCTTCTTCTAACTTCTGGGGATGGTGGGCATCCAGCCTTTAGTACATTGATGTAGATTTTTATGGTCAGTACACACCTCAAATGGGGCTGTTACCCCTTCCAGGAAATGCCACCAAGTAAGTAGGGTTAGGGTTAGGGTTAGGGAAGATTAAAACAGAAATTTAAATTGACAAAACCCGAAAAGAAAATTGACTTTTGAATAAAAATATTTTGACAACTTTAAACATTAGAATATTTTGACAACTTTAAAAATTAGAAGAAACCCGAGGACTTCCGATTGGCGATCCGTAGCGACATGGTGTTGAGAGAGTGATCGCTACTCTCCAACACTGCCAGTCACTGTGTTTTGGGGATCCTTTTGGGGTGTGGAGCCTGGAGAGCTTCGCGGACAATAGAGAGAGTCAGGCAAGTGATAAAGCGAGTTGCAAGCATTTATCGCAAGACCAGGCGACCCTGTCAAACCAACACGTGTGTGTCCGTCATTTAATGGTGGACCCAAGGCGGTGGTAGCCAGCAAAGAGACAGGAAGCAAGGAAGATCGGAGATAGCAGTGTTACAGGAGGACTTTTACACTTTTCCCTACATACATGGAGACTGACATCGGAGGAAAGGGGCCGGCAGAGTCGGGCATGAAAAACTCAGAGAAAGGAAAGGAGCAGCGACTGGAATAAGAGAGCAGATTGAAACACTATAGAACCTTGACAAGCCGGCGGGGAAAAACAAAAAGATCGTTGGGACTACTTGCGCAAATAGAAGACCGGTGGACGCAGCAAGTAACAATAAAGTGGAAGAATTTTTTGTTGTTTATAGCCACAGATCGATTGGAGATCTAATTGGATGGAGATTTGGCTGTATCCAAGAACAGGAAGCGCAACCATTACTAACATCTGACAGTGTGATAATTGAAGAGTTGCAATAGAGGCTGACTCACTGACAAACTAGGTGAGGAAAGTACATTGGATTGCTGATTTAGACCAACTGGCTTGGGAAAAAGGAGGATTTTGAAGACACTAGAGGCTGAGCAACAAAGATCTTTATATATATAATTTTAAAAAAAAACCAGAAGGACTTTTGATACATACAGTAACTTTGCCATTTCTTGATAACTTTTTAGCTTAATATATCAATATTTTTATATACCTATACTAATACTTTCACATACTTCCGTATAACCTTATATATATATCTATATCCTTTCATATTTCTATATAAATTTATATATATTTATTCATATTTATATACTGCTATATTAACATTTATAGTCTGGAGTTAGTATTAAGAAACAAGCTGCTTATATAAGATAAGTTATATACCATAATTGTGATATAAATTGGAAATAGTGTATTATTTTATTAAGAACAACTAGACAATCACTGTACTTTTGGAAGAATTGAATTAATTACCTGTGAATGTAATCAAGTTAACTATTAATTAATTAATAACTAATTAATCAATTAACTATAAATTAATTTTTAGTATTAGTATTATAAATTAAGTGTTTCCTGCTTTAGATATTGATTGAAATTGATATTGATTGACTGATTGATATAAATTGATAAGTATAGTTACCCTATACCTGAAGATTTAAAGTAACATCAGAAATTATTAACATCAGAAACAAGATAATATTGGATAAGGAGAAGTGGTAATCAGTGAATGATAATTTGGAGGAACATTGAAAGAATAGTTAGAGACAAAAAAAAGGTCTTGAGAGAAATGACAAGTCTGTCATCAACGGTATTGAAAGCAGGAAAGAAGACTACCTCCAATCCCATGATAACCATGACTTCACCAGCAACACAGAGATCAATGGAAGGGCTGTCCAAAACTGAAAAATCTGTAGTGATACCGACTATGCAAGCCATGCATTCGACGCTGACACTAATACAAGATACCATGCTGAAGATGCAACAGATGTCCAACAATCACGTAGAATTAAAGACAGATATCCAAGCGTTGGACCAGAAGATGAATGAGATCCAAGTCTCAATACATAAAAATGAACAAAGGATACAGAAGGCAGAAACCAGGATAGAACAAAATGAGAAGAATTTAGATACTGTAGACCAGAAACTGATGGTGCAAAATAAGGAGCTAGAGGATTTGATAATCCAGCTAGAGATGGACAGAGCGTCTTTCTATCTACGCTTCCAAAATATAGTAGACGACAAAGAGGAGGACCTGGGACAGACGATGGCAGAACTAATTGCGGAAATATTACAACAAGGTAAGCAAGAGATAATTAAAGAATTAGACAACGTTTACAGAGCACAGACAAATTATGCAAGGAGGAACAAGCTTCCCAGGGAAGTACATGTCAGATTTGCGAGGAAAAAAGTGAAGGATATATTGTATAACATGGTGAGAGAAGAACCGATAACATACAGAGGAAAAGAGGTGATAATTCTGAAACAGGTGCCCAGGAGAGTGAGGGAAGTGAGAAGGGATTATAGATTTCTAGCCATACAGCTAAATAAAAGGAATATACTATTTAGATGGTTATTGCCGAAAGGCATGTTAATTACTTGGCAGGGGAGGAAAATTAAAATAGATAGTTTAATCACAGCACAAGACTTCCTTGACCAGTTGAGAGGAACGGAGGAAGAACAAAGCAGCAAAGAAGAAATAGAAGCAACAGCACTAGAAGAGGAAACCCCCCGCCAATGGAACTCTAAAGAAGGAACCCTGGAGAAGAAGGAGATAGAAGAAAAGGAAAGCAAAGAGACAAAAGGGAGAAAACTAAGACCACAAAGAGTCATACGAGCAAATAGAAACTAAAACCGCACAGGGAAATCAGAAATGAACAATTGGAGACTAATATCAGTTAATGTCAATGGATTAAATGATAGTAAGAAGAGAAAACACTTATAAAATTAGCTAAGCAGAATGCTGACATACTCTGCCTTCAGGAGGTGCATATAAGAAAAGATGGCCAATGCTTAGAATATAAAAAAATTGGGAAAACTTTTACCTCACTAGCGGAGAAAAAAAAGAGGGGAGTGGTAATATATGTCAAAAAAGGGATTGAAGCGGAGCTAAAATATAACGATACTAAGGGGAGAACACTAATGATTGAGATCAAGAGAGGGAACTCCCTAATACTATTAGCAGGCATATATGCACCAAACAAAAAACAGGGGGAATATTTAAAAAAACTTCATGAGCAATTAGGTAAAATGGACTATAGCAAAATTTGTATAATAGGTGACTTCAATGGGATAGTAGATTCGGACAAGGACCATACAAGTGATAAAATTAATTTTTTAAAAAAGGGATAAATTACCAAGAACTTTTTTCGACCTAAGAGACAAATTAAATCTAATAGATGTCTGGTGGACCCTGCACCCAAATAATAGGCAATATACATTTTATCCAAATCCCCAAAAGTCGTGGTCAAGAATTGATATGGTATGGGTCAGCAGGAATCTTGGAATAGAAACAGGAATGGCAGAAATTACTCCTAATATATGGGTGGACCACAACCCTTTAGAAGTAAGGTGGAAGAACACACAGAGGAAGAAACAACAGAAATGGAGGCTAAATGCACAACTCTTGAGGGATAAAGAATGCTTAGAAAAATTTAAAGAAGAATTAAAACTCATCTTCAGGGAAAACGAAAATCAAGAAACACCCCATGTAATAGTATGGGACACGATGAAGGCCTACTTAAGAGGGTTGGCAATATCATATAGTGCACATAGAAATAAAGAAAAACGGAAAGTTCAGAAGGATTACTTAAACTATCTAGGGGAGGCCAAAAGGAAACTCCAGCAAAATCCGGGAGATAAGGCAGCAAAAGAAAGTTGGATGATGTGGAGGCATAAATTGAATATTATTGATCAGGAAGAATTGGCACACAAAATAAGAAGATCAAAACAATACTATTTTGAAAATGCCAACAAACCGGGCAGATGGCTGTCGTACAAATTAAAAAAGGAAAACGAAAAAGGGACCATCTATCAACTGGAAGACACGAAGGGTAATTTGTTTAAACAAAGAAGAGGACAAACTCAAAATCGCCCGGGAATATTATGAAGCCTTATATAAAGAGGAAGAGATCCCAGAAGAGAAAATTGAGCAGTACCTGGCAAATGAAGAACTTCCATTGATAGTAGAGGAAGAAAGGAAAATGCTGAACAGAGAGGTCACAGCTGAGGAATTAAAGATAGCAATTTCAAAACTTAAAAACAACAAATCGCCAGGCCCGGATGGGTTCCCAGGAGAACTATATAAAAATTTAGAAGAAATATTGTTACCAAAATTAGTGGAAAATTGTAATGAGGCATTGATGGATTCTAAAATTCCGGATTCGTGGAGGGAAGCGCATGTCACACTACTGCCGAAAGAAGGTACCAATCCAAAACGAATTCAAAATTACAGGCCAATTTCTCTTTTAAATACGGACTTCAAAATATTCATGAGTATAATGGCGGAAAGAATCAAAAAAATATTAAATACCTTGATACATAAGGATCAAAATGGATTTCTCCCTGGAAGGCAAATAAGAAATAATTTGAGAATAGTGATGGACACCCTAGAATACTACGAAGTGCACTCAGACAAACAGATGGCTCTAGTTTTTTTAGACGCCCAGAAAGAATTTGACAATCTAAATTGGGAATTTATGATCAAACAAATTAGGAAAATGGAATTTGGAACAAATTTTGAAAGGATGATAAAAACTATCTATGACAATCAAAGGGCGAGTATCTTATTAAATGGAGACAGGACTAAAACATTCCAGATCAGGAAGGGGGTAAGACAAGGATGCCCCCTGTCACCATTACTGTTTATTTTGGCATTAGAAGACTTGCTAAGAAGAATAAAAAATAATGATGAAATCAAGGGCCTGAAGATTAGGAAAGAGATATATAAAACACAAGCATTCGCTGATGACGTAGCTTTAATTTTGGAGGACCCATTAGAAACAGGACAAAAATTTTTAGAGGAATTAGGCAGATATGGAAAAGAATCAGGATTTAAATTAAATGAAACCAAAACTAAAATATTGACCAAGAATGTAACTGAGGTGCAAAAGAAAGAGATAGAGAAAAAGCTGGGATTGCAAATTGTTAAAAAAAGAACGTACCTAGGAATCTGGATAACACCAAGGTGTTCATCCTTAAAGGAAGATAATTAATTAATTAAGAAAATAAAACAAGACCTGGATAGATGGGGGAAATTACAACTGTCACTCTTAGGCAAGATAGCTTCGATTAAGATGAGTATCCTGCCTAAATTACTATATTTGTACCAAAACATACCGGTAAATTTGGACAATTTTTTTTTCTGGAACTGAATAAAATTATCAGGAAATTTGTTTGTGGGGGGGCCTAGGATCTCACTCAGAATCTTACAGGAAAAAAGGAACGGGGGTTGGATTTCCCGATTGGGAAATATATTATACGGCAGCTAATTTAGTGTGGATAAGGGAGTGGGTCACCTTAGAAAACAAAAGGATCCTAACCCTGGAAGGCCACAACTTGCAGCGAGGGTGGCACACATATTTATGGGATAAAGAGAAGAAAAAGAAAACTTACTTCCATAGGCATAAAATCAGAGACACACTAATACAAACATGGACTGAGATCAGGCAGCGACAGTATATGAAAGTCCCAAAATGGCTCTCTACAATGGAGGCTTTGATATATCCTAATACGCTGGGAATGGAGAAAATGTGTAGATATAAGGACATTCTAGATGGCGGAGGAAATCTTA
The DNA here is from genome assembly GCA_038048745.1 of Coluber constrictor foxii. Taxonomy (NCBI): domain Eukaryota; kingdom Metazoa; phylum Chordata; class Lepidosauria; order Squamata; family Colubridae; genus Coluber; species Coluber constrictor. The sequence goes on along the minus strand of CM075966.1, from coordinate 41,589,727 downwards.
AATCCAATGACTCCTTGAGTGAACAAGGTATTAATATTGATTGGTGGCCATACCTACAAATAAAGTCTAGATATCAAAAAGATAAGAAGGAATTCAGCATAGAAATAGGATCAAACGGATTTGACAAGGTTTTGATGGGAACGGAAAAAAAAAATTCTGGCCAAACTATACAATTATTTATTGGATTATGACAGGGCAGAAGAGACAATCAAAAGTCAAATGACTGCATGGGAGAAGAACATTGGGCATAGTATAAATTTGAATGATTGGGAAGATATCTGGAATAAGAATTATAAATTGACCAGAGCAGTGGCATACAAAGAGAATCAATATAAAATGCTATATAGGTGGCACCTAGCCCCTGCAAGGCTAGCAAAAATTTATCCAAATATAAATCCAAATTGTTGGAAATGTGGCCACCGCCAGGGTACCTTCTTCCATATGTGGTGGACATGCCCCGAAGCGAAAAGATACTGGAGTAAGATTTGGAAATGGATACAAGAAATAATTGGAGAAGATATTGAACTGGCACCAGACACATTTCTCCTGGGAATACTAAAAAGGGCCTATGGAAAAAAAAGAAGTATCTAATAATACATATTATTACAGCTGCCAGACTGATATATGCACAATACTGGGAAAAAAAGGGATTACCACCAGAAGAGCATATAATTAGGAAAGTATTTGAATGCACGGAGATGAGTAAATTAACTCATGAGATAAATGAGGATGAAAATTCTGACTACTATACTGTATGGGAAGGGTGGTATAAATGGATGGATGATAAAATAAAGGAAGGAGTAAAGGATGGTGTGATTAATAAAAGGAATAAGTAAGTTAAGAGACACCATGTATATATTCTGTATATATGTATAAACACTGCTTATCCGATGCTAGTAGAATTGTAATATCATGTACTTTCATAAAATCAATAAAAAAACTTTGAAGAAAAAAAAAATAGAAGACTGTAAAGGATTGGAAAGAAAGTAAGCAGATCCTTTTTTGAATGTTAGAGAAAAACTAAAGAGAAATTAGAAACTAAGCCCTGTAATACAAGTTTTGTACCCCCCCCCCCCAAAAAGCGGGGGGGACGGACGGACAGACTGTGTGATTTGGATTGGACTTTAAAACTGATTTGGCATATACAAAGGTAAAAAGAACTGATTGGAATTGTGGATTGTAGAGAGAAATCTACAGGAGAAATAAGATCACTACAACACTACTTTTTCTTCCTCTATCGTTTCTCTCTTGTAGAGTTATCTATAATATTCTTGTATTATTTTTCCCATCTCTTTATTTCCAAATTTACTTTGCTCTTGATTATCAACTAATTGTATTATTTTTCTTGATTCTCTTTCTTTTTTCAATTTATATGCTAGCCATCTTCCTCGTTTATTCGCATTTTCAAAATAGATCTGTTTAGCACTTCTTATTTTTTGGGCTAATTCTTCCTTCTCCATTAAGTCCATTTTGTGTTTTATTATATCCATTTTCATTTTTACATCTTTCTTGCGTGGATCTTTCTGGAGTTCTTTTTCAAATCTCTTATATTCATCAATTAATATTTTGGAGGTTTGTCTTTTCTTCATGTTTCTTTTCCTTGTATAATCCATTATTAGGCCTCTAGCATAGGCCTTCATTGTATCCCAAAGATTTTGTGCTGACGTATCTTCTTTCTTGTTCTCCTTAAAAAAGAAGGCCAACTCTCTCTCCATTTTCTGTACAAAATCTTTCTGTTTTAAAATTGTATTATTTAAAGTCCACCTGGATTTTCTTTTTTGACCTTTCCAGGTAGCTATCACTGGATTGTGGTCACCCCATAAATTTGTTTCTATTTCCACGTGTTCTATACTCAAAGTCAAGTCCTTTGTTGTCCATATCATATCTAACCTAGACCAAGATGAATGTCTATTGGAGTAAAAAGTATATTGTCTGTTTTTCCCATTTCTATCTCTCCATAAATCTTTCAAATTTATTTCCTCTATCATCTTAAAAAAGGATTTCGGTAATGTCTTTCTGCTATGTCTTACTGTTTTGTGTGTTTTATAGTCCAAATTTTCATCCACTATTCCATTAAAGTCGCCCATCATACATATATGTATGATGGACATATATGTCCATCTACCTGGATCGTGATGCCCTACACACAGTCACCCATGTGCTCGTCACCTCCCAGACTGACTACTGCAATGCTCTCTACATGGGGCTGCCCTTGAAGACCACCTGGAGGCTTCAGCTGGTGCAGAATGTGGCCATGCAGGTAGTAATGGGAGTGTCCCGACACTCTCATGTTACACCTCTCCTGCGGGACTTGCATTGGCTACCGGTTGCCCTCCAGGTGAGATTCAAGGTGCTGGTAATTACCTATAGCCCTACATGGCTTAGGCCCGGGGTATCTGGCGGACCATCTGCGGCCAGCGACAGCTCCCCATCTCCCGGTGCGTTCCCACAAGGAGGGCCTCCTTGGGGTGCCGTCGGCCAGACAATGTCAGCTGGCGACCCCTACGAAGCAGGCCTTCTCTGTGGGCACACCTACCCTGTGGAATCAGCTCCCCCTGGAGCTTTGGGTGGCCCCTAACCTCCGCTCTTTCTGCTGTGACCTTAAAACGTGGTTATTCTGCCTGGCTGGTTTGGACTGAAGGGGGTTTTAAAAGGAATTTTAATGGTTTTTCTATCATCTTATTGGGTATTTTAACAGTGATTTGGCTTGTTTTTATTGTTGTGAGCCCCCCTGAGTCCCCTCGGAGATAGGGCAGCATACAAGTTCAAATAATACATAAAATAATAAATAAATAAATAATATATTATCATACTCCATTTCAATTATTTTCATCTGTAATTTGCTATAAAAGTCACTTTGATTATTATTTGGAGTGTATATTGCTACCAAAATAATTTTCATATTATTGTCAATTATTTCCACCATCAAAATTCAACCTTCTAGGTCTGCATATATTTGTTCCACAAGTATTGAATTTCTAATATATAAAACAACTTGGAAGAAAAGGTTCTTCCAAGTTTAGGTTGTATCAATAATTGTTCATGTTGTTTTTTTAATATGTACTTCTTGTAGACAAATTATATCGGATTTTAATTTCTCTAATTTATGAAATACCTTTCTCCTTTTCACCACTGAATTAAGTCCATTTATGTTTATAGAAATTAATTTTGTTTCTTCCATATTTATACTTTATATGTAGGTTTTGTTGCTCTAGTTGATCTTACTTCATGTTGTTCCTTGTGTTCCACAATCCCACCTATGGCTCCTTCTGCAGATTCAATCATTGCCAATCCCTCTTCTGTAAATTTTAGTGGCACTACTGTAGCTTGGGTTTCCGTTTCCGTTTCCACTTCCTTTTCTTTAAGAAATTCTTTGTGGAAAGCTCTCGCTTTGTCAGTTGTGTCCAACCTATATCTTTGAAGTTGCCATGTTAAGATTAACCCTTCTGGTATCAACCGTCTGTAGTTAATTCCTTTTTGGATTAATATTTTAGTCAAGAACTTGTATTCTCTTCTCATCTCTCTCACTTTTCTTGGTATTTGTTTCAAAACCACCACTTCTTTCTCTTTGTATTTCAAGGTTTTTTCTCTGGCCACCTGAAGAATTTGTGCTTTAATCGATTTCTTAGTAAATCTTATATGTACTTCTCGTGACAACTTATTACGCATTGTATATCTAGTGTAGACTCGATATATCTTATCCACACCATCCATCATCTTCTCTTTGGTAATTTCTAAGGCATCAGCCAGCATCTCAATCATAATATCAGCCAAGTTTTCTCCCTTTTCTTCTTCCACATTTTGAAATCTAAGGTAAAATTCTGCTTTATCTATTTCCCATCCAATTAGGCCACTCCTTTCTCTTTCAACCTCTCCTAGTCTTTTATCTATATCCTTCATTTTTTCCTCTTTTTGATCATCTTTTTTCTCTAATTTTTGCAACCTTTCTTCATATTTTGACATTGTTTGCTGAATGTTGACCACTTTTTCATCTGTTTTAAGTAGTTGCTGTTCCATCCTTTGAACTGTTTGAAGAATCATTTGTAACAATGTATCTTTCTCTTTCTCCTGCTGAAGCATAGCCTGAATGGTATGTTGTCCTCCAGATGGGAATGAAAAAGGCGTGGTTGCAGCAGCTCCCACTGTCGCAACTTTTCTGCTCATTTTATTCAATGGTCAAACAAGGCCAAAACCTACAAGATGCAAAATTACCTTGGATTCCCGAAGATATTGAGGAGATGATGGAGGGGAGCATAACAATGATGGAATTAACAGAAGGAATTAAGAAGCAAAAGAATGGAAAGGCACCAGGGCCAGATGGCTTACCTGTTGAATATTATAGGATGCTACAAGAATCCTTAAGTCTCCCATTATTGGACATTATGAACGAACTGATGACAAAGAAGAAAATACCCAAATCATGGTCAGAGGCGTATACCACATTGATCCACAAAGAGCAGCCTGGATAGCTCAGCAGACTAAAGCATTGCAATTAAACACCAGCTGTCTGCAATTACTGTACGTTTGAATCTCACCAGGCTCAAAGTTGACTCAGCTTTCCATCCTTTCTAAGGTAGGTAAATTGAAGACCCAGTTTGTGGGGGCAATAAACTGACTTTGTATAAATATACAAAAGTATGAAGGCTATTGCTTAACACATTGTAAGCCGCCCTGAGTCTCTGGAGAAGGGCGGCATATAAATCAAATTTTTTAAAAAAAGACACAGACCCACAACAAATCAAAAACTATAAACCCGTGATGGTGAACCTATGACACACGTGCCACAGGTGGCACGTGGAGCCATATTAGTGGGCACACCAGCTCAGCTCTAGGGTGCATGCACGCACCAGCCAGCTGATTTTTGGGGCTATTGGGCCCACCAGAAGTAGGGAAACAGGCTGTTTCCTGCCTCTGGAGGGCCTGGGGGGGAGGGAGGAAGGCCTGTTTTTCTTTCTTACCTGGCTCTAGATCCTCTCTATTTATCTGGAAAGGGTGAAAACAGCCTTTCCCACTCCCTCGGAGGCCTGAAAGGCCCCATTTCCCAACTCCTGGTGGAACAGGAAGTGACTTTTTTGCTGTCCCCAGCCTCCAGAGACTCATAAAAAGACTCCTAGAGACTCCTAGAGAGGCTCTGGAGACTGGGAACAGCAAAAAATGTCACTTCCTGTCCCACTGGGAGTTGGGAAATGGGCCATTTCAGGCCTTTGGAGGGCCTCCAAGGGAGTGGGAAAGGCTATTTTTGCCCTTCCCAGATAAATAGAGAGGATCTGGAACCAGGTAAGAAAGAAAAACGGGCCTACGAGGCCATCATGTGCCAGGAGCGGGGGGGGGGTTGCATGTGCATGGGCATGGGCATGTGCGTGCATGCGCAACCCTCCCCCGCCCCCCCCTCTCCTAGCACATGATGGCAAAAAGGTTAGCTATCACTGCTATAGACCTATATCCCTACTAAATTCAGACTATAATTTTTTTGCTTCAATATTGGCAGAAAGGCTTAAGAGATATTTGAATAATTTTATACATACAGATCAAAATGGATTCCTCCCAAAAAGACAAATTAGAGACAATATAAGAATAATCCTGGACACCTTAGAATATTATGAAGCACATCCTGAAAAGCAGATGGCCTTGATATTCTTAGACACACAAAAAGCGTTTGGCAATGTAAATTGGTGATTTATGATACTTCAAATGGAAGAGATGGACTTCAGCAGGAAATTTATTCAGGCAATTGAAGCTATATACTTTGAGCAGATGGCGAAGGTAATGATAAATGGAGAATTGACTGATTCTATTGAGATAGAAAAAGGTACTAGACAAGGATGGCCATTGTTCCCACTGTTATTTATATTGATTTTAGAAGTTTTAAATAGAAATATTAGAGAAGGAAAAGAGATAAAAGGTATGAAAATTCGAAAAGAAGAATACAAATTACAAGCCTTTGCAGATGACCTGGTCTTTATTATTGAAGAACCATTAATAACAATAAATAAATTGATAGAAAACATTGGAGAGTTTGGGAAAGTAGCTGGCCTGAAAATTAATAAAGACAAAATGAAGATAATGACTAAAAATACGTTGAAAAAGCAAAAAGAGAAATTGATGGAGATTTCTAAACTGCAGGTCACAAATAAGGTAAAATATTTGGGGATATATTTGACAACAAGATGTAGCGCACTTAAAGAAAATAATTATAACAAGCTTAAACAACAGATAGTGCAAGGTTTGATGAAAGGGGGAAATTTTCAGCTATCTTTGATTGGTAGGATCTCAACTATCAAGATGAATATTTTGCCTAGAATTTTGTACCTATTCCAGACAATTCCAATCAAGTTGGGTAAAGAATTTTTTGTAGATTTGAATAAAATGATGTTGAAATATATTTGGCAGGGAAAGAAGGCGAGAATAAAATTAAAGTTGTTACAAGATGCTAAAATGAGGGGTGGTTTTGGCTTGCCTAATTTTGAACTTTATTACCAAGCAACAAGTTTAATGTGGATTAAAGAATGGATAACTTTGAGAAATACCAGATTATTGAATTTGGAGAGACATGATTTGTTGATGGGGTGGCATGCCTTTTTATGGTATAAAGGAACAAAAATACAGGGCTACTTTAGAAGGCACCAGATACGAGAAGCTTTATTGTTGAACTGGGAGAAGGTTAAAAAACATTATTATTTGAAGATTCCAGTCTGGGTATCTACAATTGAAGCTTTTTCGTATTCAGTAATATTTAAAAGGGAACAAATTGTTAGATATAGTGTATTATTGGATGAAAAGGGTGAACTCAAATTAAAGCAAGAACTAGAAGATCAGGGATGTAAGATGGATTGGTTTTCATACATGCAAATACACTCTAGATATGAAGAAGATCTCAAACAAAAAGGTTTCTATAATGCTTTGACTAATTTAGATAAGATTTTAATGGGCTGTGATGATCATGTAATTAAAAAGCTATATGGATATTTGCTAGAGGTAAAATTGGAAGAAGTTAAAGAATCAATGATAGCGTGGGGGAAAAATTTTGGTCATGGTATTAATTTAGAGAAATGGCAAAAATTGTGGTTGCATAACTATAAAATGACAATGTCTACAGCATATAAGGAGAATTTGTATAAGATGTTTTACAGGTGGCATTTACCCCCAACGAGGATAGACAGAATGTTCAAGAATAAATCAGAGAAATGTTGGAAGTGTCATCAGACTCCAGGATCTTATTACCATATGAGCTTTGGTGGCGCAGCGGACTAAAATGTTGTTAAAGTAGCACTTAACTGCCAGCTGCCTGCAATTACTGCGAGTTCAAATCTCACCAGGCTCAAGGTTGACTCAGCCTTTCCATCCTTCAGAGGTAGGTAAAATGAGGACCCGGATTGTGGGGGCAATAAGCTGACTTTGTATAAAAAAGAACACCGCTTTGGGGGGGGGGGGGGGGAATCCCTACTAAGCAGGTATATAAAAAAGTATGAAGGCTATTGCTTAATGCATTGTAAGCCGCCCTGAGTCTCCAGAGAAGGGCGGCATATAAATCGAACCAATAAATAAATAAATAAATAAATATATTGATTAACACTTTCCTCCTCTATATTTTCCTTTTCATATAATTTTTTATAATAATCTTGTATAATGGTTTTCTTCTCATCATTCCCAAACCTAATTTGTCCTTGTTCATCTACTAATTGTGTTATTTTCCTTGATTCTCTCTCTCTTTTCAATTTATATGCTAGCCATCTGCCTGGTTTATTAGCATCTTCAAAATAGTTCTGTTTGGCACTTCTAATTTTTTGTGCTAAATCTTCTTTTTCTATTAATCCCATTTTATGTTTAGTTGTATTCATTTTCATTTTAATATCCTTTTTTTGTGGGAATTTCTGTAATTCTTTTTCAAGTTCCTTATAATCATCTTCTAATGTTTTATAGACTTGTCTTTTCTTAATATTTCTTTTTCTTGTATAGTCAATTATCAGGCCTCTGGCATAAGCTTTCATAGTATCCCACAAATTTTGCAATGATGTATCCTCTTTTCTGTTTTCTTTAAAGAAAAAAACCAATTCTTTCTCCATTTTCTGTACAAAATCCTTTTCTTTTAATACTGTAGTATTTAAAGTCCATCTGGACCTTCTCCTTTGTCCTTTCCATCTCACCATCATTGGATTATGGTCTGCCCAAGTATTAGCTTCTATATCAATTTCTTCTATGTTCAAGGACAATTCCATTGTCATCCATATCATATCTATTCTAGACCATGATAAATGTCTATTAGAATAAAACATATATTGTCTATTTTTTGCATTTCTTTCTCTCCATACATCTTTTATATTTATTTCCTCTATCATCTTAAAAAAAGATTTTGGCAGAATTCTTCTACTTTGTTTTGTTGTCTTTTGTGTGTTATAGTCCATTTTCCCATCCACTATGCCATTAAAATCTCCCATCATGCAAATATTATCATAGTCCAGCTCAATTAATTTCATATGTAATCTTCTATAAAAATCTTCTTGGTTGTCATTTGGAGCATATTTTGCTATTAACAATATTTTCCTGTTGTTATCTATCATTTCCACCATCAAGATTCTTCCCTCTTCATCTGCATAATTTTTTTCCGCTGATATTATATCTCTAATGTACAAAACCACTCCTCTTTTCCTGCATTGTGGCAGTGAAGCAAATAATTTCCCTAATTTAGCTTGTACCAAAAGTTGTTCATCTTGTTTTTTAATATGCACTTCTTGTAAACAAATTATATCCAATTTTAATTTCTCCAATTTATGAAATACCTTTCTTCTTTTATTTGTTATATTAAGTCCATTTATATTCATTGTAATCAGTTTTTTCTCTTCCATGCTTATACTTTATATGAAGGTTTTACTGCTCTAGTGGATCTCAATTCACATTGTTCTTTGTATTCTACAATGCCTCCTACTGCACCTTCTACTATATCTTCTTCCTTTTCAGTCATCACTAGATCCTCTTGAAGCAATGACTCTTTCCTTCTTAATTCAACTTCCTTCTCTCTTAGATATTCAGCATAGAATGCTTTGGCTTTATCAATTGAATCTATTTTAAATCTTTGCAGCTGCCGTGTAAACACCAAACCTTCTGGTATCAGCCATCTATAGTTCACATCTTTCTGAAGCAGTATTTTCGTCAAAAATTGATATTCTCTTCTCATCTCTCTCATTCTTCTCAGTATTTGCTTCAGAACCACAATTTCCTTGCCCTTGTATTACAGTGTTTTCTCTTTTGTAATCTGCAATATTTGTGTTTTAATTGATTTCTTGGTGAATCATATGTGAACTTCTCTTGGTAGTTTATTTCTCATTGCATATCTTGTATATACTCAATACATCTCGTCAATGCCGTCAAACATTTTTTCTTTGGTGATTTCTAATGCTTCTGCCAAAATTTCTATCATTTTTTCTGCCAATTTTTCTCCTTTTTCTTCTTCAACATTTTGAAATCTTAAATAAAATTCTGACTTGTCCATCTCCCATCCTAATCCACTCTTATCACGTTCAACCTCTCCTAATCTACTGTCCATATTTTTAATTTTTTGTTTCTTTGTTCCTCCTTTTCTTCAATTTTTATAAATTTATCCTCATATTTCATCATCATCTATTCTATGTTCTCCACTTTCCATCTGTTTCCCTTGTTCTTTGTTCAATCTTTTCTATTTTTAATTTTATATCTTGTATTCCTTGTAAAATCATCTGCATTGTCGCGTCCTTCTCTTTCTCCTGTTCCTTCTCCTTTTCCTGCTGCAACATTGCCTGTATTTATCGCTGTCCTCCTGATGGTGAAGAAGGAGTCGATCCAGAAGAACTAATAACTGCTGCCTTTTTACTCATATCTATAAAATAGTTGCAATCTATTCAAATAAAAAAAATTAAAAAGAAACAAAGTATCTTCAGGTTCTTCTGAACCCTAATCCGTTTTTATGGAGAGCAAATATTATCCCAAATAACCATGGGCAAAAGAAAAAAAAATCCAAGGAAACCAGTTTTCAGGCTCTTGTGTGCCCTAATCCAATCAAATTGAAAGGTAAAAACCAAATTAATTAACAGTCTCCAATTAATAGGGGGAAAAAAGGAAAAAGAAAGGAAAAAGGAAAAATAAAAAAGAGAAAAAACCAAAAAATAATTTCTTCAGGCTCTTGTATGCCTTCATCCAATTGATGAAAGAGAAAAAAAAAGAGAATAAAAAAAATAAAAAGGAGAGAAAGGAAAAAATATCTACAGTCAGGTCCAGAAATATTGGGATATCGACACAATTCTAACATCTTTGGCTCTGTACACCACCACAATGGAGTTGGAATGAAACAAACACAATGTGCTTTAACTGCAGACTGTCATCTTTAATTTGAGGGTATGTACATCTAACTCAGGTGAACGGTGTAGGACTTACAGCAGTTTGCATATGTGCCTCCCACTTGTTAAGGGACCAAAAGTAATGGGACAATTGGCTTCTCAGCTATTCCATGGCCAGGTGTATGATATTCTCTCGTTACCCCAATTTCAATGTGCAGATAAAAGGCCCAGAGTTCATTTCAAGTGTGCTATTTGCATTTGGAATCTGTTGCTGTCAACTCTCAAGATGAGATCCAAAGAGCTGTTACTATCAGTGAAGCAAGCCATCATTAGGCTGAAGAAACAAAACAAACCCATCAGAGAGATAGCAAGAACATTAGGCATAGCCAAAACAACTGTTTGGAACATTCTCAAAAAGAAGGAACGCACCAGTGAGCTCAGCAACACCAAAAGACCCAGGAGACCATGGAAAACAACTTTGGTGGATGACCGAAGAATTCGTTCCCTGGTGAAGAAAACACCCTTCACAACAGTTGGCCAGATCAAGAACACTCTCCAGGAGATAGGTGTATGTGTGTCAAAGTCAGCAATCAAGAGAAGACTTCACCAGAGTGAATACAGAGGGTTCACCACAAGATGTAAACCATTGGTGAGCCTCAAAAACAGGAAGGCCAGATTAGAGTTTGCCAAACAACATCTAACAAAGCCTTCACAGTTCTGGAACAAGGTCCTATGGACAGATGTGACCAAGATCAACTTGTACCAGAGTGATGGGAAGAGAAGAGTATGGAGAAGGAAAGGAACTGCTCATGATCCTAAGCATACCACCTCATCAGTGAAGCATGGTGGTGGTAGTGTCATGGCGTGGGCATGTATGGCTGCCAATGGAACTGGTTCTCTTGTATTTATTGATGATATGACTGCTGACAAAAGCAGCAGGATGAATTCTGAAGTGTTTCGGGCAATATTATCTGCTCACATTCAGCCAAATGCTGCAGAACTCATTGGACGGCGCTTCCCAGTGCAGATGGACAATGACCCAAAGCATACTGCAAAAGCAACCAAAGAGTTTTTGAAGGGACAGAAGTGGAATGTTATGCAATGGCCAAGTCAATCACCTGACCTGAATCCCATTGAGCATGCATTTCACTTGTTGAAGACAAAACTGAAGGGAAAATGCCCCAAGAACAAACAGGAACTGAAGACAGTTGCAATAGAGGCTGGCAGAGCATCACCAGGGATGAAACCCAGCGTCTGGTGATGTCTATGCGTTCCAGACTTCAGGCTGTGATTGACTGCAAAGGATTTGCAACCAAGTATTAAGAAGGGAAAGTTTGATTTATGATTATTATTCTGTCCCATTACCTTTGGTCCCTTAACAAGTGGGAGGCACATATGCAAACTGCTGTAAGTCCTACACCGTTCACCTGAGTTGGACGTACATACCCTAAAATTGAAGCAGACAGTCTGCAGTTAAAGCACATTGTGTTTGTTTCATTCTAACTCCATTGTGGTGATGTATAGAACCAAAGATGTTAGAATTGTGTCGATGTCCCAATATTTCTGGACCTGACTGTCAGTGTTCCAATACTGACATAGAAGCAATGAGGAAAAAAGTTTGACATTTCACCTAGAAAAGCTTTCGGTGAATTCAGTCTCCTGGGAGATGTATGGGAGGGGTGACATTCCTGTGTGCTGAAGAGACAGATAAGAGAGAGTGATCTGGAAGACAGCCAATGGAGAGCAGTTTCTGGGGAAGGAATAGGAGGGGTTTTGGATGGAGGGGCCAGTACTGTCTTCATGGTTGTCGGGCACGGCTGCATCGCTCGATAAAGAGAATATTTCCTAAAGTTTGATGCTTGGAAATTAACTTTATTTCGTGGATGAAACCGAAACTCTGACAGACAGACAGTACTGATTTTTTTTTCCCTTTCCCTCTCCGAGCCAATCTGGCCAGCCTCCAGAGCTCTGGTTCTTTGCCAGAAGTCTCGACACAGAGGAGAGAGAGCCCGGAAACCATGGCTGAAAGCCAACTCTCCACTGAAAGTTTACTTCAGGCATCTGCACTAGAAGCAAACGTGGATGCAAAGGTGGCTCAACCCCTCCCTCCTCCAGCAAAGCTGCCAGCCGAGAAGAAGAAAAAAGAACCTTTGTGGGCTTTGCCAAAGTCAGCAGAAATGGAATTCCCTTTTCCAGGCGGGAAAGGTAAGAGCAAGCCTCTAAGTGAATTAGCGAGGGTGGATTGGATGTGGGACTGGCAGCAGGCCAGACAGCCGAAAGCTTCAAAACAGCCACTCGAAAGCTTCATAGATAAGTTGAAGGAAGAGTTTGACCATGCTGGCCGACTGGGGGAGGAGCCGTCCTGCAGGCCCAAGGAGAGGGGGAGGCCAGCCCAGCCCACTGAACTGAGTCACCATAAACAGGAGCGCAGTCCTCCCCTCTCCCACACCAGAAGGAGAGATAGCTCCGGCAGGCATCCATGGATTCCCCCTCCCCCCAGCAAGCCCACCAGCCTGCATAGGGCATCACCCCCCCGCCCCCGAAGGAGAGATGATGAAGAATTCCAATGACATTATGGGCAGGCTCAGAGAGGCCCGCAATGGGAGGAGGGGCCACCGAGGGCGGAGCCACCCCGGTTTAGAGGGAAATTTGATGGGAATCCAGACCAGCTAGCGCAATTCCTTGATGCGGCTGAGATTTACATCGAGCGCTACGCACACCTTTACCCATTCCCCAGGGCCCTAGTCAGTGCCATCGCAGAAGGCCTGGAGGTAGAGGCAAGGAGCTGGTCAGGGGCCCTGTACAAAAACAGGGCCGCCCAACAACAAGATGCAGATGGCTTCTTACAACTGCTGCGAGCCCGTTTTGAAGAAACAGGGGGGGAAGAGCTTGCAACAAAGTTACAGAGCTTAACTCCTGTGTACCTTGGTTTGAATGAGTCTAATTGAAAGAGGAAGTATCCAATTACGAGTACCGAGACTGTGCTGAGAAGAGAAAGTGAGTACTGGAAAGGACTTTTTTTTTCTATTCTTAAAGAGAAACCAAGCTGCCAAAAGAGAGCAATCTGGAGAAGACATTGAAAATAGCAATTTAAATTAATTTGGACTGAATTTAGAGGCATTTAAGGCTAAGTAATTGCAAATTGGGGTGAAGAGGAAAAAAGTTTTTTTGAAACGAAAATGGCTTCTAAACAAACTAAGCCAGCATCAGCCAAAGCAGGAGGGGCTTCTCCTTCAGTCTCTACTGTGACTCAAAAGGCGCAACTTCCGGGGGAGGTTGCAAGTAGAGAGGACTTTATGAGTGAGCTTAAGGAGTTTATAACGCAAATCACGATTGCTCAAACAGCTAAAATAGAAGAGAGAATGGGGAAATTTGAGGAGGATCTGAAAGATGTAAAAGAAATTAGAAATGAAATTAAAAAGACTGTTCAAGAGAAACATGATGAAATAAGAGAAGATATTTTGTTGGCTGTTTCTGATTTGTCTAAAATCCTTGTGCAGCTTGATGAAAGAGTGGAAGAAATCAGTGAGGTTACCCAAGATTTGGAGGACAAGATGGGAGAATTCCAGACCAAATCAGATAGAATGGAAGGCGATATTACTATGATGCAATATAGGTCAATGGAGTTCGCCCTGAGGCTAAGAGGGTTGAAGGAAGATGGATGGGAAAACTTAAGAGAGAAATGTGCTGAAGTGATTGCCTCAGTTGCTGGAATGAAAAAGGATGAAATAATTGGTCACCTGGACAAAGTTTATAGAGTTAATTCATGGATTGCAAGAAATAGAAACTTGCCAAGAGATGTTGTGATTTATTTTAATGAGAGAAGAATGAGAAATGATGTACTGCAAGCCTCCTACAATAACAAAGTACAAGTGTCTGGGCAGGAAATTAAGGTGCTGAAAGAGATTCCCCCTAAAATGCTCAGAGATAGAAAGAACTTTGGTTTCTTAGTTGATGAACTAAGAAGACAACAAATAGTGTACAGATGGGATGTACCAGTAGGCATAATAGTGGATTATGCTGGAGAGAGGTACCGAATGAACACTGTTGAGAAAGCAAGAGAATTTTATCGTAGTGTGCTGAAAATGGAAACTCCCCCGAAAGATGATAAAAAAGCAGAAAAAGGAAAGCAACAGTCTTTAACATATGCTGAGGCAGTGGTTGGAGAACCTAAGAATCAAGATGACCAGAACCAATCGGATCCAACATCACTTCCTTTTCCTTTAAGTCAACTGGAAGGACCATTGGAATTTGCAAAACTGGAGCAACCAAGAGCACAACGTGTGACAAGATCAACTACTAAACAACAACAACAACAACAACAACAACAACAACAACAACAACAACTGGATACAAAATCAGAAGCGGTGGGGGGAGCAAGACCGAAGATCAAGGTCAAAGAGCATCTTCAGGGTATGTTCCAAGTGCTTCAGCCCCGTAAGGATGCCAGTTAAATTTTTGTCTTGGAATGTCAATGGTTTGAACTCACCACAAAAGAGAAAGAAAATATATCATTATTTGAAACAATTTAATAACGATGTTGTATGCTTACAAGAGACACATATTAAACTATCAGATCAGAAATACCTAATTAATGCTAAATTAGGGACTCACTTTGTGGCGTCATCTTTGGAAAAGAGAAATGGAATAGTGGTATATATAAAAAAGAACATAACAGCAAATTTGGTAGAGGCGGATGATCAAGGAAGGTACATAGCAATTGAAATGAGGACTCAAAATGGAACAATGCTTTTGATTGCAATTTATGCACCGAATCAGCAACAAGAAAATTTTTATAAATTTTTACATACCAAAATATCACAATGGGATTATAAATCAATTATTTTGATGGGTGATTGGAATGGAGTAATTGATATTTCTAAGGATAAGAAGACTATATCGAAAGCTGCCTTGCGTGCTAAACTACCCAAACCTTTTTTTGAAATTATGGATGATTTAGAGTTAAGGGATGTTTGGAGAGAATTGAATCCAGATGAAAAAGATTTTACCTTTTTTTCTGATAGACATCAATCCTTTTCTAGGATAGATTTTATCTTGTTAACATCTGATTTCCTTTCTAGGGTGAAGAAAGTCAAGATATTTCCAAGGACTTTAGCTGATCATAGCCCAGTTTGGTTGGAATTAGAACAGGAGAAAAAAGAAAGGAGGTCTTGGAGATTAAATGAAAATTTATTTAGATATGAAGAAAATGTTAAAGAACTTAAAAAATATATGAAGGAGTTTTTTGATAATAATATGTATAAAGGTACTTCTATGGAAATGGTTTGGGATGCAAGTAAAGCTTATATGAGAGGAGTGTTGATATATATGAATAATAAATATAGACAAAAACAGGTAAAGAAACGGAAGGATATTGAGGAAGAAATAAAGAAGAAAGAACAGTTGTTAATAGATAATCCAGAAGATAAAAGAGTAAAAGAAGCAATAGGTATATTAAGACAGCAATTTAATATGCTAATGGCTGATCAAGTTGCAACTAATTTACAATATGCTAAACATAATACATTTTGCAATGCTAATAAACCAGGCAGATGGTTAGCCTATATGTTAAGGAAAAAACAAAGATCACGTGTTATTAGTAAGATGGAATATAAAGGCAAGGAAGTTTATCAACAAAATTTGATTAAAAAAGCTTTTTTAGAATATTATGCAAAATTATATGCAGGAGATTTGATACAAGATCAAGATATAGATAGATATCTTAAAAAGGTTGATATCCAGGAATTAACCTTGGATCAAAGAGAAGGCTTGAATCAACCAATAAACTGTGAAGAGATTACCTTAGCAATTAAACAGCTTAAAGTAGGTAAAACACCGGGAACGGATGGGTTGACAGCTACTTATTATAAGAATTTGCAGATGGAAATGGTGGAACCACTTAAGATACTTTTTAATAAAATTCAATCTGGGGGAGAAACCCCACCTTCATGGAAAACAGCTTTTATATCACTGATTCCTAAAGAGGATCAAAATTGTGTTAAACCTGAAAATTTTAGACCTATTTCACTTTTGAATACCGATTATAAGATTTTTGCTAAAGTATTGGCAAATAGATTAATGCCAATTATGCAACAAATAATTCATAATGATCAATCAGGGTTTATAAAGGGGAGATATATGAAATATAATTTGAGACAAATAATAAATTTGGTTGAATATTTGGAGAAAAATAATCAGATTCCTGCAGCTTTTTTCTTTTTGGATGCAGAGAAAGCTTTTGATAGATTGAATTGGCAATTTTTATTTAAAATAATAGATAAAATGCAATTTGGAGAGCAATTTATGAGTTCAATTAGAGCAATATATAGGGAACAAAGTGCACAAATAATTGTTAATAGAAGTTTAACGGATAGTTTTAAGATAGAAAAGGGAACGCGGCAGGGTTGCCCATTGTCTCCCTTATTGTTTGTTTTATCTTTGGAAATTTTGTTGAAAAAGATACGTGAATCTAAAGAATTAAAAGGAATAGTGATTCGACAGCAAGATTATAGGTTGAGGGCTTTTGCAGATGATTTAGTTGTTACATTAACGCAACCCATAGACACAGCTTCATATATGTTGGAATTGATAGAACAATATGGTAAAGTTTCGGGATTTAAAATAAATCAACATAAGACCAAGATAGTCACCAAAAATATGTCTTTTAATCAAAGAGAAGAGCTTCAACAAATATCAGGATTTGAAATAGTTAAAAAGGTTAAATATTTGGGTGTGTTTATTGAAGGATCAAATACAAAGTTATTTAAAAATAATTATGAAGTTTTATGGCGAAAGGTGCAGAAAGAAATGGAGGATTGGAAAAAGCTACAATTATCTTTACTAGGTAGAATAGCAGCAATTAAAATGAATGTATTACCTAAGTTTTTATTTTTGTTCCAAATGATACCGGTGTTGAAGAAGGATGAACAACTGAAGGAATGGCAAAAAGGTCTTAATACTTTTATATGGTCAGGTAAAAAACCCAGAGTTAAATTAAAAATTATACAAGATAATCGGGAGAGAGGTGGTTTAAAAATGCCAAATTTAAGATTATATTATGAAGCTTCGGTATTAGTTCAGATTAGTGATTGGTTTAATTTAACAGAGGAGAGAATTTTGAATTTAGAAGGACATGATTTACTTTATGGATGGCATGCTTATTTATTGTATGAAAAGAAAGTGGATAAAGTTTTTAAAAGTCATATGCTTAGAAATGCCTTGTTGAGAGTCTGGAAGAAATATCAATATAAATTGGATTATAAAATACCTATTTGGGCAAATCCCAGACATGCAATAGAAAATATAAGTATAGAACAAAAGATGGAGGTGATCACATATAAAGAACTTTTATTTAGAGAAAGGGGTAAACCACAACTTAAACCCTTAGAGGTTTTGAAGAAGGAAGGGATAATTTATACCTGGTTTCAGTATGGTCAGCTTCAAGCAAGATGGAGGGAGGATCAAAAAACAGGTCTTATGGAAAACGAAGAAAACTTGGTAAAGCAAATTAGGGATCAGGGTATTATGCACATTAAAAGACTATATAATGTATTATTAGAGATAGATTCTGAAGCAGAGTTGGTTAAAGATTGTATGATTAAATGGGCTAGAAATTTTCAAGAACCAATAATGATGGAGACATGGGAAAAGATTTGGGTTAGAAATGTTAAATTTACTCAAGCACAAAACCTTAGAGAAAACTTTTATAAAATGTTTTATAGATGGCACTTAGATCCAAAAAAGTTGTCTTGTATGTATTCTAATGCACAAGCTAAATGTTGGCAATGTGATTGTGAAGATGCAACTTATTTTCATATTTGGTGGACCTGTAAGAAGGTTAAAGCATTTTGGATAAAGATTTGGTGGGTAATGCAAAATATTTTGAAAAAAAGGTTGGAATTTACACTGAAACTCTTTTTGTTGGGTATTATAAATGAATGTACATTATTGGAGACTAAGTTGATCTTAAACTTAATAACAGCAGCTAGACTGTTGGTTGCACAACACTGGAAAAAAGACTCTTTGCCTACAGTAGAAGAATGGATTGTAAAAGTAATGAACTTAGCTGAGATGGCTAAAATCTCAGCATATTTGAAGGATCATACGCAAGAAAAATTTATTTTGGAATGGAGGAAATGGATTGACTATGTGCGGAACAAATATCATATAAGAAGACATCAAATTGCGTATGAATGAAGAGGAACTAGAGTTGTATTTTTTTTTTCTTTTTTTTAATGGAGTTAAGATTTGGATAGTGTTTGTAAACTAGAAATTTGATAGACTAATGGTTGGTTTAAAATTTTTGTTTAAGAACAGAAACCCTGTATTTCACTCTGGGAAGTCGGGGGGGGAGGGGGGTTGAAGGGGGGGAGGGGTGGGGGGGTTGAAGGGGGGTTTTTATATGTTTGTACTTTTATAAAACTTTTAATTAAAAAAAAAAAGAAACAGGGGAAGACCCCTATGTAGAAGATGAGCTTAGAAACCTAATGCAGAGGGGAAAGCCCATCCAAGAGCACATCTGTGAGTTCAGGAAAGTTGTTGGGACTTTACCTCCTTTGCCAGAACGACTGCTCATGTACTTCTTTAGAACGAGCTTAGATAAACAAATCGCCCAAGTGACCGCTTATCGTGATATTCCGAATCAACTCACTGACTGGTTCCGGATAGCGACACAAGTCGAGAGAGGGCTAAGGGCCAACGACATGCTAAAGCAACCACAGGCAAAGGAGAAAGCCCAGCTGGACCAGGAACCGTATACCAGACGAGGAACTTCAGCACCACGGGCCACCCAGAGACCACCCGCCACCCGGAGCCTGCTGAGATGCTACAGATGTGGAGGAGTTGGCCATTTGGCAGCGATGTGTGGAACCCCAGGACCGAGACCAGAACCAACGGGCAAGTCATGGCCAGAACGAGGACCCAGGCACGCCACCAACACACCACGAAGGCCCCCCCCGGTTCAGAAGTCTTCGCCCACTTGACCAAAGCAAGGGAGAACCCAGATGATGCAAATCAGCCTCCCGAACTGTATGACAGCGATGACGATGGAGAAGACGACCCAATGGTGAGTGGACCCATCCACCCTTTCCTATTCCCTGTACGTCTAACGGCCCCAAAAACAGGGGCCCAAGGGGTTTTCCAAGCCCTAATAGATTCAGGCTGCACGAGGTGCCTGATCAACTTACCCACGGTCCAAAAACTGGGAATACGAGCAAAAAAACTCAGCCACCCGATCCGATTTGAGCAAGTTGACGGATCCTTAGTAGGGGGGGCGCAGGCCACACATTTAACCGAGCCAGTGAAACTGGAGCTAGCAGATCACTGGGAGATGATTCGTTTTATAACAGCCCCCAAGATGACTAACCCAGTCATACTGGGACTCTCCTGGCTAGACAAGTGGGGCCCAACTATCTGGTGGCAGGAGGGGACCCGCAGACTGAGAATAGCAAGGGGGCCTCACCCCCTGCCGCCCCAGCCAGAGAGGACGCCTCCCACACAGAGGCCCCAGCCCCTCCCACCAGGAGGACAAAAAATGCCCTCAACCCCAGCGTCCCTGATCAAGAGTACAGCTAAACAACTGACGGCCTCATCCGACAGCCCCCATGACACAAAGCAGATCCCAAAAGAATATCAAGACCTTGCAGAAGTATTTAGCGAGACCGAGTGTAATGTTCTATCACCCCACCGCGAGACCGATTGTGCCATCGAAATCTTCCCTGGGGCGAAACTACCTAAACCTAAGTTGTATGCTATGACACCCCGGGAAATGCAAGAAATGCGAAAATACATAGACACTAACCTACAAAGGGGTTTCATTGAGCCAGCCAAACCCCGAATAGCGGCACCAGTCTTCTTCAGAGAGAAGAAAGACGGCTCCATGCGTTTAGTAGTTGACTTTCGAGGTGTCAACGCCGTCTGCGTATGCAATTTATATCCCCTTCCTCTCATGAAAGACATTTTAGCCCACCTGGCCAAAGGAAAGGTTTTCACCAAACTAGACCTCCGCGAAGCCTACTACCGGATACGCATCAAGGAAGGAGACGAGTGGAAGACAGCATTCAACTGCCCCTTAGGAAGCTTCCAATTTAAGGTAATGCCTTTTGGACTACAGGGGGCCCCGGCGGTATTCATGCAACTTATAAATGAGGTGCTTCACGACCACCTTTACAAGGGGGTCCTCGTCTACCTGGATGACATTCTCATTTACACGGAAACCATCGACGAACACATACCCCTCGTCCGCAAAGTGCTTGAGAAACTGCTGAAGGCGGACCTTTATGTCAAACTGTCGAAATGCGAGTTCCACCAGTCACGGCTAGACTACTTAGGCTACCGAGTGTCCAATGAGGGGATAGAAATGGACCCAGCCAAAGTACAATCAGTCCTTGACTGGCGACCCCCACGCACCCGCAGACAACTGCAAAGCTTCTTGGGGTTCGCGAATTTCTACAGACAATTTATCCCCTCTTTTGCAAAAATTGCCAAACCTCTAACCGACCTCCTAAAAACAGGGAGTTCCGCAACAAAACCTCGCCCAGGACAGCCTCTACAGTGGGACCCAGCCTGCCAACACGCATTTGAGACACTAAAAGAAATCTTTGCAAAAGAACCAATCTTAAAGCACCCCAACCCCAAACAACCCTTCGTCATCCAAGCCGATGCCAGCGACGTGGCAGTGGGGGCGGTCCTACTCCAAAAAAACAGCCAAGGGAACTTACAACCCTGTGCCTACACATCCCGCAAACTCACTGACACAGAGAGACGCTGGGCAGCGTGGGAAAAGGAAGCGTTCGCAGTGAGGTGGGCGCTGTTAATGTGGTGACATCTGCTGGAAGGAAGCCAAACACCGTTTGAAGTTTGGACTGACCATAAAAATTTGGAGGCCCTCAAAACTCCAAGGAAGTTATCACCCAGACAGGTCCGGTGGGCCCAATACTTCAATCGTTTCAACTTCGAGCTGAAGCACATCCCAGGGGGGAAAAACTTTCTGGCTGACACCCTCTCCCGAATGCCTCAATGCAACAGTGAATGAGAGCAGGTGGTGAATGCCATCATCCCCTCTACCCAAGAAGCGGGCCAGGTAACTACGAGACGGCAGCATCGTGATCAGCAGGGCCAACCAGTGAGTGACCTAACGACAAAGCTCAAGGCAGAAACATTGACGGACCCCTGGTTCCGAGACAATCAACATCTCTTGACAAAAAGGGATGACCTAGCCTGGAAAGGAACAAAACTTTACATCCCAGAGACGCTATGCACCCTGGTCCTTAAGAGGAGCCACGACGTTAAGCCAGCGGGACATTTTGGGTTCCTAAAGACTCTGCATTTAGCACGGAGACAGTTTTGGTGGCCACACATGAGAAAAGACATAGACAGTTATGTAAAAAGTTGTACCATCTGTGCCACGATGAAAACCCAACCAGGAAGACCCCCCGGACTGCTGCAGTCAGTAGCTGAACCGTCAAGGCCATGGGAGGAGATTGCTATGGACTTCATAGTCGAACTACCCAGGAGCGGCGGAAACACGGTGATCTGGACTGTAATAGACTTATTTTCCAAACAGGCACATTTCATACCCTGTAGCGGGCTACCCTCAGCCCGCCAATTGGCAAAGCTGTTTGTGAAACACATCTACTGTCTGCATGGAGTGCCCAGAAGAATCATCTCTGACCGAGGTGTCCAGTTCACAGCGAAATTTTGGAGGGAATTCCTACGATCCATAGGATCATCCCAAGGTCTCAGCTCAGCATTTCACCCGAGCACCAATGAGGGGGCGGAGAGACTGAATGCTATGATAGAGCAGTATTTGAGGTGCTACGTAAACTACCAACAGTCGAACTGGGCGGACTTCCTATCTTTTGCTGAGGTCGCGTACAACAATGCTATCCACAGTAGTACAGGACTAGCCCCATTCAAGGTAGTGAGCGGTATGGATTTTGTCCCCATGCCAGAGTATCCCAGGGAACCCCCTTCTTCAGTCAGCTTGAACGATTGGATGGCGATGTTAAGAGAATCCTGGGAGAACGTCAAGAAGGCATTAGACAAGGCGGCACAAGTTTATAAGAAGCAAGCAGATAAGCACCGAGCCCCTCAAAGACCGTTCCGAGTAGGAGAGAAGGTCTACCTCTCCACCTAGTATTTGAGATTCAAGCTTCCGACTAGGAAATTGGGCCCAAAATTCATAGGACCATTTCCTATAGTAAAAATAATCAACTCGGTCACGGTACAATTGCAGTTGCCCCGCTTACTAGGAAAGATACACCCCGTTTTTCACAGTAGTCTTCTGAAGCCTGTGGTGGGGTCAACTTTAAGGCCGGTGCCATGTGATCCCCCAGGGCCCTTGATCATTGGGGGCCAAACTCACTATGAAGTACAGCGAATTCTCGATTCGAGGTGGCACAGAGGCCGCCTCCAATACTTAGTTAAGTGGAAGGGTTACCCTTTGTCAGAAGCTTCCTGGGTGAAGAGCACCAACATCCAAGCTGACCGGCTCATAGCTAAGTTCCATGCAGATCACCCGGGCAAGGCGGGAGGGGGTGGAACACCTCCTCAGATGAGGTGACAGCACTAACCCTGTTGTTTCTCTTGCACAGGCCTCGCTGAGAGAATGAAGGGAGAGGGGCCGGATGTCAGTGTTCCAATACTGACATAGAAGCAATGAGGAAAAAAGTTTGACATTTCACCTAGAAAAGCTTTTGGTGAATTCAGTCTCCTGGGAGATGTATGGGAGGGGTGACATTCCTGTGTGCTGAAGAGACAGATAAGAGAGAGTGATCTGGAAGACAGCCAATGGAGAGCAGTTTCTGGGGAAGGAATAGGAGGGGTTTTGGATGGAGGGGCCAGTACTGTCTTCATGGTTGTCGGGCACGGCTGCATCGCTCGATAAAGAGAATATTTCCTAAAGTTTGATGCTTGGAAATTAACTTTATTTCGAGGATGAAACCGAAACTCTGACACTGACTGTATTTCAAAAACTTAAAAATACTAAATGTCTCCTAAAAGCAGACACAGTCCTATTAAAAATAGTTAGAAGGGGGAGAAATGGAATAATAAAAAACAGTGCTCACACAATAAAATTAAAAAGAGAAAAAAATTATACTTTCTAATATAGAAGTCCACAACTGTGGAGTATTCAAAAACTCTTTTATATATCTCACTCAATTTTACAGCTCTCTTTTCAGAGTCACTGTTATCTTCTTCTTTCCAGTTTTATCCGCCTGTCCACAGTATTTTCTCCAAAGAGCACCTGCATAAACAATCCTGTAAACACTCTTTGACGCTCTTCTAAGTTTTGTCTATAGACAGGCTCAACGGCCTTGGGTTGTAACACAGTTGCTATTTTCTTTTATCAGTGTGGAAAAAAACAAAGAAAAAATACAATGTTTCAGTCCACTAGATGGCAATATTTCCTGTTTCTTCCATTCTCCCTCTCTCCAATATACAATAAATCAAATGAAAAGAAAACAAAATTAAAAGTTAAAATTTGACCAAAGGGAAAGGTAACAAAACTAATCCAAAATCTTGTAAACTAAAAAAAATAGGCACCAAAAATTTAATAGTTAAACAGGTAAAAAAGGAAATCTCCCTTCCAGTCCAGTGCAGTCAGATTTAAAAGTAAACCTCTCCACAAGCATCCACAAATAAAAATAAATCATATTACAGGAAAATTGACTTAAATTCAGGCTCAATTCCGCCACCTAATATCTTCTATCTTCAATTTTAATTATATTTCACTTCAGGGTGTTCTAAAAATCTTAATTTAAAAGTATCTCACCAAATCATAATACTTTCACTCATTCTCTTCCATTCCAGAGTTGTCCCAACTTCAGCAGCTTAATGGCTGCCTCATCAGAGCCAGAAAAAAGGGCTTCTCCTGGATCAACCAGGGCCTTTGTGGTGTCCCTGGGATTGGCAGGATGTGCCCTCCTCTATCACTGTCTCTATGGGACAGTGAGGTCCAATTTGGACCATCCAGTTGTGAAGATATCGGCGGTGGTCTCGGAGCACCGAAACCTTCTGTCGTCCTGTTGCGATGTCAGCCTAGCCTTCATTCAGTCATTTGAGTTTTTTGAATGCTGTTTGGCACTCCATGGTCCACTTAAGTGGCTGACTCGTCTTCATCTTCCACTCACCCTTAGTTTTTAAAAGGTTGGTGATTGGTAATACAATCTTTGCAAATGAGGGGGTGAACTGCCAGTAGAAATTGGCAAAAGCCAGGAAGCTCTGCAACTGCTTCATAGTGTGGGAAGGGGCCCACTCTATTACTGCCTTCACCTTTTTGGGGTCCATTTCCACTCCCTTTGATATGCGGTAACCCAAGTAATCATTCTTATCTTGGTGAAATTCAAACTTGGAAAGCTTTGTATACAGTTCAGTGGCTCGGAGCCTTTTTAGGACCAATTTCACATGATCCTCCATAGCTTCAGTATATATTAAGGAGTCATCCAAATAGACCAACACACCCTTGTATAAATAGGCATGTAGCACCTCATTGATCAATTGTATGAACACCACAGGGACCCCCGGCAGACCAAAAGGGAACACCTGGAATTGCAAACATCCCAGAGGGCAATTAAATTCAGTTTTCCATTTGTCGCCCTCCTTGATCTGAACCCGGTAGTAAGCTTCCTGCAAGTCTCACTTAGTGAAGATTTTGCCTTTGGCTAAATGTGTCAACATATCCTTCATCAGGGGCAGTGGATAGACATTTTCTATGCACACTGCGTTTAGTCCTCTATAGTCAACACATAGATGAAGAGTTTCTTCTTCCGGAAAAAAACCGGGGCTGCCACTCGTGACCTTGCTGGTTGAATAAATCTCCCCACATTATTCTTACCTTTTATTTGGCCCCACCCCCAATCTATTGCTGCCTCCTGAGTCCCAGCTGATGGCTAGAGGGAAAAAACTGTTTAAACTCTTGCCGTGGGGCTTCAAAGGGCCACCCTACAGCTGATCAGTGTTAAAAGAAAACAAATGAGTAGACCAGTGCCTGCAAAAATACATGAGTAGATCAGTGCCTGCAAAAATACATGAGTAGACCAGTGCCTGCAAAAAATAAATGGGTAGATCGGTGCAGCTCTGCAAGCAGTTAAAAGCCTGGTAGACCAGTACCTCTGCTAAATCCTAAAGAATTGTCACATGACCATCAAGCCACACCCACAAAATAAGCCACGCCCACAGAACTGGTAGTAAAAAAAATTAGAACCCACTCCTGTATCACGTCCTGTATAATCGCTGTTTTTTCGATTCCACGAGTACTCACATTTTCGGTTCTGGGTGAACCGGTTGTTACAGTATGTGACGCCCACCTCTGAACAGGCCCCAGCTGTTCCTCCTACTCACTCATCTCTGACTCCAAAGGCAGCTGCGTCTCTGGCTGGGAAATGCCAGGCGGCCCTGGCTCTATCTCTGTGTCCAATGCTAAGCATCCAACAGAACCTTTCCCAGGCTCCAGAACTGGCCCAAGTTCTTCCCCAACCTCCTCATTGTCCAAGTCTGCCACCAGCTCCACTGGCAGCTGGCAAGCCACAACAATTAAAAATGAGCCTCATATAATACATAACATAGCTGCAATAATTTCCTAGCATATTTTTAAATCTGTCATCAGTCAGGGTTTGGTCCATGCCCTTCCAACACCTGGAAGAGTGTCTGTGGCTCCCACGGGAAAGAATGCTATTTTGACTACACATCCCCCAGCTATCTCTACCTTCCCCCTCACGTTCCCACAGCTCCACCTGGCCTTGCTGTGGCAGCCCTGAAGATGCCCCAAAAATGGCTTCAGGGCTGACAGGCTGCAGTTGAGAAGGACTTCCTGCAAGAGAAAATCAAAGGGAGGTTAATCCACATTCCCATCAATTTCCCCTCCCACCCCCAGGTGGTCCTTTGCTTAATCAACCTGTCAGCTTTCACATCCCAACTGTGGCTTCAGAGAGGGGGTACCCTTTCCAGTGGACTAGGTATTGTAAGCGGCCCTGATGCATGCATGAGTCCAAGATCTTTTTTACCTTGTAATGGATCTCTCCTTGTACTATGATGAGTTTCGGGGCTGCCCAGACTACCAGTCTTAGCTGAGAGCCTACAGCCGGCTTTAACAGACTGCTAGGGAACACTGAATGCACTTTCCCTAGCAAGCATGGGAGTCTAAGATGAACAGTTACAGGGTTTATCACTGTCAGTGTTGCAGAAAACCACAACTCCGAGTAAAGACGCAGAAGCAAGCATTTTCCAAAGTTCTCTTTACTAGAATAGGTAAACTGGCACATCTGGGAAAACCCGAATCTGAAGGGCCCGGGTTTTCCCTCAGTAAGTCAAAACCCCCAAAACCATCCCCAGTCAATCACATGCTCCAATCAACGTCTGTCCCATCTTGACTCAGCCCCCTGACCACTCTTTCTCCAGATGCTGGATCACCCTGACCTTGACCAACAGGAAGAATGCTATTATGCCTACTAACAACCCCTCTCCTTAATCCCCCCTCCTACTTTCCCACACATGAGAAGGTGGCAGCATGGAAGCTTCCGGCCTAATATGGCTTCCAAAGCTAAGAGGCTCCCCCCCCCCCCGCAGAAAGAACCACACCCCGAAAAATAAAGCAGACAAAACACAAAAGAAGGGGTTAACACCTTGCACAAGACCCCTTAAACCCCCCCCCCCCCAGGGGGACCTTTCGGTTTCTCAGGAAAGTTATCATGAAATTGTTTCACTGGAGTATCAGCATTTACATCCCAACTTTTAACCCAAGTAGCTTCAGACAAAGGGTAACCTTTCCAGTTTACCAAATATTGTAAGCAACCCCTGTCAAGGATCTTCTTCACATCATAATGAGTCTCCCCTTGCACTACCAAAGGAGGGGAGGGGAGCAGCTGGCAAGGGTCTTAAATTAGATTCTCTGGCTCGTTTCAATAAGCTACTGTGGAAAACGGGGTGTACTTTCCCTAATAGGTGAGGGAGGCTAAGTTGGACAGTCACTGGGTTAATCACTTTCACTATAGGGAAGGGACCTATGAATTTGGGTCCAAACAACTTGCTAGGTAACCTTAATCTTAGGTACTTGGTTGACAAATACACCTTATCGTGGATTCGGAAAGGTGGTTGGAGGGACTGGCATTTGTTGGCCTGGGCCTTATATTTTTCTGCTGATTCTGCTAAAGCTTTCTTAGTATTCTCCCAACCCTTTTTCAACAAGGTCATCCATTCCATTAGGGACATAGAAGTGGGAGGCCCTCTAGGTAACTCAGGCATTGGCACAAAATCCATGCCCGTAGTTATCTGAAAAGGAGTCAACCCAGTACTGCTTTGTACTGCATTATTATAAGCCACCTCTGCGAATGGTAGTAAGTCTACCCAGTTTTCTTGTTGATAATTTACATAACACCTAATGTATTGCTCCACCATTGAGTTCAATTTTTCAGCCGATTCATTAGTCGACGGGTGAAAAGATGAGATAAGCCCCTGGGATGACCCAATGGACCATAGAAACTCTCTCCAGAATTTAGTGGTAAACTGGACCCCGCGATCCAATATTATTCTCCTTGGGACACCATGTAGCCTGTAGATGTGTTTCACAAAAAGCTTTGCCAGCTTCTTGGTCGAGGGTAGTCCGTTACAGGCAATAAATTGTGCTTGCTTGGAGAATAAATCAATGACAGTCCAAATCACCCTGTGGTCCCCCCCCCCCCCCTGTCAGGGAGCTCAACTATGAAGTCCATTGCAATCTCCTCCCAGGGCTTGGTGGGTTTGGCCACAGTCTGGAGAAGCCCAGGGGGCTTCCCTGGTCTGGACTTCATGGTGGCGCAGATGGCGCAGCTCCTCACATAGTCTTCCACCTCAGCTTTCATCTTTGGCCACTAGAATTGTCTCCTAGTCAAATGGAGAGTTTTTAAAAATCCAAAGTGGTCCCCTAGTCGAGAATCATGACTCCTCTTTAGCACCAGGAGTCACATGCTGCGGGGCACATGAATCTTACTCCCCTTCAATGCCAACCCTTCTCTTAGGGTTAGGTCCATCTGGTTTTCCTTGAACCAGGAATCAATCGAGAGCGCCGCTTTTAGCTCTGCTGTCAACTTGTCTTCGGGGAGGTTGGAACCATGGTGTGTTTGCGCTCTGGTGCAGACTTGGCTGGCTGGCTGAGTCTCCGAGATCATGGCATGAACTATCTCTTCCTGTCAGCTGTCAAACTGGGGCTTACGGGAGTGAGCGTCAGCTAAAAGGTTTTTCCTCCCCGGGATGTATTTCAGGTTAAAGTTAAATCATTTGAAATATTGAGCCCAATGAACCTGCTTGGGTGAAAGTTTCCTCGGGGTCTTCAGCACCTCCAGATTCTTGTGGTCAGTCATTGCATGTAATCAGAGATTACATTCCTCCTCACTGAACCCTTCAGCTAAGTCTGTATATACCTTAGGAATCTGGGGTTCGCCTGGAGGCTTGTCTGAACAAGTCGCAGCTGGTTCAGGCAGCTGGCCTTTATGGGTAGGCTGCACCTTAGGATGAGGGGCAGGGGGTAATGGGCCAACCCCTATTCTGATTTTAGGCTCCTGTCCTGGCCACCAGTATTTGTGATCTTATGGTGAAGGGGTGGATGGCTTCACCTACCATCGGCTCATCTTCACTGCTCTCACTGCTGCCACTCGTGGCAGCCGGTGGGGCTTCTGACACCAGAGTTTCCCCTCCCCTTTTGCAGAGGGGGGAGGAACCTCAATGGCCTGCTGGGCGAATCTTCCCTTGTCAGCTGGCTTGTGCAGGGTTCTCTTCACTTTGGGCTGAGCTGGAGTCCAAGCCTGGGGGACTGGCGCTAGGGCCAGGCACTCTGATGATCGGTGCCCTTGTTGACCGCACCTGAAACCCCTGATGGCTGCCGTTGGGGCTGGCTTTTGCTCCTCTGGCCTCACCTTGTTTCAGCATCCCAAGGTCCGCTTAGGCTTTTTGTCTGGTGCGGTTTTCTGGTGCGGGTGAATCTCGAGTTCCACGGCTACTGCCATCCAGTACCCGTCCTGTACGTGCTTGGGGACCCCTCAGAATGTGAGAGCCTGTCAGAGGTCCTGGTCTAGGGCCTACTTGAAGTGGTGGACAAGGAGGCGCTCTGGCCAGTCTCGCAGCTTTCCCGCCACTCTTCAGAATTCCCACACTGGTTTCTGTTGCTTATTTTCTAGGATCTTACCCAATAACTCAAGTACAAAATGCAGTTGAATCAGATTGCTTTATTCATCAAGTGTTTCTATTACAGGTATTCATCTGGAAGTGCCCCTGGATCTCTGGATCACACCTTTTATACCTGGGAGGCGAAGTCAAGGTAAGGAGGGATCAGGGGAGGGTCTGGCTGGGTTGGTGGGAGTAACCCTTGCTATGCCATGGGGAACAACACTAGGCATTTACATGCAACAAATCCCCCTCTAAGTGCCTAGCACTTGGACCAGTGTGTTTTTCTTGTGTATGTACACATAGTCTTGAAGTCAGGTAGGCGTGCTGTTTGTTTTGTAGAGGTTTGGTCAGAATATCAGCGATTTGTTCAGTAGTTTTGCAGTGTATTGCCTTGATGAACCCAATGTTCGTTAAGTGTCTGACATGCTTGTGCTTAATGTCTATATGTCTGGACCTCTGACCTACTGCATCTGCCATGGATATGTCTATGGCCGCCTTGTTGTCCTCGTGTATTGTTATCAGATAGGCTGGATCGGTCCAGATGTTGGTGAGCAGGTCATCGAACCAGGTTTGGTTGTTGGCTGCCTTGGAGAGGCAGATGTATTCTGCCTCTGCTGTGGATGTGGCCACCAGGTTTTGCTTCCCGGTGTACCAGTGCACTGGACAGCCGTTGATGAGAAAAACATAGCCGGATGTGCTTTTCCTGCTCTTGGTGTCGCCTGCCCAGTTTGCGTCAGCGAAGCAGGTCAAGATTGGCTCCTTGGATATCTCTGGCTCTAGGTTTAGGTAGGCATTCATACTGTACTTTAGATATCTGAGCACGCGTTTTACACCTTCCCAGTGGTACACATTTGGGTCACTGACGTGCCTGGATAAGAGGTTGACTGCCAGGAGGATGCCTGGCCTAGTCCAGTTCGCTATATATAAAAGTGACCCAACGATAGATCTATATAGGGTGTTGTCCTTGAAAGCCTCACCTTCATCGTTCATGTGTTTCAAAAAGTCAATTTGTATGGGTGTGTCACAGGGCTTGGCCTCCTCCATGTTGCACTTGTTTAATAGGTCCAATATTTTCTCCTTTTGGGAGATCCTAAACCCCTTCTGTGTCCTATCGATCTGTACACCCAAGTACTTATTTACCCTCCCCAGAGTTTTCAGTGTGAAATGCTTCCCTAATTTATCTGCGAAGATATCGCAACTTTGCTTATGTTGGCCACAGTATAATATGTCATCCACATACACAAGCACGTATTCAATGGATGCGCCCTCCCTTTTGGTGAAAAAGCATAGGTCAGCGGAGGTGGCTGTAAACCCCATGTCCTTGAGTATCTTCGCCAGGCACTCATACCACCTCTTACCAGATTGCTTTAGCCCATATAGACTCTTGTTTAATAGCCAGGTAACTCCCTTCTGGTTGTTTCTTCCGGGGGGTGCCCTGACAAAAATCTCTTTGTCTAGCTTTGCGTGAAGGTAGGCGGTTTGCACATCAAATTGGTAAACCTCCAATCCTAGGATTGTTGCTACCACTAGGGCACTCTTTATACTCTCGGCCCTGACCGTGGGTGAATATGTATCTGTGTAATCTTCTGGGTACTTTTGTGCAAAGCCCTGCGCTACTAGCCTGGCTTTGCACAGTGTTTTATTGTCCTCGAGTTCTTTGATTTTGAAAACCCACTTAGTCCCAATGGGTATCTTGTTCTCTGGTACCTTGGATGGGGTATACACATTTAACTCCCTCAGGCTGTTCATCTCTTTATCTATGGCCTCCTCCCACTTGGCCCTTTCTTCTTGTGGCAACCTGAGAATGTCTTTGTAGGAGTTGGGTGTTGTGGTGTTCGTGTGTATTGCGAGTATGTAGTCATCAAATTTTTTTGGCATTTTGTTTCTGTTGTGTCTGATGGGCCTATTGGGTAGTGTCTCTGTGTCATGCATGCGTTTGGCTTCTTTTTCTGTGAGTGCATCTATCTTGATAACTGGGTGGCTCTCTTTCCATTCTTTGGTGATTACCCCTTGGTGTTTGGGTTTGGGTTTCTCGTGTGTCTCTATTTTGGTTGTGTCTTGTCTACTTGTGTTCCTAATATTGTCTGTGACTTCCTGCCTGGGCAACACTTCATTGAGATGTATTTTTGACCAGTTTGTGTTCTCATGAAACACTGCTGATCTGGACACGATAAACCTATTGTCCTTATTGATAAATCTGTATCCCTTTGTTCCGGACTCGTACCCCATAAACCTCAGTCTTCTTGATCCTTTGTCCCCTTTTTGTCTTAGCTGCCTCAGTACATGTACATCTGCTGTTACCCCAAATACGTGTCGGTGAGCTATCTGGGGCTTTCTACTGTACATAACCTCATAGGGAGTTTTGTTTATTACGCTTGACCATGTCCTGTTCAGTGTGTAATTTGAATAAGTGAGTGCCTCTGCCCAGAAGTGTTGCCCCAGTCCTGCGTCTTCTAGTACGCATCTTACCATTGTTTGTAATACGCCATTCCTGCGTTCTAACACTCCGTTCTGGAATGGCGAAAAAGGCGAAGAGGAAAAATGTAGTATTCCGTGTTTCTTTGTCCAATTGGAGAAGTCCCTCGATAGGAACTCTGACCCCCTTTCAGTCATAATTTGTTTTATTTTGACATTGTGTTGTGTTTCTACTCTCTTGTAAAATTCCTTGAATCTATGAAACACCTCACTTTTGTGGTTGAGGGTGTATACGAACCCGTAACGACTGAAGTCGTCAACTATAGTTAGGAAAAACCTCTTCTTGTACTTAATAGAGGGTTTCATGGGTCCTACCAAGTCCATGTGAACTAACTGAAAGATTGAATTAGTGGTGCGAGAAGCCTTTTTTGGTCTAGGTTTGGTTTTGAGCTTAGAGCATTTGCACACAGAACACTCCAGTTAATCGTTACAGTTCTTTACTGGTAGACCATTTGAACATTCAGTCATTTTTTGTACAGTTGGGAAGCTGGTGTGACCTAACTTCCTATGAAGTAAATGAGCGCACTCGTCATGGATAGGTTTGCCAATGTATGGTTTCCTTTTGTGTGTTGTGCTCGAGGTGTGTTGGCGCTCAGTGGTGTGCTGTACCTTATTCTCTTTTGTTTCCCCGGGGATACCTGATTTCCCTTCCCTGTTTTCTAGTGTTGTGTTCGTGTCTGGGTAGTTTTGGGGTTTTAAGTATGTGAGTCCCCCTTCTATGATGACTTTGCCTATACTCTTTTCTCCTTTTGTCATGTATGCTTTCCGTTCCTTGAAGGTTGTCTCAATGTCTAAGTCTTTACTAAGCTTAAGGGTAGCCAATATATTGTGGGGTATCTCAGGTATGAGTAGTACCCCCTCTATCTCCCCTATTTCATCTATGTGTGCGTTCCCTTCTCCTGTCACCAATACCTTGTCCTGATTGGCTACCTTGATGTGGTACCTCTTAGGTGTGAATGATGTCAGTATGTCCTTGTTACTGGTGGTGTGATTGGTGGCTCCGGAGTCGATGAGCCACGTGTTTTCTTTTTCTGGTTGGGTGCGTGTGGGTTGGTGGTCTCTGAGGCCACACAGTGACCCTGGCTGACTGTCCCTGGAGCCGTCCCTATATCTCCTCCTGTCCCTGGGGTTGGGGGAATCCCTGCACCTGAACCTGCTTTCTGGTGAGCGTCTGTCTGTGGACCCTGACTTCCGGCCTTGCCTTTCCCTGCGTTGGCTGTAGTCCCTGTCCCTTTGGTTCCTGGGGCAATCTCTTTTATAGTGGTTTCTAGAGCTGCAGGTAAAGCATTCGGGTGTGTTGTGTTCCCTAGTTTGGAAATCTACCCTTTTTATGGGCCTGCTCTCCCTATGGCTTGAGGAGCGATCCCTCCTCAGACTATCCTCCGCTATGAGTCTGTTGGTCAATGTTTCTAAAGAAAGGTGTTCTATGTTAAGGCTATCCAGTTGCATAATAAAGTTCTCCCAACTGGAATCCAAAGAGTTTATAATAATGCTCTTCATGCTGGCTTCTGATATGGTTTCCCCCCTCTGTATGAGTTCTGCCCTGGTGGCATTTAGTTTAAGGATATGTTCCCCCATGGGAGTGCCAGCCTTGTGCCTGGCTGAATAAAATTTCCTGGATATCTTGGTGGTTGTTGCTGAGCTTTTGCTATAGAATAGGTTAAATATTTTTTGTAATATTTCTGCCACGGTTAAGTGGCGGTCTAAGCTGGGGTAGATGCTAGGTGATAAGCTAGACATTAATAGGTAATAGGCCTTATGGTGTAAGCAATCAATGTCAAATGTCCAGGGTTTTTTTGGTGGGTCATCTAGCAAAAACAACATATTTTCCCTTAGAAAGGCAATTTGTAGCTGATGGTTCCACTCCAGGAAGTTGGTCCCATCTAGCTTCAACTTGTGAACATCAGTTGTAAAAGTCATTGGGCTGTATAGCAAGTTACTTACAGTCTGGTGCTGTCCATGGTTTTGTATATGAGGGAACTCACAATATGCCGGGGGGATGCTAGTTGCAAGTCTGTATGGATTTATCTCTGTGTTTCCTTCTCTTTCTGCAGGTGGCGACTGGGCATGCGCGAGGCTCATTTCGCGCCGGAGTTCGTCGTGTGAAGAGCTCCCTGTTGCTGCTCTCAGGCCTCGGCCTAGGCCTGCTGGTGGGAGGCTGGACTCGCTGCTGACTGGTCCGTAGCCCTCCCTGGACGATGGGTGTCGTGGCTGGAGCCTTGGATCCCCGGCGAAGAACAGGAGAAGCGGAGGAGGTGACTCGGTCATAGGTCGGGGACTTCTGTAGCTCGGCGGCGATGGCGGACATAAGTCGAGGACCGTTGGGATCTGAAGATGCGGCGGCGGCAGCGGCGATGGCGGTGGACCTCGGGCGATGCTGGATTGCCTCCGGATGCATCGGGAAGCCTGGTGGGGGTCTCACAGCTGGTAAGTATTCGTTTTGTCTTCTTATTCCAGGGCCTTGCGTAGTTGGTGCGGCGGGTGGTGAGTGCGAATCCTGCGGATTTTCGATCCTGCAGGTGGCTGGGTTTTGTCAGTTGTTTTTTGGGCGTGTTGCCTCCCATAGTGTCGGCTGGGTTGCTGCATGGGTTCCAGTGGCCACCCTGTCTCTCCTTTGGCCTTTTTGTGCGTCGCTTTGTTTCTTTGTTGGTGCGAGAGGCTTGAGTGCGGAGCCGAGTGCTGCCGCAAGGGTCTTGATCACTTTTTCTACTTCGGGCTCAGTAGGTGAGCCCTCGCAGGCTTGCAATCTTGGTTCGGTGCAGTCTTCAGGTTCTTCCCCATTGATGTTGGGGTCCTCTCTGTTTCGCGCCATTCCGTTTGAACCTCGGCCTCCCATTGGTTGATGGCCATTCCAAGATGGCCGCCGAGAGCATGGCGTGGAAATGAAATTGTCGGTGTCCAGAGCTTCGGCTTGGGGGTACCTCTCCCTTGCCGGACTGGTGATTTCGTTGCTTTGTTGCTGGGTGCCCATCGCTGCTCTATGGCTTTCTAGGAGTCCATGGAGTTTCGCGATGAGCTCCTCTTTGCTGGCGGTCGCTTCCATTATTTCCATAATGGTTGAGTGGAAGTTGTCGTTGCTTGGTGGTTCTGTCCTGCTATAGTTGTAGGTTTCTTCTCTTGGCCAGTCCTGGCCTTGCTCATCCTCGATCGTGGCGGTTCTCGCCGTGGCACCCTCGAGGGCCTGTAGCTCCTCCATCTGCTTCGTGTACACTCTGGTGAACATCCTGTTCTCTGCTTCAGATTGGGTTCCTGATTCTGCCATTTCTGTGAGTTGTGGGTAAACCATCCTCTGCTACCAATCTGTTGCTTATTTTCTAGGATCTTACCCAATAACTCAAGTACAAAATGCAGTTGAATCAGATTGCTTTATTCATCAAGTGTTTCTATTACAGGTATTCATCTGGAAGTGCCCCTGGATCTCTGGATCACACCTTTTATACCTGGGAGGTGGAGTCAAGGTAAGGAGGGATCAGGGGAGGGTCTGGCTGGGTTGGTGGGAGTAACCCTTGCTATGCCATGGGGAACAACGCTAGGCATTTACATGCAACAAATCCCCCTCTAAGTGCCTAGCGCTTGGACCAGTGTGTTTTTCTTGTGTATGTACACGTAGTCTTGAAGTCAGGTAGGCGTGCTGTTTGTTTGTCCTTCACGGGGCGGCCTTTATGCTTGAGGTCTCTGATCTCAGCTTCTGCCTCTTGCCTGGGCTGTGTCTTCTAACTGGGTTCTCAGTAGCTGCAGGAACTCATCGGTGTCCTCATGTTCGGGAGCCCCCTCGTCATGTAGTTGGGCCACCCACTCAGCCGCTTCACCGTTCATGTTATTGGCAATGGCCGAAATAATCTCTTGATTGGACTGGTACTGGCCTCCATAGCGATCAAGGTGGGACCTGATCCAATTCAAGAAGTATGCTAGGTTCCCTGGACTCCCATTAAAAGTGGCTCTGAAGTGTGGGGGGGGGCAGCCCATGGCCATGGCGGCGGCAGAGCTGGAGCCAGCTGGGGAGCAGGCACTGACACCCATTGGCATTGGATCCATCCCTGGCCAGGGTAGTATGGCCAGCCAGGAGGGATTTCATCTGCCAGCGGCAGTCTGTGGGGCGGCTGGCGAGGTGGGCTACCTGGCCTTGGTAGACCCATGGTCGCATGCTGCAATCCCAGGCTGCACTGGTCTAGGGGCCTGGGCGACTGGCTGGCAGTGGTCATGGTTTGAACAGTCACCCCGGTAGATTGGGCCTGACGAGGGAGGCTTAGGCGCAATCCACTTTGCACTGAGTGAAACAAGGGAGAAATCCTGCTCTGAGCAGTCATGTTCCCCTGACCGGAGAAGGTGAATGTTGGTTGGGCCAGGACCAGGCCAGGATGACCCCCTGGGGGGAGCTGGCCCAGGCTGCCAACACTCAGCTGGCCAAACTTCTCTGGCAAGCCTGCCAGGGACTGGCTTCTCAATGGGGATGGTTGGATTCCCCATTCTCTGAACTTGCTGAGATCCAGGGGTCTCGTAGCTCTCTACTTGAAGACAGTGGTGTGCTCCGCCCAGGCCAAGGCGATCTGGGGCTCCTGGAACACCAGGCGGACAGTTAGGTCCTCCTCAGTCCAGTACAATTCCTGGTGCACCGGGAATCCGATACTGCCTCCTGAGCCGTCACCCCACTGGTAGAGCTGTGCTGACAGCCAGGACACCTGCTCTTTCGGCCGGGCACCAAGTTGGTGCTGCTTCTGTCCACTCAGCCACCAAGGGGAAACCAAGGCTCCTGGAGCTGTCCTGTCAGGCTGCTCTGGTTCCTGTGGCTCTGCTGGGGCAGAACATGGTGTTGGAGGATTTCTCTTCCATCTTCTTCTCTATCTTCCCTGAGTCTTCCCACTGCCCCGTCTCCTAGGTAAGCGGCCAGAGCTCAGGACCCTGGACAGCAGCCCCCCAAGTGCGGGGAGCTTCTTGGTTGTTTTTATTGTGAGAGTCGGGTTAGTGTCAGGGTTCCAAGTAACAACCCCAAGGCAATCAAAACTCTGAGGCATATGTCCGGCGGTTTTGCAGACCCCTCTTCAGGAGAAGAAGGGGGAAAGAGCAGTTTCTGACCGGTAGAGCCGCCAAAAAAGCCCCTGGGATTAATTCCAGGGGCTGGAAATGTGGGCTCCCCAGGGAAACGAGCTCCGGACTTGAAGTGCTGCTGTGAAGGCAGCATTAGATGTCGCGACCAGCTCTGCAAACAAACTGACAGCTTTAATGAGTGCAACAGCAGACGGAGTGAAAACAGGAGTACTTGCAACAAAATTACAAAGCTTAACTCCTGCCTAATTTGCTGTGAATGAAGTCAATTGAAAGAGGAAGTGTCTAATTAAGAGTATCCTGGCTGTGCCGAGAAGGGGAAGTGAGTACTGAAAAGAGACATTTTTTTTGCTTTTAAAGTCAAAGTAAGCTGCTAGAA
This sequence comes from Coluber constrictor foxii, assembly GCA_038048745.1. NCBI lineage: Eukaryota > Metazoa > Chordata > Lepidosauria > Squamata > Colubridae > Coluber > Coluber constrictor. The sequence goes on along the minus strand of CM075966.1, from coordinate 41,552,386 downwards.
GGAAATAATTTGGGGAGGAAGATTATTTTTACACTGAAAGCAGCAGTTTAAAAGAGTTTGGAGTGGATTTTGGTGACATTTAAGACTTTATACTTGCAAAGTGGGGTGAAGAGGAGAAAAGTTTTTTGAAATTAAAATGGCTTCTAAACAGACCAAACCAGCAACATCTAAAACAGGAGGAGCTTCTCCTATAGTTTCCACTGTGACACAAAAGGCTCAACTTCCGGTTGAGATACCAAATAAGGAGGATTTCATGAATGAACTTAAAGACTTTATAAAACAAGTTGCGAGTGCCCAAACAGTGGTGATAGAGGGAAAAATAGAAGAGAAATTGGGGAAATTTGAGGATAATATAAAAGAAATTAGAGATGTTGTTGCAAAGAAGCATGATGAAATAAGAGAGGATATTGTGCTGGCTGTTTCAGTCTTGTCTAAACACCTTGTGCAGCTTGATGAAAGAGTGGAAGAAATCAATGAGGCTACTCTAGATCTGGAGGCTAAAATGGGAGAATTTATGACTAAATCTGAAAGGTTGGAGAATGAAGTGCTTATGATACAGTATAGATCTATGGAGTTTGCCTTGAGAGTGAGAGGATTGAAAGAGAATGGCCGGGAGAATTTAAGAGAGAAATGTGCTGAAGTTATTGCATCAATGGCTGGCTTGAAGAAGGATGAAATAATTAGCCAGATGGACAAAGTCTACAGAGTTAACTCATGGATTGCAAAAAATAAAAACCTGCCAAGAGATGTGGTGATTTACTTTATTGACAGAAGAATTAGAAATGATGTGTTGCAAGCTTCTTATAATAACAAGGTACAGGTGTCTGGACAGGAAATCAAGGTACTGAAAGAGATTCCTCCCAAAATGTTGAGAGACAGAAAGGACTTTGGTTTCTTAGTGGATGAGCTGAGAAGACAACAAATAATGTACAGGTGGGATGTACCAACATGCATAATAGTGAATTATGCTGGAGAAAGATATTGATTGAATAATGTTGGGAAAGCAAGAGAATTTTATTACAATGTATTAAAAGTTGGGCACCCTCCTGAGGGGAATAAAAAAGGAACTGAAAAAGGAAAACAGCAGATCCAAACATATGCAGAGGTGGTGGCTGGAGAATCTAAGAAGCAAGATGACCAGACTCAACTGGACCTAGCTTCACTTCCTTTTCCCTTAAGTCAACTGGAAGGAATGGCACCTGACTCATCAAAGTTGGAGGAACCAAGAGAACAACGAGAACAACGAGTGACAAGGTCAACTTTCAAACAACAACAACAACACCTGATTTCAAAAACAGAAGCTGTGGGGGGGGGGGGGGGAAGACCGAAGATAAAGGTGAAAGAAGATCTTCAGGAAATGCTCTTTAAGCTTCAAACGGGCAAAAATGCCGGTTAAATTCTTATCTTGGAACGTCAATGGTTTAAACTCACCACAAAAGAGAAAGAAAATATATCATTATTTGAAACAATTTAATAATGACATTATATGTTTACAAGAGACACATATTAGATCGATTGATCAGAAATATTTAATCAATTCAAAATTAGGGACTCATTTTCTGGCATCATCTCCAGAGAAAAGGAATGGAATAGTTGTATACATAAAGAAGGATTTAACAGCAAATTTAATAGAGGCAGATGATCAAGGAAGATATATAGCAATTGAATTACAGACTCAAAATGGAATAATGCTTCTGATTGGGATTTATGCACTGAATCAGCAACAAGAAAGCTTTTATAAACTTTTACACTCCAAAGTAATGCAATGGAATTATAAATCAATTATTTTAATGGGAGATTGGAATAGAGTAATTTATATTTTTAAAGACAAGAAGACTACGTCTAAAGTTTTCTCGCGTGCAAAACTACCTAAACCCTTTTTTGAAATTATGGATGACTTAGAATTGAGAGATGTCTGGAGGGAACGGAATCCCGATGAAAAAGATTTTACTTTTTTTTCCGACAGACATCAATCTTTTTCTAGGATTGATTTTATATTGCTAACAAGTGATTTCCTTTCTAGGGTGAAGAAAGTCAAGATATTCCCAAGGACCTTAGCTGATCATAGTCTGGTTTGGTTGGAATTAGAACAGGAGAAGAGAGAAAGGAGGTCTTGGAGGTTAAATGAAAACTTATTTAGATATGAAGAAAATGTGAATGAACTTAAAAAACAAATGAAAGAGTTTTTTGTTAATAATATGTATAAGGGTACTTCTATGGAAATGGTTTGGGACGCAAGTAAGGCTTATATGAGGGGAGTGTTGATACATATGAATAATAAATATAGACAAAAACAGATAAAGAAACGGAAAGATATTGAAGAGGAAATAAAGAAGAAGGAACAATTATTAATTGGTAACCCAGGAGATAAAAAAGTAAAAGAAGCAATAAATATACTAAGAGAGCAATTTAATATGTTAATGGCTGATCAAGTTGCAACTACTTTGCAATATGCTAAACATAATACATTTTGCAATGCTAATAAGCCAGGTAGATGGTTAGTTTATGTATTAAGAAAGAAGCAAAAATCACGTATTATTAGTAAGATGGAATATAAAGGTAAAGAAGTTTATCAAAAAAATCTGATTAAAAAAGTTTTTTTAGAATACTATACGAAATTATATGCAGGAGATTTGATACAAGGTAAAGATATTGATAGATATCTTAGAGAGGTTGACATTCATGAGTTAACCTTGGAGCAAAGGGAAGGTTTGAATCAACCAATAAACTCTGAAGAGATTATGCTAGAAATTAAACGGTTAAAAGTAGGTAAAGCACCAGGAACGGATGGATTAACGGCTACTTGTTACAAGAATTTGCAGTTGGAAATGGTAGAACCACTTAGGATCTTGTTTAACAGGATTCAATCTGGGGGAGTAACTCCACCTTCATGGAGGACAGCTTTCATATCATTGGTCCCTAAAGAAGATCAAAATTGTGTTAAACCTGAAAGTTTTAGACCAATTTCACTTTTAAATACTGATTATAAGATTTTTGCTAAAGTATTGGCGAACAGACTAATGCCAATCATGCAACAAATAATTCACAATGATCAATCAGGGTTTATAAAAGGGAGATATATGAAATATAACTTGAGACAAATAATAAACCTGGTAGAGTATCTGGAGAAAAACAATCAGATTTCTGCTGCCTTTTTCTTTTTGGATGCAGAGAAAGCTTTTGATAGATTGAATTGGCAATTTTTGTTTAAAGTTATAGATAAAATGCAATTTGGAGAGCAATTTATGAGTTCAATCAAAGCAATATATAGAGAACAATCCGCACAAATAATTATTAGTGGAAGTTTAACGGATTGTTTTAAAATAGAGAAGGGAACACGGCAGGGCTGTCCATTATCTCCTTTGTTGTTTGTTTTATCTCTGGAAATTTTGTTGAAAAAGATACGTGAATCTGAGGAACTTAAAGGAATAGTGATCCGACAGCAAGATTATAGATTAAGAGCGTTTGCGGATGATTTAGTTGTTACACTAACTCAACCTATAGATACAGTTACACACATGTTGGAAATGATAGAACAATATGGTAAAGTTTCTGGATTCAAAATAAATCAATATAAGACTAAGATAATGACCAAAAATATGTCTTTTGATCAAAGAGAAGAATTAGAAAAAATAACAGGATTTGAAATAGTTAAAAAGGTCAAATATTTAGGTGTGATTGTTGCTGGATCAAATACAAAGCTATTTAAAAATAATTATGAGGTTCTATGGTGAAAAGTGCAGAAAGAAATGGAGAATTGGAAAAAATTACAATTATCTTTGCTAGGAAGAATAGCAGCAATAAAAATGAATGTATTACCTAAATTTTTATTTTTGTTTCAAATGATACCGGTGCTGAAGAAAGATGAACAGTTGAGGGAATGGCAGAAAGGGCTTAATACTTTTATATGGTCAGGTAAAAAACCTAGAGTTAAATTAAAAATTATACAGGATGTCCGGGAGAGAGGTGGTTTGAAAATGCCAAATCTAAGATTATACTATGAAGCATCCATGCTAGTTCAGATTAGTGATTGGTTTAACTTAACTGAGGAAAGAACTTTAAATGTAGAAGGATATGATTTACTGTATGGATGGCATGCTTATTTATTGTATGAAAAGAAAGTAGATAAAGCTTTTAAAAATCATATGCTTAGAAATGCTCTGTTGAGAGTCTGGAAGAAATATCAATATAAACTGGATTATAAAATACCTATCTGGGCAAACCCTAGACATGCAATAGAAAATATAAGTATAGAACAAAAGATGGAGGTGATTACGTATAAAGAACTTCTATTTAATGAAGGGGGTAAATTACAACTTAAGCCGTTAGAGGTCTTGAAGGAAGAAGGGATAATTTATACTTGGTTTCAATATGGTCAACTTCAAGCAAGATGGAGGGAGGATCAAAAAATTGGTCTTATGGAAAACGAAGAAAATTTGGTAAAACAAATTAGAGACCAGGATATTATGCATATTAAAAGATTATACAATGTATTATTAGAGATAGATTCTGAAACAGAGTTGGTTAAAGATTGTATGATTAAATGGGCTAGAAATTTTCAAGAACCAATAATGATGGAAACATGGGAAAAGATTTGGGTTAGAAATGTTAAATTTACTCAAGCACAAAATTTAAGAGAAAATTTTTACAAGATGTTTTATAGATGGCATCTAGATCCAAAAAAGCTGTCATGTATGTATTCCAATGTACAAGCTAAATGTTGGCGGTGTGGTTGTGAAGATGCAACGTACTTTCATATATGGTGGACTTGTAAGAAGATTAAAGAATTTTGGATAAAGATTTGGTGGGTAATGCAAAATATTTTGAAAAAGAGGTTGAAATTTACACCACAATTGTTTTTATTGGGTATTACAAATGATTGTACAGTATTAGAGATGAAATTGCTTTTAAATTTAATAACAGCAGCTAGATTGTTGGTTGCGCAATATTGGAAGAAAGACTTTTTGCCCACTGTAGAAGAATGGACTTTAAAAGTAATGAACCTAGCTGAAATGGCTAAAATTTCGGCATATTTGAAAGATCATACGCAGGAAAAATACATTCTGGAGTGGAGGAAATGGATTGATTACATTCGGAATAAATATCAAATAAGAAGACATCAAATCGCGTATGAATGAAGAAGGATTATAGAAATGTATTTTTTATTATACTGGAGTTAAGATTATAGAGGGTGGTTTGTAAACTAGAAGTTTGATAGATTAATGTAGATGACTACTGTTCTTTTTTTTTTCTTTTTAATACCCTGTATTTTACTCTGGGAAGCCGGGGGGGTGGGAGGGGGGGTGTTTTTTAATAATTTTGTACTGTTATAAAACTTTTCAATAATAAAAAAACACTCTGAGGCATAGACTTTCCTCAAAGCATAATTTTATTTGGGATGTAATTTTAGCACAGCTGGTAAAAATCCGACTTTGAAGGACCCAGGGTTTTCCCCACCCAAATCAAAACCCAAAGTTCTTGCCCCCCAGGTCACATGTCCATCACATGGTCCAATAAGGTTGTAGTCCCAACTCCAGCTGGCTTTGGTCCATGCCCTTCCAACACCTGGTAGAGCGTCCCTGGCACCCATGGGAAAGAACGCTATTTTGGCTACACATCCCCCAGCTATCTCTACCTCTCCCGTCACATTCCCACAGCTCCACCTGGCCTTGCTGTAGCAGCCCTGAAGTTGCTCCCCAAATGGCTTCAGGGCTGACAGGGACAGTACTCCAACACAAACTCAGCTTATTCAAAAAGTTATCAAAATGAAATAGTATTGTTTTTATCAAGAGAAACCATTGAAATTCCAAGAGTTTCAAAAGCATTGCACCCCTCTATCTCTCTCATTAGCTTTATTAATTTCCAACTTAAAACCAGGTGTAAAATCTAATACATTTCAATTTTACAATGATTTCTCTCATCCTTTTTGCATTCTTTTAAATTACTATAATCTACTTTCCTCCATTCCAAATGTATCCAGTATTTCCTAAATTTCCTCTTGGATGCACTTCATACAAATTCAGCCTGTTTCCCCCTTCTGATAGATCAATATACTTAGCAATAGCATTTAGACTTATATACAACTCTGTAGTGCTTTACAGCACTCTCTGAGGTCAGTAAAATAAGGACCCAGATTGTTTGAGGCAATATGCTGACATTTGTAAACTGCTCAGAGAGTTCATACTTCCTATGTAATCTACCAGATCCCTTCATGTATTGCCCCTGTGAATATGTAGAACAGATGGGGAGGAAGCTAACCACCAGATTGCAAGAATGCAAGTGAGCGGTCAGATGAGGAGACCTGAACTCATTGGTAGCCTCACACTGCAATGAAGAAGGACATACATTCAATTTTGCAGCTACTAAGATTGTTGGACAAGCAGGCACAAAGACAGCCAGGGAAGTGATTGAAGCCTGGTAAACAGGCTGCTCGTGAGTCAACTGGAGTGCTGATTTACCAGAAGCTTATCAAGAATTTACGAGGCAAGGGCTTGGAAGCACAAACAACAGCCAATGACTTAATAGCCAGCAATCAACACCCCAATCAACATTGAAAAGGCCACATACAACAGGCACCATATAAACACCACACACAGAACAGCCCAAAGCACGCACTCTGCTAGAGAGAAGTTCCCTGAAGATGGGCTCCAGCACGAGTCCAAAAATTTAGAAGACAAAACCTCTGGTCCTGGATTGGATCCTGCAACATTATCCTGGGACAAGTACAGTAGATTCTCCTTCATTCTTTTTTTAAGGTTTTTTTTTAATTAACAAACATATCAATGCATGTACAGTGTGGCACTTGGGTGTCATACATTCTAATACAAACAAAACTAATAGAATTAATCATAGTTATTACATTCAATCAACTTATATATTTCTAATAATGATACACTTCTATATTAAGTTACAATCTGTCATTATTCAATTACTCCATGCTTTCTCTTGTTATTGCTTTTAAATATTCCCCCTTCTCTTATTTCTATCTCTTATTCTAACTTGTAATCATGTCACCCTTTATTAAAAGTCATTTTCTTTCTATCCTACCTAACTTCTAATCATGTCACCTACCTAAAGAAAGAAAAGAGGGAGAGAGAAAAGGAGAGGCAGGCCAGAACAACAACAACAACAAAAAGAAATCATCTATTCATCGTCTCTTGCTCGCTTCAGTACTTTAATTGCTATGCTTTTTTTGGCTTGCCTCCCATATTCCTCTATTATATCTTTATGTCTGCCATCTGCTTCTTGGCTATTCAATCTAGGTATTTATCCCATCTCTACCCTCTTCCGCTGCCTAGTTTCCAAAATTTCTTCCCAGGCCCCTATCTCCCTTTCAAAAGTATCTTCCAACTCTCTGATTATATTTTCCCCTTGATTTAATTCATCAGTCACTGTTATTTTCACTGTTGTCTCCTCTTTGTATTCTTCTTCCTCCATTTCTACTGTTGACTCCTCCCTTTCCTGGGTGTCTTGATCTTTACTCATCATCCCTCGTATGGTGTTTTCTATTTTTTCCGTAATCTTCTTAAATCCTTTCTCCATGATGTCTTTTGTGTTTTGAAACAGTAACACCATCTCCTTCAAAATTCCACTCATCTCTTCCTTATAAGGTATCTTATTTTATTTTAAAAAGTTCAACTTTTGTCCATCAGTCCAGGCACTATTTATTCAGTCCTTAAATTGCCCTTCAGGGAGTGCACTAATCCCAGTTCTTTATATCCTCTAGGTACACAGTTTGTTCCATTAAAATAGTCCCAACGGTTATCAAAAGCCTCTTTACGTCCCCTTTGCAGGTTCAATCTTCTAGCATAACATTCAGGGGGCCCTTTAATTAAATAGTTTCCTTATTTTCATATTTGAGTCTCCAGTAGTTGTGGGGTAGTTAAAAATAATCCAATAGATATTTTCAAATAGACGTTCCCAGATTTGTAATTTTTCCTTTCATCAGCAGGTGGCACACTCAGTTTAAGTTTCAATATTGCCACTAGTCAATCATCATTTTAGTTGCAAATCAATTATAAAAGCAGAATAAGTTTTGTAAGTAAATGATTCCAGCATTTTAAAATTCCTTCCCAGCACCATGTCTTCCCAGTTTAAGAGTCCAATTTTCTATATATTTCAAATTTATTATTTTTCTCTCCTGTGCCTTCCCCTTCCGGTCTGGTATTTTCTCAGAATGCTTAGACATCGCTTTAACAAATAGTTCTGAGCAGATAGTTCCAATTATTTCTTGGGGTTGAATTTAAAGCAAAAAGAAATCCTCTCCCCCAGTTCCAGCACTGTTCACCTACTTCACTTCAGCATCAGTCTTAGTTGTTCTTTGGTTGTCCCAGCTTTGTGGCAGCCATCTTTAGGCTGCCTCTTCTTCTTGCTATGGCTGAGAAGGGGAAAAAACCTGGGTCAGACAGGAAAGCTGCAACTCTCCTTGACCTCACAGGGCGCACCTCTTTGCTTCACCACCCCTACAGGGTGGCTTTCGCTCCTCTCGGAGCCCACAGAGAGAAGTCAGCACAGGGAACGTCGAGCCCCATTCCCTGTGTCTGATATTTCCACGATATCAACCGGAGGTCCCCTGATTCTCCTTCATTCTTGATGAGTTCCCTTTCTTTTCCCTCATCTAAGTCATTTATGAAGAGTACTGGGCCTAAGACAGAACCTTGTGGTACCACACTGCTTTCTTCTCTCCATGTAAATGTAGTACCAGTAAGAACTACTCATTGAGTATGGTTTGTCAGCCAGTTACAAATCCATCTTATTTTATTTTTTTATTTCCAGTCAGTCTTTTAGGGTTAGGTTTTTGGTAGGTTGGGCTATAGTCTCTTTTTGTGTGAAGACTGATGCAAAGAATGAGTTAAGCAGTTCTGCTTCCTCTCTACTGCTTATTACTTCCTTGCCATCTTCTCTCTTTAGTGGACTGTTTCCTTGACTTTTTTCTTGTTATTTATATGTTGAATTTTTTTTATTATTATCTTTGACTTTTGTTGCAAGTCTTTGTTCATTCTGAGCCTTTGCTTTCCTGACTTCATCTTCATCTTTGCAGATTCAGGCTATTTGCTGATATTCTGCCTTAGTTATCTGTTCCCCTTTCCATTTTTTGTATTTGTCCTTTTTGTCTTTCAGTTTATCAGAGAGATCTTTGTGCAACCATGCTGGTTTCTTCTTGGATTTCTTGTTTTTCTTTTCAGTGGTATTGTGCTGGACTGGGCTTTTATGATCATATTTTTCAGAGTTTCCCATGCTTCTTGAGTTGTTTTTCCCGTTTAGGATTTTCATCCATGGACTCCTTCCTAGGCTCTCTCTGAGTTTGTTAAAATCAACTGTTTTAAAATTTAAGACACTGGTTGGATTATGTTATATTGCTTCTGTTTGCATTATATTAAATTCCAATAAGATGTGGTCACTCTCACCCAAGGTTCTGGCAATGTCAACCTCGCTAGCTTTGACTTGCTTGCTTCGGCTGTCATAGAAACGGAGGGAGGGGGGTTTTAGGCTACGGGGCTTTGAATGAATCTAAGAAACGAAACAAATTCTTAAGCTGTTATCAGGCCAACGGACACTGCATTCCTGGATGCTGACACGGCCAGATGTATGCTCCCACCTGACCTCTGGGAGACCTTTGGATTGGATGATTTATGGTGAACAGTGGGAGGGGATGCTTTCTATATGTAACTTTCGCGCTTTTTGCCTCAGAATCCTGCTTTCCATGGTTGCGTTCATTTCATATCTAGTAAAAGTACCATACTTTAATCTATGATGAAGTCTGGGTTTTCCTTTCCTGGATACTGAAGGAAGCATACCCGACATTAAGCAGGATTCTCACTCAGCCATCCCGGACAACACCGAGGGGGCTGAAATCCACAGAATGTCTGATCAAGAAAGTGATTTAGATCAGATGGGGGCATATGGCTCAGCGATGTCTTCATACCAGCCGCAAGAAGAGACTGCGGTTTGGTTGGAAGATTTACAGCTGAGAGAGAAACCAGACGAAGCCCGATGGTCAAAGGGAGTTGGAAGATTGCCGGACCTGGGAAAGACCCCCCACGGAGTAACTAGCTCCAGACCCCGAAAAGGAGAGGCAGTGTGGCTGCAAGAGCACAAGGAACGCCTCATGATGGATCAAGCACTACAACTCATCCGCGATGTTGAAGAAAGCCGAAAAAACTGTGAGTTTTATGCAACCCCTGAAGGGAAGGGAAGAGAATACTCCAAAGTAGATCCTGAGGAAGGAGCTTGTGGGGGAGAGGAAGAGGGAGCTGGCGAAAGTACATCCCAGGCTTTGGGTAGTCAAGCGAGGGATGCGGCAGTCCAGGGGGCCCCAGCCTTGCAGGCCCCACCCCGCAGGCGCAAGAAACCAAAAATCCCCCCCCTTCCTGGAAAATATGGAGGAGACCCAAAAACCCTGGGGCTTTTCTTAACTCAAGTGTGGAATCACATGCAGGACTGTGGGGAGGACTACCTGTCGGATGCAGCCCGAGTGAGATGTGTCACTAGTGCCTTAGAGGGAGTGGCAGCTGAATGGATGGTGGTCCTCCACAATAACAATTCCCCCCTGCTGCGAAATTACAACCAGTTCATGACAGCCCTTAGGAGGCGTTTTGAGGACCACCTAGCTGAGCGGAAGGCGAGACTCCAAATGAAAAGTATCCAGCAGGGCCGGAGATCGGTAGTGGAATACATCCAAGAATTTCGGGAGCTAGCGCCATACATGACAGGGTGGTCAGAAATAGCTCTGCTGGAGAGTTTCAAAGACGGACTGAATGAGGAAATCTACCATGACTGTAGAGCGCGGGGGGTCCCCGAAGATCTGCACAGTTGGTACATAGCAGCTGAGGATGCAGAAATCGAGATAGGCCGAAGTCGACTCCGAAAAGGGCGTACTGGGGAGCCTTCATCCTCCTACTACCGCAAGGAAGCCCCAAAGATGGCTGGTGGGAGGGCAGAGTCCAAACCCAAGCCGAAATTCTTCACCTGTTTCAAGTGTGGCAAGGAAGGTCACTGGGCTGCTGAGTGTTCCTCCAAGCCAGTGCCTAAAACTACCAGCAGAGGGCCTAAGAAGACGGACAAAACATCCACAAAAGTTTGTGAAGCTGCGCTGGAAGGGGAAGTCGTAGGTTTCACTCCCCTGGCCAAGGGTGAGTTGGGAACTCCGACCGACGCAGACAACAGTGAGAACGACTCCGACTCCGATGATCTGGTGAGTCACACTGAGGGCCCCCTGCTCATCCCCATAGAACTAAGGGTGCCATCCACAGGGGCCCATGCACAGATGCCAGCCTTATTAGACTCTGGGTGCACCAGATGCATTATCAGCCCGAAAGTAGTAGAGAAGATGGGCCTGGGACTTAAAGCACTGAAAAGGCCTATTGCGTTTTGTCAGCTAGATGGGTCGATGGCAGGGGGGGCCCCAACCAGTTTCATAACGGAACCCATTGAAATGAAATTAGGGGACCACGTAGAGACTCTCAGTTTTATTGTGGCCCCTAGCATGGAACGACCCCTCATACTTGGCTTGCACTGGTTACGTAAATGGAACCCGCGAATTAACTGGAAAACGGGGGTTTTGCGCATTCGTGCTGGGAAACCGCCACTAGAGAGGAAAGAACCCCCCCTTGAGGGTGGAGAGGAGCCCGAAGAAGCAGAGATGGCAATAGACCACATTGAAGGGGAGGAGAAAATTCCAAAGGAGTATTGGGATCTCTGTGAAGTCTTTAGTGAGAAAGCCTCAGATGTGCTACCCCCCCACACAGGGCTACGGACTGTACCATTGAGATACTCCCTGGAGTAAAGCTCCCTAAGCCAAAAATTTACCCTATGACCCCTCATGAACTGGGAGAACTACAAAATTTCATTGACAAAAACCTAGAACAGGGTTTCATCCAACCAGCTAGACCACGGGTGGCCGCACCAGTTCTATTTCGGGAGAAGAAAGATGGTTTCTTTCGTTTAGTAGTTGATTATAGAAACTTAAACGCCATTTGCGTGGAAAATGTCTACCCCTTACCCCTCATGAAGGACATGTTGGCGCACTTAGGGAAGGGAAAGATTTTCACCAAACTAGACTTACGGGAAGCTTACTACAGAGTGCGAATTAAGGAGGGGGATGAATGGAAAACTGCATTTAACTGCCCACTGGGATGTTTCCAGTTCCGAGTACTTCCTTTTGGGCTACAAGGGGCTCCTGCGATATCCATGCAATTGATCAATGAAGTTTTGCATGAGCATTTGTACAAGGGGGTGCTGGTTTATTTGGATGACATTCTCATCTACTCTGAAAGCATGGCCGACCACGTGAAATTAGTACGCACCGTCCTGAAAAAACTCAGGGCTGCTGAACTGTATGCAAAACTTTCTAAGTGTGAATTCCACCAAAACAAGATTGACTATCTTGGATATTGCATCTCCCAGGGGGGAATAGAAATGGACCCTGCTAAGGTTTGGGCGGTGTTACAATGGACGGTGCCACGCACCCGCAAGCAATTACAAAGTTTCTTGGGGTTTGCTAACTTTTATCGACAGTTCATCCCCTCGTTCGCCAAAATCGCACTGCCAATAACTAATCTCCTGAAAACCAAAGGTGAAGGAAAACCAAAACCCTCCAAACCTCTTGAATGGACTATGGACTGCCAGGCAGCATTCGAAAAACTGAAACGACTGTTTGCTGCCGAACCAGTCCTCAAATACCCGGACATGGATGAACCTTTCGTAGTACAGGCAGATGCAGTGACGTTGCAGTAGGGGCCGTACTTCTGCAAAAGAATGCAGATGGAAAACTACAGCCTTGTGCCTACACGTCCCGGAAACTGTCCGAAACTGAAAGGAGATGGGCCATATGGGAGAAAGAGGCTTTCGCTGTACGCTGGGCACTTCTAACCTGGAGACAATTTCTCGAAGGAGCTAAACATCCTTTTGAAGTGTGGACTGATCATAAAAATCTCGAGGCTTTGAAAACCCCACATAAGCTGTCGCCAAAACAAGTTCGCTGGGCCCAACACTTCAACCGCTTTAACTTCACCTTGCGCTACCTTCCTGGTGGGAAGAACTTCATGGCAGATGCTCTGTCCAGATTGCCTCAATACAGCAGCACCAGGGAGGAAGTGGTTCGTCCAATTGTCCCGTCAGCCCAACTGACGGCACCAGTGACTACCCGAGCAAAGTTGAAGAGTGACCCAACCCTCTCGGGTGATTTGCTCCAGAAACTACAAGAGACTTTAAAAACCGATGAGTGGTTCCAAGCCCACTCAAACGAATGCACACTTCGTGATGGTCTAGCTTGGATTGGAGCTAAATTGCATGTTCCAGCCAGCCTACGAGTAACCGTTCTGCAACACGCCCATGATTCCCAAGTGGCGGGACACTTTGGATTTGTCAAAACCTTACATCTCGTCAAAAGACAGTTTTGGTGGCCTGCGCTCAAAAAGGACACAGAGGCATATGTAGCGAGCTGTCCAGTGTGTGCCTCAGCTAAGAGACCTCCAGGGAAGGCACCTGGTCTTCTCCAAAGTGTGGCCAGACCCACTGCCCCTTGGAAAGAAATATCCATGGACTTCATTGTAGACCTTCCAGAAAGTGGGGGGTGCACAGTTATATGGGTAGTGACTGATTTGTTTTTCAAACAGGTGCATTTTATCCCATGTTCTAAGATCCCATCAGCAAAATCCTTGCTAAGATGTTCATTCAACATGTATATAGGCTACATGGAGCTCCAAAACGTATAATTTCAGACAGGGGAGTGCAGTTCACCTTCAGTTTTTGGAAAGAATTCCTGATGCTGATAGGCTCCGCCCAAGGATTAAGCTCCGCCCATCACCCCCAGACCAATGGGGCCTGTGAAAGAACCAATGCTGTACTAGAACAGTATCTGAGATGTTATATAAATTACCAGCAAGACAACTGGGTAGACTTGCTGCCATTCGCAGAAGTGGCATATAATAATTCCATACATAGCAGCACAGGTTTCACTCCTTTCAAGGTGGCTTCTGGCCAGGAATTTGTGCCAATCCCAGAGTTACCTCATGATAACCCACAGAACCCTTCTCTAATTGAGTGGATCGAACAATTACGAGGGACTTGGGCAGTAACTCGAAAAGCTTTAGATGATGCTCACCAAGCCCATAAAACCCAAGCCGACAAAAGGAGGTGCCCTGCACATGTTTATAAAGTGGGGGACATGGTTTAACTTTCTACCAAGTATTTGCAAACTCCTCAGAAATCAAAAAAGCTTGGACCTAAGTATGTGGGCCCTTTCCCCATTACTCGGATCATTAACCCAGTCACAGTTGAATTAGATTTACCCAAGAACTTGCGACGAATTCATCCAGTGTTTCATGTTAGCTTACTGAAACTAGAACATTCGTCCCCTCTATGTCCAGCCAAAAAACCTCCTCCTGTTCCCATCCTCATTGAAGGGGAACAACATTTTGAAGTAAAAGAGATTTTGGACTCTAGAAAACATCATGGTAAAGTGCAGTATCTCGTGGCATGGAAACACTTCCTGTTATCACAAGCTGAATGGGTGAATAAACGTGATGTTCGGGCACCTAGAAAAGTGCAGTTGTTTCACACCAAATACCCTGATAAACCTTAAGAAATGTTAGTTATTGATTGTTGTGATATTACCTCTTCTTTTCTCTATTCCAGGACTAGAGGTCGTCTTTTCTGAATGGGAGCCGAATGTCAACCTCGCTAGCTTTGGCTCGCTTGCTTCGGCTGTCATAGAAACGGAGGGAGGGGGGGGGTTAGGCTACGGGGCTTTGTATGAATCTAAGGAACAAAACCAATTCCTAAGCTGTTATCAGACCAACTGACACTGCATTCCTGGATGCTGACACGGCCAGACGTCTGCTCCCATCTGACCTCTCGGAGACCTTTGGATTGGATGATTTATGGTGGACAGTGGGAGGGGATGCTTTCTATATGTAACTTTCGCACTTTTTGCCTCAGAATCCTGCTTTCCATGGTTGCGTTCATTTCATATCTAGTAAAAGTACCAGTCTTTAACCTATGATGAAGTCTGGGTTTTCCTTTCCTGGATACTGAAGGAAGCATACACGACATACATTTTAGCTTTTGATTCTTTACATACAGAACAATCTAAATATGCATTACATTTCTTTAATTTCAGCCCCTCAGCTATATCCAGCATTTTCCTCAACACATTAAAACTTGCATGCCATAATCTTCTATGTAACAGGTGTATACAGTTGTCATGTGTAGAAACATTTTTAAGTACACGTGCACAATTATGTTCTTGCATTCCTAGAACATACAGACCATCCTTTTTAACACCTTGTGCACATACCTGTTTATTCTTCTTAATTGTATATAGTCCCCCAGCAAATATTATTTCATACCCCTAAAGGAAATAAATAAAGGTTATTCTTTTATAAATTGTAAAGTGTGAAACTATCTGTCTGCTGTTTTCTGACTGTGTAAAGTGACCCCAAATGATAATCAGTGGAGACAATGCATTATGACTTGCTAAGAGCTTCTCAGGAAACAGGAACTTAAGCCTTGGGCAAAAAGCTATAGGAGACAGGAACATCGGAGATGGAGGGAAATTGTCAAGAAGACCCTTTTAAAATGTAAAACAACTTAAAGGATGACTTAATAGAATAAGGGGGATTTGGGAGGGCTCCTTAGGCGTGGTGTGCAATTGTGAAGGTGTATAAAATGTATAGCTTGAAAACTGCTTTTTGTGCTCTTTGAACTCAATCCATTGGGGAAGAGTCTAAGAGGCCACCTTGCAACCGCTTTTCTTGTTTTCTTTATTTTCACGTTTTTCTCCAATAAATCTTTGATTTTGTTAACCAGACTTGTCTTGGAATTGTGAGTATAATTTGGGAATTTTAAATCTCACAATCTTGGTGCCCAAGGTGGGGCTCGAAGGGCCTCTAGGGGGCACTGTTCTCAGTAAAAATCCAGGAGCGCGCCAGTTGTTTTCAACTGCCTGGAGTTGTCTGAGATCTAGCTTCCCATTGCAGGCTCCGAGCCAAACTAAATTAACAACTCTGATTTACGAAATCAAAGAATAGGAAAGAAGAAGAGAGTCAACAACTGAGGCCCAGGACGACCAGGTAACCCAGTGCACTGGCACAGGTAGGAAACTTTTGCCCCGAAGGAGGGAAGTATGCAATTGTACCTGGGTGGTCAAGAGAGCAATTGTGGGAGGTTACTGCGATAACGGCTGTGTGTGTGTGTTGGACTGTGTTCTGGGAACACTGGTGAGTCCAGAGCGAGTGCGGAGCTGAAAGGTTGTGTTTCCTTAACTCCCGCGAGGGGGAAGGCCAGCCTGAAGAGAAGCGAACTGGTGTTGGAAATTTGAGTGGCCGTTAAATCGAGAACCTCAGGGAACCATAATCAGGGAAACTCTCAAAAAGATGGGCAATTGTTGTAGTTGTTGTAGTAAACCTAAAGAAAAGAAAATAACTATAAAATTAACTAATAGGGAAGTAGAAATACCCACTAACAGTCTGTTAGGGTAATTACTAAGTCAATGGGATGATGAGAATTTGGAAGCATGGACTTGTAAGATAACAAAAAGCAGGATGATAACTTTGTGTTTAAAGAAATGACCTCATTATGTAATAAATCCACCCGATTATCATTGGGATTGATTGGGAGAGCCAAATAAATATTGGATAGAGAAAATAGAGCAATATATTCTTAAAAGACCTACCTTGAGCAGTGAAATACCGTACATAAAGCCATGGTATTTTGTGAATTGGGAAGGACTAGTTCTACCAAAGGAAGATAGGATTTTTAAAATGAAGGAGGAAAAACCAGGATGGGATCCTTTAGAATGCTTCCCTCCCCCACCACCTCCTCCTACTCCCCCTCCACAAGTAATACCAATTGCTCTGGCCCTAGAGGACGATCAAGGAGCAGCAGGGGGAGTAGAAGGACAACCTATAGCTGAAAGAACCAGAAAGAGAGAGAGAGAGAGAAAGAGCGAGAAGATGAAAAAGAGGAAAAATTATACCCATTGCAGCAAGTTCCTCAAGGCATAAATGCACATGGACAGCCAGTGATGGGTTATGTAGCAGTAAATATCACAGCTACTGAATTGAGGGAATTTAAACAAAGAATGAAGAAGGTTCAAGAGGAACCCCAAACAGTAGCTGAGGAGTTCGCTGCCTTTTTGGGTCCCAATACATACACTTGGGATGAACTCCAGTACTCTCTGGGTTTTCTATTTACCCCAGAAGAGAGAGATTTAATTCGAAAAGCTGCTATGGCATATGGGAAAGATCATCATTCAGGGGCAAATGAACCAGCTTCTGAGGAAAAGTTTCCATTGCAAAGACCGGATTGGGATAATAACAATCCTGCCCATAGACAGCAAATAGATGATTTAAAAGCAAATAATTATAGAAGGCATTCGGAACTGTGTGCCCCAAAGCAAAAATATCAATAAGGCTGTCAATGTAAAAGAGAACAAAAGAAGAGTCACCGGGGGAATATTTAGAGAGACTTAGAGACCAGATGAGAAAATATGGAGGGATGAAGGAAGATAGTGAAGGTTTTAGACAATTATTGAACAGTCAGTTTGTTAATAGGAGCATATGGAAATATACAAAGAAAGATCCAGAAAATAGAAGGATGGTGAGAAAAGAGTATAATGGATTTGTTAGCAGAGGCTCAAAGTTTTTGTGAACCGTGATGTACAAGAGGACAACCGTGATGTACAAGAGGATAAGAAAGTGTTATTGTCACCAGTAGGGGAAATGATGGACAAGAATTTAGGAGATCAGAAAGGACAAAGAAGAGAATTTGGATATCAAGGGCAATGGTTCCTGCTACCCTGTCCCGTCATTCCCCTGCCCTTGGTCCTTGAAGTTTTAAATTTAATAACTATGCCACAAGTGTTAGCTATAATACATGTAGAAGCACATCAAAAGGGAGAAAGATTTGAAATCTATGGCAACAATTTAGCAGATGAAAGAACTAAAGAAGCAGGGCTCATAGAAAAGGAAAAAGAAAAAGTTTTTATAATGATGCCTGAAATAGAAGAACCAGGGATACCAAAGTTGTGTTGTGGCCCCGTCCTCTGAGCCTATCCCATTGGAGGAAGGAAGCTCTGAGCATGAAGAAGAGGAGCCAGCCAGATCTCCCAGCCCCCCCCCCCTCTGGCACCGTCTCAGGTGCCAGCTGAAAGAGAGCAAAGTAGTGGGGAAACAGGTGTCTCAGATGAGAGTGAGGGAGAGACGTCATTCCTGGACGCACGTCAACGAAGTCGAGATAAGCGCTTGCAGCAGCTGAGGAGACGTGCGAGGGAATAGACCTGAGTCACTGGACTTGAGTCACAGGACCAATGAGTCACTGGACCACACCCCAGAGACTATATAAGAGAGGGTGGTGGTCAATGAACCCTGTGACGAACAATAACTCAATCTGGTAGTCATTGGAGCTAAAAGAACGGATTTTGGCAAAGCTACGTATGTGATTTTCTTTCTGTGAACAATTAAAGCACTTGGCAGACGGTGTGCATATCGCTGCCAAGTTGGAGATAAGAACTGTGGTGTGTGCCAAGTGCTTCTTTAACCCTTGACTGGCTGTGTTTTTGTGGGTGTATGTAGAGGGGGACAGATCAAGTTCTCCAAGGAAGAGGAAGAAGCAAGGAAGAAGGAAGGAACGGATGGTTAAAAATACAGAAGGGGAATAAATATTACCAGATGGGAGAAAGATGTTAAATAAACCAATCATGAGAAATCTGATCGAGAGGCTACATGAAGGGACACACTGGGGGGGCACAGGCTTTGATAGATTTGATACAAAGAAAATATGTATGTAAAGGAATATACAGCTTGGCTTTACAAATAATTAGAAAATATACTCAAACTGTCCAGATGAGTTCTAATTCATCTTCTAAATGAGAAGCCTCAGAGAAATTGACTTGATCAATTTGATGTGATTTGTGTTAAAATTATTAGATGTGCATCTATAAAAATAGCATGTAAAATTGAATGGGATTGAATTGATTGTGATATGTTTGACTGGCTGGCAAATTAAGCAAACTTCTTGGCTTAGGCTTGAAGCTGTGGGAAACTGGCAGTAGTTAGGGCTCAAAATCACATTTTTGATTAAACTACTTCCTGAGTTTTCCCACTGCTTGGAGAATAAGCTACAGATTGACCGAGGAAAGAAAAAGTGGAGATATTAGATCGGCGCCGGAAAGAAACGCGACTCAGCTGCTGTCCGTTCAGAACTTCTATTAGAGTGCAAACTGAACTGCCGGCTGTGGCTGCCGAGCCTCCTTATATCCTGCTCGGGCATGCCCGCCAGCCAATGACATTGATTTAAACTTCCCGCCGGTGGAATCAACCAATCCCCTGGCAGATGTCCTTATAAGGACATAATACCCCTCACCTCCTAGTTCTTAGTCCATCAATCAGGGTTACGTGGTCACGTAATCGCGCAGGTAGGCGGGATGCCTCACAGTTCTACCTGACCTGCGCGGTTCAGTCTGTGCTGTGATGTTGCTCTGGATGGGTCTGGCTCCTGCTTGTTCTGGCCCTGTCGCCCGGGGTTCTCCAGACTCCGCCGTCGAGTGCGCAGGGCCTCGCCTAATGCCTCCGGCTGGGGTTGAACATTCGCCCGGCCACCGGTCCGGTGCCACATCGTGGTTGGAAAGGTGGTTGCTCGGGTCTCTCTGGTCGCTGCTGCCTCAAGACGGTCGTCTGAACCTCGGTAAGGTTCCTGGGTCCTCGCTTAGTGTCCAGGGCTCCCCCCGGTTGGGGGAGGCGGTCTGCTCCCTAGTTTGGGTACCCCTGGGTGGTGGTTGTTGTTGCGGCCCCAACCTGGCCTGGGCTGGTTGGTCTGCTCCGTCGGGGTGGGGTAGGACTCCTCTGCTGTGGTGTTGTACTCCTACCCTGCCGGGTCGGCATGTGCTACCCTGGACGCGGATGGGTTGGTTGACCTCGTCGGGGTGGGGTAGGACTCCTCCGCTGGGGTGTTGTAGTCCTGCCCTGCTGGGTCGGCGTTTGCTTCCCTTGTCGCGGATGGTTTGGTCGACCTCGTCAGGGTGGTGTTGGGGTGCTGGACTGGGGTGACTCTTGGCTTCCTCCCTGTTGTGGCATCGGTCTCCCTCCCCAGGGTGTTGGAGGTCGACCTCGCCTGGCTGGTGCGCCTTTGCCTTCTCGGACGGTCCCCGGTCTACCGTCTTGGTGCGTTGTCGGTCCTGCGGGTTATGTTGCCTGATGCGATTTGCGTTGGCGGGCTGGCAGTCCATCCAGTGGGGCAGGTCCCAGTCTACCGTGCCCTCTTTACTGCGGCTACGGCAGTCCTTCGTCCTTGGCTGAGGTGGTCCTGCCTTGCCGGGTTGAGGCAGTCTTTCCTCAACGGGGTGGCATGGGCCTACCTCTTCGGGATAGGGTAGGCCTCCTCCAACGGGGAGTGGCAGGCCTACCTCATCGGGGTGTTGTAGGCCTACCTCTTCAGTTTGCGGTAGGTCTACCCCATCTGGGTGAGGCAAGCCTACCTCGTCGGGGTGGTTCACCTTGACTCCCCTCCACCTTTTCCGGAGATAGTCGATGTGTCGTCGGCAGGAACGGCCGTTGGCTAGATCCACTTCATATGACCTCGGACCGGTCACCCTCACGATTTGACCCTTCAGCCATTTCGGGTCTCCCTGAAAGTTGAGTGCGAAAACCAAATCGCCGCATATGAAGCTTCTCGGCGGCGGTGGTTTGTTCGGCTTGTCTTTCGGGTTATACATTGGATGTAGTCGGTCTAGCGGAGAGCGCAGCCTTCTCCCCATCAGTAGCTCTGCTGGGCTTTTCTTTGTTGTGTGTGGGGTGATATGCTGGGCTAACAGGAACTTGTCAATTTGTTCCTGCCAGTCTCCAGTGCCCATCCCGGTGAGGGTTTCTTTAGTTAGTCTCACCATTTTTTCCGCCTGTCCATTCCCGGCCGGTCTATATGGGGCGATGAGTGCGTGCCGGATTCCTTGACCGGCCAGGAATTCTTCCATGGCTTTTGCTGTGAGCTGTGGCCCGTTGTTGCAGACTAAGATGTCCGGCAGGCCATGGGTGGCGAAGAGCCGCCGGAGTGCTTTGATGGTGGCTTCCGTCGTGGTGGATGGCATTGCGATCACCTCGAGCCACTTCGAGAATGCGTCGACTACAATCAGAAGGGATTTCCCGTTCATGGGCCCAGTGAAGTCGATGTGAATCCTCGACCATGGCCCGGAGGGTTGTTCCCATTCCGTCGGGTGTGCTTGTGGTGGCGCTGGTCTTGTTGCCTGGCATGAGTCGCAACTGGCAATCCACGCCTCTATGTCCTTATCTAACGCGGGCCACCAGACGTAACTCTGTGCTAGGGCTTTCATACGGACAATTCCAGGGTGGCTGCTATGGAGAGTTTCCAGAGTCCTTTCCTGCAGAGTGGGGGGGGATTACTACCCGGTCACCCCAGAGGAGGCAGCCCTTCATGGTGGCCAGTTCCTGCTGTCTCCTCACGAATGGGGCAAATTCCTCACGGTGTTTCTCCCTCGACCAGCCCCGTAAAATCCACAACAGTACCTGCTTGAGGGTCCTGTCCTTCAAGTTGTGCTGGGACACCATGGTGGAGGACACTGGGCTGGACTGGTCATCGTCGAAGTGATGTAGGCCGAGGGTGGGTGCTGGGTCAACGATTTGTTCTCTCAGTGGGAATGTGCTGAGGCCGTCGGCATTGCAGATATTTTTGCCTGGTCGGTGAATGAGACGATAGTTGTAGCCAGACAGGAAGATGGCCCAGCGTGTCATCCTGGGTGACATGAAGGTCGATGTCAGCTTGTCCCCGGCGAGTAGTCCCAACAGCGGTTTGTGGTCGGTGACGATCGTGAAAGCTCTTCCATAGATGTATTCATGGAACCGCTTTACACCCACCACCATTGCCAGTGCCTCCTTGTCAATCTGGCTGTAGTTCCTCTCCGCTGTTGACATAGTCTTTGAAAAGAAAGCTATGGGGGCTTCGGTCCTGTTGGGCAGTTGGTGGCTGAGGACGGCCCTGACCCCGTAGGGTGAGGCGTCGCAAGTCAGTGCTAACGGAAGTGCCTCATTGTATTGAATGAGGAGGCTGTCGAAGGATAGGAGTCTTTTGGCTTTCTGAAAGGCTTCCTCTTCTACGCTTCCACACTTCCAAGGAGCTGCCTTCCCTAGGAGTCGGTGGAGTGGCTCAGCAATGGTGGCTTTCTGTCATAAAAAGACACTGTAAAAATTCAGTAGTCCCAGAAAAGCCTGAAGCTCCGTCTTGTTTTTGGGGGCTGGAGCCTCGTGTATTGCCCTTACTTTATTTTTCGTGGGATGGATGCCCTTGCTATAAATTAGATAGCCCAGGAACTCAACTTCCCTGACTCCGATGACGCACTTGTCACGTTGAACCCATAATCCCTTCGCCGGGAACCGCTGCAGGGCAAGCCTGAGCCGTTCCATTAGTTGGGACTCCGAGGTTCCCGAGATTAGAACGTCATCAAAGTAGGGCACCACCCCTGGAATGCCTTGGAGAAGGCGTTCCATCATCGATTGAAAAATCCCTGGGGCTGCGCTGACTCCGAATTGGAGACGGTTGCATTTGAACGCGCCCTGGTGGGTGACAATCGTTTGTGCCTCCGCAGTTGTTTTGTCTACTGGCAGTTGCTGGTAAGCCTGGGCCAGGTCCAGTTTGGTGAAGATTGACCCTTTGCCCAGTGAGTGCAACAGATGTTGCACCACTGGCACTGGGTATGTGCTCTGCTGCAGTGCCCGGTTGATGGTACACTTATAGTCAGCGCAGATGCGAACTGATCCATCCGGCTTCATGGGAGTCACAATGAGGGTCTCCCATGCAGCATGATCGATCGGTTCTAGGATGCCCTGGGCGATCAATTTATCCAATTGTGCATCCACTTTTGGTCTAAGGGCAAACGGAACCCTGCGGGGCTTGAGCCGAATTGGAACAATTTGGGAATCTAAATTGAAAGAGATGGGTTTCCCCAGGAATTTACCTAAACTCCCGTCGAAGACATCCTTGAAGTCCTCCAGGAGTTGGTCGAGTTCGCTATTCCTAATTTGATTGATGCCGCCAATTGTGAGCCCTAGGGGCTTGAACCACTCCACGCCAAGTAGTGTTGGACGGGCTTCCTTTACGACAGCGATGGGGAGGTCTCCGTTGAAGTCCTTGAATTGCACCCTGATGTTGGTGCGTCCCAGGATGCCAATGGGGTGACCTCCGAAGTCCACCAGCCTTGCCTGGATTGGTTTTAACTGCCCTTTTGATAGCTTCGGTTGTAGTTTCTTCAGCTGGCTCCAGGCAATAATGGAGAAAGGTGAGCCAGAGTCTATTTCCATGGGGCATGGTGCCCCTTCCACGTGGACTGTCACGTGGAATTTGTCTGAGCCCTTGGTCGCAGCGTGTGCGATGGTCATCTGGTGGATCCGTCTGCTTGTGGGGTGCCTTTCGTCCTCTCGCCGTGGTTGTTGGGACCGTCTAGATGATCTTTGGTATTCGTGGTCTGAAGTTCTTGGAGGCTCGAAACTTGGTTCTGCCACTCTGCAGGCCTCCGCAATGTGGCCTTTGCGTCCGCAGCGGTGGCAGGTCGCGTCCCGCCAGCGACATCTGGAGTGAGGATGATCCCCTTTGCAGCTAGCGCATCGTTCCTCCCAGCTGCCATCTTGGGGCTTTTCCCGCCGTTGGGGCCTCGTGACCTTGTGGATGGCCATTTCACATTCCGATTCTGACCCCGTGGAGGTTTCTTCAGATGACTGCTGTGGATCCCTGTGGATCTTGTGGATCCCTTTGGATTTCCACATTGCCGCTGCTGCTCTGTCGGATGATTTGGCGGCGGTGGCTTCTTCAATGACATCCTTTAGGGACACTTTCTTTCGGCTGAGGAACTTCTTTTGGACTGTGCAGTCCCTCATGCCGAAGACGATGCGGTCCTGAAGCTGGACGTCTACGTTTTCAAATTCGCAGCTGGCCGCGATCTTCCGCAGCGCTGAGACGAACTCCTTGAATGACTCCCCTTCTAGTTGATTTCTCTGGTGGAAATCAAAACGGTTGGCTAGGGGAGTGCTTGAAGGTGCATAGTGCTCCTGGAGGATGTCTTGCAGTTCGGACCATGGCATCTGCTCGATGTCCCGTGGTGCCACGAGGTCCATGGCCATCTCCAAAATTTCTGAGACGCAGTGTGCCAGGAAGAGAGCCCTCTTCTTGCTGTCGTCTAGGTCTGTGAAGCCGCTTCCCGCCAGGAACTGCCTTAAGCGAACCATGAAGGACTTCCATTTCTCCTGGTTAGGATTGAATGGAGCCAGCGAGATTTATTTATTTATTTATTTATTATTTCAATTTATAAACCGCCCTTCTCCTTGCGAACTCAGGGCGGTGAACAGCCAGAATAAAACATGGTATACAAAAGTTAAAAACAATTAAATATTATTAAATATTATTCGGCCAAGAATTAAAACAACCCAATTTCAAATCAATTTCAAATTTAAAAATGGAGGATGGGATCAAGCTAGCCCAGCTAGATGGAATAAATGGGTTTTAAGGGCCCAACGAAAGGTCCGGAGATCTGGAATCCTGCGTATCTCCAGGGGTAGGTCATTCCAGAGGGCGGGCGCCACCACAGAGAAGGCTCTCCCCCTGGGGGTCGCCAGCTGATACTGTCTGGCCGACGGCACCCGGAGGAGGCCCTCTCTGTGCGAGCGTACTGGCCGGTGGGAGGCTATTGGCGGCAGAAGGCGGTCCCGCAAGTACCCAGGTCCTAAGCCATGGAGCGCTTTAAAGGTGGTCACCAACACCTTGAAGCGCACCCGGAAGACCACCGGGAGCCAGTGCAGCTCGTGCAGGAGAGGTGTCACGTGGGAGCGCCACGTCGCTCCCATAATTCCCCACGTGGCCGCATTCTGGACCAGTTGGAGCCTCCGGGTGCACCTCAAGGGGAGTCCCATGTAGAGAGCGTTGCAGTAGTCCAGGCGGGAAGTCACGAAGGCATGGGTGACTGTGCGTAGGGAGTCCCGATCTAGAAAGGGACGCAACTGGCTTATCAGGCGAACCTGATAAAAAGCCCCCCTGGCCACGGCCGTCATGTGTTCTTCTAAAGACAGCCGTGCGTCCAGGAGGACGCCCAAGTTGCGAACCCTCTCCGTGGGGGCCAATGTCTCGCCCCCAATAGTCGGCGATGGCGTCAGCTGGCTATATCGGGACGCCGGCAGCCACAGCTACTCAGTCTTGGAGGGGTTTAGTCGGAGCCTGTTTCTCCCCATCCAGACCCGCACAGCTTCCAGACACCAGGACATCACTTCAACGGCATCGTTGGGGTGGCCTGGGGTGGAGATGTACAGCTGGGTGTCGTCAGCGTACTGATGGAACTCCACCCCAAAGCCACGGATGATCTCACCCAGCGGCTTTACATAAATGTTGAACAGAAGGGGCAAGAGGACCGACCCCTGCGGCACCCCACAAACAAGGCGCCTCGGAGTCGACCGCTGCCCCCCTGTCAACACAGATTGCGACTGGTCAGAGAGATAGGAGGAGAACCACCGTAGAACGGTGCCCCCCACCCCCAACCCCTCCAACCGGCGCAACATGATACCATGGTCGATGGTATCAAAAGCCGCTGAGAGATCTGATCTGTCCCCCCCACTTCAGAGACCCACAAAAACACAGCCAGTCGAGGGTTAAGAATCACTTGGCACAATCCACAGTTCTTATCTCAAACTTGGCAGCGATATGCACACCGTCTGCCAAGGCCTTTATTAATTTACACAAACAGAAAATCACCTACGTAGCTTTGCCGTTCATTTAGCTTCCAAGACTCCGAGGTTGCTATGTTGTTTTGTTTGTTCGTCACAAAGATCCTGGCCCACCGTCCTGTCTTATATAGGAGGCTGTAGGTGTGGTCCAGTGACTCATTGATCCTGTGACTCCAATCCAGTGACTCAGGTCTATTTCCTCATACGTCGCCGCAGCTGCAGTAATCTTTTCTCTCGCCTTCTTTGGCGTGCGTCCAGGAATGACGTCTCTCCCTCACTCTCATCTGAGACACCTGTTTCCCCACTACTTGGCTCTCTTTCAGCTGGCACCTGAGACGGTGCCAGAGGGGGGGGGGCTGGGAGATCTGGCTGGCTCCTCTTCCTCCTGCTCAGAGCTTCCTTCCTCCAATGGAATAGGCTCAGCGGACGGGGCCACAACAAGATCTAATAGGACCAGGATAGAGGAACAGCCCCTATCCCGTGCCCTCCAGAGATCATCCACCAATGCGACCAATGCCGTTTCCGTGCTGTGCCCAGGCCAGAAGCCAGACTGGAGCGGATCTAGATAGACAGCTTCATCCAGGAACTGGGGAAGCTGCCATGCAACCACACTCTCAACAACCTTCGGAACAAAGCGAAGGTTGGAAACTGGACGGTAATTGGCCAAAACAGCCGGGTCCAGAGAGGGCTTTTTGAGGAGGGGTCTCACCACCGCTTCTTTCAAAGCGGCCGGCAGAACACCCTCACTCAAAGAAGCATTAACAATCTTCTGGAGCCAGCCTCGTGTAACCTCCCGGGAGGCCAGCACCAACCAGGAGGGACACGGGTCCAATAAACATGTGGTCGCATTCAGCCGTCCCAGGATCCTGTCCATGTCCTCGGGAGCCACAGAGTCGAACTCCTCCCAAACCACACCCCCAAGACCTGCCTCGATTATCCTGTCCGGATCTACCCAGTCAGAGGCCAGACCTTCCCGGATCTGAGTGATTTTGTCATACAGATACTGGAAAAAATCCTCAGCTCGACCCTGCATTTGGGGTCCAGACATGGTTCTAGTGACTAGCTCAAGTGACTCAGCTTGGTGACTTGCTCTTGAGAGTGAGGTGGCGATCGTGCCTGCTGCTCTTCATCGGTTCTTCTCTAGTCCTTCGGCGGCAGTGTTAGATTGGCGCCAGAAAGAAACGCGACTCAGCTGCTGTCCATTCAGAACCTTTATTAGAGTGCAAACTGAATAATTTATTAGAGTGCAAACTGTGGCTGCCGAGCCTCCTTATATCCTGCTCGGGCATGACTGCTGGCCAATGACATTGATTTAAACTTCCCGCCGGTGGAATCAACCAATCCCCCAGCAGATGTCCTTATAAGGACATAACAGGAGATTTAAAGGGTCGAACAAAATCTCCACAGATCTGGAAATCTTTATTGGTGTGTGTGTGTAGTCATTTCCAGACCTGGATGAAGGATGAACCCTCAAAATTATTTAGAAAATGGAGCTCATTGGCTTGTTAAAAAAAAAAAAAAGCTCCTTGAAATAATTGTAATGATTGGTTTGCATGAAATGTGAGTGAGTGTGTATGAGAAATTGTTTTGTCTTAAATTGTGCTAAGGGAAGAAAAGGTGTGAGATTTCTATGTTGTCTTTTGAATTTTTTGTCGTCACTGGCTCATCTTAACTAACCTTTTCCAGCCCCCTCTCTCGCTTTCTGCCGAGCCAGGTTAAGAGAATGGTGGGGCCGGGGGGAGGGCGGTTTTTCTGCTCATCTTAACCGTTCCCCCTCCACTTTTTTTCTCTCTGCTGAGCCTGTCTGAAAAAGGCGGGGCCAATGTGTGACCTGCTCATGCTGCTTTGCCTCTACTGTTTCGATCTCTTTCATCTGCATATAAAAGCTATGCAGATATACTTTCTTTTCTGCTCTGAATACAATTTTGATTTTATTTTTCTGGAAATTTTTGAGGTTTAGAATGCTTAATCAAACCTATATAAAAGAAATTATTTTGAAAGACTTTGCTTATATTTGTAAATGTTTTAACCTACTCAATGAGAATTTACTTCCATCTGAATGGAATCTGAATCTGACTCATATTTTACAAAAATCAGAGAATTGACGCTAAAGTTTGACCCGAATATATTTCAGAGCATTGACCAAAAATACCTTATTTAGATTCTTTGTTTTATTCTTGAAGCTGTTCTATTTACATTCATTTTTTTATGTCTCAATGTCTGTGTGCTTAGGAGTCAAGATGCCCCATCCTATGGCATTGTTTGTTATTAGCAGCACAAGTTATTGCCCTTTTAGGAATGGTTACAGAGATGGGTTAGAAATTACAATATGGGGAGGGAAGATTTACCAAGAATTGAATTAAAAGACAAAATGTTTAGAAAATACGTACAGGAACTGTCCAGATGTTTTTCCCTTTTGCAACAGAAAGGCATTCCTTTGCAAACATCACCTTTGGGCTTTACTGTACACCAATATAAAGCAGGACTCTGGGTACTGATAAAGGCCTGGAAGGACGAGAAACTGACTCCAACTTGGGAAGGACCTTTCATTATCTTGTTGACCACTGAGACTACAATTCAGACTGCTGGAAAAAAAAACTGCCAGCCCCAAAGGAGTGGAAGGTGGAATCTCACCAAGGAGACCCACTGAAGTTGATGATCCAAAGAACCCAATAACATTACCAGTTGGAATAGCGTTTTTGATTACCTGGGCTATTTTTGTATTTCTCCTTTGTAGGACTGAATGATTCTTTATGCTGTTTCCCCAACTGAAGAGGACTACAACTGAGAAGATTCCATTGTGCACCCTCCCAGATGTGTTGGTTTTGTAATTGTGCTTGTGGATGTTGTTGTTCTCATTGCATTGATTATGTAATTTGTATTGGGTGTAAGATAGAGTTTGAAAAATTAGAATTCCCTGAATTCTCTAAGAAAGCAGCGAATATGTTTGTGTAACTGGCTGAAGAAATTGCTAAGACTTTTAACAGGAAGCAATTGTTTTGTGTGTGGAGGAAAAAAGGGAGAACAATGGCCATGGGAAGCTCAAGAAATTGAAACATGATATTGTGATAAACATGTGGAAAAATAAAACTCTCAAGTTCACAAAGGGAAAAGAGGGGACTTGGGCATTAACTACAAATTTAGTAGGAAAAGTATGCTATGAAAGAAAAAGGAAGAATAGGAGAATGGCAGTAGGAGATATGATTTGCTTAACTGTATGGAACAACAACAGTTGGTGGGGAGAAAGTGGAATATCAAAAGAGGAGAAATTAAGTGAAATAACTGAGATGGCTTATTTAAAGGATCCTGAAAATGACACCCTGGACTGGATAGCCCCGGAAGGTATGTATTGGATATGTGGAAAATATGCCTATGGGTATCTACCCAAGGGGTGGTACGGATCTTGCATTTTAGGAATAATAAAGCCAAGTTTTTTCCTCCTCCCCATTGAACAAAAATAATTGCTGGGACTAACTGTATACAATGATTTATCAGATAAAGTCCGAGCAAAAAGAGCCATACAACCAAGCGATATAAAAATCAGAAATTGGAAGGATGATGATTGGACTCCAGAGAAGATCATCAACTATTATGGACCTGCTACATGGGCGGAAGATGACACCTTAGGTGCCAGAGAGCCCATTTATACTTTAAACAGGGTAATTCGGCTGCAAGCAGTGCTCGAAATAATTACCAATGATACTATAAATACTATGACACATTTAGCCAAGGAAAGTGTAAAGTCTTGAACCTACATCATGCAGAATTGGTTAGCCTTAGATTACTTATTAGCCCAGGAAGGGGGTGAGTGCGGAAAATTTAATTTGAGTAATTGCTGCATTGAAGTAGATGAGAGTGGAAAGGTAGTAAAGGAAATTACAGATAAGATGATAAAAATAGCTCATGTCCCAGTCCAAAAATGGAGAGAATTTACCTTAGATGGGGTAAATAACTGGTTCGGAGGATGGTTTGCCAATTGGAAGGAACTAGCAAAATTTGCAATATTAGCATTCTTGGCTATTATGTTTTTACCATGTTTGATTCCTCTCATACAAACGTTAATAAAACGAACAATGAAGAGCATGACTTTAATAACAACTTCAGTAGAGAATGGGAAGAAAGAGACAATGTTAATAATGAAGGAAGGAAAACAGGGCTTGGGGAAAGAGGATTCAGAATATAAAAACTTGCTTCCACAAGAACCAAAAGAAAATTTAGGGAATTATGAATTATTAAAAGTATAAAAGAATAATTCAGGTAGAAGAGAAAAAGGATGGAATTAAAGGAAATAAATAAAGGTTATTCTTTTATAAATTGTAAAGTGTGAAACTATCTGTCTGCTGTTTTCTGACTATGTAAAGTGACCCCAAATGATAATCAGTGGAGACAATGCATTATGACTTGCTAAGAGCTCATTAGGAAACAGGAACTTAAGCCTTGGGCAAAAAGCTATAGGAGACAGGAACATCGGAGATGGAGGGAAATTGTCAAGAAGACCCTTTTAAAATGTAAAACAACTTAAAGGATGACTTAATAGAATAAGGGGGATTTGGGAGGGCTCCTTAGCCGTGGTGTGCAATTGTGAAGGTGTATAAAATGTATAGCTTGAAAACTGCTTTTTGTGCTCTTTGAACTCAATCCATTGGGGAAGAGTCTAAGAGGCCGCGCTTGCAACCGCTTTTCTTGTTTTCTTTATTTTCACGTTTTTCTCCAATAAATCTTTGATTTTGTTAACCAGACTTGTCTTGGAATTGTGAGTATAATTTGGGAATTTTAAATCTCACACCCCTGCCTGTCTAACATGGATATACTTAATAAATTATGCTCTAAAGCAGGTACATATAACACATTGTACAATGTATCATCTATTTCTGGTACATACACATTACCTTCCCCTTTTACAGCAGCTTTCTGTCCATCAGCCAGAATGACCCACGTTTTCCTTGCTGGCTTCAAACCAGAAACCACATGTGGATCATTAACAATATGTTGGCTTGCCCGACCTTTGGAATCAATCATACAGATGAAAAACATTATAGAGGAATATGGTCTGGTTTCAGGTTTTAGCCTGAACCAGAGAAAGACCAAGATGATAGTTAAAAATATGTTGGAACCACAAAGGAATGAACTCGAAGGGTTGGCAGGCTTTGAAATAGTTACAAAGGTGAAATATCTAGGAGTTCAAGTTGCAGCATCCAATATAAAACTTTTTCAAAATAATTATGAGGAACTGTGGCATAAGATTCAAAAGGATCTTGAAACATGGAAGAAGCTGCAACTATCTTTGCTTGGTAGAATAGCAGCTGTTAAGATGAACGTTCTACCTAGATTTTTGTTTTTGTTTCAAATGATTCCGGTGCTTAAAAGTGATAAGTCTCTGATGGAATGGCAAGCAGGTTTAAATAAATTTATCTGGAATGGGAAAAAACCAAGAGTTAAACTTAAAATTATGCAAGATGCTCGTGAAAGAGGTGGCCTTAAAGTTCCAAACCTACATCTATATTATGAAGCTGCAGTTCTGACACAAGTGGGAGATTGGATTGGAACAACAAAAACAGAAATTTTGAATATAGAAGGCCACGACTTGCAATTTGGATGGCACGCATATTTATTTTATGAAGATAAGAGAGACAGAGTATTCAACAGTCATATCTTAAGACATGCTTTGATGAGAGTCTGGAAGAAGCACCAGCTTCAATTGGATTACAAAATACCTTTGTGGTTGGATCTTGGGCAGATTATGCCAAATATAAAGTCACTCGGGGGGTTGTTGTACAAAGAGATACTTTTTAATGATGGGGGCAGATGGAGTTTGAAACCTTTGAATACCCTGTTGGAAGACGGAACGAATTTAACTTGGTTGCAGTATCTTCAACTTCAAGCGAGATGGAGAGAAGATCAGAAAATTGGACTAATGTTACATGAAGAAGATTTGGTGACTCAGATAAAATGTAAAGGGCCGATGCACATTAAGCGAGTGTATAATTTACTGTTAGAAAGAGATTCAGAGGGTGAATTAGTTAAAGACTGCATGATAAAATGGGCACAGAATTTTGCAGAACCAGTAATGTTGAAACATGGGAGAAGATTTGGGTCCAGAATGTTAAATTTACACAAGCACAGAACTTGAGGGAAAACTTTTATAAGATGTTTTACAGATGGCATTTAGATCCTAAAAAGTTATCATGTATGTATCCAAATGTTCAACCTAAATGTTGGAGGTGTGATTGTTTGGATGCAACATATTTTCATACTTGGTGGACGTGTAGAAAATTGAAAGCATTTTGGATTAAACTTTGGTGGGTAATGCAGAATATTTTGAGGAAGAAGCTTGAATTTTCTCCTCAGTTTTTCTTGTTGGGAATAGTTAAGGGCTGTTCATCAACTGAAACGAGATTAATTTTATACATGCTTACTGCAGCTAGATTACTGATTGGACAATATTGGAAGAAGGACAGTGTACCTACTATAGAGGAATGGATTTTGAAGATGTCTAATTTTGCAGAAATGGCTAAGATTTCTGCATACCTGAAAGACAGGACCCATGAAGCTTTTATTAAGGAGTGGAAGAAATGGGTAGTATACATGCAGAATAAATATCAAAGTAAGAAGTTTCAAGTAGTACTTGAGTTATAATAACGTCTATTAAATATATAATTGAGTTTATATCTTTATGATGATGTACTGTTTGAATTTGATATATTTTTTTAAAAAAAATAGCTTAATTTTTTCTATTTTAAAAGGTTAAATTTGTTATCTTATTTGATGCTTTTTTGCTTATCTTGTTTAATGCTGATTTTTATACTTGACTTTTATATTTGATGCTGACTTTTATATTTGATTGATTAAGAAATATAAATTTTGGGATTTATATGACATTTTAATCCAAAATTTAAGATGCTCAAAATTATCTTATTATTTTTTTTTAAAGATAAGTGTTATTTTTAGTATGCGAAATTTTCTATGATTTTTTATAAATGATCCATGTGGTTATATATCTGTTTGGGGGGTAATAGATTTTATAAGTTTAGAATATTTTTTGTATTAATTAAGCTTAAAATTGTTATATTGTTAGCTAGATCTCACCTAAAAAGTTGTTGGTTGTTGATTGCAATATATGATTGTTTAATAGTGGAAGTCAGGGGGGGGAAGGGGGAGGCTGAGGGAGGAGGGGAGGGGGTGGTTGTTGGGGTGGGGGGTTGGGGGGGAAGGGATATTAAAATTGTATTGTAAAACTTTTTCAATAAAAAAAAAATATGTTGGCTTGCCCCACTTTCCAACAACCACATCCAAATCAGCATAGTTTAACTCCAAGGTTAACTTCAAACCAACAATCAAGTAAACAATACCCCAATCAAGAAACTGCCAAAGAGCCATCAGTAAACAGTCCAACCAAAGAATCTCTAAGACCACCCCCACCCACACAGACAAGCAAGTCACCAGAATATAAACTGACAGCGAACAGCACTCCTTACTAGCACTGATGATGTTACCGTAGTTAGGGTAATGAACAGAGGTGGCATTCAGCCAGATCACACCGGTTCACGTGAAACATTAGTGGAAATTTGGCGTGGTTCGCCAAACCAGTAGTGACCTCTGGCTGGCCACACACCCGAACCAGTCCCCAGTTCTCGCTCGCTCACCCCACCCTCCCAATGCTCACTCACCCCGCCTGCCCACCCGCCCTGCCTCACCCCGCCACACCCTGCCTCACCCCGCCCAGCCACTACAGAATCTAGCCACGTACTTCTCCTTACCACTGCTGGCAAAGGTAAGGCCAAACGGCACGAGCCAGTGGGTGGGCAGGGGAGGGAGAGTTGGTGGAGTGGTGATACCAGTGATGGGTGGACCAATGTACACGGGGAGGGAGGGGAGCGCGCAGGAGATCGTAGCACCAGAGACCTTCTCATGTGTTTCCTCAAGCCGGCCTGGCCTGAAAGGGAAGCGCACGGCAGATCCTAGCTGCAGTTTACTCATGAGCAACATTGGCCAGGAGAGGAAGGGAGAAAGGCCAATGGTGCTCATGAGTAAACTGAGGCTCCTAAGGGGGGTTGAGTCTCCCCGCTCACAACAGCTTCACCTGAGGGCATCGCTGGCAGCTCCTTCCTGCATCAGGAGGTCTGTGCTGTTCCTGCTGCTGTTCGGCCTCCTTAATGCACGGAGGCAGGAGGTGGCGATTGAGTGAGTAAGCCAGCAATATGCCGGCTGCCTCTAATCTGCAGTTTACACGTGAGCACCACACACAAGTAAACATTCATGAGTAAACATGCTCACATGTATACTGCAGATTAGAGGCAGCCGGCAGATCACTGCCTTATTCGCTCTGCTGCTCACTGTCCACAACTTGCAGGCAGAGAAAGAAACCACCACCTCCTGCCTCCACGCATCGAGGAGGCCAAGTAAACTCATGAGCAAATGTGCCTCCTGAAGATGCAGAAAGTGGCTGCCAGTGATGCCCTCAGGTGAAGATGTTGTGAGAGGGGTGGCTCGAACCCTCCTTAGCAGCCGCAAAGCGCTCACTGCCCCCTGACACCTGCCAAGCGTCCTCCCACCATGCTTCTCTTCCTCCTCACCAGAAGCGCTTGCAAGTGACAAGACATCTGTTATTTTTGGGGAGACTGCAGGATTGCCCCCATCTGGTCTTCAGTACCTGGCTTGTCGGCCTCCGGACGTCAGATTCCCACCACCCAGCACCATTTCAGAGGTGCCTTCTCCCCCCCCACATGGACAGAGTGAGGGGGGAGGGAGGGAAGGAAAGAGAGAGAGAAGTGGGGGGAACGGAAAGAGAGACAAGAGAAAGAGGGAGGGGGAGGGGGGAGGGAAAGAGAGAAAAGAGAGGGACAAGAGACAAAGAGAGAGTGGGGAGGAGGGAAAGAGAGAGAGAGAAGAGAGGGGGGAAGGGAAAGAGAGAGAACAGACACAGAGAGAGGGGGATGGAAAGAAAGACAAAAGAGAGGGGGAAGAGAGACAAGACA
The DNA here is from genome assembly GCA_038048745.1 of Coluber constrictor foxii. NCBI lineage: Eukaryota > Metazoa > Chordata > Lepidosauria > Squamata > Colubridae > Coluber > Coluber constrictor. Next base: position 41,517,699 of record CM075966.1, on the reverse strand, counting down.
CACACACACACATACAGAAAGAGATGAGAGAGAGAGGAGTGAGAGGAGATGAGAGAGAGAAACAGGGAGAGAGATGAGAAACAGAGAGAGGGAGAAAAAAGAGATGAGAGAGATGAGAGAGATAGGGAGAGAGAAAGAGATGAGAGAGAAATGAGAGAAAAAGAGAGAGGAGATGACAGAGAGAGAGAGAGAGAGAGATGAGAGAGAGAGGGAGAGAAGGAGAAAATAGAGAGACAGAGAGAGAGATACCTGTTTAAAAGAAAATAGAAAAATGGCTCTTTGAGTGTTTAAGGTTGCAGACCAGTGATGGGTTCCTCCCGGTTTGGCCCAGTTCAGCCAAAAAAGAGCCTGGTTTAGCTCTGCAGACTAAAGCACCGTAATTAACATCCAGCTGTCTGCAATTACACCAGTTTGAATCTCCCCAGGCTCAAGGTTGACTCAGCCTTCCATCCTTTCTAAGGTAGGTAAATTGAGGACCCAGTTTGTGGGGGCAATAAGCTGACTTTGTATAAATATACAAAAGGATGAAGGCTATTGCTTAACGCATTGTAAGCCGCCCTGAGTCTTCGGAGAAAGGCGGCATATAAATCAATTTTTTTAAAAAAAGCTGGTAGCAGTGACGATATGACGTCACCAAACCAGTTCTGCCCCCCCTGCCTCCCCCCACGTTATTCTTACCTTTTATTTGGCCCCACCCCCAATCTATTGCTGCCTCCTGAGTCCCAGCTGATTGGCTAGAGGGGGGAAAACTGTTTAAACTCTTGCCGCGGGGCTTCAAAGGGCCGCCCTACAGCTGATCAGTGTTAAAAGAAAACAAATGAGTAGACCAGTGGTTCCCAAAGTGGGCGGTAGGGGGCAGTAAGAGGCAAGGGGGGAGGCAGGGGGGCACTAAGTGGAAAGGAGGGTGGCCCCCACCCTTTGGCCTATGCCTCGCAGTAGTTACCTTCTTGCAAGCAAACAGCAAGAAAAAACAACTCCTTTCAGCTTCAGTATAGGCTAATTAGCCCATTGATTAGATCAGCCTCCAACTCTCAGCTGATTTGCTCTCAGCTGTTTTGGCAGGGCTCTCCTGCTTGCTGCAAAGAGCTAAATGGCCGGAGCAGATTTTTTTTTCTCCTTGTGGAAATCAAGCTGAAAACAAAAGTGAAAGTAAAGCAGGCTGTTGGCTTTGCTGTTTGCTGCAACGTTGGAAAATTAGGCAGAGGCAGATTTCTTTTCTTTTACCACACCAAAAAAGGTAGGTGCAAACAATGGGAAATTTAGGGCAAAGAGGAGAGTTCAAGATTTTAAAACACAAAAGAAAAAAACTCTATTTAACTAGGGAATTGTAATAATTAAGATACTATTAATTGTATATTGTGTTGAAAGCAGAAATGGTTAAGTTGTGGTTTGGAGGAATATATGGGGGAAATTATTTGGTTTATTATTATTGGTAAATATCATTAATTGATTTGTAAGAAATTGGATTGCATGGAAATAATTGGAATATTCATGTTCATATTGATTAATATAGAAAAAAGAGTTATATAACTAATTGATTTATATTAAAATGTTGAATTTGTATTAAGCAACTGTAATATTACATAATTAACCAATGTGGATATAAAAATAGATGACAATGGGAAGGGGTATAATATAGAATACAAGGGAAAAATTGAATTTGATTAAGATTAGAGAAGAGGATGAAGGGTAATTTTGGTTTTTTTTAAAAAATAGATGAGGAATAAATATGGCAAAAAGGAAATATAGAAATTGTAAATTTAATTGAAATGACTAAACACTGTTTAATTAAACAATGATTTACAAATAGGACACAAAATAAATACTGAAAAATCTTAAAGATAATATGACTATGCAAGCTAAACAGCAATTAGATGATTTGCAAAATGAAATGAACAATGAAAAATTAGAAGCTATGCAATTTGAAAATGACAGCTTAATTGATTAATAATAATAAAATCAGAATCAACTTGCATTAGAAATAGCAAGACTAAAAGATTACCTACAGCAATTACTATCTCCAAAGAAAATGAAAAACTCATACAAGACATCAAACAAAAAGACTTGCTGAAATAAATTTTAAACATAATTACCAAGAACTCCAAGAAAATTATACTTCTCTTTTAAAAGTAAAAAAAAAATTGGATTTAGAAGAGAGCAAGGGCAAGAATAAAATTAAACTCCAGGCTAGCCTCAGAATGCCATGTTTGTAATTGTTTCCTGCCTGCCTTCCTATAAACAATAAACTAATTTTGCTCTCAAGCAAGAAAAAGGGGAAGCTCTGCCTTCTAACAATCCTTAAAGGGAAAGGCTCCTTTTCTTCCAATAAGTCATTATAAAGACCCACAATCCTACCTGGCAGAACTTGGAACACTCTCCTTAATGGTGAAGAGAGAGATTAAGTAGTGCCATTAAGGTTTTAAAACCCAAAGATGGGGGAAACCTCCAGGCTATAATAGACCAACAGTTTCCAAGAAGGAACTCTCCCTTTCTTTCTCTTGGAGCATTGCTGGACATGAGTGAAAATGCATCTCTTCTCTGCACACAACTTATAAAAAGCTTTGTTTGTCTCTAATTGAGACTTGCTTAGCCACAAAAGTGACAAAGCTCGCTTTCCTTCTCTTTGCATCCTAAATTCCATTTGGACTTAATTGAGTGAAAGTATTCTGCTCAGCAGTAAAGGGACAGGAAGAGGAAAGACAGTTCTTGTGTTGGCTAAGTAGATTGCCTGTAATAAAAGGTCCCAGGGCAGCATGTTGAATCATCATTTCAAGGTTTCTGCGTATACTGTTTTAGACAAGTTGCTTCTCAGCCTAGTGAGCTCAATCTGCATTTGAAGAAAGGCTGCAAAAGCATTCTGTAAAGAAAGGAAGCCATAGGCCTGGCTGCAGTAGATGAGAGGCCTCTGAAGGGGATCAGGGTTCAGTCAAGCCCCCCCTCCCCCAAATCCTTGGTCCGAATGAAAATAGGGGAAATAATGTAACCTTCTTAGTAGACACAGGGGCATCCAAACAAAGCTGCTAGCTCCCTTTTCTAAAATATCCAAGGGGTTAATGGCTTCATAAATCATCGCCCCATGCTGAAAACCCTGAAATGTTCCTTAGATGGAAGAAATATAGATATGCCTGCATGTCCAGTTTCCCTCCTGGTCATTATGGTGAGAAATATGGCTCAAGAAGGTCAAATCCCCAACACCTGGCCGGAGTTTGAAGTACAGGCAGAAAAGCTGTCCCCGCTGCATTGCAATAAGCCAAAGGCAGAGAGAGATGGAAGGTAGCTGTCTGTCGAATTGCAGAACCAACCAATAGGAAAGAGTTATGGGGATTCTTAGGAGCAGCAGGCTATTGTAGAATATGGATTCCAAACTTTGCTCTGCTGGCTAAACCACTTTATGAAGTTACAAAGGGGGGAGAAAAAGTACCCTTTGTCTGGGATCTGGAGCAAAAATGAGCATTTGAAACCTTAAAATCAAAATTATTACAGGATCCTGTCATGGGACTCCCTAACTTAGAGAAGCCTTTTAATTTATATGTGGATACAAAGAATAATACAGCCCTCGGAGTCTTAACACAAGAAAGAGGAAGCTGGCAACAGCTGATTGCTTATCTATCAAAGCAGCTTGATGGAGTAGCCAAGGGCTGGCCGCATTGCTTAAAAATATTAGCTGCCACTGCTCTTCTCATAGAGGAAGCTAATAAATTAACCCTTAAGCAGCCAACTACTATTTACACCAGCCATGCGATTCAAGGAGTTTTAGAGACAAATGGCCATTTATGGCTGACAAACCCCAGAAATTACAAGCATCAAGCTCTCCTCACTCAGAAACCATGAGTGACCCTGAAACAAACAAATTGTCAGGTATGCTTCCTTCAGTATCCAGGAAAGGAAGACCCAGACTTCATTATAGGTTAAAGACTGGTACTTTTACTAGATATGAAATGAACGCAACCGTGGAAAGCAGGATTCTGAAGCAAAACGCGTGAAAGTTACAATTAGAAAGCATCCCCTCCCCTGTGCACCATAACTCATCCAATCCACAGGTCTCCCAGAGGTCAGGTGGGAGCAAACGTCTGGTCATGTCAGCATCCAGGAATGCAGTGTCCGTTGGTCTGATAACAGCTTAAGAAATGGTTTCGTTTCTCAGATTTTACAAAGCCCGCGTGAACCTAAACCCCCCTCCCTCCGTTACTATGACAGCCGAAGCAGCAAGGCAAAGCTAGCGAGGTTGACATTCGGCCCCCCTTCAGAAAAGATAGCTTCTAGTCCTGAAATAGAGAAAAGAAGAGGTAATATCACAACAATTAATACTTATCATGTCTCAGGGTTTATCAGGGTATTTGGTGTGAAACAACTGCACTTTTCTAGGTGCCCTAACATCACGTTTATTCACCCATTCAGCTTGTGATAACGGGAAGTGCTTCCATGCTACGAGATACTGCACTTTTCCATGATGTTTTCTAGAGTCCAAAATCTCTTTTACTTCAAAATGTTGTTCCCCTTCAATGAGGATGGGAACAGGAGGAGGTTCTTTGGACGGACGTAGAGGGGATGATTGTTCCAGTTTCAGTAAACTAACATGAAACACTGGATGAATTCGTCGCAAGTTCTTGGATAAATCTAATTCAACCGTGACTGGGTTAATGATCCGAGTAACAGGGAAAGGGCCCACATACTTAGGTCCAAGCTTTTTTGATTTCTGAGGAGTTTGCAAGTACTTGGTAGACAGATAAACCATGTCCCCCACTTTATATACATGTGCAGGGCATCTCCTTTTGTCGGCTTGGGCTTTATGGGCTTGGTGAGCATCATCTAACACTTTTCGAGTTACTGCCCAAGTCGCTCGTAATTGATCGATCCACTCAATTAGAGAAGGGTTCTGTGGGTCATCATGAGGTAACTCTGGGATTGGCACAAACTCCTGTCCAGAAGCCACCTTGAAAGGAGTGAAACCTGTGCTGCTATGTATGGAATTATTATATGCCACTTCTGCGAATGGCAGCAAGTCTACCCAGTTGTCTTGCTGGTAATTTATATAACATCTCAGATACTGTTCTAGTACAGCATTGGTTCTTTCACAGGCCCCATTGGTCTGGGGGTGATGGGTGGAGCTTAATCCTTGGGCGGAGCCTATCAACATTAGGAACTCTTTCCAAAAGCTGGAGGTGAACTGCACTCCCCTGTCTGAAATTATACGTTTTGGCGCTCCATGTAGCCTATATACATGTTGAATGAACATCTTAGCAAGGGCTTTTGCTGCTGGGATCTTAGAGCATGGGATAAAATGCACCTGTTTGGAAAACAAATCAGTTACTACCCATATAACTGTGCACCTCCCACTTTCGGGAAGGTCTACAATGAAGTCCATGGATATTTCTTTCCAAGGGGCAGTGGGTCTGGCCACACTTTGGAGAAGACCAGGTGCCTTCCTGGGAGGTTTCTTAGCTGAGGCACACACTGGACAGCTCGCCACATATGCTTCTGTGTCCTTTTTGAGTGCAGGCCACCAAAACTGTCTTTTGACAAGATGTAAGGTTTTGACAAATCCAAAGTGTCCCGCCACCTTGGAGTCATGGGCGTGTTGCAAAACGGTTACTCGTAGGCTGGCTGGGACGTACAATTTAGCTCCAATCCAAGCTAGTCCATCACAAAGTGTACATTCGTTTGAGTGGGCTTGGAACCACTCATCGGTTTTTAAAGTCTCTTGTAGTTTCTGGAGCAAATCACCCGAGAGACTTGGGTCACTCTTCGACTGTGCTCGGGTAGTCACTGGTGCCGCCAGTTGGGCTGATGGGACAATTGGACGGACAACTTCCTCCCTGGTGCTGCTGTATTGAGGCAATCTGGACAGAGCAACTGCCATGAAATTCTTCCCGCCAGGAAGGTAGTGCAAGGTGAAGTTAAAGCGGTTGAAGTGTTGGGCCCAGCGCACCTGTTTTGGCGACAGCTTACGTGGAGTTTTCAAAGCCTCGAGATTTTTATGATCAGTCCAAATTTCAAAAGGATGTTTAGCTCCTTCGAGAAATTGCCTCCAGGTTAGAAGTGCCCAGCGAACGGCGAAAGCCTCCTTTTCCCTTATGGCCCATCTCCTTTCAGTTTCGGACAGCTTCCGGGACGTGTAGGCACAAGGCTTTAATTTTCCATCCGCATTCTTTTGCAGAAGTACGGCCCCTACTGCGACATCACTGGCATCTGCCTGTACCACGAAAGGTTCATCTATGTCCGGGTGCTTGAGGACTGGTTCAGCAGCAAAAAGCCGTTTCAGTTTTTCGAATGCTGCCTGACAGTCCATACTCCATTCAAGAGGTTTGGAGGGTTTTGGTTTTTCTTCACCTTTGGTTTTCAGGAGATTAGTTATTGGCAATGTGATTTTGGCGAACGAGGGGATGAACTGTCGATAAAAGTTATCAAATCCGAAAAAATTCTGTAGCTGCTTGCGGGTGCGTGGCACCGTCCATTCTAACACCGCCTGAACCTTTGCAGGGTCCATTTCTATTCCCTCCGGGGAGATGCGATATCCAAGATAGTCAATTTTGGTTTGGTGGAATTCACACTTAGAAAGTTTTGCATACAGTTCAGCAGCCCTGAGTTTTTTCAGGACGGTGCGTACTAATTTCACGTGGTCGGCCATGTTTTCAGAGTAGATAAGAATGTCATCCAAATAAACTAGCATCCCCTTATACAAATGCTCATGCAAAATTTCATTGATCAATTGCATGAATACTGCAGGAGCCCCTTGTAGTCCAAAAGGGAGTACTCGGAACTGGAAACATCCCAGCGGGCAGTTAAATGCAGTTTTCCATTCAACCCCCTCCTTGATTCGCACCCTGTAATAAGCTTCCCGTAAGTCTAGTTGGGTGAAAATCTTCCCCTTTCCTAAGTGAGCCAACATGTCCTTCATGAGGGGTAAGGGGTAGACATTTTCCATGCAAATGGCGTTTACGTTTCTATAATCAACTACTAAACGGAAGGAACCATCTTTCTTTTCTCTGAACAGAACTGGTGCGGCCACCCGTGGTCTAGCTGGTTGGATGAAACCCTGTTCTAGGTTTTTGTCAATGAAATTTCGTAGTTCCCCCAGTTCACGAGGAGACATAGGATAAATCTTTGGCTCAGGGAGCTTCACTCCAGGGAGTATCTCAATAGCACAGTTCGTAGCCCTGTGGGGGGGCAGCACATCCGAGGCTTTCTCGCTAAAGACTTCACGGAGATCCCAATACTCTTTTGGAATTTTCTCCTCCCCCTCTATGTGGTCTATTGCCATCTCCGCTTCTTCAGGCTCCCCTCTGCCTTCAAGGGAGGTTTCCTTCCCCTCCAGTGGTGGCTTCCCAGCACGAATGCGCAGAACCCCCGTTTTCCAGTTAATTCGCGGGTTCCATTTACGTAACCAGTGCAAGCCAAGAATGAGGGGTCGTTCCATGCTAGGGGCCACAATAAAACTGAGAGTCTCTACGTGGTCCCCTAATTTCATTTCAATGGGTTCCGTTATGAAACTGGTTGGGGCCCCCCCTGCCACCGACTCATCTAGCTGGCAGAATGCAATAGGCCTTTTCAGTTCCTTAAGTCAGGTATGCTTCCTTCAGTATCCAGGAAAGGAAGACCCAGACTTCATTATAGGTTAAAGACTGGTACTTTTACTAGATATGAAATGAACGCAACCGTGGAAAGCAGGATTCTGAAACAAAACGCGCGAAAGTTACAATTAGAAAGCATCCCCTCCCCTGTGCACCATAACTCATCCAATCCACAGGTCTCCCAGAGGTCAGGTGGGAGCAAACGTCTGGGCATGTCAGCATCCAGGAATGCAGTGTCCGTTGGTCTGATAACAGCTTAAGAAATGGTTTTGTTTCTCAGATTTTACAAAGCCCGCGTGAACCTAAACCCCCCTCCCTCCATTTCTATGACAGCCGAAGCAGCAAGGCAAAGCTAGCGAGGTTGACACAAATGCTTTAACCCAGCTACTCTTTTGCAAGCATTGGGTCATGCAATTGAAACAATGTATGCAGGTCAACACAGCAACCAGAGTGGAGCAGACCTTCCCAAGCCTGACTGACCAGCCTTACCAGGACTATAAGAGAAAAGCAGACAAAGGTGTGCCTTGAAAATCACCTTAAGTGAGTAAATGCATTACCAGTAGTACTTTGATCTGTGTGATGTTCTCCACGTAAAGGAATTAGATTATCTCCTTTTGAAATACTTGAAAATCATATAGGAGACCTATGCCAGATAGGAACTAAGAGAGGAACTAACTGGATGAATCAGATGGTGGGAGAATTACATAAGCAGGTTGCTCGACAGACTCAGGTTGCTTGACAGACTCGGGACAAACCACGCTGCAGGCAAAAGTCTTGAGTAGGAACCAGGTTTATTTCATCCTATTGGCCTGCCGTAGCCAACGCTGAGTTCAGGGTAACGATAACACAAAGTCGGCCTTGGGATCTACTGCAACCCAATGCCTTCAAATAGCTGCGTCAGTGTAGCCTCCCAATCGGCTTCACTTCTGGACTCCTACGTCACTCCTACACATTAATCAGCAGCGCAGACACCCGACCTATCACGTCCGCAAGGTGACCTGCTGCCTATCGAATCCTTATCACCCCCCATCACCGTGAACGTGTCCCCCCCTTGCAGCTCAGATGTGGCACGTCTCGTCAGGTGTGTTCTTATGCATGTTCGGAAACCCCCAAGGTGTCAAGTGGGATGCATCTCAACAGGCGGCTCCCCCTACCAGGAGTCCCCCTGCAAAATAAAAGGAAAACAGTTATATACATCCTTCGTTTCATTGTCTAATCATTGGCCCCCGGTTTATGTGGATATTTTTTGTGATACCGCCAATGTAACCTGTCTGCTTTTAAATCCTCCACTGACACCCAAGACGCTTCCTCGAACGGGTAACCCTTCAATCTGACTAGATACTTTAACCGTCCTCTCTGTATTTTGGAATCTAAAATGTCATCTATTTCATAATGACTTCCCCCTAACGGCTTGGGACATTCTGGAGTGTCCCTTACCACCTCTACAGGTTTGAGTAAGCTACTGTGGAACACCAGGTGGATTTTACCCAGTAAGGGTGGTAGTTTTAACTCAACCGTTACTGGGTTTATGACCTTTTTGATAGGAAATGGTCCTAAAAATTGGGGACCCAGCTTTTTCCTGGGCACTTTTAATTTGATGTATTTAGTGGACACATATACCAAGTCCCCCACCCTGAATGGTTTGTGGTCTTTCCTTTTCCTATCAGCACATGCTTTGTACTCTTCAGACGCTTTTTGCAACGCTGCCTTGATATTGGGCCATAATAGTCCAATCCGTTTTCCCCACTCACTTGGAGTCATTTTTTCCGGCTTTACTAAATCGAGTTCAGGGATAGCAGCGAACTCTCGGCCGTAGATGACCTGGAAAGGCGTAACACCTATGCTACAATGCACCGCGTTGTTGTATGCAACTTCAGCAAATGGTATGAGCTCTGACCAGTCGGACTGTTGGTAGGAAACATAGCACCGTAAGTACCTTTCCACCATGGCATTGGTCCTTTCTGCAGCTCCATTGGTGCTTGGGTGGAATGCTGAACTCAGGCCTTGAGAAGACCCTATCAGGGTGACAAACACGCGCCAAAAGCGGGCGGTGAACTGAACACCCCTATCGGAGATAATCCGATGAGGGGCCCCATGCAACCTATATATATGCTTTATAAATAGTCGTGCCAATTTTCTGGCAGAAGGTAGACCCCGACAAGGAACGAAGTGTGCCTGCTTGGAGAAAAGATCAACTATTGTCCATATGACTGTGTGTCCTTGACTCTCCGGGAGCTCAATGATAAAATCCATCCCTATTTCGTCCCAAGGCCTGCTGGGGTTTGCAACGGTCTGAAGCAAACCGGGTGGTTTCCCGGTCCTTGCTTTTGTCATCATGCATATTTGACAGCTCTTTACGTATCGTTCAACGTCCTTGCGCAACCGAGGCCACCAAAACTGTCGCCGGGTGAGATGCAAGGTTTTGAGAAAACCAAAGTGGCCTGCCACCTTGGCATTGTGACACCTGTTTATCACTGTTGTTCGTAACTTTTGTGGTATGTATAATTTCGTTCCTACCCATGCTAAACCACCACGCAGTGTGACAAGTGTTTTATGTTCTGATACCCACAGGTCACGGGTCACCTCCCATCATAGCTTGTCCTCCCACGAGAGATTTGGTGACCCACTGTGTGTTTGTGCAGCATGTTGAGGGTTTGGTATGATAGCCTGTACAACGTCCTCCCGTTTGCTGTTAAATTGAGGCATCCTTGACAATGCGTTGGCCAGGAAATTCCTCCCCCCCAGGAACATATTTTAGGACAAAATTAAACAGCTGAAAATATTGTGCCCAGTGAACTTGTTTCGGAGACAGCTTTCTGGGGATTTGGAGGGCCTCCAGGTTCTTATGGTCTGTCCAGACCTCGAACTGAGTACCACTACCTTCCAGCAAATGTTGCCAGGTAAGCAACACCCACCTTATGGCAAATGCCTCCTTTTCCCATACAGCCCAACCCCATTCTGCTGGTGTTAACTTGCGGGATGTATACACGCAGGGATGTAACTGTCCCTCCTTCGTTCGCTGTAATAGCACAGCCCCCATGGCCACGTCGCTAGCATCTGCCTACACAATAAACTACAACGCAGGATCTGGGTGTTTTAGGACTGGCTCTCAGGAGAACAACTCCTTTAGTCGTTCGAAGGCTTGGTGGCATTCTGGTGTCCAGGGCAACAGTTGTCCTGGCCGTACTTTGCTACCTATCACATTCTTTGTTTTCAACAGATCAGTCAAGGGGAGGGCTATTTGGGCAAAAGAAGGTATAAACTGCCGGTAGAATTTGGCAAAGCCCAAAAAACTCTGTAACTGCTTTCTCGTCTTAGGGGCTTGACATGCCAACACGGCTGATACCTTTTTAGGGTCCATTTCCACCCCGCTTCCTGAAATGCGATACCCGAGGTAATCTAATTTTGTGCGATGAAATTCACATTTCAACAGCTTCACATACAGCTTGGCATGTAGCAATTTGGTTAAGACTTGTCTCACTAACTGTATGTGCTCCTCTATGTTGTCGGAATATATTAAGACATCATCTAAGTAGACGAGTACTCCCCTGTACAAGTGCTCATGCAGAACTTCGTTTATGACCTGCATGAACACGATCGGTGCACCCTGTAGCCCAAAGGGCATTACACGAAATTTGAAGCTGCCTAGGAGGCAATTGAAGGTGGTTTTCCACTCGACTCCTGGGCGTATACGCACCCTATAATACGCCTCCCATAAATCAAGCTTCGTGAACACCTTGCCAGTCGACAGAGTCGCCAACAGGTCCTTCATTAAGGGAAGGGGGTAAAGATGTTCTACGCAAACTGTGTTCAATCCCCGGAAATCAACACACAAACGTAAGCCCCCATCCTTCTTTTCTCGAAACAGCACCGGCGCAGCCATGCGTGCCCGGCTGGGTTGAATGAAACCTTTGGCTAGGTTTTTATCGATGTATTGCCTTAGCTCCTCCAACTCAGTCTTAGTCATCGCATACATATGGGGCTTCAGTAGTTTGGCCCCGGCACCAGTTCTATAGCACAATCAGTTGCTCTATGCGGGGGCAACACCTCACATTCCTCCTCAGCAAAAACAGCCACTAAATCTCTATAGACAGCTGGGTATTCGGCCTGTGGAGGGATCTGTCAGTTCTCTCTGGTTCTGCTACATTGTTGTACCTGCTGTTGGGGCCCAGGAACTGGATTGGGCCCAATGGCCAAGCATAGCTTTCGAAAGCCCCCTTCCCACCAGATGACAGGGCGCCACTTATCCAACAACACCAACCCCAGAATAAGCGATTCGACCATGCGATTAACCACTATGAAACGAAACTGTTCTCTGTGGGGCCCTATCTCCAGACGAACTGGCTCTGTCACCAGTTCCGCTGGTGCCCCCCCTAGAAGTGACCCATCCATCTGTTCAAACCGGATAGGGGACCGTAATGCGCTAACGCGGAGACCCAATTGCTCCACAACTGTTTTGCACATGAGACAACGGGTACACCCAGAGTCTATCAGGGCTCCCTTGGGTACCCTTACGAAAGTACGCATATTTTGGAGCACCACCGGTATCACGAATGGCCGCACTGGGCCGCTTACCATTGGGTCCTCTTGCGCGCTGTACTTGCTTTCTGATTGCAAACCGTCCCCTCCTACAGGATTCTTCACCTCAGGTAGCATGGAACAAAAGTTACTTGAGGGTGTGAGTGTAGACGTCTTCGGCCGTTCTGCTGTGGAACAAACCCTCTCCCGAACCCTGGTTCCAGGCGACAAGGCCCTCGCAGGAGTGGCTTGCAAGGGTGGTATAGGACAGTCGACAGCCCGATGCCCTACTTGACTGCAATGATAACAACGAAGGGCAGGTCCCCTCCCTCCAACCGTTGTGGTTCTGCTGGATGGAGGGGCCCCTGTTCCGGGGTCTCTCGGGGCTATCGGTTTGCCTGCTGCAAACCTTGGCGGTTGGTTAATTCATGGCCTGAACTCCCTCAACCCCACCTCTAGTTCGACCGCTGCCTTAAACCACTCTGCTAGTTTTGGCGGTAAGCCATGCTATACACATGCTTGCCTCACCTCCCTTTCCAATCCAGAACGAAACTGATGCACGAGCAACCGTTCAGGCCACGAGCGGAGCCTCCCCGCCAAAGTGCGAAACTCTTTGATATATTCTTTGACCGGCCATCCTCTCTGTCTCAGAGCAAGTAATTCTCCTTCGGTCACCTGGACTCTCGCACTATCCTCAAAATGTGCTCTCAACGCCTCGAGGAACAAGCCTACATTGGCCAGCTCTTTGGCGTGTTCGCTGTGCAGGTCAGCAACCCAGTTGGTTGCCTCTCCATGCAAAACCGCAGTTATGGCAATGACCATAGCCCACTGCGAGGGATAGAGACGCCCATATAAGTCCATATGGCTGAGTATCTGGCTTAGGAAGATGGAGACCCTATCAGCACTCCCATCAAATGTGGCTTGTATCAGAGGAGGGCCCCATAGTTGATGTTGTTAATGCGGCCAGACCCCAGGCGTCCACAGGGGCGGGAGACCAGCATATCTCCCATCAGGCGTAATCCCATCCTCCGCCTGACATTGGCTTGCGTGACTCTGGCCACCCACCTGACTAGCCTCTTGACCCCCCACCTGCCGTCTCCCATCTCGAGTTTCACGGGCCGTGCCATCCAGGGAAGAGGGTTGGGGCCCTGGGAAACCCTGTGTCAGCTTCTCAGTGCTGACATAGTAAAGAGGGGGTTAAATTCCTGTGAGATTATTAAGAGAGAGTGCCGTAGAGTGATTTAGATAATGACCAATAGGATAAGGAAGCAAGCCAGGAAAGGGAGGGATGATGGAGCAGAGGTCATTTCCTGGCTGCATATGAGTCCGTGAAGATGTTGTTCTAACAAATAAAAGTTTTTTTTCTTTATTATCAAGATGTGAGAGGCATCTAATTTCGTTCAGACAACTCTAGCGTGACACCCTGGTCCATTGACCTCTCCCTGCTGGGCCCTTTCCCCACTCTTAACTTAGGACTCGCTAAATGGAAACGTGTTTCAGGGCCTGTTTTTCCCTGCCACGCACCAACCGCGTCTCTTCCAGCAGCCCAGGGTTGCCACAAAACTGCGTCTCGGAAACTGGCTTCCCCAAACTTCTCCCTCAAAACGTCCAAAGTGGACACTCCCAGACTCCCGGTGGAGTAACCCCAGTCCCCCTCATCGTCGTCCATCCACTTTCTTTCCCTCCAGCCCTGGAAATTGGCCCCCGGTTGGTAAGGAGTCAGGGGTTTCTGGGTCCCAGCCAGGGCGGGGCTACGCCACCAGTCCCTGGAAGAGTCCTTCGTCCAGCTTGCTACCTCCCGGTCCTGGCCCGGCTCCTCACCGCCGCTCTCCTTCGGCTGGGGCTTCTTCTCCTTTGGCTGGATGGGAGGGTGTTCTTCGGCACTTTGCACCTCTCGAGTGTCCAGGACGGTGGTGTCCTCTCCCTCTGCTTCTCCAGCCCCTAGTGAATCGTCCATTGCGCCTTCAGCCATCTCCTCCAACTAGTAAGGTACACAACGGCAAGGGAAACGCCGACTTTCTCTCAGGTTGCTCGACAGACTTGGGACAAACCACGCTGCAGGCAAAGGTCTTGAGTAGGAACCAGGTTTATTTCGTCCTATCGGCCTGCCGTAGCCAACGCTGAGTTCAGGGTAACGATGACACAAAGTCGGCGTTGGGATCTACTGCAACCCAACGCCTTCAAATAGCCGCGTCAATGTAGCCTCCCAATCAGCTTTACTTCCGGACTCCTACGTCACTCCTACACATTAATCAGCGGCGCAGACACCTGACCTATCGCATCCGCAAGGTGACCGGCCTCCTACCGAATCTTTATCACCCCCCCATCACCGTGAACGTGTCCCCCCCTTGCAGCTCAGATGTGGCACTTCTCGTCAGGTGTGCTCTTATGCGTGTTTGGAAACCCCCAAGGTGTCAAGTGGGATGCATCTCGACACAAATACAAGAAATCCAACAATATTGTGTGTCCCTTAGCCCACCATTTTTGACCACCTCTAGTTATAATATTCAAATAGTAGTAAGAAATAAATGGGAAAACATGATTGTAAAAATGAAATGAATAATAATTGGAGTAATTGTCTTTGTATTTTTGAAATCTAGACAATGATAAGTTTTCTTTTTTAATCTTTTCTAGAAATATGAATAAGTATAAACTGTAACAATTGAAATACCTTAATGGTATATGGTGGTGAAAGTAAAAAGGATTAAGTTGTAACTTGGATGCCAGCTAGAACAATTCTACATTTAATTAGGGAAATTGTAATGATTGAAATATTTTAAAGTTATATTGTGATGAAGGTAAAAATGATTAAATTATGATTTGGAGGATTGTATGGGTAAAACACTGGAAAGAAAAAAGTTTAATGCCTAGGTGGAAGGGCCCATATACTGTGGTCATGTGTTCCCACTTGCAGTAAAAATGTTGGACTCCAAGCCTTGGATTCACTGGACTCGAGTTAAATCTGCAGTTTAGGAATATTGGGAGGCAGACCAGGACTAGGCCCAACCCCTAGTAGTACGCTTGAAGAAGCGCCCCCTATAACTGTCCTACTGGCAATGGGCAGGCAACATACGGGTCAGAAGAGGCCTTACTGGTGTCACACCGGAAGCTGACCCTCTACGTATGGCTGAAGATTTGGAATGGGAAGTCAAACATATATAGCCATAGGTACACTATCCTTAATTTAATAAGCGTGCTTGCTGTTATTGTGATTAGTTGTGATTTGCTGTATATAGTATGCTGGAATCACCTCTTCCTCAAAAAGACAGGTGCTGAATCTAAAATCATAGACTGTGACAGAGAGCAGTACGAAACTCCTGTAGATAATTAAGCCAGGGAGTGAGCTCTCTGTGGAGCTGCTCTAGCTCTAAGAATGTGGATATTGTATTAACAAATAAGAGGTGGTTCTGTGAGATACCTAAGACTAATATTGTCTTTTCCAAGTCACATATAACCCTAAACTTCTTCCTGATGTGGTGATTTTGTAGATTAAGGGAATTGTGATTGGATAGGTTCTGTGTAGAGGACAATTATGAGTTTTCTATGGCTTTGGCTATTATTGGCAAAGGGCCCAATGAGTAATAACACACTGAATAGTAGTTCCCAATGCTGTGAGAATGCCCAAGTGACACCCTTGCCCTTGAGAAAGGATCTGGGGAAGTTAAGAACCCCAAAAGACAAGGCAAGAATGGGTCACAAGGTGTGAACTCTTTGGAACAGGTCCACTCCTGCCAACGATGTATCATAAATAGGTGGGGTCGGTACCCTGGACCTAAGCCAACCCCAAAACCTAAAGACAAGCGTCTGACAATCCCAGAACAGAGTGGGGTAGAACAAAGGGAGAATGGGCCCCTGTAACAATTGAGAAAGGGGAACTACATGTTAAGAATACTGGAATTGAGTTAAAGCCTAGTTAATCAGTCTGATCCTACCCTAAGCCAAAAATGCTGGCTCTGTTTGTCTGCTGGTCCTTCATTTTACAATGCTGTTCCAGTTGAGCCAGATCTTTGGGTCAGGACCAGGGCCACAATAGTCCTTGAAAAAGATATTAGAAGGAGAACCAAAGTAACAGTAGCCAAATTGCAAGGAGACTTTTATAATGCATTCAAAAGGCTGGGGATGAATTGTTTCCCCATTGTTAGCCCTATAGCTGTTGGTGTGGAAATCCTAGGGTCACCCTCCTTGTGTGTAAAGCGACATCAGGAACCAGATATTCCTGTAGGATCCCTGATGGGAGATCAATGTCCATCAGAAATACACTTGCCCCTAGAATGACACTTATGGATGTAAACACTAACTAGTGGCATTTCTCCTTATGCCCACTATTATTTCAACAGAAGGTCACTTTCTCAATACCACCACATGTCTCCATTAGATCCAACACAGGCTTATGTGTCCTACTTCCCCTTGGAAATGCAAGCTCCCATTATCCTTGTTAGGTTGTAGC
This sequence comes from Coluber constrictor foxii, assembly GCA_038048745.1. NCBI lineage: Eukaryota > Metazoa > Chordata > Lepidosauria > Squamata > Colubridae > Coluber > Coluber constrictor. Next base: position 41,501,163 of record CM075966.1, on the reverse strand, counting down.
TTGTAGCTTACTCCTAACTTGTTGGTCAGGCAATATATCTGTTCCTTTAAGAACAACTGAGCCATGTAATCAGGGCTTGCTGAACCATGTAATTAGGCTATAGTGTTTAAATAGCAGCACAGAGAAGCGTTCCTTCTTCCTGCTGATTCTCGCTGTTTTCTCTGTTGTGCTGTGTACTACTTTGATTGTTAGATAATCCGTGGAGGCGTTGGACTGGACTGTTATTAGACTCCACGTTATCTGGGACTGTATACCAAAAGCTTACTGAAGTCTGTTTACTTTAGTAAGAGAAGATAGTATTGCTGGACTGATATTACTGGTTATGACCCTGGACTGATTTAACTAAACCAAGACTGTTTATCACTTTGTATATAAACTATTTTTCACCCGAGCTGCACGTTACTCTCCTTCCCTGTGTTTTTTTGCTCTGCTCGTTGCAAAAGCAACACACACTTGCACACACACTGTTTCCTTGGATCGAGTTGGGGCCCAATAACATACGAAGACTCATGAATGATATCAATAATAAAGTCTTTATTAATTCTTGCCTGTTTTCTTACAGGTATCTTCAGGAACATGGGCGGTATCAACTGGAGGAAGCCTTAAATACCCTGGAGGTGGAGCTATAGGTAATGGGAGGGCGAAGTAAGGGGAATTGGGTTTGTCCAGGGTAGTTAACCCCTGACTTGCCAGATTGTAAGTTGGGAGCTGCCCAGGGAGAGCATTTACTTGTAACAAATCCCCCTCTAAGTGCCTATCCCTGGGATTGATAGGTTCTGGTTGGTGAGGGTTTATGGATAAGACACAAAGTCTAGAGGTGAGGTATGAGTGTTGTTTGTGTTGTAGAGGCTTCGTGAGTATGTCTGCCGTTTGATGTTCTGTGTCGCAGTGTACAATGGTGACGAACCCAGACTTATGAAATTGCCTTACATGTTTGTGTTTGATATCTATATGTCTAGATCTATGACCTATAGCATCTGAGGTGGATATTTCTATGACTGCCTTGTTGTCCTCAAATATGTGTATGGGGCGTGTGGGTTCAGCCCAGATATTGGTCAGTAGTTCATCGAACCATATGAGGTTGGTCATGGCTTTAGATAAGCATATATATTCGGCTTCAGTGGTGGAAGTGGCCATGAGGTTCTGCTTACCGGTGTACCAGTACACAGGACAGTCATTTAGAAAGAAAACGTATCCAGAGGTACTTTTCCTGCTCTTGGTATCACCTGCCCAATCAGCGTCAGCGTAGCAAGAAAGGAGGGGTTCTTTGGTGGTACTGGGTTCTAATTTCAGGCAGGTGTTGATGCTGTATTTTAGGTATCTGAGTATCCTCTTGATTGCTTCCCAATGGAATACTGTGGGGTTGGCTACGTGTCTTGATAGTAGATTTACGGGTAGGGCGATGTCTGGTCGTGTCCAGTTGGCGATGTACAATAAGGAGCCTATGGTGGATCGGTACAGAGTGTTGTCTTGGAATTGAGGTGAGTCATTATATACATTCTTTAGGAAATCAGCTTGCATTGGAGTCTCACTTGGTTTAGCTCCAGCCATATTACATTTGAAGAGAAGCTCATTGATTTTTTCTTTTTGGCATAGTAGAAATCCCTTGGGTGACCTGCTGATATGTACTCCGAGATATTTATTGATGCTTCCTAGAGACTTTAGTGAGAAGTGCTTGCTCAATTTACTCACAAAGATATCACAGTCCTTCTTGTTTTTGCTTATAAATAATATATCATCTACATATATGAGAACATATTCTATGCCCCCATTGTTCCTTCTGGTGAAAAGACAATTATCAGCTAGAGTAGCCTTGAATCCCAGTGATTCCAGCACCTTGACTAAACAATCGTACCACTGTTTTCCAGATTGTTTAAGCCCATACAAGCTTTTATTCAGCAACCAGGTGTCATTCTTGGTAGTGTTTTTGCTAGGTGGTGCTCTCACGTATATCTCTTTATCCAGTTTGGCGTGCAAGTACGCTGTCTGGACGTCGTATTGTTGCACTTCGAGGCCTAGTATTGCTGCGATGACCAGTGCGCTCTTGACACTCTCGGGCCTTACGGTTGGTGAATATGTGTCAGTGTAATCATCAGGGAACCTTTGGGCGAATCCTTGTGCTACGAGCCTTGCCTTGTACATGCTCTGGCCCCCCTCTAGAGTCTTTATTTTGAAGATCCACTTTGTTCCTATGACGGTCTTGCCCTCTGGTACCTTGGATGGAGTATACACGTTTAATTCTTTAAGACTGTTCATTTCTTTTTCCATTGCAGCCTCCCATTTTAATCTTTCTTCTAGTGGCAGTTTTGTTATCTCATCGTAAGTCTCAGGGGTGATGGGGTCAGTTTGCAGGTGCATGATGTAGTCATTGAATTTTTGGGGGCATTTGGTTTCTATTGGCCCTGACTGGCCTACCTGGCAGGGTCTCCGTGTCGTGCATGTACCTCGCTTCTTTGTTGGTGAGTGAGTCTACTTTCTGTTTGAGATGGTGTGGCTCCTGTGTGTGGCTAATGTCTGTGTGATCAATATTGTCTGACTTCTGGTGATTGGTTTCTACCTGGTGTTGTAGTTCATTCAGGTGTATCTTCGACCAATTTGCCTGCTCGTGAAACGTGGCAGATCTGGAGATGATGAATCTATTATTACTATCTATAAACCTGAATCCCTTTGTGCCTGGCTCATAACCCATAAATCTGAGTCGTTTAGATATTTTGTCTCCCTTTCTGCGAAGTTGTCTTGGTATATGCACATCTGCAGTGACCCCAAAGATGTGTAGATGGGATATCTGTGGTTTTTTGTTGTACATGACTTCATAAGGTGTCATGTTTAGTACACTGGACCAGAGTCTGTTGATAGTATAGTTAGAGTAGACTAGGGCTTCGGCCCAGAAGTGTTGGCTTAGCCCAGCGTCCTCGAGGACGCATCTCATCATCGTCTGCAAGGTGGAATTTTTGTGTTCTACGACACCATTTTGAAAAGGTGAGAAAGGCGAAGATTTAAAATGCAGAACACCCTTTGACTTCAACCAACGTGAGAAGTCACTAGACAGAAATTCTGATCCCCTGTCAGTCATAATTTTTTTAATTTTTGTGTTGTGTTGTATTTCCACAAGTTTATAGAATTCTTTGAATTTTTTTTTTTTGAAAAAGTTTTACAATACAGTTTTTATCCCCATTTCCCCCCACCCCCACCCCCCACCACCCCCCTTTCCCCCCCAGCCCTCCCCACCCCCCCTGGCTTCCGTTACTAACAAAACATCAATTTTATACATCAATCATTATTAAACGTTAAATATTTATTTATTTATTTATTTATTTATTTATTTATTTATTTATTTATTTATTTTACATTTATATACCGCCCTTCTCCTAGTGGACTCAGGGCGGTGTACAGCCAAGAATAAAAAAGCACTCCAATACGAAATTTAAAATATTAATAAAAGAATTAAATAATTTTGGCCCAATAAATTTAAAAAATAGGCAATTAAAATTTAAAACCCATAAAACTTTAAGCTTAAAAAAGAGGGGGGGGGGGTTACGCCAGCCCAGCTTGACAAAATAAAAAAGTTTTTAGGGCACGGCAGAAAGCCCGGAGATCAGGTATCGTACGGATCTCCGGGGGCAAATCGTTCCAGAGGGCTGGTGCTGCCACAGAGAAGGCTCTCCCCCTGGGTGTCGCCAGCCAACATTGTCTGGCCGATGGCACCCTGAGGAGTCCCTCTCTGTGGGAGCGAACTGGCCGGTGGGAGGCTATCGGTAGCAGAAGGCGGTCCCGCAAGTACCCAGGCCCTATGCCATGGAGCGCTTTAAAGGTGGTCACCAACACCTTGAAGCGCACCCGGAAGACCACCAGAAGCCAATGCAGCTCACGCAGGAGAGGTGTCACATGGGAGCGCCCCCTTGCTCCCATAATCCCCCGCGCGGCCGCATTCTGCACCAGTTGGAGCCTCCGGGTGCACCTCAAGGGGAGCCCCATGTAGAGAGCATTACAGTAGTCCAGGCGGGAAATGACGAGTGCCTGAGTGACTGTGCGTAAGGAGTCCCGATCTAGATAGGGACGCAACTGGCGTATCAGGCGAGCCTGATAAAAAGCCCCCCTGGCCACGGCCGTCACATGCTCCTCCAAAGACAGCCGTGCATCCAGGAGGACGCCCAAGTTGCAAGCCCTATCCGTGGGTGCCAATGACTCGCCCCCAATGGTCAGTGATGGAGTCAACTGGCCATATCAGGACGCCGGAAGCCACAGCCACTCGGTCTTGGAGGGGTTGAGTTGGAGCCTGTTGCCCCCCATCCAGATCCGCACGGCCTCCAGGCATCGGGACATCACTTCCACGGCATCGTTGGGGTGGCCTGGGGTGGAGAAGTACAGCTGAGTATCATCAGCGTACTGATGGAACTTCACCCCAAAGCCACGGATGATCTCGCCCAGCGGCTTCACATAGATGTTGAACAGAAGGGGCGAAAGGACCGACCCTTGCGGCACTCCACAAGAGAGGCGCCTCGGGGTCGACCTCTGCCCCCCTGCCAACACCGTCTGCGACCGGTCAAAGAGATAGGAGGAGAACCACCGCAAAACGGTGCCCCCCACTCCCAACCCCTCCAGCCGGCGCAGCATGATACCATGGTCGATGGTATCAAAAGCCGCTGAGAGATCTAACAGGACCAGGATAGAGGAACAACCCCTATCCCGAGCCCTCCAGAGATCATCCACCAACGCGACCAATGCCGTTTCCGTGCTGTACCCGGGCCTGAAGCCGGACTGGAGCGGATCCAGATAGACAGCTTCATCCAGGTGCCCGGGTAGTTGTCATGCCACCACACTCTCAACAACCTTTGCAACAAAGCGAAGGTTGGAGACTGGACGATAATTAGCCAAAATAGCTGGGTCCAGAGAAGGTTTCTTGAGGAGAGGCCTCACCACCGCCTCTTTCAAGGAAACTGGCAAGACACCCTCACTCAAAGAAGCGTTAATAATCCTCTGGAGCCAGCCTCGCGTAACCTCCTGGGAGGCCGGCACCAACCAGGAGGGACACGGGTCCAATAAACATGTGGTCGCGTTCAGCCGCCTCAGTATTCTGTCCACGTCCTCGGGAGCAACAGGATCGAACTCCTCCCAGATGACATCCTCAAGACCGGCCTCCGTCATCCCACCCGTATCTACCCAGTTGGAGACCAGACCATCCCGAATCTGAGTGATTTTATCGTGCAGAAACTGAACAAAATCCTCAGCACGACCCTGCAAGGGGTCCTCCCGCGCTCCCGGATGAAGCAGGGAGCGGGTCACCCTGAACAGGGCGGCTGGGCGGTTATCTGCCGATGCAATAAGAGCGGAAAAATGGTTACGTTTTGCCGCTTTTATCGCCACTAGGTAAGTCTTAATATGAGCTCTTACCAGTGTTCGGTCGGACTCGGAATGGCTGGACCTCCAACTGCTCTCTAGGCGTCTTTTCCGGCGCTTCATCTCCCTTAGCTCCTCGGAGAACCAAGGAGCCAGGTAAGCTCGGCGACGGGTCAGAGGCCGCAAAGGCACAACTCGGTCTAAAGCGTCAGCGGCCGCCCTATCCCAGGCGGCCACCAACCCTTCAGCCGAGCCTTGTGTCAGATCCTCAGGAAATGGCCCAAGCTCCGTCTGGAACCTCTCCGGGTCCATCAGGCGCCTGGGGCGGAACCATCTAATCTGTTCCGCCTCCCTGCAGCGGGGTGTGGCGGTTAGAAAGTCGAGCCTAAGGAGGGAATGATCTGACCATGACAAGGGCTCAATCACTGTCTCCCCTAATTCAAGATCATTTATCCACTGACCAGAGACAAAAATCAAGTCCAGAGTGTGTCCTCCCGTGTGAGTGGGTTCATGAATTAATTGGGTCAGGTCCATGGCCGTCATGGAAGCCATGAACTCCCGAGCCAACTCAGACGCCTCGCCGACGGATGGCAGGTTGAAATCCCCCATGACCATAAGCCTGGGGGTTTCCACCGCCACCTCGGCAATCACGCTTAGCAGCTCGGGCAGGGCAGCCGACACGTGGCAGGGAGCCAGGTACGCAATCAGCAAACCCATCTGCCTCCTATGTCCCCACTTCACGAGGAGAGACTCACATCCAGCTATCTGAGGTACAGTGGCCTCCCTAGGGACAAGACTTTCCTTTACAAGAACCGCCAAAGAAACCCGGTGGGCACATCTCTACAAGGGGGACCCCCCCCTCCGGGCCCAACCAGGTTTCTGTAATACCTACCAGGTCCGCACCCCCCTCCTGGGCAAGATCACAAATGAGGGGGGCTTTATTTACCACGGACCTGGCATTGCACAACATCAGCCGAAGGCCCGGGGCCTGAGAATCTGAACAACCCGGGGAGCGAGAAAGGCATTGGGGGCCGGAGCACGCGATCGCTCGCAAATAGCGAGCATGCCCTCCCTTAACACGATACGGCCCCCTGCCACCGCTATATCTGCCCCTCCCACCCACAATGCCGATGGAAGCGCCCTCCACAGTATAGGAACTAGCCCTCTCAGCCCCCCCCCAATAACTGTGGGTTGCCCCCCAAACCCATCCCAGTCATACACATATCATTTTCCCTCCGACAATGTGCAATGAATTTTTAAAAACCCCAACGCCTTCATGCCACCTCTCGGGATCCCAGGATCCGTCCTTGAGGTATTTCTTAGCTAGGCCGGTTGGCCACATCCAGGAATGGGGGGCATTCCTTAAAGCCAATAAATCAGATCTAGAATAAAATCGTGGAGCCATAACCAGCCATAAAAAGGATGTGATGAAAATGGCCATCAGGAGATAATATTAGCGGACTAGGAACTGGGTGAGAACTCTTGCAGACATCAGAATCTCCCCACCCAGGCGTCCTCTCACAACACCTGGATGAGGCATAGTTGGTACCCCCCCATCGTCCTCTCACTACGACGGTTTCTCAAAACTTGTCTAAGAGTTCTGTTCGGCGGTCTCCTTGACAATGACAGGACTCTCACCCCTGCACAGTCAGTTCGATGTCCTAGAACCACAACTGCCCTCTCACGGCAGTGGGAAGTCCCGCCCAGAATACACCAGTTCCATAAAGGAGGAAAGACCAGAGCCATCCCGGCCGTCCAAGTCTGAGTTCAAATTCGCTTAAACCTGGGTGGGGCCCCAAAAGATCTAAAAAGGGGGCCCAGGGTCCAACACCCCCACTGGAGGTGTAGAGAGGCCTCTCAGGGTCAACCCCCCAGAGGTCTTTCATGCCCGAGGTGTGCCCAAGAAAGAGCATAGGCACAGCCGATGCAAAAGCAGGTATTCTCAGCGGCGACCAGCAGAGGGCAAGGTGGTCCCTTGATAGTTCATGGGTACAGCAGGTCTCAGATTCACCGTCGGTGGCAGGAGAGGAAAAACCCAAGACAGCGAGCCCCCTCCAACTCCTTTGGCTCCGCCACTCCGGCTCTGGCTCCTCTCTTCTCCATCCAACCTGCCCGAAACCTCCCAGACTCGCCAGGAAACCCTCTCCAACATTCCAAGAGAGGGCCTGCTCCGACCATGCTCCTCGGCCTCCCAACGACCCGGCCCTCCGGCTCCGTCGCTCCAGCCTCTCCAAGGCCCCACAACTTCCGGCCGCTGGAAATCATCGTTGGAAGCCCGGATGCTGTTTGCAGCTCGCTGAGCCCCGCTGCAGCCATCGGTCCTATCCCTCGCCCAGGAACGGCGAAAAAGAACTCAGAAGCTCACAGCAGGCCCCCCGGCTGTCTGGTAAATCCTCTTTCCACCCATGTCGGGGGGGTAGTCACAAACAACCCCCCGAAGGTCCTGTTTTAGGCCAAAAACATTCACCCCCGGCAGAGACTCAACACGCAGTGGCCATTTTGATGATAATGCTGATGATTAATATAGGTGAGATCCAGATAAGATATCATAGATTTTAACAATAAGTAAAGTAAAATTACTCCAAAATATTTACTAAAAAATATAAAGTACAATTAAACTCAAATATATATCAAACTAAATTATAAATGCACAATTAAACCTCATTCAACCATAAGTCATTTATAAAAACTTAACAAATGTTCTTAAAAATTCCCTTCTTTTTATCCTAGACAGCAGTATAACCAATGTATGTAAATTTATTTCAACTTCATAATTATCTAAATAATAATATAGTAAATATATTAACATTATAAATTTTCTACATAACATTATAATTTTCATTTCATTAAAATAATTATAATAATAATAATTATAAAATAATTCTATATATATAATCTCTAGCGTATATATTATACCATACTAATAATTTCAAACCTTTAATAGTTATAAATCAAAAACTAGTTGAAAGTTCTTAGTTTGATATTTGTTCTGCACATAATCAACCCACTTCTTCCAGTCCCTAACAAAAACTTCATGGGTCCTGTCTTTTAGGTATGCAGAAATCTTAGCCATTTCCGCAAAATTAGCCATCTTTGATGTCCATTCTCCTATAGTAGGTACACTATCTTTTTTCCAATATTGACCAATCAATAACCTAGCTGCCATAATCATATACAAAATCAATCTCGTATCACTCGGTGAGCAATCCTTAACTATACCCAACAAAAACAATTGCGGAGAAAATTGAAGCTTCTTTTTCAAAACGTTCTGCATAGCCCACCATAGTTTAATCCAAAATGCTTTCACTTTTCTGCAGGTCCACCAAATATGAAAGTATGTAGCATCCAAACAATCACACCTCCAACATTTAGGTTGAACATTTGGATACATACATGATAATTTCTTGGGATCTAAATGCCATCTATAAAACATCTTATAAAAATTTTCCCTCAAATTCTGTGCTTGTGTAAATTTAACATTCTGGACCCAAATCTTTCCCCATGTTTCCAACATCACTGGTTCTGCAAAGTTTTGTGCCCACTTTATCATACAGTCTTTAACCAATTCACTCTCTGAATCTCTTTCTAACAATAGATTGTATACCCTCTTAATATGCATCGGCCCTTTCCGTTTCATCTGGATCACCAAATCTTCTTCATGTAGCATTAGTCCAATTTTCTGGTCTTCTCTCCATCTCGATTGAAGTTGAGAATACTGCAACCAAGTTAAGTTCCTCCCTTCTTCCAACAGAGTTTTCAAAGATTTCAAATTCCATCTGCCCCCATCATTAAAAAGCGTCTCTTTGTATAAAATCCCCCCGAGTGACTTTATATTCCTCATAACTTGCCCAAGATCCAACCACAAAGGTATTTTGTAATCCAATTTAAACTGGTGCTTCTTCCAAACTCTCATCAACGCCTGTCTCAGTATATGACTTTTAAATACATTGTCCAACTTGTCTTCATAAAACAAGTATGCATGCCAACCAAAGTCCAAATCGTGGCCTTCTAGATTCAAAATATCAGTTTTCATTGTTCCAAACCAATCACCCACTTGTGTCAACACTGCGGCTTCATAATATAAACGTAGGTTTGGGATTTTAAGGCCACCTCTTTCACGCACATCTTGCATAATTTTAAATTTAACTCTTGGTTTTTTCTCATTCCAAATAAATTTATTTAAACCTGATTGCCATTCAGCCAATATTTTATCACTTCTGAGCACCGGAATCATTTGAAACAGAAACAGAAATCTAGGTAGAACGTTCATCTTAACTGCTGCTATTCTCCCAAGTAGACATAGTTGCAGTTTCTTCCAAGTTTCAAGGTCCTTTTGAATCTTATGCCACAAAACTTCATAATTGTTTTGAAAAAGTTTTATATTAGACGCTGCAACCTGAACTCCTAGATATTTCACCTTTGTAACTATTTCAAAGCCTGCCAACCTTTCTAGGTCACTCTTTTGTGGTTCCGACATGTTTTTAACTATCATCTTAGTCTTCTTCTGGTTTAGTCTAAAACCTGAAACCAAACCATATTCCTCTATGATGTTTTTCATCTGGATGATTGATTCCAAAGGTCATGTTAGGGTAACAACCAGATAATCTGCGAATGCCTTTGTTCTGTAATCCTTTTGCCTTATAACTATTCCATTCAAATTGTTCGAGTCTCGTAGTGAATTCATCAAAACTTCTAAAGTTAGAATAAACAACAATGGGGATAACGGACAACCTTGTCTAGTACCCTTCTGTATATGAAAATTAGAAGTTAAACTTCCATTAATAACCATTTGTGCTGTCTGTTCTTGATAAATTGCTGCAATTGCTTGTATAAACTGCTCCCCAAAGTCCATTTTAAACAGAGTCTTTTCTAAAAAATCCCAATTGACTCGATCAAAGGCCTTTTCTGCATCCAAAAACACCAGCACCGCAGAGATCTGTTTATTTTTCTCAAGATATTCCAATAAATCTATAACTTGCCGCACATTATCCTTCATATGTCTACCCTCTATAAAGTCTGCTTGATCATTGTGAATCACCTCTTGAATAACTGGCATCAGTCTGTTGGCTAATACTTTTGCAAAAATTTTATAATCCGTATTCAGGAGAGATATTGGTCTAAAATTTTCTGGTTTTGAAGAACCATCTTCCTTTGGTATCAGTGAAATAAAGGCCGTCTTCCAGGAGGGGGGTATTTTGCCCCCCTGCTGTATACTACAAAATAAGTCCTTAAGGTGTTCGACCAATTCTGATTGTAAAGTTTTGTAATATACTGCTGTCAAACCATCCGTCCCAGGAGCTTTAGCTATTTTCAGTTGTTTTATTGCGAGTAGAATCTCTTCAGACGTTATTAATTGATTCATTCTTTCCTTTTGTTCACGTGAAATTTTTGTAACTCTCATCTTTCCAAGATATTCATCAATAAGATCCTTTTGAATATTATCTGTACGATATAAATTAGAATAATAATCTAAAAAAGCTTGATGTATTGAAGTCTGTTGAAAAACTTGATTACCTTTATATTCAATAGTATCTATTATACGAGAACTTCGTTTCTTTCTTAAAGTATATGCCAACCATCTACCCAGTTTATTAGCATTGCAAAAAGTATTATGCTTAGCAAATTGTAAATTAGTTGCCGTCTGGTCAGCCATAAGCATCTGAAATTGATCTTTCAAAAGTTTTATAGTTTCCTGCAATTTCTCATCAGTCGGATTCTTAATATGCAATTGTTCTTTCTCCTTTATTTCTGACTCCAAATCTAATCTTGTCTTTTGTCTTATTGACCTGTACTTAGAATTCATATAAATCAGTACACCTCTCATATAGGCCTTACTTGCATCCCAAACAACTTCAATAGGTGTACCCTTGTTCAAGTTCAATTGAAAAAATTCCTTTACGTGTTTTTTAAGGTCGGCTATATTCTTCTCATATCTAAATAAATTCTCATTCATTCTCCAAGATCTTCTCTCCCTCTTACCAAAATCCATTTCCATCCATACCGAACTATGATCAGTCAAAGTTCTTGGAAAAATCTTAGTCTTGGTCGTTTTAGTAAGTAAATCAGAAGAAACCAACATAAAATCAATCCTAGAAAAGGATTTATGTCTGTCAGAAAAAAAAGTAAAGTCCAATTCCTTCGGATGGTGAATTCTTCAGTTCTAATTCTTCTTTCAATGCAAAAAAAGTCTGTGGTAATTTATTCCCCCTCTTAGCCAATGTCTTTTTGTCAAGAATTGTATCAATCACACCATTCCAGTCTCCCATAATCAAAAAAGACTTGTAATTCCATTGCAGTATTTTGTTATGTAATAATTTATAAAAAGTTTCTTGCTGTTGGTTTGGGGCGTAAATTCCAATCAAAAGCAACTGAACATTCTGTATATTTATTTCAACTGCAATATATCTTCCTTCATCATCCGATTCTACAAGTTTAGCTGGTATTCTTTTAGAAATATACAACACTAATCCATTCCTTTTCACCAAATTAGAAGACATAAAATGTGCTCCAAATTTTGAATTTATCAAATATTTTTGATCCTGGGTTCTAATATGAGTTTCTTGCAAACAGACAACTTCATTTTTATACTGCTTCAAGTAGTGAAATATTTTCCTTCTTTTCTGTGGAGAATTCAAACCATTCACATTCCACGATAAAAATCTAACTGTCGTCTGAAGGTTCGTGAAGCGTACCGAGCAATTGCCTAAGACTCTGTTCAACGGCAGAGGTCTTTGGTCTCGCTCCTCCCACTGCTCAGATTTCTGTATTTTCCCATTTGCCCCCTTCACTTCTTGTGGCATCATGGACCTCTGCTGTTTTTGCTTCTCTAGTCTCTGCTTCTCTGCTGCACGGGTTATGCGTTGATCTTTTGGTTCTTGCATCAACAGTTCAAGGTCCAGATCCACCTCTCTTGTTGCTCTGGAGTGCTTTGTTCTGGGCTCTGGGAGGTCTGCAAAAAAATCCTCTGTAAAACCACCTACTGCTCCTAAAATTACTTCCCTTGCCGTTGCTCGAAGTGCCTGTCGTTCTTGTTCCCTTTGTAGTTCTAAAATCCCTTCTTCATAATCCTTATCTTTAGAAGCTCCTTCAGATGATAACAATGTGGATGAACATGGTGGTGTTGGAGATCTTTTAAGAATGTTCTGGTAAAAATGTTCTGCTTTTTCCAACGAATTTAGACGGTATCTTACATCCTCATATCTCAAAATAATTCCAGCTGGGGCATCCCATCTGAATGGAATCTGACGCCTTTTCAGTTCATTTACCAAAAAACCATAGTCTCTCCAATCTCTTAACATTTTAGGTGGTAGCTCTTTAAAGACTCCAATTTGATTACCTTCAGCTTGAACAGTGGTATGAAAAGAACTTTGCAAAATGTCATTTCTCAGCATTCTATCAGTAAAATAAATCACAACATCTCTAGGCAAATTCCTTTGTCTTGCCACATGAGAGTTAACCCTATAGATCTTATCAATTCTTTTAGCAATTAACTCCGGTTCCAACTTTGAGATTTTGGCCAATATCTCCACACAGGCTGCCCTCAAGTCCTCTCTATTGTTCTCTCTCAGTCCTCTCAGTCTTAAAGCGAACTCCATAGAACGAAACTGTAACATGGTAATTTCATCTTCTAACCTCTGATTCCTCACATCCACTTTGAAAATTTTTTTCTCTGCTTCCTTCTTGTTAGTTTCCACTTCTAAATTTAAATCATCCACTTTTTTCTCCACCACCACCAACGCATCTGTGAAAGCAGTTACTACTTTAGTTACATCCTGGTTTAACTTCTCACTTTTTTCCTTGACAAACTGCTTCATTTCAATTTGATTATTCTCTATCTTTTCATTCAGATCTTTAATTTGGTTAGCAAGAGTTGCTGTTAAATTAGCCATAAAAGCTTTCAAATCCTCATTCCCTCTTTCTTGAGTTTGACTCTGAGGCTGTGTTAGTGGCTTAGCTGGCATTTCCTTTGTCTGGTGAGTAGGGGAATCCCCACCAGCTTTCTTTGAAGCCATGCCTGGGCACAATCTTAGTTTCTGAAAAAAAGAAAATCTTCCTCCCTTTCCTGAAATTCCAGTTTTTCTCCCCAGTTTTGCAGAAAGGGGAGTCAGCAAAAATTATGTTTCTACTTTAAGATCTTAAAAATGTATTCAGTTAGTACCAGGCAGGCTAGATCACTCTAATTAGCACTTTCACTTTCCACTTTCACTTCCTTCTTTTTAGCCAGATGCCATTTTCCATCCACTTTCACTCAGAGATTTAAACTGCAAACTTTTTTCCTTTAGTCCTTAAAAAGCTTAAAAATTCTTTTAAAAAAAGTCCAGATCTCACCTAAATCTTCAGTTAGTAAAGGATCTCCATATAAAAGGTGGAGTTGCTCACTTCGTCTCGCTCTGCCGTTTGACAGAGGTCCCTCGCCGCGCGGAGCTTCGGTGGGGTAGAAAGGGAGCCTTCACACAGAGCACCTTCCAGGGCAAAAGGGATAACCTGGCGGTGCTTCTGGGGGCTCTACCTGTTGCCCACCGGCTCTGTCCTCTCTTCTACTCGAAAAGGGGATTTTCAAGCCGCCTGCCAATTGCAGCGCGGCTCTAACACACGGCGAAGCCGGCGGCTGTGCAAAAGCCGTCCGGCGACGACGAAGACGCCACCCGGAAGACAGAATTCTTTGAATTTTTGATAAGTCTCGTTTTTGTGTCTTAGGGTATATACAAAGCCGTAACGGCTGTAATCATCTACTATGGTTAGAAAGAATTTCTTGCCATATTTTATGGAAGGTCTCAGGGGGCCTACGAGGTCCATGTGTATCATCTCAAATGTGTGACTTGTTGTACGTGTGGCTTTTCTGGGTCTGGGGGCTACTTTGAGTTTAGAGCGCTTACATACGGAGCAATCCAAATAGGTTTCACAGTTTTTTATTTTTGATCCTTCAGTACAACCGGCAACCTTTTGGACAACTGGAAAACTGGCGTGCCCTAGTCTGCGGTGGAGCAGATGTGCGCACTCATCATGAAGAGGCTTCCCTAGGTTGATCCTGTGTCTTGTGTGCCTCCCTTGTGAGGGTGAGTATTCCTTTTCTCTTGTTTCTCGTTGCCTTTGGTTTCGTCCCCTTTTGTCTCATCTTTTGTGTTGAAGTCTTTATTATGTGAATTAGTTCTATCTGCGTAAAAATAGGGTAGTCCCCCTCTTATTGTGATTTTTCCAATGGTTACATTATCCTTGGTCATGCTGATTCCCCCTTCCTTGATATTAATTTCTATCCCTGCTTCCTTGCTAAGTTTCAAGGAGGTGAGTATGTTGTGGGGTATTTCAGGTACCAGTAATACCCCCTCTAATTTCCCTATGTTGGGAAGAGCTACATTACCTTTCCCAGTTACTCTTACATCGTTTTGGTTTGCTACTTTAATTAAGTAATCTTCCTTTGTGAAGGAAGAGAGAAGCTCCCTTTCGCATGTGGTGTGATTAGTGGCCCCAGAGTCGATGAGCCACCAGGATCCCTTTTCGTCTGGTTTACTGTTTTGTGGGGCTTCTAGTGTGGGCCCCCCTACCCTGCACAGCGATCCGTCTCTGCTATCCTTTGAATTATCCCTGTTCCCTTTCCTTTCCCAGGGCCTAGGTGAGTCTCTCCGCCTTATTCTGCTATCATGGTGGCGTCTATCTGGGTGTTTATTGCGTTGTTCGTGTTTGTTTCGATCTCTGTAGCCTTTGGTGCAATCTCGTTTGTAATGACCTCTTAATCCACAGTTATAACATTCAGTGGAGTCTCGAGGGTTGTCTGTGAAAGCTACCCTCCGTGTCTGTCTATGTTCTCTGTAAGTCATCTGTTGACTCTTTCTGTGATTGTCTTCTGCAATCAGGAGATTGGAGAGGCTATCTACTGTCATGTGACCTAGGCTGAGTATGTTTAGTTGCGTGAGAAATGTTTGCCAGGAAGGATCTAGTGAATTAAGTATGATACTTTTCATGGTTTGTTCGGAGACAATTTCCTCCCTCAGCTGTAATTCTGCCCTAGCTGCATTTAACTCCATCAAGTGTTCCCCCATTGACATCCCAGGCTTGATTCTGGCTGAGTAGAAGTCTTTAGAGATTTTTGTGGTGGTGGCTACACTGTCACTGTAAAAGTAGCCAAATATTTTTTGGACAACATCATATACAGTTAAGTCATTTTCAATACTGTAATAAATGGTGGGTGATATGCTAGAAATCAGAAGATAAAATGCTTTGTGGTGCATGCAGTCCATTTCAAATGTCCAGGGTCTATCAGGTGGATCAGTGATGAAAAACATCATATTTTCCTTTAAGAGGATGACTTGGAGTTGCTGATACCACTCCATTAAATTTGATCCCTCCATTTTTAGTGTAGGAAACCCATTTGGTAAGTTTCCTGTGTTATTTTGTGTGTTACTCACAGGTGGCTGTTGCTGTCCATGGTGTTTGACATGCTGGAAGCAGCAGAATGGCTCAGGAACGCTGGTAGGTAGTTTAAAAGTCCCTCCTTGCATTTTTTTTTTCTTTCTTGATCCACAGCAGCTTCTGCGCATGCGCAGAGTTCATTTTGGCCGTGACTTCGTCGGGGAAGGTTGTTTTCATCTCTGCTCCGGCGTGGCTGTCTTTCCAGGATGGGTAGGCCTCTGCTCCGGTTCCAGATGTCCAGCGGTGATCCGGGAGGACTGCTCTCTCTGCTGGACGACTCCTGGTTTCCCTCTGCGGCGGTCCTGGCGGTGGCGGTGAGTATTCCCTCCATTGGGCCCTTTCCGGCAGGCGCGGCTTGGGAGTGGGGTGGCGTACCGCGACCGGGGGGGCGCTGCGGCGTCGGTGAGTCGTCAGCGGCGTCCACGTCCCTCGGTAGGTAGTTGGGGGTCCTCTCTTTTCCCCTTTGGATTTTTTGGTTGTTTTGGGGAGCCCCTTTAGGATTTTCATTTTTGGCCCAAAAGCGGCAGTGAGAGTTTTTATCGCCTCCTCCACCTGCCGATCGCTAGGAATGTCCTCGGGGGGTGATTCTTCACTTTCGTCCGAAGAATCACTTCTATATTGTAGTTTTTGGGGTTCCGGCATCTCATTGGTCGGTGGTTTTGCATATTCAGATTTGATTTTTTGGAGGTCGGCCATCTTTTTTGGCCACGTGTTTAAAGATGGCCGCCACTCCAGACTTTGCACAGTAACTCCTCCCTCATTTTTCAAACGGTAACTGTTCAGGGGGGGTTTTCTTACCGGGCTTGTGTCCAGCTGTCTCGCTTTGCGTCCTTGGTTCCTTCTGGCCTCGTCCCGGCTTTGGATGAGGTTGTTGATGTCGGCTAGGAGGTCTTCGTCTGTTGCGGGAGTTTCCAGCAGGTTTATCATTTCTCGTCTGAGCCTGCTGATGTCTTTTCGTTCGGGCTCTTCCCCGCTCAGGTCATTCTGCCCCTGTTCATCATCTGATGAGTAGGCTTCGGGGCTATTTTCTCTTTCGTCTTCCGACGTCATTGTTGTTGCCATGTCTTCGATTGCGAGTTGTTGTTTTTCCCGCTTTTTGGTTTCTGATCTCGTTTGCGGCTTTTTCGGCATGTCTTCTGGTTATTGGGTTGCCCAACCATCGACTGCTACCATTTTGTTACCTTGGATCGAGTTGGGGCCCAATAACATACGAAGACTCATGAATGATATCAATATTAAAGTCTTTATTAATTCTTGTCTGTTTTCTTACAGGTATCTTGAGGAACATGGGCGGTATCAACTGGAGGAAGCCTTAAATACCCTGGAGGCGGAGCTATAGGTAATGGGAGGGCGAAGTAAGGGGAATTGGGTTTGTCCAGGGTAGTTAACCCCTGACTTGCCAGATTGTAAGTTGGGAGCTGCCCAGGGAGAGCATTTACTTGTAACACACACCCTAACATTGGTTATGGGCCCAGAACGTTCCAGGGCTATCTAGTTTGGTTTTGCTGAAGGTGAGAAGTGCTGGCAGTGGGTGTAGTAGTCAGGATGATGGCATTTGAGCAAGGTACAAGTTATTCTACCATAACCCGGTTGGATGGTACAAACTATGTTACCTGGTCCACAAAGTGCAGTCTTCTTTTGCGAAAAGAAGGACTATGGGACATGGTTAATAATCCACCGGACATAACTGCATTGAACACTGCTGACGAAGAAGATGCTAAAAAGATAGTGAAGTTTCACAGGGACAACGAGCGTGCTTTATGTATCATTGGCCTGACACTGGGGGACCAGCAACTTGTCCATTTCCGGGGCGAAGAGTCTGCTGTGAGGTGTTGGACCAAGCTAAAGAAGCTCTACGTTCGTGACTCTGTGGGTGTCCATATCTACCTGACATGGAAATTATTTCGCTTACATCTTCAGAAAGGAGGAGACATGATGGCTCACCTGGATTCCATGACAGGGCTTTTCCAGGAGCTACATGAGAAGGAACTTGTGTTTACTGAATTGCAGCAAGTTTATATTATTCTTTCATCTTTGGATGACAGTTATGACTCTTTTGTTTCATCATTAGAAGTGTTGTCTAGAGATGAACTAACATTGGCCAGTATAACTGGTAGGTTACTGGATGAGGCCAAACGTAGGCAAGAATGAGACCAGTTAAGGATGCAACAGCAACCAAAAGTAGACGCTGTGTATGAGAATGTCAACATTGTTAAACGCTGTTTTGCATGTGGGGCTAAGGGGCACATTGCAAAGTATTGTAAAAATAAGGAAGTGTCTGTTAGAGACTGCTAAACCCAGGAAAGGGTGTAATTTAGCTACCAGTTCATCTAATGATATAAAGGATGATTGGTGGGTGATAGCGGTGCCTCTCAATCCATAACAAAAAATAGAAAACTGTTTATTAATATGAAGAAAAGTACTAAAACTTAAATTAGCTAATGGCTGGAAGGTGACTGTAGCTGGGGAGGGATTTGTTCGATGTTCTTTTAGTAGGCACCCTTTACCCATGCTTTATATCCCTAGTTTGAAATATAACCTATTATCTGTAAAGTCATTACTACATTCTGGGTTTACAGTAACTTTCACAAATAACAAATGTTTGCTGGAATGTGAGGGCACTGTAGTTACTGCAGAATTAGAAAACGACTTGTTTGTAATTAGGGATAAGCCATTAATGTTAGTTCAGTCAAAAGCTCAGTTTGGAAATGTAAAGCCGCATGATGAATGCGTGCACTTATTACATAGAATGCTTGGTCATCTGAATTTCAGGTTGTTGCATGCGACTGTGAAGCAGTCTGAAGGCATTAAGTTAAGGGCTTGCAGCAAATTCCTGAACTGTAATACTTGTAACCAGCATAAGAGTAAAGTCACACCTGCAAACCACTGCAATGGGTTCAAAACATCTAGGCCTTTGGAAGTAGTCTTTTTAGACTTAATAGGGCCAAAGAAACCCAGTTTAGGAGGAGCATGCTATATTTTGAGTATAGTTGATCATTTTACAAGATATGGTTTTTGCTACCTTATGAAGTCCAAAAGTGATACGTTCCAGTGTATCACAAACTGGCTTCATTTTATAGAGAGGAAACAGGTTTAAGGTAAAATGCATTGTTACTGACAATGGAACAGAGTTTACTAACCATCAGTTGGCTAAGTATTTGAGGGATGCTGGGATACAACATAAACGTGCTGCCCCTTTCCGGCCGGAACATAATGCATGTATTGAACGAAGAGGCCAGACCCTACAAGCTATGACTAGGACTATGATAGCTGATGCTTGTTTACCATGATATAAAATTGTATCCTGAAAAAGAGCAAAAAGCCTGGCAAGAGGTGATGAATAGAGAAATTAATTAGTTGAAGAGGCTTGGTGTCTATGAAGTTGTAAGAAAACCACCAAATGAGAAACTTATAGGCTGTAGGTGGGTCTACAAGTTAAAGAAAAGTGTAGATGGGGTAGTAACCCATAAAGCTCGGCTTGTTGCACAAGGGTTCTTGCAGACAGATAGAGACTATGATGAGGTTTTTGCTCCAAGTTTACGAGCGAGCACTTTGAGAACGATGTTGGTTTGGGCAGCTAGAAATAAATGCTCTATCACTCACATAGATGTAGAAACGGCTTACTTGAACGCTCCGTTGAGGCATACGATATATATGAAGAAACCTTCAGGTTATAATACACAGGATAGCACTGAGTGTTGGAGGCTACAAAAAAGCCTATATGGTTTAAGGCAATCAGGTTACGAGTGGAACCAATGTATAGTGCAGGAATTACATAACATTGGGTTCTATGAGGGCATAGCAGATAAATGTCTGTTTAAGAAAGAACAGGATGGATGTGTTTCATTCTTGTTACTCTTCACAGACGACATTGCCATAATTACCAGAACTGACGCTGAGGCCAGAGAGATTATCGGTCAGTTGCAAACAAAGTTTAAACTTAGAAATTTGGGACATATACGGCATTATCTAGGGCTGGATATCCTGAAAACATCTAGAGGATTTAAGATTTCACAATCTGATAAAATCTGCAAATTGTTAAAGAAATATGGGATGGAGTTATGCAAACCTGCCAAAACTCCAATGGCACAAGAATTCCAGCAGGATAGTGTGCAGAGTCCACAGTTCAGTAAGGAACTGTATCAGTCATTGATAGGCAGTTTGTCGTATTTGAGCAACTGGACACGGCCTGATATAGCATTTGGGGTTAATCAACTAGCACAATATAGTTCAGAGCCTACTGATAGGCATTGGCAGGCTGCAAAACGTATTCTTAGGTATCTTAAAAGAACATTGCACTATTCTATGTATTTAGAACCAAATGACAATATGATATTAAAGGCATATGCTGATGCCAGTTTTGCCAGAAAGTCTACGTCCGGAATTGCAATCATGTTGGATAACTGCCTGATTGGGTGGAGATCAATCCGCCAGAAACACATCAGTTTGTCTACCATGGAAGCGGAGTTTTCTTGTCTATCACTTACATGTACTGAACTGATTTACTATAAACAGTTGATGGAGGACATTGGATTCAAAATGGACTATCCTATCACGGTTTATGAGGACAACCAGGCAGCCATTAAAATGGCAACAAATCTCGCTGTAAAGACAAGGACTAAATATACTGATATACGTTATCTGAATGTTCGGCAATGTGTTAAGGATAACATGATTAAATTAGAATATTGTGCATCAGAGGACAATATTGCCGATAATTTTACCAAAGCGCAAGGTGCCGTTAAACACACCAATTGTTGTGAGAGCTTTGGATTGCGAATCTGAAATGTAACTGATACCATATGTACAATGCGTAATATAGGATTTTTGTTTTTGTATATATTGTTTATATTGGCCTGCCCAATGGGGAGAATGTTAGGTTGTAGCTTGTAGCTTACTCCTAACTTGTTGGTCAGGCAATATATCTGTTCCTTTAAGAACAACTGAGCCATGTAATCAGGGCTTGCTGAACCATGTAATTAGGCTATAGTGTTTAAATAAGCAGCACAGAGAAGCGTTCCTTCTTCCTGCTGATTCTCGCTGTTTTCTCTGTTGTGCTGTGTACTACTTTGATTGTTAGATAATCCGTGGAGGCGTTGGACTGGACTGTTATTAGACTCCACGTTATCTGGTACTGTATACCAAAAGCTTACTGAAGTCTGTTTACTTTAGTAAGAGAAGATAGTATTGCTGGACTGATATTACTGGTTATGACCCTGGACTGATTTAACTAAACCAAGACTGTTTATCACTTTGTATATAAACTATTTTTCACCCGAGCTGCACGTTACTCTCCTTCCCTGTGTTTTTTTGCTCTGCTCGTTGCAAAAGCAACACACACTTGCACACACACCCTAACAATCCTTTTGAAGGCACAATTCTCAGAGATAAGCAAAAGGACCCTACACTAGAAGTCCCATTGCAGCCACTGGTGGCATGCTAGTGGCAGGGACTTTAGGGGTCTGGACTAATGAAAAAAACCAATGAGCCCATACATTTTCCATGAATATAGGTGTGTATGTAAGGAAAACTAGAGTTTTCTTCTTATGTGAGAAAAATGTGTATTTGTGTTTACCTACAAACTGGACTGGAACATGTACATCTTCTCAAAAATAGGTGTTGTCAGTGAAGAGCACACTATCCCTGTTTCCCATACGGGGCATGTTCAGAAAGGGGTACCACTCTTGGTCCCACTATTAGCAATCCTGGGGACTGCTGTTGGAATAGGTATAGGTGGAATGGCACACTCCATAACACAGTTCAAGCAATTGTCAGAGGAGTTCCAAGAAAGCCTGAACCAAATTGATGGAAGCTTGGTCAAAGTCCAAGGCCAAATAGATTCTTTGGCAGCAGTGGTCTTCAGAGGAGTTCCAAGAAAGCCTGAACCAAATTGATGGAACCTTAGTCAAAGTCCAAGACCAAATAGATTCTTTGGCAGCAGTGGTCTTACAAAACTGGCATACCATAGCCTTTTAAAAACTGAAAAGTGGGTTGTAGACATGAATAAGTCAGGTGTGGTCAGAGAGATTGCCAAGGACTGGGCATCCAAAATAAGTCAAAAGTTACAAAGAACAGAAATGTGGTTCTCTTAGTTGTCTGGGCCTGGCTGGATTAGACAGATATTCCTGTTGTGATAGGCCTGGCTTTTATTCCTTGTTCAGACAACTAGCTATGAGACCAGTGAAAGAGATAAGAAAAAAAAATGAGTTGATTTTGATGGAAAGCCTTATAGACTGTAAAATTGACCCCGATCTCTTTGATGAAAATGAAGTTTCTGATACAGGAACATATGTACAACTCTCAACTGGGTAATTAGAGAAAGTGCTTCAGAGAATAAGATTTGAAAGTCATATGTATTACTTGTCTTTCCTTTGCATTACTATGTATCTTATCCTGAACTGATTATGTTATGTCAACTGTTATATGCTTACATTGTTGAATTAAGCTCTGTAATAGGTTAGACTCAATTGTAAACAAGTAAAATAGAGTTTAAAAGGGGGGATAAGGCAGAATGTAAAATGAAATTGGATATAAAAGTGAAATAATACCGGGTCAGCCTAGAGGATCTCTGAAGGGCCCCTTTAACTAGTAAATATGAGACAAATACTGGGTTCAAAAAGTTAAACCGCAGAATTAACAAACTTTCTACAGTTGGAGAGTTCAAGAAGCCAAACCACAGGTTAGCTCACCATTCTACTGTTGCAGAGTTCAATAAGTCAAACCACAGGCAATAGGAGAGGGGGGAGCTAGCTAAAGAGGCAGATCTAAGATACTTCCTGTTTTTGTTAGTATATAGATACGTATCTTAAACAAAATCTTTGTTCAGATGTTAGAATTTATATTATGCTATCTGAACCTTTTGGCCAAAATAAATAAAATCTTTTTCTGATCTCAAAATTCAATTTATTCGTTATTTTTCTGCAACACTATTGCTGTATTCATTTTCAATTTTATATTTTCCACTATGGAGTCCCCGGTCTTTCTTTCATTTATCAAGTATATTTCTCAAAAATTTCCCTCATCTTTTTAATTATTGGCAGTATATTTCATCTTATTCCATTTTTTCTATTGAAATCAGTGTAATCATTTTTATCTTTTTTTCAATTATTTCCCTTTCAATATTATCTCCTTGTTTCTCTTGCTTCTCATTCATCTTTTCTCTTTCTTTTTTTTTTGCAATTCTCTGCTTCTTTATTTCCCTTAAATGCCTCCCTTACTTTTTGAAACATCTCTCTTAGTGTCTCATATTCATCCTCCCAATTCTCCATATTTTCAGTTTTAAAAGGCTAGGATTTTTAAGCTTATTCTTTTCATTTACATATGTGGGGGGGGGATGCTTTTCAAGGAGCCACAAGTGGGGCTGAGAGCAGAGTCATTCTGACAGTGTCTTTTAAAATTGCTTGGAAGACCCATTTTTTCCCTAACAATAATGGTTTGTATACTTTGGAATAAAACATATACCTGGAAAAAGTACTTGCAAAACTTGGACAGAAGGAAAAGAAAGGCAGGACTGGACTCATTATCAGTAGCTAGTTAGTTCATTGTTTGTTTCTTTTTATTGAAAAATTTTAAAAGATTTTACAAACATTTCCCCTTCCCTCTCCCCTTCCAACCCTCCCCTCCCCTCCCCAACCCTCCCCCCCCTTCCCAGAGCAAAATACAGGGTATAACATTTAACAATCATAAGCTGACATAAACTATCTATAGCCTCCTATCCCACTCTTGAACTTTTAACTCCCCTTTTACTAAACTAAATTTAGATACTTTGTAACATCTCTTTGTTCATTCATAAGCTATTTGAAATTTTTTAATCCAATATTTGCCTTGAATATAATCAATCCATCTTCTCCACTCCAACATGTATTTCTCATTTGAATGGTCCTTTAAATATGCTAAAATTTTCACCATCTCTGCTAAATTTACTACTTTTTTTTTATTGAAAAAGTTTTACAATACAAAATTTTCCCCCCTTTTTCACCCCTCCCCCTCCCCCTCCCATCCCTCCCCTTCCCCCCCAACCTCCCCCCAACCACACCCCTTCCCTTCCCATCCCCCCCCTGACTTCCGCTACACATTTTTTAAAAAGAAAAACAACAAAAATTTATAACAAAGAGAAAAGCGAAAACTATTATATATTCAATTCTAGATTAAAAGGAAGAGAGAAGAAAGAGAAAAAAGAATTAAAAGAGTATTAAGAAAAAAGAAAAAAAAAAGAGAAGAAAAAACCCCATACAAATAAATGTTTATCTAAAATTAACAATACTATAATAAGAAAAACACCCAAAAATAACAACCATTATCATATTTAACAATTTAAAAAAATTTCTGACCTTTGTATAACCCATTAGTATTAACATTACAAGTCGTATGCCTAACTCAATCCCCCAAAAATAGTGTAACCTACACATTCATATCAAATAATATCAAATAATTTGATCCCAACTGCTCCCCTTAGTTAAGGAAAAAAAAAACACTGAAGAACAAAAAACAAAAAAAAAAAAGAAAGAAAAACATAAAACATACAGTATAATGCAATTATACATATATTATTATAATTTTCCATAATCCAAATTTCAATCTTCTCTTCATCTTGATTGAAGTTAAATATTCTTTCTCCACATTTATCCAATTCCAATAAGCTTCGTCTTCTATCTGCCCCCATCAGTGAAATAAAACATTCCACTTAAACCCCCCGTGTGACCTTGTGTAAACAATATACAACCACGAAGATATTCTCTCCTCTAGGTAGAATCATTCAAACTAGTTTATACTATTTCAACAAGAAAAAAAAGAAAAATCCAATGCAGCTCCACCAATCCTTGAGAAAAAAATCAAACAAAAAAGAAGAAAAAGAAAAATCTCTAGAAACTGCATTCCCAGATGTTTTTTTTTAAACTCTTTCAAATCCTGCCACCCTTTGTTATTCACTCCTTCTGTTTGTAAGATGTTTTCATTTCCATTCTTTCCTCCTAGATGATAAATTCCAAAAAAAGAACTTATAATAGGGTAATCACAAATTGCTGCTACTACTGCAGCAATCTGTTAAACTTGCTCAGGATGATAAATCCAATTCCAGATAGTACAAATTTTTGTAAGCCTCCAACTCCGAATGAAGTCATTATAATCCATAAACCCAACTTAGTATAGACTTTAGAAAATTTTTATAAACTTTTTACCACACTTTCCATATATTCTGATAAAAACTGTAGATGCTGAAGGACTTCACGACACTCAGTAGTACATACCACTTGAATTTCCTCATCGGCTTCTTCCTGCTGTTTGACATCGCCTTCCATTTCTTGGGGAGCATTGGACCCCTGCTGCTGTTCATCTCGAGTTATAATATTTTTAAAATCTTGCTCCCGCAGTTCAGGGTCCAGTGCTCCTACTCTGAATTCACCAGGATATTCAATTTTCCCATCTGAGAAGTCCTTAATAGAATCCTCTAAAGAACCACCTTGTACTCCTTGTGCTTTTAACATTCTTTGATTCATACTTTGAATCTCTTCCTTCTGTTTGCCTTTTACAGACTCTCTTTCTTGTTTCTTGTTTTTCCCATATTCAGTGGCTCTCTTGAAGATATTTTTATAAAAGTGTTCTGCTTTTCCAATAGTATTCAAACAATATCTCACACCATGATATCTAAAAATTAAGCCAACTGGTAAGTCCCATCTAAATGGGATATTACTTTTCTTCAATTCCTTAGTTAAAAAAGCAAATTCCCTGTTCTTTAAAACCTTCGATGGTAACTCTTTAAAGATATTGATTTGTGCACCTTCCACTTGCACTCTGGCAGAGTAGGACTTTTGTAAGATGTCATCTCTCAGCCTTTTATCAGTAAAGTAAACAACAACATCTCTAGGCAGGTTCCGTTGTTTGGCTACTCGTGAGTTGACTCTATAAACTTTCTCTATACAACCAAGAATTATCTCATCTTCTAGCTCAAGTAATTCAGCAAAGACCTTTGCAGAAATTGCTTTTAAATCTTCTCTCTGGTTTTCTCTAATACCTCTCACTCTAATCGCTGATGCCATAGTTTTGATTTGAAGCATGATAATATCATTCTGTATGGTCTGATTTCGAATCTCAGCTTCCACAAACTTTCCTTGTATTTCTTGTATCTGAGAATCAAATTTACTGCTAATCTCAGTCACTTTCTCCTCCATTTCAATCACCACATTTGAAAGATCTGAGATTACTTTAATAATAGTTTGACTTAATTGGTCTTGCTTTCCAGCAATCAAGTCCACAAGATTCTTCTGTGAATTTTTAATTTTGTCAACTACGCTTGGTAAGGAAGTTGTTATAAGATCTTTTAAGTCCCCTTCTGCCAATCCACACAAATGCATCATCTCAGCTTTATACTTCAGCTGGCTCATGGGGGAGCCCCCCCTTCCTTTAGTCATCTTTACTTTACTTTAAATTGCTTTACTTTGCTTTACTTTATTTTACTTTACTTTACTTTAATTTTTAAAAAAAATATCCAAAAAAGAAAAAAAAAAGATTCTTCTTACTTTAAATGCCTTTCCCATAGCAGGGTATTTATTTCAAAACCTCCATTTTCAAACGCTCTGGCATTTCTTCAATTAAGACCAGTCGCCATCTTAAAGGACTTTCTTAAGAACTTTCACTTCTCAGAATTACTCAGGCAACTACACTTCTCTTCCTCTCCTCCCCTCTTTCCTCTTCCAAAAAATCAGTAAAAAATCAGTAAAAAATCCATACTTGCTCCGACTTTTCTTCTTTCTCTTTCAGCTTGCTCGATAGACGCTTCAGCTGTGGTGTTGCTTCCAGCGTCTGGCTCCGCTAATTAGCGGAGGACTGTCTTGACGCGGAGCATTCTCTGGAGGGTATGGAGGGGGCCATCCTTCTGAGCCCTCCCCAGGACAAACGAAGCATTCCTGGGGCGGCTCAGGGGGCCCAGCCTCACCCCCAGAAGCTCTCCCTGCTCCTCCCGCTGAGGAGCAGGTTGTCCGAGCCGCCTGCCAGCTGTGAGGCGGCTCTAACGCGCCAAGGAGCCGGCGGGCATGGAGGAGCCCGCCGACGACGAGGAAGGCGCCACCGGAAGTCCTAAATTTACTACTTTTAATGTCCATTCTTCAATAGATGGTAAGTCTTCCTTCTTCCAGTACTGCGCCACCAAAAGTCTTGCTGCAGTTATTAAGTTCAAAATCAAATTAGTCTCTATAACCGTACAATCTTTTATAATACCTAACAAAAACAACTTTGGGGTAAACTTTATCCTTTTTTTTTAGAATATTTTGAATAATCCACCATATTTTTATCCAGAATGCTTTAACTTTTTTACAAGTCCACCAAACATGAAAATAGGTAGCGTCAACACAATCACATCTCCAACATTTGGGTTGTAAATTCGGATACATACAAGCTAGTTTTTTGGGATCCAAATGCCATCTATAAAACATTTTGTAAAAATTCTCTCTCAAATTTTGAGCTTGCGTAAATTTTACATTTCTTACCCAGATCATTTCCCATGTTTCCATCATTATTGGTTCCTCAAAGTTTTGTGCCCATTTTATCATACAATCTTTAACTAACTCTGTCTCCGAGTTATGTGCATTGGACTCTGGTCTCTAATTTGTTTTATCAAATTTTCTTCACTTTGTGTAATACCAATTTTCTGATCTTTTTTCCATCTATTCTGCAACTGTACATACTGAAACCAGATTTGAATTACCCTTTCCTCTCAGAGGCTTTAACTGTAATACATTTCCTTCTGTAATCAAAAGTTCTTTATAAGTAATTACATCCTGTCTTTGTTCTATACTTATATTCTCTATTGCGTGTCTGGGTACTACCCACATGGGTATCTTATCATTCAATTTGTACTGATATTTTTTCCAGACACGCAGGAGACCATTCCTTAATATGTGGCTTTTAAAAGTCCTATCCACCTTCTTGTCATAAACTAAGTAAGCATGCCAACCATATATCAAGTCATACTCCTCAATATTCAATATTCTTTCTTCTGTTAGATTAATCCAATCACTAATTGCTGATAAAACAACTGCTTCATAGTATAACTTTAAATTGGGCATTTTCAAACCTCCTCTTTCACGTATATCTTACATTATTTTTAGTTTTATTCTCGGTCTCTTCCCTGCCCAAACAAAGTTATTAATACCTTTCTGCCATTCCTCCAAATTTGCATCCTTTTTAAGTATTGGTATCATTTGAAAAAGAAATAAGAACTTGGGTAAGACTAAAGTGGGAGCGTTTAGATGACCACTGGATAACTTTATATTCACTATATTCTAAAAGATATTCTAAAAACAACCATATTCTGAAGGCAGGAAATATCTCCAGCTGGAGAAAATACAACGTCAGCATGAACTCCCTTGATACTCTAAGTGACCCCCTAACTTGTCAGAAGAAAAGGGAGCATCTTAATGAAACATTGCTAAAGGAGATTAGGCCAGAGAATAGCACCTGGATGGGAAGCAAATATCAAAAGAAGAATTTGTACTTTAGCCAGTTACAGAAGAATTATGATTGTTTGGCAAGGACGATGTAAAACTTTAATAATTAAGAAATATCAAAATAACAAATGTATGTTAACCATATATGGAAAGTTGCTGTGTTAGCAGAATCCTTTGTTTAGAAAGGTATATAATGTGTCATACAAGCATGGAGAAGTTACTCAGAGCCAAGATTGGAACCTGGCTTTTGAGTCTTTGCGCAAATAAACTCTCTCTCTGACTGACTCAGGAATGTTGCTTGGTCACTTCATTCCATAACAAGACATTCATTTTTACTACTGCTATTCTTCCCAGCAAAGACTATTGTAGTTTTTTCCATTTATCCATCTCTGTCTGTATTTTATGCCATAACAATTCATAATTATACTTGTATAATTTCCCATTTGATGTTGTGATGTAAACTCCTAAGTACTTAACCTTCTTCACTATCTCGCATCCTGTTACTCTTTCCAATTCTTCTTTTTGATTTGTAGTCATATTCTTAGTTATCATCTTTGTTTTCCCTATATTTATTTTAAACCCTGATATTTGACCATATTGCTTAATTATATCCATTAAACCTGTGGCTGAATTTACTGGTTGGGTTAAAGTTACAACCAAGTCATCTGCGAATGCTCGTAATCTATAATCATGTTGCCTAATCTTAATACCCTGTATGTTATCTGAATCCCGTATTTTGTTCAACAATACTTCCAAAGTTAAAATAAACAATAGTGGAGACAAGGGGCACCCCTGTCTTGTTCCTTTTTCAATTTTAAAAGTTTTTGTTAGACTACCATTAACTATTATTTGTGCTGTTTGTTTCTGATATATTGCCTTAACTGATTGTATGAGATGCTCTCCCAACAGCATCTTTTGTATTACCTTCACTAAAAACTGCCAATTCAGTCGATCAAACACTTTCTCTGCATCCAAAAACATAAGCACTGCAGGGACTTGGTTATTCTTCCCCAAATATTCCAGTATATTAACAATTTGTCTTACATTACTTTTTATTTGTCTCCCTTGTACAAAACAAGTTTGATCATTGTGAATCACTTGTTGCATAACTGACATTAGTCTATTTTCTAAAATTTTTGCAAAAATCTTATAATCTATATTAAGCAATGATACAGGTCTGTAATTTTTGGGCTGACTATGATCTTGGTCTTCTTTCGGAATCAAGGAAATAAAAGCTGTTCTCCAAGATGGTGGTACCTCTCCCCCATTTTGTATTTTAACAAATAATTCCTTGAGAGGTTCTACCATTTCTAGTTGGAGATTTTTATAGTACACTGCTGTCAATCCATCTGTGCCAAGAGCCTTTCCACTTTTCAACTGTTTAATTTTCAGGAGTATTTTCTCAGTGGTTATCAATAAATTCAACCTTTCCCTTTGCTCATCAGTAACTGTAGGAATATTCTCCTTCTGCAAATATCTATCTATATCAATATCTTGTGTTTTGTCACCAGCATACAACCTTGTGTAAAAATCTAAAAAAGCTTCTTTAATCATGTTGTGTTGGTATACCTCTTTACCTTTATACTCTATTTTTTCTATTGTACGAGATTTTTGTTTTTTCCTTAACATATATGCTAACCACCTGCCTGGTTTGTTTGCATTGCAAAAAGTGTTATGTTTAGCATACTGCAAATTTGTTGCAACTTGATCTGACATCAACATATTAAACTGTCCTCGCAATATTGTAATGGCTTCTTTTATACTCTTATCATCTGGTTTACCTATTAACGCCTGTTCTTTCTTTTTTATTTCCTCTTCCAATTCCCTCCGTTTTTTCCCCTGTCTATGTCTATATGCATTATTCAAGTTTATTGAAACTCCTCTCATATATGCTTTGCTTGCATCCCAAACCATTTCCACAGGTGTACCCTTATGCATATTTAAATCAAAAAATTCTTTCATTAACTTTTTACTTTCTATCACATTTGTCTCATATCAAAATAAATTTTCATTTAATCTCCAGGACCTCCTAGACCCCTCTCCAAGTTCTAATTCCATTCATACCTGATTGTGATCTGTTAATGTTCTTGGGTGCCACTGCGTTTTTATTTTTACCAGCAGAGCTTTTTATTTCTGGACTGTCAGACTTACCGTAGCTTGCCAAGTCCTTATCTCTGATCTACTGCGCATGTCCGCATTCTTTTCTCTTCTTCTAAAAACTTTCCTTTGTTCTCCAGCCAGGGAAGGTCCCAGGCTGGGATCTTTGCCAAAATGTAATTATTTTAGATAGTGAGATGTTTTATTTTCTTTACAATAAATATGAGTTTAATTAGAAGATGTATTCCGGTTTTATTTTTCAAGGGTATACAGAAGGAGAAAGTCACGATCCAACTCAAATTGAGGGCAATTACCCCACGCAAGGTAACGGGGCTGATTGCCGCTCTGACAATGGTAGCAGAGGATGGTTGATTTACAGCTTTTTCCTTGCTTGTTACTTTTGATGATAAGCGCATAGGCAATTAGTTTTTAGCTACTGAGGTACGCTAATTATTTTTTGCAAAAATTCTGAGAAAAAAGAAAAAGGGCAAAATGAAGGAAAAGGGCAAAATGAAGCCCAGAGCTTTATCCTCTTCGGATGAAGAGCAGGAGATAGAAAGACCCTCAAGATTTCAGCCCCTGGCATCAGCCACTCGGCTAGAAGCAGAAGAAACAGACAGAAAGCTTCAAGAGGAAGATAACATGAAAGCTGCTTTTGAAGGTGAAGTACTATGACTGAGGTCAGTAATGCCCCCTTCTAATTATACATGCTCTCAAACTGTATTCCTAGAACCTTCTGAATTTGAAACGCTTGGGGCAAAGGCAAAATTTCCACAAACGGCAAAGCCTTTTTCCTCCCACGCAGAGAGAGAAACAATTTATTATCCCTCTCAAACCTTCAGGGTCACTCCTAAAGAGCAAGCTATAAGAAACTATTGTGACCAGATAAAAATTTTTGAACGTGAGCTATCCCAGGCAAAAATGGCTTTATCTAGGCTTGAGCCAGATAAGAGAGAGTCTAGTGCCTTTGAAATCCCTGAAAACGCCATTTTGCCTTCTTCTCCCTCAGAGCCAAAGACACCCCCCCTTGGTGGATATTGTGTCAGGCAAATCAGAACAGAGAGCTGTGCACACGTCACATTTACCACATGATCATTTCTATTCTCAAATTACATACAATGCCACGCAGGCAGAAAGATTATCTGAGCTGCCCAGAACTAAAGTTGCAGCACCATCTGCTGGCGAAAGTAATTTACTAGAGAAAGCTGAAATGCATCACAATTTGAGAGAGCGATTGCAGGCATTGCAACAGACTTTGTCAGAGATGTCCTTAACTCACTCAGTATTCAGACTGCAATGCCACAAGTGTTTCCACAGGCTCAATTTTCAGCACCCCCTGGTGGTGCTGGTGTCTTTTTAGATGGAGCACAACAACACTTAATGCAGCAAAGGCAAATGACTGCATCTCCAGCAAGTCATTTTAATATTGCAGCTGAAATGCCACAGCTACAAGCTCATGCACACGTGCCTCCAGCTGTACAACCAGGGCCAGCTCCTGGTCCACCTTAAAGATGTCAGGGCAGAATTACAAGGCCTGGGTCAGTGAGGTTGGACTTTTGCTATGTAGAGAAGGCACCCACCTAAAGCCTGCACAACATTATTGATGTCCATGGATACTGAACTGCAGGTTACTTTTCCGCCTGATGCAACAGCCCAACAAATTTGGGTCCAATTGGAAAATTGCTACAGGCCTGTCTCAATTGAGTCTTCATGTTTGTTAATGTCTGAATTCCATGGTTTGAAATTGAAACCTGGTGAACAAATTGGAGGACATTTGACCAAACTGAAAGGACTGAGAAAAGAATTAAGAGAAACGGGCTATCCTATTGAAGATTTTCAAATGATCAGCATTATCCTTAACTCTTTGAATTATGAATGGAAAGATGCCATTACAAAGATTAACCAAGTGCCTATTGCTCAACGCACAGTGGACAATGTATGCAGACTTTTAATTGAAGAAGAGGCACTGATGTTAGCCACGCCACATTTGAGAGGACCACCTACATCAAGAGCTCCAGCTAGGCGTCCCTTCCGAGGAAGGACCTATTCTCCAAGGGTGCCAAGATGCAACATCTGTAACCAAGTGGGACATGCCACCCGGGATTGTCCCCAACAAGTTCCAGCTCCCGTCACGTACCAGCCCAGAGGAACAGACTCCAGAGGCAGAGGCAGAGGCGGTAGACAAGGTCGTCGTGGTCCAAGGCATGATTTGCAAGCTCCACTCGCCACATTGGCTTTAACCAATAATCCACAACCTCATCCAGAGTACGACAGACAGCTTTTGTGGACTTTGGACAGTGGTGCAGTTTTGCACGTTACTTACAGAAAAGAACTTTTCACAGAGATGCATGAGCCTGAACCTGAACTATGTGAACTTTATTCTTTTTCAAATCATCCTTGTCAGGTCAAAGGAAAAGGAACTGTTTATGTTGAAGAGCTCAATGCACTCATCCCTGATGTTTATTACATACCAACAGCAACTAGTAGTGTGCTTAGTCAGGCTCACTTGTCTAGAGTTTTAAAGTTCCAGGTTCACCACCTTGAGAAAGCAAGTTACATAGTTAAAGATGGAGATATTGTTGCTGAAACCATGTTAATTGGTGGTGTTTATTACTTAAAACCAAAGTCTAAACCACAAGCACAGGCAAGTATACAAACTCCAAAAGAGGAGAGCACAGGCCCAGAGAGAGACATCCCAGTGAGAGATCCTGTTGCTACTCCAAAGGCTCCTAAAGCCAACAAAAAGAAAATTGGGAAACAGGTTGCTCAGAGCAAGCCTGAGGTTCCTCATAAAACTGTTAATGTTGAAAATTCACTAACTGGTAGACCTTTGCATTCCAGGTGCATCCATAAGTGGCATAGAAGATTGGGGCATGCCAGCTTCCGGGTTCTTAGGAAAATGCCGGAGTTCGCAAAAGGTTTGGATCTAAAGGGGTGTAAGGTGTTTCTGGATTGTGCTGTCTGCAAGAAGGCCAAATCCAAAGCAGCAGCCATTCCAAAAGGCGCTACACACCTGTCAACACGCATTTTTGATTTGGTACACACTGACATAGTTGGTCCATTTCCGCCAACAATTGGTGGTAGAAAATATTTTTTAACAATTGTTGATAATTACTCTAGATATGGATATGTATATCCAATGAGAGAAAAATCTGAGACCTTTCAGATCTTTAAAGACTTTGCAGCCCTTGTCTCTACCCAACATGGAGTAAGCATCACCAGAATCCAGAGTGATCGTGGTGCTGAGTTCATGTCTCAGCGTTTCCAGGACTGGATGCGTAAGAATGGAATTCTTCATCAGACTTCGGCTCCTTACACTCCCGCTCATAATGGAGTCGTAGAAAGAAGACAGGGGGTCCTGCAAACCATGATGTGTTGTCTTTTAGAAGACGCCAACCTCAGTAACCCATACTGGGGTGAAGCTCTTAAATATGCAAATTACATCATCAACCGTACTTGGAGTAGTGCAATAAATCAAACTCCTTTCTTCATGATGTATGGCTACAAGCCCGATCTCAAGAACCTCCATATTTTTGGTACGTACGCCATGGTGAACAGTCCCTTAGCTCAAAGAAGGAAAGGAGGTCCAGTAGCAAACAGACTGAGATTTATGGGTTTTGATGACAATTCAAAATGGAGTAAATTTATTGACTCTAATTATGTAATAGTGACTTCCCAATCCACTAATTTTGAGGAAGATGCTGACTGGTCCAGGATTCATTCCAATGATCCTGGAGTTTATTTTCCTAAAGATGATGTTGCTGATGCCATGCAGTCTGATGACCAAGATTCACAGGCAAATGTTCCATCCACCAGTTCTTCCCAACATGATGTTCCGTCTTCGCAAGCCGCGGATGCTTACGCTAGCGACGATGATGAAGACGAGGGCGAAACGGAAGAAGAATGGATGACTGTTCCGAGGCGTTCCAAGAGGGCCACAAAGGGAGTCCCTCCACAGCGATATTTGTGGCAACTGACAAAAGCACCCTTGCCTTTGATTTGCAATGTTACACTTCCTCCCGATAACTTCACACAAATCAAACATCTTCCTGATTCGGAGCAAGAGAAGTGGTATGATGCAATGCAGGCTGAAATGGACAGTCTAAAGAAACTTAAGGTGTTTACGCCTGCAAAACCTCCAGCAAACAAAAAGGTCATTGGCACTCAATGGGTCTACAGAATCAAAAAGAAGCCAAATGGTGAGTCATTGTAGAAGGCCAGACTCGTAGCTCAGGGTTTCGCTCAACGTTATCCTGAGGACTACACAAATACCTACTCACCGACAGTTCGAACTGAAAGTGTAAAAATAGCTTTAGCCACTGCAACTATCCTTGGTTTAGAAGTTTTCCAGTTTGATGTTGACACTGCTTACCTACATGCTGACCTAGATGAGGAAATCTACGTGAGAGGTCCTCCAGGATTCCGACAGCAAGAAGGGGATACCTGGTTTCTAAACAAAAGTCTTTATGGTCTGAAACAGTCTGGTTTAATGTGGTACTTATGTCTTACTGACAAACTAAATTCAATGGGCTTTATTAA
This sequence comes from Coluber constrictor foxii, assembly GCA_038048745.1. NCBI lineage: Eukaryota > Metazoa > Chordata > Lepidosauria > Squamata > Colubridae > Coluber > Coluber constrictor. Next base: position 41,466,343 of record CM075966.1, on the reverse strand, counting down.
GTCTGAAACTGATGAGTGCGTGTTCACAAAAAGATCTAACAATGCATATGAGATAGTTCTTCTTCAACAAGGTTCATGATATTGTTTATATTGGTCCAAATAAGCAGATGAGTGAGATTTTTGCCAAAGCTTTGCAGAAATACTTCACATTGAAATCTTTAGGTCGTATTAGCACTTATTTAGGTGTTCAGATTGAAGGGGTTTAGTCTTTCACAAGAAGATAAAATTGAACAAGTTTTGCATCATTGCAACATGAAGGATGCTAACACAACAAAGACACCCATGCAAACAGATTTTCACAACTTGACACATGAACCAAGTCCTGAGTTCGAGGACCAAACACTTTATCGTTCAGTTATTGGGTCACTGTTGTATATTAGTAGTTGGACTAGACCAGACATGGCATTCAGTGTTAATCTATTATCTCGACACGTAGGTAAGGCAAAACAGTTTCATTGGTCCTGTATTAAGAAATTATTGAAATACCTAAAGCACACTAAACACGTGAAGTTATTGTTAGAACCAACACACACTGATTATGCAGAATTAAGTTGTTATGCAGATTCTGATTGGGCAAGTGACAAGAAATCACATAAAAATACTTCTGGTTATATGATGTTCTTAAATGGATGTCCTGTTTACTGGCAAGTGCGTAAACAGAATTTTGTTTCTTGTTCATCTACTGAAGCTGAATATGCTTGTGTTTCAGATGCATGTAATTCTCTAACGTGGTTTGATGCTTTGGTCACAGATATCTGGACACGTCCGATCTGACCAATCACAGTGATGGAAGACAATGAATCGGTGGTTTATATTTCTGAATCACATTTCACAGGTTCTAGGTCCAGACACATTGACATCCGTTATAGAAATATCAAACAATTAGTGAAACAAGGTTTTGTAAAATTGCAGTATGTATCTACACATGATCAGATTGCAGACATGCTCAACAAACCGCTTCCAGCAGCTCAACGCGAGTATCTGTGTAAGAAGATGTGCCTTATCTGATGATGTACCTGATGTTCGCTCAATTGGCAAAAGAAGGGGTGTCACTGCGTTTTTATATTTACCAGCAGAGCTATTATTTCTGAATTGTCAGACATACCGTAGTTTGCCAAATTTCTTATCAGCATCTACTGCGCATGTACACATTTTTTTACTTCTTCTAAAAACTTTCCTTTGTTCTCCAGCCAGCTAAATTCAGGCTGGGGATTCTTTGCCAACATGTAATCTAATTTAGATAGTGAGATGTCTTTATTTTCTTAAATAAATATGAGTTTAATCAGAAGATGTATTCCGGTTTTATTGATCAAAGTATACAGAAGGAGAACGTCACGATCCAACTCAAAAATGAGGGCAATTACCCCACGCAAGGTAACGGGGCTGACTGCCGCTCTGACTTTGGGCATATCTTTGTTTTCTTTACCCTGGAGAGAAAATCATTTGTAATTAGTATAAAATCAATTCTAGAAAAAGATTGGTGCCTATCAGAAAAAAATGTGAAGTCTTGTTCGTTAAAGTTCCGTTCACACCATATATCTCTTAACTCCATATTATCCACCATGTCAAAAAAAGATTTGGGCAATTTAGCCCGTGTTTGAGTATTTTGCAAAAGAGTCTTTTTGTCCTTTTTAGTTACCAATACACCATTTCAGTAGCCCATCATTATGCATGATTTGCAATCCATTTGTAATAATTTTTTATGCAAAAGTTTGTAAAATTTTTCTTGTTGATTGGGTGCATATACTCCCATTAAAAGTGTTTTCTTCCCTTCTATTAATAATTCAATTGCTATATATCTTCCTTGTGGATCTGCTTCAATTAATTTAGCCATTAAATCAGTTCTTAGGTATATAACTATACCATTTTTCTTCTCAGGAGCTGATGCAACAAAATGTGTTCCCAGTCTAGCATTTATTAGATACTTTTGGTCATTTGTTCTGATGTGTGTTTCTTGCAAGCAAATTACATCATTTTTAAACTGTTTCAAATAGTGAAATACTTTCTTCCTCTTTTGTGGTGAATTTAAGCCATTAACATTCCAGGTCAAAAATTTATTTGCCATCTTTAGCCCCTGAAAGCTTCTGGAGCACCAACTGGAAGTCCTCCTGGAATTTCCTCTTCAGTCTTGCCCCTCCCACAGCTTCTGTTTTTGTAGTTACAATTTCTTGAGTTATTATCTGACTTTGTTGCTTCTTTAATTCTTGTTCTTTACGTTTGGTTGCTGCTTGAGTTTGTCTTTGTTCCTTGGGATCTTCCATTTTTTCAAATAAATCCAAAATTTGAACATCCTCCGAAAGTTGCAGTAATTCTTCTTGAGTAGTCAAAATACCTCCTTGAGCTTGTGCCTGTATAACTTCCTTTTCCCCCTTTCTGGCCTCCTCTGCTTCTTTCCTTCTTCTGACATCTGGAGATGGTGGGTTTCCAGCCTTTAGTATGGTAGTGTAAAAATCTCTTGCTTTCCAAACTGAATTGAGTCAATATCTCTCTCCCAAGTAATTCACTACTAATCCGGCTGGAGCTTCCCATCTGTACTGTAACTGACAGTTTCTGAGTTCATCAATCAAAAACGCATAGTCCTTTCTAGATCTCAACATTTTTGGGGAAATTTTCTTCATTACTGCAACCTCCTGTCCTGCCACTTGAAGTTTCTTTTTATAAGAGACTTGTAAAATTCCATTTCTTGTCCTCCTTGTAACAAAATAAATCACAATATCTCTTGGTAGTTGTCTCTGTCTAGCAATCCATGAGTTTATGTATTTATTTATTTATTTGTTTCGATTTATAAACAGCCCTTCTCCAACCGGACTCTGTTGTGGCCCCGTCCTCTGAGCCTATCCCTTTGGAGGAAGGCAGCTCTGAGCAGGAGGAAGAGGAGCCAGCCAGATCTCCCAGCCCTCCCCCTCTGGCACCGGCTCAAGTGCCAGCTGAAAGAGAGCCAAGTAGTGGGGAAACAGGTGCCTCAGATGAGAGTGAGGGAGAGACGTCATTCCTGGACGCACGCCAAAGAAGGCGAGAGAAAAGGGTACTGCAGCTGAGACGTATGAGGAAATGCTGAGTCATTGGATTGGAGTCATGGGATCAATGACTCACTGGACCACACCCAGAAGCATATGTATATAAGACAGTACGGTGGGTTACGAAGTTCGTGACGAACAAAGCTAAACAAACGGAGCAACCTCGTAGTCTTGGAAGCTAGATGAACGGCAAAGCTACGTAGGAGATTTGCTTGTTTGTGTAAACCAATAAAGTCCTTGGCAGACGGTGTGCATATCGCTGCCAAGGTTGAGATAAGAACTGCGGAGTGTGCCAAGTGATTATTAACCCTCGGCTGGCTGTGTTTTTGTGGGTCTCTGAAGGGGGGGGACAGATCAGACTCAGGGCAGTGAACAGCCAGGGTAAAACATGATATACAAAAATTAAAACAATTTTAAAAATATTAAATGATTTCGGCTGACAAATTAAAACAATCCAATTTAAAATCAATTCCAATTAAAAACAGAGGATGAGATCAAGCCAGCCCAGCTAGGTGAAATAAGTGGGTTTTAAGGGCCTGATGAAAAGTCTGGAGGTCTGGTATCCTGCGTATCTCCGGGGGTAGGTCATTCCAGAGGGCAGGTGCCTCCACAGAGAAGGCTCTTCCCCTGGGGGTTGCCAGCCAACATTGTCTGACCAACAGCACCCTAAGGAGGCCCTCTCTGTGCGAGCGTACTGGCCGTGGGAGGCTATTGGCGGCAGAAGGTGGTCTCGCAAATACCCAGGCCCTAAGCCATGGAGCGCTTTAAAGGTGGTCACCAACACCTTGAAGCGCACCTAGAAGACCACCAGGAGCCAGTGCAGCTCGCCCAGGAGAGGTGTCACGTGGGAGCGTCCCCTCGCTCCCATAATCCCCCACGCGGCCGCATTCTGGACCAGTTGGAGCCTCCGGGTGCACCCCAAGGGGAGCCCCATGTAGAGAGCATTGCAGTAGTCCAGGCGGGAAGTGATGAGAGCGTGAGTGACTGTGCATAGGGAGTCCCGATCCATAAACTGGCTTATCAGGCGAACCTGATAAAAAGCCCCCCTGGCCACGGCCGTCACATGCTCTTCTAAAGACAGCCATGTGTCCAGGAGGACGCCCAAGTTGCGAGCCCTCTCTGTGGGGGCCAATGTCTACCCCCCAATAGTCAGCAATGGCACCAGCTGACTATATCGGGACGCCAGAAGCCACAGCCACTCGGTCTTGGAGGGGTTGAGTCGGAGCCAGTTTCTCCCCATCCAGGCCCGCACGGCCTCCAGGCATCAGGACATCACTTCAAGGGCATCATTAACGCGATAAATTTTGTCTATTTGCCAGTCACACTCTGCTTTGGATTCTCCAGTAAATTGAGCAAAGGCTTCTGAGAAAATCTCCCTGAGATTTTCCTGGTTGTTTTCTCTCAAGCCTCTTACCCTCACTGCCCATTCCATCGTTCTGTATTGTGTCATTGTGAGTTCTGCTTCTGCCTTTTCTATCTTAGTTTGAGCCTCCCCCTGTTTAGCCTCCACATTCGAATTAAACTGATCAATTTCATCCACCCTTTCCTCCAACGATGTAACATGAACCAACAGTCCCTTGAATGCTTCAACAATGTCTTCTCTTATTGCCTCATTTTGGGTTTGAATTGTGTCTTTAATGTCAAGCAGTTCCTCAGCCACTTCTTTATTTTTTTCCTCCAAACGTGATGTAATTTTTTCTTCCAATTCAATAGAAAGTTTCTTTAAAGCCCCCTCAAGAACTTCTTTTTTTTATTGAAAAAGTTTTACAAATACAAATTTTCCCCCTTTTCCCCCCTCTTCCACTCCCTAACCCTCCCTAGCCCATCCCTCCCCACCCATGACTTCCCTTATAACCTTAAAAAATTACAATTCATTTTTAACTCCCCAAATATTAAAAGGTGAAATCCAAATCATATCATGTCATACAATTCCCCTCAGCTATTCTACCCCCTGTCAATACTAAAAATTTCTACATAACATTCAAGTAATAGCTATCTGATACTTCCTTGATTTATATTTATTCTGCACATAGTCTATCCCAAATGTTAAAAAGTAAAATCCAAATCATATCATAATTCCCCCCAACTACTCTGCACCCTGTATATACTATAAATTTCTACATAACATTCTCTACATAACATTTTCTACATAACAATTTCTACATAACCTTCAGCTAAAAGCTATCTGATACTTCTTTGTTTGGTATTTATTCTGCACATAGTCTATCCATTTCTTCCATTCCCACACAAAAGTTTCTTGAGTCCTGTCTTTTAGATATGCTGATATCTTTGCCATTTCTGCAAAACTGGCCACCTTCAAAGTCCATTCTTCAATAGTAGGTAAAATGTCTTTTTTCCAATATTGACCAATCAATAACCTAGCTGCTGTAATCATATATAATATCAGTTTTGTTTCATTCAGTGGAAGGTACTTAACTATACCCAATAAAAACAATTGTGGAGAAAATTGAAGTTTCTTCTTCAAAACATTTTGCATAACCCACCAAATTTTGATCCAAAAAGCCTTCACTTTCCTGCAAGTCCACCATATATGGTAATACGTACCATCTAAACAATCACATCTCCAACATTTTGGCTGAACATTAGGATACATGTGTGACAATTTCTTAGGATCTAAATGCCACCTATAAAACATTTTATAAAAATTTTCCCTCAAATTCTGTGACTAAGTAAATTTAACATTCTGGACCCATATTTTTTCCCATGTTTCCATCATAACTGGTTCTGCAAAGTTTTGTGCCCATTTTATCATACAGTCTTTAACCAGTTCATTTTCAGAATCTCTTTCCAACAATATATTATAAACCCTCTTAATATGCATTGGGCCTTTCTCTTTTATCTGTCTTACCAATTCCTCTTCATACATCATTAAACCGGTTTTTTGATCTTCCCTCCATCTCAATTGAAGTTGATTATACTGTAACCAAGTTAAATTAATGCCTTCTTCCAACAGAGTGTTAAGTGTTTTTAATGTCCCCCCCCCTTTACTATGTCAGCCCTGAATGAAATGCAACTTGAGAGGCTGACATTTAATTTCCATCTGCCCCCATCATCAAAAAGTATCTCTTTATATAAAATCCCCCTGAGTGACTTGATATTCCGTATAATGTGACCAAGATCCAACCACAAAGGTATTTTGTAATCCAATTTAAGATGGTGCTTCTTCCATACTCTCATCAAAGAATTTCTGAGTATGTGACTCTTGAACACTTTATCAACTTTATTTTCATAAAATAAATATGTGTGCCAACCAAATTCCAAATCCTGGCCTTCTATATTCAATATTTCAGTCCTTGTCATTCCAAACCAATCACTCACTTGTGTCAGGGCTGCTGCTTCATAATACAATCGTAGGTTTGGAAGTTTAAGGCCACCCCTTTCACGAACATCTTGCATAATTTTCAGTTTGACTCTTGGCTTTTTATCATTCCAAATAAACTTATTCACTCCCTTTTGCCATTCCATCAGATGTTTATCACTTTTGAGCACCGGACTCATTTGAAACAAGAATAAAAATCTAGGTAGAACATTCATCTTAACTGCTGCTATTCTTCCAAGTAAAGATAGCTGCAGCTTTTTCCAAGTTTCCATATCTTTTTGCACCTTTCGCCACAACACTTCATAGTTATTTTGAAAAAGTTTTATATTTGAAGCTGCAACTTGAACTCCTAGATATTTCTCCTTTGATACTATTTCAAATCCTGCCATCCTTTCAAGTTCCTTCTTTTGACCTTCTGACATGTTTTTAACTATTTTTTTTTCTTGGGGGTTTTTTTTTCTGATTCAGTCTAAATCCTGATACCATACCGTATTCTTCTATAATGTCTTTCATCTGGATTATTGATTCCATCGGCCGTGTTAGGGTAACAACCAGATCATCTGCAAATGCCCTTGTTCTGTAGTCCTCTCGCCTTATAGCTATTCCATTCAAAGTACTCGAATCCCGTATTGAATTCAACAAGACTTCTAACGTTAAAATAAACAATGGGGATAACGGACATCCTTGTTGTTCTGTCCCCGCCCCCAGGAATAAACCCAATTCAGACAGTCGAAGGTTAAAATAAGCTGGCAGGCAACCAAGTAGTCTGATAAGGAGCTTGGCAGCAATCCCAGCAGCTGCGTGCCAAAACCTTTATTAACGTAACAGAAAAATACACACCACAAAATGTCCAGAAATAAAAACTGAGATGCAGGAAGATCTGAAGCTGGGATGCAGGAATATTTGTTTTTGTTCATCACAAAAGTGCAGGCTGACTCACTCTCTTTTATAGGCTGTGGGGTGTGGTCCAGTGAGTCAGCTAATCACGAGCACGCCGTGCCTTCTGTTGGGCACGTTTCTCCCTGCGTCACTGGCAAGGATCCAGCCAGCACTTATCTCCCTCGTTGCTGTCCACCTGTGGCTGCGGGGATGTGCTTGGCTCTGGGCTTATCTCTTGCCCTTCGGTGTCCTCCAGGGGCATTGCCAGAGAGGAGGGTCCTGGAGAGGGAGGTCTTGACAATTCCTCCCTTTCACTCTCGGAGTCCTCTCCTGACGATGACACAGGCTCAGGCAACGGAGCCACAACACTTGTCTTGTTCCTTTTTGTATATTAAAATTTGTTGTTAAACTTCCATTAATGATAATTTGTGCTATTTGCTCTTGATAAATTGCTGAGACCGCCTGAACAAACTGGTCCCCAAAGTTCATTTTTGTTAAAGTCTTTAGTAGAAAGTTCCAATTGACTTGATCAAAGGCATCTTCCACATCCAAAAACACCACCACTGCAGAGATCTGTTTACTCTTCTCAAGATGTTCCAATAAGTCTATAATTTGCCTCACATTATCCTTCATATATCTGCCTTCTCTAAATCCAGCTTGATCATGATGAATCACCTCTTGCATAACTGGCATTAATCTGTTGGCTAATACTTTTGCAAAAAAATTTATAATCCGTATTCAGGAGAGATATTGGTCTAAAATTTTCCGGTTTTGTAGAAGCTTCCTCTTTTGGTATCAATGAAATAAAAGCTGTCTTCCATGAAGGGGGTATTTTTCCCCCTTTTTGTATGCTACAAAATAAATCTTTAAGATGTTCAATCATTTCTGCTTGTAAAGTTTTATAATACACCGCTGTTAAACCATCCGTCCCTGGAGCTTTAGCTGTTTTCAATTGTTTAATTGCGAAAATAATCTCCTCAACTGTTATTAATTGATTCATTCTTTCCTTTTGCTCTCTGGAAATTTTTGTGACTCTACTATCTTCTAAGTATTTATCTATAAGTTCATTCTTTATATGGTCTTTAGCATATACTTTAGTATAATAGTCTAAAAAAGCTTGTTTGGGCTTCCGGTTGGCATCTCTGCCGTTGTTGGACGGTCGTTTTAAGACCGCCAGCTTCGCTGTTGGTTGGAGCCGCCTCACAGCTGTTAGGTGGCTTGGAAAACCCGTGCTTTAGGACTAAAGACCGGGTAGAGCCGTCGAGACAGGGTAGAGCCCTTTGAGATGCCCCCAGGATTTTTTTTTTGTCCTGGGGAGGGCTCAGGGTGAAGACTCCCCTTCCAGCTCGCAGAGGCTCCGTGCAGCGAGGGACCTCTGTTTTAACAGAGCTAGACGGCGAGAGCAACGCCACCAAAACATCAGAAGTCTACAGCAAGTAAAAATTGGTGAAATCTGGACTTTTTAAAAAAGCAAGTATTTGTATTAATAACTTTCTACAAAAGGGACTTAAACGGGAGAAAGTGCTTGAAAGATTAAAATGGCGACTGGCTCAAACAGAAGAAGGGAAAGTGAAAAGTGAAAGTGAGAGTTAAGCCTGCCTCGAAGCACTTAAATGAAACATTTTAACAGTATTTTAATAGGATACAAAATCTGATTCAACTTCTTTTCCTATAAAACTGGGGAGAAAAGATGGAACAAGTGGAAAAGGAGGGAGATTCTCTTTTTTGGAGAGGCTAAGACTGTGTAGAGGCATGGCTTCAAAACAAACCAAGTCAGGGGGGGATTCCCCCACTCATCAGACAAAGGAAAAGCCAGCAAAGCCACAAACACAGACTCAGAGTCAAATTCAAGAAACTGGAAATGAGGATTTGAAAGCTTTTATACCTAAGACATTAGGAAATGTTGTTGAAACAATGGAAAAATTTCAAATTGAAATGAAGGAGCTGGTACAAGAAAAATATGACAAGCTGAATCAAAATATAATCAAAGTAGTTGCTGGTCTTTCAGATGTGGTGGTGGAGGTGGAGAAAAAAGTGGGTGAACTAAGCACAGTGTCTGAGACGGAGTTGTCTAAGAAAGAAATAACGTGCCTCTCACATTTTGATAATAAAGAAAAAAAACATTTATTTATTAGAACAACGTCCTTACGAACTCATATGCAGCCAGGAAATGACCTCTGCTCCAAATTCCCTCCCTTTCCTGGCTTGCTCCCTTATTCTATTGGCCATTCTCTAAATCATTCTACTGCAGTCATTTAACCCCCACTTTACTATGTCAGCCCTGAATGAAATGCAACTTGAGAGGCTGACACACAGAAGTTGAATCTAAGATGAGAGTAGCAGAAGAGAAATTTTTTAATGCTGATGTCAGAACCCAAAGGATTGAAAATGAAGTTACAATGATCCAATTCAGGGCTATGGAGTTTGCTATAAGATTGAGGGGACTAAGAGAAAACAATAGAGAAGATTTAAGAGCAGTTTGTGTAGAGGCATTAGCTGCGTTGTTAAAGATTGAACCCGATCAAATTTTTAGTAGGATTGATAAGGTCTACAGGGTGAATTCCCGTGTGGCAAGACAAAGGAATTTGCCTAGAGATGTTGTGGTTTATTTTACTGACAGAAGACTGAGGAATGATATTTTGCAGAAATCTTTCCTTACTAATATTCAAGTAGAAGGAAATCAGATTGGTGTTTTTAAAGAGTTACCACCCAAGATGTTGAAAGACAGAAAGGATTTTGGATTTTTGGTGAATGAATTGAAAAGAAACCAGATCCCATTTAGATGGGATGCCCCAGTTGGCATAATTTTGAGATATGAAGATGTGAGATACCGTTTAAATACCATTGAAAAAGCAGAACATTTTTACGACAACACCCTTAAAAGGGCTGCCACATCTCCACGCTCATCCACGTTGTTAGCTATAGAAGAAGCTGTTAAGGATAAAGAATTTGAAAGAGAGACTAAGGAACAGTGCAGGCAAATGGAATTAGAGGCAATACAAACTCAGAGAGCAATAGAGGAATCTCAAGGAGCAGTGGGTGGTTTTTTAGACGATCCTCTCATGGATTTTCCAGAGCCTAAAATAAAGCACCCCAGAAGCACAAGGGAGGTGGCAGTGGACCTTGAACTGTTGATGCAGGAACCGAAAGATAAACGTATAACTCGTGCAGCTGAGAAGCAAATGCTAGAGAAGCAGAAGCAGCAGAGGTCCACTGTACCACAAGAGGAGAAGGGGGCTAATGGGAAATCACAGAAATCAGAAGCCGTGGGAGGAGCTAGACCGAAGGCTACTGCTCTGCAACAGAATCTTCGCCAATTGCTCGACTCACTTCGCGAAACTTCAAATGGCAGTTAAATTTTTATCTTGGAATGTTAATGGTCTGAATTCTCCACAGAAAAGAAGGAAAGTATTTCATTATTTGAGACAATTTCATAATGATGTTGTCTGTTTGCAAGAAACTCATATTAGAACTCAGGATCAAAAATATTTGATAAACTCTACAATCTTCTCTTCTTCCTGATTGAAGTTAAATCTTCTTTCTTCACCTGTATCCAATTCCAATACTCTTCGAGTTATGGAAAATTATAACAATATATGTACAATTATATTATATTGTATACTTTATCTTTTTTTCCTTTGAAGGGGGAATTTTTGGGTTTTTAAATTAGGGGGAGTAGTTCGGATTAAAATATGTGGCATTATTTAATATGAATAAGTAAGTTATATAATCTTGGAGTGATCGACTATGGTATATGATTAGTAATGTTAGTAATGTTATTTTTATTCTTCTTTTTTTCTGTCTTTAAATTGGGTTAAATATTATAATGGCTATTTTTTCTGGTGTTTTTTTTATTACAATACTGTTAAGCTCAGACAAATATCTATGCTTATGGGTTTTTCTTTGTATTATTTTATTTTATTTTATTTTATTCTATTATATATATTTTTTTTTTCTTCTATTTTTTTTAATTCTTTTCTTTCTTTCTTTCTTTCCTCTTCCTCTTAACTTAGAACTGAAGATATAATAGTATTTGCTTTTCTTGTTGTTATAAATTCTTGTTGTTTTTCTTTCTTAAGAAATGTGTAGCGGAAGTCAGGGGTGGGTGGGAGAGGGACGGGGTGGGGTTGGGGGGAGGTTGGGGGGCATGAGAGGGTGGGGGAGGGGGTAGGGGCAAAAAAAGGGGGGAAAAATTTTTTATTGTAAAACTTTTTCAATAAAAAAAAAATATTTGATAAACTCTTAATTAGGATCACATTTTATATCTTCTAGTTCTGGAAAAAAGAATGGACTAGTGTTGTATATTTCCAAAAGACTACCAGCTAAAGTTATAGAATCAGACGATGATGGAAGATATATTGCAATTGAGATAAACCTACAGAATGACCCACTGCTTTTGATTGGAATTTATGCACCCAACCAGCAGCAGGAAAATTTTTACAAATTATTATATGCTAAAATATTGCAATGGAGTTACAAATCAATTTTGATTATGGGAGATTGGAATGGCATGATTGATACAAAAATGGATAAAAAGACTTTGGCTAAAACAGGGGTTAAATTGCCACAGACCTTCTTCGCGATGAAAGAGGATTTGGAACTGAAAGATGTTTGGAGAGTTCAGCATCCGAAGGAATTGGATTTTACATTTTTTTCAGATCAACATAGATCTTTCTCTAGTATCGAGTTTATGCTGGTCACATCTGATTTACTTACTAAAACAACAAAGACTAAAATATTTCCCAGGACTTTAACGGATCATAGCCCGATATGGATGGAAATAGTATTAGGGAAGAAGGAGAGAAGGTCCTGGAGATTGAATGAGAATTTGTTTAGATATGAAAAGAATATATTCGAACTTAAAAAAACATATGAAGGAATTTTTTCAAATGAATTTGAATAAGGGTACACCTATTGAAATTGTTTGGGACGCAAGCAAGGCATACATGAGAGGTGTACTGATTTATATGAACTCTAAACATAAGTCAATTCAACAAAAGAAAAGAACAGAATTGGAATTAGAAATAAAGAAAAAGGAACAATTACACATCAAGAATCCGTTAGACAATAAATTACAGGAAACCATAAAACTTTTGAAAGATCAATTTCAAATGCTTATAGCTGAACAAACGGCAACTAATTTACAATTTGCAAAACATAACACATTTTGTAACACTAATAAACCGGGCAGATGGTTGGCTTATACTTTGAGAAAACAGTGATGTTCTCGTATAATTGATACTATTGAATATGGAGGGAAATAAGTTTTTCAACAAAACTTAATAAAACAAGCTTTTCTAGATTATTGTTCTAAATTATATCACAAAGATAACATAAAGAATGAGCTTATAGATGAATATCTGGAGGGGACTAGAATTACAAAAATTTCTAGAGAACAAAAGGAGAGAATGAATCATGGAATAACGTCTGAAGAGATTGTATTTGCAATAAAACAATTGAAAACAGCAAAAGCTCCAGGGACGGATGGTTTAACAGCAGTGTATTACAAAACTTTACAAACAGAAATGATTGAACACCTTAAAGACTTATTTTGCAGTATACAACAAGGGGGAAAAATACCCCCTTCATGGAAGACGGCCTTTATTTCACTGATACCAAAAGAGGAAGGTTCTACAAAACCAGAAAATTTTAGACCAATATCTCTCTTGAATACGGATTACAACATTTTTGCAAAAGTATTAGCCAACAGATTGATGCCAGTTATCCAAGAGGTGATTCATCACGACCAAGCGGGATTTATAGAGGGCAGATACATGAAGGATAATGTAAGGCAACTCATAGACTTATTGGAATATCTTGAGAAAAGTAAACAGATCCCTGCAGTGCTGGTGTTTTTGGATGCGGAAAAGGCTTTTGATCGAGTTAATTGGGATTTTCTAATAAAGACTTTGTCCAAAATGAACTTTGGGGATCAGTTTGTTCAGGCGATATCAGCAATTTATCAAGAACAGACAGCACAAATTATTATCAATGGGAGTTTAACAACTAATTTCAATATACAAAAAGGAACAAGACAAGGTTGTCCGTTATCCCCACTGCTGTTTATTTTAACTTTAGAAGTCTTGTTGAATTCAATACGGGATTCAAATATTTTGAATGGAATAGTTATAAGGCAAAAGGATTACAGAACAAGGGCATTTGCAGACGATCTGGTGGTTACCCTAACACGACCTTTGGAATCAATCATCCAGATGAAACACATTATAGAAGAATATGGTTTGGTCTCAGGATTTAGACTAAACCAGAAAAAAACTAAGATGATTGTTAAAAATATGTTGGAACCACAAAAGAGTGAATTGGAAAGGTTGGTAGGCTTTGAAATAGTTTCAAAGGTGAAATATCTAGGATTCCAGGTTGCAGCTTCTAATATAAAACTTTTTCAAAATAATTATGAAGTGTTGTGGCGAAAGGTTCAAAAAGATCTGGAAACTTGGAAAAAACTGCAACTATCTTTACTTGGTAGAATAGCTGCAGTTAAGATGAACGTTCTACCTAGATTTCTGTTTTTGTTTCAAATGATTCCGGTGCTTAAAAGTGATAAAAATTTGGCTGAATGGCAATCAGGAGTGAATAAATTTATCTGGAATGAGAAAAAGCCAAGAGTAAAACTGAAAATTATTCAAGATGTTCGGGAAAGAGGTGGCCTTAAAGTTCCAAACCTACGGTTATATTATGAAGCAGCAGCATTAACACAAGCGATTGATTGGTTTGGAACAACAAGGACTGAAATTTTGAATATAGAAGGTCATGATTTGGAATTTGGTTGGCATGCATACTTATTTTATGAAAATAAAGTGGACAATGTATTTAGAAGTCATATACTGAGAAACTCTTCGATGAGAGTCTGGAAGAAGCACCAGTCTAAATTGGATTACAAATTACCTTTGTGGTTGGATCTTGGGCATACCATATGGAATATAAAGTCACTCGGGGGGATTTTATATAAAGAGATGCTTTTTAATGATGGGGGCAGCTGGAACTTGAAGTCTTTAAAAACTCTGTTGGAAGCAGGGATTAATTTGACTTGGTTACAGTATACGCAACTTCAATCAAGATGGAGAGAAGATCAAAAAATTGGTTTAATGTCGTATGAAGAAGATCTGGTGATACAGATAAAACGGAAAGGGCCGATGCATATTAAAAGGGTTTATAATATATTGTTAGAAAGAGACTCTGAAAGCGAATTGGTTAGAGATTGTATGATAAAGCGGGCACAAAACTTTACAGAACCAGTTATGTTGGAAACATGGGAAAAGATATGGGTCCAGAATGTTAAATTTACTCAGGCACAGAATTTGAGGGAAAACTTCTACAAAACGTTTTATAGATGGCATTTAGATCCTAAGAAACTGTCATGCATGTATCCTAATGTTCAACCTAAATGCTGGAGGTGTGACTGTTTAGATGCTACATATTTTCATATATGGTGGACTTGCAGAAAAGTGAAAGCTTTTTGGATTAAACTCTGGTGGGTTATGCAGAATGTTTTGAAAAAGAAGCTTCAATTTTCTCCGCAATTGTTTTTGTTGGGTATAGTTAAGGATTGTTCACCGAGTGAAACAAGATTGATTTTATACATGACTACTGCAGCTAGGTTACTGATGGGACAATATTGGAAAAAAGATAGTGTACCTACTATAGAAGAATGGACTTTGAAGATGGCTAGTTTTGCAGAAATGGCAAAGATTTCAGCATATTTAAAAGATAGGACCCAAGAAGCTTTTGTTCGGGAATGGAAGAAATGGATAGATTATGTGCAGAATAAATATCAAACCAAGAAGTATCAGTTAGTATTCAATTGAAGAACGAGGCAAAACAAGATGTGGATATTTGATAGAATAATTTTATTTTATACACATGTTGATACTGGAATATTATAATGTATATGTTATATAGGGATTAGTTAATGTTTGGGGATAAGTAATTGGGGGAAACAAGATGTGGAATTGTGATTGATACATTAGAACTGTTAAATTATTAATACAGCATATATTTGATAGAATAATTTTATTTTATATACATGATACATTAGAACTGTTAAATTATTAATATAGCATATATCTGATAGAATAATTTTATTTTATATACATGTTGATACTGGAATATTATAATGTATATGTTATATAGGGATTAGTTAATGTTTGGGGATAAGTAATTGGGGGAAAATTAGGGGTTTTTTGGATGTTATTATGTGATAAGGGGGATTCATTAACATAGATAATTAGTTTTACTATATTTACTATATTGATATTTAGAAAAATTTCAATGTCGAAAAATATTTGATATGTTATTTGGATTTCACCTTTATTTTTGTTTAATGTTGGTAGACGTATAAGAACAATATTTTTTGTAAGGGAAGCCAAGGGGGGGAAGGGAGAGGAGGGGGAGTTGGGGGGTGGGGGGGAAATGGGGGTGGGGGGAGAAATGATAAAATTTGTATTGTAAAACTTTTTCAATTAAAAAAAATAAAAAATAAAAAAGCTTGTTTGATTAAATTTTGTTGAAAAACTTCCTTCCCTCCATATTCAATGGTATCAATGACTCGAGAACTCTGCTGTTTCCTCAGTGTGTAGGCCAACCATCTGCCCGGTTTATTAGCATTACAAAATGTGTTATGTTTTGCAAATTGTAGATTAGTTGCAGCTTGTTCCGCTATAAGCATTTGAAATTGGTCTTTCAGAAGTTTTATGATTTCTTGTAATTTTTTATCCATCGGATTTTTTATAAGTAATTGTTCTTTTTTCTTTATTTCTGCTTCCATTTCTAATCTTTTCCTTTGTTGATTTAATTTGTGTTTAGAGTTCATATAAATCAGTACCCCTCGCATATACGCCTTACTCGCGTCCCAAACAATTTCAATAGGGGTACCCTTATTCAAATTCATTTCAAAAAATTCCTTCATATGTTTTTTAAGTTCAATTATATTCTTTTCATATCTAAAGAAGTTTTTGTTTACTCTCCACGATCTTCTTTCCTTCTTTCCCATTTCTATTTCTATCCATGATCAGTTAGAGTCCTCGGAAATATTTTTGTTTTCTTTGTTTTTAAAAGTAGGTCAGCTGTAACTAAAATAAAATCAATCCTGGAAAAAGATCTATGTCGATCTGAAAAAAAATGTAAAGTCCAATTCTTTTGGGTTCTGCACTCTCCATACATCTTTCAATTCCAGGTCTTCTTTCATATCAAAAAAAGTCTGTGGAATATAATAATTTATAAAAGTTTTCCTGTTGTTGGTTAGGAGCATAAATTCCAATCACCAGAAGTGGGCCATTCTGTGTGTATAATTCAATTGCTATATACCTTCCGCAATCATCTGCTTCTATAATTTTGGCTGATAATCTTTTATTTATATAAATCACAACACCATTCTTTTTCTCTGAATTTGAAGCTATAAATTGTACACCTAATTTAGAGTGCGTCAAATATTTTTGGTCCTGCATTCTGATATGGGTTTCTTGCAAACAGATAACATCATTGCTAAATTGTCTCAAATAGTGAAATATTTTCCTTCTTTTCTGTGGTGAGTTCAATCCATTCACATTCCAAGATAGGAATTTAATTGTCATTTGTAGTCTCGCAAAGCGTTGAAAACATTTGCTGAAGTTTCTGTTCCAGAGTGGTAGTCTTTGGCCTGGCTCCTCCCATGCCTTCAGTTTTCTGTGGTTTACCATTGGCACCATTCTTATCTTGTGGTGGGATAGACCTCTGCTGCTGTTGCTTGTCTAAAATTTGCTTGTGGGCTGCTTGAGTTATACGCTTGTCTTTAGGTTCCTGCAACAGTAGTTCAAGGTCCAATGCCACCTCTCTGTTGTGGCCCCGTCCTCTGAGCCTATCCCTTTGGAGGAAGGCAGCTCTGAGCAGGAGGAAGAGGAGCCAGCCAGATCTCCCAGCCCTCCCCCTCTGGCACCGGCTCAGGTGCCAGCTGAAAGAGAGCCAAGTAGTGGGGAAACAGGTGCCTCAGATGAGAGTGAGGGAGAGACGTCATTCCTGGACGCACGCCAAAGAAGGCGAGAGAAAAGGGTACTGCAGCTGAGACGTATGAGGAAATGCTGAGTCATTGGATTGGAGTCATGGGATCAATGACTCACTGGACCACACCCAGAAGCATATGTATATAAGACAGTACGGTGGGTTACGAAGTTCGTGACGAACAAAGCTAAACAAACGGAGCAACCTCGTAGTCTTGGAAGCTAGATGAACGGCAAAGCTACGTAGGAGATTTGCTTGTTTGTGTAAACCAATAAAGTCCTTGGCAGACGGTGTGCATATCGCTGCCAAGGTTGAGATAAGAACTGCGGAGTGTGCCAAGTGATTATTAACCCTCGGCTGGCTGTGTTTTTGTGGGTCTCTGAAGGGGGGGGACAGATCACTCTCTTGTACTTCTGGGTAGCCCTTTTCTGGCCTCTGAAAACTCCAACAATGGTTCCTTCGAAGAGCCGCCTATTGCTCCTTGACTTTCCTCCATTACTCGCTGAGTTTCCATTGCCTCCATCTCCATCTGCTTCCGCTGTTCCTCAGTCTCTTGTTCAAATTCCTTCTCTTTATCACCCTCCTCTATAGCTAGCACTGAAGATGAACGTGGAGGTGCTGCACCAGTTTTAAAGACACTGAAATAAAAATGTTCCGGTTTTTCAACAGTGTTTAGTCGATATCTCTCACATTGGTATCTCAGTATTATTCCAACTGGGGCATCCCACCTAAATGGGATCTGATGTTTCTTCAATTCAGTCACCAGGAATCCAAAATCCTTTCTATCTCTTAGCATCTTAGGCGGCAGTTCTTTATAGATACCAATCTCATTTCCATCCACTTGGATAGTAGAAAGAAAAGACCTCTGCAGGATATCATTTCTCATTCTTCTGTCAGTAAAGTAAATCACCACGTCTCTAGGCAGGTTTCTTTGCCTTGCCACCCGAGAATTCACTCTATAGACCTTGTCAATCTTGCTCAGAACATCTTCAGGGTTAACCTTTAACATCACAGCGAGTGCATCAGCACAAACCACTCTCAAATCTTCTCTATTATTTTCCTTTATTCCTCTCAATCTTAAAGCAAACTCCATAAATCTAAATTGCATCATAGTCACTTCATTTTCAATTCTTTGAGTCTTGATGTCCACATTGAAAATTTTATTGTCAGCTGCCCTCATTTTAGATTCAAATTCTGAACTAAGTTCACCCACTTTTTTATCAATCTCAACAACCGCTTCTGAAAGACCAGTAACTACTGTCAATATATCTCGCCTCATCTTGTCATATTTTTCTTGAACCACCTCCTTAATTTCCTGTTGAGATTTTTCCATAGCTGCAGTTTGGTTCCCTAGAGCCACAGCTATAAATTCTTTCAAATCTTTAAATCCAGTCTCCTGTTCTTGGCTCTGAGTCTGAATCTCTGACTGCTCTTTTGTTTGGTGGGTAGGGGAACCCCCCCTGCTGCTTTGGGAGCTGACTTAGTCTGTTTTAAAGCCATGATTCTACACAGTCTTATTCTTTCTAGGAAAGAGGTCTTCCCCCCTTTCCCACCACAGAATCCTTTTAAAGACTTCCCCAGCTTTATAAAGGAGAGAAAATAGATGAAAAACACTCTAAGAAGACTTTTCTCTTTTCTTCTAGCAAACGCTGTTACTTTAAGTACTTTAAAGTGTGTTTAAAGTTAAACACACAGGCATTTCTACTTTCACTTTCAGCTTTTTTCCTCCGCTGAAGCCAGATGCCATTTTAATTTACTTTCACAACTTTCACTCCTTCTCCCTTCTTGAGATTATTGACAGGGCTAGCACAAATACTTGCATTTTTAAAGTCCCAGTTTCACCCTGCTTCGTTTGAAGACTTCTGTTGTTTTTTCAATGCTGGTGTTAAACACGTCGTCTGGCTCTGCTTATGCAGAGTTGCCCCCGGAGTCCGGAGCCTCGGCGAGCTGGATAGGGAGCCTAACCCTGCTTCCTCCCCAGAAGCAAAAAAGACAATCTGGGGGCTTCGCAGGGGGCTCTACCTCGTCTTGCCGGCTCTACTCACGCTTCTGTAAAAAAAACGGAGTGTTTCAAGCCGCCTCTCAGCTGTAGAGGCGGCTCTTACGGGCAGCGGGGCTGGCGGTCTTAAAGAGACCATCTAGCGATGACGGCAGCGCCAACTGGAAGCCCTCCCCTCAAGAACTTCTAGTGTCAATGTTTGTGTATCTGGTGGGGCTAACAAAGACTGCATTTTTGATGTTTGGGCTGGAGAAGTCCCTGCACTTTTAGTAACAACAGTTTTTATTTGCTTCGCAGCCATTTCCAAATTACACTTTTCCAGCAACCACACAACAAAGCCAATAGATCTTCTTAATCTCACTCTTTAGTAGATATTATAGCTTATTGGTAAATCAGTATTGTATTCTTTAGTTTCCAATCCTTAATTTCTCCCAGCAAAGTCTTTTAAACAGTTCTAACATCATTAACAAGTGTTAACAAGCACTTTCTCTTTTGACTTTCGTTTTCACGCCCTTAAACAAACCAGCACCATTGTCAAGATTTCGGTTTCATCCTCTAAAATAAAGTTAATTTCCAACTTTCAATTAATTTCTTTCAACTTTCTCCCATCTCAGACTCTGAAGGAAATAATAGTTTATTAGAGTTAAAGTTTAGTACTTGCAATTGTGATTTCTCCTGTCTTTGCTCTGCCTGCTTTTAATTCCAATCATTGTAAAATCATTTAGTTTGCAGGGGTGGTCACGGCGCCTTGTTCTGTTTGCAACAGAAATATCCCGGATCCGGAGCTTCTCTGTCAGATGCTTGGGGAGCTCTCACCCTCCGCACCCCAGGATTGTTCCTGGGGGCCTTGGGGAGCTCTGCCCACACCTGTCTGCTCACTTTCCCCCCTTCTCCCAAGGGGAAAGCTTCCAAGTCACTAGACAGCTGATTTTCGCTGTTCTAATGGCTTTACGAAATTGCGGGGGTTAGTGCTCCCAAAGAAACTGCCGCCGACACCAGCGGTGCCACCCAAAGTCACTAGTTAGTTCATTGTTATCAGTGACTCCCACTGATTCTAAACTCATTTTAAGACTGGGATTGGTGACTACTGAAATTTAAGTATTCAACATTGGTCTCAGAATTCTTTGAACTATCAAATCTCTGATTTGAACTATCAAATCTTTGATCTGAACTTTGATTTGAACTATGGCAAGAAAAATCGTAAAATGGGGCAAAACTCACTTAACCATTATAATTTCTAGATATTTTAAGTGTAGAGAATTCAAGTGTTGAGAATGACCCATTATTTTGTCTCTTTTTTTGTACTATTTGATTTCTTTTCATTTTATTCAAATAACAACAGAAAACCCAATACAGTCCAGTAAGAATTGGCTTTCCAGTCCTTCCTTGATGCACTTTTTCACATTGGTTATCTAGTTTAAATGCCAAAGAACAACCAATGATATATTTTTCAGACCTTTGGAGGATCACACTGTCAATTGTTCACACTGCTCAAGCAAAACTAACAGGTGTGAATTAAGTTTTAGCTAAAAAAATGGAGCTTTAATTCCAGAAGTCCATTCTTTAAACTTGGACTTCTGGAATTAAAAGGCTCTGGATTAAATGGTACTCCAGACAAAAGATGGAGAAGAGTATCTTGCTTTTAGACATGATAATAGCTGTCTAGAAAGGTGAGTTATGAGCTATTTTTATGTCATCAGAAATTTAATTTATTACCTGTTAAAAATGCAAAGACAAGGAGTACAAGGAGCAAATAAAAGACCTTCATGTTGGGGTTGGTTCTGGACCAAATCTTACTTGTGGGACAGAAACCAGCTCTCAGCCCTCCTTGTGACTTCTTGAAAAGCATCGCCCCCCAGACGGTCCACCGCCTTGGGAGGCAGGGGAGGGCTGCAGATTGATCCCAAGGGTGTCTGGGTTAAAAGCCTGGTAGACCAGTACCTCTGCTAAACCCTAAAGAATTGTCACATGACCATCAAGCCACGCCCATAAAATAAGCCACACCCACAGAACCAGTAGTAAAAAAATTTAGAACCCACCCCTGTTGCTGAGTCCTGACTCCTTAGTTAGGCAAACACCATGCTCATTAAGTGAACCTTGTGGTCATTAAGTGAACACTGTTGTTGTTATTATTATTATTATTATTATTAATCATATTTCTATGCCAGCCAGTCTCCGAGGATTCTGGGCGGCTTACAACAGAGACAGTATACTAAATAGCATATTGCCCCCAACAATCTGGGTCCTTATTTTACCCACCTCAGAAGGATGGAAGGCTGAGTCAACCTCGAGCCGGTGAGATTTGATCTGCTGATCTGCTGAACTAGCAGTCAGCTGAAGTAGCTGCAGTACAGCACTCTAACCACTGCGCCACCTCGGCTCTTGTTAAACAAGTCCATTTTCCCCAATAGGAATTTTAAATAGAAACCAGAAGGAATTGTTGGAAACTGGGAACAGACAATTGCTATGTTAGAACTGAAGCATAAAAATAGTTTTAATCCTAAAACGCCCAGAGTTACCCTGAGGTAAGATGGGTGGCCTATAAATTTTATAAACAAACAAAGAAACAAACTAACTAACAAAATTTTACAAACATCATCCAAGTCTGACCATGGTTTACAAAGAATTCTACTATGTGCAAACCTTGAAAGGTTTGCTGGAGAGGTTTGACAGGATGAGCATTGAAAGCCTGGGGCAAGCACGCCGGGTTAAATGAGCCAGAGTGATCCTGAGCCAACCAACTCTGATGTTCCCTCCCCGATGGGATCAAGGCTGTGCTGCAACAGCCCAAGCAGCTAGTCCTCCACCAGTCCCCTCGGCACAGTCAAGCCCGGGGCCCCAGTGAAGCGCGCCAAGGAATCGTAGAGGGGCAAGACCACCTGGTCACCCGTATCACCAGCAGGGGTGGCAGGTGCCTCCCAGTTGGGCCTACTACCCCGAGCACGGCTGGGTCCAAGCACAGTGAGCCCCTGTTGGGGTGCCACCGCAGCCCCCTGCACTCGCCCCTCTACCTCTCCACCCAGCTGCTCCACTGCCGATTAAGGTCACCTTCGATGGGGACCCAGATAAGCTCGCGTTCTTCCTGAACCAGATGTGGGCTCACATCGAAGACCATGGCCTTGACTACCCTACCAACCAAGCCATGGTCTGAGCGGTAACTGCAAACCTAGAAGGAGAAGCAGCTGAGTGGGTGACCACTCAGGTTTCAGGTAAACTCCCCAACAAAAATATTTCTGGTTTTAAATCAATGTGCTGTTTTATCATCTTTTCCAGCCACGTATGTATTTTTGTCCAGTATCTTTTTGCTTCTATGCATGTCTACCACATATGATAAGACCCAGGTATCTGGTGGCATTTCCACATTTAGCTGATTTATCTTTAAACATCTTTGCCAACCTCGCCAGCGCAAAGTGCCATCTATAAAACATCTTGTACAAATTTTATTTATATATGAGGGATCTCATGAAGATCGATGGTTCGTTGAGGGCGCTTCCAAGAAAAGTCAGCACGCAAGGATGCAATCAAATTAAGTCTTTATTTAGAAGTAGTAAAATGAGTTCCCTGGCATGGAGGCATCCATGCCTGGATTGAGCCCATGGTTCAGTCCTGTAGGAAGTTACAAGAGAACAAGAGCAGCCCCTGTGCAGGGGTTCTTATAGGGGTCCCTGGCCCCACCCTTACCAATGTGTGAGGGGGGCGGAGGGCCATTAACTCTCCCCAATGGGGCTGCAGGGGCCGAAGCCCCTTGACCCACCAGTGGGATCAAAAGTCCCTCTTTGCTCCCATCTGGTGGCCCTTTAAGAAACTGCCATAGCTGGCACAAAACACCTAACAATTCCCCTACTTGCCAGCCAATGACAGGTGACAGTGAAGATGTGTGAGAGGGCGAGCAGGTGTCATAGACATACAGATGCATAGTTTACAGGACCAAACACAAATGCTTACACAGAAGGTTGTGTTGGTCAATGGGTACAGGTTTTGTGAACAGGTCAACTAACTGGTCGGTTGTGTTACAATGTTTGCTGTTTACAAACCCCATTTTGGAAAGCTGCCTGACATTCTTGTAGCGGATGTCTATGTGGCGGGACCTAAAGCCCACTGTGTATGCCCCCGAGATTCCAATTGCGGCCGTGTTATCTTCCTGAATTTGGATGGGCACCCCTGTGTGTTGTAGGAGTAATACAAAGTGTAGTAATCACTTTGTATGGGGCTAGGCGTTGGCTTAGACTCCGCCATTTTGCACTTGTCCAACAACTCTTCAATTTTTTCTTTCTGTGATAATGCAAATCCCTTTTTAGTGGCCAAGATATGCACACCCAGATACCTGTCAACCCGCCCCAAGGATTTCAGGGTAAACTTTTCCCCCAGGGCCTTGGCAAATTCATCACATCTTTCCTTGCCAGGCCCTACGTATAGGAGGTCGTCCACGTAAACCAACACCCGTTCTGTATCACCTTTGGTGTCACGTGTAAAAATGCACTCATCTGCATGAGATGCCCTGAAGCCAATTCACTCTAAACCCTTTTTGAGGCAGTCGTACCATAGTTTTCCTGACTGCTTGAGGCCATATAATCCCTTTTGGAGCAACTATGTGTTTCCCCACTCCTGCTGGTAACCAGGAGGGGCCCTCACGTAGATCTGCTGGTCCAAGTTGGCGTGGAGGTAGGCTGTCTGGATGTTGAATTGGTAGACTTCCTTCCCCAGAGCGGCTGCAGTTACGAGGGTGGCCTTGACACTTTCTCCCCGGACAGTCGGAGAATAGGTCTCTATATAGTCCTCCATGTAACGTTGGGCAAACTCCTGTGCTACCAAGCGGGCCTTGTACACGTAGCAGCCATTGGCAAGTGGTTTGGCCTTGAAAACCCACCTTGTGTCAATGACCTTCTTCTCTTTTGGTGGTTGCCCGAGGGTGAAGACCTTGAGCTTTCTCAGGCTCTCCATCTCCTGTTCCATCGCGAGCTGCCACTTCTCCAGTTCTTCGATGGGCAGCTCCTGGATGTCAGAGAAAGTCTTTGGGGTGACCATGACACTGTTGACAGATGTGATGTGCCCAATGTCAATTCTCTTAGGTGGGACCCCTTGTTGGACCGCTTTGACCTTCTGACCTCCTGCCACTCACCACCCTTTTCTTCTGCAGATTCCTCACCAACTGGCTGTTCACGACCAGGATGTGGAGGCCCTCGGTCCCAGGCGTTGGGCTTTGTGGGCCTCTGAAGCGTCGCTGGAGGTAAAGAGTCGGGTGAAGATGGCATGTCTTTCCCCTCAGGACTGGACGGTTCATCCTCCCCATCTGGACCAGGTAGGCTGACCTCTTCGTCCTGTTCCTCATGCTTATCGGTGGCAGGGTCTGTGGTTGTCTCAGGCAGTGTCTTGGTTGGTGCGGCTTTGCTGGGCCGTTTGATGTATGGGCCCAGATCATTTGAGTGAATCTGGGTGTCAACCTCGCTAGCTTTGGCTCGCTTGCTTCGGCTGTCATAGAAAAGGAGGGAGGGGGGTTTAGGCTACGGGGCTTTGAATGAAACTAAGAAACGAAACCAATTCCTAAGCTGTTATCAGGCCAACGGACACTGCATTCCTGGATGCTGACACGGCCAGACATCTGCTCCCACCTGACCTCTGGGAGACCTTTGGATTGGATGATTTATGGTGGACAGTGGGAGGGGATGCTTTCTATATGTAACTTTCGCGCTTTTTGCCTCAGAATCCTGCTTTCCATGGTTGCGTTCATTTCATATCTAATAAAAGTACCATACTTTAATCTATGATGAAGTCTGGGTTTTCCTTTCCTGGATACTGAAGGAAGCATACCCGACACTGGGTCCAATTGGAGTCCTCTTCGAAGGAGGCAGATTAGGAAGTCACAGTCCTGCCCCCTTCCCTCAGGAACCAGTAGGCCTTGGAGCCAGGGGCATAGCCCAAGAACCTCAGTCTCTGGGAGATGGATCTCCCCTTCTTCCGCAGCTGCTTGGGGATGTGCACCCAAGCGTAGGAGCCAAATATGCGCAAGTGTCCCAAACTTGGCTTCCTACCGTGGACCAGAAAGTACGGAGTCTGGTTCACAACGCTGCTCCAGGTGCGGTTCAGGGTGTAATTGGCGTAGTGTACCGCTTCCACCCAGTATGATTCTGCAACCCCAGCATCTGCAATCAGACTACGCACCATAGTCTGTTTCATTCTTCAACCATGCCATTCTGTGCAGGAGTAAAAGGTGCTGTTGAGTATTGAATGGCAGATTTGAACGGACCAATCAGGGACAAGAGCGGGAAATTCATAGGACTGTCAGTGGCTGAAGCCACGGACAGCTCCTCGCTATAAAAGGAGCTGCCATGGCTAGGATTGCCATTGCAATTTACGGAGCTAATAAAAGTGTTAGACTTTACTGCATGTCCTGTCCTTTCTTGTGCCCATGACTTAACACTGGTGACGAAGGTGGGATACTAGGACAGAGAATGAAGCACTAAACCTCCACAGCAATCATCAGCCACCTCGATCAACGGCCACGAGAATCAGTCAGATTCGGTCAGATCATCGGCTACCACTATGCCTTCCATCAGCCCACCTGCACCATTCAACCAGTCTGGAGAAGACTGGGAATCTTATATGGAAAGATTCCACTTGTAGATGGAAGGAAATGACCTCTTAAGCCTGTCGGAACAGAGGAAGAGAGCAATATTCTTCACACACTGTGGAGCCGCGGTGTTCAAAATGGCAAAAATGCTCGCAGCCCCTACAGAATTGAGAATGATGTCCTGGACGGATCTTCAGAGCATCCTCAAGGTGCACTACGCTCCCCAAGCCTCGTCCCTGGTAAGGAGACATGAGTTTTACCAGAGGGACCAGAGGGAAGGTGAATCGATCATTGAATTCATCACAACATTGAGGGAGATAGCTGCAGCCTGCGATTTCCTAAACTTAGAAGAGGCTATGAGGGACCGGCTAGTGTTGGGACTAAAAGACCTTACATTGCAAAGCAGGCTACTAGCCAAGCCTCAGATAACCTTCAAGGAGGCGCTGGAAGAAGCCACAGCATCGGAGACATCCCAGAAAACCATGGCAGCCATGAAAAAAGTGAACAAGGGGCCACAAGGAAAAGAGGAATCTGGGGTCCACTATGAGGATGTGCAAACAGAATCAGAGGAAGGAGGATGAGGTCCACCATTTACAAATGGACCGGAGAGGCAAGCCGCAAGGAAAATGAAGGCTAGAATTCCGGTGTGCAGGCTGCGAGGGAAATAACCCCAGGGCAGAGTGCAGGTTCCATGATGCCATATGCCAACGGTGCGACCAAAAAGGGCATATAGCGAGAGCCTGCAGAGTGTCTCAACCAGCAGCCAGAAGAAGCCACCCCAACCGCCCGCCAAGCTCACCGCCACCCAACCGATCATTCAAGCCAAGCGGAAAAAAGCAACCATTTGGAAGAAGTTGCAGAAGCGAGGACTCCGGATCGGAGCAAGGTGAGACCCACCAAACGTTAATAGTGGGTCATGCGAGCACAGGAAAGTCCAACAAGATGGCGGCGACCGTACTTATAGAGGGGAGACCCTGCAAAATGGAGGTTGATTCAGGGTCCTGCCTATCCATGGTTTCCTGGACAATGATTCAGCAGCTGGTTCCAGGCATCAAACCCAGCACACTCAAGCAACAAAGGCTGACCCTCATAGACTACCAAGGGAACCGAATCCCAGTAGTTGGCACAGGAAGATTCAACGTTGCCTACAAAACCTTCAAGGCAAAGTTACCCCTCACCATCGTGGACCTGGACAGACCTAGTCTATTGGGTCTGGAGTGGCTCGAGCCATTAGGACTGGTGGTAACAGGCATCGACCACATCAACGACTGCAGCTGGGAAGAAGAACTGATGACAGAATTCACGGAAGTATTCAACGGCGAATTAGGCAAGTACATGGGGACCCCAATATCCTTCAATCTAGGCCCCCAAGTTGCCCCTGTCCGGATTAAACCCAGGAGAGTCCCATCTGGGAGTAGGGCGGTATATAAATTTAATTAAATAAATAAATAAAATAAAATAATTTGCTCTAAGGCCCAAAATAGATGAGCAACTAGACAAGCTAGACAAGCTAGTTGCTCAGGGAGTATTAGAGCCTACTGACCATGCGAAGTGGGAGACACCCATCGTCACCACAGTTAAGACAGATGGGTCAGTGTCCATCTGTGGTGACTACAAAAGTACAGTCAAAATCAGAAGCTGTTGGGGAGGGGGGGCAAGACCGAAGATAAAGGTGAAAGAAGATCTTCAGGATATGCTCTATAGGCTTCAGTCGGGCAAAAATGCCAGTTAAATTTTTGTCTTGGAATGTCAACGGTTTGAATTCACCACAAAAGAGAAAGAAAATATATCATTATTTGAAACAATTTAATAATGACATTATATGCTTACAAGAGACACATATTAGATCAACAGACCAGAAATACTTAATTAACTCAAAATTAGGGACTCACTTTGTGGCATCATCTCCGGAAAAAAGGAATGGAATAGTTGTATACATAAAAAAGAACTTGACGGCAAATTTAATAGAGGCAGATGACCAAGGAAGATATATAGCAATTGAATTAAAGACTCAAAATGGAATAATGCTTTTGATTGGCATTTATGCACCGAACCAGCAACAAGAAAATTTTTATAAACTTCTATATACCAAAATATCTCAATGGGATTACAAATCAATTATTTTAATGGGAGATTGGAATGGGGTAATTGATATTTTTAAGGATAAGAAGACCACGTCTAAAGTTGCTTCGCGTGCCAAATTACCTAAACCCTTTTTTGAAATTATGGATGATCTAGAATTGAGGGATGTTTGGAGGAAACGGAATCCAGATGAAAAAGATTTTACCTTTTTTTCCGATAGACATCAATCTTTTTCTAGGATTGATTTTATATTGTTAACAAGTGATTTTCTTTCTAGGGTGAAGAAAGTCAAGATATTTCCAAGGACCTTAGCTGATCATAGTCCAGTTTGGTTGGAATTAGAACAGGAGAAAAAAGAAAGGAGGTCTTGGAGGTTAAATGAAAATTTATTTAGATATGAAGAAAATGTGAATGAACTTAAAAAACATATGAAGGAGTTTTTTGTTAATAATATGTACAAAGGTACTTCTATGGAAATGGTTTGGGATTCAAGTAAGGCTTATATGAGGGGAGTGTTGATATATATGAATAACAAATATAGACAAAAACAGATAAAGAAACGGAAAGATATTGAGGAAGAAATAAAGAAGAAGGAACAATTGTTAATCGGTAATCCAGGAGATAAGAGAGTAAAAGAAGCAATAAGTATATTAAGACAGCAATTTAATATGTTAATGGCTGATCAAGTTGCAACTACTTTGCAATATGCTAAACATAATACATTTTGCAATGCTAACAAGCCAGGTAGATGGTTAGCTTATGAGTTAAGGAAAAAGCAAAGATTACGTACTATTAGTAAGATGGAATATAAAGGTAAAGAATTTTATCAACAAAATTTGATTAAAGAAGTTTTTTTAGAATATTATACGAAATTATATGCAGGAGATTTGATACAATGTAAAGATATTGACAGATATCTTAGAGAGGTTGATATTCAGGAATTAACTCTGGAGCAAAGGGAAGGCTTGAATCAGCCAATAAATTCTGAAGAGATTATGTTAGCAATTAAGCAGTTAAAAGTAGGCAAAGCACCGGGAACGGATGGACTAACAGCTACTTATTATAAGAATTTGCAGTTGGAAATGGTAGAACCGCTTAGGATGCTCTTTAACAAGATTCAATCTGGGGGAGTAACTCCACCCTCATGGAGGACAGCTTTTATATCATTGATTCCTAAAGAAGATCAAAATTGTGTTAAACCTGAAAGTTTTAGACCAATCTCACTTTTAAATACTGATTATAAGATTTTTGCTAAAGTATTGGCAAATAGATTAATGCCAATCATGCAACAAATAATTCATAATGATCAATCAGGGTTTATAAAAGGGAGATATATGAAATATAATTTGAGACAAATAATAAACCTTGTGGAATATTTGGAGAAAAATAATCAGATTTCTGCAGTTTTTTTCTTTTTGGATGCAGAGAAAGCTTTTGACAGACTGAATTGGCAATTTTTGTTTAAAGTAATAGATAAAATGCAATTTGGGGAGCAATTCATGAGCTCAATTAAAGCAATATATAGAGAACAAACTGCACAAATAATTATTAATGGGAGTTTAATGGATTGTTTTAAAATAGAGAAGGGAACACGGCAGGGTTGTCCATTATCTCCCTTATTGCTTGTCTTATCCCTGGAAATTTTGTTTAAAAAGATACGTGAATCTAAAGAACTTAAAGGAATAGTGATTCGACAGCAAGACTATAGATTGAGAGCGTTTGCGGATGATTTAGTGGTTACATTAACGCAACCTATAGATACAGTCTCATATATGTTGGAGATGATAGAACAATATGGTAAAGTTTCTGGATTTAAAATAAATCAATATAAGACTAAGATAATGACTAAAAATATGTCTTTTGATCAAAGGGAAGAATTACAACAAATATCAGGATTTGAAATAGTTAAAAAAGTTAAATATTTGGGTGTGATTGTTGCTGGATCAAATACAAAGCTATTTAAAAATAATTACGAAGTTTTATGGCGAAAAGTGCAGAAAGAAATGGAGAATTGGAAAAAGTTACAATTATCTTTGTTAGGCAGATTAGCAGCAATTAAAATGAATGTATTACCTAAATTTTTATTTTTGTTTCAAATGATACCGGTGTTGAAGAAGGATGAGCAACTGAGGGAATGGCAGAAAGGTCTTAATACTTTTATATGGTCAGGTAAAAAACCTAGAGTTAAACTAAAAATTATACAGGATGTTTGGGAGAGAGGTGGTTTGAAAATGCCAAATTTAAGGTTATACTATGAAGCATCTGTGTTAGTTCAGATTAGTGATTGGTTCAATTTAACCGAGGAAAGAATCTTAAATGTAGAAGGATATGATTTACTGTATGGATGGCATGCTTATTTATTGTATGAAAAGAAAGTGGATAAAACTTTTAAAAACCATATGCTTAGAAATGCTTTGTTGCGAGTTTGGAAGAAATATCAATATAAATTGGATTATAAAATACCTATTTGGGCAAATCCTAGACATGCAATAGAAAATATAAGTGTAGAACAAAAGATGGAGGTGATTACATATAAAGAACTTTTGTTTAATGAAAGGGGTAAATTACAACTTAAATCGTTAGAGCTCTTGAAGAAGGAAGGGATAATTTATACTTGGTTCCAATATGGTCAACTTCAAGCAAGGTGGAGGGAGCATCAAAAAATTGGTCTTATGGAAAACGAAGAAAATCTGGTAAAGCAAATTAGGGACCAGGGTATTAAGCATATTAAAAGATTATATAATGTATTATTAGAGATAGAATCTGAAACAGAGTTGGTTAAAGATTCTATGATCAAATGGGCTAGAAATTTTCAAGAACCAATAATGATGGAAACATGGGAAAAGATTTGGGTTAGAAATGTTAAATTTACTCAAGCACAAAATTTGAGAGAAAATTTTTATAAGATGTTTTATAGATGGCATCTAGACCCAAAAAAGTTGTCATGTATGTATTCCAATGTACAAGCTAAATGTTGGCGGTGTGATTGTGAAGATGCAACATATTTTCATATTTGGTGGACTTGTAAGAAGATCAAGGCATTTTGGATAAAGATTTGGTGGGTAATGCAAAATATTTTGAAAAAAAGGTTGAAATTTACAGCACAATTGTTTTTATTGGGTATTATAAATGATTGTACCTTATTGGAGGTGAAGTTGATTTTAAATTTAATAACAGCAGCCAGACTGTTGGTTGCACAATATTGGAAGAAAGACTCTTTGCCCACTGTAGAAGAATGGATTATAAAAGTAATGAATTTAGCTGAGATGGCTAAAATCTCGGCATATTTGAAAGATCATACGCAAGAAAAATTCATTTTGGAGTGGAGGAAATGGATTGACTACATTCGGAATAAATATCATATAAGAAGACATCAAGTTGCGTATGAATGAAGAAGAATTATAGAAATGTATTTTTTATTATATTGGAGTTAAGATTTTAGAAGGTGTTTGTAAACCAGAAATTTGATAGATTAATGCTGATGATTAGTGTACTTTTTTACTTTTTTTTTAAAAAACCCTGTATTTTACTCTGGGAAGTCGGGGGGGTTGAAGGGGTGGAGGGGTGGGGGGGTATATATTTTTTAAATATTTGTAAAAAAAGTACAGTCAATAAGGCTCTACAACAGAGCGCTTACCCAGTGCCAGTGGTGCAACATCTGCTCCACTTGTTGGGCTGCGGGAAGATATTCGCAAAACTAGATCTGGCACAGGCATATCAGCAGCTTCCTGTAGATGGTGCCACAGCCGAAGCCCAAACAATTGTAACACACAGGGGTGCCTTCAAGTGCAAGTGATTACAATTTGGAGTCAGTGTAGCCCCAGGATTGTTCCAAAGCCTGATGGAGTGATTGTTACAAGGGATTGAAGGAGTTGTCCCATATTTCGATGACGTACTCATCTCGGCAAGGAATTTAGACCAGCTAAAGCAACGC
The DNA here is from genome assembly GCA_038048745.1 of Coluber constrictor foxii. Taxonomy (NCBI): domain Eukaryota; kingdom Metazoa; phylum Chordata; class Lepidosauria; order Squamata; family Colubridae; genus Coluber; species Coluber constrictor. The sequence continues at coordinate 41,434,534 of CM075966.1, read as the reverse complement.
CTAAGAGAAGTGCTATCTAGATTCTGAAAGGTGGAGCTTAAAGTGAAAAAGAACAAATGCAACTTGGCAGAAAAGCAAGTAGAATTCCTGGGGTACTTAATCGATGAGTCAGGAATACGACCCACTCCTGGAAAACTGAGGCACCCACACCAAAAAACAAAACGGAGCTGCAAGCTTTCTTAGGATTACTGAACTTTTATAATATCTTCCTACCACAGAAAGCTACAACTGCTGAACCGTTCCACCGGCTACTGGATAAGACAACAGAATGGAAGTGGGGGAAGAAGGAAGGAACGGCATTCGAAGAAATAAAAAAATTACTAACATCGGACAGAGTATTAGTCCAGAACAGCGGAACGCTACCGATCCATTTGACTTGCGACGCATCGCTTTTCAGCATCGGAGCTGTACTGAGCCATTGCATGCCAAACGGAAGAGAGGCCCCCATAGGATTTTACTCCAGAACGTTGTCTAAGCCAGAGAGGAACTACAACTAACTAGATAAAGAGGCATTGGCTGTGGTAGTCGGAATAAAAAGATTCCATGAATATTTGTACAGCCAGAGATTCGAACTCATCACCAACCATAAACCATTACTGGGCATCATCGCCAGAGACAAACCCACACTCCCCATTCTATCGCCAAGAATGCTTCGCTGGGTAAAGTTCTTAACAGCTTACGACTACCAGCTGAAATACAAGCCTGGCAAAACAATAGACCACACTGACGCCCTCAGCAGATGCCCACTTCCAGAAATAGAAGAAGATCCAGCTCCAGTATCAACCACACTGCTCATTGAGACTATGGAAAGTGCTCGAATCTCTGCTGCACACATCGCGAGAGCCACCATGAAAGACAAAACCCTGGTGTGTGTTTTGAATTGGGTCTGGAAGGGCTGGCCGGAAGCGAACGTGGACACGGAATTTCAACCATTTAAATCCAGACAAACCGAACTGTCGGGACTCAAGGGGTGCATTTTGTGGGGGGACAGAGTCATAATTCCCAGGGTGCTGAGACAGGACATTCTAAACTTATTACATGAGGGGCACCCGGGAATACTGAAGATGAAGGCTTTGGCAAGAAGCTATGTATCGTGGCCCGGAATGGATAAGGAGATAGAGGCCTGGGTAACAACATGCACACCTTGCCAAAAATCACAACCGGCACCACACACTGCGCCCACTCATGATTGGGAGAACCCGGGGACACCTTGGCAGGGGATACACATAGACTTTGCGGGGCCATGCCAGGGCAACATGTTCCTAATCGTAGTGGACACATTTTCAAAATGGTTAGAAGTACTCCTAATGCCCTCAACAACCACGGAAGCCGTTATCCGAGTATTGAGAAGACTGTTTGCAACGCACGGGTTGCTGGACTTGCTGGTATCAGATAATGGGCCCCAATTTACCGCTAACGCATTTGAGATGTTCCTGGCCAACCAGGGAATCAGACACGCATTATCAGCGCTGGGAAAGCCGTCCACTAATGGGCTTGCCGAACGAATGGTGAGAACGACCAAAGAAACGTTGGCACAGCTAGGGCCCAGGGACATGCAAGCCAAAATAGACAAGCTGCTCACGATCCAGCACATCACGACGAGCGCATCCACACACTGAAGCCCAGCGGAATTGTTGATGTGAAGAAAGCTGTGATCCCCTTTAGACAGGCTGCACCCACAATACAGCACTGAGAAACCCATGGACTCCACGAGCAAAATCCGAAAATTCCAAGCGGGGGACAAGGTTTTCACTAAAACTTTCAGTGGCAACCCCCTCTGGATATTGGGAGAAATAACCCAAATCACAGGACCACTGTCATACAGACTGCAGACAGAGGACGGCCGACAGTGGAAACACCACATTGATCAGATCAGAGGCAGAGTGACAAGGAACTTGGCCCATCAGACAGAGGCATTGAAAGAGATCAGAACCTACCACAAGCACCAAACTCCATGAGGAAAGACTCAACCCCGAGTAGAGGCAGCAGACACTTACCTGAAGTCCAGGAGAAGGAACCGAACATCAGCTACAATCCACCTTGTCATCCGGGGGAGGAAGGAAGTAACACCCAAGAAAGTAATTCCACACCGGTGAATGAGTTCAAGAGAGTTCCAGAGGCAGAGCCAGCAGAGCCACAAAACTCGACCCTTCACTCCAAGAACGACTGAACTGCGCAGGTCAAGTTGCCAATCGAAACGACCCTCCTACCTGCATGACTACGTTGCCTAGTGACTTCAGGATTGGTTATGCTAACTAGAGGGGAGGGGTGTTGAGTATTGAATGGCAGATCTGAATGGACTAATCAGGGACAAGAGCAGGAAATTCATAGGACCATCAGTGGCTGAAGCCGCAGACAGCTCCTTGCTATAAAAGGAGCTGCCACGGCTAGGATTGCCATTGCGATTTACGGAGCTAATAAAAGTGTAAGACTTTACTGCGTGCCCTGTCCTTCCTTGCACCAACAACTTAACAGGTGCTGTTCAAAAATGGTGGATGCCCTTATGCCTTACCCAGTCCTGGAATTTTCGGGACATGAACTCAGCCCCATGGTTGCTCTGCAGCTGTGCGATCTTGGTCTTGTACTGAGTTTCCACATAATTGTACAGTGATTTTATGGCATCAAAGGCTTCAGACTTTTCCGTGAGGGTATATACATGGCCATACCTTGAGAAGTCGTCAACGGCAGTGAGGAAATACTGCCTCTTCCCTAGGGACAGTGTAAATGGCCCAACTAAATCAACATGTATTAATTGATATGGGTATTGGGTTTTACGCTGTGACACCTTAGGTATTGGGGCTGCCTTCCTCTTTGCCCTCTTACAAATGGTGCAGTCCAGAAACACCTCACAATTCTGGAGGTGAATCCCCTCAGCAAATTCCCCCATCTTTTTGACCATGGGGAAGCTCACATGGTCTAACCTCCGATGTAAGAGGTGGGCACATTTGGTATGAAGTGGCTTCCCCACTGACACCCGCTTGGTTCTGATTGCCTTGGGCGGTGCTGGCACCTTAGGCCCTTTCTTGGGCTTATCTGCCTTAGGTGCCTGCTGAGGCTTGGGTTTCTTGCCCACATTGGCCTTGGAAGGCTGTGAGGCGCCTCTCTCTCTCTGCACGCAGGCCCCTTCTGGGGTGGCACCCTGTGGGCTGTCTCCTGTAGCTGGGTACTCGGGGGAGAAATATGGCAAACCATTTATAATGGTAACACTCCCAATGACCCTTTTGTCTCGAGTGACATGACCTCCCCCTTTGCGAAACAATACCTCCACTCTGCTATCATCACATAACTTGGTTATACTTAACAGGTTATTGGCAATACAGGGAGCATGCAATACACCTTCAATATTGCCCAGCCCTGGTACAGAGACAGTGCCCTCCCCAACAACCAAAGCATTGTTACCATTAGCAACCTTGACGGAGGAGTTAATTCTCCTTAACCTCTTAAAGCCTTGTTTCATGTTAGCAATGTGAGATGAAGCCCCAGAGTCCAGTAACCAGAGGCCAGTAGGGCCATCAGCCTTTGTGGCAGGGGTGAGGTAAGTAGTACACACAAAATTGCCCTTGGCACCACCTTTGCCACTGCCAGGCCCCCTTCTCTGCCCCTGCCCCTTCCTTGATTGGAACCACGCTTAGGTCCTTGCTGGTAATGGGGGCAGTCCTTCTTCAGGTGCTCCTCAGAGCCACAGATGAAACACTTGGTAGAGCATTAACCTGCTCTGAACTCTGGTGCCTCCTGTTGATGTGCTGAGTTGTGGCCCTGGTGTATTCTCCTGCATCTCTATGCCTTCTGTCTTCCTCATTGAGCCTCCCTGTGAGGTAGGACAGAGTCACGGCTTCCTTTCTGGTTCCCTCTAGTGAGACAATAAAATTGCCCCAACTTTTGTCCAGGGATGCCAGAATAACAGCTGTCATGTTGGCTTCAGTCACGGGGTAGTCCCTGAGCACCAGTTCTGCCCTGAGTGCCTTCAACTTTCCCAGGTGTTCAGCCATGCTAGCCCCAAACTTCAGCTTGGTATTATAGAACTCCGATGTAAGCCTTGTGGTGGAGCCCAAGCTATCACTATTAAATAGGCTATATAACAACCCCCAAATCTCACCAGCTATGAGCCCATCTGGAATGCTGGGATACAACTTAGCATCCAGTGAGCTCAGTAGAGTGGTATAGGCTTTCCTGTGGTACCACTCTTCTTGAGGCCCCCAAGGGAAAGGTGGGGGGTCTAAAACCATATCTAGGGTCCCTTCTTTTAAGAGGCATACCTGTATCTCTTTGTTCCATATGTTGAAGTTCTCACCCCCCCCCCGATGTCATTTTTCAAAATTATTCAGTAGTACTGACACAGCTGGGGTAGAAAATGCTGATCCCACTTGCTGTCCATGGTATCTTTGCCTGGATTCCATTGAACTAAATGGGAGGGGGATCCCTCTGCTGGTGAGTGTAGGTATTTTTATCTGATTATTTTTCTCCTTTTTAAGATGGAGCCAACTGAGCATGCTCAGAACTCATTCCAGCCCAGGAGTCGACGGGAGCGGACCTCTCTCTCTGTGCTTCAGGGCTAGGCCTGGGCCCAAGTCTGTGAAGCCCTGAAGACTCCTCTGGAAGCCCTCCCGGTACTGGAAAGCTTACTGGGGGGCGAAGGCTGCAGGATGGGGCCGGAAAATCCCGAAGATGCCGAGGATCGCCTGGAGGGGCCCACCGCAGGTCCTGAAGACTCCAGAGGAGGCAGCCATCATCGGAAGTGGGAGGCTTGGCTGGAGGCTCCCTGAAGATGTCAAGGTGAGTCCTCCATTGCCTCAGTGGGGGTGTTGGGAAGGCTGGAGCCCCCAGGGGTTCTTCTGGGACCCTCTGAAGGCATGGGTCCTGGCTGGGGGGCTCTGGACTGGACGCCCCCCCCCTCACTGGTCTCCTGGGGGTAGTGAGGGAGGCTGGCTGCCCCTGAGGTTGAGGTCACGGTCATCATGGCCTCCAGGGCCGCAACCAGGACTTGAATCGTGGCTCTGATGCCCGCTGCAGCAGGTGCGGCTGGGCAGACTTCAAGGCTTGCCGGTGGGGGCGGGGTGCTGAGCAGGTTGCATGCTTCTTCGGCTGGCTTCCATCGGTTGCTGGGCCTCATGGCCTAGCTGAGGCCTACCAAGCCTTGCTGGAGTAGGTAGCCTGGGGGCTGCCATGTTGCTTCCGGTTGGTCCTGGAAGCTGCAGGTCGCGATTTGATGGGAATTTTCCCGCCAAAAGCTCCGGGGCCCCAGGGGCCCCCAGGGTGGCCGGCGCCATGTTGCGGAGCCTCCTGGGCGCTGGGGAAGGACTTACCCAGTGTCCAGAGTCTCCCTGAGCTGGTTTCTCAGGTGGCTTGGCTCCTGGCGTCCTTTGGGCTGCTAGGAGTGTACGTAGCAGCTCTCTACATTCCTCGCCAGTGAGCTGGACTATGCTGGGGATGGCCTGGTCCCTGGCCACATCCTCGGTGTCCTGGCAGTCCTGGATGGACTGCTGGCCTCCCACGCTTTCCTCTGTGGCCTGCAGCTGCAGGGAAATGTACGAAGGGGTCCCTTGCATTTCACTGAGTCCTCTGGGGCATAGCGATCATGTGTACCCTCCTCTGGATTGAAGCTCGCATCAGGGACTGGATGCAAGGTTGCCATCCTTGATTGAAGACTTCTGGTCACAATCGGGGATCTCCTACCATCCATCTCTTATTATTTATTTATTTATTTTATTCAATTTGTATACCGCCCTTCTCCTAGTGGACTCAGCCAGAACTAAAACACATATCAATACAAAATTTAAAATTTTAAAAGAATTACATAACTTTGGCCAAAAATTTAAAAATCTTGGGGGTTCTTGCTGGAACCTCCAAGCGTGCATCTTGCTTCTGCTGGCTTGGAAGCGTTTGTCAGAGCGGCAATCAACCCCGTTACCTTGCGCGGGGTAATTGCCCTCAATTTGAGTTGGATCGTGACTTTCTCCTTCTGTATACTCTTGAAAAATAAAACCGGAATACATCTTCTAATTAAACTCATATTTATTGTAAAGAAAACAAAACATCTCACTATCTAAAGTAATTACATTTTGGCAAAGATCCCAGCCTGGGACCTTCCCTGGCTGGAGAACAAAGGAAAGTTTTTAGAAGAAGAGAAAAGGATGCGGACATGCGCAGTGGATCAGAGATAAGGACTTGGCAAGCTACGGTAAGTCTGACAGTCCAGAAATAAAAAGCTCTGCTGGTAAATACAAAAACGCAGTGACACCCCTTCTTTTGCCAGTTGAGCGAACATCAGGTACATCATCAGATAAGGCACATCTTCTTACGCAGATACTCGCGTTGAGCTGCTGGAAGCGGTTTGTTGAGCATGTCTGCAATCTGATCATGTGTAGATACATACTGCAATTTTACAAAACCTTGTTTCACTAATTGTTTGATATTTCTATAACGGATGTCAATGTGTCTGGACCTAGAACCTGTGAAATGTGATTCAGAAATATAAACCACCGATTCATTGTCTTCCATCACTGTGATCGGTCGGATCGGACGTGTCCAGATATCTGTGACCAAAGCATCAAACCACATTAGAGAATTACATGCATCTGAAACACAAGCATATTCAGCTTCAGTAGATGAACAAGAAACAAAATTCTGTTTACCCACTTGCCAGTAAACAGGACATCCATTTAAGAACATCATATAACCTGAAGTACTTTTACATGATTTCTTATCACTTGCCCAATCAGAATCTGCATAACAACTTAATTCTGCATAATCAGTGTGTGTTGGTTCTAACAATAACTTCACGTGTTTAGTGTGCTTTAGGTATTTCAATAATTTCTTAATACAGGACCAATGAAACTGTTTTGCCTTACCTACGTGTCGAGATAATAGATTAACACTGAATGCCATGTCTGGTCTAGTCCAACTACTAATATACAACAGTGACCCAATAACTGAACGATAAAGTGTTTGGTCCTCGAACTCAGGACTTGGTTCATGTGTCAAGTTGTGAAAATCTGTTTGCATGGGTGTCTTTTTTCTGTTAGCATCCTTCATGTTGCAATGATGCAAAACTTGTTCAATTTTATCTTCTTGTGAAAGACTAAACCCCTTCAATCTGAACACCTAAATAAGTGCTAATGTGACCTAAGGATTTCAATGTGAAGTATCTCTGCAAAGCTTTGGCAAAAATCTCACTCATCTGCTTATTTGGACCAATATAAACAATATCATGAACCTTGTTGAAGAAGAACTATCTCATATGCATTGTTAGATCTTTTTGTGAACACGCACTCATCAGTTTCGGACTTAATAAAGCCCATTGAATTTAGTTTGTCAGTAAGACATAAGTACCACATTAAACCAGACTGTTTCAGACCATAAAGACTTTTGTTTAGAAACCAGGTATCCCCTTCTTGCTGTCGGAATCCTGGAGGACCTCTCACGTAGATTTCCTCATCTAGGTCAGCATGTAGGTAAGCAGTGTCAACATCAAACTGGAAAACTTCTAAACCAAGGATAGTTGCAGTGGCTAAAGCAATTTTTACACTTTCAGTTCGAACTGTCGGTGAGTAGGTATTTGTGTAGTCCTCAGGATAACGTTGAGCGAAACCCTGAGCTACGAGTCTGGCCTTCTACAATGACTCACCATTTGGCTCCTTTTTGATTCTGTAGACCCATTGAGTGCCAATGACCTTTTTGTTTGCTGGAGGTTTTGCAGGCGTAAACACCTTAAGTTTCTTTAGACTGTCCATTTCAGCCTGCATTGCATCATACCACTTCTCTTGCTCCAAATCAGGAAGATGTTTGATTTGTGTGAAGTTATCGGGAGGAAGTGTAACATTGCAAATCAAAGGCAAGGGTGCTTTTGTCAGTTGCCACAAATATCGCTGTGGAGGGACTCCCTTTGTGGCCCTCTTGGAACGCCTCAGAACAGTCATCCATTCTTCTTCCGTTTCGCCCTCGTCTTCATCATCGTCGCTAGCGTAAGCATCCGCGGCTTGCGAAGACGGAACATCATGTTGGGAAGAACTGGTGGATGGAACATTTGCCTGTGAATCTTGGTCATCAGACTGCATGGCATCAGCAACATCATCTTTAGGAAAATAAACTCCAGGATCATTGGAATGAATCCTGGACCAGTCAGCATCTTCCTCAAAATTAGTGGATTGGGAAGTCACTATTACATAATTAGAGTCAATAAATTTACTCCATTTTGAATTGTCATCAAAACCCATAAATCTCAGTCTGTTTGCTACTGGACCTCCTTTCCTTCTTTGAGCTAAGGGACTGTTCACCATGGCGTACGTACCAAAAATATGGAGGTTCTTGAGATCGGGCTTGTAGCCATACATCATGAAGAAAGGAGTTTGATTTATTGCACTACTCCAAGTACGGTTGATGATGTAATTTGCATATTTAAGAGCTTCACCCCAGTATGGGTTACTGAGGTTGGCGTCTTCTAAAAGACAACGCATCATGGTTTACAGGACCCCCTGTCTTCTTTCTACGACTCCATTATGAGCGGGAGTGTAAGGAGCCAAAGTCTGATGAAGAATTCCATTCTTACGCATCCAGTCCTGGAAACGCTGAGACATGAACTCAGCACCACGATCACTCTGGATTCTGGTGATGCTTACTCCATGTTGGGTAGAGACAAGGGCTGCAAAGTCTTTAAAGATCTGAAAGGTCTCAGATTTTTCTCTCATTGGATATACATATCCATATCTAGAGTAATTATCAACAATTGTTAAAAAATATTTTCTACCACCAATTGTTGGCGGAAATGGACCAACTATGTCAGTGTGTACCAAATCAAAAATGCGTGTTGACAGGTGTGTAGCGCCTTTTGGAAGGGCTGCTGCTTTGGATTTGGCCTTCTTGCAGACAGCACAATCCAGAAACACCTTACACCCCTTTAGATCCAAACCTTTTGCGAACTCCGGCATTTTCCTAAGAACCCGGAAGCTGGCATGCCCCAATCTTCTATGCCACTTATGGATGCACCTGGAATGCAAAGGTTTACCAGTTAGTGAATTTTCAACATTAACAGTTTTATGAGGAACCTCAGGCTTGCTCTGAGCAACCTGTTTCCCAATTTTCTTTTTGTTGGCTTTAGGAGCCTTTGGAGTAGCAACAGGATCTCTCACTGGGATGTCTCTCTCTGGGCCTGTGCTCTCCTCTTTTGGAGTTTGTATACTTGCCTGTGCTTGTGGTTTAGACTTTGGTTTTAAGTAATAAACACCACCAATTAACATGGTTTCAGCAACAATATCTCCATCTTTAACTATGTAACTTGCTTTCTCAAGGTGGTGAACCTGGAACTTTAAAACTCTAGACAAGTGAGCCTGACTAAGCACACTACTAGTTGCTGTTGGTATGTAATAAACATCAGGGATGAGTGCATTGAGCTCTTCAACATAAACAGTTCCTTTTCCTTTGACCTGACAAGGATGATTTGAAAAAGAATAAAGTTCATATAGTTCAGGTTCAGGCTCGTGCATCTCTGTGAAAAGTTCTTTTCTGTAAGTAACGTGCAAAGCTGCACCACTGTCCAAAGTCCACAAAAGCTGTCTGTCGTACTCTGGATGAGGTTGTGGATTATTGGTTAAAGCCAATGTGGCGAGTGGAGCTTGCGAATCATGCCTTGGACCACGACGACCTTGTCTACCGCCTCTGCCTCTGTCTCTGGAGTCTGTTCCTCTGGGCTGGTACGTGACGGGAGCTGGAACTTGTTGGGGACAATCCCGAGTGGCATGTCCCACTTGGTTACAGATGTTGCATCTTGGCACCCTTGGAGAATAGGTCCTTCCTCGGAAGGGACGCCTAGCTGGAGCTCTTGATGTAGGTGGTCCTCTGAGCCTGTGTAGCGTAGGGGGCTAATGCCTCCTACTAAAGGCAGCAATTAACACCAGCTGTCTGTAATTTCTCTGAGTTCAATCCTAGCCAGGCTCAAGGTCGACTCAGCCTTCCATCCTTTCTAAGGTGGGTAAATTGAGGACCCAGTTTGTGGGGGCAATAAGCTGACTTTGTATAAATATACAAAAGTATGAAGGCTATTGCTTAACGCATTGTAAGCCGCCCTGAGTCTCCGGAGAAGGGCGGCATATAAATCAAATTAAAAATAAATAAATTAAATTAAATTAAAAAAAAAGTGGTGTGGCTAACATCAGTGCCTCTTCTTCAATTAAAAGTCTGCATACATTGTCCACTGTGCATTGCGCAATAGGCACTTGGTTAATCTTTGTAATGGCATCTTTCCATTCATAATTCAAAGAGTTAAGGATAATGCTGATCATTTGAAAATCTTCAATAGGATAGCCCGTTTCTCTTAATTCTTTTCTCAGTCCTTTCAGTTTGGTCAAATGTCCTCCAATTTGTTCACCAGGTTTCAATTTCAAACCATGGAATTCAGACATTAACAAACATGAAGACTCAATTGAGACAGGCCTGTAGCAATTTTCCAATTGGACCCAAATTTGTTGGGCTGTTGCATCAGGCGGAAAAGTAACCTGCAGTTCAGTATCCATGGACATCAATAATGTTGTGCAGGCTTTAGTCTCTAAGTCTCTTATTTCAGGCGTCCATGGTTGGGCAGGAGGGTTAAACACCATACGATGGGTGCCTTCTCTACATAGCAAAAGTCCAACCTCACTGACCCAGGCCTTGTAATTCTGCCCTGACATCTTTAAGTTTGACTCACCAGCCAGTGAAGCAACAGAGTATGCCTGTTGAGGAATATGCATTTGAGGTGCTGGCTGTGGGGGTAAAGGCACTTGTTGTGCTGGAGGTGGACCAGGAGCTGGCCCTGGTTGTACAGCTGGAGGCACGTGTGCATGAGCTTGTAGCTGTGGCATTTCAGCTGCAATATTAAAATGACTTGCTGGAGATGCAGTCATTTGCCTTTGCTGCATTAAGTGTTGTTGTGCTCCATCTAAAAAGACACCAGCACCACCAGGGGGTGCTGAAAATTGAGCCTGTGGAAACACTTGTGGCATTGCAGTCTGAATACTGAGTGAGTTAAGGACATCTCTGACAAAGTCTGTTGCAATGCCTGCAATCGCTCTCTCAAATTGTGATGCATTTCAGCTTTCTCTAGTAAATTACTTTCGCCAGCAGATGGTGCTGCAACTTTAGTTCTGGGCAGCTCAGATAATCTTTCTGCCTGCATGGCATTGTATGTAATTTGAGAATAGAAATGATCATGTGGTAAATGTGACGTGTGCACAGCTCTCTGTTCTGATTTGCCTGACACAATATCCACCAGGGGGTGTGTCTTTGGCTCTGAGGGAGAAGAAGGCAAAATGGCGTTTTCAGGGATTTCAAAGGCACTAGACTCTCTCTTATCTGGCTCAAGCCTAGATAAAGCCATTTTTGCCTGGGATAGCTCACGTTCAAAAATTTCTATCTGGTCACAATAGTTTCTTATAGCTTGCTCTTTAGGAGTGACCCTGAAGGTTTGAGAGGGATAATAAATTGTTTCTCTCTCTGCGTGGGAGGAAAAAGGCTTTGCCGTTTGTGGAAATTTTGGCTTTGCCCCAAGCGTTTCAAATTCAGAAGGTTCTAGGAATACAGTTTGAGAGCATGTATAATTAGAAGGGGGCATTACTGACCTCAGTCATAGTACTTCACCTTCAAAAGCAGCTTTCATGTTATCTTCCTCTTGAAGCTTTCTGTCTGTTTCTTCTGCTTCTAGCCGAGTGGCTGATGCCAGGGGCTGAAATCTTGAGGGTCTTTCTATCTCCTGCTCTTCATCCGAAGAGGATAAAGCTCTGGGCTTCATTTTGCCCTTTTCCTTCATTTTGCCCTTTTTCTTCTTTCTCAGAATTTTTGCAAAAAATAATTAGCGTACCTCAGTAGCTAAAAACTAATTGCCTATGCGCTTATCATCAAAAGTAACAAGCAAGGAAAAAGCCGTAAATCAACCATCCTCTGCTACCATTGTCAGAGCGGCAATCAGCCCCGTTACCTTGCGTGGGGTAATTGCCCTCAATTTGAGTTGGATCGTGACTTTCTCCTTCTGTATACTCTTGAAAAATAAAACCGGAATACATCTTCTAATTAAACTCATATTTATTGTAAAGAAAATAAAACATCTCACTATCTAAAATAATTACATTTTGGAAAAGATCCCAGCCTGGGACCTTCCCTGGCTGGAGAACAAAGGAAAGTTTTTAGAAGAAGAGAAAAGAATGCGGACATGCGCAGTGGATCAGAGATAAGGACTTGACAAGCTACGATAAGTCTGACAGTCCAGAAATAAAAAGCTCTGCTGGTAAATACAAAAATGCAGTGACAGCGTTGCCTCAAACCATCCTCTGCTACCACTTTGTGAGGGATCTCACAAAGATCGATGGTTTGTTGAGTGCACTTTCAAGAAAAGTCCCCACGCAAGGATGCAATCAAATTAAGTCATTATTTAGAAGTAGTAAAATGAGTTCCCTGGCATGGAGGCATCCATGCCTGGATTGAGCCCATGGTTCAGTCCTGTAGGAAGTTAGAACAAGAGCCAAAGAGCAGCCCCTGTGCAGGGGTTCTTATAGGGGTCCCTGGCCCCACCCTTACCAATGTGTGAGGGTGCCTGAAGGCCATTAACTCTCCCCAATGGGGCTGCAGGGGCCGGAGCCCCTTGACCCACCAGTGGGATCCAAAGTCCCTCTTTGCTCCCATCTGGTGGCCCTTTAAGAAACTGCCATGACTGGCACAAAACACCTAACATTATATGCAGTTGAAATTGTTAATTTATAGTTCCTGTCCCATAATTTTTGCCATTTATCTAGTTCTATTGTGTAGCCAAAGTTTTTTGCCCATGCTATCATTGCCTCCTTCACTTGTTCATCTCCCAATTTGATGCCCAGTAAGTAGCTATAGGTTTTCTTTATCAATCTTTCTTCTGTCCCTGTTAATATCTTATCTAATTCTGTCAATTCCTTATAGAAACCATATAATTTAACATCTTTCTCATATCTAGAATGTATCTGTAGTTGTGAATACCATGCCATATCAATCCCTTGATCACTCAGTTCTTGTTTAGTTTTGAGCTCCCCCTTTTCATTCAAAATATCTTTATATCTAATAATATTTCCCATGTTAATAATGTTTGGGTGAACCAGTGCTTCCATCGTTTAAAGCCAAACTGGTATCCTCAAGTAGTGTTGCTCTCTGATTTTCTCCCATACTAACAGCAGTGCATTCATTATGTAGTGTCTTTGGAAGTAACCATGTCAGGGGTAGGTTCCAATTTTTTTTACTACCAGTTCTGTGGGTGTGACTTATTTTGTGGGTGTGGCTGCCTGGTCATGTGACTCGGTGGGCATGGCTTCTGGTCATGTGACTGGGTGGGTGTAGCTCACTGATCATATGACTGGGTGGTCACATGACTGGGTGGTCACATGACCAGTCAGGCACCAGATGAAAGGAACACTTAAGTACAGCCATTAAGATAAGGGGAATCAGGCTAAAAATAACTCTCCTGGAACTCCCCATTTCCTCTTTCATGGCAGAATTTACCCCTAGGATAGGAAAGACAAAAGACCTGGGACCAAGATTAACCCAGGTAAACAGGAAAACGACATCCAGGGCAATCAGAAACACATCAAAACCCATCAAGATGCAGGAGCTCACAAAGCTGCACAAAGCTGAACATATGAAAGCAGCTGAGTCTCATAAAACATGGTTGCTGCAAGAAGCAATCACCTCACAAAAATTACACAACCTCAAAAACCAGTTATTACACTTACACACAAAATCTCATGAAGCCGTACATATGAAAGCAGCTATTGAATTTGAATCACATAAAACACAACCACGTTCCATGTGACTCAATAGCTTGCTTTTATATGTGCAGCTTTGTGAGATTTTGTGTTTCTGTGGTGAATGTGAATCACCACACAAACACACAGTAACTCACAAAGTTTGGACAAATCTGAACATATAAAAGCAGCTAAAATTTCCTAAATTTTATGTGACTCTATTTCCTCAAAAAAGAAAAAAAAACATTTCCTAAAAACAATAACATTTCCAAAAAAATACATTTCCTAAAAACAATAACATTTCACTTTCAACAACATTTCAACAAAAACAGCCACTTACCTAATTGAAGGTACAAGGCAGGCAGGCAGGCAGGCAGGCAGGCAGGCAGGCAGATTCAGTTGCTTGCCAATGAAATGGATGCCTTCCACTTCAAGCACTGAGTGGCTGGTCTGCCTGTCAGCCACTTAGATTCGGCTCCTGAAGGCTGGAGGCTGGAGGCTGTATAAGGCAGGCAGGTAAGGCAGGTTGGAGGCTGGAGGGATGGTGGAAACGTTAGGCCACCTGGAATGGAGCTGAGGCAGTCGCGAAGCCTACTGGAGCCTACTACAAACAAGCTCCAGCTGGCTAATAGATGCCGGGGATTTGGCCTGCAGGCCAGCAGGGCTCCAAGCGAGCTCCGGATGGCTAATAGAGGCCAGGGATTCTGTTGTGGTCCACCAGCAGCCTGCATGGATTGTTGCTGATCCCGACAATGAGGAGGCTGGTGTGGTGCTGCACCAGCAGCCTGTGCAGCCAGCGCTTGAGTCGGACAGCGAGGAGGATGAAGAAGATGTGGTGCCTGTTAAGGATATTGTTGTTGTGTAACAACTAGCAGAGTAAAGTGCACAAAGAAACGTTGCTGAGAGCAATGAGATAAAGATACGTGCAAACTGGTGTTATCAAAAGTTTTCTTTATAGTGGAAAATAAACAATCTCGTAGTCTTCTAAACAGTCCAAGTCTTTACCGGTTAAATCCAAAAAGCTTCTTACCAAACAAACAGTAGTTGGTTCACTCTGGTTCACAAACCCCGGATGGTAGCAGATGCACCCCACACGCACTCGATGATAGCACAATGGCAGCTTATCATCAACTGAATACATTACAGTACCTTTCTTAAATACGTTGCTAAATTACACCTAATTATAGCATGACTCAGCATTACAGCATGATGCAGCATTAAAACTTAAAGTCACAGAACACATATATTGACTGGACAATCTGTTAGGCCCAAATCATATCCTAACAGTGCCAGAGGCAGGGATTCAGTCAGGGCCTTCAGAACCTCCAGAGGCTCCTTTAAGTGAAGAGGATGAAGCGGAGGAGCCTCTTCTCATTGCACGGGCACGCAGAGCTGCCAAAAGGCAGGAGTGGTTCCTCGGGAGGAGGTCTCCTTGAGAGTAAGGCTTGGGGCTAATTGGCCATGCCCTTAGCCTATTTAAGAAAGAATACATCTTGTAACAAGCTGCAGGAAACAACTTTAGTTCGCTAATCATCGCGTTGGGATTTCTTTGCAACCTTGCTTCTGGGCTTTTTGCCAACTCCAGTAAGACTCTGACTATCTTATCTGTGGAATTCTGGCAGGCTGTTAAGAATGCTTATTAACAGCCGGCATTTGCTAAAACTGTGTTATTTGAGTAAACTAAGTTTTGTTCAGAGTTTGTGTGTGCTGTGTTCTTTGGGATCCGTATCTGGGGCAGAACAGATTCAGCCTGCCAGACAGCAGGGCTCCAAGCAAGCTCCAGATGGCTAATAGAGGCCAGGGATTCGACCTGCAGGCCAGCAGGGCTCCAAGCAAGCTCCGGCTGGCTATGGGAAGCCGGGGATCAGGCCAGCTAGTGCTTACCTTTAGGCGGGAGGAGGCAGCTCCATTTGCAGAATGCACAGGCACAAGCAAATCCCTCCGGGGAGGTCACCACTGAGTCACGAGGTGAGTAGTGGGCCACATGGTGAAGAGGTGTATATATAGGGCTCGGATGGGCGGGGCGAGCTTCAAGTGGGCGAGTGAGCATCAAGCGTGCACCATGTGAGCGTCGGGTGGGCGGGACAAGCAAGCGGCAACCAGGCAACCGGTTCGGCTGTGTGGCTAGCCAGCCATCACTAACAGTTTGATGACCAAGGCCAAATTATCGCTACCGGTTCTCCTGAACCAGTGTGAACCGGGAGCAACCCACCACTGAACCATGTATCTTACTTTTCCCATACCACAAGAAAGCATGCCAACCCAATTGCAAATCATGTCCTTCCAAAGTCAATAGTCTTGTATGCCTCAATACAATCCATTCTTTCATCCATGTTAATACCACTGCTTGATAGTACAACTCCCAGTTTGGTAGTCCAAAGCCTCCTCTATTTCTTGAGTCCTGCAGTATTTTTAAACTAATGCTTGCTTTTTTCCCTTGCCAGATATATTTTAGTATTATTTTATTAAGTTCCTCAAAATATTTTTTTTCAATTTTATCGGAATTGTTTGAAATAAGTATAATAATCACGGCAGTATATTCATTTTAATTGTAGCTATTCTTCCTACCAGTGATAGTTGCAAAGTTTTCCATTTTTCCAGATCTATTTTAATTTGTTGCATCAATTTGTGATAATTATCTTCCTTAATCGTTACACATCTTGCTGTCAGCTGAATCCCTAAATATTTTACTTTCTTAATAATCTGAATATCTATTTTCTTCATTAACTCTTTTTTCTGTTTATCTGTAAGGTTTTTCACTAAAATCTTAGTTTTCTCTATTTATTTTCAATCCTGCCACTTCGCCATATTCTTCTATTTTTTTTATTAGTTTAGATCCTGTTTCTTGTGGATCTTCCAAAATGAAGACTAAATCATCTGCAAACGCCTGTAGTTTATACTTTTCCTTTTTTATTTCCATACCTTTTATCTCTGTATCTTGTCTAATATTTCTATTTAATACTTCCAATATCAATACAAATAAAAGGGAAGACAAGGGGCATCCTTGTCTTGTACCTTTCTTAATGCTAACCTTCTCAGTCATATCTCCATTTACCATCACCTTTGCAATTTGTTTATAATATATCGCCTTAATCATATTAATAAATCTCTCCCCAAAGTCCATATCTTTTAGTTGTGCTAGCATGAATTCCCTGTTCACATTACCAAAAGCTTTCTGTGCGTCTAGGAAGATCAACGCCATTTGCTTCTCTGGATGCGCTTCATAGTACTCCAATGTATTTAAAATTATTCTCATATTGTCTTTAATTTGTCTCTTAGGTAAAAAAAACATTTTGAACTGGATGTATGAATTGATTTAAAAATCTTTTTAGTCTTTCTGCAATTATTGAAGCAAATATTTTATAATCAGCATTCAGTAAAGATATCAGTCTATAATTTTTTATCCGTTGTAGGTCGGCATCTTCTTTCAGTATGAGAGTAATATATGCTTCCATCCATGAATTTGGTACTTTCGCTTCTACCAAAAGTTCATTGAATACTTCCAACATTGGAATACTTGAAGTACTTTATAAGTCTTTATATAGTTCTGCCGGTAATCCATCCGGGCCTGGTGTTTTGCCATTCTTTTGCCTCTTGATTGCTTCTGTTAATTCCATCATTGATATACGTTCATCTAGCATTGCTTTCACTGTTTCAGGTATTTTAGGTAGTTCTGCTTTTTCTAAATATTGTTTTATTTTATCTTCTGAGATTGACTCTTGATCATATAGCTTTTCATACTAATTTTGAATCACTTTCTTTTTATCGTCATTTTGATGGTGAAGAGTTCCTTCATCATCCATTAGTTGGTGTATCAATTTCTTTTCTTTCTCCTTTTTCAATTTATATGCCAGCCATCTTCCTGTTTTGTTTGCGTTTTCAAATAAATTTTGTTTAGCACTTTTAAATTTTTGTGCTAGTTCTTCTTTATCTATTAGATTCAGCTTATGTTTCGTTAATTCCATTTGGTTTTTTATATTCTTTTTTTGTGGTCCTTTTTGTAGTTCTATCTCTAGTCTCTTATATTTTTCTTCTAGTATCTTTTGATTTTGTCTCTTCTTTTTGTTTTTCTTTTCCATGTATGTTATAGTTAATCCTGTAATATATGCCTTAGCTGTGTCCCATACATTTTGTAATGACGTTTCTTCTTTTCTGTTCTCTTTAGAGAAAAAGTCCAGTTCTCTTTCCCTAAATTGAATAAATTCCTTTTCTTTTAGTATTGATTGATTCAACATCCATCTTAATTTCCTTTTTTGTCCCTTCCATATAACTTTTATTGGATTGTGATCCGCCCAATTACTTGTTTCTATATTTATTTCTTGTATGTTAGATTTTAACTCTGCTGACATCCATATCATATCTATTCTTGACCAAGACATATGTCTATATGAGTAAAATGAGTATTGGTTTTCCTTGGGATGTATCTCTCACCATGCATCTTGAATGCTTAGTTCTTCCGCCATTTTGAAGAAAGCCTTAGGAAGTGTTTTTCTGGCTTTTTTATTTACCTTTCTGGTTTTGTAATCTAATTCTGCATCCACAATTGCATTAAAGTCTCCTACTATACATATGTTTTCATACTCCAGTTCTATTATTTTCTTATGAAGTTTACCATAAAAATCCTCTTGATTAATAACTGGTGCATATATTACTACTAAGAGTATCTGTTTGTAGTTCATTGTTATCTCCACCATCAAAATCCTCCCTTCCTCATCCATAAAGATTTGTTTAATGTTTATTGTCTCTTTTACGTAAAGAGCTATTCCCCTCTTCTTTTGTTGTGATAGAGAAGTATATAACTTCCCAATTCAGGGATATTTCAGTATTTTATTGTGTTGTTTTTTAATGTGAACTTCTTGCAAGCAGATTATGTCTAACTTTAATTTTTCTAATTTACTAAAAATCCTTTTCCTTTTTATTGCCGAATTCAGTCCATTTATGTTAATTGACATTAATTTTATTTCTTCTTCCATAATTTACTTATAGATGGGTTTTGTCATTCTAGTTGCTCTTATCTCTATCAGTTCTTTTGACATTGCTTCTTCTCTTTTTGCTATTTCCTCCAAATCTCTTTCATCTTCTTTTTGTTGTATATTTCTTTCTCCTGTAGCTTCCTCTCGTCGCTTGGCCTCTTCTTTTTCTCTTATTCTCATTTCCACTTGTGGTCCAAAATAATGCTCATAAAATTGTTCTGCTTTTTCTATGGAATCCAATCTATGACTTGGCTAGGTGGCTCAGTGGCTAAGACACTGAGCTTGTCAATCAGAAAGATCGGCAGTTTGGCGGTTCGAATCCCTAGTACAGGTCTCCTGCGTGAGCAGGGGGTTGGACTAGATGACCTCCAAGGTCCCTTCCAACTCTGTTACTGTTATTTCCTCCATCCAAGTCACCAATATTCCCTCCGGTATCAGCCATCTGAAATTCACTCCATTTTTAATTAGTTGTTTTGTCAAGAATTGGTATTCCTTCCTTATTTCTCTAACTCTTCTCAGAATCTGTTTTAAGACTACTATTTCTTTCCCTTTGTATTTTAAAGGATCATCTCTCGCTCTTTGTAGAATCTCTGCTTTCATTGCTTTTTTAGTGAATCTCACACTTACTTCTCTAGGAAGTCTGTTTCTTTCTTTCTTTCTTTCTTTCTTTCTTTCTTTCTTTCTTTCTTTCTTTCTTTCTTTCTTTCTTTCTTTCTTTCTTTCTTTCTTTCTTTCTTTCTTAGTTCGATTTATATATGCCGCCCTTCTCCGGAGACTCAGGGCGGCTTACAATGCATTAAGCAATAGCCTTCATACTTTTGTATCTACCTGCTTAGTAGGGCTTTTTGGCCCCCCTGAGCGGTGTTCTATTTTATACAAAGTCACCTTATTGCCCCCACAAACCGGGTCCTCATTTTACCTACCTCGAAAGGATGGAAGGCTGAGTCAACCTTGAGCTTGGTGAGAATTGAACTCACAGTAATTGCAGGCAGCTGGCAACTAAGTACTACTTTAACAGCAGCAGTTTAGTCCACTGCGCCACCAAGGCTCTTACTTATTCTAGTATTAATTCTAAATATTTCATCAATCTGCAATAATTTTTTCTTTGGTCACCTCTAAGGCATCCGCCAGCAGCTCTGCCAATATCTCCACTAAATTTTATCCCTTTTCTTCCTCAATATTCTGGACCTGTAAGTAATAATCAGCCCTATCCATCTCTAATGATATTATTGTTCTTTCTTTATTTTTATCTGCCAGCGTAAGTCTATTATCAACTACTTCCACTCTTTTTTCCATTTGTTCAACTTTCTCTTCTACTTTCTGCGTGCGTTGTTCACTATTTGCCATCATTTGTTGAACATTCTCTAATTTGTCCTCTACTTTCCCTATTCTTTCCTTGAAGTTGTCATGCAGGGCTTGAATCATCCCTTTTAATTCTGCCTGCATCACATTCCTTTTCTCTTGCTGTAACATAGCATCCAAAGTCCTCTGCCCTGATGGGTTAGATGTTGCTGATGATGATGCTAAAGATGGCGCAGATGGTGTTTTCCTAATTTTAAAATATTTTAATATTTGTAATCCACAAAAAGTAAAGGGTAAAGTTATCAATTGTAATCCAAGAGAAAAGAAAAAAATATATAAATTATAATCCAAAGGTTATCAATCTTTAACCCCATCCTTCTTGTTATTTTCTTCAGGTTCTTCAGACCCTAATCCTTTCTTATCCAAAAAAGAGGGATAATAAATTGATAAATTGTAATCCACATAGGCCCACCAAGCCCTAAAATTCAACCACCAGTTATTTTATATCCACAAATAGAGAGTTCACAGAGCAGAAGAAAAATAAGAGAAAGAGAAGTATTCTGCTGTTTTCAGCTTCTAGTTTGCTTTGTCTGTTATATTTCCATTTGAGTTCCAAGAGCTACACTGTTTAAAAATAGCAGATCTCAGTGTTTCGCTCTCTATCTCAGTTATTCAGTCTAAACAGCTTATAGGACAAGAATTGTTTCTCTAGCCGTCATTTTCTATCTTCAGTCTCACAGTCTCTCAAGGTTATGCATTTTATATATTTTTTCCTCTTTCTCCCTTGCAGGTCCCAACTTCCACTTCCACTTCTGCCTGTAGGTGGCTGTTCTCACCTAGGCTTCCTTAGAAAGCATGAAGCAAAGTCTTAATCCTGATAAAACCTCTTTTATTAACACGACTGTGAATTCCGTTCTTTCACAGTCAACAAGGCTTTCGCAAACAGTCTTTCAGAGGAATGTTTATCAACCCCTAGCTTATCTCACTTGAAACACTGCCAGAGAACCAATTTCCAAATGCAGAGCAAGGCCAAACTTGGCACCGAGTCTATTAGAGTCATGAACAGAACTTTCCACTCTTGAAATGAGATGAACTAATTGCTTCCTGCAAAAGCCCACATCCCGTTCGCTCCTCTTTTATGTCCTATGGGAGGGGCCAATCATCTCCAAGGTGTGGCCTTACTTCCAAATCGACCCTGCTTTCTTAATTGTTCTTGTCTTCTGGCAGCTCTGTGCATGTGCACACTGGGAACAGGCTCCAGTTGTTCCTCTGCCTTGCTGCTGTCTAACTCCCTCTCTGCCTCCAATGCAGAGCCCTTGCCTGAGCTTTCCCCAGCCCCCAGGACTGGCCCAAGTTCCTCCCAACCTCCTCACTGTCCGATTCTGTTGCCAGTTTTGCTGGCTGCCGGCAGGCCACAATAGTGGTACTGTAGCTCTGCTTCTCTCTTTTTCTTTCTCCTTTTATAGAGTATACTCCAGTTCAAATTTTATAGAAATAGAATAAAAAAGAAAGTTCTGTATAGCTAAGTTTTGTGGTATCCAAAAGCTTCTAAATTATTCAGCATTGTATTTGAGGTACCAAGTCTGGCTTTCTAATTGCAAAGGTTTTTCACTCTTTTTCTAAAAAGTTCTCTAGCTTGACTTCCTGTTTTAAAAATGGCTCTTAGGCTTTCCTCACTGCTTTTCTCAGGAGGTGGAGGAAAAAACAGTTCCATCTCTTCCTTTTGGGTCCCACTTTCACCCAGATGTTTTCCAGGGGACTCTTCCTTCCATTAAAGTTAAAAAATCAAAGTTGGAAATCTCTCACCCAGATCAATCACACTGTCATTCAATCTTCCAGGCTTCCTTTCCGGTGGCTGTCACAGCTTCAGTCCAGCACATAATGGCTGTCTTTTCCTTTCCATCAGGTTTGAGAGCCTTCTCTGGATCAATCAGGAAGATTGTGGGCTCCCTGAGATCAGCAGAGTGTGCTCTCTTTATTCATTGCCCCTCTGAGGTGATTTTCAGTCCATTCGGACCTCCCGGCAGTTTGGATTTTGGCTCAATCCACAGAGCCCTGAAGGACGTGTTGTATCGCCGTGACATCCCATGTGGGTAGCATTATTGATAGGGTTTCCTTGAGCAGTTAGAAACCCGTGCAGTTGCCAAAGCTGGGCAAAGTCATGAACCACACCAAAGGCATAGCGGCTGTCCTTGTAGCTGATCATCCAGCAGCCAGTTTTAGGGCTTGGGTGAGGGCAATTAGCTTGGCGACTTGAGCAGAGCAGATGCCAGGAAGTGGCCCAGAAGTCAAGGGTTCAAAGGGGGAGCAAACAGTAAAGCCAGCTACTAAGGTTCTAGTGGGGGAATGAAAGCAAAGACCCATCAGTAAATAAAACGAGGTCACAGTTAGCAAGGGGGATATCGGAGAGATCTTGGCAAGGTTTGGAAAGCATAGCTCTCCATCTGAGGGGATAGGGAGGAGAGAAGCAGGATTCAAAGGGGGGCAGCAACGTACAGAAATATGGGGGGAGGATAACAGTGTAACATCATATCAGGTCAAGCAGGAGGAGGAAAGAAATTTGATTTTAGTATGAGAAAGTAAAGCAGACACTTAATGAGGAACAGCAATCACCAGGGTGTGACCAAGAACCAGGGCAGCAGAGTGATCCACTAACAGGGCAGCAGCGGCAACAGCATACAGACAGGGGGCAATCCTGCTGCCACAAGGTCCAAGGCAGCAGAAAAATAGGCAACAGGCCTTTGGGCACTACAGTAAGATTGTGTGAGGACCCCCCAGAGTGAATGCTTCGTGTTTGTGGCAAGAGTGAAAGGTTTTGAATAGTCAGGAAGGCCAAGTGCTGGAGCAGTAGAAAAGGCCTGTTTCAAGGCCTGAAAGAAGGAGTCTGCAGCAGCAGTCCACTGAAGGGGTTCAGGGGCATCATGCAGGGTAAGGTCATATAGGGGACAGGTCAAGGGAGCACAAACTGGAATCCATTGTCTGCAAAACCCAGCCATCCCCAGGAAGGAACGCATAGCTTTCTGAGTAGTTGGTTTGGGATGTTGCAGAATGGTTTGGATGCTAGAGGAAAGCACAGAGTGTGAGCCATGGGAAAGATGCACACCCAAACAGACTACTTCAGGAAGGCAAAGCTGGAGCTTAGATCTAGAAGCTTTATGGCTTTTTGCGGCTAGGCTTTGGAGCAAAACAAGGGAGTCACTTAGACTGGCCTCCATGGAAGGGGAAGCCAGTAGAAGGTCATCCACATATTGTATCAGTGTAGAGTGCATTGGGAATGCTGTATTGGCCAAGTCTTGACGCAGGATTTGGGAAAAAATAGAGGGAGATTCGCAGTAGCTTTGAGGCAGGCAATGCCAGGTTAGTTGCAAGCCGTCATACTGGAAAGCAAATAGAAACTGAAAGTTGGGGTGAATAGGGATAGAGAAAAAGGCAAAGGAAAGGTCCACTACAGTGAAATAGCCAGAGGAAGCTGGAATAGAAGAAAGGATTGTGGCAGGGTTAGGAACAGTGGGATAGGGAATGACTATGGCATTTACCTTTCTTAGGTCCTGCACGAATCTGAATTTACTTTTTTACTTCTTTTGGACAGGTAAAATAGGGATATTACATGGGCTACAAGTAGGGATCAAAATTCCTTGTTCTAAAAGGGACTCAATGATGGGGTGAATGCCCTCCTGGGCTTCCCTGGAAATGGGGTATTGCGGAATCCAAGAAAGGGGTTTTGTAGGGTCCAATAGGATGCAGGCTGGTTCCGCCAAGTGTATACACCCAACATCATTAGAGTGGGTGGGACCAAAGCATTTCCAGAACCTTTGAGAGCAGGTCCCATTGCATAGCAGTGAGTGCAGAATCAGAAGGAAGAAACACACATTAGGATAAATGACCAAAAATATTTGATGAATGCAAAATTGGGAATACATTTTGTGACATCTGTCCCAGAGAAGAAGAATGGAATAGTGATGTATTTGAGGAAAGACTTGATGGCTACACTAATTAAAGCAGATCAACAAGGAAGATACTTAGCAATTGAGTTGTTAATTGAAGGAAAGAAAACACTTTTAATGGGGATATATGCACCTAATCAACAACAAGAAAAGTTTTACAAGTTGATACATACAAAATTATTACAATGGGATTATAATTCATGTATCTTGTTGGGTGATTGGAATGGAGTATTGGATCCCAAACTGGACAAAAAAAAACTTTTGCAAACTACTAAAATGAGAGCGAGATTGCCCAAATCCTTTTTTGATATGATGGAGGATATGGAGCTGAGAGATATTTGGCATGAATGGAACTATAAAGAACAAGATTTTACATTTTTGAAACAAAAACAGAAATCTAGGTAGAACGTTCATCTTAACTGCTGCTATTCTTCCAAGTAAGGATAGTTGCAGCTTCTTCCATATTTCAAAATCCTTTTGAATCTTATGCCACAAAACCTCATAATTATTTTGAAAAAGTTTTATGTTCAATGCTGCAACCTGAACTCCTAGATATTTCACCTTTGTAGCTATTTCAAAACCTGCCACCCTTTCCAGTTCAGTCCTTTGTGGTTCCGACATGTTTTTAACTATCATCTTAGTCTTTTTCTGGTTTAGTCTAAAACCTGAGACCAAACCATACTCCTCAATAGTCTTTTTCATCTGGATGATTGATTCCAAAGGTCGTGTTAGGGTTACAACCAGATCATCTGCGAATGCTTTCGTCCTATAATCTTTTTGCCTTACAACAATTCCACTCAGTTTATTCGAATCCCGTAGAGAATTCAACAAGACTTCTAAAGTTAAAATAAACAATAATGGAGATAGCGGGCAACCTTGTCTAGTTCCTTTCTGTATATGAAAATTGGTAGTTAGACTTCCGTTAATAACCATTTGTGCTGTCTGTTCTTGATAGATTGCCTCAATTGCTTGTACAAACTGATCTCCAAAGTCCATTTTATACAAAGTCTTTACTAGAAAGTCCCAGTTGACTCGATCAAAGGCTTTTTCCGCATCCAAAAAAACCAGCACCGCAGGGATCTGTTTACTCTTCTCAAGATATTCCAATAAATCTATAACTTGCCGCACGTTGTCCTTCATGTATCTCCCCTCGATAAAACCTGCTTGATCACTATGAATCACCTCTTGAATAACTGGCATCAATCTGTTGGCCAAAACTTTAGCAAAAATTTTGTAATCCGTATTCAGGAGAGATATTGGTCTAAAATTTTCTGGTTTTGAAGAACCGTCTTCCTTTGGTATAAGTGAAATAAAAGCCGTCTTCCAAGAGGGGGGTATTTTACCCCCCCCATTGTATACTGCAAAATAAGTCCTTAAGATGCTCTACCAATTCTGATTGTAAATTCTTGTAATATACTGCTGTCAAGCCATCCGTCCCAGGAGCTTTAGCTGTTTTCAGTTGTTTAATTGCAAACAAAATCTCTTCAGACGTTATTAAATGATTAAGTCTTTCTCTTTGTTCCGATGAAATTTTTGTAACTCTCGTTTTTCCAAGATATTCATCAATAAGATCCTCTTGAATGTTATCTTTATGATATAAATTAGAATAATAATCTAAAAAAGCTTGATGAATTGACATCTGTTGAAAGACCTGTTTTCCTTTATGTTCAATAGTATCTATTATACGAGAACTTTGTTGCTTTCTTAAAGTATATGCTAACCATCTGCCCGGCTTATTAGCATTGCAAAAAGTATTATGTCTGGCAAATTGCATATTAGTCGCCGTCTGATCAGCTATCAATATTTGAAATTGGTCTTTCAGAAGTTTTATAGTTTGCTGTAGCTTCTCATCAGTCGGATTTTTTATATGCAATTGTTCTTTTTCCTTTATTTCTGCCTCCAATTCTATTCTTGTCTTTTGTCGTATTGATCTGTGCTTAGAATTCATATAAATCAGTACACCTCTCATATAAGCCTTGCTTGCATCCCAAACAACTTCAATAGGTGTACCTTTATTCAAATTCAGCTGAAAAAATTCCTTCACATGTTTTTTAAGATCATCTATATTCTTCTCATACCTAAATAAATTCTCATTAAGTCTCCAGGATCTCCTCTCCCTCTTACCAAAATCCATTTCCATCCATACAGAACTATGATCAGTCAAAGTTCTTGGAAAAATCTTAGTCTTAATCGTATTAGCAAGTAAATCAGTAGAAACCAATATGAAATCAATCCTAGAAAAGGATTTATGTCTATCAGAGAAAAAGGTAAAGTCCTGTTCCTTCGGATGATGAATTCTCCATACATCCTTCAGTTGTAATTCTTCTTTCAATACGAAGAAAGTCTGTGGTAATTTGTTCCCCTTCTTAGCCAATGTCTTTTTGTCAAGATTTATATCAATCACTCCATTCCAATCTCCCATAATCAAAAAAGACTTATAATTCCATTGCAATATTTTACTATGTAATAATTTGTAAAAAGTTTCTTGCTGCTGGTTAGGGGCGTAGATTCCTATCAAAAGCAACTGAACATTCTGTACATTTATTTCAACCGCAATATATCTCCCTTCATCATCCGATTCTACAAGTTTAGCTGGTATTCTTTTAGAAATATACAACACCAATCCATTCCTTTTCGCCAAATTAGAAGAAGTAAAATGTGCTCCAAGTTTTGAATTTATCAAATACTTTTGGTCCTGGGTTCTAATATGAGTTTCTTGTAGACAAACAATCTCATTTTTGTATTGCTTCAAATAATGAAATATTTTCCTTCTTTTCTGTGGGGAATTCAATCCATTCACGTTCCACGATAAAAGTCTAACTGCCATCAGAAGATTCACAAAGCTTGCTGAGGACTTGTCTAAGACTCTGTTCAACAACAGAAGTCTTAGGTCTTGCCCCTCCCACTGCTTCGGATTTTTGTAGTGTCCCATTCGTCCCCTTCACTTCTTGTGGCACCTCGGACCTCTGTTGTTTTTGCTTCTCTAATCTCTGCTTTTCTGCTGCACGAGTTATACGTTGGTCTTTTGGTTCTTGCATCAACAATTCAAGGTCCGGATCCACCTCTCGTCGCTCTGGAGTGTTTTGTTCTGGACTCTGGGAGGCCCGTAAAAAAATCCTCTGTTAAGCCACCTTCTGCTCCTAAAACTCCCTCCGTTGCCATTACTTGAAATACCTGTTGTTCTTGTTCCCTTGGGAGTTCTAAAATCCCTTCCTCGCAATCCTTGTCTTGAGAGGCTCCTTCAACTGATAACAATGTGGATGAACGTGGTGGTGTTGGAGATCTTTTGAGAATGTTCTGGTAGAAATGATCTGCTTTTTCCAACGAATTCAGACGGTATCTAACATCCTCATATCTCAAAATAATCCCAGCTGGTGCATCCCATCTGAATGGAATCTGTCGCCTTTTCAATTCATTCGCCAGGAACCCATAGTCTCTCCGATCTCTTAACATTTTAGGTGGTAGCTCTTTAAAAACTCCAATTTGATTGCCCTCCGCTTGAATACTGGTATGAAAAGAACTTTGCAAAATATTATTTCTCAGCGTTCCAGTGCTTAAAAGTGATAAAACATTGGCCGAATGGCAGTCAGGTCTAAACAAATTTATTTGGAATGAGAAAAAACCAAGAGTTAAGTTTAAAATTATGCAAGATGTTCGTGAAAGGGGTGGCCTTAAAGTCCCAAACCTACGTTTATATTATGAAGCTGCAGTGTTGACATAACTGGGTGATTGGTTTGGAATAACTAAAAATGACATTCTGAATTTAGAAGGCCACGATTTGGATTTTGGTTGGCATGCATATTTGTTTTATGAAGACAAGTTGGATAATGTCTTTAAGAGTCATATATTGAGACAGGCGTTGATGAGAGTTTGGAAGAAGCACCAGTTTCAATTGGATTACAAAATACCTTTGTGGTTGGATCTTGGGCAGATTATGCCAAATATAAAGTCACTCGGGGGGATTTTATACAAAGAGATGCTTTTTAATGATGGGGGCAGATGGAACTTGAAATCCTTTAAAACTCTGTTGGAAGAAGGGAAGAATTTAACTTGGTTGCAGTATTCTCAACTTCATTCGAGATGGAGAGAAGATCAGAAAATTGGACTAATGTTACATGAAGATTTGGTGTCACAGATGAAACAAAAAGGGCCGATGCATATTAAGAGGGTGTATAATTTATTGCTAGAAAGAGATTCAGAGAGTGAATTAGTTAAGGATTGTATGATAAAATGGGCACAAAATTTTGCAGAACCAGTGATGTTAGAAACATGGGAAAAGATCTGGGTCCAGAATGTTAAATTTACACAGGCACAGAATTTGAGGGAAAACTTTTATAAGATGTTTTATAGATGGCATTTAGATCCTAAGAAATTATCATGTATGTATCCAAATGTTCAACCTAAATGTTGGAGGTGTGATTGTTTGGATGCTACATATTTTCATATTTGGTGGACCTGTAGAAAAGTGAAAGCATTTTGGATTAGACTTTGGTGGGTTATGCAGAATGTTTTAAAAAAGAAGCTTCAATTTTCTCCGCAATTGTTTTTGTTAGGTATAGTTAAGGATTGTTCACCGAGTGATATGAGATTGACTTTGTATATGATTACTGCAGCTAGGTTATTGATTGGCCAATACTGGAAAAAAGATAGTGTGCCCACCATAGGTGAATGGATGTCAAAGATGGCTAGTTTTGCGGAGATGGCAAAGATTTCTGCATACTTAAAAGATAGGACCCATGAGGTTTTTGTTAGGGAATGGAAAAAGTGGGTTGATTATGTGCAGAATAAATATCAAATTAAGAATCTTCAGTTAGCCTTTTGATAGAGGTTGAAGAAATACAGAATTATTTTTATTGCTATTACTATATTTTATTGTTTATTTTATTGTTATAATATGTTATAACATAATATTATGTTAAATATATATATTATATTATTGTCTAGATAATTATCAACTTGATATAAACTTATATATTTTGGTTATACTACTGTCTTGAACAAAAAGAAGGGATAAATTTTATGTTTGAGTTAGGTTTAAAGGGGCATTTATAAATTTCATTTGTTTAAATTTTCTTTCTTATTAGTACAGAATTTTGGATTTATCTTATTTTTGCCAAAACTTATGATATATATTGTGGATCTCACCTACATCTAATGTTCAATAATGACTGATATATACTTATGCTTGCATGTAATGGAAGTCGGGGGGGGAGGGGGGGAGGAAAGGGGGGGAGGGGGGAAAATGTGGGGTTAAAATGTATTGTAAAACTTTTTCAATAAAAAAAAAAGATTTTACATTTTTTTCAGGTAGACATCAATTCTTCTCGAGAATCGACTTTATACTAATTACAAATGATTTTTTTTCCAGGGTGAAGAAGACAAAGATTTGTCCCAGAACTTTAATGGACCATAGTCCGGTCTGGATGGAATTGGAGTATGGAGAAAAGTCTACGAGATCTTGGCATTTAAATGAAAATCTTTTTATTTATTTATTTTTATTGAAAAGTTTTACAAACAAAGAATAACATTTCCCCCCACCTCCCTTCCCACCTCCCCTTACCCCCCTTCCCCTCCTCCTCCCTCCCCCCTCCCCGACTTCCCAGAGCAGAATACAAGGTATTAGAGAAAAAGGAAAAGCAGTAACAAACTAAATTAACCTACCCATCCATAAACTAAACCCCCCCAAGAAGAAACCTTAACTCCCTTATAGATAACCCAAATTATCGTTACACTCATGCATACGCAATTTGATATCTTCTTGTCTTGTATTTGTTTTGAACATAGTCTATCCATTTTTTCCACTCCAAAATATATTTCTCTTGCGTATGATCCTTCAAATATGCTGAGATCTTTGCCATTTCAGCTAAGTGTGTTACTTTCAATGTCCATTCTTCTATAGTAGGCACAAAGTCTTTCTTCCAGTATTGAGCTACCAACAGCCTAGCTGCTGATATAAAGTTTAAAATCAATTTAGTCTCTAGTACTGTACGATCAGTTATTATACCCAATAAGAACAGCTGTGGAGTAAATTTCAATCTTTTTTAAAAAATATTTTGAATTACCCACCAAACGTTTATCCAAAATGCTTTGATCTTCTTACAAGTCCACCATATATGATAATAAGTTGCTTCATCGGAATCACATCTCCAACATTTAGGTTGCATATTTGGGTACATACATGACAATTTCTTGGGATCTAAATTCCATCTATAAAACATTTTATAGAAATTTTCCCTTATATTTTTCATTTTTAGTTATTACATCACCCAATTTAGCTTCCAGATTTAAATTGGACTCATTGATTTCTTCAACTCTTTCATCCAACTGGATAAGGTGCTTAGACAAACCAGATACTGCTAATAAAATATCATCTCTTATATCATCATGCTTTTTTGCAACAACATCCTTAATTTTCTTTATTTCTTCCTCAAATTTCTCCAATTTTTCTTCTATTCTGCTTCTGTTCTCCTCTATCATTTGTCACGCTAGAGTTGTCTGAACGAAATTTAGATGCCTCTCACATTTTGATAATAAAGAAAAAAAACTTTTATTTGTTAGAACAACATCTTCACGGACTCATATGCAGCCAGGAAATGACCTCTGCTCCATCATCCCTCCCTTTCCTGGCTTGCTTCCTTATCCTAGTGGTCATTATCTAAATCACTCTACGGCACTCTCTCTCTTAATAATCTCACAGGAATTTAACCCCCTCTTTACTATGTCAGCACTGAGAAGCTGACATCATTGCTGTTTGATTATTCATAGCTTCTGATATAAATTCTTTAAGATCTTTAATAGGGGTTTCTTGACTTTTTGAGTCTACAGGAAGTTGAGCTTTCTGTGTCACAACTGACACTATAGGAGAACCCCCTCCTACTTTTGGAAGGAAGTTTTCTTGGAAGCCATTTTTATACCTTCTTTCTTAAAAATCTTTTTTTCCTCTTCATCCGCTTTACAAGTAAAAAAAAATCTCAAAAACAACTTTCAGAGGCTTTAAAGTTAATAAAATTTTCTCCTCTTTTAAAACAAATCACTCTCCTCAGTCTTCTCTTTCCAGCAGCTTCAATAAGTCCAATACACAAAAAGCCTCAGCCGAGACTTTCACTGCTAAGTTTCACTTTTGTTGTTATTACAAAGGCACCATTAGAAAAAAAAAACTCCACTCACTTGACTGCCGTTAGAAACAAAGTAACTTGGAGCTAGGTATTGATTCTTTCTTGCATGCACACTTGCTTCTGCTCCGTCTCCTATTTAACTTCTTTTAATCTGCTTGTTGAGTGCAGAGCCGGTCGCTGTGTCCGGCTCTGCCTAAGCAGAGTTGTCCCGGCTTCGGAGCCTCTTCGGGTTGAACGGGGAGCAAGTCCTTCCAGCCCCTGGAATCACTCCAAGGGGCTTTTCGAACTGCTCTACCCCCCCCCCCCCCGATTGCTCTCCTTGCCTTCTTCTCCCAAAGGCGAGATTCTGAAGCCATCAGACAGCCATTTTTCGCTGTCAAAACGGCTTCAGAAAGGCTCGGGACTGGCGGTCAAAAAATGACCATCCACAATGCGCTGCGGTGCCAGGCAGAAGTCTAAAATCTTTTTAGATATGAGAAAAATGTAACAGAGTGTAAAAAATTAATGAAGGATTTTTTTGTTTTAAATATTCATAAGGGAACATCTATGGATATGGGATGGGATGCTAGCAAAGCATATATGAGAGGTGTTTTGATAAATATGAATAATGCATATAGACGTAGACAGAGGGAAAAAAGGATGGAATTAGAAGAAGAGAAAAAGAGAAAAGAACAGGTGTTAATATATAATCCAGAGGATGAGAAAACTAAAGAAGCAATTATCTTATTATGAGGGCAGTTCAATATGTTGATGTCAGATCAAGTGGCAACTAATTTACAATATGCTAAACACAATACATTCTGTAATGCAAATAAACCAGGTAGATGGTTGGCCTATATGTTGAGGAAAAAACAAAAATCTCGTACCATAGAGAAAATAGATTATAAAGGTAAAGAGGTTTATCAACAGAACATGATTAAAAATGCTTTTTTAGAATTTTACACAAGATTGTATACTGAAGATAAAATATATGGTGTAGAGATAAATAGATATTTGGATAGGCAGAATATTCCTATAGCCACAGAGGAACAAAGAGAATGGTTGAATCAACCAATAACAGAGGAGGAGATCCTCCTGGCAATTAAACAGTTAAAAGTTGGTAAGGCTCCTGGTACAGATGGATTAACGGCTGTGTATTATAAATATTTACAATTGGAAATGGTTGCACCTCTTAAGGAATTATTTAACAGAATACAACTGGGAGGAGGGGTACCACCGTCATGGAGAACAGCCTTTATTTCTTTAATTCTGAAAGAAGATCAAGATTTGACACATCCAAAGAATTATAGACCTATATCATTATTGAACACAGATTATAAGATTTTTGCCAAGATACTGGCAAATAGGTTAATGTCAGTAATGCAACAAATGATCCATAGTGATCAATCTGGCTTTATACAAGGCAGACAAATGAAAAATAATGTAAGACAAATTGTTAATATATTGGAGTATTTGGAAAGGAACAACCAAATCCCTGCGGTGCTTATATTCTTGGACGCTGAAAAAGCTTTTGATCAAGTGGACTGGCAGTTTTTACTGAAAGTAGTGCAAAGGATGCAATTTGGAAATTATTTTATACAATCTATAAAGGCAATATATCAGCAACAGACAGCTCAAATAATAGTTAATGGTAGCTTAACAGAAACTTTTAAAATTGAAAAAGGTACAAGGCAGGGGTGTCCCCTATCATCATTACTATTTATATTAACTCTGGAGT
Source organism: Coluber constrictor foxii (assembly GCA_038048745.1). Classification (NCBI taxonomy): domain Eukaryota; kingdom Metazoa; phylum Chordata; class Lepidosauria; order Squamata; family Colubridae; genus Coluber; species Coluber constrictor. Next base: position 41,401,756 of record CM075966.1, on the reverse strand, counting down.
TGCTGTTGAATAAAATACGTAATTCAGATGAGATAGAGGGAATTAAGATTAGACATTATGACTACAGGGTACGTGCATTCGCAGATGATTTGGTTGTAACCTTAACTCAGCCACTGAAATCAGCTACGGGTCTGATGGATATAATCAAACAATATGGTCAAGTATCTGGGTTTAAAATAAATATTGGGAAAACAAAGATGATAGCTAAAAATATGACAATAAATCAAAAAGAAGAACTACAAAGAGTAATGGGATGTGAAATAGTTAAAAAGGTTAAGTATCTAGGTGTTTATATTGCAACTTCCAATGGGAAATTATATAAGGATAACTATGAGTTGTTATGGCATAAAATACAGACAGAGATGGATAAGTGGAAAAAATTACAATTGTCTTTGCTAGGTAGAATAGCAGTAGTAAAAACGAATGTTTTACCTAAGTTTTTATTTCTTTTTCAAATGATGCCAATACTTAAAAAGGATGCTAATTTGGAAGAATGGCAGAAAGGTATTAATAAGTTTGTCTGGGTAGCGAAGAAACCAAGGGTAAAATTAAAAATACTGCAGGACACGCGAGAAAGAGGGGGTTTGAAAATGCCCAAATTAAAGCTATATTATGAAGCAGCTGTCTTATCAGCAATTAGTGAATGGATTAATTTATACAAATGGAAGGATTTTGAATATTGAAGGATATGATCTGGTATATGGTTGGCATGCTTACTTAGTGTATGACAAAAAGGTGGATAGAACATTTAAGAGTCACATATTGAGGAATGCCTTATTGCGTGTCTGGAAGAAATATCAATATAAGTTAAATGACAAGATACCTATATGGACAGCACCCAGGCACGCGATAGAGAATATTAGTATAGAAAGTAGGCAGGATGTAATTACATATAGAGAAATTCTTAATACAGTGGAAGGTATACTAAAATTAAAGCCTCTGAACGTGCTGAAAGAGGAAAAGATAACCCAAACCTGGTTTCAGTATGTGCAACTACAAGCCAGATGGAGAAAAGATCAGAAAATTGGTATTACACAAAGTGATGAAAATTTGATAAAACAAATTAGGGACCAAAGTCAAATGCATGTAAAAAAGTTGTATAATATACTGATAGAAATAGACTCAGAAACAGAATTAGTTAAAGACTGTATGATAAAATGGGTGCAAAATTTTGAGCAACCAATAATGATGGAAATGTGGGAGAAAATATGGGTAAGAAATGTGAAATTTACACAAGCGCAAAATTTAAGAGAAAATTTTTACAAAATGTTTTATAGATGGCATTTAGATCCTAAAAAATTATCTTGTATGTATCCAAATGTACAACCTAAATGTTGGAGATGTGATTGTGAGGATGCTACTTATTTTTATATATGGTGGACATGTAAAAAGTTTAAAGCGTTTTGGATAAAAATTTGGTGGATTTTACAAAATATTTTTAAAAAGACGATAAAATTTACACCACAGCTGTTTCTGTTGGGTATAGTCACGGACTGTACAGTTATAGAGACTAATTTGATTTTGAACCTAATAACTGCAGCAAGACTGTCGGTGGCGCAATATTGGAAGAAACAAGACTTACCTACAATTCAAGAATGGACATTAAAAGTAACAGATTTAGCAGAGAGGGCAAAAATTTCGGCGTATTTGAAGGATCACTCAAATGAAAAATATTTGAGGGACTGGAGAAGATGGATAGACTATATTCAAAGTAAATATCAGAATAAGAAGTTGCAGATAGGTTATGAATAATCAGTAAGATGTTATTAGGTAATCAAATTTAGTAGGATGATTGGGGAATTAAAGTATTAGGAGATGTTAGATGCTATAGTTAATTAGATTAGGATGGATTAACAGTTTTTCAGCTGTTTTCCAGGGGTACTTCCCTCCACTCCTAACCTATATTTCACTGGCTCACAGTTTAGCTTTAACTGCTCCCCAGTATGTCTCCTCCTCTCCTCCTAGGTTTATTTTTACTGGATCACAGCATAATAAGCTGTTTTCCAGGGATGCTTTCCTCCACTCCTTACCTTATACAGGTGAAACTCGAAAAATTAGAATATCGTGCAAAAGTTCATTTATTTCAGTAATGCAACTTAAAAGGTGAAACTAATATATGAGATAGACTCATTACATGCAAAGCGAGATAGTTCAAGCCTTGATTTGTCATAATTTTGATGATTATGGCTTACAGCTCATGAAAACCCCAAATTCACAATCTCAGAAAATTAGAATATTGTGAAAAGGTTCAATATTCTAGGCTCAAAGTGTCCCACTCTAATCAGCTAATTAAGCCATAACACCTGCAAAGGGTTCCTGAGCCTTTCAATGGTCTCTCAGTCTGGTTCAGTAGGAATCACAATCATGGGAAAGACTGCTGACCTGACAGTTGTGCAGAAAACCAGCATTGACACCCTCCATAAGGAGGGAAAGCCTCAAAAGGTAATTGCAAAAGAAGTTGGATGTTCCCAAAGTGCTGTATCAAAGCACATTAATAGAAAGTTATGTGGAAGGGAAAAGTGTGGAAGAAAAAGGTGCACAAGTAGTAGGGATGACCGCATCCTGGAGAGGATTGTCAGGAAAAGGCCATTCAAAACTGTTGGGGACTTTCACAAGGAGTGGACTGAGGCTGGAGTCAGTGCATCAAGAGCCACCACACACAGATGGATCCTGGACATGGGCTTCAAATGTCATATTCCTCTTGTCAAGCCGCTCCTGAACAACAAACAACGTCAGAAGCGTCTTACCTGGGCTAAAGACAAAAAGAACTGGTCTGTTGCTCAGTGGTCCAAAGTCCTCTTTTCTGATGAGAGCAACTTTTGCATCTCATTTGGAAACCAAGGACCCAGAGTCTGGACTCTGGAGGAAGAATGGAGAGACACACACTGCAAGATGCTTGAAGTCCAGTGTGAAGTTTCCACAGTCTGTGTTGATTTGGGCAGTCATGTCATCTGCTAGTGTTGGTCCACTGTGCTTCATTAAGTCCAGGGTCAATGCAGCCGTCTACCAGGAGATTTTGGAGCACTTCATGCTTCCTTCCGCAGATGAGCTTTATGGGGATGCTGACTTCATTTTCCAGCAGGACTTGGCACCTGCTCACACTGCCAAAAGTACCAAAACCTGGTTCAATGACCATGGGATTACTGTGCTTGATTGGCCAGCAAACTCGCCTGACCTGAACCCCATAGAGAATCTATGGGGCATTGCCAAGAGAAAGATGAGAGACAGGAGACCGAACAATGCAGAAGAGCTGAAGGCCGCTATTGAAGCATCCTGGTCTTCCATAACACCTCAGCAGTGCCACAGGCTGATAGCATCCATGCCATGACGCATTGAGACAGTAATTGATGCAAAAGGGGCCCAAGCCAAGTATTGAGTACATATGCATGCTTTACTTTTCAGTGGTCTGATATTGTTCTATGTACAATCCTTGTTTTATTGATTTCATGTAATATTCTAATTTTCTGAGATTTTGAATTTGGGGTTTTCATGAGCTGTAAGCCATAATCATCAAAATTATGACAAATCAAGGCTTGTACTATCTCGTTTTGCATGTAATGAGTCTATCTCATATATTAGTTTCACCTTTTAAGTTGCATTACTGAAATAAATGAACTTTTGCACGATATTCTAATTTTTCGAGTTTCACCTGTAGAATGTACAATGTGTCCAAATTATTGGTAGGTAGGAAAAGATCTAAAGGTTCAATTCCCATTCTTTTTTTTTTCCTTGTACTTAACATTTTTAGTCCAGTGTTTAATCCAATCTCTTCTGTGAGTCTAATATGGCTACTCCTGCTCCCGCTCAAAACAACTTTTCTTCCTTTCCATCTTGTCACTGCAGTCCTCAATAACACCAATAACCAGTTTAGCGTCCAACCCCTGCTTTAGATTTCCAAGTTCTTTTACTTCTACTTATCTTTGGTCTTCTTCTTTTGTGTTTATTCCACCACCGCCAGATTTCTCAACAGTCTTAGAGTCCCAAGTTCACCAGATATCGCTTAGTCACTTCACGAGGTTGTGTTTCACTCACTGCCATTTTAACCTGGTGTATGCGCTCCACTCATAAATCACTGCCACAAATTGGTTTATCCGATCGCGCTCCTTCTTCTCCGCTTTTCTCTCGTCACATCTCGCCGCTGGGAATCTCCGCTCCGCACTGCCGCTCGAAACCGCTTTTCTATCAATAGCTTCACTCTAGGCGGCCACCATCGCTCCTGTCCGCCCAAAGAGAGGACTTTTTCTTTGATAGATTTAGGGGGGTTGTCCCATTTCCTCTTCGACGCTAGTGCTGCGTCTAGAGGCTTTAGCACTTCCCCTCTTTTTTTTCGATCTCTACGGGATCGGAAAAGCCCTTAAAGGGCTTCTATCAAGGAATATTGGGGTTCCAGAGACGGCAGCAGCCGTTCCTCACCCCCTCACGATGTAGTCACCACCGGAAGTCCCGCATTATACAACCTTTTTATATGCATTTGACTCTGATCTCTGATTTGTTTTACCAAATTCTCATCCTCCTGCGAGATACCAATTTTTTGATCTTCTTCCCATCTGGCCTGCAACTGTCCATACTGAAACCATGTTTTTATTATCCTTCCTTCTCTTAATTGATTCAAAGATTTTAATTGTAATATACCTCTTTCATTGCTAAGAAGCTTTTTATACGTATTCTCATCTTGTTTTTGCTCTACACTTATATTGCATGTCTGGGTACTGTCCATATTGGTAATCTATCATTTAATTTATATTGGTATTTTTTCCAAACACGCAATAAAGAACTCCTTAATACATGGCTTTTAAAAGTCTTATCCACTTTCTTGTCATATAATAAATAAGCATGCCAACCATAAACCAAATCATATCCTTCAATATTCAATATACTTTCCTCTGTTAAGTTGATCCAATCACTAATTACTGAGAGAGCAGCAGCTTCATAGTACAATCTTACATTGGGCATTTTGAGACCTCCTCTTTCTCGCACATCCTGCATTATTTTTTGCTTAATTCTCGGTCTCTTCCCTGCCCAAACAAATTTACTAATACCCCTCTGCCTTTCCTTTCTTTTTTTTTTACTGCTGCTATTCTTCCCATCAAAGACAATTGTAGTTTTTCCCATTTCTCCATGTCCTTCTGTATTTTTTGCCACAATGGTTCATAGTTATATTTATATAATTGCACATTTGAAGTCATAATATAAACCCTCAGATATTTAACCTTCTTGACTATTTCAAATCCTGTTGCTCTTCCCATTTTTTCTTTTTGACTTGTAGTCATATTTTTGGTTATTATCTTTGTTTTTCCTGCATTTATTTTAAATCCAGGTACTTGTCCATATTGATTAAAAACATCCATTAGACCTATAACCGATTGTACTGGGTGGGTTAAAGTAACAACCAAGTCATCTGCAAACGCTCTTAATTTATATTCATACTGCCTGATTTTAACTCCCTTTATTGTGCCAAAACCACCGTATTTTAGTCAACAAAACTTCCAAAGACAAAATAAGCAATAATGGAGACAAAGGACATCCTTGCCTTGTACCTTTTTCTATGTTAAAACTATCTGTTAAACCACCATTAATTATTATTTGCACTGTTTGTTTCTGATATATTGCCTTAATAGCTTGTGTAAAAAAATCTCCAAATTGCATCTTTTTTATTAATTTCAATAAAAAATTCCAATTCACTCGATCAAAAGCTTTCTCCACAGAGGACTTCCGGTGGCTCCGCGATTTGCCGACGGAGCTCCTTTTTGGAGCTCCAGCCCCGAAATCTGTAAAAGCTGCTAGAACAGCGTAAATCGGCTGTCTAGCGGCAAAAACTCTCCCCCTGGGAAAAGGGGGGAGAGAAGAGCAGAGGGGTTTAGGTAGAGCTCCCCAAAACCCCCAGGCTTTCTTCTTTTTTAAGCCTGGGGGTTGGAGGGTGAGAGCTCCCTGGAAACCTCTCAGTGCTCCGGATTAGGGGCGTGTCTGCCTGGCTTGGCAGAACGGGGCATCGCGACCACACCAGCAGCATAGGAATAAAGATTTGAAGAAATTTTTCAAAGATTTTAAGAAAATTGAATTCTGGATGCTGGCAGAGCGAAATCGGGACAGCGGAATTTGAAGTAGGCAAGTACAAGCTTTAACTCCTTATGAAAAGAGAAGGGGAAGATGGTGCTAAGAAAAATGAAACTTACTAGTGAAAGTGCTTGTCAGCCCCTGCTACATTGTTAAAGCTACTGGACTATATAACAAGAAGTAGATTTAAAGGCGAAGTGGAAGAGAAGATTATGATGGGGATTTCAACCAACATAAATTTTTGAAGATAGTGGAAAATAATTGGACTTTGACTTGACAGTTGAATAAATATAAAACAAAAATTGAAGTATGGCTGCTACCAAGGAAAGAGGGGGTGAGTCAGCAAATACACGAATTGTGACTTTAAAGGACTTGCAAGACAATTTGGATCTTTTTATTTTGGACATAAGGGATACAGTTAAAAATGCTATCCAGGAGTGGAAGTTGGAACATCGTAAGGATCTGCTGGCTGTGAAAGAGGAAGAAATCATACAGTTAAACGTGATTTTGGAGAACAAAGAAGAAGCAGTCAGAGAAATGGAGTCTAGTATTCTGGAAACAGAAGTTATGGTGGAGGCTTCCACACAACCACTTGGAGAACATTTAAAAAATTCATTACCGCAGACTGTTAAATATTATGAAAATTCTGGTTTTTATGGACAGAGTCAACTTTTAGAGAATGAACTGACTGATTTTACAAGAAAGAAAAATAGAGATGGGAGTTTTAAAGTGAAAGAAACAATTTTGAAAGAGGACTGGATTTTTAAGAGACATCAGTTGCAACTTCAATCTCAAAATTTCTTGATAATAAAAGCAGGGGGACAAGCCATGCCTAACAAGAAGAAAGTATTATTTAAAAAGAAAGATTGGAAGAAATATAGAAAGAAAGGAAGAATGTGTGATGTATTTCTTGAAGGTTATACTTGGTAGATTTTGGATGTTTGATACAAAGGTTTAATTAAAAAGGGATAATTTTTAGAGATATTGCATTACTAAAATGATCAACTAAAAATCTAAGTGATATTTTATTGAAAGCTTTGGAATTAATATAGAACTTTTAGGATTATATTTGGCTGATATGTTACTGAAGTTAAAGGTCTATTAAGAGATTTTAATGTTTAAAATGATATAACAGAATTTTTTTTTAAAAAAGGTTGATATGTTAAGAAATTTTAAATGTTTCAGATGACACAATAGAATTTTCAAAAGGTTTATATGTATTGAGGGGTAAGGTTTAATTAAAACTGGATAATTTTTTACATGAAGAAATGTTTATGTAAGAGGATATTTAGTTTAATGGTAATAATGTTGTTTCAAGGACAGGCTTTAAAGGAAAAAATCTTTTTCCTTTTTCCCCCCCTCTAAGTTGATGTTATGAGAGAATTTATAAATGTAATGTTGAAGAAAGTCAAATAGGGGAGTTAAAGAGTGTGTGGAAATTTTTTCTTTTGGAATTTACAGTAAGGTAGTATATGTTAGCTTAGGTTTGTTAGATGTTATATCCTGTTTTTGTTCTGGGAAGTCGGGGGGGGGGTTGGGAGGGAGGGTAATGGGGGGTGGGGGGGAAATTTTTGTTTTGTGATTTTTAATATAATAAAAGACAGGTAGAAGTAATAATAGAGAAGTAAAAATGAGGATAAGAAGATGATATAAAAGATGTACTAGATGTTATATTTTGTGGATTGAATATGCATTGTTTATATGTTTACTTGTTTGTATGTTTGTATGCTTGATTATGAAAATAAAAAACTTTTATTGGGGAAAAAAAAAGCTTTCTCCGCATCTAAAAAAATTAGTGCCGCAGGGACTTGGTTGTTCCTCCCCAAATACTCTAGTAGGTTAACAACTTGCCTTACATTACTTTTCATTTGTCTGCCACTTATAAAACCTGTTTGATCATGATGAATCATTTGCTGCATAACTATCATTAGTCTATTTGCCAATATTTTAGCAAAAATCTTGTAATCTGTGTTTAGAAGTGATATAGGCCTATAATTTTTTGGTTGAGTATGATCTTGATCCTCCTTTGGGATCAAAGAGATAAAAGCTGTCTTCCATGATGGGGGTACCTCTCCTCCAAGTTGTATAGTAGTAAATAATTCCTTAAGTGGTTCCACCATTTCCAGTTGTAAGTTTTTATAATAAACAGCTGTTTGATCTGTCCCCCCCTTCAGAGACCCACAAAAACACAGCCAGTCGAGGGTTAAGAATCACTTGGCACACTCCACAGTTCTTATCTCAAACTTGGCAGCGATATGCACACCGTCTGCCAAGGACTTTATTAGTTTACACAAAAAGAAAATCACCTACGTAGCTTTGCCGTTCATTTAGCTTCCAAGACTACGAGGTTGCTATGTTTGTTTTGTTTGTTCGTCACAAAAATCATGACCCACCGTCCTGTCTTATATAGGCTCTGGGTGTGGTCCAGTGACTCATTGATCCTGTGACTCCAATCCAGTGACTCAGGTCTATTTCCTCATACGTCGCCGCAGCTGCAGTAATCTTTTCTCTCGCCTTCTTTGGCGTGCGTCCAGGAATGACGTCTCTCCCTCACTCTCATCTGAGACACCTGTTTCCCCACTACTTGGCTCTCTTTCAGCTGGCACCTGAGACGGTGCCAGAGGGGGGGGGGGGCTGGGAGATCTGGCTGGCTCCTCTTCCTCCTGCTCAGAGCTTCCTTCCTCCAATGGGATAGGCTCAGCGGACGGGGCCACAACACTGTTAACCCGTGCGTCCCGGGGGCTTTACCCCCTTTCAACTGTTTGATTGCAAACATAATCTCCTCCGAAGTTATTGGTTGGTTTAACCCCTCCCTTTGCTCTTTGGAGATTATGGAAATATTCTCTTTCTGTAAGTATCTATCTATATCTATATCTTGAATTTTATCCCCCTTATACAACCTAGTATAAAATTCTTAAAATGATTTTTTAATCATATCCTGCTGAAAAACCTCTTTATCTTTGTATTTTATTTTCTCTATAGTCCGTAACCTTTGTTTCTTCCTTAACAAGTAAGCTAAACATCTACCTGGCTTATTAGCATTTCAAAAAGTATTATGTTTTGCGTATTGTATATTAGTTGCGACCTGATCTGCCATTAACATCTTAAATTGTCCTTGCAATAGGTTAATTGCCTCCTTTATTTTCTTATCTGCTGGATTCACTATCAAAGCTTGTTCTTTTTTAAAAAATTTCTTCTTCTAAGTCCTTCCTTTTTTCCCCCTGTTTGTTTCTATATTTGTTATTTAAGTATATTAAAATACCTCTCATATATGCTTTACTTGCAGCCCACACCATTTCCATGGATGTACCCTTATGCATATTCATAGTAAAAAACTCTTTCATAAATTTTTTACATTCTTTTATATTTTCCTCATATCTAAACAAATTTTCATTTAACCTCCAGGACCTTTTAGGTCCGTTTCCATGCTCCATTTCCATCCAGACTGGACTATGGTCCGTTAAAACTCTTGGACATATCTTTGTTTTCTTCACCCTGAAAAAAAGATCATTAGTAATTAGAATAAAATCAAATCTAGAAAAGGACTGATGCCTATCAGAAAAGAAAGTAAAATCTTTTTCTTCAGGGTTCCTCTCTCGCCAAATATCCCTCAATTCCATATCTTCCATCATTTCAAAAAGAAGATTTTGGCAGTCTTGCACATGTCGAAGTATTTTGTATAAGGCCTGTCTTGTCTTTTTTGGTGTCAAAAACTCCATTCCAGTCACCCAATAAAATATATGTTCTATAATCCCATTGTAATAACTTGGAATGTAAAAGCTTGTAAAATTTTTCCTGTTGCTGATTTGGTGCATATACTCCAATTAAAAGTACTTTTTCTCCTTTTATTAAAAGTTCAATTGCTATAAACCTTCCTTGATCATCTGATTCCATTAGTTTAGCAGTTAAATTTTTTTAAAGTATATAACTATACCATTTTTCTTCTCTGGAGCAGGTGCAACAAAGTGTGTACCTAACCTTGCATTGGTTAGGTATTTTTGATCTTTTGTTCTAATATGAGTCTCTTGTAAGCAAATTACTTCATTTTTAAATTGCTTCAAATAATGAAATATTTTCCTCCTCTTTTGTGGTGAATTTAGACCATTAACATTCCAAGTTAAAAATCTAGTTGCCATCTTTAGGCCTCTGGAGTATCTGGAGCATTTTCTGATGACTTTCACGCATTTGATAGCTCAACCGGCTGAATAGCCTGTTATTAACATCCAGCTGTCTGCAATTACACCAGTTCGAGGCTCAAGGTTGACTCAGCCTTCCATCCTTTCTAAGGTAGGTAAATTGAGGACCCAGTTTGTGGGGGCAATAAGCTTACTTTGTATAAAATATAAATATACAAAAGTATGAAGGCTATTGCTTAACGCCTTGTAAGCTGCCCTGAGTCTCTGGAGAAGGGCGGCATATAAATCTAATTTTAAAAAAAAAATTAAAAATTTTTGGCTTTTAGGCCTGGCTCCTCCCATTACTCCTGTTTGTGTGGATTCTTGGGTCATCATCTGGAGTTGCTGCATTCTTAGTTTCTGTTTACGCTTGGCTGTTGCTGCTCGGGTCAGTCTTTGGTCCTTAGGTTGTTCTGATATATCAATTAAGTTCAAATCTTGAACAGCAGTCATGATTTGCAAAACATCTTGTTTGTCTGAGACTCCCCCTTGAGCTTGCAACAGTAATTCTTCATTCTCCCCTTTTCTTGCCCCCTCTGCTTCTGGCTTTCTTCTAACATCTGGAGATTTGGGGGGACCAGCTTTTAACACATTGGTACAAAAATCTCTTGCTTTCCATACTGAGTTAAGGCGATGTCTTTCTCCTGAGTAATTCACCACAAGACCAGCTGGAGCCTCCCATCTATATTGTAACTGACGATTTCTCAGTTCTTCCACCAGGAAAGCATAATCCTTTCTAGCTCTCAACATTTTGTGGGGAATTTCTTTCATTGTTAAAACTTCCCGTCCTTCCACTTGAAGTTTATTTTTAAAGGTTGCTTGTAAGATTTCATTACGTATCCTTCTTGTATTAAAATATATCACAATGTCTCTTGGTAAATGTTTCTGTCTGGCCACCCAGGAATTGACCCGGTAAATTTTGTCAATTTGCCATTCCAAATTATTTTTTTGATCTCCCAATATCTGAGCCAATGCTTCTGACATAATCTCTTTCAGATTCTCTTGTTTATTCTCCTTCACCCCTCTTATTCTTCAAGCAAATTCCATGACCCTATATTGTATCATTGTCACATCTTATTCAACCCTTTCAATTTTATTCTGGGCCTCTCCCAGTTTATTTTCCAAAATCTCATTAGATTGCTTTATTTCCTCAACTTTGTCATCCAAAATTTCAATATGACCTGACAGACCTTTGAATGCCGTAAGTATATCTTCTCTAATTTCCTGATTCTGGGTTGAAATCAATTCTTTAATATCAGCCATTTCCTCAGCAACACTCTGCATTTTTTCATCAATCACAGAAGCAATTTTATTCTCTGTAGCTTTTAAAGCTTCCTGCAGCATTTCAAGTGTTAAAGTTTGTGGTTCTGTTGGGGGAGCAAAAGCTTGCAACCTGGAAATCTGAGCTGGGGAACTCCCAGCACTACCAGTTCCTTTAACAGGAATAGTCTTTATTGGTTTTGAGGCCATCTTTCCCTTTCAAATTGGTTTTAGTTTTAGTTTAATTTAATCAGCAGCCAAGACAGGACTTCCACAAATTTTAAATTTTCCCAGCCCTTGAATAATAAATCTTCTTTTCAAAATCCCTGCTACAGTATTTTTAGCCTTAAAATCTTCTTTCTTTCAATGCAAAAAATTTAGTTTTAAACAAGGGCTGCAAGCGCTAAAAGGAGCTCTACTTTCAGCTTCTAGGTTTTAACTTTCGTTTTTCCACGCCCCATTAACACACCATCGCCATCTTGCTGTTACTTTCCTTTGATCCTTTCTCAATAGCTCAGAAGGAAGTAATAGTAATTTGGAGTTAAAGGTAAATACTTGCAAGTCTGGTTCTCCTGGCTTTGTTCTGCCTGCTTCAGTCAATGTTTATTCCAAATGTTGATTGCAGGAGTGGTCGTGGCGTCTTGCTCTGCTTAAGCAGAGACGTCCCAGGTCCGGAGCTCTGACAGCTTCCAGGGAGCCCTTGCCTTTTACGCCTCTGAATTGCTCCTGGGGCTCTTGGGGAGCTCAACCTGTGGCTGCCTGCTCACTTCTCTCCCCTTTGCCCAGGGGGAGGGTTCCAAGCCGCTAGGCATCTGATTTTTGCTGTTCTAGCGGCTTTACGCAATCTCAGGAATGGGCGCTCAAAAAGGAGTGTCTTGCAGCGCCAACGGTGCCACTGGAAGCCCAGCTCATTCTCCATTTCAAAGAGGGCCTTGACAGAGAGCTGCATCAGCCGTACGTGTACTGGGGCCTCCCTGACCGACTACATGAATGGTACCGGGCTGCTACAGCACTAGAAGTGGAGCTGAAGGCTTGCAGACCAAAGAGCGACCCCAAAGCAAGACCGAGGAAGAGTCAAGAGAGCTGACCAGCCAGGAGGTGATTGGCCTCAGCCATGCCCACCAGCACGCCTGCAAGACCAAGCCAAAGACGCCACCACAGAAGGTGCCAGAGAAGTCCAGTTTGGCCAGCCAGGCCATCAAGGTCTTCTCTCGTCCACCAGCCTTGTACAACAGTGAGGATGAGGGATAGGGAGACCCGATGGTGAGTAGAGCCATCTGCCCCTTCACTATCCCTGTGAGAATAATGGCATCTAAGTCGGGAGTTTGAGGCCCTAATAGATTCAGGCTAAACCCAATGCCTGATAAGCCTGACAACAGTGCTAAAGCTGGGGATCTGAGTGAGGAAGCTCTCCAGAGCCATGAGGTTTGAGCAAGTTGATGGCTCACTGATAGGCCCCCCCTGTTATCCACATAACTGAGCACATAAAGCTGGAGATGGGGCAGCACTGGGAGATGATCCGGTTCATGATCGTCCCAAAAATGACAGAAGCTGTGATCCTGGGACTAGCCTGGTTGGACAAGTGGGGCCCAACGATATGGTGGGAAGGAGGGAACCAAAAGTTGAAACTGAAGTATTTCCTGTGGGGGAAGAACTTTGTCAGAATTTTGCAGAGTGACTAGTATTATGAGATAAACCCAGGAGCAAAACACAGCACACAGCACACAGAGCCTTTAGATAATTAACAGTGGTTACATACAACTAAATATATACAGACATATGCATGGTAGATACTTTATCATACAGCTACGGACACAAGGAGAACAATGAGATACACAACGAGAGACAGATACGCCCTCTAATGGTCACCTATATATAGACACCTCTTAAAAGGGTAGCAGTCTTGTGTGGACCCCACCAGAGTCTTAACCTGGCAATGCCAGATGCTGAATCATTCCCATTGCATCAGCTTTCAGTTGCCTCCGCTTACAACCTTCCATCAGCTTACAGCTATTAAATCTACACTCCCTGACAAACTTCCTGGCCGACGCCCTTTTGTGGATACCCCAGTACAAGAGCAAGTGGGAAGAGATAGTAAATGTAATCATTCCCCTTCCCCAGGTGGCCCAAGTTACTACACGACAGCAGATCATACAATGGCCAACCGAACCCAGGGAAGAGTAACCCAGAGACTCAAAGCTGAATTACAAAATGACCTCTGGTTCAAAGAACACCTGCAGCTCTTGACCACCAGGGATGGATTAGCATGGAAGGGGACTAAACTACATGTCCCTAGCAGTCTACAAGTGCAGGTTCTACAGCGAAGACATGATACCAGGCAGGCAGGACATTTTGGGTTCTTGTAAAACCTTGCACCAGGCTAGGAGACAACCCACTCGGCCCTGAGAGGAGATTCTGATGGACTTCATAGCCTGAAAGTGGAGGGAATACAGTGATTTGGACAGTGATCAACCTGTTCTCCAAACAAGTCCATTTCATCACCTGCCCCAGACTACCCTCTGCCCACAAGCTGGCAAAGTTATTCCTGAAGCATATTTATCAACTGCACAGAGTGCCAAAGAGAATCATTCATAGCTAAGTTCTGGAGGGAGTTCATAAAGTCAGTTGGGTCCTCCCAGGGGCTTAGTTCAGCTTTCCATCCAAGTGCCAATGGGGCGGTGGAATGGACTAACGCAATGGTGGAGCAATACCTAAGGTGTTATGTCAACTGTCAGCAAACTAACTGGGCAGACCTACTACCTTTTGCTGAAGTGGTGTACAACAATGCAGTGCACAATAGCACAGGGCTTACCCTCTTCAAAGCAGTTAACGGAATAGATTTTGTTCCCATGCCAGAATCCCTCCAGGAGCCTCCCTCTTCGATTAGTTTGACAGAGTGGGTGGACTCATTACAGAGCATTTGGGGAAATGTAAGACGAGTACTAGCTAAAGCGCCAGAAGCCTATAAAGAGCAGGCTGATAAAAAGTGTGCCCCTCAGAGACCATTTCACATGGGAGAAAAGGTCTATTTCTCCACCAAGTACTTAAAGCTAAAACTGCCATGCAAAAAACTATGTTCCAAATTTTTGGGACCGTTCCCCATTGTAAAGGTCATTAACCCGGTCACAGTGGAGCTGAAGCTCTCTCACCTTTTGGGGAAGGTACATCCGGTTTTCCACAGTAGCATGTTAAAACCAGTAGTTGGTTCTGAGCTGAGACCTGTAGTTCAAGTGGCTCCGAAGCCCATAGTGGTGGAGGGGAAAACCCATTACGAGGTAAAACAGATTTTGGATTCCAGGCTCTACATCTAGTGGCCAGAGAGACAAAATACCAAGTATATTGCTTGAAGCTGACCCAACCCATTTTACCCATCAGCCTGCACACTCAAATCAAGTGCACACTGGGAAGCCAGACTCCCATTTCCTTTAACATTTGGAGAAGGCAGAAGCACAAAGAAGAATACATCTTAATCTGTGGCACATGGTCATCCAAGGACAAACCCACATCCCACACACAGAGAATCACTGGTGATATTTAAATTGCTTGTATTTGTTAATTGTTATGTTCAGCAGTAACTTAATACTGTCTATCTTATATTTGGTTCTCATTGTATGTATCCCTATTTTCACCAGTTTCACCATATCCTGTTCTTTCAATAAAGCATCCAGATCTATGCACATGGTCTGTTTTATTGGAGGATAGCTGCATGTCAAGGATAGCTGTTTTATTGGAGGTTTAGCTGCATGTCGAGCTACACAGAGACTAATGTGTAGTGAGGACAGAACATCCTCAAAGCAGAGATGGGCTGCAACTGGTTTGCAAAGGTTCAGGCAAACCAGTTGTTAAGTTTTTTACCAGTTCGGAGAATTGGCTAATCCCACCTCTGGCTGGCCCTGCCTCACCCCTCTCAGGAGTCCCCCCACGTGCCCCATTTTGGCTTCTAGGGTGGTGCAGGAAAATAGTTGTGATTTTTGCATGATCATTACTGTGGGATGAGTTTGAAATGGAGATTTTGCATTATGATTGCTCATAAGTAAGTAGGAACCAGTAAAAGAGGAATGGAAAAATTAGCATTTTGCAGTCTTGGCAAGTTTAAGATGGGCGAACTTCATGCTGCCTGGGGAATTCTGGGAATTCAAGTCCATGCACCTTAAGGTTACCAAAGTTGAGAAGCATGGGTCTACACTAGAGTTTAGGATTTTCCATTCCTGTTTTATTTAGAGTTTGGTGCAATTAAATAAATTAGTTGTGGTTTCGTTGACAAATAGTGATTAAAGCTATAAGAACCTTCTTGTGAGAAACTGAAATTAAAAGTTGATCTGGGCTTTGATGATTAAATAAGGGATTATGGAAATTTTGCAGCTTCCTGAGGCAAACCTCCCGTGGAGAGTTGGCTTTCTTCCATGGCCTTTGAAAATGCTGTTCGCCTTCACAGACATCTGGAGGTCTGCCAACGTCGGCGTGGAGAAGCTTAAGAATGCATAAATATTTTTAGAAGAAAAGTTTTTGAAGTTTTATATATTTTCCTGGCTATCTGTCCGAGTGGAGTTGTCTAAAAAGAAATAAAGTGCCTCTCACATTTTGATAATAAAGGAAAAAAAAAACATTTATTTATTAGAACAACGTCCTCACGAACTCATATGTAGCCAGGAAATGACCTCTGCTCCAAATTCCCTCCCTTTCCTGGCTTGCTCCCTTATTCTTATTGGTCATTTTCTAAATCATTCTACTGCAGTTTTTCTTACTAATCTCACAGGAATTTAAACCCCCCTCCTTTACTATGTCAGGCCTGAACAAAATGCAACTTGAGAGGCTGACAATCTGTACCAAAGAAAGTTGGAAGTCATTCTTTTTCAGTTTTCCTTCTTTTCCTCTTTCTTTCTTACACTTTCATGTTTTCTTTCCTGCACCTTTTCTTTTTTCAAATCTGTTTATTTGTTTATCCCTTAGCTTTGTATTTTTTTGTTGTATGAAGGATCAAATACTCAGCCATTATAATTCTACATTCCTCATTTACAGAAATCATATCAAAATTTAGAATGAAACCCACTGGCAGCCATCTCATATAAGGCAGGCTCTGAGACCCACTAACAAAAAACTGTTTATCGATAGAAGAGAATATTTGTAGCTCAGGGTTGAACTGTGGGTTCCTTGGTGCTCTCTGAGCTTGATAGTTTTTTTGCAGATGTTTCATTACCAAACTAGGTAACATCATCAGTACTAGAAGGGAGTGGAGTTTGCTCTTATTTTCATATACTAGTGGCTTACCCTGTCAGTGTTGATCAGCTGCTTCACAAAATGTGTTTTGATGGTGCCGGGTCTCTACAGCCTCAGGCAGAGAAGGGCTATTCTGCACCCCTCCCTCAAATATTCTTTAAAATACAGTTTCCCAGCACCCCAACAGGAACCTCCAACATGCAAATTGTGATTACTCATCCTAAAATGAATCCTCTTTACCTGGCGCTTCAAAATTTGCTGTTTGCTGGGGAGGTGTGTAGCTAAAAGTCAGTCTACATTTAGTGTACATCTGACTTTGGGGATATTTCTTCATAACCAAACAAAACTGTATTTTCTCTGCAGTTCACACCTCTTGCTTGCTGGATCTGGATGTCACAAAGCAAAGCCCACATTTTGTAATTAACTGTTTTGGCTGGCAGAGTGCTGCAGGAGGCTGAGTGCTGTCACACCCCTGGCCACATCCACCCCGGCCACACCCACCCAGCCGGTCATTAGGGCAGACAACCGGTTGTTAAATTATTTGAAGCCCACCACTGCCTCAAAGAACACGTTTATTGGATACGTCATATTGGCTTTGGGCCTGTCTCCTCCCGGTCCATGTGGCTTCACAAAAAACCAGCAAACAAGTATGCGTTGCAAAGGTTTAATCACTGGCACAGCCTAGGCACAGAACAAGCTGAACCACAGGATCAAAATCAGCTCTGCGTGCGGGCTGTCACGCAGAGCTATTTATCCTTAATACCCAAGCCACCATCCGGTAGCCTATCACCACCCCCCATCAGCTGGTCAGTGGTCTTCGTAATTCCCGCTTCGTTTGTGCCTCCAACGTTCCGTCACATCATCAAATGGCGCCAAGCAGGGAAAGGAGCTGGAAGCCTTTTCGATGCTGCCAGTAGTCGCCGTTCACCATCTGACATCTCGCACTCGCTGGCCGCTGCCCAGATCACCTCCCACCATCCCAGGTGTCCATGTGGATGTCTCTGATGGTCTCAGGTCCCCCAGCCCTCCCATATATGGCGAGTCCCGGCTGGGGCTCGACAGGCTGTTCCCCTCTACCAGGAGCCCACCTGTAGGGAGGAGAGCAGAAGAATTAGTACTATCAGACAAAAACCCCAGTCTCCCAGGCTTGTTTGCGTATCTGCGGTGAAACCGCCTCAGCAATCGTGTAGCGTGGACATCCGGTGCCACTACCCAGGTAGCCTCTGTGTGACAGGAAAAACCTCTCAGTATGTTTGCTGCAACTAATTGATTGATTGGTTGAACTGTTTGAATGAAGCAATCAGAGCACAGCTTCCTGGCTCTGAGTTTCCCGCACTTTCCAACGGTCAGGGATGAGTATATAAGTAGCTGCAGGACTGCAACCAGGAGAGACCAGCTGAACCTAAGCCAGAGCTTCTCACTCGTTGAGACTCTCACGCAGACCTCCAGAGCTGAAGTCACTACAATGAGCTGAGTCACTGCCTTGCTCCTGAGAAGACTGACAAAGAACACAGAGCGCTTCCCACGTTTGGGAAGAAGACTAGGGCTAATGGACTTTGCTGAGAGGAGAATCTTGTAGGCTGTTGATGCCTTTTTGTAGGTTTTGTTTTTATATGTTTTTATTAAAATAGTTTCTCAAGACTTCTCAGTCAATTTCCATGCTAGTGCGTTTGTGTGCATATCGGTCCATGGTCCACTCGAACCCAGAAACCTTCCTTCACACTCTGTAAAAGGGTATCCTTTCCATCGTACTAAATAGTGGACTTTACCTCTATGCAACCTGGAGTCCAGGATTTTATCTATTTCGTAGTGATCCATATGTACCGGGCCCGGCGGGCCAGGGAGGTCACTGGTCCTTTCCACTGTTATGGGTTTTAACAGACTACTGTGGAACACAGGATGTATCCTGCCCAGTAATGGGGGTAATTTGAGAGCAACGGTAACAGGATTGATTACCCAGGTTATGCTGAAAGGTCCCAAGAACTTCGGGCCTAGTTTTTGACTCGGCATCCTGAGTTTTAGGTACTTGGTTGACAAATAGACCCGATCTCCCACCTGGAATGGTTTCGGGTCTGCCCTCTTCTTGTCTATGTAAGATTTGTATTCATCTGCAGCCTTCTGTAAGGCTGTTTTCATGCTAGGACACACGGGGCGGATTTTCTCTGCCCACCCAGCTGGGTTGTCCATGTCTTTCGACAGTGGGTCTAACTCTGGGATTGCAGGGAATTCCATGCCGTACACCACCTGAAAGGGAGACAAACCTGTGCTGCGATGTGTCATGTTATTATAAGCTACCTTCGCGAACGGTAGAAGGCTTGACCAGTTGGATTGCTGATATGACACATAACATGTCAAGTACCGTTCCACCATAGCGTTAGCTCATTCAGCCACTCAGTTTGTGCTGGGATGGAATGCCGAACTGAAGCCTTGGGTGGACCCTATCAGCTGTACAAAGCTTCTCCAGAATTTGGTGGTGAACTGAAAACCATGATCTGATATGATCCATTTGGGTACCCCATGGAGGCGGTAGATATGTTGAAGAAACAGATCCATCAGTTGTCGTGCAGAAGATATCCCTTTACATGGCACAAAATGGGCCTGCTTCGAGAACAAATCCACCACCATCCATATCACTGTGTAACCGTTACTAATGGGGAGATTGACTATGAAATCCATAGCGATCTCCTCCCAAGGTCTACTGAGGTTGGCCACCGGTTGTAATAAGCCTATGGGTTTTCCTGACCTCAGCTTGTCTGCTGCACACTTCGGACACCCCTTCACATACTCTTCAATGTCCCTACGCATTCATGGCCACCAAAACGGCCTTCTGACAAGGTGGAGGGTTTTTAGAAATCCGAAATGCCCTGCCGTTTTGGCGTCGTGGCACCTCCTCAACACAGCAGTTTGGAGGCTCTCTGGGACATACACTTTCTCCCCTTTCCGCCCTGAGAGTCACCAGTGTCTGGTTTTGTGTTAACCAAGGATCACTTTGTACAGCTACCTTCAGTTCGGCCTATAACGAGGTGTCTGGCTTGGTAACTGGTAACATGCTTTGTGGCGGCTGGCTGAGTGGTATGAGTGCTTCTACTACCTCTTCCCATTTGCTGTTGTATTGGGGCATATGAGACAAAGCATCCGCTAGGAAGTTTCTCCCAGCCGGCACATACTTCAAGTGGAACAAGAACGGTGGAAGTACTGAGCCTACCATACCTGTTTAGGGGATAACCGTTTCAGCGTTTGCAGTGCTTCCAGGTTCTTGTGATCTGTCCACACCTCAAATGGGTGTGGTGCCCCTTCAAGGAGATGTTGCCATGTCATCAAAGCCCAATGCACAGCAAACGCCCCCTTCTCCCAGATCACCCAACCTCGTTCTGTGGGGGTCAGTTTCCGGGAAGTGTAAGCACAAGGCTATAATTGGTCCTGCCTGTTCTTTTGTAATAGAACCGCTCCCACAGCCACATCACTAGCATCCACCTGTACTATAAATGCCTGTGTTGGGTCTCGGTGTTTGAGGACTGGTTCTCGGGCAAAAAGATTTTTCAGTTGCTCAAATGCCATTTGACACTCGGACGTCCAATTCAATGGCTGTCCCGGCCTTGGTTTCGACGTTGGAGGTTTGGTCGCAAGAGATCTGTCAGTGGCAACGCTACCCTAGCGAAGGATGGGACAAACTGCCAATAGAAATTGGCAAATCCAAGGAAACTTTGCAGTTGTTTCCTGGTCCTCGGGGCCTGCCATTCCAATACTGCTTGGACTTTCTGTGGATCCATCGCCACTCCTTTGCCAGATATTCTGTAACCCAGATAATCTAACTTCATTTGGTGAAACTCGCATTTTGACAATTTCACAAAAAACTTTGCTGCCAACAACTTTTCCAACACTTGGCGTACCAAGCAGGTGTGTTCTTCCATGGTCCGGGTCTAAATTAAAATGTCATCCAAATATACAAGGACACCCCGATACAGATGTTCATGCAGGATCTCATTGATCAACTGCATAAACACCGCAGGGGCCCCTTGCAACCGGAACGACATAACCTGGAACTGGTAACTACCCAGTGGACAATTGAATGTAGTCTTCCACTTGTCCCCCAGTCGAATACGCACCTGGTAGTATGCCTCGCGTAGGTCAAGTTTCATGAAAATATGCCCAGTCGCTAGAGTGGCTAGGAGGTCTTTCATTAATGGCAGCGGGTACAAATGCTCCACACACACTTCGTTAAGACCAAGAAAATCAATACATAAACGTAACCCCCCATCATCTCTCTAAATAGGACAGGGGCAGCCATACGAGATCTACTGGGTTTAATAAAGCCCCTCGCTAGATTTTTATCAATGTATCTTCTCAACTCCTCCAGTTCCTTTGGTGTCATTGAGTACATCCGTGGTTTCGGCAACTTGGCACCAGAGATCAACTCAATGGCACAGTCTGTTGACCAATGCAGGGGCCACACTTCACACTCCTTTTTTTAATTAAAAAAGTTTTACAAATACAAATTTTCCCCCATTTTCCCCCCCTCTCCCCTAACCCCTCCTTCCCCTACCCCCCCCTCTCCCCTACCCCCCTCTTTTACCTCCCCTCCCCTAACCCCCCTCCCCTAACCCCCCCCCCAAGTTCCTCCCCCCGGTTTCCCCGGGTGAAATCCAAATCATACCATTATTTACTATAACGTACATTACCCTCCTACAACCCTAACCCCTAACTACGCTACAAATTTCTACATCTTAACATTCAACTAAAAGCTATCTGGTACTTCCTTGTTTGATATTTGTTCTGCACATAGTCTATCCATTTCTTCCATTCTAATATATAAGTTTCTTGGGTCTGGTCCCTCAAATATGCTGATATCTTCGCCATTTCTGCAAAACTGGCCACCTTCAAAGTCCATTCTTCTATAGTAGGCATAAAGTCTTTTTTCCAGTATTGGCCAATCAGTAGTCTGGCTGCTGTAATCATGTATAATATCATTTTTGTCTCAGTCACTGAAGAATCCTTAACTATCCCCAATAAAAACAATTGAGGAGAAAATTTCAATTTTTTCTTCAAAACATTTTGCATAACCCACCATACTTTAATCCAAAAAGCCTTCACTTTCTTGCAAGTCCACCATATATGATAATATGTAGCATCTAAGCATTCACATCTCCAACATTTTGCCTGCAGGTTAGGATACATACATGATAATTTCTTGGGATCTAAATGCCACCTGTAAAACATTTTATAAAAATTTTCCCTCAAATTCTGTGACTGCGTAAATTTAACATTCTGAACCCATATTTTTCCCCATGTTTCCATCATAACTGGTTCTGCAAAATTCTGCGCCCATTTTATCATACAGTCTTTAACCAACTCATTTTCAGAATCTCTTTCTAACAAAGCATTGTACACCCTTTTAATATGCATTTGGCTTTTATCTTTTATCTGTCTTACCAAGTCTTCTTCACACAGCATTAAACCAGTTTTTTGATCTTCCCTCCATCTCAATTGAAGTTGATTATACTGTAACCAAGTTAAAGTTATCCCTTCTTCCAACAGTGTATTTAATGTTTTTAATTGTAAGCTACCCCATCATTTTTTTATTGAAAAAGTTTTACAATACAATTTTTATACCCCTTTCCCCCCACCAATCCCCCCACCCAACTACCACCCCCTCCCTATCCCTCCCCCATTCCCCCCTGACTTCCTTTGATAACCAATCATATATATCAATCAACATCAAACAAAAAAAAAGATAGGTGAGATCCAGATAAAAATATAATAAATTTAACATTAAGTAATAAAAAAAAATTAATCTAAGCTTCTAACACCCTCTTTTACCCCCTTAATTCAAATATATAACAACCATAAATCATTTGTAAAAACTTACAGCAATCTAACAAATATAACAAATATAACAAATATATGAAAACTAATTTTGAGCATCATAAATTTTTAGAATAATAATATAATATAAATGTTTAGCATAAAATATAATTCCAAATATTCAGTCTTAGTAATATTATTAAAAAAATATATAAAATCCAAAAAATACATCCTAAATTTTTAAAATTAGCTAAAATAAAGCTAGTCTATCAGGTATGCAAACTTATTTTTAACATTATAATTTATCTAAATATTAATATAGTAGGTATAAATATATAACATATATATATATATATATAATTTTTATATATAATAAAAATATAAATTCAAATATTTAATAAAATAATTAATAGGTATAATTATGAATCAAATACTAGTTGAAACTTATTACTTTGATATTTATTCCGCATGTACTCTACCCATTTCTTCCACTCCCTAACAAAGGTTTCATGGGTCCTATCTTTTAGGTATGCAGAAATCTTAGCCATTTCTGCAAAATTAGACATCTTCAATATCCATTCCTCTATAGTAGGTACACTATCTTTTTTCCAGTATTGACCAATCAGTAGTCTAGCTGCAGTAATCATATATAAGATCAATCTCGTTTCAGTCGGTGAACAATCCTTAACTATCCCCAACAAAAAAAACTGAGGAGAAAATTCAAGCTTCTTCTTCAAAACATTCTGCATAACCCACCAAAGTTTAATCCAAAATGCTTTCAGTTTCCTGCACGTCCACCAAATATCAAAATATGTTGCATCCAAACAATCACACCTCCAACATTTAGGTTAAACATTTGGATACATACATGATAATTTTTTGGGATCTAAATGCCATCTATAAAACATTTTATAAAAATTTTCCCTCAGATTCTGTGCTTGTGTAAATTTAACATTCTGGACCCAAATCTTTTCCCATGTTTCCAACATTACTGGTTCTGCAAAATTTTGTGCCCATTTTATCATACAATCTTTAACTAATTCACCCTCTGAATCTCTTTCTAACAATAAATTGTACACTCGCTTAATATGCATCGGCCCTTTACATTTTATCTGAGTCACCAAATCTTCTTCATGTAACATTAGTCCAATTTTCTGATCTTCTCTCCATCTCGCTTGAAGTTGAAGATACTGCAACCAAGTTAAATTCGTCCCTTCTTCCAACAGAGTATTCAAAGGTTTCAAACTCCATCTGCCCCCATCATTAAAAAGCATCTCTTTGTATAAAATCCCCCCGAGTGACTTTATATTTGGCATAATCTGCCCAAGATCCAACCACAAAGGTATTTTGTAATCCAATTGAAGCTGGTGCTTCTTCCAAACTCTCATCAAAGCGTGTCTCAAAATGTGACTTTTAAATACCCCATCCAACTTATCTTCATAAAATAAATATGCATGCCAACCAAATTCCAAATCATGGCCTTCTATGTTCAAAATTTCTGTTTTCGTTGTACCAAACCAATCACCCACTTGTGTCAGCACTGCTGCCTCATAATATAGACGTAAGTTTGGAACTTTGAGGCCACCTCTTTCACGAACATCTTGCATGATTTTAAGTTTAACTCTTGGTTTTTTCCCATTCCAGATAAATTTATTTAAACCTGCTTGCCATTCCATCAATATCTTATCACTTTTGAGCACCGGAATCATTTGAAATAAAAACAAAAATCTAGGTAGAACGTTCATCTTAATAGCTGCTATTCTGCCAAGTAAAGATAGTTGCAGTTTCTTCCAAACTTCAAGGTCATTTTGAATCTTGTGCCACAATTCCTCATAATTATTTTGAAAAAGTTTTATATTAGAAGCTGCAACCTGAACTCCTAGATATTTCACCTTTGTAGCTATTTCAAAGCCTGCCAACCTTTCCAGTTCACTCCTTTGTGGTTCCAACATATTTTTAACTATCATCTTAGTCTTTTTCTGGTTCAGACTAAAACCTGAAACCAAACCATATTCCTCTATAATGTTTTTCATCTGTATGATTGATTCCAAGGGTCGTGTTAGGGTAACAACCAGATCATCTGCAAATGCTTTTGTTCTGTAATCTTTTTGCCTTGCAACTATTCCATTCAAATTGTTAGAGTCCCGTAGAGAATTCAACAAAACTTCTAAAGTTAAAATAAACAACAGTGGGGATAGCGGACATCCTTGTCTAGTTCCTTTCTGTATATGAAATTTAGTAGTTAAACTCCCATTGATAACAATTTGTGCAGTCTGTTCTTGATAAATTGCTGAGATCGCTTGTATAAACTGATCCCCAAAATCCATTTTGTGCAAAGTCTTTTTTAGAAAATCCCAGTTGACTCGATCAAAGGCCTTTTCCGCATCAAAAAACACCAGCACCGCAGGGATCTGTTTATTTTTTTCAAGATATTCCAATAAGTCTATTCCAATAAGTTGCCTCACATTGTCCTTCATATATCTGCCTTCTATAAAACCTGCTTGGTCATCATGAATCACATCTTGGATAACTGGCATCAATCTGTTGGCTAATACTTTTGCAAAAATTTTATAATCTGTGTTCAGGAGAGATATTGGTCTAAAATTTTCTGGTTTTGTAGAACCCTCTTCCTTTGGTATCAGTGAAATAAAAGCCGTCTTCCATGAGGGGGGTATTTTGCCCCCCTGCTGTATGCTACAGAACAAATCCTTAAGATGCTCAACCAATTCTGATTGTAAAGTTTTATAATATACTGCTGTCAAACCATCCGTCCCAGGAGCTTTAGCTAATTTCAGTTGTTTTATTGCAAATAGGATCTCTTCACATGTTATAAGTTGATTCAGTCTATCCTTTTGTGCACTTGAGATTTTTGTAACCCTCTTCTTTTCAAGATATTCATCAATAAGGTCCTTTTTAATATTATCAGCATGATATAATTTAGAATAATAATCTAAAAAGGCTTGATGTA
Organism: Coluber constrictor foxii; assembly: GCA_038048745.1. Lineage (NCBI taxonomy): Eukaryota > Metazoa > Chordata > Lepidosauria > Squamata > Colubridae > Coluber > Coluber constrictor. The sequence goes on along the minus strand of CM075966.1, from coordinate 41,376,280 downwards.
TTAAATTCTGTTGAAAAACTTGTTTACCTTTATACTCAATAGTATTTATTATACGAGAACTTTGTTGCTTTCTCAGGGTATAGGCCAACCATCTACCAGGTTTATTAGCATTACAGAAAGTATTATGTTTAGCAAATTGCAAATTAGTTGTCGTCTGATCAGCCATCAATATTTGAAATTGATCTTTCAAAAGTTTTATAGTTTGCTGTAGTTTCTCATCGGTTGGGTTTTTTATGTGCAACTGTTCTTTTTCCTTTGTTTCTGACTCCAATTCTATTCTTGTCTTTTGTCGTGTTGACCTATACTTAGAATTCATATAAATCAGTACACCTCTCATATAAGCCTTACTTGCATCCCAGATTTTTTCAATAGGTGTACCCTTATTCAAATTGATTTGAAAAAATTCTTTAACATGTTTTTTAAGGTCCACGATATTCTTCTCATATCTAAATAAATTCTCATTCATTCTCCAAGATCTTCTCTCTCTCTTGCCAAAGTCCATCTCCATCCATACCGGACTATGATCTGTTAAAATTCTAGGAAACATTTTAGTCTTAACCACTTTAGTAAATAAGTCAGAAGTAACCAGCATAAAATCAATCCTAGAAAAGGATTTATGTCTATCAGAAAAAAATGTAAAATCCAATTCCTTTGGATGGTGAATTCTCCATACATCCTTCAATTCTAATTCTTCTTTCAATGCAAAAAACGTCTGCGGTAATTTATTCCCCCTCTTGGCCAGAGTCTTCTTGTCAAGAGTTGTATCAATCACTCCATTCCAATCTCCCATAATCAAAAAAGATTTATAATTCCACTGCAGTATTTTAGTATGCAATAATTTATAAAAAATTTTCTGCTGTTGGTTTGGGGCGTAAATTCCAATAAGAAGCATCGAAGTATTCTGTATATTTATTTCAACTGCAATATATCTTCCTTCATCATCCGTTTCTACCAATTTGGCTGGTATTCTTTTAGAGATATACAAAACTATTCCATTCCTTTTCACGGAACTAGAAGATATAAAATGTAGCCCAAGTTTTGAATTTATCAAAAATTTTTGGTCCTGGGTTCTGATGTGAGTTTCTTGCAAACAGACAACATCATTTTTATACTGCTTTAAATAATGAAATATTTTCCTTCTTTTCTGTGGTAAATTCAAACCGTTCACATTCCATGATAAAAATCTAACTGTCATCTGGGGATTCTTGAAGCGATTTGAGCATTTGCCTAAGACCCTGTTCCACAGCAGATGTCTTTGGTCTCGCTCCTCCCACTGCTTCAGATTTCTGTACCTTCCCATTTGCTCCCTTCTCTTCTAGTGGCATCATGGACCTCTGTTGCTTTTGTTTCTCTAGTCTTTGCTTCTCTGCTGCACGAGTTATACGTTGATCTTTCGGTTCTTGCGACAACAAGTCAGGGTCTAGGTCCACCACTCTTGTAGCTCTAGGCTGCTTTGTTTTAGGCTCTGAGAAATCTGCAAAAAAATCCTCTGAGAGACCACCTACTGCTCCTAAAATTTCTTCCCTTGCTGTTTCTCGAATTTCCTGTCGTTCTTTTTGCTCAATCAATTCTTGAATCCCCTCTTCAAGGTCCTTGTCTTTAGAAATTTCTTCTACAGATAGAAGTGTGGATGAGCGTGGGGGTGTTGAAATTTTTTTAAGAACATTATGATAAAAGTATTCTGCTTTTTCCACCGTGTTGATACGGTATCTTACATCCTCATGTCTCAAAATAATACCAACAGGGGCATCCCATCTGAATGGAATCTGGCGCTTTTTCAATTCATTTACCAAAAAACCATAATCTTTCCGATCTCTTAGCATCTTGGGTGGCAACTCTTTAAAAACACCAATTTGGCTACCATCATGTTGAACAGTGGTGTGGAAGGAGCTTTGCAAAATGTCATTTCTCAGCCTTCTATCAGTAAAATAAATCACAACATCTCTAGGCAAATTTCTCTGTCTTGCCACACGAGAATTAACCCTATAGATCTTATCAACTCTGTTAGCAATTGACTCAGGTTCTGTTTTTAAAATCTTAGCCAATATTTCCACACAAGTTGCCCTCAGATTCTCTCTAGTATTCTCTCTTACACCTCTCAGTCTTAAAGCGAACTCCATGGTCCGGAATTGCATCATCGTGATTTCATCTTCTAACCTCTGATTTTTCACCTCAACTTTAAAAAATTTTTCATTTGCATCCTTCTTATTAGATTCCACTTCAAGATTTAAATCATCCACTTTTTTCTCCACCACCAACAAAGCATCTGTAAAAGCAGCAGCTACATTGGCTACATTCTGATTTAACTTGTCACTTTTTTCCTTAACCCACTCCTTCATTTCCGTTTGGTTTTTTTCCATCTTTCCATCCATTTTACTTATTTTTCCAGAAAGCTCTCCTAATGACTTTTGTATATTGACTATAAAAGCTTTCAATTCCTCACTCCCACATTCTTGAGTCTGGCTCTGAGCTGGCGCTTGTAGTTTGACTGGCTTTTCCTTTGTCTGGTGTGTGAGGGAATCTCCCCCCGCTTTTTTTGAAGCCATGCCAGAACAGGATTTTAATCTCTGAAAAAAAGAAAATCTTCCTCCTTTGCCTGTCCTCCCCAGTTTTGCAGAAAAGGATTCAAATCACTTATATTTCCAGTTTAAATTCTTGCAAATATGTTGCTTTCAATTACTGGCAGGCAACCTGGTAATTAGCACTTTCTCTTTTCACTTTCACTTCCTCCGCTTTAGCCAGCCGCCATTTTCCAAACACTTTCACTCAGAGACTTAAACTGATAGCCCATCATTAAAAAGTACCTCTTTATATAAAATCCCCCCTGAGTGACTTTATATTTATATTCTGTGTAATATGACCAAGATTCAACCACAACGGTATTTTATAATCCACTTTAAGATGGTGCTTCTTCCATACTCTCATTAAAGAGTTTCTAAGTATATGACTCTTGAATACTTTTTCAACTTTACTTTCATAAAATAAATATGCATGCCATCCATGCGTCAAGTCGTGGCCTGCTATATTTAATATTCCAGTCTCCGTCATTTCAAACCAATCACTCGCTTGAGTCAAAGCTGCTGCTTCATAATACAGTCGTAGGTTTGGAACTTTAAGGCCACCTATTTCACAAACATCTTGCATAATTTTTAGCTTAACTCTTGGTTTTTTCTCATTCCAAACAAACTTATTCACCCCTTTTTTGCCATTCAGTCAGATTTTTATCATTTTTAAGCACTGGAATCATTTGAAACAAAAATAAAAATCTAGGTAGAACGTTCATCTTAACTGCTGCTATTCTACCAAGTAAAGATAGTTGCAGTTTTTTCCAAGCTTCCATTTCTCTTTGTACCTTTTGCCACAACACCTCATAATTATTTTTGAAGTTTTGTATTTGAAGCTGCAACATGAACTCCTAGATATTTCACCTTTGCTACTATTTCAAAGCCTGTCTTCCTTTCAAGTTCCTTTTTCTGAGCATCTGACACATTTTTAACTATCATCTTGGGTTTTTTCTGATTCAGTTTAAATCCTGACACCATACCATATTCTTCTATAATGTCTTTCATCTGTATTACCGATTCCATAGGCCGTGTTAGGGTAACAACCAGATCATCTGCAAATGCCCTTATTCTGTAGTCCTCTTGCCTTATAACTATTCCATTCAAAATACTCGAATCTCGTATTTTATTCAGCAAAACTTCTAAAGTTAGAATAAACAACAATGGGGATAATGGACAACCTTGTCTTGTCCCTTTCTCTATACTAAAGTTTGTAGTTAAACTTCCATTGATAATGATCTGTGCAGTTTGATCTTGATAAATTGCTGTAACTGCTTGCACAAACTCATCCCCAAAACTCATCTTTGTTAGTGTCTTTAATAGAAAGTTCCAATTAACTCGATCAAAGGCCCTTCTCCGCATCCAAAAAACACAAGAACTGCAGGGATCTGTTTACTCTTCTCAGGATATTCCAATAAATCTATAATTTGCCTCACATTATACTTCATATATCTGCCTTCTATAAATCCTGCTTGATCATGATGAATCACTTGTTGCATAACTAGCATTAATCTGTTGGCTAATACTTTTGCAAAAGTTTTATAATCCGTATTCAGGAGGGAAATTGGTCTAAAATTTTCCAGTTTTGTGCAACTTGTTTCCTCTTTTGGTATCAACGATACAAAAGCTGCTTTCCATGAAGGGGGTATTTTTCCCCCTTTTTGTATGCTACAAAATAAGTCTCTCAAGTGTTCAAGCATTTCTGCTTGTAAAGTCTTGTAATACACTGCTGTTAGGCCATCCGTCCCTGGAGCTTTAGCTGTTTTCAATTGTTTAATTGCGATAATAATCTCCTCAACTGTTATTAGTTGGTTCATTCTTTCCTTTTGCTCCTTAGTAATTTTCATAACTCTCCCTTCTTCTAAGTATTTATCTATAAGTTCATTCTGTATAACTTCTTTGGCATATAGTTTTGTATAGTAATCTAAAAAGGCTTCTTTGATTGCATTTTGTTGAAAGACTTCCTTCCCTCCATACTCAATTTTACCAATAACTCGAGAACTCTGCTGCTTCCTCAATGTATAAGCCAGCCATCTGCCTGGTTTGTTAGCATTACAAAATGTGTTATGTTTTGCAAATTGTAAGTTAGTTGCTGTTTGCTCCGCTATGAGCATTTGAAATTGATCTTTCAGAAGTTTTATAATTTCTTGTAGTTTTTTATCTGCCGGGTTTTTTATAAGTAATTGTTCTTTTTTCTTTATTTCTCCTTCCATTTCTGGTCTTTTTCTTTGCTGGTTCAGTTTATGTCTAGAGTTCATATGTATTAGTACCCCCTGCATATAAGCCTTGCTAGTATCCCAAACAATTTCAATAGGGGTACCCTTATTCAGATTCATTTCAAAAAATTATTTCATTTGTTTTTTAAGCTCATTTACATTCTTTTCATATCTAAACAGATTTTCGTTAACTCTCCATTATCTTCTCTCGTTTTTCCCCATTTCTAATTCCGGGCTATGATCAGTTAAAGTTCTCAGAAACATCTTTGTTTTCTTTGTCCTAGAGATTAGATCAGCTGTAATTAAAATAAAATCAATCCTGGAGAAGGATTGATGTCTATCTGAAAAAAAGGTAAAATCCAATTCTTTTGGGTTTTGCTCTCTCCATATATCTTTCAGTTCCAAATCTTCTTTCATATCAAAAAATGTCTGTGGTAATTTAGCACGTATTGACGACTTTGCCAGACTGTTCTTATCTTTTTTTAGTATCTATTACACCATTCCAATCTCCCATAAGCAAAATAGATCTGTAGTCCCATTGCAATATTTTAGAGTGTAATAATTTATAAAAATTTTCTTGTTGTTGATTGGGCGCATAAATTCCAATCACCAATATTAATCCATTTTGTGTATTTAATTCAATCACTAAATATCTTCCACAATCATCTGCTTCTATTATTTTGGCTGATAGTCTTTTATTCACATAAATCACTATTCCATTCTTTTTCTCTAGATCTGATGCTATAAATTGTGCACCTAATTTGGAATTTATCAGGTATTTTTGGTCTAGCAATATAATATGAGTTTCTTGCAAACAAATAACATCGTTGTTAAATTGCTTCAAATAATGAAATATTTTTCTTCTCTTCTGTGGTGAGTTTAATCCATTCACATTCCAAGATAAAAATCTAATTCCCATCTGTGTCCTTTTGAAGCTTTAAGAGCATTTGCTGAAGTTCCTGTTCCAATGTAGTAGTCTTCGGCCTGGCTCCTCCCATTGCTTCAGATTTCTGTGATTTAGTATTAGCTCCATTCTTATCTTGCAGTGGCAGGGATCTCTGCTGCTGTTGTTTCTCTTGTAGTTGCTTATAAGCGGCTCTGGTTGTCAGCCTCTCAAGTTGCATTTCATTCAGGGCTGACATAGCAAAGGGGGGGGGGGTTAAATTCCTGTGGGATTAGTAAGAGAGACTGCAGTAGAATGAATTAGAGGATGACCAATAGAATAAGGGAGCAAGCCAGGAAAGGGAGGGAATTTGGAGCAGAGGTCATTTCCTGGCTACATATGAGTTCGTGAGGATGTTGTTCTAATAAAAGTTTTTTTTCCTTTATTATCAAAATGTGAGAGGCACTTTATTTCTTTTTAGACAAGTCCACTCGGACAGATAGCCAGGAAAAATACATCTCTTCAAAAACTTTTCTTCTAAAATAATTTATGCATTCCTAAGCTACTTCACGCCGACACTGGCAGACCTCCAGATGTCTCTGAAGGTAAACGGCATTTGCCAAGGCCATGGAAGAAAGCCAACCCCCTCCACCGGAGGTTTGCCTCAGAAAAGGAAAAAATTATGATGCCTTTTGCTGGACTCTCACCAAGTGCCAGGTAACGGGGAAGGTTCAATGGCTCTCCAAAGGGCAGCATAGCCCCCCCCCCCCACACACACACAAGGGGAAAAAAAAGATGAGAGAAGAAAGCTCCAAAATGCACCCAAGGCTTTCCTCCCTGCTCAGCAAGCAACCCAGCCCAGCCACGGCATCACCCCCCTCCACCCACATGGGAGATGATGAAGAAGCCCAAGGGCACCGTAGGCAGGCTCACAGACCCCTGCAATGAGAGGAGTGGCCACCGAGGGTGGAACCACCCCGATTCAGAGGGAAATTCGATGGGGATGCGGACCTGCTAGCTCAATTTCTCGATGCAGCTGAGATTTACATTGAGCACTACGCACACCTTTACCCTTTCCCCAGGGCCCTGGTCAGTGCCATCGCAGAAGGTCTGGAGGGAGAAGCAAGGAGCTGGTCAGCGGCCCAGTACAAATACAGGGCCCCCCAACTGCAAGATGCAGATGGTTTCTTACAACTGCTACAAGCCCACTTCGAAGAAACAGGGGACGATCCCTATGTAGAAGACGAGCTCAGGCACCTAATGCAGAGGGGGAAGCCTATCGAAGAACATATCCGTGAATTCAGGAAAGTTGTTGGGACTTTACCTCCTTTGCCTGAAAGACTGCTAGTATACTTCTTTAGCATAAACTTAGATAAGCAAATCGCCCAAGTGACCGCTTATCGAGATATTCCGAACCAACTGTCCGACTGGTTCCAGACAGCGATGCAAATCGAGAGAGGGCTACGTGCCAACAACATGCTAAAACAACCACAGGCAAAGGAGAAAACCCAGCTGGACCAGGAACCGTCTACCAGACCAGAAACTACAGCATCACGGGCCACCCAGAGGCCATCCACCCCACAGAGTCCACTGAGGTGGTACAGATGTGGGGGAGTTGGGCATTTGGCAGCAGTGTGTGGAACCCCGGGGCCAAAAACAGAGCCCCCGGCCAAGGCACGACCGGAACGAGGACCCAGGCGCACCACCAAGGCACCATTAAGACTTTCCCCGACTGCAGAAGTTTTTGCCCATCTGACTGAAAATAGGGGGAGCTCAGACGATGCGAATCGACCCCCCAAACTGTATGATGGCGATGACGATGGTGAAAACGACCCAATGGTGAGCGCACCCATCCACCCTTTTCTTTTCCCCATACGCCTAACAGCCCCAAAAACAGGTACCCAAGGGACTTTCCAAGCCCTAGTAGATTCGGGTTGCACAAGGTGCCTGATTAACCTACCCACAGTCCTAAAACTGGGGATCCGGGCTAAAAGGCTCAGCCACCCAATCCGTTTTCAGCAAGTTGATGGATCCCTACTGGGGGGGCGGATGCCACACATTTGACCGAGCCAGTGAAGCTGGAGCTAGCGGATCACTGGGAAATGATTCGGTTCATAATAGCCCCCAAGATGACCAACCCAGTCATACTGGGACTCTCCTGGCTGGACAAGTGGGGCCCCACCATCTGGTGGCAAGAAGGGATCCGCAGACTGAGGATAGCAAGGGGACCCCACCCCCTGCCACCACAACCAGAGAAAACGGCCCCTCCTCCCATCCAGGGGGGTCCAACCCCTCCGTCTAGAGGGAAAAAAGACGCCTCCAACACAGGCGCCCAACCCGCCCTGTAAAGGGACAACAGAGCAACTGGCGGCCACCTCCAGCACCTCCCACGGCCCGGACCAGATCCCAAAAGAGTACCAAGACTTGGCAGAAGTATTTAGCGAGACCGAGTGCGACGTACTACCACCCCACCACGATGCCGATTGCGCTATCGAAATCATCCCTGGTTCGAAACTACCAAAACCTAAATTGTATGCCATGACACCCCGTGAAATGCAAGAACTGCGAAAGTACATAGACAAGAACCTACAAAGGGGTTTTATCGAACCAGCCAAACCACGGGTAGCGGCACCAGTTTTCTTCAGGGAGAAGAAAGACGGCTCCATGCATCTGGTGGTCGATTTTCGAGGGATAAACTGTGTCTGCGTGCACAACTTATACCCCCTCCCCCTCATGAAAGACATGCTAGCTCACTTGGCCAAAGGGAAGGTTTTTACCAAACTAGACCTTCGTGAAGCCTACTACCGCATACGCATCAAGGAAGGAGACGAGTGGAAGACAGCATCCAACTGCCCCCTAGGAAGTTTTCAATTTAAGGTAATGCCTTTCGGACTACAGGGAGCACCGGCGGTGTTCATGCAACTGATAAATGAAGTTCTACATGATCACCTTTATAAGGGGGTCTTCGTCTACCTGGATGACATTCTCATTTACACGGAAACCATAGACGAACACATACCTCTTGTCCGCCAGGTGCTCGAAAAACTGCTGAAAGCGAACCTCTATGTCAAACTGTCGAAATGCGAGTTCCACTAGTCACGGCTAGACTACTTAGGCTACCGAGTGTCCAATGAGGGGATAGAAATGGACCCAGCCAAAGTACAATCAGTCCTTGACTGGCGACCCCCACGCACCCGCAGACAACTGCAAAGCTTCTTGGGATTCGTGAACTTCTACAGACAATTTATCCCCTCTTTTGCAAAAATTGCCAAACCTCTAACTGACGTCCTAAAAACATGGAGTCCAGCAACAAAACCTCACCCAGGACAGCCTCTACAGTGGAGCCCAGCCTGTCTACAAGCCTTTGAGACACTAAAAGAAATGTTTGCAAAAGAACCAGTCTTGAAACATCCTGACCCCAACCAGTCTTTCGTCATCCAAACAGATGCCAGCGACGTGGCGCTGGGAGCGGTTCTACTCCAAAAGAACAGCCAAGGGAACCTTCAGCCCTGTGCTTACACTTCCCACAAATTCACCGACACAGAGAGACGCTGGGCAGCATGGGAAAAGGAAGCATTCGCAGTGAGGTGGGCGCTGTTGACCTGGCAACATCTGCTAGAAGGAAACCAGACACCGTTCGAGGTTTGGACTGACCATAAAAACCTGGAGGCCCTTAGGACCCCACGGAAATTATCGCCCAGACAAGTCCGATGGGCCCAATACTTCAATCGGTTCAACTTCGAGCTGAAACACATCCCAGGGGGGAAGAATTTTCTGGCCGATGCCCTCTCCCGAATGCCCCAGTACAACAGTGAACGGGAGCAGGTGGTGAATGCCATCATCCCCTTGCCTCAAGGAGTGGGTCAAGTAACTACCAGACGGCAGCATCGCGATCAGCAGGGCCAACCAGCGGGTGACCTGACGACACGGCTCAAAACAGAGACATTGGCGGACCCCTGGTTCCGAGACAATCAGCATCTTTTGACAAGGAGGGACGACGTAGCATGGAAAGGGACGAAACTTTACGTCCCAGAGACTCTACGCACCCTAATCCTCAAAAGGAGCCATGACGTTAGACCAGCAGGCCATTTCGGCTTTCTAAAGACTGTGCACTTAGTACGAAGACGTGGACAGCTATGTGAAGAGCTGCACCATCTTTGCCACGATGAAAAACTGACCAGGAAAACCTCCTGGGTTACTGCAGCCAGTAACTGAACCAACAAGACCATGGGAGGAGATTGCAATGGACTTTATAGTAGAGCTGCCGAGGAGCGGCGGAAACACAGTGATCTGGACCGTAGTAGACTTATTCTCCAAACAGGCACATTTCATACCCTGTAGTGGGCTACCCTCAGCCCGCCAATTGGCCAAGCTGTTTGTGAAACACATCTACCGCTTGCATGGAGTACCCAGAAGAATCATCTCCAACCGAGGTGTCCAGTTCACAGTGAAATTTTGGAGGGAATTCCTACGATCCATAGGATCATCCCAAGGTCTTAGCTCAGCATTTCACCTGAGCACCAATGGCGGGGCGGAGAGACTGAATGCCATGATAGAGCAGTACTTGAGGTGCTACGTAGACTACCAACAGTCGAACTGGGCGGACCTCCTATCTTTTGCGGAGGTCGCATACAACAATGCTGTCCACAGTAGTACAGGACTAACCCCATTCAAGGTAGTGAGCGGTATGGATTTTGTCCCCATGCCAGAATATCCCAGGGAACCCCCTTCTTCAGTCAGCTTGAACGATCGGATGGCGATGTTAAGAGAATCCTGGGAGAACGTCAAAAAGGCATTAGACATGGCGGCACAGGCTTATAAGAAGCAAGCAGATAAGCACCGAGCCCCTCAAAGACCGTTCCGAGTAGGAGAGAAGGTCTACCTCTCCACCAAGTACTTGAGACTCAAACTCCCGACTAGGAAATTGGGCCCGAAATTTATAGGACCATTTCCTCTTTTTTTTTTCAATTTTTATTTATATATACAGACTAAACAAACAATAAAACAGTAAAACAAACTAAACAATAAAACAGTAAAACATACAAAACATAAACGTATAAACATAAAATCACAAATTCAAATATTTATCCAGATTTTTGCAACTGTAGTCTGTAATCTTGTTTCATAATTTAACTCCTCCTTATTTGGTCTTTCCCTTATATCTATCTTTCTGATTTATTATTGACTTGTGTGTGTACTATGTTTTCCTCTTTCTGTATTTGGTAGTTCAATTTACTTCCTGACCCTTTTTCTCTTTTCTATTTTCCAACCAACAATACCACCTTTTCCATACTAGATAATAATCATGTTCCTCCCTATTTTGTAGTTCCTTAGTGAGTTTATCTAATTCTGCACATTCCATGGTCTTGCTAATTACCCTATCTTCTGTCGGTATCTCACTACTCTTCCAGTATTGTGCGTATAGTATTCGTGCTGCTGTTATCATATGTATAATTAAATATGTTATTTCTTTTTCATATTGTCCGTTTAGTATTCCAAGTAGAAAGGTTTCTGGTCTTATTTCTATCTTTTGCTGTATGGTTTCTTCTATCTGGGATCTAATCATTTGCCAATATTGTTTTGCCATTGGGCAGGTCCACCACATATGATAGTAAGTGCCTTTATGAAGTTTGCATTTCCAGCATGTTGATAGTGTATTGGGGAACATTCTTGCTAATCTGGCTGGTGGCAGATGCCACCTATAGAACATTTTGTAGAGATTTTCTTTGTACGATACAGACATTGTCAACTTATAGTTTATTGTCCATAGTTTTTGCCATTTGTCTAGTTCAATACTGTAGCCGAAATTTTTTGACCAGGTTATCATGTTTTCTTTCACTACCTCTTCTTCTAATTTATATCCTCGTATTTAATTATAGATTTTTTTAATTAGTTTGTCTTGTGTCCCTTGCAAAATTTTGTCCAATTCAGTTTGACCTTTTTGGAATCCAAATTGAGCCAAATCTTTTTTATATCTTGATTTAATTTGTGCATATGGCCACCAGTCAATGTCTATACCCATCTCCTTCAGTTCTTGCCTTGTTCTTAGTTCCCCCATGTGATTTAGCAGCTCTTTGTAGGTTTTCATTTTACTACTGTCCATAGCGTTTGGGTAAATCTGGGCTTCCATTGTTGACAGCCATTCCGGGATTTTATTGTAATGTATCTTTTTAATACCTTGCCATGTTTGGTATAATGATTGTCTGATTGTGTGTCTCTGGAAATAATCATGTTTTTTTATCTGTGCCTTCCCAGAGGAAGGCATGCCATCCTCGCTGTAGGTCAAATCCTTCCAGACTCAGCAATCTTTGATTTTTTAGATCCATCCATTCCTTTATCCAAATTAGTACTGATGCTTTATAGTAAGATTCCCAGTCGGGTAGTGCCAATCCTCCTCTTTCTCTTGTATCTTGTAAATGCTTTGGTTTGATTCGTGCTTTCTTCCCTTGCCATATGTAGTCAGCTATTAATTTGTTGAAGTCCTTAAAAAAGTTTTTCCCTGGTTTTATTGGAATTGCTTGGAATAAGAATAGAATCCGTGGTAGTACATTCATTTTAATTGAAGCGATCCTCCCCAAGAGTGATAATTGTAGCTTTTTCCAAATTCCTAGGTCTTTTTTAATTTGTTTTGTTAATTTATCGTAATTATCTTCTCTTATTGAAGAGCTTTTATTAGTCAGCCATATTCCTAGGTATTTTACTTTCTTCGTGGTTTGTATGCCTAATTTATCTTCTAGTTGTTTTTCTTGTTGATTAGTGAGGTTCTTTGTTAATATCTTTGTTTTTTGTTTGTTGATTTTGAGACCGGCTACTTTCCCATATTTCTCTATTTTGTTTAGCAACTTGGTGCCAGATATAGTTGGTTGTTCTATAATGAATACGATACCATCGGCGAAGGCTTGGAGTTTGTATGTTTCTCGTTTGGCTCTTAGACCTATTATTTCGTTGTCTCGTCTGACTTCCTTTAAGAGGGTTTCCAAGGCCAGTATAAATAATAGTGGTGATAGGGGGCAGCCTTGTCTCACCCCTTTTGATATTGGAAATTTTTCTGTTAGGTCGCCGTTAATTGTTATTCTCGCTGTCTGTACCGAATAGATTCTTTTTATCATCTTTATAAATTTTTCTCCAAATTTCATAGCTTCCAATTGTAGGGTGAGGAATTTCCAGTTAAGATTATCGAATGCCTTTTGTGCGTCTAAGAAAATTAAGGCTGATTGTTTGTCTACATTCATTTCATAATATTCAAGTACATCAATTATTAGCCTAATGTTATTTTTTAGTTGTCTCCTTGGAATGAAACCATTTTGATCCGGGTGTATGTAATCTTCAATTATTTTCTTGATTCTTTCTGTGATAATTGATGTAAACAATTTATAGTCCACATTCAACAAAGATATTGGTCTATAATTTTGGATATCTGCGTGATCTGTTTCTTCTTTGGGTATTAGTGTAATAATAGCCTCTGTCCAGGAATTCGGAATTTTGGCTTCCATAATTGCATCATTAAATACTTCAAGCAGGGTTTCATCCACCGATTGTTGACAATTTTTATAGAACTCCACTGGTATTCCATCAGGTCCCGGGGTCTTATTTATTTTTTGTTTTTTCTTCACCTCAATAAGTTCCATCATTGTAATTGGTCTGTCCAAAGCGTCTCTGTGCGTCTCTTCTAATTCTTTGATTTCGGCTTCCCTTAGGTATTGTCTAATATCTTCTTCTGGGGGTTCCTCTTGTTCATATAATTTTTGAAAGAATGCTCTTGCTATATCCTTTTTATCTTTATTTCTATATTGTATCTCTCCAGTATTGTCTTTAAGTTGGTGAATGGTCCGTTTTTCTTTTTCTTTTTTCAGTCTGTATGCCAGCCATCGCCCTGTCTTGTTGGCATGTTCGAAGTAATTTTGTTTCACTAGTTTAATTTTCCTGGCTATTTCTATCTGTGTATTCAAATTTATTTTGTGTTTTATCAAATTTATTTTTTCTTTAATTCTTTTATTTTGGAGTTCCTTCTGTAACTCGTGTTCGTATTCCTTAAGTTCTTTCAGACATTTCTCTCTTCTCTGCCATTGTTCTTTGTTTTTCTTCGCTACATACGCTATTGTCAGCCCTCTTATGTAAGCTTTCGCTGTATCCCAGAGGTTTTGGGTGGAAGTTTGCTCTTTTTTATTAATTTCGAAGAAAATTTTCATTTCTTTTTCTATTGTTTGTATATAATCCTTATCTTTTAAGATTTCAGTGTTCATCATCCACCTCTTTTTTATTCGATGTCCTTTCCAAGTTATTTTTATCGGACTATGATCTGCCCATATATTTGTGGATATTTCAATTTCGTCTAAATCTTTCCTAAGGTCCGTTGTCATCCATGCCATATCTATCCTAGACCAGGATAGATGTGGATTAGAGTAGAAAGTATACTGCTTTTTTTCCTTATTTACTTCCCTCCAGGCATCTTGTAGACATAGTTCTTGTGCCATTTCCATAAAGGTGTCAGGTAGGGTTTTTTTCTTGGTTTTGTTCTTCTTGGTGCTCTTGTAATCTTTTTCTGTGTCTAAAATTGCGTTGAAGTCACCTATGAGGCAGATATTTTCATAATCTAAATCTTTTATTTTATTATGTAAATTTTTATAGAAGACCCGTTGGTTTTCATTTGGTGCATAAATCGTGGTCAGTAATATTGTTTTTGACTCTGTTTGTATTTCGATCATTAGAACTCTTCCCTCTTCGTCTTGATATACTTGTTTTGTTTTTAAGTGCTTCTTGATGTACACCGCAATACCTCTTTTTTTTTGGTCTGATAGTGAAGTATAAAGATTTCCTAGTCTTGTATTTTCTAGCAATTTTTGGTGTGTTTTTTTAATATGGACTTCCTGTAGACTGATTATATCCATCTCCAATTTATGTAGTTTGGCAAATGTCCGGGTTCTCTTGGTTGGGGCGTTTAATCCATTTATATTAATCGAAATTATTTTTATTTCCTGTTCCATCTTCCTCCTTATTTAGTAATTGCCTTTTGTTTACTTGTGTTTCTTGTTACCATTTGCGTTTTTCCCCTCGCTCCTTCTCTCTCCATTTCTTTCCTTTCCTGTTTCTTCTTTTTTGTTAGGATATGATTTGGGCCTAACAGTTGTCCAGGCAATATATGTATTCTGTTACTTTAAGTTTTAATGCTGCATCATGCTGTAATGCTGAGTCATGCTATAATTAATTGTAATTTAACAATGTATTTAAGAAGGGTACTGTAAGTTATTCAGTAAATGATAAGCTGCTATCATCACGTGCATGTGTGGGTGGATCTGCTACCATCCGGAGTTTGTGAACCAACTACTGTTTGTTTGGTAAGAGTTTGTTTGGAGTTAACCGGTAAAGACTTGGACTGTTTAGAAGACTACGAGATTGTTTATTTCCATTATAAAGAAAACTTTTGATAACACCAGTTTGTATGTATCTCTATCTCATTGCTCTCAGCAACGTTTCTCTGTGCACTATACTCTGCTAGTTGTTACACAACAACAATATCCTTAACATTGGTTATGGGCCCAGGGCCAACCAGGACCAACCAGAAGTAACTAGGATTTTTTTTTTAGAGTTACACTGAGAGCTAGTTTGAGTTTGTGAGTAGTACAAACTGTGTTTGTGATAAACAATCTAAGTGAAGATGGCACTAGAACAAGCAGCAAATTTTTCCATGATAACCCGGCTGGACGGAACAAACTATGTATCCTGGTCTACAAAATGTAGTCTACTTTTGCGTAGAGAAGGACTGTGGGACATAGTTAATAATCCACCGGATGTAACAGCATGGGATCCTGCTGATGAAGAAGATGCCAAGAAAGTAGCCAAGTTTAACAGAGACAATGAACGAGCTCTTTGTATTATTGGACTGACACTGGGTGACCAGCAGCTTGTCCATATCCGTGGCGAAGAGTCTGCTGCTAGGTGTTGGACCAAGTTGAAGAGACTATATGTTCGTGACTCTGTGGGTGCTCATATATATCTCACACGAAAATTATTTCGAAAACATCTTCTTAAAGGGGGAGATATGATGGCTCATTTGGAATCCATGACCAGAATTTTCCAGGAGCTGCATGAAAAGGAACTTGTTTTCTCTGAACTACAACAAGTTTACATAATTCTTTCTTCTTTGGACGATAGTTATGACAACTTTGTTTCTTCGTTAGAGGTTTTGTCCAGAGATGAACTGACATTGGCTGGCATAACCGGTAGGTTGTTGGAAGAATCCAAAAGAAGACAAGAAAGGGATTAGTTGAGAGTGCAACAACCAAAAGAAGATAAAATGTACTCAACTGCTTATTTTGTAAAACGTTGTTTTGCTTGTGGGACTAAAGGGCATATAGCTAAATATTGTAAAAACAAGAAAATGCCTGTTAGGGATAATAATAGACCCAAGAAGGGTTGTAATTTAGCTATATCTAGTTCAACTACTGATGTTAACCAGGATTGTTGGGTTGTTGATAGTGGTGCTTCGCAATCTATTACTAGAAATAGAAAATGTTTTGTTAAAATGGAGAAGAGTAACCAACATGTTAAACTAGCAAATGGCTGGAAGGTTAAGGTAGCTGGAAAGGGTGTTGCTCGTTGGTCATTTAGTAATGAACCATTGCCTATGTTATATATTCCTGGTTTAAAATTCAATTTATTATCTGTTAAATCTTTGGTACAATTTGGGTTTACAGTAACATTTAAAAATGATAAGTGTCTTATAGAGAAAGATGGCAAGGTTGTTACTGCAAGTTTAGAAAATGATTTATTCATTTTAAGGGAGAACCCAGTATTGGTAGCTAAGTCTAAGTCTGTTTATGAGAATGTTAAACCACATGATGAATGTATTCATCTGTTACATCGGAGACTTGGGCACTTGAATTTCAGGACGTTAAAGAAGACAGTGCAATTATCGGAAGGGATAAAACTACAAGCATGTAGTAAATATCTGAACTGTAATGCCTGTAGTCAGCAAAAAAGTAGGGTTACACCAGCAAACTGTGTTAATGGTTTTAAAACTACAAAGCCATTAGAGGTCGTGTTTATAGACCTAATTGGACCCAAGAAACCCAGTATAGGAGGTGCCTGCTATATTCTAAGCATAGTAGACCATTATTCAAGATATGGATTCTGTTATCTTATGAAAACAAAAGCTGAAACATTCCAGCATATAAACAACTGGCTGCGTTTTGTGGAAAGGAAGCAGAAATTTAAAGTTAAATGCTTAGTGACCAATAATGGTACAGAATTTACTAACCAAAGGTTAGAAAAGTTTTTGCAGGATGCAGGGATCCAGCATAAACGATCTGCTCCTTACAGACCACAGCATAATTCCTATATTGAGAGGCGAGGACAAACATTACAAGCCATGATTAGAACTATGTTGGCAGATTCTGGTTTGCCTGAAAATTTATGGGGCGAAGCTGTTATGTGTGCTAACCATGTGCTAAACAACGTGGTTCATTCCTCTACAGGTGAAATACCATTCACCTTATGGCATGGGAGGAAACCAAATCTTAGTTATTTACACACATTTGGAGCCCCAGCTTGGGTACATATTCCATCTAGTGTTAGGAGAAAAGATCAACAAAGAGCCAGAAAAATGTTTTTTGTTGGCTATGAATCAAATCATAGATCTTTTAGATTTTGGGCACAGGGTACTACTAGTGTTTACTGTAGTGCAAGTGCTAAATTTCTAGAGCACGTAGGATGGGAGAAACTAGAGCGTGCAGATTTTAGACATGATAATACTGTTAGTATAGAGCATCAAATCCCTGATGAGAGTCCTGAGGATATAGATACTATAGAATCCTCTATTAAGGTTGAGGAACAGGAAGTAGGTTTAGGGGAGGATGAAACTGAAACATCTGAAACGAGTCCTGTATTACCTAGAAGATCTACTAGGGAAAGGCATCCACCGGATCGATATAAGGCGACTGTAGTTTGCCAAGTTAACATTGAACCTTCAAGTTATGATGATATCAGGCTTTACCCTGAAAAAGAGCAGAAGGCTTGGAAGGAGGCAATGAGTAAGGAAATTAAGTCATTGACTGATTTAGATGTTTATGAAAATGTGAAATTGCCACCTGGTGAGAAATTAATAGGTTGTAGATGGGTTTACAAAATTAAGAAAGGTATAGATGGGACAGTAACCCATAAAGCTCGCCTAGTAGCTCAAGGTTTTTCTCAGACTGAAAAAGATTTCGATGAGGTTTTTGCTCCTAGTTTACGTGCTAGTACTTTAAGAACAATGCTGGTATGGGCGGCTAAGAACAAATATAGTATTAACCATATAGACGTGGAGACGGCATACTTGCATGCTCCATTAAGGCACACCATCTATATGAGGAAGCCTTTAGGAGTTGAAACACAAAACCAAACTGATTGTTGGAAGCTCAAGAAAAGCCTTTATGGTTTGAAACAATCAGGGTTTGAGTGGAACCAATGTATAGTTAAAGAACTAAATAGGATTGGTTTTCATGAAGGTATAGCAGATAAATGTCTCTTTAAGAGAGAAAGTAATGGGTTAGTTTCATTTTTGTTATTGTTTACAGATGACATAGCTATAATAACGAAAACTGACAAGGAAGCCATAGATATCGTTCACCAGTTACAGACTAAATTTAAGATCAGAAATTTAGGAAATATCAGGCATTATTTGGGACTAGATATTAGTCAAACAGCTAGAGGTTATAAAATATCTCAATCTAGCAAAATTAGCCAGATGTTGAAGCGTTATGGCATGGAGCTATGTAAGCCGGCCAAGACACCTATGGCACAGGGTTTTAACCATGAAAATATCCAAAGCCCTAACTTTAGTAAGGAGATCTACCAGTCTCTTATAGGTAGTCTATCTTATATCAGCAATTGGTCGAGACCGGATATATCATTTAGCGTAAACCAATTAGCAAGATACAATGCAGAGCCAACTGATAGGCATTGGCAGGCCGCAAAGCGTATACTAAGATATCTGAAAATGACGATGCATTATGCATTGTATCTAGAACCTAACCAAGATTTAGTACTGAGCGCATATGCTGATGCCAGTTTCGCTACTGATGTGACCACTAGAAAGTCTACATCGGGTATAGCTATAATGTTAGGCAATTGTTTGATTGGCTGGAAATCAATTCGTCAAAAACATATTAGTCTATCTACAATGGAGGCAGAATTTTCATGTCTATCACTGGTATGCACTGATCTGATATATTACAAACAACTAATGATGGATATTGGTTTAAAGATGGATTATCCAATTGTAATACATGAGGACAATCAAGCTGCTATAAAAATGGCAACTAATTTAGCAGTTAAAACTAGATCCAAGCATACTGACATTCGTTATCTGAATGTTCGCCAAAGTATCCAAAGCAATATGGTTAAACTGGAATATTGCATGTCGGAAGACAATATCGCGGATAACTTTACCAAAGCTCAAGGTGCTGTCAAACATAAAGCATGTTGTGAAAGCTATGGATTAAGTATCTAAACTGTATATAGTGTATTTAAACTGTATATATTGGCCTGTCCAAAGGGGAGCATGTTAGGATATGATTTGGGCCTAACAGTTGTCCAGGCAATATATGTATTCTGTTACTTTAAGTTTTAATGCTGCATCATGCTGTAATGCTGAGTCATGCTATAATTAATTGTAATTTAACAATGTATTTAAGAAGGGTACTGTAAGTTATTCAGTAAATGATAAGCTGCTATCATCACGTGCATGTGTGGGTGGATCTGCTACCATCCGGAGTTTGTGAACCAACTACTGTTTGTTTGGTAAGAGTTTGTTTGGAGTTAACCGGTAAAGACTTGGACTGTTTAGAAGACTACGAGATTGTTTATTTCCATTATAAAGAAAACTTTTGATAACACCAGTTTGTATGTATCTCTATCTCATTGCTCTCAGCAACGTTTCTCTGTGCACTATACTCTGCTAGTTGTTACACAACAACAATATCCTTAACATTTTTCCCTTGGTCATCTTCCATTTCTTCTATAGAGTGTTCATCTTGGCTCCTATTCTCTGGTTCCTCTCTGGCTTCTTGGTCTTCTTCCATAATAAAATATTGATCAAAAAACTCCTGGGCTCCTTCTAAGTTGTCTATCTTTACTTTCTTATTTTGCCACGAAATCAAAATACCATCTGGTAAAAGCCAGTGGAACATTACTTTATGCTTGTTCAATTGTGTTGTAAGGAAGCTATAGTTTTTTCTCTGATCTCTCACGCGTCTCGGGATTTGCCTCAAAGTTATTATTTCCTTCCCTTTATAGTAAATCGCCTCTTCTCTCATTTTCTTATATATTTCCTCTTTTGTTGTTTTTTTTGTAAATCGGACGTGCACTTCCTTTGGGAGCTTCTTCCTTCATGCGTAATTGGTATGAAGCCTGTAAATTTCATCAATATCTCTTCTTATATCGTTTTTGTCTCTCTGTAGTGTTTCCGCAAAAATCTCTGTCATAATCTCTCCTAAGTCTTCCTCCTTGGTTTCTGTGATGTTTTGGAACCTTAAGAAAAACGATGCTTTTTCCATTTTGAGAAATGTAAGGGCGTCTTCCGTCTCTCGATTACTTGTCAACTGTTGGTATTCCAGCCTTTCTACTTTTTTTATTGTCTGTTCCATTTTGAGTTCCGTTTTTTGGATCCTTTGTTCGTTATTGGCGATGTTCTGTTGAATCTTTTCTATCTTATCATCCATTTTCTGTATACTATCATTTATCCTTCCCACATCAGATTTCAAATCATCGTGATTTCGTCTTGTCTCTTCGTGATTGTTGGCAATTGATTCTTGGGTCTTAATCATCGTTTCCTGTAGCATTGCCAAAGCTGAATGGATAGTTTGCATGCTGGATATGGAAGCTGCCTTTTCTTTTTCAGTTCCTAACATTGTTTCAATAGATCTCTGTTGAGCAGGAGAGGCTGTGAGTGGGGCCTGGCTTGGAATTATATTTTTGATTGTTTTGGTTATAGTGGTTGTGGCAGTGCTTGTCATATTGATTCTTTTTAGTAAGTTGTCCCAAAATTTCATACACTTAAATATTCTTATTGGTTCTTCGCTTTTGTTACTTGTAGTTGTGTGTTTATCTATGATAATTATCTATGATAATGTCTGGGGCTTATCTTCTTCCAGTATTAATTGGTCTGTAATTTCTATATATATTTTCAGCACTTGACACTCTAATAGGCACTTAAATGTATGGATATATCAATATAACTTATACACTCTAATTGGGGGAAAGAAGACTAATATAGGGGAGGTATGGGGAAAAACTTCAGGTTCTAACACATCATTAAGTCTAGATATAAACAATACAATGAATTACTGTGAATTAATTAGTCTATCAAATAGAGTCTGTCAAAACAAATGTCACTCTTGTAAGTATTTAAGCAAGGATTAAATATTAAGTTATTCAAATATTTCTATTCACTAAAAGTTCTATTACCCTTAATTAGATCAATTCTTTCCTAAACAATCATCCATAGAATTAAATAGATATAGGTAATACAATGGGTTAATTAATCTATCTGATAGGATCTATCAACACACGTATCGCTAATATAAATAGATAAGCAAGGATTAAATATTAAAATATATAGCTATTTCTATTTACTTAAAGTTCTATTGCCCTTAATTAATTAATTATTTCCTAAGCAATCATCCATGAAATTAAATAGATATAAGTAATACAGTAAGTTAATCAATCTATCTACTAGAATCTATGAAATCAAGTATCACTAATGTAAATAAATAAGCAAGGATTAAGTATTGAACTGTTCAAATATTTCTATTTACTTAAAGTTCTATTTCCCTTAATTAATTAAATCCTAGAAAATCAACCATACAGTTAAGTAAACATCAATTATTCAGAATCCTATTATTGCTAAATATTGATCAGAATTTATACTTATTTAGGAAAATTAATCCGATATAAATATAAAGTCTAAAGTTATTTTGCAGTTGATATACAGTTCTTTTCCACTCTTACGTGCAACAGTTCTTGTGAAAAAGTTCTTATATTGTATTGTCTTTAATGTCTCTCAGTCTCTTAATCTCTCAGGCTTCTCAAATCGCCACAAATCTGTTATAGTCCACTAATATTGCATCACTCTCGTTCACTTTCACTGCTTCAATGGCGCTGCCACTCAGACTTGTACTCTCGCTGTTTTTTAATCTTCTTGTTTTCTTTCTGGGTCTTTTCGCCTGTCACGCTGTGGATCTTTAATCAGTTCCAGTTTCCTTTCCTCTCTATTCAGTTCAAATTCAAAGTCCGATCTTACTCTGCCGCTTGTAAAGTCTTTTTAAAGTCTCTCGATCTGAGCAGTCTCTCCTTTTTGCGCAGTCACTGTCAGTCAGTCTTCTTCTGCCCTTGTAGTCTTTTGTCGCCGCTTTCCACCTTCTTGGGGTCACAAATTCTCTGCAAACCACTTCTAATGCAAATTCTCACTGTGCTTTCCTCTGTCGCTTTTGTCTCGATCAGCTTTCAAACTGGATACAGTTGCAATTCTTTTGTTTGATCTCCGTCTCCCTGCTGTGCGGCTTTCAGCGCTTCAGGCCAGCCAGGATGGCTGGTTTTTTCCCCTCTGAAATTAGGAGGGTTCTCCTGAACCTTCGGGATGGTTGCCTTCCCTCCCGAGGTCCTTGGGGATTCCTCCTTGTTCTATTGATCTCTCCAAGATCAATAGCGCCCGAAACGGCTTTCTAGAGGGGAATCTCGGAGTTTCAAGAACAGAGCCCTGCTCTCTAGCTCCAAACACGCTGAGATCACCACCGGAAGCCAGGACCATTTCCTATAGTAAAAATAATCAACCCGGTCACGGTACAATTGCAGTTGCCCCGGTTACTAGGAAAGATACACCATGTTTTTCACAGTAGTCTTCTGAAGCCTGTGGTGGGGTCAACTTTAAGGCCGGTGCCACGTGATCCCCCAGGGCCCTTGATCATTGGGGGCCAAACTCATTATGAAGTACAGCGAATTCTCGATTCGAGGTGGCACAGAGGCCGCCTCCAATACTTAATTAAGTGGAAGGGTTACCCCTTGTCAGAAGCTTCCTGGGTGAAGAGCACAAACATTCAAGCTGACCGCCTTATAGCTAAATTCCATGCAAATCACCCGGACAGGCCCGGAGGGGGTGGGACACAGTCCCAGACGGGGTAATGGTATTAGACCTGTTGTTTTATCTTGTGCAAGCCCTGCTGAGAGAATGAAGGGAGAGGGGCCGGATGTCAGCCTCTCAAGTTGCATTTCATTCAGGGCTGACATAGCAAAGGGGGGGTTAAATTCCTGTGGGATTAGTAAGAGAGACTGCAGTACAATGAATTAGAGGATGACCAATAGAATAAGGGAGCAAGACAGGAAAGGGAGGGAATTTGGAGCAGAGGTCATTTCCTGGCTACATATGAGTTCGTGAGGACGTTGTTCTAAGAAATAAAAGTTTTTTTCCCTTTATTATCAAAATGTGAGAGGCACTTTATTTCTTTTTAGACAACTCCGCTCGGACACTGGTGATACGTTGATCTCTTGGTTCTTGTAGTTTCAGCTCCAGGTCCAAAGCTATTTGCCTTGTATTCTTAGGTGATCCACTTATGGTTTCCAGGGGGAAATCTATCAATGGTTCATCCAATAACCCCCCTCCTGTTGCTCCTTGAATTCCAGCCGCCACCTCTGCATATGTTTGCTTCCACTGCTCCTCACACTCTTGTTCAAATTCCTTCTCTTTATCACTCTCCTCTACACATGGAGATGAAGATACACGTGGAGATGCAGACCCAGTTTTTAGAACATTGAAGTAGAATTCTTTAGGTTTTAAAACAGTATTTAGTCGATATCTTTCTCCTTGGTACCTCAATATTATGCCAACTGGAGCATCCCATCTGAATTGAATTTGCTGTTTCTTCAGCTCATTCACCACGAATCCAAAATCCTTTCTATCTCTTAACATCTTCGGTGGTAGCTCTTTGTAGATCCCAATCTCCTTTCCGTCCACTTGGACAGTAGAAACAAAAGATTTTTGCAAGATATCATTTCTTATTCTTCTGTCTGTAAAATAGATCACCACATCTCTAGGCAGCTGTTTTTGCCTTGCCACCCAAGAATTCACTCTGTAGACCTTATCAATCCTGCTTAGAATCTCTTCAGGGCTAATCTTTAACATCACTGCCAGGGCCTCTGCACAAATTGCTCTCAGATCCTCTCTGTTATTTTCTTTTATTCCTCTCAGTCTTACAGCAAACTCCATAAATCTAAATTGCATCATAGTCAGTTCATTTTCAATTCTTTGGGTTTTATTATCCACATTAGCAATTTTATTATCCGCTTCCAACATTTTAGATTCCAATTCTGAACTAATTTCTCCCACTTTTTTATCAATCTGAACAACCACTTTTGACAATCCAGTCACTGCTGTCAATATATATGATTTTTCATTTTGTCATACTTTTCTTGGACCACATCTTTAATCTCCTGTTGAGATTTTTCAAATTTTTTGTTCAAATCTTGCATGGCTTTAGTTTGATTATTCAGAGCCCCTGCAATAAATTCCTTCAAATCCTTAAATCCAGTCTCCTGCTCTTGACTCTGAGTCTGCAAGTCTGATGGCTGCGCTTTTTGTTGGTGCGTAGGGGAGCCCCCCGCCCTGCACGTTTAGGTGCTGTCTTTGTTTGCTTAGAAGCCATGCTGCTATGCAATCTTATTCTTTCAAAAAAAGAAATCTTCCTCCCCTCTTCACCACCACAGAATCTTTTCAAAAACTTCCCCAGCTTCAGTCCAGTCTCTAAAGGATTTTTCTTCTTCTGGCAGCTTTAGTTACTTTAGTTACTTTGTAGCGCATTAGAGCACAAAAGCCCGGTAATTACTTTCACTTTCAGCTCTCTTCTCTCTGCTATAACCCAGATGCCATTTTGAAGCCACTTTCACTCTGTCTCAGTTCTTAAGTACAATAACAGGGCTAGTTCAAATACTTGCAATTTTAATTTTGCAGTCCAGATTTCGCCCTGCTTGTTTTTAAACTTGCTTGATCTTTGCTGTTTAAAGTTGGTTGCGTCGTCTGTCTCTGCATGAATACAGAGTTGTCCCGGGGTCCGGAGCTTCAGCAAGCTGTTTAGGGAGCCTCTCCCTGCTTCCTCCCCAGAATTAATCCAGGGGCTTCGCAGGGGGCTCTACCTGTGCTCGCCAGCTCTGCTCTTGCTTATCCCCAAAGCGAGAGTTTTTTCAAGCCGCCTCTCAGCTTTGGGGTGGCTTTTTTTTTTTAATTGAAAAAGTTTTACAATACAAGTTTATCATTTCTCCCCCCCATTTTCCCCCCTCCCCCCAGACCCCCCTCCCTTCCCTTCCCTTCCCTCCCTTGGCTTCCCTTACAAAAAAAATATTGTTATTATATGTCTATCAACATTAAACAAAAGTATAGGTGAAATCCAAATAACATATCAGATATTTTTAACATTAAATACTAATTAATCCCTCTTATTATACATATCCCTAAACATTATCTAATCCCTATATAACATATACATTATAATATTCCAGTATCATCCTATATATAAAATAAAATTATTATATCAAATATATACTGTATTAACAATTTAACAATTCTTTATATAAAATAAAATTATTCTATCAAATATATGCTGTCAATCAAACATGTATATAAGCTTATCAAATATTTTTTAACATTAAAATTTTCCTACATATCAATATAGTAGATATGGTGAAGCTAATTATCTATATTAATTAATTAATCCCCCTTAATACATAAGAAAGTAGCCCTAATTTTTCCAGTTACCTATCCCCAAACATTAACTAATCTCTATATTTTCAGTCAAATACTAACTGATACTTCTTAATTTGATATTTATTCTGCACATAGTCCACCCATTTCTTCCATTCTTGAACAAAAACTTCATGGGTCCTATCTTTTAAATATGCAGAAATCTTTGCCATTTCCACAAAATTAGCCATCTTCAAAGTCCATTCTTCTATAGTAGGTACACTATCTTTTTTCCAATATTGTCCAATCAGTAACCTAGCTGCAGTGATCATATATAAAATCAATCTCATTTCACTCAGTGAACAATCCTTAACTATACCCAACAAAAACAATTGCGGAGAAAATTGAAGCTTCTTCTTCAAAACATTCTGCATAACCCACCAAAGTTTAATCCAAAAAGCTTTCACTTTTCTACAAGTCCACCAAATATGAAAGTATGTAGCATCCAGACAATCACACCTCCAACATTTAGGTTGAACATTTGGATACATACATGACAACTTCTTGGGATCTAAATGCCACCTATAAAACATTTTATAAAAATTTTCCCGCAAATTCTGTGCCTGAGTAAATTTAACATTCTGGACCCAAATCTTTTCCCATGTTTCCAACATAACTGGTTCTGCAAAATTTTGTGCCCACTTTATCATGCAATCTTTAACCAATTCGCTTTCTGAATCTCTTTCTAACAATAAATTATAAACCCTTTTAATATGCATCGGCCTTTTCCATTTTATCTGTATCACCAAATCTTCTTCATGTAGCATTAAACCAATTTTTTGATCTTCTCTCCATCTTGATTGAAGTTGAGTATACTGTAACCAAGTTAAATTAGTCCCTTCTTCCAACAGAGTTTTTAAAGATTTCAAACTCCAGCTGCCCCCATCATTGAAAAGCATCTCTTTGTATAAAATCCCCCCGAGTGACTTTATATTCCGTATAATATGCCCAAGATCCAACCACAAAGGTATTTTGTAATCCAATTTAAGATGGTGCTTCTTCCAAACTCTCATCAAAGCATTTCTCAGTATATGACTTTTAAATACGTTGTCCACTTTATTTTCATAAAATAAATATGCATGCCAACCAAAGTCCAAATCATGGCCTTCTATGTTCAAAATTTCAGTCTTTGTCGTTCCAAACCAATCACTCACTTGTGTCAACACTGCTGCTTCATAATATAGACATAGGTTTGGAACTTTAAGGCCACCTCTTTCACAAACATCTTGCATTATTTTCAGTTTAACTCTTGGCTTTTTCTCATTCCAGATAAATTTATTCAGTCCTGATTGCCATTCAGCCAAAATTTTATCACTTTTAAGCACCGGAATCATTTGAAACAGAAATAAAAATCTAGGTAGAACGTTCATCTTAACTGCTGCTATTCTGCCAAGTAAAGATAGTTGCATTTTTTTCCAAATTTCCAAATCTTTTTGAATCTTACGCCACAAAACTTGGTAATTATTTTGAAAAAGTTTTATATTAGAAGCTGCAACCTGGACTCCTAGATATTTCACCTTTGAAACTATTTCAAAACCTTCCAACCTTTCCAGTTCACTCTTTTGTGGTTGCAACATATTTTTAACTATCATCTTAGTCTTTTTCTGGTTTAGTCTAAATCCTGAAACCAGACCATATTCTTCTATGATGTTTTTCATCTGGATGATTGATTCCAAGGGTCGTGTTAGGGTAACCACCAGATCATCTGCAAATGCCCTTGTTCTGTAATCCTTTTGCCTTATAACTATTCCATTCAAATTATTCGAATCCCGTATTGAATTCAACAAGACTTCTAAGGTTAAAATAAACAACAGTGGGGATAACGGACAACCTTGTCTTGTTCCTTTTTGTATATTGAAATTAGTCGTTAAACTCCCATTGATAACAATTTGTGCTCTCTGTTCTTGATAAATTGCTGATATCGCCTGTATAAACTGATCCCCAAAGTTCATTTTAAACAAAGTCTTTTTTAGAAAATCCCAATTGACTCGATCGAAGGCCTTTTCTGCATCCAGGAACACCAGCACTGCAGGGATCTGTTTACTTTTCTCAAGATATTCCAATAAGTCTATGAGTTGCCTTACATTATCTTTCATGTATCTGCCCTCTATAAATCCCGCTTGGTCGTGATGAATCACCTTTTGGATAACTGGCATCAGTCTGTTGGCTAATACTTTCGCAAAAATTTTGTAATCCGTATTCAAGAGAGATATTGGTCTAAAATTTTCTGGTTTTGTAGAACCTTCCTCTTTTGGTATCAGTGAAATAAAGGCCGTCTTCCATGAAGGGGGTATATTTCCCCCTTGTTGTATACTACAAAATAAGTCTTTAAGGTGTTCAATCATTTGTGTTTGTAAAGTTTTATAATACACCGCTGTCAAACCATCCGTCCCTGGAGCTTTTGCTGTTTTCAATTGTTTTATTGCAAATGAAATCTCTTCTGATGTTATTGCATAATTCATTCTCTCCTTTTGTTCTCTAGAGATTTTTGTAACTCTCCTCTTCTCAAGACAGTCATCTATAAGTTCATTCTTTATATTGTCCTTATGATATAATTTAGAATAGTAATCTAGAAAAGCTTGTTTTATTAAATTTTGTTGAAAAACTTCTTTGCCTCTATATTCAATGGTATCAATGATACGAGAACATCGCTGTTTTCTCAAAGTATAAGCCAACCATCTACCCGGTTTGTTAGTGTTACAAAAAGTATTATGTTTCGCAAATTGTATATTAGTTGCCGTTTGTTCAGCCATAAGCATTTGAAATTGATCTTTCAAGAGTTTTATGGTTTCCTGTGATTTCTTATCAGTCGGGTTCTTAATGTGTAATTGTTCCTTTTTCTTTATTTCTGACTCCAATTCTATTCTTTTCTTTTGTTGAGTTGACTTATGTTTAGAGTTCATATAAATCAGTACACCTTTCATGTATGCCTTGCTTGCATCCCAAACAATTTCAATAGGTGTACCCTTATTCAAATTCATTTGAAAAAATTCCTTCACATGTTTTTTGAGTTCAGATATATTCTTTTCATATCTAAACAAATTCTCATTCAGTCTCCAAGATCTTCTCTCCTTCTTCCCAAATTCAATTTCCATCCATATCGGGCTATGATCCGTTAAAGTCCTGGGAAATATTTTAGTCTTTGTTGTTTTAGTAAGTAAGTCAGATGTGACCAGCATAAAATCAATCCTAGAAAGAGATTTATGTCGATCTGAAAAAAATGTAAAGTCCAATTCCTTCGGATGTTGAACTCTCCAAACATCTTTCAATTCTAAATCCTCTTTCATCGCGAAAAAAGTCTGTGGCAATTTGATCCCTGTTTTAGCCAATGTCTTTTTGTCTATAGTTGTATCAATCATGCCATTCCAATCTCCCATAATCAAAATTGATTTGTAATTCCATTGCAATATTTTAGCATATAATAATTTGTAAAAACTTTCCTGCTGTTGATTTGGGGCGTAAATTCCAATCAAAAGCAGTTAGTCATTCTGTAAGTTTATCTCAATTGCAATATATCTTCCCTCATCATCTGATTCTATAACTTTAGCTGGTAGTCTTTTGGAAATATACAACACTAGTCCATTCTTTTTTCCAGAACTAGAAGATATAAAATGTGATCCTAATTTGGAATTTATCAAATATTTTTGATCCTGAGTTCTAATATGAGTTTCTTGCAAACAAACAACATCATTATGAAATTGTCTCAAATAGTGAAATACTTTCCTTCTTTTCTGTGGAGAATTCAAACCATTAACATTCCAAGATAAAAATTTAACTGCCATTTGAAGTTTCGCGAAGCGAATCGAGCAATTTCCGAAGATTCTGTTGCAGAGCAGTAGTCTTCGGTCTAGCTCCTCCCACAGCTTCTGATTTCTCTGATTTCCCATTAGCCCCCTTCTCCTCTTGTGGTACAGTGGACCTCTGCTGCTTTTGCTTCTCTAGCTTTTGCTTCTCAGCACGAGTTATACGTTTATCTTTCAGTTCCTGCAACAACAGTTCAAGGTCCAATCACACTTCTCTTGTGCTTCTAGGGTGCTTTATTTTAGGCTCTGGGAAGTCTATGAGAGGCTCATCTAAAAAACCACCTACTGCTCCTTGAGACTCTTCTATTGCTCTCTGAGTTTGTATTGCCTCTAATTCCATTTGCTTGCACTGTTCCTCGGTTTCTCTTTCAAATTCTTTATCTTTAACAGCTTCTTCTATGGTTAACAACGTGGATGAGTGTGGAGGGGAGCCTTCACCCTGAGCCCTCCCCAGGACAAAAAAAGAATCCTGGGGGCAACTCAAGGGGCTCTACCCTGTCTCGCCGGCTCTACCCGTCCTTTAACTCGAAAGAGTGGATTTTCCGAGCCGCCTAACAGCTGTGAGGCGGCTCCAACGTACAGTGAAGCCGGCGGTCTTAAAAGGACCGTCCGACAACGACGGAGACGCCACCGGAAGCCGCATGCCCCTCTGCTTGAATGCGATAAGTTCCCCCTCTGCTGCTTGTGCACTAGACTCATCCTTGAACCTAGCATGGAGAGCCTCCAAGAACCTTCCCATGTCCACCAGTTACTGTGCATGGTTGCTATGTAGGCTCGCCACCCACTCAGCCGCATCTCCCATCAGGACTGCCGCGATAGCCACCACCATTGCCCACTGGAATGGGTACGAACATCCATATAGGTCCATGTGGCTAATCACCTGACTTAAGAAGAGGGCCACACGGTCTGTCACGGAAGCTGGCCTCCCCAAACCTTTCCCAAAGCACATCCATTGTACGGGGACAAGGACCCGTGGAGTAACTCCACTCTCCTTCCTCATCCTCCATCCAACGCCTCTCCCTCCACCCCTGGAAAATGTCCCTGTGTGACAGAAGGGTCTTATACTATAAATCATATTAATCTATGCATTGTGTTATTCACAGTATTATGTTGCTCTCAGAACTGTTGAGGTGGGAGTAGAAGTTATGTTGCAAACCTCAGGAAAGGACAAGGAACAGAAATAAGGAACTTGTTAAATGTACCGATGAGCTTAATGACCTATGTTCTGTATCATCCCTGTAACGAACTTATATTAAGAAACATATTACCAGAAGTGTACATGTAAAGTAACAGACGGTATACACATATATGGAAATAGAGTCAGAAGCGTAATGCCTCTGGCATGGCTTGAATTGCAAAATGTATAAAAGGTACACCTTGGGCATAGCCCAGGGTTCGTAATTTGACATGTGAATGCTCCGAACCTTTGCTAGCAAATAAACCTGTGTTCTCCAACTTTTGTGGTCTTGTCTCCTGATTTTGGAAAGCGGGTTTTCCCGCCACATTTTTGGCACCCAAGATGGGACACAACGGGTCATTGGGACTCTCTTAAAGTAAATAAAAGTGAATAAAATAATAATGGGAATAAAGTAAATGGGAATAAAAGTGAATAAAGTAGGAATCATACAGAGTCAGTTACATGAACCCTGAAAGACACTCTCTATTCACTTTTATTATAAGGGAGAAAGGGTCAGTTAAAGGACACTCTCTATTCACATTATTATAAGGAAGAAAAGGGTTTGGAGATTATATTAAAAATCAGCTAAAAGCCATTATTGGTAAATATATCTTCTGATGAGGAAAGTTCAGCTAGCTACCAAGGAAGGACAAGCTATATGGAAAACATTTGATGGGCATCACTGTCAAAGACACAAAGATATGTAGGTTACAAAAAGTCACTTATGACCCAAGGATAGCAGTAAATTTCCCATTAGCAACTACAAGCACTTAAGGAAAGTGTAATAGCTTAATAATTAGTAAACTAATGGAGTAGTAAAATTGTGTAGCCAAAATAATTTCATTTACTAGTATGTAATGGTTTGATGTTTAGTAAAGTGTAATGTAAGTTTGATGTATTTATAATGTAACCATATATGGAAGTCGGAAGAGCTAATAGCGCTCCCTGTTTTGAAAACAGATAAAAACAGTGTAAGAAAAGCTGCTCTTGGTACAGATTTGCGAGAACCAATACTGCACTGAACCTTTGCGCAAAATAAATGCATCTATCTGACCCAGGAATGTTTTCCAGTCTTTCATTTTCTACAACACTCTGGAGGGTCACCCCTCTGCCAGTGGCCTTGTTTAGTTAGAGGGAACTTCC
The DNA here is from genome assembly GCA_038048745.1 of Coluber constrictor foxii. Taxonomy (NCBI): domain Eukaryota; kingdom Metazoa; phylum Chordata; class Lepidosauria; order Squamata; family Colubridae; genus Coluber; species Coluber constrictor. Next base: position 41,344,732 of record CM075966.1, on the reverse strand, counting down.
CAGGCGCCATCGGACACTTTGTTCCGAGGGGCTTCCCAGTGATGCAGGACCTCTGCAGCAGCGGTTGATACCTCCAAGAACCACTTGGAAAGGGAACGGAGACCAGGCCCAGTTCCAGCCAGCTGGAAGACGGGAGAACAAGCCTGCAGGCAAGTATTGTGGAAAAAGGAATAATTCCTCTCTGTAAACAGGGATGGGGGGAGAGTCCTGATCACCCTCTCTCTAAAGGTAAAGGTGGGAAGGTTGTTAAGTATGGTTGACGTGCACGTCAACTGCGGTTCCAAATGGTGACTGTTGAGTGTCCAACGCCTTGGGCCAGTGAAAAGCATTTGGTGTCCACAGTTCCCATTGGAGACCATGAGTGTCCGGCTCCCTGGGTCGGACTTGAGTGTGTGTGTGAGAAAAATTCCTCCGTGTTACCCCGAGAATGAAGGACCCCTTACTTTACTCTCAACCCCTTTCCTTATTTGTCTTGTCTGGTGCCCCGGGAGGAATATGGGTGGGGGAGGAAGTGTGCCCCTCACTCCGTTAGAGTGTATGTTAAGACATTTTAAGGTTGCTTATGTCAGTCAAGACTACAGCATTAAGTGGAGCAAACAGAGGTCAAAGGTCTTCTGTGAGGTAGGCTGGACTGATAAGGGAACATTAGATTTACTAATGTTAGATTTACTAACATTAGATTTTTATTGCTTTAAAGGTACTCCAGTTAGTGTTCCACCCCACATTAGGAACAATGTAGATTCCCAGTCTCATGCACCTTGCCACCCCGAGAGGGAAAAGATTAGGATTGCAGTATCAAAGATAGTGAAGCCTGATCTACCCCAAGGTCACACTCTTGAAGCATATGTCGAGGAACACTTCGCTACAAAGGATCCCTTGTGGAGTCCAAATGGCCAATTATGGGCAATTCAGAACTATCAACATTTGGTGGTGCAGGCAGTCTGTGCAGCAGGAAAACCAGCCGTTAACCTGTCCAAGCCTTCTCTGGTGATGCAAGAAGCCACTGAGAGTCCGGAAGCTTTTTATACTCAGTTGCTGGAGGCATACCAAATGTATACTCCTATTGATCCAACAGCGCCTGAAAATGCTCAAATGCTTGCCATGACCCATATATCACAAAGTGCCCCAGATATACGTAAAAAGTTACAAAGACTGGAGGGAGCCCTGGGAAAGCCTATGAGTGAGTTGATAGAAGTCGCTGGGAAGACTTTTGTCAATCGTGACAAGGTGGAGGAAAGGAAGCAGGACCAAAAAAAAAAAAAATGCAATGAAAAGCTGAATTGCTGGCCGCTGCTATGATGGGGGTACCAAGAGGAAGGGGAGGTGGCAGAGGTAAAGGGTATGGCATGGGTTTGGGACGTAACCAGTGCACCATATGTAAGAAAGAAGGGCATTGGAAAGGTGAGTGCCCGGAAAAGGATAAGAAGGACAAGAAGGAAGAAGAGGCAGGTTTGTGAAGAACTACAGAGGTGGCCTAGGGAGAAGCCAGGGAGGGAGAGGACGAAGAGAAGGATTTTCAAAAGCCCCCCCCCCCCCCATAGGCCTGGCAGAAGTGTAGGAATGGGACTGAGACCAACCGGGTTCAGCCCATCTCCCGGAACCTGTGGTCAGTTTAAAATAGGAGGCAAACCTATCTCCTTCCTTGTGGATAGTGGGGTCACTTGTTCAGTCCTAACCCAGCCTCTGAGCCAAGCCTCCCCCTCCCCACCAATATCCAAGGAGCGATGAGGAAGAAAACAACAGTATGCCTGGACACGGTTACCCCAAGGATTCGTGAACTCCCCAACTCTTTTCGGGGCTGCACTGGGAAAAGATTTGACGGCCCTGGAAATCCCCTACCCAGATGTTGTGTTGCAATACATAGATGATTTGTTAGTCGCAGGCCAGATGGAAAATGACTGTTGGTGAAACACCCACGACTTGCTCCATCTCTTGCAAGAGCTGGGCTACAAGGCATCCAGGAAAAAGGCATAACTAGTCTTACAAAAAGTCAGATATCTGGGATATGACGTTGAACCAGGTAAAAGAACTCTCAGCCATGAGAGAAAGGAGGCCGTATATCAGCTCCTGGCGCCTAGGAATAGGAAAAACATGAGGGTTTTTTTTCTGGGGGGGGGGCCCTGCAGGCTTCTGTCACATCTGGACCCCCAATTTCAGTTTAATTGCAAAACCTCTCTATGAAGTTATAAGAGGAAGTGATAAGGAAATCTGTGATGGAAGTGATAAGGAAATCTGTGATGGGAAAAAGAGGAAAAGTTTCACAACTTTAAGACGCTTAAATACAAGCTCCCAGCTTAGTACTATCCGACTTAGACAAGCCATTTCAGCTGTTTGTCAACACTAAACGGAACGTAGCAGTGGGGGTTCTCACCCAGAAAATGGGAACTTGGCATTGCCCCATTGCTTATCTGTTGAAGCAGCTGAATATTGTAGCAAGAGGGTGGCCTGACTATCTGAAAACCCTGGAAGGCACGGTGTTGTTAACACAAGAAGCTTGTAAATTAACCTTTGGCCAGGAATTGGATATCAACACCCCCCCATGCCCTCAAAGCCGTCTTAGAAACCAAAGGACATTTGTGGTTGACCAACCTCCGCATGCTGAAATACCAAGGTTGAATTACGCACAACCCCATGATCAAGTTAATACAATTTACTACATTGAATCCAGTCACATTGCTGCCTGAACCAGATTTAAAAGCTACTCACGATTGTATTCAGACTATTGAGGAAACCTATGCCAGCCGTCCAGATATGACTGATGTTCCGCTTCCCAACCCCGACTTTACTCCATACACAGATGGCACCAGTTTTGTGCAGGAGGAAATACGGAAAGCTGGGTATGCTGTCGTAACTCTTGAAGATGTATGGGAAGCTGAGCCCCTCCCTCCCAGTACAAGTGCTCAGCTGGTAGAATTGCATGCTTTGACTCGAGCTTTGGAACTTGCAAATGTAATTGCTTATGGACTTGTCGCATAGCATCCCATGCCAATAATCCCAGACAAAGGCCCCAACTGCCTCAAGGATATCAACCCACAGGAAGTTATCTTTTTGATACCCTGATGATTGATTTTACAGATATGCCAAGGTCAGGTCCACATCGTGCAACGTTAGTTCTTATTTGCACATATACTGGATGGCCTGAGTGCATACCAACAAGGACCAAGAAAGGTTTTAGTAGGGATGACACAGGAAAACCAATTTGGCTAAATAAAGGTCCTTTAAAAAAAAAGAGAAAGTGGAGTTCAAACTTGCTCATGAGAAAAAAAAAAAGATAGGCCAGCGTCAGCTGGGAGATCCAAGCGAGAAAGAGCTAGACAGAACATCCCCAGGCCAGAGACAATCCAGTGCTTGAGGAGATGGAACAATGGATGAAACCTTGAGTAAAAAGTGAGAAGTTCACTAGAACAATTAGGAAGAATCCCAAACTGTAAAAAGAACCAACTAGTCCTTTAGAGAAAAATATTTAGAAGATGGGAAGCCCCACCATACAGTAAGATGATTCAGAAGTTGGGGCTGGCCAAAGAGGATATGGTTAGTGTATACTGTTATGTGTGGTGGGGGGACCCCAGAATAGGAGAAAAGAGATACTGCAGTGTTATAAAGATTCTGATAATTTACCATTCTTAAAAGACTCAGAGTACTCTGAAAGACCTAAGAATAGAGAAGGAAATTGTTTATTGTTCTTCCCACCCAGGGTTTAGCAGGTAATAAAAAGGTAAAGCCTGTCTAAATGGGAAGACTCAGATAATTTGAATTGACTAAATTGATGTGATTTCTGTTAAAAATTATTTGTTGCTGTGCATCTATAATGACTAGTGTGTATATCTAAGTCTTTGGGTACCTTCAAAGTAACTGCAAGTGTTAAATGCCTGATCTGTAGAGATATAAATTTTAAATTGTTAGAAATGAGTTGACGCCACTGAGAGGAAGGAAAAGTATTTCGCCCAGTCTGGTATGGCCATCTAGACAGTGTGAAGAATGGAGTTCAACTTTTCTTTCCTCCCTGTGCTTTTAAGAAAAAGCCCAAGTTTATTTGGAAACTAACTCTTCAGAGGACTAGAGGGAACCTCTCCCCTTCTGGTGACACTCTGGGAGCTGTCCCTCTACAAACGGGAGAGATGAAGAAAACCCCTGCAGGTGTTACTCCGGAGGCTAACACTCAACGCACGGGCGACAAAAGGAACTTATCCTGGACATTGCAATCCCACAACCGAACAACTTGACAGAATTTGTGTAGCTATATGTATTGTAGGCCTTGTAGGAGAGGGCGGAGACTCAGGAGTAGGGGGGAATGAGGGAGTAACTCTGAGACTGGTGTCAAGCTGCACTTGATAGTTAGAAGATGGAAAGAGTGCTTGCCCCTACTCCCACTGTAAATTACCCAGAGGTAATGCATAGGGAATATTGGAGCCCAGACACCCCTTCGAGTATGCAAGGGGGGATCCGTAGCATGCAGAATGTGGTGGGCTCCAAGATACCTCTGTGTACTGAATGCTTGTGGCCTTACCCTTGGGTAGGCATTTTGTTTATAGCAGTACCAAACTCCCTAACTGCTCTGCCAATAATCTCCCCCCTGTGAACATGAAGGGACTCAATACTGGCATATAATTCCACTATAAGGTGTCACCTCCTACGTACTCTTTGGGTCCCTGTAAATTCCGTCCTCGGAATTCGGCCAGGGTACCAGTGTATGATGAAGTTGGAAACATCCGGCCCAAGAGGGCAGCCATTGACACTTCCTTGATTGAAAAGGTTAGAATAGGTCATTGGAAGGATGATGAATGGCCATCGGAGAGAATTATTGAGGTGTATGGACCAGCCACCTGGGCAGAGGATGGCACTTACGGGTATCGGATCCCCATCTACCTGTTAAACCGCTTGATTAGGCTACAGGCTGTTGTATATCATGCAAAACCGCTTAGCCTTAGATTACCTCCTAGCCAAGGAAGGAGGGGTGTGTGGTAAATTTAATTTGTCTAATTGCTGTATTGAGATCGATGACAGTGGCAAGGTCATTAAGGAAATAACTGATAAAATGGTCAAAATAGCACACGTCCTGGTTTAAACTTGGAAAGGGTTTAATTTAGTTGATGCCTTTTCAGGTTGGTTCCCTAAACTGCCGGGACTGTAAGCTATTGTGGTATTGATTGGGTTAATAGCTACTGGATGTGTAATTTTACTCAGTCTTCTTCCCATTTTTGTTCGCACAATTTCTAACAGACTCTCTCTACTTGTGGATAAGAAGGCCACAGCTCAGGTGATGGCTTGGTGGGAGTATGAGAAACTTAGCTCAATGGAGGATGACCTCCCTGTTTATGAAACTCCACAGTAATCAGGGGATTTAGGTGGAGTTCCAAAGGGAGGAATGTGACAGAAGGGTCTTATATTATAAATCATATTAATCTATGCATTGTATTATTCACAGTATTATGTTGCTCTCAGAAGTGTTGACGTGGAAGTAGAAGTTACGTTGCAAATCTCAGGAAAGGACAAGGGACAGAAATAAGGAACTTGTTAAATGTACTGATGAGTTTAATGACCTATGTTCTACAGGTGAAACTCGAAAAATTAGAATATCGTACAAAAGTTCATTTATTTCAGTAATGCAACTTAAAAGGTGAAACTAATGTCAGAAGTGCTTGCAGGATTGCTGCAACTATGTGATTAGCTACAAACTGTAAGGATTCAAACAGGCCTATCTCTGCCTCGCAATTAACTGCAAGCTTTCCCCACCCTAGTTAATTGCCTACTCACTTCCTATATAAGTAGGAGCTTGCTGCCTGCCAGAAGATAGCTGGTCAGCTGGTTAAATGGTCACTCAGAGAGAACCAAATGCAAGGGCCTGACACAGATAGAAGGGCTAGCTAACAATGAGCTGGAACAAACAGAGCTGATTCAAAGTCACTAAATGCCTGAGCTAAAAGCTGAAGCTCAGAGCTAGAAAGCCAGAAAGAGGAAAGCTTGCCTTTTGCTAAGCTGAGCATGCAAGCTAGCATATGCCTGCAAGCTAGCATCAGTGGATGTCTCTGAGCTGTTGCTGCTGCTGCTGCTGCTGCTGCTGCTGCTGCTGCTGCTGCTGCTGCTGCTGCTGCTGCTGCTGCTGCTGCTGCTGCCACGACCAAGAGGGAGAGCTGGAGTTTCCCTGTCAGAAGCTTCAAGCCAGGATTTAATCAACTCTACAGGTGTTTTGACTCAGGACCTTTCTCATCCTTTCTGCTGAGAAGCCAATGCTGCCTCTTTCCTTCACCTCGATGATGTACTGATTCTGAAACCACTTAGTGTTCTATTAGTTCCTTCCTCCTTGGAAAGGGTTAAGAGGACTGGTTTTGGTATTGTGGAGAGGAATTTAAGGAGCCGGCCTGGCTTCTGTCAATGAAGATAAGTTTTGTTATTTATGTGTTTTTAAAGACATAGTCCTTTTAATGTTTTTAAGTAAAGTATATTTTTCTACAAGACTCCTCTGTCAGTTTTATTTCAGCCCCAGTGCGTTTGCATGTGAACAGGTTCACGGTTCGTTGGGACAAACCTCACTCCTTCCTAACAACTAATATATGAGATAGACTCATTACATGCAAAGCAAGATAGTTCAAGCCTTGATTTGTCATAATTTTGATGATTATGGCTTACAGCTCATGAAAACCCGAAATTCACAATCTCAGAAAATTAGAATATTGTGAGAAGGTTCAATATTCTAGGCTCAAAGGGTCCCACTCTAATCAGCTAATTAAGCCATAACACCTGCAAAGGGTTCCTGAGCCTTTCAATGGTCTCTCAGTCTGGTTCAGTAGGAATCACAATCATGGGAAAGACTGCTGACCTGACAGTTGTGCAGAAAACCAGCATTGACACCCTCCATAAGGAGGGAAAGCCTCAAAAGGTAATTGCAAAAGAAGTTGGATGTTCCCAAAGTGCTGAATCAAAGCACATTAATAGAAAGTTATGTGGAAGGGAAAAGTGTGGAAGAAAAAGGTGCACATGCAGCAGGGATGACCGCATCCTGGAGAGGATTGTCAGGAAAAGGCCATTCAAAAGTCGAGTATGCTTCCTTTAGTATCCAGGAAAGGAAAACCCAGACTTCATTATAAAATAAAGTATGGTACTTTTACTAGATATAAAGTGAATGCAACCATAGAAAGCAGGATTCTGAGGCAAAAAGCGTGAAAGTTACAGATAGAAAGCATCCCCTCCCATTGTCCACCATAAATCATCCAAACCAAAGGTCTTCCAGAGGTCAGGTGGGAGCACACGTCTGGCAGTGTCATCTATCTGGAATGTGGTGTCCGTTACCAGATAGCAGCTTAAGAATCGGTTTCGTTTCCTGGTCAGCATCATAGATAGCTCAGCTAGCTACCCCCACTCCCTCCATTACTGTGACAGCCAAAGCAGAAAAAGCGGAGGCTGACATTCGGCCCCCCTTCAGAAGAGATGACCTCTAGTCCTGAAACAGAGAAAGAGGTAACATCACAACAATTAAAACCCCATCACTACCTAAGGTTTATCAGGGTATTTGGTGTGAAACAATTGCACTTTTTTAGGTGCTCGAACATCACGTTTATTCACCCATTCAGCTTGTGATAGTGGGAAATGTTTCCAGGCCACCAGATACTGCACTTTACCGTGATGTTTTCTAGAATCCAAAATCTCCTTAACTTCAAAATGTTGTTCCCCTTCAATGAGTATGGGAACGGGAGGAGGTTCCTTGGCTGGACGTAGAGGGGACGAATGTTCCAGTTTCAGTAAGCTAACATGAAACACTGGATGTATTTGTCGCAAATTCATTCAAGAGGTTTGGAGGGTTTTGGTTTTTCTTCACCCTTGGTTTTCAGGAGATTAGTTATTGGCAATGCGATTTTGGCAAACGATCTTTTATCGACAATGAACTGTCGATAAAAGTTAGCAAATCCCAAAAAACTCTAACTGCTTGCGGGTGCGTGGCGCCGTCCATTCTAACACCGCCTGAACTTTCGCAGGGTCCATTTCTATTCCCTCTGGGGAGATGCGATACCCAAGATAGTCAATTTTGGTTTGGTGGAATTCACACTTAGAAAGTTTTGCATACAGTTCAGCAGCTCTAAGTTTTTTCAGGACAGTGCGTACTAATCTCACGTGGTCGGCCATGTTTTCAGAGTAGATGAGAATGTCATCCAAATAAACGAGCACCCCCTTATACAAATGCTCATGCAAAATTTCATTGATCAATTGCATGAATACTGCAGGAGCCCCTTGTAGTCCAAACGGGAGTACTCGGAACTGGAAACACCCCAGCGGGCAGTTAAATGCAGTTTTCCATCCATCCCCTTCCTTGATTCGCACCCTGTAATAAGCTTCCCGTAAGTCCAGTTTGGTGAAAATCTTCCCCTTTCCTAAGTGAGCCAACATGTCCTTCATGAGGGGTAAGGGGTAGACGTTTTCCACGCAAATGGCGTTTAGGTTTCTATAGTCAACTACCAAACGAAAGGAACCATCTTTCTTTTCTCTAAATAAAACTGGTGCGGCCACTCGTGGTCTGGCTGGTTGGATGAAGCCCCGTTCTAGGTTTTTGTCAATGAAATTTAGTAGTTCCCCCAGTTCACGAGGGGTCATAGGATAAATCTTTGGCTTAGGGAGCTTCACTCCAGGGAATATCTCAATAGCACAGTCTGTAGCCCTGTGGGGGGGCAGCACATCCGAGGCCTTCTCGCTAAAAACTTCACGGAGGTCCCAATACTCTCTTGGAATTTTCTCCTCCCCCTCTATGTGGTCTATTGCCATCTCCGCTTCTTCAGGGCCTCCTCTGCTTTCAAGGGGGGGGGGGCTCCTTCCCTTCTGGTGGTGGCTTACTAGCACGAATGCGCAGAACCCCCGTTTTCCAGATAATTCGCGGGTTCCATTTCCGTAGCCAGGGCAAGCCGAGAATGAGGGGTCGTTCCATTCTAGGGGCCACAATAAAACTGAGAGTCTCTACCTGGTCCCCTAATTTCATTTCAATGGGTTCCGTTATGAAACTAGTTGCCCCCCCCCGCCATTGACCCATCTAGCTGGCAGAATGCAATAGGCCTTTTCAGCTCCTTAAGTTCCAGGCCCATCTTTTCTACTACTTTCGGGCTGATAATGCACCTGGTGCACCCAGAGTCTAATAAGGCTGGCATCTGTGCGTGGGCCCCTGTGGATGGCACTTTTAGTTCTATGGGGATGTGCAGGGGCCCCTCAGTGTGACTCACCAGATCATCGGAGTCGGTCTCACTGTCATCCGCGTCGGTCGGAGTTCCCAACTCACCCTTGGTCCGGGGAGCGAACTCTACGACTTCCCCCTCCAGCGTGGCTTCACGAACTTTTGCGGGTGCTTTGTCCATCTTCTTTGGCGCTCTGCTGGTAGGTTTTGGCCCTGGCTTGGAGGAGCACTCAGCGGCCCAGTGACCTTCCATGCCACACTTAAAGCAGGTAAAGGGCTTCGGTTTATTGTCAGGTATGCTTCCTTCAGTATCTAGGAAAGGAAGACCCAGACTCCATTATAGGTTAAACTGGTACTTTTACTAGATATGAAATGAACGCAACCGTAGAAAGGATTCTGAAGCAAAACGCGCGAAAGTTACAATTAGAAAGCATCCCCTCCCCTGTGCACCATAAATCATCCAATCCACAGGTCTCCCAGAGGTCAGGTGGGAGAAAACGTCTGGTCCTGTCAGCATCCAGGAATGCAGTGTCCGTTGGTCTGATAACAGCTTAAGAAATGGTTTCGTTTTCCCAGATTTAGAAAGCCCGCCTAAACCCCCCTCCCTCCGTTTCTATGACAACCGAAGCAGCAAGGCAAAACTAGCGAGGTTGACAATTATTATTATTATTATCTTTTTACCGTTTGCGACTTTAACCATGGATTTATGCTTTCTCATATCAATAAACAACCTTCGGTCATTCACTACATGGTTACTAGCCCCACTATCTATTAACCATAGTTGCTCACGTTGTTCCCTCGTGAGTTCTGATTCAATAGTTTCAACTATGTTTGTAAAACCATCATTAAACCTGAGATCATTCCTTTTGTCGCCTCTCTTTGGCCATTTACCCCTTCTCTGGTTAGGAACATCTGCACTTGGTTTTCTACCTGGAGTGAATGACCTCCTTTTACATTTGCTACCAGAAGGTGTCCTTAGACATGCCCTAGCATTCACATTTTGTGGGCAATCCCTTCTGTAATGTTCCCTTGAACCACAATTGAAACATTCTCTGATAGCATACGCTCTATCTGAACTATCAGGTCTTCTCAAAGGTTTTTCTTTCTTGTGGAAAGATGCCCTATGTTTTCGCAAGTTATCTTCTGCTATTAATTTACCAGATAGCACTTTTAGAGGTAAATTATTATAGCTAACATTATCCAATTGAGATATAAAATTATCCCAGCTAGGATCAAGGGAATTGATTATAACAGTAATGAGGGTTTGTTCAGATACTGTTTCCCCTCTCAAAATCAACTCTTCCCTTAATCTGTTTAACTCACATAAGTGTTCATTAATATCTACTCCCACCTTCAACCTCACAGAATAAAACTCTCTATAGATTCTGTTTGTGGCATGGGAGCTTTTAGAATAGAATGACTCATGCAATTTTGTCCAGACTTCCATTATAGTCAGGTTATGTGATATACTGGAATATAAAGCGGGATCAGTTGACATCAATAGGATACAAAAGGCCTTATGATGTAAAAGATCGACTTCCAAAGACCAAGGTTTAGGTGGGGGTTTCAACAATAACGATAAAATGTTCTCTTTCATTAAAATGACTTGAATACTCTTGACCCATTCCTTAAAATTTCCTCCACCCACACGCAAACTCTTAAAATTAGGAGGAAGAACCTGTACATTATTAAACATAGAAATAGACATTAATTGATGTTCAAGGTGTGGTTCATCCTGGAACGGGCAATAAGGCATTGGAATGGAAGCACATAACACAGTAACTTCCAGCTGACATTCCGATAATTGTTCCTCCCCAATGGGAGGGGTCAAAACCTCATGTTGTGCAGGTGCAGAGCTTATTCTAGTTTGGTTATAAAGGTTCGAGGGTCCTCTTTGCCGCTCCTCTCTAGAAAATTTTGGACGTGCTCCTAGGTTCCTGTCTCCAGTTGAGGCAGTCTCTGAAATAGCCCTAGATGTCAGTGTTGTCATGGATGGGTACGTCCCACTCGTGGAGTGCGCTGAATTGGTCGCAGACATTGGGGGTGTATTAGCACGTGCAGCTACTGTACGTTGAGCTGATGGCACTTGTGAACTATCGCCTAAAATGGTTGTTAGCGTTTCTATCGCACTCCCAACCCTACTCTGAACAGAAGAGTCTCTCGAACTTTCAGCTGGAGTCATTGTAGTCATCAAGGGAGCTAGAATTTTTATAGCCTGATCTACAATAGTTTGAACAGCAAATGGCGCTGTATCGATTTGGCCATGCTGGTTTAACGAAGAAGCAGGGACATTCAAAGCAGGCAGTCTATTATCCCCCATCCTCAACTTAGAGTCCACAGTAGGGGTTTTGGAAAAGGATTGGAAGTCTCTTACCGGTCTGGTGTTTTCTGGAACTTCAATCCTATTTCTTTCAGTTGCCATCATAGCGGAATCCTTCAGCAACATGCTAAGATCAGCAATCGGATTTTTACTTGTTGCTGGCAAACCTAGAGCTCGAAAAATTGCCTTGCTAAATCCATCATCCACTTCTGAATTTATATTCGAAGCCAGAAATGGCGTTCTTCTGGTCTCTACTTCTTCAGATGATGATGGTTCACTCACTGCCTTAGGCATTTCAAAAACTGAGGCTTCTGCTCCAAAACCTATAGCTCCTCTACTCTCTTGCTCAATTAAAGTCTGGGATTTTTCAGCCAAAACTGTTTTGGCCTGAGCCCCAGACAGTCCATCTTGTGACTCCATACTTCTTACAGCAGCCCGAGTCAACAACTGTTTTTCCTGCTTCAATTCAATTGCAGACATTTCAGCTTAGCGCATTGCAATGTGAACGAGGGTTCGTCAAACCATCCTCTGCTACCAACTGTTACAAGGGGGTGAGGTTTGTCCCAACGAACCGTGAACCTGTTCACATGCAAACGCACTGGGGCTGAAATAAAACTGACAGAGGAGTCTTGTAGAAAAATATACTTTACTTAAAAACATTAAAAGGACTATGTCTTTAAAAACACATAAATAACAAAACTTATCTTCATTGACAGAAGCCAGGCCGGCTCCTTAAATTCCTCTCCACAATACCAAAACCAGTCCTCTTAACCCTTTCCAAGGAGGAAGGAACTAATAGAACACTAAGTGGTTTCAGAATCAGTACATCATCGAGGTGAAGGAAAGAGGCAGCATTGGCTTCTCAGCAGAAAGGATGAGAAAGGTCCTGAGTCAAAACACCTGTAGAGTTGATTAAATCCTGGCTTGAAGCTTCTGACAGGGAAACTCCAGCTCTCCCTCTTGGTCGTGGCAGCAGCAGCAGCAGCAGCAGCAGCAGCAGCAGCAGCAGCAGCAGCAGCAGCAGCAGCAGCAGCAGCAGCAACAGCTCAGAGACATCCACGGATGCTAGCTTGCAGGCATATGCTAGCTTGCATGCTCAGCTTAGCAAAAGGCAAGCTTTCCTCTTTCTGGCTTTCTAGCTCTGAGCTTCAGCTTTTAGCTCAGGCATTTAGTGACTTTGAATCAGCTCTGTTTGTTCCAGCTCATTGTTAGCTAGCCCTTCTATCTGTGTCAGGCCCTTGCATTTGGTTCTCTCTGAGTGACCATTTAACCAGCTGACCAGCTATCTTCTGGCAGGCAGCAAGCTCCTACTTATATAGGAAGTGAGTAGGCAATTAACTAGGGTGGGGAAAGCTTGCAGTTAATTGCGAGGCAGAGATAGGCCTGTTTGAATCCTTACAGTTTGTAGCTAATCACATAGTTGCAGTAATCCTGCAAGCACTTCTGACAATCCCCTTCTCTGTGGCTATTGATTTGATCACAAGCATACATAATCATTGGGTACATACATCAACAGTTAGTACATTTTACATAGCCATTGATATTTTACCCAGGAGATAGTGATGTTCACGAGGCAGCGGTTTGGTAAATATATCCGCCACCTGTTCCTGTGTTTCACAAAAGGTAGTCTTGATGAAACCTGTTCTTACTAATTGCCTGACATTTTTATATTTGATATCAGTATGGCGCGATCTCTGCCCTACGGCATCGGCCTCTGATATGTTGACAGCAGCCATGTTATCCTCATAAATATTTATAGGATACACGGGTTCCCTCCATAAGCTCACCAAAAGGTCATCAAACCAAACTAGGTTATTGGAGGTTTTTGACAAACTCACATATTCAGCTTCCGCTGTGGAAGTTGCAATTAACTTCTGTTTTCCAGAGTATCAATATATGGGACTACCATTTAGAAATACAATGTATCCCGAGGTACTTTTTCTAGATCTAACATCCCCTGCCCAATCAGCATCCGAGTAACAACTTAAACTCAGTTTTTCTGATATTTCTGGTTCCAATAACAATGAATAATTTACAGTACCCTTTAAGTATCTTAGGACCCTTTTGATTCCATTCCAATGGTACTGTGTGGGATGTTCTGAATGTCTAGATAACACGTTTACGGTCAGACTAATGTCTGGCCTCGTCCAATTTGCAATGTACATCAGCAACCCAGTTACGGATTTGTAAAGCGTCTTATTTTCAAACTCCGCACTCTCAATGTACATATTCTTAAGGAAATCTGTTGACATAGGGGTATCACATGGCTTAGCCTCTACCATGTTGCACTTGTTGATCAATTCTAAGATCTTATCTTGCTGAGAGAGTTGAAACCCCTTCTCAGTTTTAACAAAACATACCCCTAAGAATTTGTTAATACGGCCTAATGGTTTCAATGCAAAACTTTTGCTTAGGCTGTCTGAGAACTTCTTGTACCTGTCCTCAGACTTACAAATATACAGAATGTCATCCACATACAACAGAATTGTCTCCTTAATACCCTGATGGTCTTTCATAAACACGCATTCATCAGCTGATGATGGTAAAAAGCCCAACTGTTTTAAGTTTTTAGTGAGACACTTGTACCATCTTTTACCCGATTGTTTCAAACCATATAGGCTCTTATTTAACAACCAAACATCATCTTCCCAATGGCTTACACCCTGAGGAATCTTTACATACAGTTCTTTATCTAATTCGGCATGCAAGTAAGCAGTCTGTATATCGAACTGATATACATTTTCACCTCGTACGGTAGCAATAGTGAGAGCTGTTTTCACACTCTCAGGGCGCACCGTGGGCGAGAAGGTATCCTTGTAATCATCAGGAAATCTCTGTGAGAATCCCTGCGCTACTAACCTCGCCTTATAAATAAAACCTCCGTGCTCAATAGTCTTCTTTTTAAAGAGCCATCAGGTGCCGATCACCCTCTTATCCTTGAGTAATCTCGTTGGCATGAATACATCTAGTTTTTTCAAGCTGTCTAACTCTGTATCCATAGCGGCGAGCCATTTTTGTCGTTCATGGTCAGGTAAAGCCAGCACATCCTCATATTTCTGAGGTGTGGCCGAAACTTGATTAACTGAGGTGACAAAAACTTCATACCTCCTAGGTTTGTTACCTCTGGTAGATCTAACTGGTCTGTCCCTAGGCGCATCATCCACATCAGAGTCATCTGATGGGTTTTCTTCCTCATGGTTTTCATAGCGCATCTCTAAAGCTGGGTGCCCTTCCTTCCAGGCCACCCCCATCTTACGCTTTAATATCCCTTTTGAGGGTACATGGGATGCACGCTCCTCAGAACTAGATGTATCCCTATCACCAGATAGGTTCTCTGATACATCCTCCCCCTGTCTACTCAAATTACGGGAAGGGTTCTGAGTGAGAATCTCATTGGCATGGATCTTACTCCAATTAGCCCCTTCATAAAAGGTAGCAGACCTTGATATGACTAATTTTCCATTTGGGTACACAAACCTGAATGCCTTGGAGCCTGGCTCATAACCAGTGAATCTCAGCTTAACTGAGATTCGGTCTCCCTTTCTCCTAAACTCCTTTGGGATATGGACATCAGCCATCACCCCGAAAACATGGAGGTGCGCCAACCTGGGCTTATGGCCGTATAGCACCTCGTATGGGGTCTTCTGCACCGCGCTAGACCACACTCTATTCAAGGTGTAGTTTGCATACAAGACCGCTTCCTCCCAGTATGTAAAGTTTAGTTCAGCATCCTCTAGGATGCACCGCATCATAGTCTGCAGTATGCCATTACGTTGTTCCGCAGCGCAATTTTGAAACGTGGAGTAAGGCCTGGTGCGTAAATGGATTACACCCTTACTCCTCAACCAGTTGGAGAACTGATTTGTATTGAATTCAGTCCCTCTGTCAGTTAAGATTTTCCTAATCCTGACATTATACTGGTTCTCAACTAAAATGCAGAATTCTTTAAACTTAGCTAGCGTTTCATTTTTAGACACTAGGGGAAAGACAAATCCAAACCTACTATGGTCGTCAACTATCGTCAGAAAGTACTGTCTCTTGCCAATGGAAGGTGCTAGCGGACCTACCAAATCCAGGTGGACAAGCTGGAATGCGTGTTCGGAGTACCGCTGAGACTCCTTGGGCGCAGGTTTCACTTTTGATTTTGCACTCCTGCAAATTGAACAATCTAGAAACGTGTTACAATCATTGATCTTGGTTCCACTCGAATATTCGGTTACCTTTTTCACTATAGGAAAGCTCACATGACCTAACCTGCGATGCATTAAATGGGCACATTCATTGTGCAAGGACTCACCTACAGAAATTACATTAGCATTTTCAGGCTCCTTATCATTTCGCTTTAAATTAAAAGTTACAGACTTTTTACCTTTAATATTAATTCTACAACCATCGTTACAAGACTTCCTCTCTTGAAAGCCTTGATGCTCACCACCCAGTTCTAGCTGGGATTCATCATTACTACCAAATGAGATAGTATAATTGCTAGCGCCAGATACCACAGTACTTGCATTGGGGGAATAGTAAGTTAAACCACCGATTTTCAATACTTCCCCAACTACACATTTGTCATTTGTAATTACAGCTGTTCCTTCCGAAAACAGTATCTCTATTCTAGGGTTTTCACATATCCTCATTATGCTTAGCAAATTATGATCTATCTCAGGTACATACAATGCATCATTAATTTCTCCTATCCCAGGAATAAAAACGTTTCCAATGCCAACAACATTTACGCATGGTCACTCATGCCCTTGTCTCCTCTCGATTGGACTACTGTAATGCTCTCTACATGGGGCTCCCCTTGAAAAGCACCCGGAGGCTCCAGCTGGTCCAGAATGCAGCTGCGTGGGTGGTTATGGGCGCAACCCGTTGTGCCCATGTGACCCCCCCTTCTGCGTGAGCTGCACTGGCTCCCAGTGGTCTTCCGGGTGCAATTCAAGGTGTTGGTTACCACCTTTAAAGTGCTCCATGGCATCGGACTTGGTTACCTTCGAGACCGTCTCCTGCCACCAGTAGCCTCCCACCGGCCAGTCTGCTCCCACAGAGAGGGTCTCCTCAGGGTGCCATCGGCCAAATTATGTTGGCTGGCGACAACCAGGGGGAGGGCCTTCTCTGTGGGAGCTCCTACTCTCTGGAATGAACTGCCCCCAGAATTACGTAAGAACACTGACCTCTGTGTATTCCGCTGTGCCCTCAAAACCTTTTTGTTCTGCCATGCCGGGCTATCGATGTGAAGATTTTTAAATTGGTTTTAATCTGGGATTTTTAAATATTTGGGGTTTTATATTGAGCCAAATTATTTAATATTTTTAATTTTTAAATTGTTGTTTGTCTTGTGCTTTTAATTAGGCTGTGCACCGTCCCGAGTCCTTCGGGAGAGGGGCGGTATAGAAATAAAATTATTATTATTATTATTATTATTATTATTATTATTATTATTATTATTATTATTATTATTATTGTCAGGTATGCTTCCTTCAGTATCTAGGAAAGGAAGACCCAGACTCCATTATAGGTTAAACTGGTACGTTTACTAGATATGAAATTAACGCAACCGTAGAAAGCAGGATTCTGAAGCAAAATGCGCGAAAGTTACAATTAGAAAACATCCCCTCCCCTGTGCACCATAAATCATCCAATCCACAGGTCTTCCAGAGGTCAGGTGGGAGCAAACGTCTGGTCCTGTCAGCATCCAGGAATGCAGTGTCCGTTGGTCTGATAACAGCTTAAGAAATGGTTTCGTTTTCCCAGATTTAGAAAGCCCGCCTAAACCCCCCTCCCTCCGTTTCTATGACAACCAAAGCAGCAAGGCAAAACTAGCGAGGTTGACATTCGGCCCCCCTTCAGAAGAGACAGCTTCTAATCCTGAAATAGAGAAAAGAAGAGGTAATATCACAACAATTATTTCTTATCATGTCTCATGGTTTATCAGGGTATTTGGTGTGAAACAGCTGCACTTTTCTAGGTGCCCTAACATCACGTTTATTCACCCATTCAGCTTGTGATAATGGGAAGTGCTTCCATGCTACGAGATACTGTACTTTTCCATGATGTTTTCTAGAGTCCAAAATTTCTTTTACTTCAAAGTGTTGTTCCCCTTCAATGAGGATGGGAACAGGAGGTTCTTTGGACGGACGTAGAGGGGATGATTGTTCCAGTTTCAGTAAACTAACATGAAACACTGGATGAATTCGTCGCAAGTTCTTGGGTAGATCTAATTCAACTGTGACTGGGTTAATGATCCGAGTAACAGGGAAAGGGCCCACATACTTAGGACCAAGCTTTTTTTATTTCTGAGGAGTCTGCAAATACTTGGTAGACAGATAAACCATGTCCCCCACTTGATAAACATGTGCAGGGCATCTCCTTTTGTCAGCTTGGGCTTTATGGGCTTGGTGAGCATCATCTAACGCTTTTCGAGTCACTGCCCAAGTCGCTCGTAGTTGATCAATCCACTCAATTAGAGAAGGGTTCTGTGGGTCATCATGAGGTAACTCTGGGATTGGCACAAACTCCTGTCCAGAAGCCACCTTGAAAGGAGTGAAACCTGTGCTGCTATGTATGGAATTATTATATGCCACTTCTGTGAATGGCAGCAATTCTACCCAGTTGTCTTGTTGGTAGTTTATATAACATCTCAGATACTGTTCTAGCACGCCATTGGTTCTTTCACAGGCCCCATTGGTCTGGGGGTGGTGGGCGGAGCTTAGTCCTTGGGCAGAGCCTATCAACATTAGAAACTCTTTCCAAAAGCTGGAGGTGAACTGCACTCCCCTGTCTGAAATTATACGTTTTGGCGCTCCATGTAGCCTATATACATGTTGAATGAACATCTTAGCAAGGGTTTTTGCTGATGGGATCTTAGTGCATGGGATAAAATGCACCTGTCTGGAAAACATATCAGTTACTACCCATATAACTGTGCAACCCCCACTTTCGGGAAGGTCTACAATGAAGTCCATGGATATTTCTTTCCAAGGAACAGTTCAGCAGCCCTGAGTTTTTTCAGCACGGTGCGCACTAATTTCCCGTGGTCATCCATGTTCTCAGAGTAGATGAGAATGTCATCCAAATAAACCAGCACCCTCTTGTACAAATGCTCATGCAAAACTTCATTGATCAATTGCATGAATACTGCAGGAGCTCCTTGTAGTCCAAAAGGGAGTACTCGGAACTGGAAACATCCTAGCGGGCAGTTAAATGCAGTTTTCCATTCATCCCCCTCCTTAATTCGCACTCTGTAGTAAGCTTCCCGTAAGTCCAGTTTGGTGAAGACTTTTCCCTTCCCTAGGTGGGCTAACATGTCCTTCATGAGGGGTAGGGGGGTAGACATTTTCCACGCAAATAGCATTTAAATTCCGATAATCAACTACTAGACAAAAGGAGCCATCTTTCTTTTCCCGGAACAGAACTGGCGCGGCCACCCGTGGCCTAGCTGGTTGGATGAAACCCCGTTCTAGGTTTTTGTCAATGAAATTTTGTAATTCCCCCAGCTCACGGGGGGTCATTTGGCTTAGGGAGCTTTACTCCAGGGAGTATCTCAATGGTACAGTCCGTAGCCCTGTGGTGGGGTAGCACATCCAAGATCTTCTCACTAAAGACTTCACGGAGATCCCAATACTCCTTTGGAATTTTCTCCTCCCCTTCAATGTGGTCTCTATTGCCATCTCTGCTTCTTCGGGCTCCTCTCTGCCCTCAAGGGGCGGGGTTCTTCCCTCTCTAGTGGTGGGTTCCTAGCGTAAATGCGCAAAACCCCCATTTTCCAATTAACTCGCGGGTTCCATTTACGTAACCAGGGCAGGCCAAGTATAAGGGGTCGTTCCATGCTAGGGGCCACAATAAAACAGAGAGTCTCTACGTGGTCCCCTAGTTTCATTTCAATGGGTTTGGTTACAAAATTGGTTGGCCCTCCCCCTGCCATCGATCCATCTAGCTGACAAAATGCAATAGGCCTTTTCAATGCTTTCAGTCTCAGGCCCATCTCCTCTACTACTTTTGGGCTGATAATGCATCTGGTGCATACCCTTCATTCGGAGTCTCGCTTTCCGCTCAGCTAGGTGGTCCTCAAAACGCCTCCTAAGAGCTGCCATGAACAGGTTGTAATTATGCAGCAGGGGGGAATTGTTGTTGTGGAGAACCACCATCCATTCAGCTGCCACTCCCTCTAAGGCACTAGTGACACACCTCACTCGTGCTGCATCCGATAGGTAGTCCTCCCCCCAGTCTTGCATGTGATTCCACACTTGGGTTAAGAAAAGCCCCAGGGTTTTCGGGTCTCCTCCATATTTTCCAGGCAGGGGGGGGATTTTCAGTTTCTTGCGTCTGCGGGGTGGGGTGAAAGGCTGGGGGTCCCTGGACTGCTGCATCCCTCGCTTGGCCACCCAAAGCCTGGGATGTATCTTTGCCAGCTCCCTCTTCCTCTCCCCCACAAGCCCCTTCCTCTGGATTTACTTTGGAGTATTCTCTTCCCTTCCCTGCAGGGGTTGCATAAAACTCATGTTTTTTTGGCTTTCTTCAACATCGTGGATGAGTTGTAGTGCTTGTGCCATCATGAGGCTTTCCTTTTGCTCTTGCAGCCACACTGCCTCCCCTTTTCGGGGTCTGGAGCTGGTTACTCCGTGGGGAGTCCTCCCCAGGTCCGGCAACTTTCCTACTCCCTTCGACCATCGGGCTTCATCTGGCTCCTCTCTCAGCTGTAAATTCTCCATCCACACCGCGGCCTCTTCCCCTGGCTGGAATGAAGTCATTGCTGAGCCATATGCCCCCATCTGATCTAAATCACTTTCTTGATCAGACATTCTGTGAATTTCAGCCCCCTCGGTGTTATCTGGGATGGCTGAGGATGAGAATCCTGCTTAATGTCGGGTATGCTTTCTTCAGTATCCAGGAAAGGAAAACCCAGACTTCATTATAAAATAAAGTATGGTACTTTTACTAGATATAAAGTGAACGCAACCATAGAAAGCAGGATTCTGAGGCAAAAAGCGCGAAAGTTACAGATAGAAAGCATCCCCTCCCATTGTCCACCATAAATCATCCAATCCAAAGGTCTTCCAGAGGTCAGATGGGAGCACACATCTGGCAGTGTCATCAATCTGGAATGTGGTGTCCGTTACCAGATAGCAGCTTAAGAATCGGTTTTGTTTCCTGGTCAGCATCATAGATAGCCCAGCTAGCTACCCCCCCTCCCTCCATTACTATGACAGCCAAAGCAGAAAAAGTGGAGGCTGACAGTTGGGGACTTTCACAAGGAGTGGAGTGAGGCTGGAGTCAGTGCATCAAGAGTCACCACACACAGATGGATCATGGATATGTGCTTCAAATGTCGTATTCCTCGTCAAGCCACTCCTGAACAACAAACAACGTCAAAAGCGTCTTACTTGGGCTAAAGACAAAAAGAACTGGTTTGTTGCTCAGTGGTCCAAAGTCCTCTTTTCTGATGAGAGCAACTTTTGCATCTTATTTGGAAACCAAGGACCCAGAGTCTGGTGGAAGAATGGAAAGGCACACACTGCAAGATGCTTGAAGTCCAGTGTGAAGTTTCCACAGTCTGTGTTGATTTGGGGAGCCATGCCATCTGCTGGTGTTGTTCCACTGTGCTTCATTAAGTCCAGGGTCAACGCAGCCATCTACCAGGAGATTTTGGAGCACTTGATGCTTCCTTCCGCAGACGAGCTTTATGGGGATGCTGACTTCATTTTCCAGCAGGACTTGGCACCTGCCCACACTGCCAAAAGTACCAAAACCTGGTTCA
The DNA here is from genome assembly GCA_038048745.1 of Coluber constrictor foxii. Taxonomy (NCBI): domain Eukaryota; kingdom Metazoa; phylum Chordata; class Lepidosauria; order Squamata; family Colubridae; genus Coluber; species Coluber constrictor. The sequence goes on along the minus strand of CM075966.1, from coordinate 41,323,504 downwards.
ATGACCATGGGATTACTGTGCTTGATTGGCCAGCAAACTCGCCTGACCTGAACCCCATAGAGAATCTATGGGGCATTGCCAAGAGAAAGATGAGACATGAGACCGAACACTGCAGAAGAGCTGAAGGCCGCTATTGAAGCATCCTGGTCTTCCATAACACCTCAGCAGTGCCACAGGCTGATAGCATCCATGCCACGCCGGATTGAGGCAGTAATTGATGCAAAAGGGGCCCAATCCAAGTACTGAGTACATATGCATGCTAATACTTTTCAGAGGTCCAATATTTTTCTATGTACAATCCTTGTTTTATTGATTTCATGTAATATTCTAATTTTCTGAGATTGTGAATTTGGGGTTTTCATGAGCTGTAAGCCATAATCATCAAAATTATGACAAATCAAGACTTGAACTATCTTGCTTTGCATGTAATGAGTCTATCTCATATATTAGTTTCCCCTTTTAAGTTGCATTACTGAAATAAATGAACTTTTGCACGATATTCTAATTTTTCGAGTTTCACCTGTATATCATTTCTGTAATGAACTTATATTAAGAAATATATTACCAGAAGTGTGCATGGAAAGTAACAGACGGTATACCCATATATGGAAATAGAGTCAGAAGCGTAACGCCTCTGGCATGGCTAGAATTGCAAAATGTAAAAAAGGTACACCTCGGGCGTAGCCCGGGGTTTGGAATGTAACATGTGAATGCTCCGAACCTTTGCTAGCAAATAAACCTGTGTTCTCCAAGTTTTTGTTTTTTTTTTAATTTGATTTATATGCCGCCCTTCTCCGGAGACTCAGGGCGGCTTCCAGTGCGTTAAGCAATAGCCTTCATACTTTAGTATATTTATATTTATACAAAGTCAGCTTATTGCCCCCAACAAACTGGGTCCTCAATTTACCCACCTTATAAAGGATGGAAGGCTGAGTCGACCTTGAGCCTGCCTGGGATTGAACTCGCAAGTAATTGCAGCAGCTGGATCTTAAATGCTGCCTTTGTAGGAGGCATTACTCCCCTACGCTATTCAGGCTCCTTTGTGGCCTTGTCTCCTGATTTTGGGAAGCGGGTTTTCCAACCACACCCGGATGAGGGGGTGTTGGCTGCCATGGTCCAACAGTTCTAGTAAGGGCAGAGCTATGCCACCACTCCCCTGATGCTGGCTGTCCAGCCCATGTTCTTTGGGATGGGAGACCCTCTTCTTCTGGATGGGCCTCGCTCCGGGTCTGCTGGACCTTGGGTCTAACCACCGGCTGGTCGGCGCTCTCCTGCGCCTCCTCCACAAGTAGTTCCTGCTCCACCACTTCCTCAGCCACCGTCTCAGTCTCAAGCCCCTCTGGAGCTGTCCCCTCCTATCCCTATGGGATAGGGATACATCATATCGGCTTTCGGCCTGTCTCCTCCCGGTCCATGCGGCTTCACAAAAAAACAGCACACAAGTATGCGTTGCAAAGGTTTAATCGCTGGCACAGCCTAGGGACAGAACAAGCTGAACTACAGGATCAAAATCAGTGCTGCGTGTGGGCTGTCACACAGCTATTTATCCCTAATACCCAAGCCACCATCCGCTAGCCTATCACCATCCCCCATCAGCTGGTCAGCGGTCTTTGTAATTCCCGCTTCGTTTGTGCCTCCAACATTCCGTCACGTCATCAAATGGCGCCAAGCAGGGAAAGGCACCGGAAGCCTTCTTGATGCTGCCAGCAGTTGCCATTCACCGTCTTGACATCTCGCACTCGCTGGCTGCTGCCCGGATCACCTCCAACAGTCCCAGGTGTCCATGTGGATGTCTCTGATGGTCTCAGGTCCCCCAGCCCTCCCATATATGGCGAGTCCCAGCCGGGGCTCAACATCAGCACAGCTAGTGAAAAACAACTCTGAAGTTTCCCGCACTAATAGCATAATTAAAGAGTAACTGTTTCCCTCCCCAATTGTCCCAAGTCACATTGTCCATTTAAAACAGTCGACAGACTCCTTGGTCATGCCTCTCCTCCTTCAACTGCCACCTGTTGGGTTGACCTTGGTTCTCATGGGAAGGTTCATTGTTGTATCTGCAGACGGTCTATCTACTCCCCCCCCCACCTCCTTAGAGTGTGTGGCAACTATGAAGCAACTATGAAGCAGCAAAAGATGGCTTCAGCCAGGTTCAATTCAGAGTTGACAGCGGTGTAAAAATGTTTGTTGTTTTAGCTATGCTTCTATGAAAATTATAGAAACATGTCATTGTTTAAATTGAAGATACTGTATCTTCTAGCAGCTCTATTTGACTCATGAGCTTTTATCTACTAGTGGTTTTTTTTTCTATAGGAGGAAGTCCATGAATATGGACATTTGATGGGTGGCTGTACAGTATATACAGAGATCTTAATGTATTAGTAACCCATCTTATATCTGGAGAAGTTGCAAGCAAGAAATACTTAGTTGCTGCTAATTTTTTTAAAAATCCATTTTGCTCCCCACTTGGGTAAAAACACTGTGGGATAAATCACAGCATAGGTAAGATAATTGCGTATGCACAATCTGGACAACTGTACCTTATCTGTACATTTTTGAGCTGCAATGTTTCTTAACAAAGAACTAATATTCTTGTTGCAAAATGTGAAGCTCATGCCTTAATGAAAAATGTCACTACAAAGAAAGAAAACCTGTTGATGGGAAAAGTATAAAAATGTAAGAATGATATCCTTAACATCTAAATGTATACAACAAATTTTGTGTTGTTTTCAGTTACTTACACAGAACTCCTATAGCCCTGGATTGAAAATTCAAATTTTGAATAGACTCATTAGAATATGGGTCTTAAATCAAACCAAGGATACTGTCACGCTAGAGTTGTCTGAACGAAATTAGATGCCTCTCACATTTTGATAATAAAGAAAAAAAAACTTTCATTTGTTAGAACAACGTCTTCACGGACTCATATGCAGCCAGGAAATGACCTCTGCTCCATCATCCCTCCCTTTCCTGGCTTGCTTCCTTATCCTATTGGTCATTATCTAAATCACTCTACGGCACTCTCTCTTAATAATCTCACAGGAATTTAACTCCCTCTTTACTATGTCAGCACTGAGAAGCTGACAGATACATGATCAGGGGCACCAGAGACTTGAGTGCAGACTCCAGTGTCACTCCAAAAATTCCCACAAAAGTCTTATTTTTAATTGGACAGAAGGGAGAGTTATTATATATGCAGAGAATAATCTTATTAACTGTAATGTAATTATTTTTTTTTTAATGTGTGCCTTTGAGTCAGTCTTGTCTAGCCAGTTGCTACTGCATCTCCCACAAGGGGATAGAGATGGATCCTGAAAATGTGCGAGCAGTTTTAGAGTGGGCTCCTCCCCATACTAGGAAACAACTTCAAAGCTTCTTGGGGTTCGCTAACTTTTACTGCCAGTTTATCCCATCGTTTGGGCAGGTAGCACCAGTGGTGGGGTACTGCATGGTTGCGCAGGTTCAGGCGAACCTTTAGCTGTGATCACTGGCTGGGGCTGCCCACCCACCCTTGTGCTATGCTTTCCATATATAACTAACTTTCTGGCTCGTCCCCGTCCCCCAGCTGAGTTACGCGCCGCCCCTGCTGTACTCACCGGAGCTGCCTGAGTTGATTAGCAGCATGTTTGAAGCTCCGTTTCAGTCCCAAAGGGGCGCGGGTAAGCAAAGTGAGCATGCATGCGCTCACTACCAGCAAACCCGTTGTGAACGTAAGTGCAGCCCACCTCTGAGTAGCACTGCCAATCACCAACCTACTAAAGACCAAAGGGGAAGGGAAACGGGTTGACTGTTTTTTCCCCCTATTTTTCACATATATATTATGATTAGAAGTTGGGTCAATTTGATTATTAGAGACTTTCCCATCTGGAATATTTGTTTATTTAATATAGTATTTTTTATTAAATAAGGATGGAAAAGCTTATAACTATTTGTAGACCCATTATGTAAAGGGAGAAGACACTATTAGTTTTTTTAATTTACTTTTCAGCTGGGTGCATTCTTTTGTCATGCCTGGAAGCCATATTACCTGTGTGCCTTGAGGATCCAGGCCTGCCACAAACATACCATGGGAAGTTGGGAGTGGGGATTGCATGAGTGAAGTAGAGAGAGCCATAACAAACTTCTCTAAGAGAAGTTCAAGGCCATGGTGTCCAGCAGCTGTGCAAAGAAGAAATTGGAGGATGTCTTCTGTTCAGGAAAGAACTGATTGGAGCTGTGTGGACATGTGGGAGATGTGGGCAAGGTCTTGAACTTTCTTGTGGGTGAGGAAAGCCCGGAAGCTTTCAGATTCGGGTTTTCCCAGATGTGCCAATATGACATCCCTAATAAAAGTTAGCTTTGAGGAACTTCAAGTCTCGGAGTTTGATTTCGTGGGGGGTGTCACTTGGAACCCTGCCATCTTTATGTTTAATGTTAGATTTATTTCACAGTGACAGTTTATTTTATAGTAAAAGTTATGTGCTTGGGGATTTCCAATTTAAAAAATTGTGTTTCAGCAGAACTTTTTCTTTGTTGCTGGTCTCCTAATAAATATATTTAATGAAGCACTGTCCTACCGTGTTTCCCTGAAAATAAGCTTTAGCTTTTATTTATTTTTATTTATTTATTTTAATTTTTATCCCGCCCTTCTCCCAAAGGACTCAGGATGGGGCACAGCCAACAATAAAACACACCTATACACAAAATTTAAAAACTATTTAAAAACATATTAAATAATTTGGCCCCAATATCATTAAAAATAAGGCAACCATTAAAATTCATGTTTAGGCCAGCCCAGCTTGTTGGAACAATGATGTCTTGAGGGCATGGTGAAAGATGCGTAGGTCAGGAATCATCCATATCTCCAGGGGCAATTCGTTCCAGAGGGCAGGTGCCCCCACAGAGAAGGCTCTCCCCCTGGGGGTCACCAGTCAACATTATTTGACCGACAGCACCCTGAGGAGTCCCTCTCTGTGGGACCATATTGGCCGGTGGGAGGCTATCAGTGGCAGAAGGCCACCGGGAACCAGTGCAGCTTACACAGGAGAGGTGTTACATGGGTGTGCCATGTCGCTCTCATAATTACCAGCATGGCCGCATTCTGGACCAGTTGGAGCCTCCGAGTGCTCTTCAGGGGGAGCCCCATGTAGAGAGCATTACAGTAGTCCAGACAGGAAGTGATGAGGGCATGAGTGACTGTGCACAAGGAGTCCTGGTCCAGAAAGGGGCGCAACTGGTGAATCAGGTGAATCTGATAAAAAGCCCCCCTGGCCACAGCCATCACATGATCTTCTAGAGACAGCCGCGTATCCAGGAGGACACCCAAGTTGCGAGCCCTCTCTGTGGGGGCCAAGGTCTCACTCCTGATAGTCAGCAATGGAAACAGCTGGCTATACCGGGACACCGGAAACCACAGCCACTTGGTCTTGGAGGGGTTGAGTCTGAGCCTGTTTCTCCCCATCCAGATCCGCACGGCCTCCAGGTACTGGGACATCACCTCAAGGGCATCATTGGGGTGGTCCGGGGTGGAGATGTACAGCTGAGTGTCATCAGCGTACTGATGGAACTTCACCCATTAGGAAATGGTCATTGCCTAACTAGCTGGCCAGGTAATATATAAGCCAACATTATATGTATAATATAGCTTTAAGAGTATTGCTGAGTCATTCTGCATCCTGATTGGATGAGCTCTGTAGCAACTGTATTTAGGGAGAGTTAGATTGTGGTCAGTGGTGGACATTTCACCATATTGTTACCTGCTGCTATGTTATAGATATCTTTGATCTCTTTACATGGTCAATTTGATCATGGTTTATTTATTACAGCTTTTATGAACTGTTTATATTGTTCCTGAATGTCTTGTTCAACGAACCGATAAGAAGTTTTGTATCTATGGATTATGCATGGCTAAGACTTGGATTGGTGAAAGGACTATGATTTTGCTTTGCTCTATAAGTAAACTACTTTAAAAACCAGTTTGTATGCAGTTTATTCACAACTACTCTCAGCACCGTTTCCGTGCGCAAACACTCTATGCTCTGCTTCATAATCGGCCCTGGTTATCTCACAACTATATCCTTAACAACCCCAAAACCACGGATGATCTCACCCAGTGGCTTCACATAAATGTTGAACAGAAGAGGTGAGAGGACTGACCCTTGCGGCACCCCACAAACAAGGGGCCTCGAGGTCGACCTCTGACCCCCTGGCAACACAGAGTGCATACAGTCAGAGAGGAAGGAGAACCACCGCAACACGGTGCCCCCGACTCCTAACCCCTCCAACCGGTGCAGCATGATACCATGGTCGATGATATCAAAAGCTGCTGAGAGGTCTAATAGGACCGGGACAGTGGAACAACCCCTGTCCCGAGCCCTCCAAAGATCATCAACCAATGCGACCAATGCCGTTTCCCTGCTGTACCCCGATCTGAAGCCCGACTGGAACGGATCCAGATAGACAGCTTCATCCAGGTACCAGGGAAGTTGTTGTGCCACCACACTCTCAACAACCTTTGCCACAAAGCGAAGGTTGGAGACTGGACGATAGTTCGCTAATACAGCCGGGTCCAGGGAAGGCTTCTTGAGGAGGGGCCTCACCACCGCCTCTTTCAAGGCAGAGGGGAAGAAACCCTCACTCAAAGAAGCATTATTAATCCCCTGGAGCCAGCCTCGTGTGACCGCCTAGGAGGCCAGCACCAACCAGGAGGGACACGGGTCCAATAAACATGTGGCAGTGCTAAGTCTACCCAGAAGCCTGTCCACGTTCTCAGGAGCCACAGGGTCAAACTCCTCCCAGATAACACTCTCAAGACCTATCTCCATCACTCCATCTGAACCTACCCAGTCGGAGTCCAAGCCTTCCCTAATCTGAGCGATTTTGTCATGCAGGCATTGCACAAAATCCAAAGCCCTACCGTGCAAGGGGTCCTCCCGCGCTCTCAAATGAAGTAGGGAGCGGGTCACCCTAAACAGGGCGGCTGTGCGGTTATCTGCAGACGTAACAAGAGCGGAAAAATAATTTTACATGCACTCCCAATATAAGCCCTACCCCCAAAATAAGCCCTAGTTAAGACCCTGCCCACTCTGTTGGGATGGGGGTGGAGCTGTCCCATGTGCCCTGCACCTGCTTACCTTAGGATAGTTGCAGCCAGGCCTCCCACACCCCAGCACCTGCCTCGCCTTGCCAGCCTTCTACTTTTGTGGCCGCTTGCCACCGCTTGCACGTGTCAACCCCTGGCCTCCGTTTCACTGTCAGAGCTGAGGAATGAGCTCCGGATTGACACATGGTGCCCCCCCAGCCTCTTTTCCCTTCCCTTCCCTTCCCCTTCCCTCCTGTCAAGTGCCCAGGCAATCAGGAGATTCAGGCAATTCAAATAAGAATAAAGATGTATTGCAAGCTTAAGCTCTCTACAAGAATCTGGCCAACTGACTGTTAAGGGAAATGTGTGGGAGATAAGAGGCATTTAAGGTGGGCTGGACTTAGAACTCTTGCAGACGCGCAAGGACCCATGCCTTATGGCATGTTTGACCCCTCCTCAGGCTCAGCCTGGTCATCTCCTGCATCACCCATCCCTCCATCTTGACCCCCTCCTCTTCCATGGGTTCTTCTATGCTGCTTTCCTCTTCCAGCATTGTGTCTTCAAAGTGAATTCTCATGGGAACTTGGCAAGGGAGGAAGGGAGGCTGTCTCAAAGTAATCCTCCTCCCACTCCTCTGCCGGAGATGGTGAACCAGGTGGTGGTTGCTGTAACAGACAAACATTGTTAGAGGTTTCCTCCCCTCTCCTCCCCTTTTGAAGGCCAGATATGGAATGTCAATCATAGGTGAGTCTCTATTTCCATCTTTTTCTCCAACCAGTTATACCATTTTTGCCATACTAAGTAATACTCTGTGTCATCTTTTTCTTGTAGTTCTTTTGTAAGTTTATCCATTTCTGCACAGTCTGTAATTTTGGTGATTATTTTATTTTCCATTGGTATGTCTTCATGCTTCCAGTTTTGGGCAAAGAGAATGTGTGCTACAGTTAAGATATGAATAATTAAATATTTTATTTCTTTCTCGTATTGAGTTGTGATTATTCCAAGTAGAAAGAGAGAGAGACTTGACATTTCACCTAGTTAAATCTCTCTCTCTCTTCTATGTCAGCCCTGGAATGCTGACATCCGGTTTCATTTCCAATTTCTGATTTGTGATTTCTTTTATTTTTATCTTTATTTCCTTCCAATATTGTTTCGCCATTCAGCATGGTCACCACAAATGGTAATAGGTTCCTTTTTGTGACTTACACTTCCAACACATTTGGAAACATTTTTGCTAGGCGCACCGGTGGGAGGTGCCATCGGTAGAACATTTTGTACAAATTTTCCTTGTAGGGTATCGACATTGTTAGTTTATAATTTATACTCCATAATTTTTTCAATTTGTCTAATTCGATACTATACCCAAAGCTTTTCACCCAAATTATCATGTTTTCTTTGACCACTTCTTCCTCTAATTTATATTTTAATAAGTAATTGTATATTTTGGTTATCATTTTCTCATCCGTTCCTTGTAAAATTTTATCCAATTCATTTGGTTCTTTTTGGAATCTGAATTGTGCCCGATCTGTTTTATACCTTGATTCTATTTGTAAATATGGCCACCAGCCAATGTCTATACTCTGTTCTTTCAATTCTTGTCTCGATTATAATTCTCCTCTGTTATTCAATAGTTCTTTGTAATTTCTCATTTTCTCCATATCCATTGTGTTAGGATAAATCAGCGCCTCCATGGTCGATAGCCATCCTGGAATTTTATTGTAATGTATTTTTCTAATCTCTTGCCATGTTCTGTGTAGTGCTCCTCTAATAACGTGTTGTTGAAAGTATCCATGATGCTTGTCTCTTCCCTCCCACAGAAATGCATGCCAACCTCTTTGCAGGTCAAAGCCCTCTAAAGTTAATGTTCTTTTATTTTTAAGGTTCATCCAGTCTCTTATCCAATTTAATGATGCCGCCTTGTAGTACAATTCCCAATCCGGTAATCCTAATCCTCCTTTCTCCCGGGTATCTTGCAGACATTTTATTTTAATTCTAGCCTCCTTCCTCTGCCAAATATAATTTGCTATCATTTTCTTAAAGTCTTTGAAAAAATCTTTTCCTGGCCAAATCGGGATTACTTGGAAGAGATATAGTAGTCTAGGTAGTATGTTCGTTTTAGTAGATGCAATTCTCCCTAGAAATGACAATTGCAGTTTGCTCCATGTTTCCAAATCTTTTTTTTATCTGTTTTGTCAGTTTAGTATAGTTGTCTTCTCTGATTGATGTTACTTTGTTGGTGAGCCAGATTCCTAAGTACTTTGCTTTCTTTACTATTTGTATTCCTAATTTATCCTCCAATTCTATCTCCTGTGAATTTGTCAAGTTCTTTATTAATGCTTTTGTTTTCTGTTTGTTGATTTTAAGACCGGTCACTCTTCCATATTCCTCTGTTTTTACTAACAGTCTGGTTCCTGTTATTTCTGGTTGTTCCAAGATAAACACCACATCGTTGGCAAAGGCTTGTCCAGGAAGATTAAAGCCAATTGTTTGTCCGAATTTTTCTCATAGTATTCAAGAACATTAATGATTGTTCTCATATTATTTTTAATCTGGCTTCTTGGAACAAAACCATTTTGATCTGGATGAATGTATTCATGGATAATTGTTTTCAGTCTCTGCGTAATAACCAGCATGAACAACTTGTAATCCAAATTTAACAGCGATATTGGCTTGTAATTTTTGATTTGTGTGAGGTCTGTTTCTTCTTTTGGGATGAGTGTAATGATGGTTTCAGTCCAGGATTTGGGGATTTTTGCTTCTAAGAGTGCATCGTTAAAAACTTGGAGTAAGAACTCGTCCATTGGGTGTTGGCATTTTTTATAGAATTCTGTTGGTATGCCATCTGGTCCTGGAGTTTAATAGTTTTTCTGTTTTTTCCTTGCTTCAATTCAGTCATGGTAATTGGTCTGTTTAATAACTCTCTGTGTGTCTCTTCCAGCTGTTGAATATTTGTTTTACGTAAATATTCCTTAATATCTTCTTCCCGGATTTCTTCTTGTTTGTAAAGGTTCTGAAAAAATTTTTTTGCTGTATGTTTTTTGTCTTGATTTATGTGGTGTATTTCTCCTACCTCGTCTTGCAGCTGGTATATAGTTCTCTTCTCTTTTTCCTTTTTCAATTTGTATGCTAACCAGCGACCTGTTTTATTCGCATGCTCAAAGTGATTTTGTTTTGCCAATTTAATTTTCTGTGCAATTTCTGTTTGTGTGGTTAAGTTAATTTTATGTTTGACAAGATTTAACTTTCCTTTGTTTTATTGTGGTGTTCTTTCTGCAGCTCTAATTCATGTGTTCTGAGTTCTGTTTTTTTTAAATTAAAGAAGTTTTTTACAACCATTTCCCCCCTCCCTCCTCCCCCTCCCGCCCCTCCTCCATCCACCCCCCTCTCAACCCCCCAACCCCCTACCCGGACTTCCCAGAACAAATACAGGGTATAGCATTTAACAAACATGAGCTAAAATATTCTAACTATTATAAACTCCTAACTCTTCTTGGTCTTTAACTCCCCTTTCAATTAAGGAAGCATAGTTCAAATGAAAAAAAAAGAAAAGAAAGAAAGAAAAAGGAGAAAATAGTTCTGTTTTCTTTCACGAACTTATTTAAAACTTTTTAATCCAATAATTGTTTTGAATATGATCAGTCCATCTTCTCCATTCCGATATATCTTTTTTCATTTAAATAGTCCTTCACATATACTTAAGTTTGTCATCTCTGCTAATTCAGTACTTTTAATGTCCATTCTTCAATAATAAGTAAATCTTCCTTCTTCCTGTACAACTCCACCCGGCGTCTGGCTAGTGTTATTGAATTCAAAATCAGCTTAATCTCTATAACCATACCATGTCCATATTAATTAGTTATATCCATTAAACCTTCAACTAACTGTCATAATTGAGTTAAAGTAACAACCAAATCGTCTGCGAATGCTCCATTTTATCCAACCCACGTATTTTACTCAACAAAAATTCCACTCTCGTACATTTCTTCTATTGTTTACAATAAAAAAAAAAGTCAATTCAGTCAACCAGATATTTTCTTTACCTCAAAAATTATTAGCACCGCAGGGACTTGGTTACTCTTCCCCAAATATTCTAGTAAATTAACAACTTGCCTTACATTAGTCTTCCTTTATCTATCGTTGATAAACCCAGTTTATACATTTTAAATCATTTATTACATAACTGTCATTAATCTCTTTGATACTATTTTAACCAAAATCTTATAATCTGTATTTAAAAATAATATAGTCATCCTTTGGAGTCAAAACAAAACAGGGGTAAAAGCTATCCTCCAGAACGGGGGTACATCTCCTGCAAGTTATATATTAATAAATAATTCCTTAAGTGATCCCCCCATTTCCAACTACAAATTTTTGTAGTAAACGGCTCTCTTAATAAACATTACTGTCTAGCAACCCAAGAATTGAAACAATAAGCTTTGTCAGATTGCCATTCAAAATTTACTTTTTGATCTTCTATTATCTGAGCAAATGCCTCTGCAAGAATCCCTTTCAAATTCTCTTGCTTATTTTCCTTCAAACCTCTCATTTTCAAAGCAAATTCCATGTCTCTATATTGTATCATTATTACATCTGACTCTGCTCTCATCTTATTCTGAGGTTTTCCCAATGCATCCTCCAGATTTCCATCAAGTTGCTCAATTTCCTCCACTTTCTCCTCCAATGGTTCAATATGGCTTGCCCGACTTTGAACTTCCACAGCCATGTCTTCGCCAGTTTGCCGCTTTGGGGTTTGGATAAACTCTTTAGTTTCAGCCATCTCATCAGCAACAATCTGCATTTTACCTTCAATCACAGCTGCAATTCTTTCCTCTGTAGCATTAAAAACTTCCAGAAACTTTTCAAATTTTACTATTTGTAATCCCATATCCTCTCCAGTTTGCTGCTTTGGAGTTTGAATAAACTCTTTAATTTCAACCATCTCGTCAGCAACAATCTGCTTTTTACTTTTAATCACAGAAGCAATTCTTTCCTCTCTAGCATTAAGGGCTTCCAACAACATTTCATATGCTACTATTTGTAATCCCGTTGGAGCAGAGAAAGGTTGCAGTTTAGACATTTGACTTTTAGGAACAGCAGTCTTTCTTTGTTGTGAAGCCATCTTTGAGTTTCAGTTTAGTTTTACTCAGTATTCAAAACAACAAGTCCACTAGTTCCAAAAATTTCCAATCCTTAAATAATATCAGTCATTTTTTTTTCCAAAGTCTCCACTATAATCTTTTTTGGTTTAATATCTTCTGTCTTTCGATACAAGAGTATACAAATTTAAACTGGGGCTGCCAGCGCTAGACGAGGCTTTCCTTGTAACTTATTAACTTTCACTTTCCACACCCCATTAAAGCTCAATCACCATCTTGCGCTTTCTTCACTTAGTATTTCAGAAGGAAGTAATACACATTTGGAGTTAAAGTTAAAATACTTGCAAGTCTGTTTCTCCTGTCTTTGTCTGCCTGCTTCAGTTCTGATGTTAATTCAAATCATTGTTTGCAGGAGTGGTCGCGGCGTCTTGCTCTGCATAAAGCAGAGTCATCCCAAATCTGGAGCTCTGACGGGCTTTCCAGGGAGCCCTCACCCTTCGAGCCCTAGAATCATTCCTGGGGCTCTTGGGGGGGCTCTACCTATACCTGTCTGCTCTCCTCTCTCCCCTTTACCCGGGAAGAGAGTTTTCAAGCCGCTAGACATCTCTCAGGTTGCTCGCCAGGCTCGGAACAAACCACGCTGTAAGCAAACGTCATGAACAGGATCCAGGTTTATTTTGTCCTCTCAGCCTGCCGTGGTCAACGCTGAGTTCAGAGTAACGATAACACAAAGTCGGCATCGGCCTTTACTGCAACCCAACGCCCTCAAATAGCCATGCCAACGCTGCTGCCCAATCAGTGGTTACCGGGCTTCCACGTCATTCACATGCATTAATGAGCGGTATCAGAACCCCGCCCTATCGCGGCCGCGGAGTGACCGGCCGCCTACCAGATCCTCATCACCCCCACCACCGTGCACGTGTCCCCCCCCCTTCAGCTCGAATGTGCCACGTCTTGTCAGGTACGTTCTTGTATATATTCGGAAGCCCTGAGGTCTCGAGTGGGGCGTCTCGACAGGCGGCTCCCCCTACCAGGAGTCCCCCTGCAAGACAAAAGGAAAATGGTTATATCCAGCCTTGGCATTGTTGTTTACCCATTGGGTCCCGGTTTATGTGGGTACCTTCTGTGGTACCGACGTAACCTGTCTGCACTTAGGTACCCTAGTGACACCCACGATGCTTCCTCGAACGGATAACCTTTCCATTTTACTAGATACTTTAATTGACCCCTCTGTAATTTGGAATCCAGAATATCATCTATTTCATACTGACTGCCCTCTACTGGCCCGGGACATTCTGGAGCGTCCCGTACCATGTCTGCCAGTTTGAGTAAGCTACTGTGGAACACCGGGTGAATTTTACCCAGTAAGGGTGGCAGTTTTAGTTCAACTGTTACTGGGTTTATAACTTTTTTGATAGGAAACGGCCCTAAATACTGGGGGCCCAGCTTTTTGCTGGGTACCTTTAGTTTGATGTATTTAGTGGATACATACACTAGGTCCCCAACCCTGAATGGTTTCTGGTCTTTCCTTTTCTTATCGGCATACATTTTGTATTCTTCAGATGTTTTTTCCAACGCTGCCTTAATATTGGGCCATAGCTGTCCAATTTGTTTGCCCCACTCGCTTGGGGTCACCTGCTCTAGCTTTGCTACATCGAGTTCAGGGATAGCGGGGAAATCTCGGCCGTAGACAACCTGGAAAGGTGTGACACCGATGCTACGATGCACCGCGTTGTTATACGCAACCTCGGCAAAGGGTGGGAGCTCTGACCAATCGGACTGTTGGTAGGAAACATAACATCGTAGGTACCGTTCTACCATAGCATTGGCCCTTTCTGCAGCCCCGTTGGTGCTTGGGAGGAATGCTGAACTCAGGCCTTGAGAGGACCCTATCAAAGTGACAAACTCGCACCAAAAGCGGGCAGTGAACTGAACCCCCCTATCGGATATAATCCGGCGAGGGGCCCCATGCAACCTGTAGACATGCTTTATAAACAGGCGTGCCAGTTTCCTGGCAGAAGGTAAACCCCGACAAGGGATGAAGTGTGCCTGCTTGGAGAAGAGATCGACTATTGTCCATATAATGGTGTGTCCTTTACTCTCCGGTAGCTCGATGATGAAATCCATCCCTATCTCGTCCCAAGGCCTCCTGGGGCTTGCAATGCTTTGGAGCAAGCCGGGTGGTTTCCCTGTCCTTGTTTTCGTCGTTATACACGTTTTACAGCACTTTACGTACCGTTCTACATCCCTGCGTAATCGGGGCCACCAGAATTGACGCCGGGTGAGATGCAAGGTTTTGAGGAACCCAAAGTGGCCTGCCACTTTGGCGTCATGACACTTATGCAACACGGTTGTTCGTAATTTTGTTGGTATGTACAATTTCGTTCCTACCCACGCTAACCCATCACGTAGCATGACAAGTGTTCTATGCTCTGACACCCACGGATCTCGGCCCACCTCCCACCGTAACTTGTCCTCCCAAGTAGACTCATTGTGTGTTCGTGCGGCTTGTTGAGGGTTTGGTACAATAGCCTGTACAACATCCTCCTGTTTGCTGTTCAACTGAGGCATTCTTGACAATGCGTCTGCCAGAAAATTCCTCCCCCCAGGAACATATTTCAGGTCGAAATTAAACCGCTGAAAATATTGTGCCCAGCGGACCTGTTTCGGGGACAGCTTTCTGGGGGTTTGGAGGGCCTCCAAGTTTTTATGGTCTGTCCCTCCTTTGTTCGCTGTAATAGCACAGCCCCCACGGCCACGTCGCTAGCATCCGCCTGCACTATAAACGGCAACGCCGGATCTGGGTGCTTTAGGACTGGCTCCCGAGAGAACAACTCCTTTAGTCATTCAAATGCTTGTTGGCATTTTGGTGTCCAGGACAACAGTTGTCCTGGTCATACTCTACTACCTATCAGATTTTTTGTTTTTAACAAGTCGGTCAAGGGCAGGGCTACCTGGGCAAAGGAAGGAATAAACTGTCGATAGAAATTGGCAAAGCCTAAAAAGCTTTGTAGCTGCTTTCGTGTCTTAGGGGCGTGCCACTCCAACACCGCTGATACCTTTTTGGGGTCCATTTCCACCCCGTTACCCGAAATACGATATCCAAGATAATCTAGACTTGTGCGATGAAATTCACACTTCAACAACTTTACATATAATTTGGCATGCAGCAGTTTGGTGAGGACTTGTCTCACCAGCTGTATGTGCTCCTCCATGTTGTCGGAATATATTAAAATGTCATCCAGGTAGACGAGTACTCCCCTATACAGGTGTTCATGCAGTACCTCGTTTATAACCTACATGAACACGGCCGGTGCGCCCTAAAGCCCGAAGGGCATAACACGGAATTTAAAACTACCTAGAGGGCAATTAAAGGTGGTTTTCCATTCGTCTCCTGCACGTATCCGCACCCTGTAATACACCTCCTGTAAATCGAGCTTTGTGAACACCTTGCCAGTCGACAGGGTTGCTAGCAGATCTTTCATCAGGGGAAGGGGGTAGAGGTGTTCTACACAGACTGCATTCAAACCCTGGAAATCCACACACAAACGCAAGCCCCCATCTTTCTTCTCGCTAAACAGCACCGGTGCAGCCATGCGCGCCCGGCTAGGCTGAATGAACCCCCTGGCTAGATTTTTATCGATGTACTGCCGCAACTCCTCTAATTAGGGTTTAGTCATTGCGTACATGCGGGGTTTCGGCAGTTTGGCCCCTGGCACTAGTTCTATGGCACAATTGGTTGCTCTGTGGGGGTGGGGGGGTGGGGGTAACATCTCACACTCCTCTTCAGCAAAAACAGCCACCAAATCTTGATACACAGCCGGATACTCGGCCTGTGTTGGAGCCTGTCCGTTCTCTTTGGTACTGCTGCACTGTTGTATCTGCTGTTCGCCATCAGGAACCGGTTCAGGCCCAATACCCAAACGTAGCTTTCGAAAGCTCCCTTCCCACCAAATAACGGGGCGCCACTTATCCAACCACGCCAATCCCAAAATAAGCGATTCAACCATGCGCTCAACCACTATGAAACGGATCTGTTCCCTGTGGGCTCCTATCTCTAACCGGACCGGCTCTGTCACCAGTTCCGCTGGTGCCCCCCCGAGTGACCCATCCATTTGTTCGAACCGGATAGGAGACCCTAAGGTGCTAACACGGAGACCCAATGCCTCCGCTACTGTTTTGCACATGAGACAACGAGTACACTCAGAGTCTATCAGGGCCCCTGTTGACACTTTGACAGACGTGCACATGTTGTGGAGCACCACCGGTATCACAAACGGCCATATTGGGTCACTTACCATTGGGTCCTCTGGCATATTGTCTTCGCTGTCTGACGGTATGTCACTGACCCCTGCGGGGGTTTGCAGTTTGGGTAGTGTGGAGCGAAAGCTACTGGAGGGCGTAGGCGTCTTTGGTCATTCTGTTGTGGAACGAGCCCTTTCCCAAACCCTAGTCCCAGTTGACGAGGCCCTCGCAGAGGTGGCTTGCAAGGGAGGTATAGGACAGTCAACAGCCCGATGCCCCACCTGGCCACAACGAAAACAACGTAAGGTAGGGCCCCTTCCGCCAGTCACCATGGGCTTGCCAGGGAGAAGAGCTCCAGTCCCAGCTTCTTTCGGGTTCCCGGTTTGGCCACTGTAAACCGCGACGGTTGGTTAGGTCGGGGCCGGAACTCTCTCAGCCCCACTTCCAGCTCGACTGCTGCTTTGAACCACTCCGCTAGTTTTGGCGGTAAGCCATGGTAAACGCACGCTTGCTGCACCTCCCTATCCAACCCGGAACGAAACTGATGCATGAGTAGCCGTTCCGGCCAGGTGCGCAGCCTCCCCAACGTGCAGAACTCTTTCACGTATTCTTTGACCGCCTGTCCTCTGTCGCAGAGCGAGTAATTCTCCTTCGGTCACTTGGACCCGAGCACTATCCTCAAAGCGTACTCTCAACGCCTCAAGGAAAAACCCGACGTCGGCCAGCTCTTTGGTGTGTTCGCTGTGCAGGTCAGCAACCCAATTGGCTGCCTCTCCCTGCAAGACTGCAGTTATGGCAATGATCATAGCCCACGGCGATGGATAAAGCCGCCCATGCAAGTCCATATGACTGAGTATCTGGCTTAGGAAGATGGAAATCCTATCAGCACTCCCGTCAAATGTGGCTTGGATCGGAGGAGGGCCCCACAGTTGCTATTGTTGGTGCGGCCAGACCCCAGGCATCCACAGGGGTGGAGGACCGGTGCCCCTTCCATCAGGCGTTATTCCATCTGCTGCTCGCCGAGGTTGGTTTGCGTGGCCCTGGCCACTGCCTTGAGTAGTCCCTTGACCCCCCTACCATTGCCCGTCCCGCATGCCACGGGCTGCACCATCCACGTAAGAGGGGTGGAGCCCTGGGAAGCCCTGCTCCGTTGCTCGCTCCCTGCCAGATGCCTTCCCCACTTGTAACTTGGGGCTTGCCAGCTGGAAACGCATTTCAGAGCCTGGTTTCCCCTGCCAAGCATCCCGTGCATCTCCTCCAGCAGCCCAAGGCTGCCACGAAACCACGTCCCGGAAGCTGGCCTACCCAAACTTCTCCCTCAAAACATCCAGGGTGGATGCTCCCAGGCTCCCAGTGGAGTAACTCCCATCCCCCTCCTCGTCGTCCATCCAGTTCCGTTCCCTCCAGCCTTGGGAGCTGGGGCCTGGGGGTTAAGGGGTTAAAGGTTTCTGAGCCCCAACCAGGGCGTGGCTACGCCACCAGTCTCCAGAAGCGTCCTTCCCCCCGCTTGCTGCTGCCCGGTCTTGCTTCGGCTGCTCACCGCCACCCTCCTTTGGCGGGAGGGGTTTCTCCTTCGGCTGGACAGAAGGCAGTTCTTCAGCGCTTTGTGACTCCTGGGTATCCAAGACAAGGGTGGCCTCCGCCTCCGCTTCTCCAGCCCCCAGCAGCTCGTCCATTGCGCCCTCAGCCATCGCCTCCTCCGACTGTAAGGCACACAACGGCAAGGGGGAAACGCCGACTTTCTCTCAGGTTGCTCGCCAGGCTCAGAACAAACCACGCTGTAAGCAAACGTCGTGAACAGGATCCAGGTTTATTTCGTCCTCTCAGCCTGCTGTAGTCAACGCTGAGTTCAGAGTAACAATAACACAAAGTTGGCGTTGGGCTTTACTGCAACCCAACGCCCTCAAATAGCTGCACCAACGCTGCCGCCCAATCAGCGGTTACCGGGCTTCCACGTCATTCACATGCATTAATGATAATAATCAGAACCCCGCCCTATTGCAGCCGTGGAGTGACCGGCCGCCTACCAGATCCTCATCACCCCCACCACTGTGCACGTGTTTCCCCCCCCCCTTCAGCTCGAATGTGCCACGTCTTGTCAGGTACGTTCTTGTATATATTCGGAAGCCCCGAGGTGTCGAGTGGGGCATCTCGACACAGCTGATTTTCGCTGTTCTAGTGGCTTTTATGAGATCACGGGGCTGGCGCTCCCCAGGGAGCATCTTCAACGCCTGCAGTGCCACCGGAAGTCTGTTCTGAGTTCTGTTACTAGGTTATTTCTTATCTGTTGTTTATCTTTATTTTTCTTTGCTGCATACGTGATAGTAAGGCCTCTTATGTAGGCTTTGGCTGTGTCCCATAGATTTTGAAGTGAAGTCTGTTCTTTGGTGTTTATCTGAAAAAACGTAATCATTTCTTTCTCAATCATCCGTGAGTATTCCTTATCATTTATTATTTCAGTATTCATCATCCACCTTTTTTGTTTCCAGTATCCTTTCCATACTACTGTTATTGGACTGTGATATGCCCATGTATTTGGTGATATTTCAAAGTCTTTTATCTCTTTCCTGAGTTCTGGGGTCATCCAGGCCATATCTATTCTAGACCACGTGGGCTAGAATAGAATGTATATTGTTTTGCTTGTTTATTCGCCTCTCTCCATACATCATGTAATTGTAGTTTGTCTGTCATGTCTTTGAATGTATCTGGTAGTGTTTTTTTCCCAGTTTTGTTCTTTTTATTGCTCTGGTAGTCTTTTTCGGTGTCTATAATTGCGTTGAAATCTCCTATGATACAGATATTTTCATATTCCAAATCTTTGACTATGTTATGTATTTTTTTGAAAAATTCACTTTGATTTTCATTGAGTGCATATATCGATATTAATAATATTGCTTTTGATACTGTTTGTATTTCTATCATCAAAATCCATCCATCTGTGTTTGTGTATACTTGCTTTGTATACTGCGAGAGATGGCGGCGAGAGAGAGATGGCGACGAGCGTCAGCGAGCAGCGGCGGCAAAGAGCGGTGAGCTACGATGGCAGAAATGGCGAGCTGGCGGCTTTAGGGGCGTTGTGGGGGTTGCAGTCCATCAGCAACCCCCCGCCCAGCCAGCAGAATATACGGTCGGCGCGCTGGGGGGGTTTTTTAGCCCCAACGTGTCTCTTGGAATTGCCGTTGGGCTGGAAGAAATGGGAGGTGCCTCGAGAAGAGGGCAACATGAGAAGAAGGAGAGGAACAAGTGAAATGGTGGCGAGCGGCGTCGGGACGAGATGGTGCCTGGCTGGGGCGAGAGGGCAGCCAGCAGCCAGGCCCGCTGGCGCCCAGGCACCCTGGAGGAGGAGGTGGTGGCAGAGTGCCTGGAGGAGGAGAGAGTGGATTGCCGGAGCCATTGGCAGAGGCCAGCGAACTTGTCAGCAGGGGGGGGGGGATCTCATTTTGGCCCCGTATTTATTAACCCCTACTACGCCTGTATATTGTCCGTATGCCCCCGGAGCTCTCTTCTAGATTAGACCTACCGACCACCTCCCAGACACATTGACTATCTTGCTCTTTTGACTATCTTGCTGCTTGACTATTTTATTATCTTTTACTATCTTACTATGACCGTTTGGCTGATTGGCCGGATTGGAGACCATGGCAGTCATCGGAGGACTTTGGAGCCAGTTCTTTACATTATCTACCTCGAGGGGGTGTTGCATTTTTAGGACAGTATGGCCGGACCTCTGTGAGAGAGTGGCCCTGCCTTGTTTCAACTTACTGGACCTTTGCAACGAACCACAGTGAGAGGGTGGTTTGACACCCCCCAGCAGGACTGGGCAGAACTTAACAACTCCATTGCTACTGTGGGAGGGTAGCGAGGACCCTCCGGATAGACTGGTCCGCTCCTGGACATTGTTTTATCTCTGCGGAAGCCATGTTTTTATCGTCCTCTATGTTTCTTATATATTGTTCCGGATGTATTTAAGGTCCACGCTTCTTGCCCTGCGAGATTCCCCCCTCTCGCAGGCCTGGCCCTCCACACTATCGAGGGCCTACCTTAATGATGGGTCCTGGGACCCCGAGAGGTGGCATGTGGCAAAAAAGGGGTTGAGAGGGTTTTTAAATCGGTTTTTAAGAATTTTAAGGGGCTCCGGGGTGGGGGTGGGAGAGGGTTTGGGGGGGAACCCAAACGGGAAAAGGACAGGCTCGGTATTGGATGTTAAGGAGGGGGTAGACTCTGGAGGTAAGAGGGCTCCTAGAGAGCCCCCTGTCGAGGGTTGGGCTATAGAAACATTGTGTGGGAGGGGCAGATATGGCGTGAGCGGGGGACCGTATCATGTGAAGGGGGCACGCACTCGCTGTCTTCGAGCGGTTGCGTGCCCCAGTCCCCGGAGCTATTCCCGTTCCCCAGGTTGTTCGGAGTCTCAGGACCCGAGGCTCCGGTTGCTGTTATGCAATGCCAGGTCCGTTGTAAATAAGGCCCCCCTCATCTGTGACCTTCTTCAAGAGGGGGGTGCGGACCTGGCCAGTATTACTGAGACCTGGTTGGGCCGCGAGGGCGGGGTTCCCCTCGTGGAGATGTGCCCGCCAGGTTTCCTTGCATTTCACCAGCCGAGAGCTCAGGGCAGGGGTGGGGGAGTGGCGGTCATTATTAAGGAAGGTCTGGATCCGAGGGAGGCCACTGTTCCTCAGATAGCCGGGTGTGAGTCCATCTTCGTGAGGTGGGGTCCTGCTGGGCAGATGGGTTTGTTAGTCACGTACCTGGCTCCCTGCCGCGTGGCAACGACCCTGCCCGAGCTCCTCAATGTTGTAGCCGATGTGGTGATTGGCACCCCCAGGCTTATGGTCATGGGGGATTTCAATCTGCCATCTATCGGCGAAACATCTGAGATAGCTCGGGAGTTCATGGCTTCCATGACGGCCATGGACCTGACCCAGGTAATTCAGGGCCAAACTCACATTGGTGGACACACCCTGGACCCTAGTTTTTGTCTCTGGACAGTGGTTGAGTGGTCTTGATATTGGGGATATAGGCTTAGAACCCTTGTCATGGACTGACCACTCGCTCCTTCGGCTCGACTTTCTGACTGCTGCACCCCACCGCAGGGAGGCGGAACCGACCAGGTGGTTCCGCCCCAGGCGCCTGATGGATCCTGATAGGTTCCAGACGGAGCTTGGGCCATTCCCTGAGACACTGACACACGACTCGGCCGAGGACCTGGTGGCTGCCTGGAATAGAGCGGCCGGTGGGGCCTTGGACCGTGTCGTGCCTTTGCGGCCTCTGACCCGGTGCCAAACCAACTTAGCTCCTTGGTTCACCGAGGAGCTCAGGGAGATGAAGCGCCGGAAAAGACGCCTAGAGAGTGGTTGGAGGGCCAGCCGCTCCGAATCTGACTTGACACTAGTAAGAGCTCATATTAAGACTTACTTAGTGGCGATAAAAACGGCCAAGTCTAATTACTTTGCCGCTCTTATCGCGTCATCAGATAATTGCCCAGCCGCCCTGTTTAGGATGACCCGCTCCCTCCTCCATTCGGGAGCGCGGGAGGATCCCTTACAGGGACGTGCTGAGGATTTTGTTCAATATCTGGATGATAAAATAACTCAGATTCGGGACGACCTGGCTGCCGACTGGGTGGGTTCAGGCGGGGTGACTGAGCCAGGTCTTGAGAGTGTTATCTGGGCTGAGTTCGATCCTGTGGCTCCCGAGGACGTGGACAGGATTCTGGGAAGACTGAACGCAACCACATGTTTACTGGACCCGTGTCCCTCCTGGTTGGTGCTGGCCTCCCGGGAGGTTACACGAGGCTGGCTCCAGGAGATTATAAATGCTTCTTTGAGTGAGGGTGTCCTTCCGCCTGCCTTGAAAGAGGCAGTGGTGAGGCCCCTCCTCAAGAAGCCCTCCCTGGACCCAGCTGTTTTAGCAAATTACCGTCCTGTCTCCAACCTTCCCTTCCTGGCGAAGGTTGTTGAGAGTGTGGTGGCGTGGCAGCTCCCCCGATACCTGGATGAAGCCGTCTATTTAGACCCGCTCCAGTCCGGCTTCAGGTCTGGGTACAGCACCGAAACGGCATTGGTCGCGTTGGTGGATGATCTCTGGAGGGCCCGGGGTAGGGGGTACTCCTCTATCCTGGTGCTGTTAGACCTCTCAGAGGCTTTTGATACCATCGACCATGGTATCATATTGCGCCGGTTGGAGGGACTGGGGGTGGGGGGCACCGTCTTACGGTGGTTCTCCTCCTACCTCTCCAACCGGTCGCAATCTGTGTTGACAGGGGGGCAGCGGTCGACCCCGAGGCGCCTGGTATGTGGGGTGCCGCAAGGGTCGGTCCTCTCGCCCCTCCTGTTCAACATTTATGTAAAGCCGCTGGGTGAGATCATCCGTGGTTTTGGGGTGGAGTTCCATCAGTACGCTGATGATACTCAGCTGTACATTTCCACCCCAGACCACCCCAACGATGCCGTGGAAGTGATGTCCCAGTGCCTTGAAGCTGTGCGGGTCTGGATGGGGAGAAACAGGCTTCGACTCAACCCCTCCAAGACCGAGTGGCTGTGGCTGCCGGCGTCCCGATATAGCCAGCTGACTCCATCGCTGGTTATTGGGGGCGAGTCATTGGCCCCCACGGAAAGGGTTCGCAACTTGGGCGTCCTCCTGGACTCACGGCTGTCTTTAGAGGATCATATGACGGCCGTGGCCAGGGGGGCTTTTTATCAGGTCCGCCTGATTCGCCAGCTGCGACCCTTTCTAGATCGGGACTCCCTACGCACGGTCACTCATGCTCTTGTCACTTCCCGTCTGGACTACTGTAATGCTCTCTACATGGGGCTCCCCTTGGGGTGCACCCGGAGGCTCCAACTGGTGCAGAATGCGGCCGCGTGGGGGATTATGGGAGCGACGGGACGCTCCCACGTGACACCTCTCCTGCGCGAGCTGCATTGGCTGCCGGTGGACTTTCGGGTGCGTTTCAAGGTGTTGGTAATCACCTTTAAAGCGCTCCATGGCTTAGGGCCAGGGTACTTACGGGACCGCCTTCTGCCGCCAATTGCCTCCCACCGGCTGGTTCGCTCCCACAGAGTGGGCCTCCTCAGGGTGCCGTCAGCCAGACAATGCCGGCTGGCGACCCCCAGGGGGAGAGCCTTCTCTGTGGCAGCACCCACCCTTTGGAATGATCTGCCTCCAGAGTTAAGAATAATCTCTGACCTCCCAACCTTTCGGCGGGCTTTAAAAACCCATCTCTTTCAGCTCGCCGGCCTAGCCTGATCCCTATAACATTTTAGTATTTTTAGAGTTGTATTTTAAATATGTTAATTTTTAAATTTTATGGCCATTTATATTATTATTTTAAGAAATTTTAACTTGTGTATGTTTGTATGTTGTTCTTAATTGGCTGTACACCGCCCTGAGTCCGCAAGGAGAAGGGCGGTATATAAATCCAAATAAACTAAACTAAACTAAACTAAACTATTATCTGGGAAGAGTTTGACCCTGTGGCTCCCAAAGACGTGGACAGGATACTGGGCAGACTGAGTGCGGCCATATGTTTATTGGACCCCTGTCCCTCCTGGTTCGTGCTGGCCTCTCGGGAGGTTACACAAGGCTGGCTCCAGGGGATTATAAATGCTTCTTTGAGTGAGGATGTCTTTTCCGCCGTCTTGAAAGAGGTGGTGGTGAGGCCTCTCCTTAAGAAGCCTTCCCTGGACCCGGCAGTGTTGGTAAATTATCGTCCAGTCTCCAACCTTCGCTTCGTTGCAAAGGTTGTCAAGAGTGTGGTAGCGCGACAGCTCCCTCAGTACCTGGATGAATCGGCGTATCTGGATCCGTTCCAGTTGGGCTTCAGGCCTGGGTACAGCATGGAGACGGCATTGGTTGCATTGGTTGATGATCTCTGGAGGGTTCGGGACAGGGGTTGCTCCTCTGTCCTGGTCCTATTAGACCTCTCAGCGGCTTTTGATACCATCGACCATGGTATCATGTTGCACCGGTTAGAAGAGTTAGGGGTGGGGGGCACCGTGCTACGGTGGTTCTCCTCCTTTCTCTCTGACCAGTCGCAGTCTGTGTTGACAGTGGGGAAGAGGTCGACCCCGAGGCCCCTTGTATGTGGGGTGCCACAAGGGTCGGTCCTCTCGCCCCTTCTGTTCAACATTTATGTGACGTCACTGGGTGAGATCATCTGTGGTTTCGGGGTGAAGTACCACCAGTACGCTGATGACACTCAGCTGTACATCTCCACCCCGGACCACCCCAATGATGCCCTTGAAGTGATGTCCTGGTGCCTGGAGGCTGTGCGGATCTGGATGGGGAGAAACAGACTCAGGCTCAACCCATCCAAGACAGAGTGGCTGTGGTTTCCGACTTCCCAATATAGTCAGTTGGTGCCATCACTGACTATTGGGGGCGAGTCATTGGCCCCCACGGAGAGGGCTCGCAACTTGGGTGTCCTCCTGGACTCATGGATGTCACATGACATGGGAGCACATGACGGCTGTGGCCAGGGGGACTTTTTATCAGGTTCGCCTGATTCGCCAGTTACGTCCCTTTCTGGATCAGGACGTGTTAAATACAGTCACTCATGCCCTCATTACTTCCCGCCTGGACTATTGCAATGCTCTCTACATGGGGCTCCCCTTGAGGAGCACCCGGAGGCTCCAGCTGGTCCAGAATGTGGCCGTGTGGGTGGTTATGGGAGCGATGTGGCGCTCCCATGTGACCCCACTCCTGCGTGAGCTGCACTGGCTCCCGGTGGTCTTCTGGGTGCGCTTCAAAGTTTTGGTTACCACCTTTAGAGCGCTCCATGGCATTGGACAGGGGTATCTACGAGACCGCCTTCTGCCACCAATAGCCTCTCACCTACCAGTACGCTCCCATAGAGAGGGGCTTCTCAGGGTGCCGTTGGCCAAACAGTGTTGACTGGCGGCCCCCAGGGGGAGAGCCTTCTCTGTGGGGGCACCTACCATCTGGAACGAGCTCCCCCCAGATACACGGAGGATCCCGGATCTGCGCACTTTTCGTCATGCTCTCAAAACATTTTTATTCCAGCAGGCTGGCCTAGCCTAACACTCCCTTTTAAATTTTTAAATTGTTTTTAATTTGTCTCACAAATTGGGTGTTTTAAATTTGTTTTTGGGCCAAAACATTTAATAATTTTAATGGGTTTTTAACATTTGTATTGTCTGTATTTTACTTTGGCTGTTCACTGCCCTGAGTCCCTTGGGAGTAGGGCAGTATATAAATTTGATAAATAAATAAATAAATAGTTTCTTAACATGGACTTCTTGTAGGATTATTATGTCCATCTCCAGTTTCTGTAGTTTTGTGAATGTGTGTGTTCTTTTGGTTGGTGCATTTAGTCCATTTATGTTAATTGAGGTCATTTTTAGTTCTCGTTCCATTTTTGCTGTCTATCTGTTTGTTGTTCTTAGTCTTGTGTTTCTTGTAATTACTTGTGTTTTTTCTCTTGCTCCCTCTCTTTCAATTCTTTCTCTCTCCAATCTTCTTTTTTCCTCTTGGTCAGTTTCTTCTTTTTCTGTCCAGTGTTCCTCCTGGCTCTTAGTTTCTAATCCTTCTCGACTTTCCTGTTCCTCTTCTAACACAAAATGCTGATCAAAAAAGTCTTGCGCTTTTTCTAAACTATCAATCTTGTATTTCTTTTCTTGCCAGGAGATCAATAGCCCTTCCGGTATTAGCCAGTGGAACATTATTTATATTTATTCAGCTGTGACATTAGAAAGTTATATTTTTTTCTTTGATCTCTTATCCTTCTTGGGATTTGCTTGAGAGTCATTATTTCCTTTCCCTTATATACAATTGTCCCTTCTCTCATCTTCCTATAGATATCTTCTTTTATGGATTTTTTTGTAAATCTGATATGTATCTCCTTAGGCAACTTATGTCTGCATGCATAGTTTGTGTGAACTCTGTAAATTTCATCTATGTCACTTTGGACGTCTTCTTTATCCCTCTGGGTCACTTCTGCTAATATCCCTGTCATTAATTCTCCTAAACCTTCATCCTTGTATTCCTTTACATTCTGAAACCTGAGGTAAAAAGATGCTTTTTCCATCTCCAAATATGTTAATGACTCTTCCAATTCTTTATTAATTGACACTTGATTTTGCTCCATTTTTTCCATTCTCTTGTCCGTTTGTTCTATTTTCTCCTCCACTTTTTGGATCCTTTGCTCATTTTCTGCAATATTCTGCTGTATTTTTTCAATCTTTTCATCCATTTTCTTAATGTTGTCTTTTATTTCTCCCACGTCTGTCTTCAATTCTTCATGATTCTTTCTTGTTTCTTCATGGTTATTTGCTATGGACTCTTGAGTTTTATTCATTCCTTCTTGTATCATTGCTAGTACCGGATGGATATTTTGCATGTTAAAGGTGGAGGTTGTCTTTTCTTTTTCCACCCCTAACATAGTGTCAACTAACCTTTGTTGCGCTGGAGATGCTGAGCGCGTCATCTGGTTTGAGAGTATTTTCTTGTTTGTCTTGGTGTTCGTTGATGAACCTGTAGTTGCCATTTGTACTCTCTGTATTGTTTTTTCCCAAAATTTCATATACTGGTTCACTGTTGTAATCTTTGTTTCTATGTCTATGTTAATGTTTGATTTATAAAATCTAAAGATCCTAGTGTAATGACTGATAAGGGTAATATTACTGTTACTATATTGCTGTTTCTCTATCACACAGTCAAATTTCTATATAGGTTTCCTTTTACTTATTCACAATTTTAAGTACTAGGTTTCAACTTTTCAATATTCTTAAATAAGGGAAAGGAAGAAGGGGGAGGGGAGATGAGGGAAAAACTTAAAGTTTCAACAATTCATTAATTTGTTCTTACTATAATTAATTGCTATACTTTTAATTACTATACACAATGTATTTAATACAATATATATAATATATGTGATAAATCTAAATTAACTGGAATATAAATCTAGACACGTAAGATAAGCAGGGGTGGATACTTAAGTATATCACTGAGTAAATACTAAATTAAACTACAATTAATATATATAGCAATCTAAACAATATATAAATCACTTTTTACTTAATAGTTAATGCTCAAACTTAAGCAACTAAATTGTACTTTGCTGGTTATTGTTCGTTCTTCTATTTTGGTATCTTCTTTCAGTCTTGCATCATTCCAACTTCTTCACTCTCCATCAGTTATTTTTAATGTCCTTTGGCTTAAATGTCCAAATAGCCAAACAATCAAAGTATCCAAATCCAAGTATCCAAAGGAAGAAAGCACCTTGGTAAAGTTAATTTTGCTCCACCACCCGTTAATCTCCAAAAGGAAAGGAACTGTAAGTTACTCCGTTGTTAGTTCCGTACTTCCGATGTCCGTTGCAAATCAATTGCCTCATCACAGTCTCCACTGATAAGAAAGTCTGTCGGTCTCCTCGTCATCTCTCCTTTAAATATAGTCCTTTTCCGCAAGAGCAGTTGATTTAAAGTTTAAATTTCCTCTGAGCTCACTTTCTACTTGCAAATATTATAAGTTCCTATGTCCACCGTTTATTTGACTTTCCGCTATCAAAATCGCCTCTCGCCCCTCGCTGCTTCTTCTAATCTTCACGTTCACTGTTCTCCGTCTCCACACTCACAGTTCTTGTTCCGAAAACTTCCCTCTCCGAAATCAATTTACTTTATAATCCACAACTCTTTAATGGTATTTCTTTTGGAGTCTCTCCTGTTTCACCGCCCTGTCACTTTCTGTGCTGTCACTGTCAGATCGACTTTTCCGCTCCACTCACTGTTTCATCACCGCTTATCAGGCTACTATCTCGCCGCTTGCTTGGAGTCTCACTCTCACCCGTTTCTATTTGCACTTTGTAGCCGTACCACTTTCGATTTCTCATTCTCCTTTCTATTCTCCTACCAATGTCTTCTTTTATTTGATTTTCACTTCCCACTAACCGGTTGTCAGTGTTTCAGGCCAGCCAAAACGGCTGGTTTTATTCTGACTGGAATTAAGAGGTTTCCTCTGAACCTTCGGAGGGATTGCTGTCCTCTCCGAGATCCTCGAGGTTTCCTCTTTTTTCTATTGACCCCTCCGAGGTCAATAGCGCCTGGATTGGCTTCCTAATCAGAAATACTGGAACTTCGAGAACAGAGCTCTGTTCTCTTCGTTCCTGGCACGATGACGTCACCGCCGGAAGTCCCAGGCCACCAAAAATCTCTTAAGGTTCTGTGCAGGATTTTGAACATGCCTTGCCATTTGATTATCATGGCAAAGCTGCAGTAGCTCTTCCCTGCATTGTGGCGGGGGGGGGGGGGGACGACGACACAATTGCTATTCTGCCTCTGTGTTTCAGGGTAACTCCCTCCATTGTGAATGTGGTTACAGCGCCTGCTGGTACTCCTTGAGTATCTCCTTGAGGTCATCTATCCTGGGCCATGAGAAGTAATCTAATTGTTGCTGTTCCTTTATCTTGGTGATTAAGTCCTGGTACAGTTGGGCAGCTTTCAACCTCTCAGTGGCTGGTGGTGATTTGTGAAGCTGGAAACTGGAAGGTTGCAGGATTGTAGTTGGTTCTGGAACTGAGTGGCTATGGCTCCCGGCGTCCTGGTATAGTCAGCTGGTTCCATTGCTGACTATTGGGGGTGAGATCCTGGCCCCCTCAGAGGGCTTGCAATCTGGGTGTCCTCCTGGATGCACAGCTGTCTTTAGAAGACCACATGATGGCTGTGGCCAGGGGGGCCTTCTATCAGGTTCGCCTGATTCACCAGTTGCGCCCCTTTCTGGACCGGGATGCCTTGCGCACGGTCACTCATGCCCTCGTCACTTCCCGTCTGGACTACTGTAACGCCCTCTACATGGGGCTCCCAATGAAGAGCACTCGGAGGCTCCAACTGGTCCAGAATACAGCCGCGTGGGTGATTATGGGAGCAACACGATGCACCCATGTAACACCTCTCCTGCGCGAGCTGCACTGGCTCCTGGTGGTCTTCCGAGTGCGATTCAAAGTGTTGGTCACCATCTTCAAAGCGCTCCATGGCTTAGGACCCGGATATCTATGAGACCGCCTTCTGCCACCGATGGCCTCCCACCAACCAACATGCTCCCACAGAGAGGGACTCCTCAGGGTGCCGTTGGTCAAACAATGCTGACTGGTGACCCCCAGGGGGAGAGCCTTCTCTGTGGGGAAACCCGCCCTCTGGAATGAACTGCCCCCGGGGATACGTATGATTCCCGACCTGCGTACCTTTCGTCGTGCCCTTAAGACCTTACTATTCCAACAGGCTGGGCTGGCTAGATAAGGAATTTTAGGGTTGTTTTAATCTGGAGTTTTTAAATTTGGGGCCAAATTATTTAATCCATTTTAAATTGTTTTTAAACTTTGTATTATATGTTGTTTTTACTATGGCTGTACACCGCCCTGAGTCTCTCAGGAGAAGGGCGGTATAAAAATCTGAATGAATGAATGAATGAATGAATGAATGAATGAATGAATGAATGAATGAATGAATAAATAAATAAATAAATAAATAAATAAATAAATAAATATTGAACCATAGAATATTCAGGTTTGTGGGAGAGTGCATCTGGCATTAAGTTCTTGGAGCCTGGGATATACTTAATGTAAAAATCAAAACGTGAGAATTGGCTCCATCTGACTTTTCTGGTCAGCTTGGTTTGTTGCAGGATGTGTAAATTCTTGTGCTCAGTGTTGACCTCTATAGAAAAGCATGCACCTTCTAGGAAGTGTCTCCAGTGCTGGAATGCTGATTTAACAGCAGGGAGTTCCTTATTAAAGATGTCATACTTGTGTTCAGGAGCCAACAGGGCTCTGGAAAAGAAGGTGCATGGTAGAAGGCTGTTGTCTCCCCTTCTCTCTTGTAAGAGAACAGATCCAATGGCTACATCTAAAGCGTCTATTTGGACAATAAATTTCTTTGATGTGTCCAGGGACTGAAGCATGAGCTGGCAAGCAAAAAGTTGCTTTAACTCTTCAAGGGCTGATTGGTGTGTAGAAGTCCACACAAATTTAACTCCCTTCTTAGTCAGTTGGGTCAATTGTTTAGCTTTATGAGGAAATCCTGGTATAAATTTCCTGTAGAAGTTAGCAAAGCCCAGGAAGTGTTCGACATCTTGGGCTGTGCGAGGGGCTTGCCAGTCAAGTAGAGCTTGGACCTTCTGGGGGTCCATCTGGATGCTTCTTGTGGAAATACAGTTGTCTAAGAAGGGTACCGTGTTTCCCCGAAAATAAGACATGTCTGGATAATAAGACCAATCGGGCTTTTCAGCACATGCAATAAGCCACCCCCGCAAAATAAGTCCCCTCCCTCCAACTAATTACACGCACACGCAGCCGGTCCCGCCATTTCCTCTGGTTGCTTGCTGCACAACCAAAATGAGTTGAAGAGGCGAATCGGGGGGGGGGGGGGGAGTGGGGGACATGCCCTCCCCTCCCTGTCCTTCACGCTGCCCACCACACCCCAAAGCCTGGCTACTTCCCTTCCCAGCCGTCTCTTTATCGAGAGGGGTGGCAGGTGGGGCGGGGGAGAAGCAAGACATGTGGAGCAAGACATGGCTCCCCTTGCTGCCTCTTCTCCCCCCCTCCCCCCCGCCGGGCATGGCAGGGCTCCTGCCCCTTGCTTAGCCACCTGTCCCCTTTAGGAATGCAATTTAGGGATGGCAGGTGGGGCGGGGGAGAAGTGGGACGCAGGTCTTACCTTTCAATCTCCGTCGCTTTCCTCGCCGTTGTGTCCAAGGAAACATGCTGTAAAAGAAAATCTTGTGAGTTCAATCAAACTTCTCGAACTCGGGCGGTTTGGGCTAATAGGTAGTAAAAAAATGCTTTAAAAAAGGTTCCGACAATCACAGCTGTGCCGCGTGATTGTTGGAACCTTTTTAAAAAAATTTTAAAGCATTTTTTTACTACCTATTCGCCTGAAACAGTAGTAAAAAATGCTTTAAAAAAGTAAAAATAAAATGTTGGCCACGCCAACCCAGTCACATGACCCCCACCAAGCCATGTCCACCAAGCCACGCCCACAGAACCACTAGCAACAAATTTTACATTTCACCACTGGGGCAGAATCAAATTTTATTAACATACCTGAGTGTGGAGGTAATTGAGTTCCGTTCAGTGCTTAGGTGGACCTCCCTGTGAGCTTGTGGAGGGAGGGCATTTCTCGTTTTCCTGGCTTTGGGGCTTGTTGAACAAGCAGTGAGTAGTGAAAACATTGCTGGGCTGTCTGTTGTTTCTATTGTGAGGTTTAGTACAGAAATTCTACTAAACCTGCAAGATTCCTGATCAATGGTGTCTTGGTCTCTACTGATCGAGTGGTAGTCTGGCTCATCTCCTATTGCTGCAGCTCTGGGATCTGAGGTCATGGTTAGAATATTCTGGAGTCTGAGAAAAATTTTGGTGAAGGCAGTTGG
This sequence comes from Coluber constrictor foxii, assembly GCA_038048745.1. Taxonomy (NCBI): domain Eukaryota; kingdom Metazoa; phylum Chordata; class Lepidosauria; order Squamata; family Colubridae; genus Coluber; species Coluber constrictor. Next base: position 41,291,728 of record CM075966.1, on the reverse strand, counting down.
CCACATTAATGTCAAGCGCCTGGGAAATTAGCAGATTCAGGCAGTTCAAATGAGTATGAAGATTTATTGCAAGCTTAAGATCTCTAAAAGAATCTGACCAACTGACCATTAAAGGAAATGCACAGGAGATGAGTGGCATTCTAGGTGGGCTGGACAATATTTCCAAAATTAAAAACATTTGGGTGTATTAAAGCTTCCGTTATTGATAACCATGTTGGCATTTCCACATAAAATTTATCTCTAACCTTCTCCCATCCCAGTAACAATGCATTTCTTATATAATGTCTATGAAACTATGTATGTATCTTACTTCTACCATACCATAAAAAAGCATGCCATCCCAGTTGTAAATCATGCCCTTCCAGTGTTGGCAACCTTGTATTTCTTAGTTCAATCCAATCCTTCAACCATGTCAATGCTGCTACTTTATAATATAATTCCCAATTTGGTAAACCAAATCTCCCTCGTAGTCTTGTGTCTTGCAACATTCTTAAACTTATTCTTACTTTTTTCTCTTGCCATATAAATTTCCTCATGATCTTATTAAGATATTGAAAGTAAGACTTTCAATTTTTATTGGCACATTTTGGAATAAAAATAATAGTCTTGGTGGTATGTTCATCTTTTATCAATGCAATCCGTCCCATAAGTGATAGTTGAAGATTCTTCCATTTTTCCAAGTCTTTTTCAATTTGTTGGTTTAACTTGTAGTAGTTTTCTTCTTTTATTGTTGCACATTTTGAAGTTAAGTATACTCCCAAATATTTCACTTTTTTCACCACTTGTATATCTAAATTTTCTTTTAGCTTTCTATTTTGTTTTTCTGTTGTATTCTTCACTAACATTTTTGTTTTGTCTTTGTTTATTTTCAAACCAGATACTTTTCCATATCCTTCTATCTGTTCTAGTAATTTAGGGCCTGTTATTTGAGGTTCCTCTATAATGAAAACCAAATCATCGGCAAACGCTTGTAGTTTGTACTCCTCTTTTTTGACTTTCATTCCTTTTATCTCATCACTCCGTCTAATGTTCCTGTTTAAAACTTCTAGAGTCAAAATAAACAGCAATGGTGATAGACGGCATCCTTGCCTGGTACCTTTCATTATATTAATCTTTCCTGTCATTTCTCCATTCATCATTATCTTGGCAGATTGTCTGTCATATATTGTTTTTATGGTATTTATAAATCGCTCCCCAAAATCCATTCTCTGTAATTGCTTTGTCATAAACTGCCAATTCACATCATTAAAGGCTTTCTGTGCATCCAGGAACATCAATGCCATTAGTTTTTTGGGGTGAGTCTCATAATATTCCAAGGTATTCAAAATCACATTATCATCTCTAATTTGTCTTTTTGGTAAGAAACCATTTTGATCACTGTGGATATATTCATTTAACATTTTTTTCAACCTATTTGCCATTATTGAAGCAAAAATCTTATAATCTACATTTAATAATGAAATCGGTCTATAATTTTTAATCAATTGTAAATCTGTATCTTCTTTAGGTATGAGTGTCACATATGCCTCTTTCCATGAATCTGGCATTTTAGCCTTTAATAATAATTTATTAAATAAATCCAACATTACATTACTAATCACTTCTTCCAACGTTTTATACAACTCAGCTGGTAAACCATCTGGTCCAGGCGGTTTTCCACTCTTTTGTCTTTTTATTGTTTCCGTTAAGTCCATCATTGTTATTCTTTCATCTAACATTCCTTTAAATTGTTCTGATATTTTAATTAAATCTGATTTTTCCAGGTAGTTTTGTATCTCCTCCTAGGGGATCTTCTCTTGAGAATAAAGTTTTTCATAATATTCTTGGATTACTTTTTTTTCCTCAGTTCTATATTGAAATTTCCCTTCTTCATCTTGTAGATATTTTATAACTTTTTTCTCCTTCTCTTTTCTTAGTTTGTATGCTAGCCATCTTCCTGGTTTGTTTGCATTTTCAAAAAAAAAATCTGTTTCGATGCTCTCAATTGATTTGCTAATATTCTTGTTCATTTAAGGTTATTTCATGCTTCTTCAATTCCATCAATTTCTTAGTTTTTTTTATTTTGAACATCTTTCTGGAACTCTTTTTCCAGGCTTTTATACTCTTCTTTCAATCGTACTTGTTTCTGCTGTTTCTTTTTGTTCTTTTTCCCCAAGTATGTTATTGCCAGTCCTCTATAATGTATGCTTTCATTGTATCCCATACATTTTGACGTGATGTATCCTCCTTTTTATTTAATTTTTTAAAAAAATCCAATTCCTTTTCCACAAATTTCTGAAATCCTTTTTCATTTAATATTGTTGTATTCAAAGTCCATCTTGTCTTTTTCTTTTGCTCTTTACATACTATTGTCATCGGACTATGGTCTGCCCAAATATTTGATCCAATATTCACTTCTTGCACCTCTTCTATAAGTCCAGTTGACATCCATACCATATCTATCCTTGACCATGATAGGTGTCTATTTGAATAAAAAGTATATTGACTCTCCTTCACATGTTTTTGTCTCCAAATATCTTGGATACTTAATTCTTCTATCATTGTAAAAAAGGATTTTGGAAATATTGTTAGATATAATGAGTTACTAATGGATAAGGGGGAATTGAAAGAGAAACGAGAATTGGAAGAACAGGGAACTGAAATAGATTGGTATATGTACCTGTATATGCAGATAAGATCAAGATATGAAAAAAGATGCTAAATTATATGGTTTTTATATGGAAAAGACTGAACTGGATAAGATATTCATGGGAACAGGAAATTTTAATTTTTTTAATAATTTCTTGCTGTACATTGAATTGGAGAAGGAGCAAGTAAAAGAAACAATGATAGCCTGGGGTAGAAATTTTGGTTATCCCATTGAGTTTGAAAAATGGCAACTATGGGAAAGGAACTATAAATTAACAATGTCCACTGCATATAAGGAAAATCAATATAAAATGTTTTATAGATGGCATATGCTACTGGAGAAGTTAGCAAAAATGTTTAAAGATGAATCAGCTACCTGCTGGAAATGTCATCAAACACCAGGATCTTATTATCATATGTGGTGGACCTGTCCTGAAGTAAAAAGTTAGTGGTACAAAATTAAAATCTGGTTGGAAGAAATGATACAGCAACGTATTGAATTTAAACCAGAGTTGTTCCTACTGGGTATCTTTCCAGAAAAAAATAGTAAGGAAAATGTATATTTGATCATACATGTAATAACAGCTGCAAGAATTGTGTATGCTCAAAATTGGAAATCAGAGAAATCACCTTTGGAAGAAGAAGTAATAAAAAAAATAGATTGTGCAGAAATGAATAGATTTAACTTTGATGATTAAGGATAAGGAAGAATGAGAATATTTTAAGACATGGAATCACTTTTATAGTTGGTTGGAAAAGAGATATAAATGACCGATATAACTATGTACAAATGATGATTACAACATGGCTTTAGCAATGAAATGTTAGAATGGTTTGGATGAAGATGAAGATAGAAGAAACTTATGGAAGATGGAGAAGCCTAGAAGATAAAAGTATAGTATGGAATAAAAGTGATTCCATTATCTCCTGTCGGCCATTTTCATCACATCCTTTTTTATGGCTGGTTATGGCTCCACGACTTTATTCTAGAACTGACTTAGTGGCTTTAAGGAATGCCCCCCATTCCTGGAAGTGGCCAACCGGCCTAGCTAAGAAATACCTCAAGGACGGATCCTGGGATCCTGAGAGGTGGCATGAAGGCGTTGTGGTTTTTAAAAGTTCATTGTATTTGTTTTTAACACGTTTTTTAAGGGGTGGGAGGGAAAATGACATGTGTATGACTGGGATGGGTTTGGGGGGCAACCCACAGTTATTGGGGGGGGGGCTGAGAGGGCTAGTTCCTACACTGGGGAGGGCGCTTCCATCGGCATTCTAGATGGGAGGGGCAGATATAGCGGTGGCAGGGGGCCATATTGTGTTAAGGGAGGACGTGCTCGCTATTTGCGAGCGATCGCGTGCTCCGGCCCCCAGTGCCTTTCTCGCTCCCTGGGTTGTTCAGATTCTCAGGCCCCGGGCCTTCGGCTGATGTGCAACGCCAGGTCCGTGGTAAATAAAGCCCCCCTCATTTGTGATCTTGCCCAGGAGGGGGGTGCGGACCTGGTAGGTATTACGGAAACCTGGTTGGGCCCGGAGGGGGGGGTCCCCCTCGTAGAGATGTGCCCACCGGGATTCTTTGCATTCCATCGGCCGAGGTCCCAGGGGAGGGGCGGGGGGGTGGCGGTTCTTGTAAAGGAAAGTCTTGTCCCTAGGGAGGCCACTGTACCTCAGATAGCTGGATGTGAGTCTCTCCTCGTGAAGTGGGGACATGGGAGGCAGATGGGTTTGCTGATTGCGTACCTGGCTCCCCGCCACGTGTCGGCTGCCCTGCCCGAGCTGCTAAGCTTGATTGCTGAGGTGGCGGTGGAAACACCCAGGCTTATGGTCACGGGGGATTTCAACCTGCCATCCGTCGGCGAGGCGTCTGAGTTGGCTCGGGAGTTCATAGCTTCCATGACGGCCATGGACCTGACCCAATTAATTCATGAACCCACTCACACGGGAGGACACACTGGACTTGATTTTTGTCTCTGGTCAGTGGATAAATGATCTTGAATTAGGGGAGATAGTGATTGAGCCCTTGTCATGGTCAGATCATTCCCTCCTTAGGCTCGACTTTCTAACCGCCACACCCCGCTGCAGGGAGGCGGAACAGATTAGATGGTTCCGCCCCAGGCGCCTGATGGACCCGGAGAGGTTCCAGACGGAGCTTGGGCCATTTCCTGAGGATCTGACACATGGCTCGGCTGAAGGGTTGGTGGCCGCCTGGGATAGGGCGGCCGCTGACGCTTTGGACCGAGTCGTGCCTTTGCGGCCTCTGACCCGTCGCCGAGCTTACCTGGCTCCTTGGTTCTCCGAGGAGCTAAGGGAGATGAAGCGCCGGAAAAGACGCCTAGAGAGCAGTTGGAGGTCCAGCCGTTCCGAGTCCAACCGAACACTGGTAAGAGCTCATATTAAGACTTACCTAGTGGCGATAAAAGCGGCAAAACGTAATCATTTTTCCGCTCTTATTGCATCGGCAGATAACCGCCCAGCCGCCCTGTTCAGGGTGAGCCGCTCCCTCCTTCATCCGGGAGCGCGGGAGGACCCCTTGCAGGGTCGTGCTGAGGATTTTGTTCAGTTTCTGCACGATAAAATCACTCAGATTCGGGATGGTCTGGTCTCCAACTGGGTAGATACGGGTGGGATACGGGTCTTGATGATGTCATCTGGGAGGAGTTCGATCCTGTTGCTCCCGAGGACGTGGACAGAATACTGAGGTGGCTGAACGTGACCACATGTTTATTGGACCCGTGTCCCTCCTGGTTGGTGCTGGCCTCCCAGGAGGTTACACGAGGCTGGCTCCAGAGGATTATTAACGCTTCTTTGAGTGAGGGTGTCTTGCCAGTCACCTTGAAAGAGGCGGTGGTGAGGCCTCTCCTCAAGAAGCCTTCTCTGGACCCAGCTGTTTTGGCTAATTATCATCCAGTCTCCAACCTTCCCTTCTTGTCGAAGGTTGTTGAGAGTGTGGTGGCGCATCAGCTTCCTGGGTATCTGGATGAAGCTGTCTATCTGGATCCGCTCCAGTCCGGCTTCAGGCCCGGGTACAGCACGGAAACAGCATTGGTCGCATTGGTGGATGATCTCTGGAGGGCTCGGGATAGGGGATGCTCCTCTATCCTGGTCCTGTTAGATCTCTCAGCGGCTTTTGATACCATCGACCATGGTATCATGCTGCGCCGGCTGGAGGGGTTGGGAGTGGGGGGCACCGTTTTGCGGTGGTTCTCCTCCTATCTCTCCGACCGGTCGCAGACGGTGTTGGCAGGGGGGCAGAGGTCGACCCCGAGGCGCCTCACTTGTGGGGTGCCGCAAGGGTCGGTCCTTTCGCCCCTTCTGTTCAGCATCTATGTGAAGCCGCTGGGCGAGATCATCTGTGGCTTTGGGGTGAAGTTCCATCAGTACGCTGATGATACTCAGCTGTACTTCTCCACCCCAGGCCACCCCAACGATGCCGTGGAAGTGATGTCCCGGTGCCTGGAGGCCGTGCGGATCTGGATGGGGGGCAACAGGCTCCAACTCAACCCCTCCAAGACCGAGTGGCTGTGGCTTCCGGCGTCCCGATATGGCCAGTTGACTCCATCACTGACCACTGGGGGCGAGTCATTGGCCCCCACGGATAGGGCTCGCAACTTGGGCGTCCTCCTGGATGCATGGCTGTCTTTAGAGGAGCATGTGACAGCCGTGGCCAGGGGGGCTTTTTATCAGGTTCGCCTGATACGCCAGTTGCGTCCCTATCTAGATCGGGACTCCTTACGCACAGTCACTGAGGCACTCGTCATTTCCCGCCTGGACTACTGCAATGCTCTCTACATGAGGCTCCCCTTGAGGTGCACCCGGAGGCTCCAACTGGTGCAGAATGCGGCCGCGCGGGGGATTATGGGAGCAAGGGGGCACTCCCATGTGACACCTCTCCTGCGTGAGCTGCATTGGCTTCCTGTGGTCTTCCGGGTGCGCTTCAAGGTGTTGGTGACCACCTTTAAAGCGCTCCATGGCATAGGGCCTGGGTACTTGCGGGACCGCCTTCTGCCACCGATAGCCTCCCACCGGCCAGTACGCTCCCACAGAGAGGGACTCCTCAGGGTGCCGTCAGCCAGACAATGTCGGCTGGCGACACCCAGGGGGAGAGCTTTCTCTGTGGCAGCACCAGCCCTCTGGAACGATTTGCCCCCCGAGATCCGTACGATACCTGATCTCTGGGCTTTTCGCCGTGCCCTAAAAACTTTTTTATTTTGTCAAGCCGGGCTGGCATAACCCCCCCCCCTCTTTTTAAGTTTAAAGTTTTTATGGGTTTTAAATTTTAATTGTCTATTGGTTTTTTAAATTTGTTGGGCCAAAATTATTTAATTCTTTTACTAATATCTTAAATTTTGTATTGGAGTGCTTTTATTCTTGGCTGTACACCGCCCTGAGTCCACTAGGAGAAGGGCGGTATATAAATTTAATAAATAATAATAATAAGATAACACTGAGATGTCACAGGGATGGGAGGACTGATGTACTTAAAAAATAAAAAAATTACTCAAAAAAAAAGTGGGCTGGACTTAGATCTCTTGCGGGCGCACAGGGACTCATGATTTATGACGTTTGATCCCTCTCTCGGGCTCAGCCTGGTTTTCTCCTACAACTCTGTCCCTCCCTCCCTCTTTTTCCTTCTTTCTCTCCCCATTATTCTCTCATTTCCTCCCTTTTCCCCTCACATTTCTGACAGCTTCCCTATTTTTTCTTGAGGGAAATTTTCAGGGAGAAAGTGTGGAAGCCAGCAGGAAGTTGCAAGTCGAAGACCGGCAGGGGGATAAGTCACTGGTGCCAGGTGGGGAGAGATCAAGGGGGATCAAGTCAGGAATACCATTTCCCTGAAAATAAGACCTACCCTAATTTTCACGCCTGCACCTAAGCCCTACCCCCCAAAAATAAGCCCTAGTTAATCCCCAACCACTCTATCCCACCGTCTGGTTGCTTGGGGCGAAAGGGTGTGTGCCACCGCCAGGCCAATCCCTGCTCAGCAACCGCCCCCTGCCCGTTCAATGACCCAGCTGCCCACCTGCCTCTTCCCTTTCACTCTGCTCCCGAGCCGGACTGCCATGCTACAGAGGATGGGCAGGTGAGGATCGGTCCCCTTACCTGGTCTCCCTCTGCTGTTTCAGAGCCAGGGGGAGTGATTTATTTTATTTTATTTATTTATTTATTGGTTCAATTTATATGCCGCCCTTCTCCGGAGACTCAGGGCGGCTTACAATGCGTTAAGCAATTGCCTTCATACTTTTGTATATACCTGCTTAGTAGGGCTTTTGCCCCCCCCCCCCCCGTGTTCTTTTTTATACAAAGTCAGCTTATTGCCCCCACAATCTGGGTCCTCATTTTACCTACCTCGAAAGGATGGAAGGCTGAGTCAACCTTGAGCCTGGTGAGATTCAAACTTGCAGTAATTGCAGGCAGCTGGTGCTACTTAACAGCACTTTAGTCTGCTGCATCACCAAAGCTGATGGCGAAAGGCCGCCGCTGCCGCTGCGCATCAGCCGCTGGAGGGGTTCTTTTGTCCCCCCCGCCTCACCCTGCAGATTACCTGCCCAGCGGCAGCTGCCGCCTTCTCCTCCACCTGCCACTTTGGTCCTGTGGCACCATCTTGTGGTGCCTGGTCCCCGTTCGCCGTTTCAAATGTGGCAGCTCTGGAGGCCTGCAGCTCTGCCACCACGTTTCAGTAGATACTGGCCTTGCCTTGAGACGGGCCCATTTCAGCACCTGGAGCCCTTGGGGGGGTTGCCTTGCCACCTGCTTTCCAGCTCCATTGTGTTTCTCCGCCACTGCAGAGGTGGAGAGCTTGGAGCACCACCGCCCAGCTCCCCTTGCTTCCCGAAAGCACTCCTTTGCTAACCTGCTTTCCAGCTCCGTTGTGTTTCTCCGCCGCCACGTGCAGAGCAACAAAAGAAGTTTGTGGGACTAAAAAAAAGTTCTATCACACCTTCCAACTTCTTGAGAGCAAGCTGGCTAAACTACAGTTGATATTTGACTAGGAACATGGTAAAGGAGTCCCTGTGGATTTTACTCCACTAGTCATTGCTGACTATGGGGGAAGATGCTCATCCCCATTTCAAGGGTCATTGAGCCAGCACTGTCTGAAGACATTTCCACGGTCATATGGTCAGCATGATGTCATGGAGCACTGTTCCCGTCCCAACAAAGTGGTACCTATTTATCTACTCTCATTTGCAAGCTTTGGAACTGCTAGGTTGGCAGGAGCTAGGATGAGGACCAGAATTCACCTCTGTGCAACACTCAGGTCTCAAACCTGGGCTATAAGCTTTCCAGCTGACAAGCCCAGTGTCTTAACCACTGAGCCATCATGCCACCCTCTCTAGGAACACGGAGACCGCTTTTATTTAAAAAGCATCAATCACTGTTATGCAGCTAAAATGTTACAGCCAAATTAAAAAATATGTACATGGTCTTCTGGAGGTAGTTCAGTTTTTCTGTGCATTCATAGAATAGACAACTAACCAAAATACAAATTCAGAATGCCTTCTAGTAGGCTAGCTATGACTCCAGAGGTACTTTGTAACAAATACACTGAACTTCAGAGATGGACTGCTAAAAACTGGAACTGTTTTCTTCAAGCTATCATTTTTATTTTAATCAGTTTACAACCAGATGTCTGGACTAAAAGGATACTCATGTGCATTCAGATCACCTCACCTTGTTTCTTTATAGTCAGCTCTTTTGCCCATGGATCACAAGTGCTAAAGCAACTGTGTAACAGATGTGTATATTAGCATACATGACAGTTGTTAGGATACATAAGATACAGAAACTTCAGAGTGCATGAAAGGTCATAAACCACATATGTGTGTGTGACCTCAAAAAAAATTAGGACAATTAATCTCAGGGAACAATTCAGCAATATAAAATATGCAGTTTATTCACTGGAGCTCCATTTTTCTTTTCAAAAAGACTTCATTGACTTTAATTCAGTGGTATAATATTTCAATCAAAGTATGTTCACTAATAACAAGTATCTGAGATTCCAGAATATAGGGCATATACAGTATTCATTAGACTCCAGAGGTCATGTACTTTTCTATATTTATTGTTACAATGTTAAAATTGCTATGCCAACTATGCCCAACAGGGGTGGGTTCTACTTACCTTTACTACCGGTTCGCAGTGGGACTCCACGCTCTTCTGCACATGCGCAGAAGCATTTTGATGACTTCACGGTCAGTGGGCAGAGCCTCCCGCCGGTTTTACTACCGGTTCTATAGAACCGATGTGATCCGGGGGCAACCCACCACTGATGCCCAAGCACTCAAGTGAATACAAAGGACAGCTTCAGCTACCCTATCATACAGCATATTAAAACTTGATTTGTGTGTAACAATTTTAATAAAATGTCAAAGCTGGAATTTAAAATTGTAACTTTCACATAATCTTAGTTCTTCAGCTTTAATACCCTGCAAAGGCTTTGATGGCAAATAGACAACTTTCAGGAAAGATACACAGCTCAGTGGTGTCTGCTGTAAATTTACTTCCAGTGATCTGAGGATCTAGAGGGGACTGGTTCTGCATCAGTATAAAACACAACTACTTAGAATATATCTCACAATTCTTAATAGGAATAAAAGATTCTAAGCAATTTGTTCATTTAAAGCAATCATTTCATATCCTAACCAGTCCTTAATTGCAAAGTCATATTTTTATAAAGTACATATAGAAAACCAAGCTCAAAAGAATAAAGAGTACCCCTCAAAGTACATATCTAGCGTACCTCACAAGCAATACTTTTGCAATGTCTAAATCCTGGCTTAAGGCTCCAGAAAATAGCCAGACATGTGGAAATCCATATTAACAGTGGCCACACAACATTCAGATTGGAAGAAAAAAATATATTTTTAACCCAGGAAGCAAGAACCTCTTTCAGAGCCAGTTTGAATTCTATTCAGTCAGTGTCAATGTCATACAGCACAATATAGCACAAACTAGTATTCAAACACCATTACACTAATAGTTGTCCAAATAAATTATATAGCTGGCCAGGAGACTAATTTTTCACTGAAGTTGCCATGAAACTTTGGGCAGCAGGAAGAAAACATGCCATACGTGTAACAACTTATTCCCAAAATATATCCAAATTTTAAACAATACAAAAGCACAACAATGGACATTTTTCATTATACATATACTGTAAGTACTTCCATTCTGCAAATATAATGGTGTGTGTGAGCAGTATCTGATACTTCCCAACAGATTACTGAGGTTAAATATTCAGCATGAACTTCTCAAAAATAAGCCTCAGCTATTATAGAAGCAAACATTTATTGACTACTGACCCAAAAAAATCTAGCTGTTTGAGATCCATTAAAGAAAAAGAAAAGTATATATAGTTGCATATTCCATGCAGCTATTTGACTATATTGCAATTTCTCAAGCCTGGGGAGCTATTTCTCAAATAGTTTACACAGATGAAGCCAGTTAATATACAGACAAGTGTCCATAAATTTTCTATCTGGATGTGTAGTTTCTGGTAACTAAATTAAAGAAGTAAATGCAACACTATGGTGCATATTTTTTTAAAAAAAATTGTGTGCACTAGAGGTTCCTAGTAAATTATGGCTACATATGAAAACATATAATTGGGGCACAGGACAAACTGCTCATTTAAGGTCATTTAAATTTGTCTTTTATATTATCAACTCAGATGGCCGAGTTCTCCAGGATTTCTTAGAGGAAGCCAGTAGAGCTGGTTTTGACTTTCAGATGGCCACCAGAGTTGTAACTTTTCCAGAAGTTGTGATCCACATGGTATCCACAGTGAGTGCAGCAAGTCTGAGGTAGTCAACCGTTACGAAGGCTCAGTATCTGAACATAAAAAAATTTGAAATAACAAATGGCTGCAGAGCAAACAAACCACTGGGAATTCTTATTCAACCATTTACATTAATTCCCCTCATAATCCAAAGAGGAAAGCCAGGTATACCAAATTAAGTATACTTCCAACGTGCAGAAAAGCAATCACTTAAAAGTAGTCTGCACTTGTTGCAGTAGATATAGCAGAAACAAGATGGCATGTTCACAATTGGTGTGGTTTAGTTATTTTAAGAGTGGAAGGGTATCAGGTAACCTGGGTGTCGGCAACCTGTGGCTCCGGAGCTGCTTGCGGCTCTTTGGGCCCTCTGCTGTGGCTCACTGTCCCATCACTGGCTGTCCCCTCCTCTTGCCTTCCCCTCCCTGTCACTCCTTGCCTGGCCTGAGAAAGTAAGGGTGACAGTGGGGGATGGAGAAACAGCCGGGGCTGATTCTCTGGTGCCTCACTCTTGCTGGAGCTTCTTCTGGTCCTTGTTGGCGCTGGGTGTGCCTCGGTCACTTGGGGAGACGTGCAACCTGCTCTCCGCCGTGAGAAACTGGCGTGACCCGGCCACGACCGACGCCGGCCTCACTAACACAAGGGCTGGCGGGGTGGGAATGGGATCCGGGAGGTTGGGATGACGGAAAGGGGGACAGGCCCGCAGCGCCCAGCCACGGCTTTAAGAAGCTCAGGGCAGCAGTTAAAGGGGGCAGGCCCCGCTGAACCTTGCACGCCCACCCTGGGGGTCAGGAAAGCTGAGGCTGGGCCAAGCTAGTGAGCTCTCCTTGGGGCTCTTTGCTACTCCTTTTCTTTCTTTCTTTTTGGAAATCTGGGCTGGCTGAGGAACGAGCATAAACCACAGCGGAGGCTTCCCTTCAGGAGACCTGCCTCCTCCTCCTCCTCTCGCAACCCCCTGGCTGGCTGTGGCAGGGCTAGGAGTGTGCACACGAGCGGGGAGACCCTTCTCAAGCAAGTGGCGGCCCGCCACACACGCACCTTTGCTGCGCTTTGGCCAAGCCCGACCACTCACTTAAGGAGGGTCTCCCTGCTCGTGCGCACACTCCCGGCTCCACCACAGTCGGCCAGGGGGTTGCAAGAGGAGGAGGAAAGTCATCTGAAGGGAAGCCTCCACTGCGGTTCACACTCGTTCCTCAGCCAGCCCAGATTTCCAAAAAGAAGAAAAGGAGTAGCAAAGAGCCCCAAGGAGAGCTTGCTGGGCTTTCCGGGAGTGTGAGAAGAGACAAAGGCACACAGAGAGACAGACATACACACACAGAGATACAGAGAGTGATACAGAGTGGGGGGAAGAGAGACATGGGGAGAGAGGGGGAAGATAGAGAGGGAGAGGGGGAGAGAGATACATAGATGCAGAGAGAGGAGGGAGAGGGACATAGAGAGGGGGAGAGGGGGAGAGAGAGGGGAAGAGATACACAGATACAAAGAGGGGGAAGAGAGAGGGAGAGGGGGAAGATAGAGAGGGAGAGAGAGGGGGAGAGAGAGGGGAAGAGGGGGAGATAGAGATACAGAGAGATACAGAGAGAAGGGGGGAGAGGGGAGAGAGAGGGGGAAAATAGAGAGAGAGGGGAAGAGAGGGGAAGAGGGGGAGGGGAAGACAGATACAGAGAGAGATACAGAGAGGGGGAGATAGAGAGGGGGGGTGAGACAGAGAGATACAGAGAGAGAGGAAGAGAGAGAGGGAGAGAGAGATACAGGGAGAGTGGGAGAGAGAGACATAGATACGGGGGGGGGGGGGTGGAGAGAGAGAGAAAAGGGTTTTGTGGTTCCTGGTTCTCTGGCCTAATGACCGGCTGGGTAGGGGGTCATGTGACTGGGAGTGAGTGACGTCGAGTTGGCCATGCCCCCCCAGGTTTTGTGGCTCCCAGTGGTTTATTTTTCTGTGCGAAATGGATCCAAATGACTCTTTGAGTGTTTAAGGTTGCAGACCCCTGAGATAACCATTCCTTAATTGTAGTAAGTGTGCAGTTTTACTGATCCCCAAGCACAGCATATTGGTTGTCTAGCTGAAGTTTAGTTACCTGGGATTTTGAAACCTCATCCCTACCTCTATTTTTGTTTTACCACTTCAAAGTTCTTCTCCATTTCTTTATCCCTAAGGGAAAATAAATGTAATCACTGTCTTACACTTGCTTCCCCCCCCCCACCCCCCCGGCAACCTGCCATGCCGGGTCACTTACCTTGTGAAGCCCTTCTGCAGTTCTGTTCGGCCCTCAACGGGCCTCCCCTGGCCCATTGCAGGCCGAAATGGAGCTTCGGGGGGTGGGGGGATCCAGCCCTCCGACGCTCCGTTCGGCCCTCCACAGGCCTACTCTGTCCTGTTGCAGGCTGAAATGGAGCTTCCGAGGGCTGGATTTGCCCCTCAGAAGCTCCATTTCAGCCTGCAATGTGCCAGGCGAGGCCTCTGGAGGCCCAAATGGAGCATTGGAGGGGCGGATCCGCCCCTCAGAAGCTCCATTTTGGCTGGCAGCGTTCAGGACGAATGTTGCAGAGCCTCTGTGGTTGTTCGTAAGGGCGAACAGCTGCCGTGGTGCTGCAAGATTCATATTTTTGGGAGTTGTTCGCAAACACTAGGGGGTACTTATCGTGTAACTTTGAACATATGCTAAGGGAACACTCGTAACCCGGGGATTACCTGTACTGCAGGAATGGCTAAGGGCTTGCACACGCCATCAATGACATTTCTCTGAATAAACCTTAGTGCCATTTCATAAACTGGTTTTGAAGTGACAAATTGGGTTCTGTTATTTAAGAATATAGATTCAAAACTCTTGAGAACATTAGTGGGGCGGGTTCACTGGATTGCAGCCATAAAAATGTATTCTTACACCCCAAGAAGACTAACACTTGCAGCATGTCAATAATTTTCAATATGTTAATGTCCTACTGAATGCAAGACCCAGCAACTATTCCAATGCATAGGCTAAATGCAAAGAACTGCACAACAATTTCTGCATGCTTGTTTTCTGAACTGAACTCAAGTCGCATGGAAGCATCTACTGACTTGGGATGCTTATTTATAAGCAATCTGTTATAAGAAGACTGACATTCAAATAGAAACACATCCATTATGTGGGGACTGTCTATAAATCATTCTTATCATCTGACTTACAATTATAATCCCGTCAAGTAACAGATTGTGAAAAAAATCTGGCAAATGCCATCTTTGTCTATATACTTCATTGTACTAAGGTAGAACGTAAAAAGAAATTAAATATAAGATTGAATTAATACAGGGGCAGCCTGAATGATCTCTAAGGGTCCTTTAACAAGTAAATATAAGAGACAAATGCTGCGTTCAAAAAGTCAAACCGCAGGGTTACTCAAACCACAGGTTAGCTCACCATTCTACCGTTGCAGAGTTCAAGAAGTCAAACCACAGGCAATAGGGGAGGGGGGCTAGCTAAAGAAGCAGATCTCAGATACTTCCTGTTTTTGTTACTATATAGATACGTGTCTTAAAGGTTTTTCATTCAGAATGTAAAACAGAATGCATGTCTGAACCTATTTTTGGCAAAAAATAAAGTTTCTCTCGATTTCGAAGTCCATCTCCTTTATTTTCTACGACAGTACAGATACAGATAGACTAATTTAGTTGAAATTTACTGCCTAAGTTGAAAATTGACAAACCTCCTAAAATTAAAATTGAAACTATTTACTCAATATCAGTTAAAATATTGAAATTCTGCTATGTAGTGTGAGACTGGGCCTCACATTTCATAAGCCACCATACCTAAAAGTGATGAAGGCACATTAACAAAAGCCAGGAAAAGCTCCCTCAGGAAGAGGAACCAATTCTTAAGGAAACAAAAGGGCAAAAGTTGGGCCTAAGCACATGGCAAGCCCCTCCCCAAGTATCACCAACAACTAACAAACAAAGGAGTTGGGCCTGAGCACATGGCAAGACCCTCCCCTCCAAAAAAAAAAAAAAAAAAAAAAAAAAGCAAGGACTTTTGGGGATAAAAGTGGTCCTGAAGCCTGCCCACTCTTTGGGTCATTTTTGGATCCCAGACTTGGCGGCTTCCGTCCTTCTGGCTAGTGCCTGGCAGCCTAGTAGTGAACGCTAAGTGTGGATGAGAGAGTGTGTAAGAGCAAAAATATATCAGTAAAAGTTTGCTGTTATTTAAAATTCACTGGGTCTCTCTGTATTTTAAAGAACTATTTGCGCCTCAGTGTTCAGTTGATTTGGGATTGAGTGTGGCAGTTTTCCAGGCCTGTGAGTGTGTCAGTGAGTGACCATAAACTGAACCTGACAGCCCACTTGTGTAATATTTTATGTGTCAGAGTGGGATACACAGATTAGACCCTTTGAATTTATTGAGATCAGTTATGTCTTTGTGGAAATTTGGGGATGCACAGCAAAAGGGTGCTTTGTCACCGCCTGCCTCCCAGGTGACAGCTCCACTGGAGAATCCTGAGGAAGGGGAAATGGGTTTGGTATATTGTGAAGTGATGGAGAAACTTAATTAGAAATTGGAATTGCCTACTGGTGATTTGCAGAAGAAAATGAAGTCAGTGCATTCAGGGAGAGATATTAAGGTAGAATTTGGAAAGCTGTACAAATTAAGAGGAGGAAAGAAACAGAAAGATGTACCTGGAGTGTTGGCAGTAATATTGGGGGGTTGGGCTGACCCAAATGAATCAGTTTCTTATTTATTTATTTAATTTACAAAAATTTATATGCCACCGACTTCCGGTGGCGCCTTCCTCGTCGGCGGCGGGCTCCTCCATGCCCGCCGGCGTCTCGCCGCGTATAGAGCCGCCTCACAGCTGGCAGGCGGCTCGAACAACCTGCTCCTCAGCGGGAGGAGCAGGCAGAGCTTCTGGGGGTGAGGCTGGGCCCCCTGAGTCGCCCCAGGATCGTTTTGCTTGTCCTGGGGAGGGCTCAGAAGGATGGCCCCCTCCATACCTCCAGAGAAGCTCCGCGACGAGACTGTCCTCCGCTAATTAGTTAATTAGCGGAGCCAGACGCTGGAAGCAACACCACAGCGTCTATGGAGCAAGTTGAAAAAGAAAGAAGCAAAGATGAAGCAAGTATGGATTTTTTCTATTGATTTTTATTGATTTTTTGGAAGAGGAATGAGAGGAGGGGGGAAGGAGAGGAAGAGAAGTGAAAGTTTCTAAGAAAGTTTTCTAAGATGGCGATTGGTCTTAATTGAAAAAATGCCAGAGCGATTGAAAATGGAGGCTTTCAAATGAATACCTTGCTATGGGAGAGTCACTTAAAGTAAGAAGAATTTTTCTTTTTCTTTTTCTGGATATTTTTCTTTAAAACAAGGATTAAAGTAACGTATGGCAAAGTGAAGTAAAGTATAGTAAAGCCATTTAAAGTAAAATAAAGATGACTAAAGGAAGGGGGGGCTCCCCCTTGAGCCAGCTGAAGAATAAAGCTGACATGATGCAATTGTCTGGATTGGCAGAAGGGGACTTAAAAGAACTTATAACAACTTCTTTACCGAGTGTAGTTGACAAAATTAAAAACTCACAGAAGAATCTTGTGGATTTGATTGCTGGAAAGCATGACCAATTAAGTCAAACTATTGTCAAAGTAATTTCAGATCTTTCAAATGTGGTGATTGAAATGGAGGAGAAAGTAACTGAAATTAGCAGTAAATTTGGCTCCCAGATTCAAGAAATACAAGAAAGGTTTGAGAAAGCTGAGATTTGTAATCAGACTATGCAGAATGATATTATCATGCTTCAAATTAAAATCATGGCCTCAGCAATCAGAGTAAGAGGTATTAAAGAAAACCAGAGAGATTTAAAAGCAACTATTGCAAAGGTTTTTGCTGAACTACTAGAGCTTGAGGATGAGATAATTCTTGGTTGTATAGAGAAAGTTTACAGAGTCAACTCACGAGTAGCCAAACAAAGGAATTTATCCAGAGATGTTGTTGTCTACTTTACTGATAAAAGGTTGAGAGATGACATCTTACAAAGGTCCTATTCTGCCAGAGTGCAAGTAGAAGGTGAACAAATTAATATTTTTAAAGAATTACCATCGAAGGTTTTAAAGAAAAGGAAAGAATTTGCTTTCTTAACTAAAGAATTGAAGAAAAGTAATATCCCATTTAGATGGGACTTACCAGCCGGCATAATTTTTAGATATCATGGCGTGAGATATTGCTTGAATACTATTGAAAAAGCGGAACATTTTTATAAAAATATTTTTAAGGGAGCTTCGAAAGACCTCAAGAATAAGAAACAAGAAAGAGAGTTTGTAAAAGGTAAACAGAAGGATGAGACTCAAAGAATGAATCAAAGAATGTTAAAAGAACAAGGAGTGCAATCTGGTTTCTCGGAGGATCTTACTATGGACTTTTCAGATGGGAAAATAGACCACACCAGTGAACCTAGTCTAGGAGCACTGGACCTTGAACTGCTGGAGCAAGATTTAAAAAATACTACAATTCAAGATGATCAGCAGCAGAGGTCCAACGCTCCGCAAGAAAAGGATGGTGATATCGAGCAGCAGGAACCAGACTTTAACGAGGAAATTCGAGAGGTAACTAATGAGTGTCGTAAAGTCCTTCATCAGATGCAGCTGTTATCAGAAAGCTTGGATAATTTTGGAAACTGGTCATAAAATTCCTAAAGTTTATACGGATTTGGATTTATGGATTATAAAGTCTTCATCCTGATTTGGAGTTTCTTTTTTTATTTTGAATTGGATTTAACATCTTGAGCAAGTTTAACAGAGGGCTGCAATGGTAGCAGCGTTCTGTGATTATCCTATCATAGTTTTTTTTTGGAACTTATCATCCAAGAGGAAAGAATGGAAATGAGAATATCTAACAACCAGAAGGAGTGCAAGGGTGGCAGGATTTGAAACAGCTTTGTAAGAACATCTGGGAATGCAGTTGCTAGGATTTTTTTTCTTTTCTTGATTTTTTTTTTGTCATAAAGGTTTGGCGGAGCTGCATTGGGTTTCTTTTTGTTGTAATAGAATACGTTAGTTTGAATGTCTCTACCTAGAGGAGTGAATATCTTCTGGTTGGATGCTATCTATATAGTAGCAGTGTTTTGTGATTACCCAATCATAGTTTTTTTTTGGAATTTATCATCCAAGAGGAAAGAATGGAAATGAAAATGTCTTACAACCAAGAGTGAATGACAAAGGGTGGCAGGATTTGAAACAGTTTTTATAAGAACATCTGGGAATGCAGTCTCTAGGATTTTTTTTTCTTTTTTCTTGTTTTTTTTTTGCTCCTAAGGTTTGGTGGAGCTGCATTGGGTTTTTTCTTGCTGAAATAGAATACGTTTGTTTGAATGATTCTACCTAGAGGGGCGAATATCTTCTTGGTTGGATGTTATCTATATAAAGTCACACGGGGGGTTTATGTGGAATGTCTTGTTTTACTGATGGGGGCAGATACAAGATGAAGAGTATTGGAATTGGATACAGGTGAAGAAAGAAGATTTAACTTCAATCAGGAAGAAGAGAAGATTGTAATTCGAGTTATGGAAAATTATAACAATATATGTACAATTATATTATATTGTATACTTTACCTTTTTTTCCTTTGAAGGGGGAATTTTTGGGTTTTTAAATTAGGGGGAGTAGTTCGGATTAAAATATGTGGCATTATTTAATATGAATAAGTAAGTTATATAATCTTGGAGTGATCGACTATGGTATATGATTAGTAATGTTAGTAATGTTATTTTTATTCTTCTTTTTTTCTGTCTTTAAATTGGGTTAAATATTATAATGGCTATTTTTTCTGGTGTTTTTTTTATTACAATACTGTTAAGCTCAGACAAATATCTATGCTTATGGGTTTTTCTTTGTATTATTTTATTTTATTTTATTTTATTCTATTATATATATATATATATATATTCTTCAATTTTTTTTTTATTCTTTTCTTTCTTTCTTTCTTTCCTCTTCCTCTTAACTTAGAACTGAAGATATAATAGTATTTGCTTTTCTTGTTGTTATAAATTCTTGTTGTTTTTCTTTCTTAAGAAATGTGTAGCGGAAGTCAGGGGTGGGTGGGAGAGGGACGGGGTGGGGTTGGGGGGAGGTTGGGGGGCATGAGAGGGTGGGGGAGGGGGTAGGGGCGAAAAAAGGGGGGGAAAATTTTTTATTGTAAAACTTTTTCAATAAAAAAAAAAAATTATATGCCACCCTTCTCCCTAAGGACTCAGGGCGGCGAACACAAGTTAAAAACATACAATATTAAAAGATAAAATTATTAAAAACCCTGTTAAAACAACAATCAATCAAAATAATAAAACCCAAGGATCAGGGACAACCCATTTGTTGAAACAGCCAAGTCTTTAAGTCCCGACGGAAGGATCGGAGATCAGGCGCCATCCGAAGCTTGGTGGATAGCTCGTTCCAGAGGACAGGGGCACCTACAGAGAATGCTCTGCCCTGGACATCACCAGCCGACATTGTCTGGCCGACGGTACCCTAAGGAGGGCTGCCCTGTGTGAACAGACAGGACGGTGGGAGGCGGGTAGATGGTCCTGCAAATACCCTGGACCTAAGCCATGTAGGGCTTTAAAAGTAAGTACCAGCACCTTGAAGCGGATCCGGAGGACCACTGGTAGCCAGTGCAGCTCACGTAGGAGAGGTGTTACACAGGAGTAACGGGGAGCTCCCGTAACCACCCGCGCAGCCACATTCTGGACCAGCTGGAGCCTCCTGGTGCACCTCAATGGCACCCCCATGTAGAGGGAATTGCAGTAATCCAAGCGAGAAGTAACCAGGGCGTGAGGGACTGTGCGAAGGGCATCTCGGTCTAGGAAAGGGCGCAACTGGCGCAACTGGCGCACCAGGCAAACCTGTGCGAAAGCCCCCCTGGTCATGGGCGTAAGATGGTCTTCCAAAGACAGCCGGGAATCCAGAAGGACACCCAAGTTGCGGGCCCTCTCGACGGGAGGAAGCAATTCCCTCCCCCATTGAAAGTGATGGAACTTCTAGAATGCGAGACGCCGGCACCCTTAGCCACTCAGTCTTGGAAGGGTTGAGTCTTAGCCTGTTCCTACACATCCAGGCCCGTACCGCCTCCAGGCAGGGGGACATCACGGAAAGGGCATCCCCGGGGTGTTCTGGGGTGGAGATATATAACTGAGTATCATCGGCATATTGATGATCTCACCCCGAAACCACAAATGATCTCACTCAGCGGCTTCATATAGATGTTAAAGAGCAGGGGGGAGAGTACTGACCCCTGAGGCACCCCACAAGTTAAGGGCCTCGGGGTGGACCTCTGCCCCCCCGCCCAAACTGCGAACAACCTGAGAGGTAGGAGGAGAACCACTGTAAAACAGTGCTTCCTACCCCCAACCCCCCAAGTCGTTGCAGTAAGATGCCATGGACGATGGTATCAAAAGCCAATGAGAGGTCAAGTAGGACCAGGATGGAGGAACAACCTCCATCCCGGGCCCGCCAGAGATCATTCACAAGAGCGACCAATGCCATTTCCGTGCTGTGCCCATGCCGGAACCCCGATTAGTACGGGTCTAGGAAATCTGCTTCCTCCAGGAACTGAGGGAGCTGTTGCGCCACCACAGACTCGACAACCTTCGCTATAAAGCAAGGGTTGGAGACCGGCCAATAGTTATTAAGTGAGTCTGGATCCAGGGCAGGCTTCTTGAGGAGGGGTCGAACCACCGCCTCCTTAAGGGCGGTGGGGATGACCCCCTCCCTCAAAGAAGTGTTGACGATAGCCTGGATCCAGTCTCCTGTCACCTCCCGGGCAGCCGAAACAAGCCAGGAGGGACACAGATCCAATAAACACGTGGAGGCACCCAGTCTACCCACAATCCTGTCCACTTCATCGATGGAAACAGGGTCGAACTCAACCCAGATACTACTCCCAAGACATGCCCCGGTCTCCTGGATGGATTCTGCGCAGTTGGAATCCAGACCGGTCCGGATCTGAGCGATTTTATCTTGCAGGAACTGAACAAAATCCTCAGCTCTGCCCTGTAAGGGGTCTTCCCTCAGTCCCTGATTGAGGAGGGAGCGGGTCACTCTAAACAGGGCTGCTGGGCGGTTTTCTGCAGATACAATGAGAGCGGCGAAATGATCCTGCTTCGCCGCTTCCATCGCCACAAGATAAGACCTAATATAGGTTCTTAACTGTGTTTGATCAGATTCGGATCGGGAGGACCTCCAACACTCCTCTAGGCATCTTTTCCGATGTTTCATTTCCCGGAGCTCCGTGGAAAACCAAGGAGCCACCCGGGATCTGCGTCGGATCAGAAGCCACAAAGGTGCGATTCGGTCCAAGGCCCCGGTAGCCGCCCGTTCCCAGGATGCCACCAGTGCCTCAGTCGAATCACAGGATTGGGAAGCAGGAAATGTCCCAAGCTACGTCAGGAATCTCTCAGGATCCATCAGGCGCCTGGGGCGGAACCATTTTACTGGTTCCGCCTCCCAGCGGTGGGGGTTGGCGGGTTGAAAGTCCAGTCTAAAGAGGGAATGGTCAGTCCATGGCAGGGGGGCAATAGACAGATCCATGACAGAGGCTGAGTAGAAAATCCACCCCTACCCTGAGCATTTATCCACTGCCCAGAGAGAAAAACCAGGTCGAATGTGTGTCCTCCCCTATGAGTTGGGCCCTGAACAACCTGAGTCAGGTCCATGGCCACCATGGAGGCCATGAAGTCCTGAGCCATCCCAGATGTCTCGCCGATCAATGGCAGATTGAAATCTCCCATAACCAAGAGGCTGGGGAGTCCCACTGCCACCTCGGCCAAGACATCGAGCAGTGCAGGCAGGGTAGTGGCCACAGAGCTGGGAGATAGGTATGTGACCAACAAACCTGACTGAACTTCAGGGTCCCACTTCAATAAGAGAGATTCACACCCGCCTATCTGAGGGACAGTGACCTCCCTAGAGTTAAGACATTCTCTAATAACCACTGCCACCCCCCCACCCCTTCCCTGGTGTCGCGGCTGGTGCAGTACACGAAAGCCTGGGGGGCATAAATCAGAGAGAGGCACTCCCCCCTCTTGCCCCAACCAGGTCTTCGTAATACAAGCCAGGTCTGCACCCTCCTCTTCAATAAGATCTTGCACGAGGGGGGCCTTATTCGCTACGGACCTGGCATTCGCTTACACCAGCCGGAGTCCAGGGTTCCCTGCTCTCACACCCCCAGGGAAGCAGGCTGAGCAATGAGAACGGGAACGTGCCACCACCTGAATATAGCGCGTGCAGCATTCCCTTCCCATGCTCCCATCTCCTCTACCCCTTCCAACCATCACAGGTATAGAGTGTCCCACTCCTCTCCGGGCTACATCTCTGCCCCATCCCCACCCAACCTGTCGGGGCCATCCGACTGGCTAGGCTGCTGATCCTCAAGAGGCCCCCCCAGCCTCTTTATTTACATAAAAAACCACCCCCCTCCCGGAACCCCTTAAAATAGAAGTTAAAAATCTATCTAAAAAACCCCAAAGCTGCCGGTTCTTCACATGCCACCTCTCGGGGTTCCAAAACCCATCATCAAGGGCGGCTCTCGATAACTGGGAGGGCCAAACCTGCAAGAGGGGGGAGTCTCGCAGTGCAAGGAGCTCCGCTGTTGAATACATCGAAGACAGGAAAGAGCTGAAAGTGATGAAAGTGATGAAAGGACCATTTTCTTCTAGAGGGTGTTAGAGATGGTTAAAACAGATGGATTAAAACAAAGGAGGGAATAGATGTTATAAAGGAAGCCAATATGCTAGAACATCAGAACATCGGAACACCATCGCCCTCTCACGGCGAAGGGAAGTATTGTGATTATAATAAGTCAGTCCAAAAGGGGATGGGGGATAAAAGTCTCAAAGGCCGCCCTCTCATGGCGACCAGTCCAGAGTCACAAGGACAGAAGTCCATCCCACCATAATCCAAGACTCTCAGTGTCTGTGCCTCCTCCCTTCCTGACACCAACGAAAGCCGAGGGTTACGTCAAAAAAGCAAGGTGGAGCAACCGGATGGAAAAAGACAAGATTGAATAATCAGGATAACCCGGGAGGACAAGATGGTTAAATAAAGGCTGTAGGCCGATCAAAAAGCTGCAAGTTCACGCTGAGTGGCCGTACTAGGCCTAGGCCTAATTGCGGGGCGGGGGGGAGGAACAATCAAGGGGGAGACCAACAATCATCCCCCAGCTTGCAATCCTCAATCCGCTGCCCACAAACCTTGATCTTCTGGACAAGGCCACTCAGCTCACTAGATTGATAAGCCCCCCCCCCAAAAAAAAACTTCAGAAAAGGGGGGGAGTATCCAGATCCCCCACAGAAGCTGAGGGATCCTAACAACTTGCAGTACTGCCCTCTCCACCTTAGGCAGTTGCAATTGGAGAACTCTTTAAAAGGGGACTTGGAGCAATTCAAAAATAACACCATGTTTTGCAGGCTGTTTACCAGCTGAAAAGAGCCAAATGGTAGAACTAAGAGAGACCTTGGCTCAATTGAAGGATAGTTTACAAAGGGAACAGGAATGGCAACAAAAGCATGCTGTGCAAGAATTAAAAACTGAAGCTTTAAAGGACCTTGTGCAGACCTCCACTAGGAATAGGCACCCAGCTTGTGGAGAATGTAGTAAGCTGCGCAGACAAATAAGGCAGCAATCTTACCAAATTGCCTGCTTAACAGGCTCAGATCCTGATGAAATATCCCAGACTTTTTCTCTGATGGGAAGGAGCCCTTTGTGGAATTAAGCAATAAGGTTCCTCAGGCTTCAATAGCAGTAGGGGAAACCCAAGCAAAGAAAAAGAAAGTTTTCAGTCCTAGCTGTAAAGGGGAAGGAAGAAACTGAGCTCTCAGATCTTGAAGAAAATGCAATCTCAGACACACCCTTAGTCAATTTCTAGAGCTGCCCCCTGCTGTGGTTGATAAACACATGGGTCTAGCCCAGCGGTATTGGGGAAAACATCTAAAAAGACCCTGAAGACATGAGGAATTATCTTTCTGTTTCAACCCAAAATGATCCTAACCTAAGCAAGATACTGG
The DNA here is from genome assembly GCA_038048745.1 of Coluber constrictor foxii. Taxonomy (NCBI): domain Eukaryota; kingdom Metazoa; phylum Chordata; class Lepidosauria; order Squamata; family Colubridae; genus Coluber; species Coluber constrictor. Next base: position 41,267,322 of record CM075966.1, on the reverse strand, counting down.
AGCTGAAACATCTTTTATTAAACACTTTCCTTTGGCTAAACATATTTCTATTGCAGCCCTATCTGTCTCACAGGCCTCACTGGGAAGCTTTGGTTCCACGGGCTAACCAAGCCCATTTTGGCCAGTGTGGGACACATGTTAATGCACAGATAAGAGATGACCAGTTCCCTTGTAACCCCCTACGAACAATATTCTAAACGAAGGGCTGCTGGAACAGGGATCACAGAGGGTATTTTCAACTTAGAAAAGGAAGGTATTCTAAATAAAGCAGTAAACTCCTTTATTATCCCCTTCTGGTCACATTTATTTGTTTCTTTGGAGTACCCTCAAGCCTGGAAGAGATGTTACTGCTTTAAAGGATTTCACTTATGACTTGTGGGAGGGAATGTTCTTTCACTTTAGATCATCTATCTAAGAAAAGTGACATGCATCCTAGCTAAAAGTGTCAACCTCACATCATACCTCATTGCAGCTCTGACAGAAGAAATGACAGCTATCAGGACTGCAATCATCCAAAATCGTGTGGCTATTGATTATCTACTATTAAGGACAGGTCAAGATTGCGAATCCTTTCAAAGTCTTTATTGTTTTAACCCAGGCATCCTCAAACTACGGCCCGCGGGACGGATACGGCCCACCAAAGCCATTTATCTGGCCCACGTGGGATGTGATCTGTCCCCCCCCTTCAGAGACCCACAAAAACACAGCCAGCCGAGGGTTAATAATCACTTGGCACACTCCGCAGTTCTTATCTCAACCTTGGCAGCGATATGCACACCGTCTGCCAAGGACTTTATTGGTTTACACAAACAAGAAAATCTCCTACGTAGCTTTGCCGTTCATCTAGCTTCCAAGACTACGAGGTTGCTCCGTTTGTTTAGCTTTGTTCGTCACAAACTTCGTGACCCACCGTACTGTCTTATATACATATGCTTCTGGGTGTGGTCCAGTGAGTCATTGATCCCGTGACTCCAATCCAATGACTCAGGATTTTCTCATACGTCGCAGCTGCAGTACCCTTTTCTCTCGCCTTCTTTGGCGTGCGTCCAGGAATGACGTCTCTCCCTCACTCTCATCTGAGACACCTGTTTCCCCACTACTTGGCTCTCTTTCAGCTGGCACCTGAGCCGGTGCCAGAGGGGGAGGGCTGGGAGATCTGGCTGGCTCCTCTTCCTCCTGCTCAGAGCTGCCTTCCTCCAAAGGGATAGGCTCAGAGGACGGGGCCACAACAGGATGAGGCTGCCCCGCCCACATCGCCACACCCACCCGCCAGCCCCCACCCTTCGGCACAGTGCAGGACTTTGCACTGTGAGAGCTCCACGGGCTAGAACTGGAAGGTAAGGCCAATGTGTTTGGCCAGCAGAGTGCTTCTGAGGGGTGGGGAAGGCCAAAAGCAGGCTGCACCTTTTGCCAGCTGAGGAAAGAAATTGAAGATTTGCCAGGGACTTCAGTCCACCGTTGCTCCACTGGGGGGGGACCGAAGGGTCCCAACGGGAGAGGTTGTGCCTGCCGCGTAATTACGCATCGCTTCCAAGAGTCGCACTTAGTGCCAGGTACCTGCGCACTCTCCATTCATCCTGGGTGAAGCAGAGCAGAAGCAGAGAGGAGTGGGAGGCCCAAGAGCTATCCCATGCCAGCTGGACTAGCCCAGAAGCAGCAGATCCCCCGGTCATGGGCTGGATGCAGGGTCCAAGGCAGGGGATAGGGCGAGCAGGCGGCCCTCAGTGGAGAGCGCCACCCTGGCATTAAGCACAACTCTTGGAAGCGATGCTTAATTACGCAGCAGGTGCAACCTCTCCCGTTGGGACCCTTTGGCTCCCCCCCCCGGCAGAGTGACGGTGGTAAATCTTTGACCTCTTTCCTTGGCCGGCGAAAGGAACAGCCCTTCACTTGCGAGGAGAACTTGGTGGTCTGTGGAGAAGTCAAGCTGGTGAGATGCGAGCGAGCTAGGGAGCAGGTGCCACAACAACTGCCCTGCCTTCTCCCCCCCCCCCCCCCGCCGCTTGCCTGCCTGTCCTTCTCCTGCTTGGCGCTCGGCAGCTTCAGGGCAGTGGCCGGTGAGGCTGCCTGCCCCTGAAGGATGGCTGTCTCTGCCCCTGGAGAGGGAGGCAGGAAGGGCATCCAAGTGGCGGCAGCAACGGGGGGGAAGGTGGCGGGGCGGCTGTTGTGGCGCCCGCTCCCTAGCTCGCTCGTGTCTTGACGGCCACTGAACCCCCGCCTTGGAGCTTCCTTGACAGATCTGTTCTGAGTGATGGCCTGTACAGTCCAATCCTGCCTGCCAGACATGCAGAGCCCTTGCTTGAGCTTGTTGCACATGTTCGGCACGTGTGGAGGAAGCTCCGGGACAGCCAGCGATATTCCAAAATCAGATTGAGACCGCTGCGATGTGAGTAGAATGGAATGGAATGGAAATAGGAGAGAATGGAATGGGAATGGGAATATGATGGGATGGAATAGCAATAGCAATAGGATGGAGTGGGAGTGGGAATGGGAATGGGAATGGGAATAGGATGCAATGGAATGGAAATGGAAAGGAATGGAATGGAATTGAAAGACTTCCGGCGGTGACGTAAGGTCGTGGCGGCACAGGACAGAAGCGCTCTCTTCCCAGTGTTGGATTTCTAAGCTTTTGGTGCCTTTTTCGGCGAAGACTGGTCCTGGAAAGATCGGGAATAAAGAGGGGACGCTTCGGAGGAGGCGAGGAGAGGTGCAATCTCCCGCCGTACTGAGAAGATCCCTTAATACAGGCTTAGAAGAAGCCAGCAGGCACGGCGAGTGCAGCTGGCCCAGGGGCCTGACGCTCTGAGTGAGATCAGGAGCAGAGGAGTAAGTACAGTGCAAGATCGCTGAGGGTGAGCAGAAAGCGAGAACTTAATTTGGATTATTTTGGCACAAAATTGAAGAGGGTAAAGTATTTTTTCGGAGGGGCGGTGAGTAAAAGAAGAGCTCAGAGTGTAAGCGGGCGGCAATTGAAGAGGTGAGCAAAACGAAAGAGGATGGACTATAGATCAGCGAAGAAAGATTAAAAAACATTAAAAGATTAAAACACTGAAGACGAAGGCGGAGAAAAGCGGATTTAAACTGCGGGGATTAAGAGAAGAACGGACATTACTTGTATCCTCTTTTTAGCTGCCCTAACGGAAGGAGAGGTAGTTTGGCAAAAGGAGAACTGCATAAGTGTGACTGTACAGATTAGAGATCGCCATATTGAAACCAGAAAAGACTTCAGTGGTAATACAATGAAAATTTTTCTTTCGTTGAAAATATAACAAGCAAGATCCATACATTGAAAATACACTTTTTTTCCCTGTCCTTTTTATTTAGACATAAGTATATTGTTACTAGCATTTATTGGAATCTATTAAGAACTATAGTGATATCTATTTATCAGTAAGTAAAACAGTATTTAAAAAATTATATAAAAATCTAAAACTTCTGGTATATATAGAGATTTAGAAGTAATCATTGAGAAATAATTAAATATTTTAGAAATAGTAATTTTTTTTTAGATTTTATATAACTTAATTATTAGTTATTAATTATTGAATAATCAAGTATTAAGTATTAAGTCTTATTAAGAATTGATTAAGTTTTTGATTATTTAAGTGTATATATTGCCATATATTTATATTTACGCTATATTTTTATTGAGTATTTTATAGAGGCAATTAATTATTTAAAGAAAAGAGATTAAGTGATTGATTAATGAATTAATTGATAGTAGCCTTTGGTTTAAAGAAGTTTGGAAAGATAATAATGAATTGAACCTTATTAGAGAAAGAGAAAAGAAAGAAACTATATAGAATTTGGATGGTGACTTGGGAGAAAGTTGATAAAATACTGGTGGAACAATATAGAATTCTGAAAGAGATGACTAGCACCATTACAACAACGTTGAAGACAGGGAAGAAAATAACATCAATTCTAGAGGGAACATCGGCCTACCCAGTGACACAAAAAACCTTGGAGGGAATGTTTGCATCAGAGAAGCAACCTACCACACCAAATATGCCAACAATGCAGGCCACGCTTATGACGATACAAGAAACCATGGTCAAAATGCAAGAATGCATGACCAGGAACCACGAAGAATCAAGAAAAGACATGGATGAGATAAAGAGAGAAGTTAAAAATGACATCCAGTAGATAGATGAAAAAATGGATCTGATACAAGAAATCATCAAAAAGAACGATCAAAGGATAAAAGTAAAAGAACAAAAACCCGAATTGACAGAAGAAAAATTGGAAGCTTTGGATACAAAAATGATGGGACTAAATAAGGAATTAGAGAATACCGTGGTGCAATTAGAAATGGAAAGAGCGGCATTTTACCTGTGTTTCCAAAATGTAGTTGAAGACAGGGAGGAAGATCTAACAATGGTAATGGCGGAGATGATAGCAGAGGCCCTCCAAAGAGAAAAGGAGGAAATAATAAATGAATTAGATGAAGTATACCGGGTCCATACAAATTACGCCCGACAAAACAAACTTCCCCGGGAGGTACACATAAGATTTGTAAGAAGGAAGGTGAGGGATATCGTATATAAGGTAACAAAGGATGATCCTATGTTCTATAGGAACAAAAAAATAATTACCTTGAAGCAAATCCCAAAAAGAATAAGAGACTTGCGAAAAGATTATTGGTTCTTGGCCACGTTACTAAATAAGAGATATATACCCTTTAGATGGACAACACCAGAAGGAATGCTGGTAATGTGGCAGGGAAAGAAAATAAAGGTGGATTCGCAAAGTAAAGCAAGGGACCTATATGATCAAATGACGGGTATTGAGACAACAAGCAGCAGTAAAGAAGAGGGAGGATGGAACACCAAAGGAAAACAGAGACGAGAACGTGAAAAAACCCCACAAGGAGAAAAAGAAGATGAAGGAGAGACCCAGGAAGAAGGAGGAGTGCAAACAAGAGGCAAAAAAAAGGAACAGGAAGAAACAAAAAAGAAACAACAGGAAAGTCATTAAGAAATGGAACAAAACCTAAAAATTCTATCATTGAACGTAAATGGCCTCAATTCACCATCCAAACGATACCAAATTTTTTAAAAAATTGTGAAACAAAAATTAGGTATTGTGTGCCTCCAAGAGGTACACATAAGAAAAGATGATATAAAATATGTACAATATAAGAAATTAGGTAAAGTATATTCATCATTGGCAGAGGGAAAAAAGAGTATATATATATATGGTATATATTAAGGAAGGAATAGATAGCAATATAAGATATGTGGATTTAGAAGGTAGAATAGTGATGATAGAGCTAAAACTTGATTTCAAAAATATATTATTGGTGTTAATATATGCTCCAAACAGTCGACAATCAGAATTCTATAAAAAAGTGCATGAGAAAATTATAGATAAAAAAATGGAAAATGTATGTTTGATTGGAGACTTTAATGCTATTTTAGATGTAAGAAAAGATTACAAAAGCGGTCAGAAAAATAAAAATAAGAAAAATGTATTGCCCAGAACTTTTACAGATATGGTGGAAGAGTTAAATATGGTAGATAGTTGGAGATTCTATAATCCCGAAATTAAAAACTTTACATATTATTGGAATCCACATAGGTCCTGGTCTAGGTTGACCATTGCATGGGTAACCAATACGTTAATGATGGAAATAGAAACTGTAGAAATATTATCAAATAATTGGGCTGATCACAATCCAATAATGATGATGTGGAAGGGGCAGCAGAGGAAAAAAAGTAGATGGACAATGAATACACAGCTACTAAAAGAAAAAGAATATAAGAAATATATGGAAAAGGAGTTAGAATTGTTTTACAGGGAAAATACAAAACAACACACCTCCCTACAAAACTTATGGGATACAACTAAGGCGTATGTAAGAGGCCTCACAATAGCCTATAATGCAAAACGGAGAAAAGAGAGAGAAAAAGAATATAATAAGTTACGAGAAGAAATTCAAAATTGGGAATGTAAATTGCAAGGAAATCCAGGGGATGAACAAATAAGGGTAAATTGGATAGCAGCAAAACACAAACTGAATATATTAGAACAGGGGAAATATGCAATGACATTGAAATACATAAGGCAGATTTATTTCAAACACACAAATAAGCCAGGGAGGTGGTTGGCATATAGGCTGAGGAAAGAAAGAGAAAAAAGAACAATTCAGAAACTACAAGATGAAGAGGGAAAGATCCAACAAAGCTTAGAGAAGAAAAAGGAGATAATAGTTCAATATTATCAAAAACTTTATGAGAAAGACATAGTAACATTGGAGGAAATTGAACAATATTTAAAAGGAAAGGGATTGAAAATATTAACGGAGGAAGAAAAAGATCTATTAGATAAGGAGATTACTATAGGGGAACTAAAAGAAGCACTGAAGAGACAGAAAAATAATAAAACGCCAGGGACTGATGGTCTACCAACAGAGTTTTATAAAACATTTGGCGAATCATTAAATGGAATACCATTAGAAATATACAATGAAGCTTTGATGGAGGCAAAATTACCAAATACATGGAAGGAAGCATACATTTCCCTGACACCCAAAGAAGGGGCAGATACCACATTAATAAACTATAGACCGACTTCTTTATTGAATACTGATTACAAAGTCTTCATGAGCATAATTGCTAATAGGATGAAAAAATTATTACACAACAAAATACATCAGGATCAAAATGGTTTTTTGCCCACAAGACAAATAAAAAATAATCTAAGGATGGTAATAGACGTTTTAGAATATTACAAGGTGCATCCAGAGAGACAGGTGGCACTGATCTTTCTGGATGCACAAAAAGTGTTTGATCAAGTAAACTAGCAATTCATGAAACAGCAAATTAAAAATATGAATTTTGGAGAGAGATTTACAAGAATAACAGCATAAATATATCAGAACCAAAAGGCATGTATTTTGGTGAATGGGGACCCAACAAAATTCTTTGGAATAAATAAAGGAGTAAGGCAGGGATGCCCGCTGTCACCCTTACTTTTTATTTTAACTTTGGAAAACCTGTTAATTAGAATTAGGGCAAATAAAGAAATACAAGGATTAAAGATTAAAAGAGAAGAATACAAGGTCCAAGCCTTTGCGGACAACCTTGTTTTCTTCATAGAAGATCCAATAGAAACAACCCCAAAATTAATAAAAGAGATTGAAAAATTTGGAAAGGTAGCAGGCCTAAAAATTAATAAAGAAAAGACAAAAATGGTAACAAAAATATGACAACAAAACAAGTAGAGAAATTAGCAAAAGACTCAGGATTACAGGCAGTTAAAAAAGTGGAATATTTAGGGATAAATTTGATGGCCAGAACTGCGACAATAAAAGAAAATAATTATGGACCTTTAGTCCAGAAAATAAAAGAGGATTTAGATAAATGGGGGAAATTAAAATTGTCTTTGCTGGGGAAAATAGCAGCGATAAAATCAAATATACTCCCAAGACTCCTTTATTTATTCCAAACAATTCCAATAAAATTAGATAAGGAATTTTTTAATAATTTGGACAAAATTACTACAACTTTTGTGTGGGAGGGAAAAAAATCAAGGATAAAATTAAATATATTACAAGATGACAAAATTAGAGGCGGATTTGGGTTCCCAGTGTGGGAAAAATACTATAAGGCTGCAAGCCTATCATGGATTAAAGAATGGATAACCCTGGATAACCAAAGACTTCTAAATTTGTAAGGACACGACTTAATGAAGGGATGGCATGCTTTTATATGGAGTTCTGGAAATAAAACATACAAACATTTCAACAATCACACTATTAGGAAATCTTTAATTAACACATGGCAACAAATCAAATGTAAACACTACATGAAAATTCCCGGCTGGCTATCAACAATAGAAGCAATAACTCACCCCAATACATTAGCAAATCAAAAAATGTTAAGATACAGAGAAATATTAGATGTAAAGGGAACATTGAAAACAAGGGAAGAACTCAAAGAACGAGGAATAGTAATAGACTGGTGGCCCTATTCACAAACAAAGATAAGATACAGAAAAGATCAAGAGGAGGGAGGAATAGACCCAAAACAAAATCGATTAGATAAATTATTAGAATCTAAAGAAGGGAAATTAATTTCAAAAATTTATAAATACTTACTTGAATATGATTTGGCAGAAGAATTGGTCAAAGGGCCGATGATAGCGTGGGTGAGGAACATCGGGCACATTATACAGTTAGAAGAATGGGAAAGGGCATGGGAAAACAATTACAGTATGACAAAATCAGTAGCTTATAAAGAAAATCATTATAAGATGCGGTACGGATGGTATCTGGCCCCTGCAAAGGTTAGCGAAAATGTACCCGAATGTAAATCCTGTTTGTTGGAAATGTAAAAAAACACAGGGAACTTTCTACCATGTTTGGTGGCTCTGCCCAGAAATTAAGAAATATTGGAACAAAATAAAAACATGGATAGTAGAAATAACAGATTACAAAATTGAATTAGAACCTGAAGTCTTTTTATTAGGCATGAACAAGGGAATATTAGAAATGATATAAAATATTTAATACTACACATAATTACGATGGCTAGACTAGCGTTAGCACAACTGTGGACAATAGATCGTTTGCCAACTGACCAGGAGCTAATACAAAAAATCTACACATGCACAGAAATGGACAAATTAACTTTAGAGTTAAAGGACAAGAAAGACTCAAAATATTTTACTATATGGAATAGATGGTACCAGTGGATAAATCAAAGGAGGAAAAAAATGGGTAAAGATAAAATCCAGAAGAAATCAACACAATTAAAAACAGCACTGTCAGATGGATAGAATAGGTAATAAGTCACTGTGTGTATTTATATATGTATATATAATAATAGAAAATTAGTCAGTAGGTGAAGTTGTGTACTGTATATGTAAATTTGTTTTTGATTAAGAGAAACTTGTATATTTTAAATGTTTTTAAGATTTAATAAAGTTTTGTTTAAAAAAAAAAGGAATGGAATGGAACGGAATGGAATTCAAAGAGATATCCCAGGGCACTGCCTGGATTGAAGGGGATCCTGCAGAAGATGCCCCAGGAGGGGGAGAGAGATGTGGAAAGAGATATGGAAAGAGACAGAGAGACAGAGATAGATAGATAGATAGATAGATAGATAGATAGATAGATAGATAGATAGATAGATAGATAGATAGAGACTTGTTGATTGTAAGCTCCTTGGGGCTGAGCAGAATTGCTGCAAAACTGAGTATCCTGAAGCAAAACAAATGAAAGTTTAATTTGTGTGTATTGTTTAATGGACTGCTAAATTGGCAAAATGGACTGCTAAATTGGCCACACCCACCCAGTCACATGGCCACCTAGCCACGCCCACCCAGCTGGTCCGCCCTGCCCCCCAACAGTCTGTGGGACCATGAATTGGCCCCGTTTAAAAAGTTTGAGGACCCCTGTTTTAGCCTAACGAACAATGAGAATTACATGGAAGCAAGACTAGCCAAGCTCAAAATTGTAGCATTTCACATCTCCCAAGATCCAGAGGGATAGAACTGGTCTTGGCTTACATCTTGGTTACCTGATTTGGGATCCTGGGGAAGGAAAAATGTTCAAATTTTTCTGTTTGTATTATTTTCCTTTGTATTAATCTCCTCAATCTTTCAATGTGTGTGGGGGGGGGGGGGAGGAGAAAGAGAGAGAGAGAGAATAGATATACTTTATACTCAGTAAAAGTTTGCTGTTATTTTAAATTCACTGGGTCTCTGTGTATTTTAAAGAACTGTTTGTGCCTCAGTGTTCAGTTGAAAGTGAGTGTGGCAATAAATTGACCCTGAGGTAACACTTGTGTAACAGTACCAAGTCTCATACAGCGTAATTTGATATTAGGAATGGGCACAGATCAAGTTATACAACAATCTCACTTCCCACCCCTCTAAACAGCATTTTGTAAATCAAGAAATTGGGTTTTTTAAAATTCCAATCTGAACTTCTACAGATAAAATCCATATGCTCCCTTGTACTTAAAACACACTTACTTCCTCTAGTGCACAGGTGTCAAACTCACGACGACACATCATCACATGATGTATCATGACTTTTTCCCCCTTTGCTAAACCCGGGTGGGCGTGGCCAGTGTGTGACGTATCCGGCCCACAGGCTTGACACCCCTGCTCTAGTGCAAATCACACTACATACTTGTTTATGCTCTGTGGATAAGATTATGAAACTCTGGATAAGATTACAAAACTGGAAGAGATTGTTAGGTTGGAGGAAGAATGACTTTAAGGCAATATTCTACAATCTTATTGCCATACTTACTTTCTAGTATCTACTTGCTTGGCAGTGGACTGCAATGATGGAAATTGTGTATCACTATAGATCTCTGGTGGTCCTTGTGGCACTTTTCGTATCCTGCCTTCTCTTGCACCAGGTGGCCTATATACTCCACTGTATTGCACCAGCTCTGGATTTTCTGTAAAGAAGTTTAAGAAACCAAAACAACCAGATGTAATTAAAGAAATGTTAAGTGCAGTTTTTCAATTTAATATTCAATCTACACTCAATACCCTGCCTGTATAAGTAAAGATTCCTCTGTATCAGGAAATCTATTACTTAAGCAAGTATCAAAAGCAAAATAATATTCCCAACCACAGTATTCATTTCTAACAAGAAATATTAGCTGTACTTCAAGCTTACTCAACAGATGTTCATTTAGCTAAAAATGAGGCAACTTGGCTGATTCAGTAAACATTTGTTAATTAAAAGGCACATACAGCAAAACTCACCACTAATTTCAGCAACAGGAATTTGTGTAGGAGCAGACCTATTCCAAGGACCAGATGATTTCTCCACACTTCCACCTGGTTCCTCACTATTATCCTTTGGTTCTTCTCTTTTTTCATTTTCTTCTTCATCTTTTTCACTGACAGAAAAAAGGTGTTGTAGCATTTTTCACTTATACAAACAAGTTCACGTTACAATGTGCAAACTGTGTAACATATAGTACTGAGCATATAATAGCAATAGCAACAGCACTTAGACTTATATACCGCTTCACAGTGCTTTACAGCCCTCTCTAAGCGGTTTACAGAGTCAGCATATTGCCCCCAACAATTTGGGGCCTCATTTTACCGACCTCGGAACGATGGAAGGCTGAGTCAGCCGCCAGTCAGCAGAGGTAGCCTGCAGTACTGCATTCTAACCACTGCGTCATCACAGCACTATAATAGTACTGAAAGTATATCACTATTTAAAACAAATGGGATCATCTCCAATCTCATGTGCTATAAAGACTGATACTAACAATTAAAACATAAGCATGTCACTAAACTATAGGCTAACTAACAAAGAGGCTGCAAAATTTTAAAGTAAAAAAAAACATCAGTTTTTAATAATCACCAACTAAGAATACTGTATAGTACAGTGATGGCTAACCTTTTCCGGACCGAGTGCCCAAAGCATGTGTGCCCGAACCCCCAAAATGCAATGCGCTCGCGGCCCTGTGCATGTGCCCCACCCCACTCATGCGTGTGGCCCCCTGCATGCGCCCTGCCCGAGCACGTGGGCCCCCAGCACGTGCCCCACCCTCTGCGCATGCAGCCCCCGCACACACCACACACACACCTGCGCATGAGCAGCAGAGACCTGACGACCAGTTGGCTGGCGGGAGGCATGCGTGCATGCACGGCAGAGCTGAACTGGGGAGACAGCTCGCATGCCCACAAAGAGGGTGCTGCGTGCCACGTGTCATCATGGGTATAGTATTTTCTTCACCATACCAAGTACAGAAATATTAAAGTATTTAATATGCATATGCATGCATAGCAAGCATGCACATTGATGATGGTGATTGTTTTGAAGCAATACAAGCCATCATGTGGCAAGTTTAGAGATACAACCTGATTCTTTCTTCACCTAGAACTTGCTAGTAATTGAATCAATTATAGTCAGAACTACATTTTTCAATATATATACATATATATTTTTAAGACAATAATACCTAATTTGCATGGATTGAACTCTGAGACCACTGTAGTCAGTTATTTCTTCCTGCTCAAATTCTTTCCAGTCATCCTCTTCCTGTAAAATGAAGATTGCATAGGCTCATTATTAGTTCTTAATGAAGGGCAATCCGCATTGGAAACAGTGGAATGACTGTCACAGGGGAAAAAAATCCTCCTAGGATTTAAATACTCCTAATTCTTCTGCTGCATCCATCCAAATTGACAAAAAGATGCAGGTGCTAATGCTAATACTAATATTCCTTGGGAAGAGTTAATGGGGGGCTCTTCATGCAGGAACAAAGATATTGTGTGGATATGGCCCTAGGAAGTAAAATTTAGATGAGTACAAACAAAACTTCAGTGATGTTTGAACTTTTATTCTTTTCTCTTCTATACAGACAAGAGAGAAAACAAACGATCTTTCCAGGTTGTCGTAGAAAAATACAATCAAAGAAACAAAAGACAGCAACACAAACCAACAATTCTTACTTTGGGATTCAGAGGTTTATTTCACTAATAATTTGGAACATAAACAACTATCATAACACAATTTATATCAATAACCCATTGCAATGAGGTCCACTGACATAACTTGGTCCAGTAAAGACAGTGGCCCCATCTCATCCCAAGACATACTTTTTATACTTTTCTGCATGCATTTCACAACTCACTTCCTTGTTCTTTCTTACTGACAGTCTCCACATATACCCGTGTACATCTCAAACCTGTACCCATCAGCTACTTTCAGTTCCTTATTTCTCATGGTTTCGTCCTTCTATGTCCAAATATATTTCAAAACTACGTACTTTGCAAAATCACATTTCACAGCAACAGCTCAGCAGAATTACAAATAGTTCTGATACACTTTGAAATCTTTCTGTATAAAACTTTGGTTCATGTAGCTTTTTAGGGCCTCCTTTTTCCACTTAGGCCTTATTGATTCTAATAGATCAATAAGCTATATTTTCGTTTCCCACAAGGTAAACCATTATTCCAAAAATAGTCAATTTTTAACAAAGAATTTTACAAAAGATCCAAACAATGCTTTTTTAACTGTAACGCTATTTTATTGTAAAAATATGGGGTGGGTGGGGGAACACTTACATGATTTCCTACCACAAGAACTGTCATTTCTGACCGCTCCATAATTCCCTGGGACATAACACTTTCTGAAACAAATACTGTATTTCTAACCAAGATTAGAAATTTTCTTTTTATAAAAAGTTTTTTATTTTTTTAAAGACAAAGAAACATATAATACATCAGTCCTTCCATGTGTCATCTTGGTGTTTCTTCAGTGACTTCTTTTTGTTACTCTTCCTCTTCTTATTTCTTCCTTAATAAATCCCATTTCTCTATTTCAATATTTCCCCCAAAATACATATATTTAATGTAAATTTCTCCTGTTTGCTTAGCAAATTCTTTATCTATATCTCTTTTCTATCAAATCATAAAATTCCCCCCATATCTTAAAATATTTCATATCCTCTTTCTCTTTAATCATTAATCTAGTCATCTCAGCGCAGTCCAAAATTTTTCTAATTACTTCCCCTTCTAAAGAGATTTTCTCTGCTTTCTATCTTTGTGCAAATACTATTCTTGCTGCAGTTATTATATGTATAATCAAATATACATTTTCTTTACTAATTTTCTCTGGTAGGATACCCTGTAGGAACAACTCAGGTTTTAAATCAATATGTTGTTGAGTCATTTCTTCTAACCATATCTTAATTTTACTCCAATAATCTTTAGCTTTTGGACAAGTACACCATATGATAATAAGATCCTGGTATTTGGTGGCATTTCCAACATTTAGCTGATTTATTGTTAAACATTTTTGCCAATTTTTCAAGAGGCATATGCCATCTGTAAAACATTTTATATTCTCTTTATATGCAGTGGACATCATTAGTTTATAGTTCCTTTCCCATAACTGTTGCCATCTATCAAGCTCAATTGAGTGTCCACAATTTTTAGCCCATGCAATCATTGTTTCTTTTACTTGCTCTTCTTCTAATTCAATACTAAGCAAGTTATAATTTTTTTATTTAATTTTTTTTAAAAAAAAGTGTCCTCTGTTCCCACGAGTATCCTATCCAGAACTGTCATTTCTAAATAGAAACCATATGATTTTGCATCTTTTTCATATCTTGCTTGTATTTACATATACATATACCAGTGCATCACAATCCCTTCTTCTATCAATTCTTGTTATGTATATATATATATATATATATATCTATATATGTATAATGGGTGACTTTAATGCTGTAATGGATGTTGAGTTGGATTATAAAACAACAAAGACAAATAAGAAACCCAGAAAAACTCTCCCAAAACCTTTTTTTACAATGATTGAAGAATTAAGTATTCAAGATATTTGGAGACAAAGACACTTGAAAGAAAAACAATGTACTTTTTATTCAAATAGACACTTGTCGTGGTCAAGGATAGACATGATATGGACGTCAACAAACCTTATAGACAATATACAGGAAGTAAATATTGAAACAAACATTTGGGGTGACCACAATCCAATAACAGTAACTTGGAAAGGACAGAAGAAAAAGACAAGATGGACACTGAATCAAATAATATTAAATTGTTGAAGCGATGGATTTTGCCCAATTACTCACGAGACAAGCTGTTTCTTTAATCAGTATTTATTGTAGGCCTGGAGGCTTCCTAGGCCCTAGGTATCATAGGTCACTGACCTTTGATCTCTTCTCCTCTAGGTGAACATCTGGAACTGCTGGACAAGCACGTGGTGGGTGTTGATATACCAGGGAGGAGTGGCCAGAAGGTAAGGTGTGGCCAGGGGTCAGATGGGGGTGTGCATATTGTATTAATCCTTATGTGGCTGGGCTTTGTGGTATAGGCACAGTTAGGCATTTACCCTGACATAAATGAAAATGGGCGTTGGTCTTACCTGATACGCCCGTTCTCGATGAAGCGCCCACAGCAGTCAGGAATGGGTTGTGGCAGGTCTGGTATCCAATGAGACCGAGCCTACTGAACTTTTCTGGCACCTCCCCTTCCTGTTAGTCCAGTTTGGAGGCGAGTTCGTTCAGTAGACTGAGGTGTCTGCAGATATATAAGAAGAGAATGAGAGTCCACCCACCCCCATGAATCCCAGTACGGCCTAGGGTGGGGCTGACTGCTGTGGGCGCTTCATCGAGAACGGGCGTATCAGGTAAGACCAACGCCCATTCTCCGCCCTAGCGCCCACAGCAGTCAGGAATGGGACATACCAAAGCTTGGTGTCTCCTAGGGCGGGATAGGCCGGACTCTCTGGAGAACTCTCCTGCCGAATGCTGCATCCGCCGATGCATAGGAGTCGAGGTGATAGTGCCGGACGAAGGGAGTCACAGATGCCCACGTAGCTGCTCGGCAGACTTCCTCCACCGATGCTTGTGTGGCCCAAGCTGCCGAAGTGGAAGCGCTCCTGGTGGAGTGAGCGGTGATGTTGCGCGGGGCCGGAAGAGATTGTGACTCGTAGGCGGATGCGATGGTAGCCCGCAACCAGCGACCTATCGTGACTGAAGAAACTCTTGCACCCATCGAAGCTGGTTGAAAGGACAGAAACAAGGCTTCTGATCGACGGAAGGAAGAAGTACGAAACAGGTAAATGCGGAGAGCTCGTCGGACGTCCAGCTTGTGCCAAACCGCCTCCTGATGACATCTGGGAGCCGGACAGAAGTCCGGGAGGATGATCTCTTGTGCCCGATGGAAAGTGGTGTTGACTTTGGGGATGAAGGCGGGGTCGAGTCTGAGGACTACCCTGTCTGTATGGAAGATGCATAGGTCAGCACGGACCGACAAGGCCGCCAGCTCAGAAATCCTACGGGCGGAGGTAATAGCGACCAGGAAGGAGACTTTGAAAGAAAGATATTTCAGGCTGACAGTGCGGAGAGGCTCGAAGGGAGCAGCGGTTAAGGCTTGTAGGACTTTGTTGAGGTCCCACGTAGGGAACCGATGGATTACGGGAGGCCGGAGATTTGTAGCGCCTCGTAAAAAGGAATGCACAAGTGGGTCGTTGCCTAACGTAGATGGGGAGCCACATGAGAGAATGGATGATAAAGCGGCCACCTGCCGGCGAAGGGTGTTAGGGGCCAAGCCTGAGCGGAAACCATCCCGCAGGAAGTCTATAAGCTGTGGAATGGAGGCCTCCGTAGCAAGGATTCTTTTCCTAGAGCACCACTTGACAAAGGAACGCCAGGTGGAGTCGTATATGCGCAAGGTAGAAGGACGTCTGGCCGCCTGGATGATGGTGATGGCGTCCGGAGAGACTAAGGCTCTAGCGAGGAGGCGCCGCTCAACCTCCAAGCGGTTAGTTGATACGACTGTGGGTCCGGGTGTAGAAGAGGACCTTGAAGGAGGACTATTTTGCTGTCGGGAATCCTCCAGGGAGGGGCCACCGACAGGGACAACAGATCGGGAAACCATGGATGTCGAGGCCAGTGGGGGGCCAGAAGGATGATCTCCGCCTTCTCTAGCAGGGTTTTGCGGATTACCCTGGACAGGACTGGGAGGGGGGGGAAGGCGTAGAGAAGCTGACCCACCGGCCAAGGGCTGCGGAGGGCATCCACAGCCTCTGCTCCCGGGCAGGGAAAGCGAGAGAAGAACCGGGGCAGTTGGTGATTGGCAGCCGAGGCGAACAGGTCGACAGTTGGGGTCCCGAACCGGGATATCAGCTCGTCGAAGAGGAGAGGATGCAGGCTCCACTCTGAGGGATCGATCTGGAAACAGCTGAGGGAGTCCGCCTGAATGTTGTCTACCCCCGATATGTGCTCGGCCCTGATCGAGGATAGATGAGTCTCGGCCCAGCGGAATAATCTGGTTGCCTCCTTCTGTAGGGAGCGGGATCGAGTCCCGCCCTGCCAGTTGATGTGTGCCTTGGCCGAGACATTGTCCGTGAGTATTAAGACATCCTTGCCAACAATCTGAGACTCGAAGGCCAGAAGGGCTAAGAAGATGGCCCGTAGTTCCAGGACATTGATGTTGAACCGCTGTTCCTGCGGGGACCATAGGCCTTGGGCCATGTGGACGTCTAGGTGAGCCCCCCAGCCTGAAAGGCTGGCGTCCGTTGTGATCACAGCCCTGGTCACTTGGCCGAAGAAAGAGCCCCGGGATACAGCCGACGACGTCCACCAGGTCAGAGAGTCTGTCACCGAAGGGGGCAAGGCGATTCTGGAAGCTGAGGTGGCCCGTTTGGTCCGTTGGAACGGGAGTAAAAGCCACTGGAGCTCCCTGCTGTGTAGGCGAGACCAGGGGACAATATCGTAAGCGGAAACCATCTTGCCCAGAAGACTGGAGAGGCCCAGGAGAGAGGAGGAGCCGCATCTCAGGATGCGGTCAGCTGATTCAGAAAGGCTAGTTTGGCGGTCAAGGGAAAGGGAGACCTGAAGGGTCGATGAATCAATGAGAGCGCCCAGATGTTGGATGCGAGTGGAAGGGGATAGCTGGCTCTTACGCCAGTTAATGGAAAAACCGTGACTTTGTAATATGGCAATGGTGGAAGAGACATCGTGGATGGCCTTGGAACAAGATTGGGAGAGGATAAGGATATCGTCTAAATAAAAAAGGGCTCTGATAGGGACAGAGGCAATATGTGCCATGAGGGCGGCCATAACCTTAGTAAACGCCCTAGGGGCAGAGGAAAGTCCAAATGGGAGGGCCGCGTACTGAAAATGGCGGCCATTATGAAAGAAACGCAAAAATTTTCGGTGGGAAGGAAGGATGGGGATGTGGAGGTAAGCTTCAGTGAGGTCTATGGAGGACATAAAGTCTCCATTGCGGATGCAGAGGAGTATGGTATTTAAAGACTGCATTTTGAAGCGATGGTAAACAATGTATTTATTGAGGGACTTTAGGTCAAGAATAGCCCTCCAATCTCCTGAGGACTTTGGTACCAAAAACAAACGGGAGTAAAACCCTAGACCCCTTTGGTTAGCGGGGACAGGCTGGATAGCCTTGATGGTTAATAAATGCTGGATGGCCTCATCGAGCTGAGCCCGTTTAACCGGGTCAGACGATAGAGGGCAAGGCAAAAAATGGTTGGGAGGGGGGGAAGAGAATTCTAGGGATAGGCCAAATCTAATGGTGTTTCTGACCCAGAGGTCAGAGGTAGTAGAATCCCATTGATCTGCGAACCGAGATAGACGGCCGCCAATAACTGGGTCTGGGCTGTCCTTAACGAGGTCTTCGAAAGGGTCTGGCTCTCCCACCCCGAAAGGACCGTTTGGGATTGAATCGGGGGCCTTGCCTAACCTGGGTGTCGAATTGGCGTTGTCTCGAAGGGAAGTTCCTTTGATGACGCTGGAACGAGGTAGACTCCGATGGTCGAAAGGAGGAGGAACGAAAGGACCCCAGGTGGCGAGGATCTGAGCGCCTGGAAAGGGCAGGGAGGATCTTGCGGTGGTCTCTGGTCTCTATCAGGAGGGGATCCAGCTGCTCTCCGAAGAGTTTGTCCCCGGAATAAGGTGAAGAAGCGAGGCGCCATTTGTTCTTGGCGTCCGCCTGCCAATTTCGGAGCCAGAGGAGACGTCTGGAGGTGACTGAGGTTCCAATGGCTTTGGCAGAGAATCGGGCGGCGTTAAGGGTAGCGTCTGCCGAAAATTCCACTGCCGCCAGGACTTTATTGATGTCCTGGTGGGTTCGGTGATCCGTGGCTGGAATGCGCTCTTGTAGCTGTTTGAGCCAAAGGATAGTGGCCCTGTTGAAAAACGAGGCCGCCGAAGAAGCCTGGACCGCCCATGCAGAAGCCTGGTGGTTTTTGATGAGGGTTCTCTCCGCCTTCTTATCCTCTGGCTTTAGGCATTCCTCTGAAGGCCCGGTGAGGGGAGAGGAAGAAGAAAGGGCCACGATAGGAGGATCCACCGAAGGTACCTGCAGGAGGGAAGAATAATCTTGGGCAACATTATAAAACTTCCTGTCCAGATTATTTGGCACAGGGCCCGAGCTGGGATTGGACCACTGCCTTTTCGTGACATCAGAGAAGAGCTTAGGTGCTGGAACAATGTCGGAGTGAGCAGCGGGCTCTTGAAAAAGGGCTGAGGATGCGGTAGCAGACCCCGCGGGGACCTCAGGAGGAGTGGCAGGAGGCCCCAGACCAGTGACCAACTGGGCCTTGTGTAGAAGGGACCGGAACATGTGGGGTTTGAACAAACCCACAAAGGCAGGTTGGTCAGGTTCCAGCCCCTCATCCTCAGAGAGGTCCTGGTCAGGATGAATTTCTCCTTCTGACAGGGAAGCCTGGCTGTCTGATTCCCGGTCGTAAGGGTCCTCCGTGACTTCCTCTGTACGAGCGCGGGAGCGAGAGCGAGAATGGTCCCCTTGTCTAGAGGAATCAGCCATGTGATGTTGTTGAAGGCCCTGGGCAATGCCTTGCCGGATGGCTTCAGAAATCAAATCAGCTAAGGAGAGCCTCATGTCTGAAGGTAAGAGAGGATTCTGGAGGATGGATTGCGGGTCAGCCGAGGTTGAAGCAGACGGGGCCGCATCAGCTGAAGGATTAGCAGGAGACTGAAGAGATTGATCATCTGATCCTGGACAAGCCGGAAAGACAGAGGCAGCCGCTTGAGACGGAACAGAATCACCTGCCAGAGACCTATCAGGAGACAGAGAGGTGGTAGTGCGGTGGGGAGATGCCTCCCGGGAGGCCACAGATGAAGCAGCGGCGCCACGTGGAGAGCTCCTGTGAGCCGTTGTCGTTGGTTTTGGTTGAGGCAAGTTCTTAGCCTGAGCCCTGTCAAAGGCCCTGTCCATGGCCTTATGTCTGCGAGCTTCATCCCTGGACATGGTCGATTTGGATGAAGAAGTGCCCTTGGCAGAAGAGGGATTGCTCTTGCTTCTTTGGGAAGAGGGGCCCTCTCCAGGGTCTTCAACCCTTGGCCTTTTGCTTGAGCTGGTACGGCCTGACTTTTGAGGAGGAGGATCTGCCATGATCAGGTCTGGCTCTCTATAAAGAGAAAGGTGCCAGGGAAAAAGAGGGGGGGAGGTCAGCAACAGCAGGACAAAAGAGGCCCCCTTTTTTTCTTTTCTCTCTCTCTCTCTCTCTCTCTCTCTCTCTCTCTCTCTCTCTCTTTCCCTCTCGCTAGGTAAGGACCTTGAGCGAGGAATTGTGAGGCTTGGCCCAGGAGCCTCAGAGGTAAGCTGGCAGATTTTTTTTTTTTTTGGAAGAGAGAGGGGGGGGGTCTGGGAAGCAGAAGGGGAATGCGGACACACTCCTCGCCCTTCCCCTTCACTGTAAAGGCCCCCGGAGAGAGTGGCAAAAATGGCGCGAAAATTTTTGGGCCCAGAAAATGGCGCCCGCGCCAAAAAACAAAATGGCGGCCGCGACAAAAACGGCCCGAAAAAACGCAGCGGGCGCTTCCAGGCAGGTGCAGGGGAAGGCGGACACCCTCCTCGCGCTTCCCCTGCTAAGGCTGAGCCCCCAAGGGAGTCGGAGAGCACTCGGTTTGCTAATAAAAACGGCGAGTGGGGGGGGGGGAAACAAAATGGCGCCCGCGCCTCTCAGCTGGTGAGCGGGCCTTTGAAGAAGCCGCGGCGGCCCGAAAAGGAAGGGAAGAGACGCTGGGAGCGCGGACACACTCCTCGCAGCTCCCAGCGAAGAAGAAGCCCAGGGAAGCAGGAGAGAGAGGAGAAAAGCGGCAGAGCCAAACAGAGCTAGCTCGTGCGCCCCAACGGGAGCCGCCCAAGGGCAGCCCCAGCCTTAGGAGGCCTTCGGCGGCTACAGGCTCCTGCCCTTCACCCCGGACCTTACTTGTTGTGAAGATTGAAGTAGTCTTGGAGTTGAAATTGAAGCTGAAATCAGGAAGAAAAGAGGCCAAATAGGCGAGAGGATCTGCAGACACGTCTGGTCTTGGATAAGACCGAGCCGAAAAACTGGACTAACAGGAAGGGGAGGTGCCAGAAAAGTTCAGTAGGCTCGGTCTCATTGGATACCAGACCTGCCACAACCCATTCCTGACTGCTGTGGGCGCTAGGGCGGAGAAAGAATTCCAACAGATTATGGAAAAGGAATTAGTTTTTTTAAAAAAAATAAATAAAAAGGAGGATACATCGCTTCAGAATGTATGGGACACAATGAAAGCATGTATCAGGGGTTTAGCAATAACATACCTGGGGGGAAAAAAGAAAAAGAAAAGACAACTACAGAAGAAATTGGAACAGGAGTGTAAGAAATTAGAGAGTTACAAAAAGATATACAAAATAACAAAATTAAGAAACAAATGGAAATAAAAAGCATGAAATAAATTTGAATGAGCAAGAATTTTTGGCAAATAAATTAAGAACATCCAAACAGAATTTTTTTTTAAAATGCGAATAAACCGGGAAGATGGCTAGCATATAAAATAAAAAAAGAGAAAGAGAAGAAAGCAACAAAATATCTACAAGATGAAAGAGGGAATATACATTATAGAAATGAAGAAAAAAAGAAAATAACTCAAAATTATTATGAAAAGCTTTATTATCAAGAAAAGATATCTGAAGAGAAGATAACAAAATTTTTAGAAAAATCAGCTCTACCTAAAATACCTGAAAAATATAAGGGGATGTTAGAAGAAAAAATAACGATGGAGCTAAAATAAATAAAGTAGGAATTATAATAAATAAGAAATAAGGTGAATAAAATAAGAATCATATAAAGTCAGATACTTAAAATCGGATGAACTCTGAAAGACCTTTTCTATTCACATTACTTCTAAAAAAGAATAACCTGCTTGTTAGAGGCATCTGAACCTCGTCATTGGTAATAATAGGACCTAAGCTGTCAGCCCTCAGGAGAACAGGGAATGGTGTTCCTGTAGTTAAATGGGTCTGTTGAGGAGAAGGGGCTAAGTAACTACCTCATAAAGTTCCTCTTAATTACTTGACCTATGACACTGTGCTGAACACACTAATTCTATATATCTTCTTAATAGAATCAATGCCATGAAAATCCAACTATAGGGAACCTCTGAAAGGACATGCATAGGAAACAAGGAAGTTACTTAGTGTTTAAGGGATAGCTATACATTTCTGTGTTTAAGCGTTATAGTACTTAAGGAAAGTTGTAATAGCTTAATAATTAGTAAACTAATGGAGTAGTAAAATTGTGTAGCCAAAATAATTTCATTTACTAGTATGTAATGGTTTGATGTTTTAGTAAAGTGTAATATAAGTTTGATGTATTTATAATGTAACCATATATGGAAGTCGGAAGAGCTAATAGCGCTCCCTGTTTTGAAAACAGATAAAAACAGTGTAAGAAAAGCTGCTCTTGGTTCAGATTTGCGAGAACCAATACTGCACTGAACCTTTGCGCAAAATAAATGCATCTATCTGACCCAAGAATGTTTTCCAGTCTTTCATTTTCTACAACAGAGCTAACAGAAGCGATTAAAAAACAAAAAAATGGGAAAGCACCAGGTTCGGATGGACTTCCAGCGGAACTATATAAGACATTTTAAGAGGCGTTAAGCAATGTAATGCTGGAACTATTTAATGAACTTTTACTGAAAGTTAAAATGCCAGATTCGTGGATAGAGGCCTATGTCACACTCATACCTAAAGAAGATTCAGATCTGCAATTAATAAAAAATTATAGGCCGATTTCACTATTAAATATGGATTACAAGATTTTTGCTTCAATAATGGCGAACAGATTGAAGAAACTATTACATGAATTTATTCATATGGACCAAAATGGGTTTTTACCTAAAGGGCAAATTAGAGACAATATGAGGATAATTTTGAACACTTTGGAGTATTATGAGATACATTCAGAAAAACAAATGGCGATGATATTTCTAGATGCACAGAAAGCTTTTGACAATGTGAACTGGCAGTTTATGATAAAGCAATTACAGATAATGGACTTTGGGGAAAGATTTATGAACATCATAAAAACAATATATAATAAACAATTAGCTAAGATAATGATGGAGAGATTACAGAAAAAGGTAATATAACAAAAGGAACAAGACAAGGATGCCCATTATCCCCATTGCTATTTGTATTGATTTTAGAAGTGCTAAATAGAAATATAAGAAGGAAAGAAGAAATAAAAGGGATGAAAATCAAAAAAGAGGAATACAAACTACAAGCCTTTGCAGATGATTTAGTATTTATTCTTCAGGAACCTCAAAAGACAGGACCAAAATTATTAGAATAAATAGAGGAATATGGTGAGGTGGCAGGTCTAAGAATAAACTAAGATAAAACAAAAATATTGGTGAAAAACACTACAGAAAAACAAAAAAGAGAATTAAAGGAGAAATTAGACATATAAATTGTGAAAAACGTGAGATATGTAGGAATACAACTAACTTCAAGATGTGCAACGATAAAAGAGGATAATTATTACAATATAAAAAGATAAATTGAGAAAGATCTGGAAAAATGGAAAACTTTGCAACTATCACTTATGGGAAAGATTGCAATAATCAAGATGAATATACTACCAAAACTATTGTTTTTATTCCAAACAATTCCAATAAGAATTGAAAAGACCTATTTTCAACACCTTAATAAAATAATGAGGAAGTTCATATGGCAGGGGAAAAAGGCGAGAATTAATATAAAGTTGTTACAAGATGTAAGAATATGGGGAGGATTTGGACTGCCGAACTGGGAATTACAGTTGCAAGAAAAAGTATGTGAACCCCTTGGGATTACGTGGAGTTTTGCATGAATTGGTCATAAAATGTGCTCTGAACTTCATCTAAGTCACAACAATAGAAAAACACAGTCTGCTTAAAATAATACTACACAAACATTAAATGTTGCCATGGTTTAATTGAACATAACATGTAAACATTCACAATGCAGGGAGGAAAAAGTATGTGAACCTTTGGACTTAATAACTGGTTGACCCTCCTTTGGCAGCAATAACCTCAACCAAACGTTTCCTGTAGTTGCAGATCAGACCTGCACAACGATCTGGAGTAATTTTGGACCACTCCTCTTCACAAAACTGTTTCAGTGTAGCAATATTCTTGGGATGTCTGGTGTGAATCGCTCTCTTAAGGTCATGCCACAGCATTTCAATCGGGTTGAGGTCAGGACTCTGACTGGGCCACTCCAGAAGGCGTATTCTGTGCTGTTGAAGCCATTTTTTTGTTGAATTACTTGTATGCTTTGGGTCATTGTCCTGTTGCATCACCCATCCTCTGCGGAGCTTCAGTTGGCGGACAGATGGTCGTACGTTTTCCTGTAAAATGTCTTGATAAACTCTGGAATTCATTTTCCCCATCAATGACAACAATCCGTCCAGGCCCTGAGGCAGCAAAGCAGCCCCAAACCATGATGCTCCCTCTGCCATGTTTTACAGTGGGGAAGAAGTTTTGATGTTGGTGTGCTGTGCCTTTTTTTCTCCACACATAGTGTTGTGTGTTCTTCCCAAACAACTCAATTTTGGTTTCATCTGTCCACAGTATATTTTGCCAGTAGCGCTGTGGAACATCCAGGTGCTCTTTTGCAAACTTCAAATGTGCTGCAATATTTTTTTTGGACAGCAATGGCTTCCTCCGTGGTGTCCTCCCATGTACTCCATTCTTGTTTAATGTTTTCCTTATTGTAGATGTGTCAACAAAAATGTTAGCATGTGCCAGAGATTTCTGTAGGTCTTTAGCTGACACTCTAGGATTCTTCTTTACCTCATGAAGCATTCTGTGCTGTGCTCTTGCAGTCATTTTTACAGGACAGCCACGCCTAGGGAGAGTAGCAACAGTGCTAAACTTTCTCCATTTGTAGACAGTCTGTCTTACCGTGGACACATGAACATCAAGGCTTTTGGAGATACTTTTGTAACCCTTTCCAGCTTCATGCAAGTCAACAATTCTTGATCGTAGGTCTTCTGAGAGCTCTTTTCTGCGAGGCATGGTTCACATCAGACAGTGCTTCTTGAAACCAGTACACCCAAAACAGGTGTGTGTTTTTAAAGGGCAGGACAGCTGTCAGCAACACATCCAATATCATCACACTGATTGGAGTCAAGGTTGGCTCACTCCTGGCTCCAATTAGCTCTTGGAGAAGTCATTAGGTTAGGGGCTCACATACCTTTTCCTCCCTGCACTGTGAATGTTTACATGTTATGTTCAATTAAACCATGGCACCATCTAATGTTTGTGTAGTATTTTTTTAAGCAGACTGTGTTTTTCTATTGTTGTGACTTAGATGAAATTCAGAGCACATTTTATGACCAATTCATGCAAAACTCCATGTAATCCCAAGGGGTTCACATACTTTTTCTTGCAACTGTATACTACCAGGCAGCAACACTGACTTGGATGAAAGAATGGACAGAATTAAGAAATACAAGATTATTAACTTTGGAAGGACATGATTTACATTTGGGATGGCATGCTTTTTTATGGTATGGAAGAAGTAAGATACATACGTATTTTCATAAACATTATGGAAGAAATACATTGTTATTAGTATGGGAGAAGATTAGAGATAAATATTATGTGAAAATTCCAACATGGCTATCAATAATGGAAGCACTAATACACCCAAATATTGTTAATTTAAAAATATTTTTAGATATAAAGATTTACTTACAGAAAAAGGAAGATTAGAAATTTTTATTGTATTTAGTTTACTAAATACAATAAAAATTTCTAATCTAAATGGAAATGGAATCCTACACTCTTTCAGGAGGAAATGTACAGTATAAATAGAAAGGTTGATAATTGTAGAATTTATGTAGTAAAAGGCTCAAATAAGAATTCTAACTTTTAGACTACTGGGATGAAATATACTACAAAATTAGTATTTTAGGTGATCACTGCATAGAAACAATTCATGCTGCTTTCATTCTTTCACTAATATACCTGTTCCTCATGGCATTTAAAGTTGCAAACCACTAAAAATAATTTAGCTATATGCTCTTACGTACAGACTCATAACGTCAGCAGCTTATGAACCACACTATATACATGTATTGCACAAATCCATGATATATTTGGATAGCTATAACAGGTTTACAAAGAACCTAGAATAACAGAGTTGGAAGGGACCTTGGAGGTCTTCCAGTCCAACCCCCTGCCCAGGCAGGAAACCCTACACCACTTCAGACAAATGGTTATCCAACATCTTCTTAAAAATTCCAGTTTTGGGGCATTCACAACTTCTGCAGGCAAGTTGTTCCACTGATTAAGTGTTCTAACTGTCAGGAAATTTCTCCTTAGTTCTAGGTGGCTTCTCTCCTTGATTAGTTTCCACCCATTGCTTCTTGTTCTACCCTCAGGTGCTTTGATGAATAGTTTGACTCCCTCTTCTTTGTGGCAACCCCTGAGCTATTGGAACACTGCTATCATGTCTCCCCTAGTCCTTCTCTTCATCAAACTAGACATACCCAGTTCCTGCAACCGTTCTTCATATGTTTTAGCCTCCAGTCCCCTAATCCTCTTTGTTGCTCTTCTCTGCACTCTTTCTAGAGTCTCAACATCTTTTTTACATTGTGGCGACCAAAACTGAATGCAATATTCCAAGTGTGGCATTATAAAGTGGTATTAACACTTCACGTGAACTTGATTATATCCCTCTGTTTATGCAGCCCAGAACTGTGTTGGCTTTTTTGGCAGCTGCTGCACACTGCTGGCTCATATCTAAATGGTTGTCCACTAGGCCTCCAAGATCCCTCTCAGCTACTACTATTGAGCAAGGTACCACATATACGGTACCTGTGCATTTTGTTTTTCTTCCCTAAATGTAGAACCTTGCTAAGAGTGTTAGACTATAAACCTCACTAATGACAATGATTGAGTTCACACAAGGTAAGTTGAAAGCAAATGAACCATGGATTAACTTGATACATGAACTCAAATGCAATGAAATCCAAGTTTGTTTAAAGTGAAAAAGAAATACATCAGTGTCATTTGGGGGAATCCTGAAGAAATTGCCTAGCCCCCAACTTAAGCTCCTGACAAAAAAGTAACCTAACACCCCGCCCCCCCTCCAAAGAATAAATTCAACAATTGGGGAGAATTAACTAAAGGGGAAAAAGGTAAAAATTCATGCACTGCTTGGAAAAACCTCTATGACATTTTTGTCCCTCTTTCATAATATTAGCCCATAGGGCACTGACATGCGACATTCCACACAGACTCAAATTACTTCCACTGTGATGTATACAGTTAAACTATGGATTTCATTTGTGTTTGTACTGCTGTGCTTCCCCCAAAATAAGACCTTCCCCAAAAATAAACCCTAGCCTGATTTTCACGCATGTGCCTAATAAATCCTACCCCCAAAATAATCCCTAGTTAAGACCCGCCCACTCCATCCCACCACCTGATTGCTTGGCACACCAGTGCCGCCACAAGGTCAGGTGAGGCAGGTGGTGGAAGGGGTGGTGCTGCCCCACGCCCTGCACCTGTGCACCTCAGGACCCCAGCAGCCAGGCCACCTATGCCCCAATATTTGCCTCGCGGCAGCAGCACTAATACTCCTGTCCAGCAGAAGCCCACGTGGCCACTGGCCCACTTCTGCTTGCTCGGCTGCAACCAAGCAGGAGGCACACAAAGAGGTTGGGTCAGATTGCTCTGTCTCTCCCACTTCCTTCGTGCAGTGATGGCTGGTCCCCACTTTCTCACCGGCCTTCATCAGTCCGAGTCTCCATTCTGGAAATGGTAGCCCCCTTTTCTGCCACTTCTCCAACCGATGTTGTGTTCCTTTGTATGGAAGGACGCTAAGCTCCGAGAAAACTAGGCCACCCGGAGCTGGGTGAGGAAGGGCAGGCTCCCCTTCCCTGATGGTTCTGCAAAGCCCTTGAGATTTTGTGTGGAGGAGCAGATCGCTTCTCACAGGGTTGGCCTTGGGATGGCAAACAGAAGAACTTTGCTCTTTTTCTCCAGGGGCTTTGAAATACCCCCCCTTTTCTGCCTTAAAATCCAGAGT
Source organism: Coluber constrictor foxii (assembly GCA_038048745.1). Taxonomy (NCBI): domain Eukaryota; kingdom Metazoa; phylum Chordata; class Lepidosauria; order Squamata; family Colubridae; genus Coluber; species Coluber constrictor. Next base: position 41,239,485 of record CM075966.1, on the reverse strand, counting down.
ACACATGTTTTCCTGATCAGCTGAGGATATGGTAGGAGGAACACAACACCGGTTGGAGAAGCGGCAGAAAAGGGGGCTGTCATTTCCAGAATGGAGACACCAGGAGATGCAGGCTGGTGAGAAAGTGGGGACCAGCAATCGCTGCATGGTGGAAATAAGGGAGGGAGGAAGGGCGATCCGAACCGTGTGTAAGAGAGAGGGGGGGAACACATCGCCACCAGCCATGGTATAACTCTCTGAGGTTGGATCAGATCTCTCTCGCGCTCCAGTGGCGGTGGCGACGCTTTGGTGTCTGGCCGGCTGGGATAGCCCCACTTCTCACTCAGCCACTTTTCCTCTTTTTTCTTCCCGCTCCTACTCCTCCTTCCCTCGCTCCGCTTTTGGTCTCTCCATTGCAGCGCAGCACCCGGGATCCACTTTGACAGCGGTGGGGTTTGGGGGATGGTCAATCCCCATTTGTGGTGTGGCTGCCGACCACAGTGGCGGGGAAGGCAGAAGGCAATCATGCCCACTAGACCAGCCTGGGATGGGGTGGGATGGGAAACTGAGTGGCGCTGAAAATAGCTGAAAGTGTTGCGTTCAAGCCCTGGAAGATTGTTTGAAAGGGACAGCATTGCCCCTTACTGGGAGAGGCTGCGTGTTCCTTCTAAGCACACGCTTCCCACAATCTTCCAGGGCTTGATTACACAAAGGCAATTTGCTCTGGAAGGGAAGCGGGGAAGAAGTTTCTGCCGGTCCCGCCCGGCAGTCAAAACTTCAATGCCACACTTTCAGCTGCTTTCGGTGCCACTTGGTTTCCCACCCCACCCCTGCCTGCTAAATGCAAGCCATGCAAAGCAATTGGAGCCCTCGGAGGTCCACGCCAAGCAGGAGCAGCCCAGCCAAGAGCAGCACATACACGAGGGCAAAGAGCCCCCATGAGGCCAGCAGCAGCAGGTGCCACTGCCGGTATGGGATGTGGGTTGGTTGTCGGAGGCTGCAGAGGCCTCCAGCCTTACAATCCTGCACAGGGAAGGCGGAGGTTTGCTCCAGAGCTGTGGCAGAGAATTGCACTGGGAGGCCTCTACCCTGGGGATCTTGTGCACCCCCCCATCCAGGATCGTCCCCAGAGCCAAGAGGGTCAGGGTGGGTTGTTTTGCATGGCTTGTATTGCACAGCATACTGGTAGCATTTTTTTTATTGAAACGTTTTTCAGAAATACAAAGAAAACATTTCCCCCCCCCAACATCCCCCCCCTTCTTTCCCCCCCTCCCTTCCCCGACTTCCCAGAGCAAAATACAGGGTATTAAAAAGAAACAATCATCATCTAAATTAATCTAACTATCCTCAAATTAACAAATCCCCCCCTGAAACCTTAACTCCAATATAGTTAACACCACATCTCTTTACTTTCATTCATACGCAATTTGATGTTTTCTCATTCGATACTTGTTCTGAATGTAGTTGATCCATTTTCTCCACTCCAAAATATATTTTTCTTGCGTATGATCTTTCAAATATGCTGAGATTTTTGCCATTTCAGCTAAATTTATTACTTTCAGAGTCCATTCTTCTATAGTAGGCAAAGAGTCTCTTTTCCAATACTGTACTACCAGCAGTCTAGCTGCTGATATTAAATTTAAAATCAATTTCATCTCTAATACTGTACAATCAGTTGCTATACCCAATAAAAACAATTGTGGGGTAAATTTCAACCTCTTTTTCAAAATATTCTGCATTACCCACCAAATTTTAATCCAAAATGCTTTGATCTTCTTACAAGTCCACCATATATGATAATACGTTGCGTCTTCACAATCACATCTCCAGCATTTGGCTTTTACATTTGGGTACATACATGACAATTTCTTAGGATCTAAATGCCACCTATAAAACATCTTATAAAAATTTTCTCTTAAATTTTGTGCTTGCGTCCATTTAACATTTCTAACCCAAATCTTTTCCCATGTTTCCATCATTATTGGTTCCTGAAAGTTTCGTGTCCATTTAATCATACAATCTTTGACCAGTTCTGTTTCTGAATCTATTTCCAATAATGCATTATACAACCTTTTAATGTGCATTTGGCTTTGATCTCTAATCTGTTTTACCAAATTTTCCTCATTTTGCATAACACCAATTTTTTGATCTTCCCTCCATCTAGCTTGAAGCTGACCATACTGAAACCAAGTGTAAATTATCCCTTCTTCTTTCAATACATTTAAAGGTTTCAATTGCAATTTGCCCCTTTCCATAAAAAGAAGCTCTTTATAAGTAATCACCTCCTGTTTTTGTTCTATACTTATATGTTCTATTGCATGTCTAGGATTTGCCCATATAGGTATCTTATAATTTAACTTATATTGGTACTTCTTCCAAATCCTTAACAAAGCATTCCTAAGTATATGACCTTTAAAAGCCTTATCCACTTTCTTTTCATATAATAAATAAGCATGCCATCCATATAACAAATCATATCCTTCTACATTTAGCATTTGTTCTTCAGTTAAGTTAAACCAATCACTGATTTGTACCAGCACAGATGCTTCATAATACAATCTTAAATTAGACATTTTCAAACCCCCTCTCTCCCGAACATCCTGTATAATTTTTAATTTTACTCTAGGTTTTTTCCCTGACCATATAAAGGTATTAACTCCTTTCTGCCATTCCCTCAGATTTCCATCTTTCTTAAGCACTGGTATCATTTGAAACAAAAATAAGAATTTAGGTAATACATTCATTTTTTATTGCTGCTATTCTTCCCAGTAGGGATAATTGTAGTTTTTTCCAGTTTTCCATATCTCTCTGCACTTTTTGCCATAGAGCCTCATAATTATTTTTAAATAACTTCGTGTTTGAATCTGCAACAATTACTCCTAAATATTTAACCTTTTTAACTATTTCAAATCCCGTTATTCTTCCTAAATCTTCCCTTTGAGAGACATATTTTTAGTTATTATCTTAGTTTTATGTTGATTTATTTTAAATCCAGAAACTCTACCATATTGTTCTATTATATCCAACATATATGGAACTGTATTTGTAGGCTGACTTAAAGTAACCACCAGGTCATCTGCAAACGCTCAATCTGTAATCTTGTTGTCTAATTACTATTCCATACTGGTAGCATTGAGTTGCATGTCTTCCTTGCCTTTCCAGCTCAGTTCAGGCCAAGGGCTTGGTGGCCATGGAAGATGGGGTCTTGGGGTGCAAAGGATGAAGGGGCAATCTCTTCCCTCCTCTGTCCCACTGCATGGCCACCATGGAGCTCCTGCCTGCCAAAGCAGCATAGGGGAGGGGTGCATCCCAAAGGCGACGGCAGGCGAGGTGGCATGGCTCAACCAGCGAAGGGGCCCTGACAGGTCAGCAACGGGGGAGGCTCTGGAGCTCTGTTATCGGCTACAGAGGCCTTCAGGAAAGCCTTGCTGGCTGCAGAAGAGATGGGCCGAGGTGTGCGACGCGTGGCTGCAACCATCTGAAGCCAAAGAAGTTCCTGAAGGCCTCTGAAAGCGAAAAGGAGGCAGGAGGGGGGGCAATGCACACAAGTGAGGTGAGTCAGTGGGCATCCCCCCCCGAAAATAAGACCTGGTGCCTTTTTTGGTGGCAAAAAAAAAATAAGACAGGATCTTATTTTCAGGGAAACCCAGTAACTTGGGTGCTTTCAAAAAGATTGGACTCTCTCATGGTATGGAGACAACTTCTCAGGAGGTGTATCTCTGGTGGCCATCAAAAGCCTTGCTTCCTTCATAATTTATTCACCTGGGGAGGTCTCAAAAATTAATATATTGTTTTAAGGTTACAGCACCATAAAGCTTGAAAACTAGTGCCATACAGAAACAGAATGCTGGACTAAATTTTTTCTAACCCAATGGGGTAGTTCATACATAAAAATTAAATATGAAAGCATTACTTTTTGAGCTACTTAATGCATACAATGCAGTGAGTGCACTGTGATACTGAAAGGGAAACAATAACTAGATTCTGTAACCATTAGGTTCCTGTATATATGCCTTTGTATCACACATATTATGTCTTTATATTTGTATCTCCTGTAACAAACATATTCTGTTATTAGGCCTCTGTAATGTATCTGGTATTTGTCAAACATATGTCCCTGCCATTTGACCTGAACCCATATCAATCTTCTCCCTGTTTTTTCTTGTGCCATCTAAGAGCATGGTAGGTATCTCCAAGGGATAATTTACACCTCAGCCCTAATTTATGTTTGATTTGGATAAACTCCTGTCTTGCAAGAACCAGGAGGCCAAATGGACAATTGAGTAAACAAAGGAATGCTCAAGGAAGTTTCTATTCCCCCCTTGCAGGGCAACAAGGAACACACAAACCTAAATTAGGAGGGCAGAATTGGGTACTAAGCTGATGTCTCTGAGGGTATAAAAGGATGCCATACCGTTCCCAAGGTGTGGCTATCTCCTTGCATGCATCGTATCTGTATGTTCTGGATAGAGATCCACCCAGTATTTGTTTTTGGCCATAAATAAAATCTGCTTTTCTGCAAGCCTCGTCTTGAGTCTCTCTCTTTGGCATTCTGGTGACTCAAGTGTATTATGGGACCTTACAATACACTTACATTCTTCAGTAGCTTTTTTTAAAAAAATTGATTTATATGCCACCCTTCTCCGGAGACTCAGGGCAGCTTATAGTGCGTTAAGCAATAGCCTTCATACTTTTGTATATTTATATTTTATACAAAGTCAGCTTATTGCCCCCAACAAACTGGGTCCTCAATTTACCCACCTTATAAAGGATGGAAGGCTGAGTCGACCTTGAGCCTGGCTGGGATTGAACTCGCAAGTAATTGCAGGCAGCTGGATCTTAAATGCTGCCTTTGTAGGAGGCATTACCCCCCTATGCTACTCAGGCTCCTAGGAAGCCAATAAAAATCATACCTGTGTACCACCACTCTCATACTGCCTCAACAGCAGAATACTGTTGCCCAAAGCAGAAACTGAGAAAATCGTTTCCCGTGCTCCCAAAGCCCCGGCAAGGCAAGCCTATGCAGTAAGACGCAGGGTCCAAACGGAGGAGTGAGTGCCTGGTGGGAAATTTGAGACAAACTTGGACAAGGAAGACGACCAGTTTCCCGTTTTGGCACCAAAAGTCGCCCCACACAACAGCCCATTTCCTAACAGCATGGATTCCCATGGACCCTACCCCTTGGCCTCATAAGTGAATAAAGATAAACAGGTTTCCAACGCTTGGAAGCCCAAAATGGGCTGGCTGAACTGTAGCGACGCCCTCTACCGAAAGGAAGCAGTCAAGGGAAAGTTTCCTCCTCTGCCACCAGTTCCGGGTCAACTCGAGCCAATAACTTACCCAGTTCTGCCTCGTCGCTCTTCTTACCTTTTTTGCCGACTTAGCAGTGCCGGTGACCGGGTTAGCATTAGAAGCGTCTCTATGAGCTCCTTCTGTTTGCCGGGTTCCCCTAGTCACGCACGCGGTGGAAGAAGCCGCGGCAGTGGCACTTCCCCGGCTGTTTCTCCGTTTCTTTTTGTCTCGCTTCGCGAAAAAGTCATCTAAGCTCCTCTCCTCGGTTTCAGCCATGACGGTAGCGGCGGTAGCTCCTCCTCGCACTCCGGTTCAGACCGATGAACTGACCAGGCGCGTCTCCCTCGCAAGGGCAGTTCAGAAGGGCGGGAAGAGGTAGCTTCCCCTTAAGTGAAAATTTGGCGGCACCCAACAGCCTCGCGTGCGCCTTACGTTCGTCTAGTCCCCGCCGCTCCCGTTCTAGCGGGACACAGAAAGTTCAAGCTTAAACTGTTGCTGCCCGCACGCCTTCCCTCCTGCTCCTGCCTCGGTGTAGTACGTGTAGTTCGAAGAAGAGCTTCAGCTCTCAACGTTGGTGGCCACCACTTGTCACAGGCGAAGGTTGGGAAGAAGATACGCCGTCAAGAAGCAGAGATTTTCTAACGTGGTTCTCAAAGCGACGCCTTTTTGGGCATCGAAGTGGAAAGGAGGGAGAGCGCATGCACTTGTCTCTCCGCCGACCAACCCGCTGAAAGAAGTCTTGGAGCCAATCAGAAGGCGCGGAAGGGAATGGACATTCGCGTAGTAAAGTGAGTATTGGCAGCAGTGAACGTCAGGAATGGAATGCGCTAGTGGGCATGCGTGGGGGAGGGAGGGGCCGGCGGCAGAATTTTGAGAAGTGATTCGTTACCGTGAAGTGGTCGGATTGGTGAGGACATGCGGGAAAAGTCTACGCAATTTGACTTTGCTTCTAGCGGCTTCTCCGAAGTGTGGACAGGAAGGGTCATGGAAGTTCGGGGTATGATATTGGAGGAGTCTCCAATTATCTTCTTGACCTAAGTTTGGAGCTGTCTGTAGTCAAGAGGAAGAGCCCTTCTAGTTGCTATTCCTCGTGTTTGTTCTCATTTCTGTATCTCACAGGAAAAGTTCCCTTTAGGATTACGAGCAAAATAGATGAAAAGGTTTTACTCCAAATTATTAGCAGTTTTAAGGTCTTATTACAGTGCACAGCAATGAAGCTAGAACATTGAGATCCTATCATGATTAGTTTAGTTGTTCCATGTATTGCCATGTTTAATGCAATTATTATTATTTTTTTTTGTCAGGTACGTATTAGATAATATAAGTATAAGCATGAATTGAATACATAAAATGAATAGTGCATTCCAGGCATTGACCACTCTGTTGCTGAAGTCATATTTTCTGCAATTGAGTTTGTATCGGTTCACTTTAAGTTTGTATCTATTGTTTGCTCATGTATTGTTGTGGTTGAAATTGAAGTAGTCATTGACAGGTAGGACATTGTAGCAGATAATTTTATGAGACATGCTTAGGTCATACCGAAGGCGGCGTAGTTCTAAGTTTTCTAAACCTAGAATTTCAAGTCTGGTGGCATAAGGTATTTTGTTGCGAGCAGAGGAGTGAAGGACTCTTCTTGTGAAATATTTCTGGCACCCCACAGGATAGGGGCCTCGGGGTGGACCTCTGCCCCCTCGCCCATACAAACTGCGAATGACCTGAGAGGTAGGGGGAGAACCACTGTAAAACAGTGCCTCCTACCCCCAACCCCCCAAGTCATTGCAGTAAGATACCATGGTCGATGGTATTGAAAGCCGCTGAGAGGTGAGACTTCCAGGGGAAAAAATTAATTAAAGGTAAATTGATAGAGTTCAAGATTTTAAGATTTGATGAAATGGGCCTAGAGATTGAGAATTATGGATAGAATTTTGTTCTGTGAACTGAAATAAAAATAGAGCTGTATGGAATTTGAAATTAAGATTTATGGTGATGAAATTGTAAGGTCAAATAATTAGATTAAGAGGTTAGACTATTTTTAAAATTTATATTTTGATATTGATGTTAAAAGATGTAATGAAAGCAATTTGGAGAAGAACCAGATATAATTTGTATTAATACATTACATATAAATGTGTTAAGTTTAGCTGAAAATTAAATCTGTGGTGATATAATAGAATTGTTTACTTTAAGATGTTAGAATTTATGTTAAAAATTTCTTTCTCTTCAATGTTTTGATTGTTACTTAAAAAAAATGTAATGGGAAATTGTGATTGGAGCCTGTTAAAGAAATGTAAGTGGTGTACCTACCTATGACCGGATCGAGACTTCACTCTGGAAAGATGTATTTTATGTTTATGTTTGAAAAAATAAAAAAAATATTTACAAAAAAAAAAAGCCGCTGAGAGGTCAAGTAGGACCAGGATGGAGGAACAACCTCCATCCCGGGCCTACCAGAGATCATTCACCAGAGCGACCAATGCCGTTTCCGTGCTGTGCCCACGCCGGAACCCCGATTGGTACGGGTCTAGGAAATCCGCTTCCTCCAGGAACTGAGGGAGCTGTTGCACCACCATGGACTCGACAACCTTCGCTATAAAGTGAAGGTTGGAGACCGGCCAATAGTTATTAAGTGAGTCTGGATCCAGGGCCGGCTTCTTGAGGAGGGGTCAAACCACCGCCTCCTTAGGGGGGGCAGGGCAACCCCCTCTCTCAAAGAAGTTGACGATAGCCTGGATCCAGTCTCCAGTCACCTCCCGGGCAGCCGAAACAAGCCAGGAGGGACACGGATCCAATAAACACGTGGAGGCACCCAGTCTACCCACAATCCTGTCCACTTCATCAACGGAAACAGGGTTGAACTCAACCCAGATACTACTCCCAAGACTTGCCCCAGTCTCCTGGATGGATTCTGCCCATTACTTAATTACTTAACAGTTACTATGTTAAATGCAATTAAGTTGCTTTAAATGGTTTTTTTAGGATTGCTCAATTCAAAACCTTGTTTAGGATTCCACAAGTTTTTTTTCTTTTACAATTTGTTCCTGTAAAACCTTTATTAGCTATGTCAAAAGAATATTTGGGGTCCCAATCCAAGCCAGGGTTGCACAAGAACAAATCAATAAAATCCAGACAATGCTGTTTGAAAGAAAATTTCAGGAGGTTAAAAACCAGTCTCCAAGGTAGCTACAAATGAGGGTACAGCAGTTAGAAATATACAGTGGACATAAAGAGACTACACCCCCCCCCCCATTGAAATGCATGGCATGGGTCCAGGTTACCTGAGAAATCATGCCAGTTTTTTCCACTTGCTTCCTGTCTTCACTGTGGTCCATGGTATAGCCCAGGGGTCTGCAACCTTAAACACCAAAAGAGCCATTTGGACCTGTTTCTCACAGGAAAGAAAACACTGGGAGCTACAAAATCTGGGTGGGCATGGCCAACTCAACATCACTTCCACCCAGTCACATGTAACACACACACACACACACCCCGCCACTCCTACCCAGGTATTGTGGCTCCAGGTGTTTTCTGTGGGAAATGGGTCTCTCTCTCTCTCCCCCCCCCCCTCTCTCTCTCTCCCCTCCCTCCCTCTCTCGTTTTTCCTCTCCCTCTCGCTCCCTCCCTCCCTCTTTCTTTTCTTTCTTTCTTTCTCTCCCCTTCTCTCTCTCGTTTCCCTCATTTCCCTCTCATTCTCTTCCTCCAGCTCTCTATCTCTCTTTCCCTCCCTCTCTCTTTCTCCCCTCCCTTTCTCTCTCTCTTTCTCATATGTGTGTGTGTGTATGTGTGTTGGTGTGTTCCCTCTTGAACCATTTCCAAAAACAGGTGAGGGTTGGGTGGTGGTGGTTTTTTTTTTTTTTTTTTGCAGATGTTCTTCTTTGGGTGCTTTTTACCATATGATTTAAATCAAGAGTCATTTCAGGTTCCCAGATAAATGAAGCTCTTTCATCCCCCTGCTGTGGCTCCCTGTCAGCTGGCTGGCCCCGCCCCTCACCCTCCCAGTCACTCCTCGCATGGGCTGAGAAGGTAAGGGCGACGGGGTTGGAGACTCGCTCCATATTCCAGAGCGGGAGGGAAGCGCCCCTGTACTTGCCTCTCATCTCGTGGGCGCTTCCTCCGGCGCTTCTTGGTGCTGCGCGCACCTTGGTCGCTTGGGGAGACGTGACTTCCTCTTTGCCCCAGGATGCTGGCCTGGCTGCGGCCGATGCTGCGCGTCGTAATGGGCTCCAGGAGGTAGAGGGGATGCCGTATCCCCCATTGTGAAGTGGGCTAAATTTAAGTGTGCTGCGCAAGGCGCTGTGAGAGCAGCGAGCAGGCCTTTTTTGGAGTTTTATGTGACATTATGTCCAATTTGCTTTTTTTCCTCCCTTTTTTGGTTTTGTTCCAATACACACAAAGGTAATAAACATATGTATAGCAAAACATGTGTTACTGCAATACTTTTCTGTGAGAAATACTTCATTTTCTGGAAAAATTCAGGGGTGCCAACATTTACAGCCATGACTGTATAACTGTATACCTGGCATCAAAAATCAAAGAAGAAAGCGAAACAGTGAATCACCAAAATGGAACATCAGGTTGGAAAATAAGATCAGCAAGCTGAGATCAGATGCAAGCAAGCTAGAACAGATGAAAGAAAAGAGGCTGAGGAACAAGACCAAAGAATCCTTGATCAAGAAATATCACCTAGAAAAGAGGAAGGTCAAGGAAGCACTGGAAACAATAAAGCAGAAAATAATAGCTATAGCCAAGAAGATCAGAAGATATGAGGGTTGAATTGCACACTATAGGCAGATCTCCAACTTCAGTCAAACCAGATATATTTCTACCAATCCATCAGTGGTGAGACTGAAATGAACCAGTCAACACCTAGCAAAGAAGAAATAGTGTAGTTCTGAGCACAGCTGTGGGACAACCCAAAGAAGTACAAGAATGTAGCCTGGCTAAAGGAGGTGGATAAGAATTAAAAAGAAACTGAACTGAAAGACCTTCTAATAACAGCAGAAATGGTGGAGAAAATTGCAAGGAAGATCAAGAATTGGTCAGCATCAGGTGAAGATGAACTTGCATGGTTTTTGGTTGAAACATCTGATTGGTCTGCACCAATCAGTTTGCCAAATAGTTTTAACAGTTTAACTGCAAGGAGAGGAAATTGAAAATTGGTTGACCTCTGGCAAACCTACCTAATAATGAAAGATCCAGCAAAAGGGGCCGCACCAGGCAACTACAGGCCAATTACCTGCTTACCAACAACTTACAAATTGCTAACTGGTGTGGTAGCTGATGCAGTCCAACAGCATCTATTTGAAAACACATTTTTTCTACCAGAAAGAAAACTGCTGAAACAGCAAAGAAACAAAAGATCAGCTTCTAATTGACAAGATGATTCTGAAAAACTGCAAGTGACAGAGGACCAACCTGAATGTAGCATGAATTGACTACAAAAAGGCATTCAACTCTTTGCCACATGACTGGATAATCAAGTGCCTAGAAATAACGAGTCCGTAGAAACATCAGGTTTGTGCAAAGATCCATGGCACAATGGAAGACACAGTTGCAGGTCAATGGTGAGAGACTGGGAGAGGTTAGTATCAAGAGAGGACTCTTTCAAGGAGACTCACTATCACCACTGTTTGTCATTGCACTGATTCCTCTATCAACGTAACTGAATAATTCAGGCCATGGCTATCAAACATCATAAACATCTCTTAGACTATCCCACCTCCTTTACATGGATGATCTGAAGCTGTATGGAAAAACTTCATCTGAAATATAATTGCTGCTCAACACTGTCTGTATATACAGTCAAGATATTGCAGTAGAGTTTGGACTAGAGAAATGTGCCATGCTTACCATGAATTGGGGGAAAATAGAGAAAACTGAAGGAAATAAGATGCCCTATGGAAGTAACATCAAGAGTCTGGATGTAGATAATCACTACAAATACCTGGGTATCCTTCAAGCTGACAACATCAAGCGCACTGAAGTCAAGAGAAAGGTTAGAATACATCAAGAGCACAGGTGTCAAACTCGCTGTGTCATGTTGCTGTCACGTGACGTTTCACAATGTTTTTCCCATTCATGGAGCTGGGGTGGGCATAGCCTGCGTGTGATGCATCTGGCCTGTGACACCCCTGATCAAGAGAGAGAAGATCTTAAAGTCCAAATTCAGCTGTGGTAATACCTTCAAGGCAATTAACATCTGAGCAATTCCAGTCATTAGATACATAGCTGGAATAGTGGACTGGCCTCAAGCAGAAATAGAGCCATGGATAGGAAGACCAGAAAAATGACAATCATGCCCTTCATCCTCACAGCGATGTTTACAGACTCTACTTACCAAAGAAAATAGGTGGGCATGGAATGTTGCAAGTACACCAGAGGTGTCATGTCCCTGTTGGAGCCTGAATCTGTGGAGGAAGATTCCCTCGGGAACAAACACTGAATTTCATGGAGTTTTGTGTGCCATTGCCGATGTTTGGAGTTTCCTGGACTTCTTGCTTTTAGACAAACCAAACTGGCCTACAAAAAGGACCAGATGAATAATACGAAAGAGACGTGGCAAGGGAAAGTATTACATGGCCAGTATGTAAAAAAATAGTAGACAAAGTAGATAACAAGACCTAGCAATAGCTAAGAGCAGGAAAGTTGAAGAAAGACACAGAGGGACTAATTTTGGCTGCACAAGACCAAACATTAAGAACAAATGTATTCAAAACCAGAATAGAGAAGACAGCAACAGACAGCAACAGACAGCAAGTGCTGCCTCTACAAAGAAGCTGAAGAAACAGTGGACCGCCTGGTTTGTTGCTGCAAGCAGTTTGCCGAGACTGACTACAAACAATGGCATGACAAAGTAGCATTGAAAAATCTGCAAGAAATATCATTTGCCTGAAACCAAGAATTGGTGAGACCACAAAATAGACAAAGTAATAGAAAATGAATAAGTAAGCTGACTTCTGGTGAAGATAGCCAGATCTCTGGGGCTCCCTGAAGGGGTTTTCTCTGGACTGTCACTTTTTCAATTTACCAACAAAAGGAACCAATATTCTTTTAATTTATCTGACTCTCCTGGGTTAGGGAGAGTCCTAGAATCACCCCACAAGATCCTCCATAGAGCAGGAGGGCATTGCCAGCGTCGCGGCGGTACGACAGACTCTTTGGGGGCTCCCAAAGAGTCATTGATATCCCCACTTTCTGAGGGTCCTCTGTGACCTAAGTCATCTTGTAGGGACAACCAACAAGAGGAGCATGTACTGCTCAACTCACGGAGTTTGCAAACTCCCTGGAAAGACCGGAAGAAGCTCCTCAAATCGGACACTGAGGGAAAGCGACCTAGAAATCACTAAAAGCTGGGGCAGCCACAACAAAAGAGAAAGTAAAGAACCAGCCTGTGACATCAAGGTGAGGTCGATTGAATTTTATTGTTTAGAAAGTTTCTCTTTAATCTACCTGGAAGATCTATAGGGTGGAGAAGATTGGCTGAGAGTGAGGAGTGGGTGCAGGTGTGTACTCGCACCCACATCCGGAAATATGGGCAGCAAGGAATGCACGACTGGAAGCCTATTAAGCTTTTACTAAATTTTTATTGAAAAAGAAAAGAAGATTTGGGGACTGTAAAAACAATTGGACATTTTTTTTGAATGGATTGTTACAATGCTGATTGCTTAAACGATACTGAGCTGAGATGAAAAGTTAACCTGCAGTGCCATCTAGTGGCAGAAGAAAAAGCAAAAGAAAGACATATATATTTTGGAGAAAATCTAACAAATAACTACCTTGACGTTTTGACTAGAAGATAATAGAACAGCTCTGGAGAGTGAAGATTAGACTTTAAACTTGCTTTGAAAAATTTTTTTCTCTTGGCCTTGGATTGTAAGTTTTTACTTTTTTTTCTGGGCTGATTAGTTTTGTTTTGAGAACTAAAAAGAAAGCCTTTAGGTTTGCCTTTTTATTTTCACTCTCTCTTTGGTTAGAGACTTTTTACTGAACTTAATGGAATTGGTTTTTTTTAAGTACTGTCTTCCTGTGGATTAAGATTTTAAGAGTCAGGGGCTTCCGGTTGGCACTGCCGGCGTTGTGGACTGTCTCGCCGGACCGCCATCCCTGTGATTCGGTAAAAGCCGCTTTGACAGTGTTAAACAGCTGTCTGGTGGCTTGAAAACCTCTCCATCGGGAGAAGATGGAGAGAAGAGCTGGTGAGTGCGGGTAGAGCTCCCCGTAAGCCCTCTGGAATAATTTCAGAGGCTTGGAGGGCGAGAGCTCCCCGGGCAGCCCACTGAAGCTCCGGATCCGGGACGACTCTGTTTTAAACAGAGCCAGACGTCGCGACCAACTCTGCAGGCAAAAGTAAGATTGAATGAATACAAGAGCAGACAGAGCGGAAACAGGAGAACAAACAGTTGCAAGTATCAGTGCTTAACTCCGGGCTTACATTGTTTCTAATTGAATTTCTTTGAGTGGGAGGCTGGAAGAAATGGCACCTTTGTTGTGGGCATGAAAGTGAAAGTGAGAAACGAAAGTGCCTATTGAGAGTTTTGCACTCTGAGAGTGGAATAAAGCTGCTGGGAATTGAGAGTCTGGTGGAGAAAGGACTATTTTGTTTGACAAACTATAAACTATAAACCTTTGAAAACTTTTCAAGAGACTTTGTGGCTGTGAAAGGGAAAAAGACTTTTTAAAATAAGATGGCTTCTAAGCAAGCTAAACCAGGAGTTCCCAAAAGTGGAGGAGGTTCTCCAGTAGTGTCAGTAGTGACACAGAAAGCCCAACTTCTGGCTGAGTCACAGAATCAGGAGGCTTCTTTTAAAGAACTAAAGAATTTATAAAAGAAGCCATGAATAATCAAACTGCAGCTATGAATAACCAAACAGTAATTATGGAAGGGAAACTAAAAAAATTTGAGGAGGATATAAAGGCAATTAAAGATGTTGAAGAAAAGCACGACGAAATAAGAGATGACGACATACTAGCAGTTTCAGGATTGTCAAAACACCTTGTTCAGCTGGATGAGAGAGTAGAAGAAATTAATGAAGCCAATCTGAACTTGGAAGATTAAAGTAGGAGACATTATGACTAAAACAGAGAAGGTGGAAGATGAATTGGTTATGTTACAATATAGATCCATGGAATTTGCTTTGAGATTGAGAGGGCTGAAAGAAAATAGCCGGGGAAATTTAAAGGACATTTGTGCTGAAGCTATGGCAGAGATAATCAAAGAAAGAGTAGAAGATGTGGCAACTCGAATCAATAAAATCTACAGGGTTAATTCCTGGGTGGCAAGACAAAGGCAGCTACCAAGAGATGTGGTGATCTATTTTACAACCAGGAGGATCAGAAATGATATTTTACAAGCTTCTTACAAGAATAAGGTTCAAGTGGCTGGACAAGAACTAGTGGTTCTGAAAGAGATCCCTCCCAAAATGTTAAGAAGTAGAAAGGACTTTGGCTTCCTGGTAAATGAATTGAGGAATCAGCAAGTGTAGTACAGATGGGATGTTCCAACCAGTCTAATAGTGAATAATGGTGAAGAAAGATACCGTTTAAATACAGTTTGGAAGGCAAAAGATTTTTATGTCAATGTTTTAAAGGCTGGATACCCACCTTCACCCGGGGGGGGGGGGGGGCAGAAAGAAAATGGAGATGTTACAACAAGAGAAAGATGGAAAGCAGATACAAACCTATGCTGAAGTTGCAGCTGGAGGAATCATCATGGAAGATGATTTAGTGCAATCTGGGGGCCCACCCCCAACTCTTGATCCACCTAAGTAGAGGAACCAATAGAACAACGAATGACACAAGCAACCTACAAACGAGAACAGCAACGAAAAGCGCAACAATCTCAAGATTCATCTCAAGAAGTTAAAAAAACAAGCAGTGGGAGGGGCTTGGCTGAAGAGTAAGATGGAGGAGGATATTCAGCGGATGCTCATGAAGCTTCGAGGGGTTAAAGATGGCAACTAAATTTCTATCTTGGAATGTTAATGGCTTAAATTCACCACAAAAAAAGTATTTCACTACTTGAAACAATTTAAGAACGATGACATTTGTTTGCAAGAAACACATATTAGACTATCAGACCAAAAATATTTGATAAATTCAAGATTAAGTACACACTTTGTGGCATCAGCACCAGAGAAGAAAAATGGGTTAGTTATATATGTAAAGAAAGGATTACCAGTTAATTTAATTGAGGCAGATACTCAAGATATATTGCAATTGAATTATTAACTCAGAGTGGGAAAATGCTCTTAATTGGAATATATGCACCTAATCAATGACAAGATAAATTTTATAAATTTTTACATACCAAAATAATACAATGGGATTATAAATCTTTTATACTAATGGGTGATTGGAATGGAGTAATGGACACACTGAAAGACAAAAAAAGTTTATCAAAGATTTCAATACGTGTGAAATTACCTAAATCTTTTTTGATATGATGGAAGATATGGAATTGAGAGACATTTGGAGAGAACGAAATGCTGAGGAGAGATTTTACTTTTTTTCCCGATAGACATCAATCCTTTTCCAGGATTGATTTTATACTAATCGCAAATGATTTTTTTTCGAGGATGAAGAAGACGAAGATATGTCCAAGAACTTTAATTGATCATAGTCCGGTCTGGGTGGAATTGGAACAGGAGAGGGGAGAAAGGAGGTCTTGGAGGTTAAATGAAAATTTATTTAGATATGAAGAAAAGGTGAATGAGCTTAAAAAACAAATGAAAGAATTTTTTGCTATTAACATGCATAAGGGTACTTCTATGGAAATGGTATGGGATGCAAGTAAGGCCTATATGAGGGGAACTTTAATACATATGAATAATAAACATAGATTAAAACAACAAAAGAAGCGGAAAGAGATAGAGGAGGAAATAAAAAAGAAAGAACAATTACTTATACTTAATCCAGGAAATAAGAAAGTAAAGGAAGCAATAAACATACTACAAGAGCAATTATGTTAATTATGTTAATTATGTTAATGGCTGATCAAGCGGCAACTAGTTTACAATATGCTAAACACAATACATTTTGTAATGCTAATAAACCAGGTAGGTGGTTGGCCTATGTGTTGAGGAAAAAACAGAAATCACGAGTTATTAGTAAGATAGAATTTAGAAGTAAGGAAGTTTATCAACAGAATATGATTAAAAAAGCTTTTTTAGAATTTTATACAAAGCTATATGCTAGTGATTCAATGCAAGGCATAGATATAGATAGATACCTAAAGGATGAGAATATTCCTGAATTAACGTTAGAACAGAGGGAAGGATTGAATCAGCCAATAACTTCTGAGGAGATTATTGCAGCAATTAAACAGTTAAAAACAGGTAAAGCTCTGGGAACAGATGGATTAACAGCTGTTTATTACAAGAATTTACAGTATGAAATGGTAGAACCGCTTAGAGCTTTATTTTTGTAAAATTCAATCAGGGGGAGGAGTTCCACCCTCTTGGAGAACAGCTTTTGTTTCACTGATCCCGAAAGAAGGCCAAAACTGTACTAAACCTGAAAATTTTAGGCCAATATCACTTTTGAACACAGAATGCAAAGTTTTTGCCAAGATATTAGCGAATAGACTAATGCCAGTTATGCAACAAACAGTTCATAATGACCAATCAGGATTTATAAAAGGGAGACAAATGAAATATAATGTTAGACAAATTGTAAACTTATTGGAATATCTGGAAAAAAACAACCAAGTCCCTGCAGCGTTCATATTTTTGGATGCGGAGAAGGCATTTGATCGACTGAATTGGCAATTCCTGTTTAAGATAATAGAAAAAATGCATTTTGGAGAGTATTTTACACAATCAATCAGAGCAATATCTCAGGAACAAACAGCACAAATAATAGTTAATGGAGGTTTAACAGATGCTTTTAAAATTGAGAAAGGAACAAGGCAGGGTTGCCCCTTGTCTCCACTGCTGTTTATTTTAACCCTAGAAGTTTTGTTGAATAAGATACGTGACTCTGATAAAATAAAAGGAATTGTAATCAGACAGCAAGATTATAGACTAAGAGCGTTTGCAGACGATTTGGTTGTTACTTTATCTCAACCTATAGAATCGTTTCCACATATGTTGGACATAATAGGTCAATATGGTAAAGTATCTGGGTTTAAAGTAAATCAACATAAGACAAAGATGATAACTAAAAATATGTCTATATCTCAAAGAGAAGACTTAGGAAGAATAACGGGGTTTGAAATAGTTAAAAAGGTTAAATATCTAGGAGTAAATATTGCAGCCTCAAATACGAAATTATTTAAAAACAATTATGAAGTTCTTTGGCAAAAAGTGCAGAAAGAAATTGGAAACTGGAAAAAGCTACAACTATCTCTATTGGGAAGGATAGCAGTAATAAAAATGAATGTGCTACCCAGGTTCTTATTTTTGTTTCAAATGATACCAGTGCTTAAGAAAGATGGAAATTTGAGGGAGTGGCAGAAAGGGGTTAATACTTTTGTTTGGGGTGGGAAAAAACTAAGAATAAAGTTGAAAATTATACAGGATGTACATGAGAGAGGAGGTCTTAAAATGCCTAATTTAAGATTGTATTATGAAGCATCTGTCTTATCACAAATTAGTGATTGGTTTAATCTAACTGAAGAGAGAATGTTGAATATAGAAGGTTATGATTTGTTATATGGATGGCATGCTTACTTGTTATATGAAAAAAAAGTGGATAAGGTGTTTAAAGGTCACATACTTAGAAATGCTTTGTTGAGGGTTTGGAAAAAGTATCAATATAAGTTAAACTACAAGATACCCATATGGGCAAATCCCAGACATGCAATAGAAAATATAAGTTTAGAACAAAAACAGGAGGTGATTACTTATAAAGAGCTTCTTTTTATGGAAAGGGGCAAATTGCAATTGAAACCTTTAAATGTATTGAAAGAAGAAGGGATAATTTACACTTGGTTTCAGTATGGTCAGCTTCAAGCTAGATGGAGGGAAGATCAAAAAATTGGTGTTATGCAAAATGAGGAAAATTTGGTAAAACAGATTAGAGATCAAAGCCAAATGCATATTAAAAGGTTGTATAATGCATTATTGGAAATAGATTCAGAAACGGAATTGGTTAAGGACTGTATGATAAAATGGGCACAAAACTTTCAGGAACCAGTGATGATAGAAACATGGGAAAAGATTTGGGTTAGAAATGTTAAATGTACGCAAGCACAAAACTTAAGAGAAATTTTTTATAAAATGTTTTATAGATGGCATTTAGATCCTAAAAAATTATCATGTATGTACCCAAATTTACAAGCTAAATGTTGGAGATGTGACTGTGATGATGCAACTTATTATCACATATGGTGGACTTGTAAGAAAATCAAAGCATTTTGGATAAAAATTTGGTGGGTGATGCAGAATATCTTGAAAAAAAGGTTGAAATTTACCCCGGAACTGTTTCTATTGGGTATAACTACGGATTGTACAGTATTAGAGACCAAATTGATTTTAAATTTAATATCAGCAGCTAGGCTGTTGGTAGTGCAATACTGGAAGAAGGATTTTTTGCCTACTATTGAAGAGTGGACATTGAAAATAGTGAACCTAGCGGAAATGGTGAAAATTTCAGCGTATTTGAAGGACTATACACAAGAAAGATACATATCGGAATGGAGAAGATGGATTGATTATATTCAAAATAAGTATCAGACAAGAAAATATCAAATAGCTTATGAATGAATGTTAAATTTTAGAAATATTATGTTATCTATAGTGGAGCTAAGGTTTCAGGGGGGGATTTGGTAGTTTAAGGATAGATAGGTTAATTTAGCTTATGATAATTGAAATACCCTGTATTTTGCTCTGGGGGGGGGAAGGGGTGTGGGGGGGGAAAGAGGGGGAATACTGGGGGGGGAAATTTCTTTTTATAAAACTTTTCATTAAAAAAAAAGATTTGAAGAGTCAGAATAAATTTTCTTAACCTTTTCATCTTTTTCTTTTTTGCCAAACTGATTTTCTGTTGGACTTTTATTTTTGATTTTGATTTTAAAATTTTGATTTTTTACTTTTTTTTTGAGACAGTTGGATTATAATTTTTTTCCTCCCCCCCCCCTTCTATCTTGTTATTTTTTTACTTTTTTTACATTTTTGAAGGGTGGGGATGGTTTGAGACTTTTTATTTTATTTTATGCTATTTTATTCTATTTTTGCTAATTCAATCATTGGTTGAATTAGATATTTGAACTATAACCAACCCACAAGTGGATTATAAATTATTTGGAAAAGTGGAAATGAAGAAATTTACAGCTCATTTGCATCCAGCATCAAGTCCCTCAGCGGCAGAAATGCAGAAAACTTCAGAGATGATGGAACTACGAAATTTTATGCAATCGCTTCATGGTAATATAAAACAGGAATTAAAAGAAATGAAAGAAATGATGGGGAAGAACTAGGACAGAATCCAGAAAGTAGAAGAAAAAGAAATGACAGAGAAAAAAGTTGAGGAATTAGAAGAAAAATTGGTTCTAACAGACAAATCACAAGAGAGAACAATTATCCTGTTGGAAATGGAATGTTCCGAATTCTATTTAAGATTCCAAAACATAGAAGAAGAAAAAGGAGAAAATTTACCAGAGGTAATTGCAGAGATTTTGGCTGAAGCCTTGGAACAATCCAAGGAAAAGATTTTAAATGAGATTGACGAAGCGTTCAGAGTATATACTAGATATGCAATAAGGAATAAATTACCAAGAGAAGTGCATGTAAGATTCACAAAGAGGGCAATGAAAACAGAGATACTACAAGCAGCAAGGATCACAGCACTGAAACACAAGGATAAAGAACTTGTGGTTTTACGGCAAATACCTAGAAGAGTTAGAGATTTGAGGAGAGAATACGAAATTCTAACAAAATTTTTAATATCCAAAGGAGTGAGTTTTATTCTTTTTTTAATTGAAAAGTTTTAATAAATTGTACAAATATTTCCCCCTCTCCCCTCCCCCCCAACCCTGCCCCCTCCAGCCCTTCTCCCCCCCACAACTTCCCAGAGCAAATTACAGGGTATAACATTTAACAATCATACGCTAACATAAGCTAACTAACTATAGCCTCCTATCTCCCTCTTGTACTTTAACTCCCCTTTTACTGAACTAAATTTAGATACATTATAACATTTCTTTATTCATTCATAAGCTATTTGAAATTTTTTAGTCCGATATTTGCCTTGAATGTAGTCAATCCATCTTCTCCATTCCAGCATATATTTCTCATTTGAATGGTCCTTCAAATATGCTGAAATTTTGGCCATCTCTGCTAAATTTTCTACTTTTAACGTCCATTCTTGAATAGTAGGCAAATCTTCCTTCTTCTAGTACTGCGCCACCAACAATCTTGCTGCAGTTATTAAGTTCAAAATCAATTTAGTCTCTATAACCGTACAGTCTGTAATTATGCCTAACAAAAACAACTGTGGAGTAAACTTTGTCCTCTTTTTAAGGATATTTTGAATAATCCACCATATTTTTACCCAAAATGCTTTAACTTTTTTACAAGTCCACCATACATGAAAATAGGTAGCATCATCGCAGTCACATCTCCAACATTTAGATTGTAAATTCGGATACATGCAAGCTAACTTTTTAGGATCTAAATGCCATCTATAAAACATTTTGTAGAAATTTTCTCTCAAGTTTTGAGCTTGTGTACATTTTACATTTCTTACCCATATCTTTTCCCATGTTTCCATCATTATTGGTTCTTCAAAATTTTGTGCCCATTTTATCATACAATCTTTAACCAGCTCTGTTTCCAAATCCATTTCTATCAATATATTATACAACCTTTTTATACGCATTTGACTCTGGTCCCTAATTTGTTTTACCAAATTTTCCTCATTTTGTGTGATACCAATTTTCTGATCCTTTTTCCATCTAGCTTGTAACTCTCCATACTGAAACCAGGTTTGAATTACCCTTTCTTCTTTTAATACATTCAAAGGATTTAACTGTAATATACCTCTTTCTATGGTAAGGAGCTCTTTATATGTAATTACATCCTGTCTTTGTTCTATACTTATATTCTCTATCGCGTGCCTGGGTACTACCCATATAGGTATATTATCATTAAATTTATATTGATATTTTTTCCAGACACGCAATAGAGCATTCCTTAATATTTGGCTTTTAAAAGTCCTATCCACCTTCTTATCATATACTAAATAAGCATGCCAACCGTATACCAAGTCATATCCCTCAATATTCAATATTCTGTCATCTGTTAAGTTGATCCAATCACTAATTGCTGACAAAACAACTGCTTCATGGTATAACTTTAAATTGGGCATTTTCAAACCTCCTCTTTCACATATATCTTGCATTATTTTTAGTTTTATTCTTGGTCTCTTCCCTGCCCAAACAAAGTTATTAATACCTTTCTGCCATTCCTCCAAATTTGCATCCTTTTTAAGTATTGGTATCATTTGAAAAAGAAATAAGAACTTAGGCAAAACATTCATTTTTACTACTGCTATTCTTCCCAACAAGGACAGTTGTAATTTTTTCCATTTATCCATCTCTATCTGTATTTTATGCCATAATAGTTCATAATTATGCTTATATAATTTCCCATTTGAAGTTGTGATATAAACTCCTGTATATCATCTGAATCACATATTCTATTTAGCAATAGCTCCAGAGTTAAAATAAACAATAATGGAGACAGGGGACACCCCTGTCTTGTTCCTTTCTCAATTTTAAAATATTCTCTTAGGCTGCCAATAACTATTATTTGTGCTGTTTGTTTCTAGTATATTGCCTTAATAAATTGTGTAAAATACTCCCCAAGCTGCAACTTTTGTATTATTTTCATTAGAAACTGCCAATTCGACTTCCGGTTGGCGAGCTACAGTGGCATGGCGCGGAGCGGGTGACTGTGCCCCCTCAACGCTTTTTATCATTGCATTTTGGGGATCCTTTCGGGGGCGTGAGGATTCGGAGGATCCCACGGACGAAAGAGCCAGCCAGGCGAGTGGGAAAGCGACGAGCAAACGCTCCCACAAGACCGGAAGGCTCTGTCAATCCAGCGCGGTGAGTCTGACAGCTAATGTCAGACCTGAAGCCGTAGCCGCCGACAACTAAGAAGGAAGAGATCGGAGGTTGTAGTGCTGGGATAGAGATGTACCACCCCCATCTTGCTGTTTCGGGCACCAACGAAGGAGCCGGTGGACTCGGGTGGAGTGGAGCTCAAAGGGTAATTGAGCGGCGACTGCAATCCTAGAGCTGTTCGCATATGGTGAGACCCGACAGCCAGCGTAGAAAAGGAGAGGGAGAGGAGTGGCAGCGTGCAAGTGGAAAGCGGCTTGGAAGGCATAGAGCAAAAGAAAGCGGTCTGAGTTTTTTTGAAAGAAACCTTTGGTTTTCGCTTTGCTGCCGGAGGAGAGCGGAGGGAGAGGCAAGTCAGAGATTGGACTCAATCGGACGAATCTATCTCGGAAAGCAGGAAGCGAGGCCATTACGGGGAATGGAGATTTGCCAGTCATGATAAGATCAACATAGAGGACTTCCGTGTTACGAGAGATCTGAGACAGCGTTTAACTTCTGTTTGCCTGACATGGAAGGGGTCGTTGGTTCAGAATTGATTGTTTGAGACATTCTTAACAAATCGGAATATTAAACTTCAGACTCTGCCTTAGCCTCTGAGATTAGCTGAAACTTTCCTCTTCAGTGAACGAGAGCTCTGACTATTTGGTAAATTTAAGAAACTACCTTGTCTGGACTTAACTTGAAGATCTTCTCTGATACTCTTACTAGCTTAATCTTTGTACTACTAGCAATTATCACTTATTAATTGAACTGCTAGTATTAACTATCAATTATCAATCATTTATTCATCTACATATAGCATTTTTATAAGATATCTCTATATATATCCTTATATTTATCTATATTCAACGTTACTATTAGCCTTGATTGTATTAGTTTAGTAGAGTAAGTACTGTCGTATTGACTTTTATTATAATTAATTAATTGCTTTCTTAGATAATTATTAACTTAATAAGTTATTGGATTAAGTGGGTTATTTATAGTATTTATAGTATTTTGCTAATTAATTAAGAGATTATAAATTGTAGCGTATTTGTTTAGGACCTTCTTTGTTAATATTTAATTATTTAATATAACCATAGCTTAAGCAACCTTTTAAGTAACTACTATTGGAATTAATTCTCCCTAAATTACTCTATCTCTCTAATTGACGTAGATTGGGATTAATTAATTTGACGGAATCTTCTATTTAAAGAAGGTTAAAAACAAGGATTTAAGAGGAAACCTTTAAATTAACAGATTCTCTATATTTATTATATATCTAAGATATTTATTATATAAAGCAACAGAACCCATATAGTTAAAAAGGGAAAAATAGGCAACTTATTCTGGCTTTCTAGGAGTAACAATTAGGAGAATTCGTAACAGCCCTATTGAATGTTCATTTGGAAAAACATAGAATATATAATAAGAGAGCAAAAGGTTATTTTGAAAGAAATGGTGAACATGACTACTACAATCCAAAAAACCGGTAAAAAAGTACCATCAAATCCCACCTTAGCGTTGTCTCCTGCCATTCAGAAGTCCTCTGAAGGCTTACAGAAACTGGATAAACTACCAACGACGCCATCACTGCAAACAGTTCAGTCTTCTTTGTTATTAATACAGGAAACGATGCTAGCAATGCAAGAGAAACTTGCTAATAATCACACTGAATTAAAGCTAGATATGCACGCGTTAGACACAAAGATGAGTGAGATACAGGTGTCAATTGCTAATAATGAAAAAAGAATCCAAAAAGTCGAGGAAAGAATGGATCAGAATGAAAAGCTAGATAGAGTAGATCAATCCCTCTCGGCCCAGGGTAAGGAAATGGAAGATACTCTGGTCCATCTTGAAATGGATAAGGCCTCATTTTATCTTCGATTCCAAAATATTGCCGAAGATAAAGATGAAGATCTAGGAGATAAAATGGCGGAGTTAATAGCGGAAACGCTCCAGCAAGACAAACTGGAAATTATCAGGGAGCTTGATGAGATATATAGGGTGCAAACCAATTATGTGAGAAGAAACAAGCTCCCTAGAGAGGTCCATGTAAGGTTTGCTAGGAGGAAAGTGAGGGATATCCTATATAATATCGCGAGAGAAGAACCAATACTATATAGAGGGAAGGAAGTGATTATCCTTAAACAAGTGCCAAAAAGAGTGAGAGATGGAAGGAAGAACTATAGATTCTTGACGAGTCAGTTGAACAGAAGGAATATATTGTTCAGATGGCTCCTGCCAGAGGGGATGTTAATCTCCTGGCAGGGAAGGAAGATAAAAATTGATAATCTGGCTTCCAGTGGCGTCTCCGTCGTCGCCGGACGGTCTTTTTATGGCCGCCGGCTTCGTCGCGCGTTAGAGCTGCCTCGCAGCTGTCAGGCGGCTCGGAAAATCCTTTCTTCGGGCTGGAAGGGAGGATAGAGCCAGTGGGAGCAGGTAGAGCCCCCTGAATTGCCCCCAGGATTTTTCTTTTGTCCTGGGGAGCGCTCAGGGTGAAGGCTCCCTCTCTAACCCACTGAAGCTCCGCGCGGCGAGGGACCTCTGTTAAATGGCAGAGCGAGACGACGAGAGCAACTCCACCAATATTGGATGTTTGCAGCAAGCAGAAATTGGTGAAATCTGGATTTGTTCAAAGAAGGAAAAAAAGCAAGTATTTGTTCTTTTTTAAAAAAAAAATCAGCTTAAGAGTCTCTGGGAGAAAGTGTGTGAGAAAATGGCGACTGACTAAAACGGAGGAAGTAAAGGGAAAACTGAAAAGTGAAAGTGATAGTTAAGCCTGCCTGGCAGTAACTGAAAGAAACATTCTGACAAGATTTTAAAACAGAAATAAAATTTATCTAACTCCTTTCCTTGCAAAACTGGGGAGAAAAGCTGGATTAAGAGGAAAAGGAGGAAGATTTTCCTTTTTTGAGAGGTTAAGACTGTGTACAGGCATGGCTTCAAAACAAAAAGCAGGGGGAGGATCCCCCACGCATCAGACAAAAGAAAAGCCAGTTAAGCCACAAACACAGACTCAGACTCAAATCCAAGAAAGTGGAAATGAGGATTTGAAAGCTTTTATAGCCAAGACATTGGGAAGTGTTGTTGAAAAAATGGATAAGATGGAGGAAAACATGGAGAAAAATCAAAAGGAGATGAAGGAGCTGGTTAAAGAAAAATGTGATAAGTTGAGTCAAAGTGTAACTAAAGCAGTAGCTGGTCTCTCAGATATAGTGATGGCGGTGGAGAAAAAAGTGGATGAACTAAGTATAGAAGTTGAATCTAATAAGAAAGGTGCAGAAGAGAAATTTTTTAAAGCTGATGTCAGAAACCAAACACTTGAAGATGAAATTATAATGATGCAATTTCGGGCTATGGAGTTTGCTTTGAGACTGAAGGGAATAAGGGAAAATAACAGAGAAGATTTGAGAGCAGTTTGTGTAGAGGTATTGGCTCAGATTTTAAAGATTGAACCCAAGCTAATTTTTAGCAGAATTGACAAGATCTACAGGGTGAACTCTCATGTGGCAAGACAAAGGAATTTGCCTAGAGATGTGATTTACTTTACCGATAGAAGATTGAGAAATGATAGTTTGCAAAAATCTTTCCTTGCCACTGCTCAACTTGATGGTAATCAAATTGGTGTTTATAAAGAGCTACCACCTAAGATGTTAAGGGACAGGAAGGACTATGGATTTTTGGTGAATGAATTGAAAAGACGTCAGATCCCATTCAGAGGGGATGCTCCAGTTGGCATAATTTTGAGACACGAGGATGTAAGATACCGTCTAAATACTGTGGAAAAAGCAGAGCATTTCTATCATAATATCCTTAAAAGAGTCTCAACATCCCCACGTTCATCCACGCTGCTAACTGTAGAAGGAGTTGTTAAAGATAAAGATCTTGAAGGAGGGATTGAGGAATTGTCTAGGCAAGTAGAATTAGAGGCAATACAAACCCAAAGAGCAATAGAAGAATCTCCAGGAGCAGTAGGTGGTTTTTCAGATGATTTTTTCACAGACTTCCCAGAGCCTAAAATAAAGCACCCCAGAAGTACAAGAGAGGTGGATCTGGACCTTGAACTGTTGGCGCAAGAACCAAAAGATCAACGTATAACTCGTGCAGCAGAGAAGCAAAGGTTAGAGAAGCAAAAACAGCAGAGGTCCACGGTACCACGAGAAGGGGGCAAATGGGAAAACACAGAAATCAGAAGCGGTGGGAGGAGCGAGACCAAAGACTACTGCTGTACAACAGAGTCTTTGGCAATTGCTCGATTCGCTTCGTGAAAACTTAGATGACAGTTAGATTTTTATCATGGAATGTGAATGGACTGAATTCTCCACAGAAAAGAAGGAAAATATTTCATTATTTGAAGCAGTATAAAAATGATGTTGTTTGTTTGCAAGAAACTCATATTAGAACCCAGGATCAAAAATATTTGATAAACCCTAAATTAGGTTCACATTTTATATCTTCCAGTTCTGGGAAAAAGAATGGATTAGTGTTGTATATTTCTAAAAGACTACCAGCTAAAGTTATAGAATTAGATGAAGATGGAAGATATATTGCAATTGAAATAAATATACAGAATGTCTCATTGCTTTTGATTGGAATCTATGCCCCAAACCAACAGCAGGAAACCTTTTATAAATTACTATATGCTAAAATATTGCAATGGAATTATAAGTCAATTTTGATTATGGGAGACTGGAATGGCGTGATTGACACAACTCTAGATAGGAAGACAATGGCTAAAATGGGGATTAAACTACCACTGACGTTCTTTGCGATGAAAGAAGATTTAGAATTGAAAGATGTATGGAGAGTTCAACATCCGAATGAATTGGATTTTACTTTTTTCTCAGATCGACATAAATCCTTTTCTAGGATTGATTTTATGCTGGTTGCATCTGATTTACTTACCAAAATGACTAAGACTAAGATATTTCCCAGGACTCTAACGGATCATAGTCCGATATGGATGAAAATGGAATTTGGCAAGAAGGAGAGAAGATCATGGAGATTGAATGAGAATTTGTTTAGATACGAGAAGAATATATCTGAACTTAAAAAACATGTGAAGGAATTTTTTCAACTGAATTTGAACAAGGGTACACCTATTGAAGTTGTTTGGGATGCAAGCAAGGCATATATGAGAGGTGTACTGATTTATATGAACTCTAAGCATAGGTCAACTCAACAAAAGATAAGAACAGAATTGGAGTCAGAAATAAAGAAAAAAGAACAACTACATATAAAGAATCCGACCGATGAGAAATTACAGGAAACTATAAAACTTCTGAAAGATCAATTTCAAATGCTCATGGCTGAACAAACGGCAACTAATTTGCAATTTGCGAAGCATAATACTTTTTGTAATGCTAATAAGCCTGGTAGATGGTTGGCCTACACTCTGAGAAAACAACGAAGTTCTCGTATAATTGATACTATTGAATATAAAGGTAAACAAGTTTTCCAACAAAGTTTAATACAACAAGCTTTTTTAGATTATTATTCCAACTTATATCATAAAGATAATATAAAGAATGAGCTTATTGATGAATATCTTAAGAAGAGGAGAGTTACTAAAATTTCAAGAGAACAAAAGGAAAGAATGAATCAAGTTATAACTTCTGAAGAGATCTCATTTGCAATAAAACAACTGAAAATAGCCAAAGCTCCTGGGACGGATGGCTTGACAGCAGTATATTACAAAACTTTACAAGCTGAACTGATTGAACATCTTAAGGATTTATTCTGTAGCATACAGCAGGGGGCTGAAATACCCCCATCGTGGAAGACGGCCTTTATTTCACTGATACCAAAGGAGGATGGTGCTACAAAACCAGAAAAATTCAGACCAATATCTCTCTTGAATACGGATTATAAAATTTTTGCAAAAGTATTAGCCAACAGATTGATGCCAGTTATCCAAGAGGTGATTCACTATGATCAAGCTGGATTTATAGAGGGCAGATACATGAAGGATAATGTGAGGCAACTCATAGATTTATTGGAATATCTTGAGAAAAATAAACAGATCTCTGCAGTGCTGGTGTTTTTGGACGCGGAAAAGGCTTTTGATCAAGTCAACTGGGATTTTCTAAAAAAGACTTTGTTTAAAATGGACTTTGGGGATCAGTTTATACATGCGATTTCAGCAATTTATCAAGAACAGACAGCACAAATTGTTGTCAATGGGAGTTTAACCACTAATTTTCATATACAAAAAGGAACTAGACAAGGTTGTCCGTTATCCCCAATGTTGTTTATTTTAACTTTAGAAGTTTTGTTGAATTCAATACGGGACTCGAATAAATTGAATGGAATAGTTATAAGGCAAAAGGACTACAGAACAAAAGCATTTGCAGATGATCTGGTTGTTACCCTAACACGACCTTTGGAATCAATCATTCAGATGAAAAACACTATAGAGGAATATAGTTTGGTCTCAGGCTTTAGACTAAACCAGAAAAAGACTAAGATGATAGTTAAAAACATGCTGGAACCACAAAAGAGTGAACTGGAAAGGTTGGCAGGCTTTAAAATAGTTACAAAGGTGAAACATCTAGGAGTCCAGGTTGCAGCTTCTAATATAAAACTTTTTCAAAACAACTATGAGGTTTTGTGGCATAGGATTCAAAAAGATTTTGAAATTTGGAAAAAACTGCAACTATCTTTACTTGGCAGAATAGCAGCAGTTAAGATGAACGTTCTACCTAGATTTCTGTTTTTGTTTCAAATGATTCCGGTGCTTAAAAGTGATAAAATTTTGGCTGAATGGCAATCAGGACTAAAGAAGTTCATTTGGAATGAGAAAAAACCAAGAGTTAAATTCAAAATAATGCAAGATGTTCGAGAAAGAGGTGGCCTTAAAGTCCCAAACTTACGTTTATATTATGAAGCGGCAGTGTTGACACAAGTGGGTGATTGGTTCGGAATAACAAAGACTGAAATTTTGAATATAGAAGGCCATGACTTGGATTTGGGCTGGCACGCATACTTATTCTATGAAGATAAGTTGGATAATGTATTTAAAAGTCACATATTGAGACATGCCTTGATGAGGGTTTGGAAAAAGCACCAGTTTAAAATGGATTACAAAATACCTTTGTGGTTGGATCTTGGGCAAATCATGCGGAATATAAAGTCACTCGGGGGGATTTTATACAAAGAGATGCTTTTCAATGATGGGGGCAGATGGAGTTTGAAACCTTTGAAAACTCTGTTGGAAGAAGGGAGGAATTTAACTTGGTTGCAGTATTCTCAACTTCAATCGAGATGGAGAGAAGATCAGAAAATTGGTTTAATGCTACATGAAGAAGATTTGGTGACACAGATAAAACGGAAAGGGCCGATGCATATCAAGAGGGTGTATAACTTATTGTTAGAAAGAGATTCAGAGAGCGAATTAGTTAAAGATTGTATGATAAAGTG
This sequence comes from Coluber constrictor foxii, assembly GCA_038048745.1. Classification (NCBI taxonomy): domain Eukaryota; kingdom Metazoa; phylum Chordata; class Lepidosauria; order Squamata; family Colubridae; genus Coluber; species Coluber constrictor. Next base: position 41,209,754 of record CM075966.1, on the reverse strand, counting down.
GGCACAAAATTTTGCAGAACCAGTGATGTTGGAAACATGGGAAAAGATTTGGGTCCAGAATGTTAAATTTACTCAGGCACAGAATTTGAGGGAAAATTTTTATAAAATGTTTTATAGGTGGCATTTAGATCCTAAGAAACTGTCATGTATGTATCCTAATGTTCGACCTAAATGTTGGAGGTGTGATTGCTTGGATGCTACATATTTTCATATTTGGTGGACTTGTAGAAAAGTGAAAGCTTTCTGGATTAAACTCTGGTGGGTTATGCAGAATGTTTTGAAAAAGAAGCTTCAATTTTCTCCGCAATTGTTTTTGTTGGGTATAGTTAAGGATTGTTCACTGAGTGAAACGAGATTGATTTTATACATGACTACTGCAGCTAGGTTATTGATTGGACAATATTGGAAAAAAGATAGTGTACCTACTATAGAAGAATGGACATTGAAGATGGCTAATTTTGCGGAAATGGCAAAGATTTCTGCATACTTAAAAGATAGGACCCAAGAAGCTTTTGTTAGGGAGTGGAAGAAATGGGTAGATTATGTGCAGAACAAATATCAAACTAAGGAGTATCAATTAGTATTTGATTTATAATTATTTTTACTTTAACTACTTTATTATATTTACTATAACAATAAAAATAAGTTTATTGCCAGCATATATTTCACAGAATAATTTTATATGTATCTATTATATTGTTATCTAGAAAAATTTTAATGTTAAAAATATTTGTCAAAGTTTATATATATGATTTATGGTTAGCATATATTGGATAGAACAACTTTATATATATCTATTATACTGTTATCTAGAAAACTTATAATGTCAAAAATACCTGATAAGCTTATATAGCATATATTTGACTTTATATATATTTACTATTTTAATATTTAGAAAAACTTTAATGTTAAAAATGAGTTTTTGTATGTTTTACTGTTAGTATATATTTTATAGAATAATTTTATATATACTTGTTATACTGTTATCTAAGAGAAATCTTAATGTTAAGAATATCTGTTTAGTTTATATACATGGCTTACGGTTAGTATTATGATTCATGGTTAGCATATATTTGATAGAATAACTTCACTTTATTTAATGTTAAAATTCATGATATGTTATCTGGATTTCACCTATATTTTCGTTTAATATTGATCGATATATAAGATTAATGTTTTATTAATAAAGGAAGCCCAGGGAGGGAAGGGAGGGGAGGGAGGGGAAGGGAAGGGGGGGGTCAAGGGGAGGGGGGAAAAGGGGGGAAATGAAAAAATTGTATTGTAAAACTTTTTCAATAAAAAAAAATTGATAATCTAAGCGCAGCACAAGAGTTTTTGGATCAACTGAGAGGAGAAGAAGAGGAGCGTAATAGCAAGGAGGAGGTTGAAGCAGCAAACACAGAAGAAGAGACGTCCCAGGAACAAAGCACTAGGGAGGACATAGAAGAGGAGAAGAAGAGAGGAGAAGAAGAAGGAGAAGAAACAGGAAAGAAAACCCGACCGGTGAGAGCAGTTACACTAAAAAACAAGAACTAGGGAGTAGTCACAGACAATAAGAATGAACGGCTTAAAAATCTTGTCCCAGAATGTCAACGGTTTAAATGACTATAAGAAGAGGAAGTTAATATTGTCAAAATTGGTAAAATATAATCCGGATATAATTTGTATACAAGAAACCCACATAATAAAAGAAGAGGCTAAACAATTAGAATTTCCCAAATTTGGTAAAGTATTTGTGTCTTTAGCCGAAAAAAAAAAGAGGGGGATAGCAATATATGTTAAGAAAGAAATAGAGGCAGAATTAAAATACCAGGACTCCAAAGGAAGAATTTTAATAATTGAGGTAACGAGAGGTAATTCAAAATTGATATTGGTGGGGATATATGCCCCAAACAAAAAACAGGGACTTTTTTATCGGAAATTGCATGAGCAACTAGGAAAATGGGCCGATAGCAAACTATGTATGCTAGGGGACTTTAATGGCATTGTTGACCCTGCTATAGACCATAAAAGTGGGAAAAATAAAAAGAACAAAAGAATACCTCTCCCAAAAAGTTTTTTCGATTTGGCAGACGAATTAAACTTAATAGATATATGGCAAACGCTCCATCCTCTGGATAGCCAATATACTTTCTATTCATCCCCCCACAATTCGTGGTCTAGAATTGACATGGTTTGGGTTACTAGGAAATTAGGCTTGCAAATACAGAAGGTAGAGATAAATACTAGTTCATGGTCAGATCATAGACCTCTGGAAATAAATTGGTTTCAAATGAGAAAGAGAACGCAAAAGAGGTGGAGATTAAATACGTCTGTATTGAATGAAAAAGAGTTTGTAACTAAATTAAATGAAGAAATTAAGCGGTTTTTTGTTGAAAATGGAAACAAAGGTACGGCTAGAGAAATAGTGTGGGACACCATGAAGGCGTATGTGAGAGGGGTGGCCATCTCCTACATGGCGTATAAGAACAAGGAAAAAAGGAAGGAGAGAGAGGCCCTTATTAAGAAATTAGAAGAGGTGGAAAATAATTTATTGCTGATGCCAGGAGAAGAAGTGTTCAAAGAGAACTGGAGGTTAGCGAGACATAGGTTGAATATCTTGGATCAGGAGGAGGTAGTGTGCAAAATAAAGAGAGCTAAACATTCTTTTCGAAAATGCCAACAAGTCCGGTAGGTGGCTCGCATATAAACTCAAAAAAGAAAATGAAAAAAGTCAGATTTTGGTATTGGAAGACTCTAAAGGCAACCTCTTGACAAAGGAAGAGGATAAATTAGGCTTGGCTAGAGATTTTTATGAAGCATTGTATAAAGAAGAAGAGGTCAAGGCCGAGGTGGTAGAAAAATATCTAATGGAGGCTAACCTACCCCAAATAACTGAAGAAGAGAGGAATATGCTAAACAGAGGAACTCGAAACCGCCCTTGCAAAAATTAAAAAGAATAAATCTCCAGGCCCCGATGGACTCCCAGGGGAAATATATTCTAAATTTGATGAATCACTAAAATTAGAATTACTAGGGATCTTCAATGAGGCACTGGCAGGTATAAGTATACCAGATACATGGAGGGAAGCGCACCTCTCACTGATTCTGAAGGAAGGTACCGATCCTAAGCACATAGCAAATTATAGGCCAATCTCTTTATTAAATTCGGATTATAAACTCTTTATGTCCATCATTGCGGAAAGAATGAAGAAACTTTTAAACATCTGGATTCATAAAGACCAAAATGGGTTTCTCCCTGGGAGACAAATCAGGAATAATCTGAGAACAGTATTAAATGTTATAGAATATTACAAACAACACCCCGATAAACAGCTGGCGCTAGTCTTTGTAGACGCTCAAAAGGCGTTTGACAATTTGAACTGGAGCTTTATGGTTAACCAAATTAATTTAATGGGCTTTGGGGCCAATTTCAGGAAAATGATTGAGAACATATATCACAACCAGAAGGCAAATATTGTAATAAACGGGGATAAGACTAAAGTATTCCAAATTCAAAAGGGCATAAGGCAAGGATGCCCCCTATCTCCCTTACTTTTTATCTTGGCGCTAGAAGTGCTCCTCAGAAAGATCAGGGCCAACAAAGATATTAAAGGACTTAAGATAAAGAATGAAACCTTCAAAACACAGGCCTTTGCAGACGATGTGGCGTTAATAATGGAAGATCCACTTGAAACAGGCCCAAAAATCTTACAAGAAATAGAGAATTATAGTAAAGTTGCTGAATTCAAACTTAACAAAACCAAAACAAAAATAATAGTGAAGAATGTAACAGAAATACATAAAACAGAGCTAGAAGAGTTGCTAGGCATCCAGGTAGTGAAAAAAACAAAGTATTTAGGCATCTGGCTAACCTCCCGGTTTTCATCACTAAAAGAAAATAACTATACCCCTTTACTGCAAAAAATACAGCTAGATTTGGAGAGATGGAAAAAGATAAAATTGTCCCTTACAGGTAAAATTGCAGCTATCAAAATGAATATTCTCCCTAAAATAATATTTTTATTCCAAAATATCCCGGTGAAATTAGGTAAAAAATTTTTTTCAGAACTGAATAAAAGTATTAGGCTTTTTTTATGGGAGGGAGAAAAGTCCAGGATATCATATAGGATTCTACAAGGTAAAAGGAATTTGGGAGCCTTTGGTCTCCCTGATTGGGAGACATATCAAAAGGCAGCCAAATTAGTGTGGATTAGGGAGTGGGTCACGCTACAAAATAGAAGAATTTTGATTTTGGAAGGTCATGACCTGCAAGAAGGATGGCACGCCCACTTGTGGAACCCTAGAAACAAGAAAAACCTCCTTTTTTATAGACATAAAGTAAGGGAGACCCTTATTCAAGTATGGGAAGAAATCAGGCAGCGGTTTTACACTAAAGTTCCAAATTGGCTCTCCATTATGGAGGCTCTTTTTTTTTTTGAGTTTTAAAATCAAACTTTATTTAATATAAACAGATAAAAGACAAAAAAGTCAAAAGTCATAAAAAACAATCTTAAAACTAAAATCAAAGTACATTTCAGTATTATTTTTGTTCTATTATTTACTATACAGAGGCTTTCTATCTATAACAATTCAATATATAATCATATATATACATTTATCTTCATTTACCATGATGTATTTATGTTGACGGTGTAATTTTACTAATTTTGATCTCTTGATGTATTTATCATCTGTTTTTTTTCCCCTTGTTTTCCAATCCATGTATACCATCTATTCCAAATTTGATAGTAGTGTGAGTCTTCCTTGTTTTTTAATTTAAGAGTTAATCTATCCATCTCTGCGCACCAATATATTTTTTGGATTATTTGTTCTTCTGTTGGCAACTTTTCTAATTTCCAATACTGGGCTAGGGTTATTCTTGCTGCTGTAATTATATGTAGTATAATATATTTTATTTCTTTTTTAATTTCTTTTTTAAATATACCTAATAAAAAGATTTCGGGCTTTAAGTCTAAGTTTTCTTCTGTTATTTCTATTATCCATTTTCGAATTTTCGTCCAGAATTTTTTTATTTTTGGGCATAACCACCAAAGATGATAAAATGTTCCTGTGGCTTGTCTACATTTCCAACATATCGGGCTACAGTTTGGGTACATTTTTGCTAATCTAGCTGGAGCCAGGTGCCATCTATACCACATCTTATAGTGGTTTTCTTTAAATGTTACTGCCTTAGTTATTTTACAATTATTTGTCCAGATCGTTTCCCATTCTTCTAATTTTATACTCCTTCCAATATTTCTGGCCCAGGCTATCATTTGGCCCTTGACTATATTTTCTGCTTGGTCAAATTCAAGTAAGTATTTATAAATTTTTGAAACTAATTTTCCTTCTTTTGTTTCTAACAGTTTGTCAAGTTGATTGGGCTTTATTTCAACTCCTCCATCTTCCCTGTCTTTTTTATATCTGTTTTGTATCAACAAGTATGGCCACCAATCTATTTTTATGTCCATATCTCTGAGTTCTTCGCGGGGTTTGAGTTTTCCGTCTTTGTCTAAAATGTCTCTGTATCTTATTATTGTCTGCGTGGCTACTGTGTTGGGGTATATTATGTTCGGATGTGTTGTTGCCTCGAGTGTAGATAGCCATCCTGGGACTTTTGTGTAATGTTTGCGTTTTATTTCCATCCATGTTATGATTAAAGAATTTCTTATTATGTGATTTTTAAAATGTTTATATGTTTTGTTTCCTGTATTCCATAAGTAAGCATGCCAACCTAATAAATAAATTAATAAATCGTGTCCTTCTAATTTCAGTACCCTTTGATTGTCCAAGTTGACCCAATCCTTGATCCACATTATGCTTGCGGCTCTGTAATATAATTCCCAGGCCGGTAGGCCAAAACCTCCTCTTAATCTGTTGTCTTGTAGTGTTTTTAAATTTATCCTCGGTTTTTTTCCTTCCCATATAAATTTTGCTGTTAGTTTATTCAAATTTATGAAAAAAAAATTTTCTAGTCTTATTGGAATAGTTTGAAACAGGTAGAGGATCCTTGGAAGTATGTTCATCTTTATCGCCGCTATTCGTCCTAGTAGTGATAGTTTTAAATTCCCCCATCTCTCTAGGTCTTTTTTGATTTGTTGTATTAGTTCTCCATAATTATTGTCTTTGATTGCTATATTTCTAGTTGTCAAATTTATGCCTAGGTATTTTATTTTTTTTACTATTTGTAATCCCGATTGTTGTTCTAATTTTTCTGTTTGTTTTATATTTAAGTTTTTAGTTAGAATTTTGGTTTTATTTTTGTTAATTTTTAGCCCTGCCACCTTGCCAAATTTCTCAATTTCCTCCATTAATTTTATTTGTGTCTCCAGTGGATCTTCTATACAGAATACAAGGTCGTCAGCGAAAGCTTGGACCTTGTATTCTTCTCCTTTTACTTTAAGTCCTTTTATATTTTTATTTGATCTAATTCTCCTGAGCAAGTTTTCTAAAGTTAGTATAAAAAGCAGGGGCGAGAGTGGGCATCCTTGTCTTACTCCTCTTCCTATTTCAAAATGATTTGTTAATTCCCCATTGACTAGCAATCTTGCCCTCTGATTTGTATATATTGTGGATATTATATTACTAAATTTCTCACCAAATTCCATATTTTTTATTTGTTGTTTCATAAAGTCCCAATTGACTCGGTCAAATGCTTTTTGTGCATTCAAGAAAATAAGGGCTGCTTGTTTCTCTGGGTGTTCTTCGTAGTATTCTATTATGTTTATTACCATTCTTAAATTATTTTTAATCTGTCTTGTCGGTAGGAATCCGGTTTGATCTGAATGAATTTTGTTATTTAATATTATCTTTAATCTATTTGATATTAAATTCATAAAAATTTTGTAATCTGTATTTAATAATGAGATCTGCCGATAGTTACTAATTTGTGTTGGGTCTGTTCCTTCCTTGTAAATTAATGATATATATGCCTCTTTCCAAGATTCTGGTATTTTTGCGTCTTTTAGTGCCTCATTATATACCTCTATTAATATCCCATTTAATGATGTTCCTAATTCTTTATATAATTCTATTGGCAGTCCGTCTGTGCCCGGGGTTTTATTGTTTTTTTGTTTCCTAATGGTTTCCTGTAATTCTTCTATTGTAATCTCTCTATTTAACATCTCTCTTTCCTCGTCCGTTAATATGGGCATTTGCTCCTCTTTTAAGTATTGGTTTATTTCTTCTATTTCTACTTTTTCTTGTTTATATAAATTTTGAAAGAAATTAACTGCTATCTCTTTCTTTTTTTCTGGGCTCTGGTGTAGTTTCCCTTCATTATCTTGGAGTTGGTGGATTATTCTTTTTTCCCTTTCCTTTCTTAATTTATATGCCATCCACCTTCCTGGCTTATTTGTGTGTTCGAATTGGTTTTGTTTTGTGAATTTTAATATATTGATATATTTTTCTTGTTCCAGTATGTTTAGTTTATGTTTGGCGGCTGTCCAGTTAATTCTTCTCTGTTCATCTCCTGGTCTTTCCTGTAATTTCTCTTCGCAATTTTTAATTTCATTATAAATTTTATTATATTCTTTTTCCCTCTCTTTTTTCTTTTGGCTATTGTAGGCTAATGTTATTCCTCTAATATATGCTTTGGTTGTGTCCCACAGGTTTTGTAAGGATGTTTGATTTTTATTGTTTTCCTTAAAGAACCATTTCAGTTCTTCCTCTATTCTTTTAACATATTTTTCTTCTTTCACTATTTGGGTGTTCATCATCCATCTACCTTTGCCTTTCCTCCATCCTCTCCATTCTATTATTAGTGGATTATGGTCAGCCCATTCATTTGCCCCTATTTCTATTGATTGAATTTCTTGTGTTAGGGTCTTCGTAACCCATGCCATATCAATCCTTGACCAAGATTTATGGGGATTGGAGTAATATGTGTATTGTTCCTTTTTAGGGTTGTATAATCTCCAGATATCTACTAGGTTTAATTCTTCTATAAGGGATAAAAATGTTTTTGGAATCAAATTTTTCTTGCTATTTTTTTTATTCTGAGTACATCTGTAATCTTTTTTAATATCTATAATTGCATTGAAGTCACCCAATAAACATACATTTTCAATATTTTGTTCTATTATTTTTTCGTGTAAATTTTGGTAAAATTCTTTTTGTTGGCCGTTTGGTGCATATATTCCAACTAGTAATATATTTTTACCTTTAAGATTAACTTCAATCATTACTATTCTTCCTAAGTTATCTACGTATTTCAATTTGCTTTCTATTTCTTCTTTGACATAAACTGCTACTCCTTTTTTCTTCTCATCGGCTAATGATACATATAGTTTCCCTAATTTTTTACATTGTAGATACTTTTCTTCATTTTTTCTTATGTGAATTTCTTGAAGGCATATTATATCTGCTTTTTGTTTAATTAGTTTTCTAAATGTTTGGTTCTTTTTTGCCGGGGAATTGAGTCCATTTATATTTATTGATATGATTTTCAGATTTTTATCCATTTAAGGATTTAGTCCTTCTTCTTTTTATTCCTTTACTTCTTGTCCTTTTTTTTTGCTTGTTCTTGTGCTCTTGTTGTTACTCCTTTTTCCTCCTCTTCCTGGATTTCTCCCTCCTCTTCTTTTTCCTTCTCTTTGTTGTTCTCTACACGTACGGTTCCTTGATCTTCTCTTCTCGATGTTGTTTGGTCTCTTCTCCTCGACTCTTCGCCTCTATCCTCTGTTCCGTCCTGCTCCATAATCTGATCATATAAATTTTGTGCTTTTTCTATCGTATCAACTTTTATCTTCCTCCCTTTCCACGTAGCTAACACTCCTTCTGGCATCAGCCATCGAAATAGTATTTGTTTTTTGTTTAATAGTACTGTAAGAAATCCGTAGTCTTTCCTCCATTCTCTAATCCTTTTGGGTATTTGCTTTAGTGTTATTATTTCTTTTTGTTTATAATATATCGGCTCTTCTTTTGCTATTTTAAAGATAATGTCTCTCACCTTCTTTCTTACAAAACGTACGTGGACTCCTCTTGGGAGTCTATGTTGTCTTGCATAGTTCGTATTTACTCTGAACACCTCATCCATTTCATTAATGATCTCATCCTTCTCTCTTTGCAGAATCTCTGCAATTATTTCGGCCATTATTTGGGTCAGATCTTCATCTCTTTCTTCCCGTACGTTTTGAAACCGTAGATAAAATGAAGCTCTTTCTAATTCCAATTGCGCTACTGTATTTTCAAGTTCTTTGTTAAGACCGGTCATTTTTACATCTAGTAGTTCTATTTTCTTTTCTGTTTGTTCTGACTTCTCCTCTATAGCTGTGATCCTTTGGTCGTTTTTAGAAATCATCTCCTGAATAAGGTCCATTTTCCCATCTAGTTTCTGAATGTCTTCTTTGACTGAATTTTTACTTTCGTCTAAATCTCTCCTGGTTTCTTCGTGGTTTTTAAACATACATTCCTGCATTTTTTGCATAGTCTCTTGTATGGTTATCAATGTAGTCTGTACTGTCTGCATATTTATGGTCGGAGTTTGTTTTTCGCCTGGGAAAATTGTTTCTATAGTTTTCTGTGTGGCTGGAGAAGCCATTAGTCCTGCTGATGTTGAGATGGCCTTCTTCCCTGTCTTTACCGTTGTTATTGTAGTTTGTGACATTTCTTTCAGAGTTTTATATTGTTGTTCTAGAATTCTGTCTACTTTTTCCCAAATTAACATCCGTTTTTCAGTCTAATCAGGACTCTTATTTCCCTTATTGTATTGCCGTTGTACTATTGTTGTTACAATTTTAAATAAAGTTCAATAGTTTCTATTTCAATCGTTCTTCTCCTGAATGCCTTCTTATATTCACTAATTTGATCTTAATCTATATTGCCTTGCTAGGTTTTCTTGTTTTCTATTATTCCTCTATTAATTCTCTGTTGTTGTATTTAATTTTCAATACTATTAATTATATTATTCTGACTAATATTCTATAATCTATAAATTTCTTATACAAAAGTCTATAATTTGCAATATACTATATAACTATATGACTATATCATACTAAGTAATGCTATATAACTATATAATAATCTTCTATTACTAAAGAAGTTTCTTAATATTATTATTACTATCAAATGTTACTAAAAATTAATCTTACTTTAAAAAAACCTTTAAAAAAACGGAACATGAAAGTCAAATTTACTTATTGTTACAATATTTAAACACTACTAACTTATTAATATTGCTATAAAAAGATTAATTAAGAGATTATTACAAAATTAGTTCAATATATATGTCTATTAATTAATGGTATTCAAAATACATTAATCTTCTAAAAGAAAAAATATTAATGTAGCTAGAGATAAATTAATTAGGATATAAATGCTTATAAATTACTATAATGTTAAGTACACAATTGAGATATTTGCTATTCTATTTGGAATGTATTGAAAGTATCTATAGTATATAACAAGTATATAGTATATAAATATGTAAATTGTAATAGGATATTAGAAGTTAAATATTAATATATATAAGTTTCCCTTTAAAAGTTAGTTACATAAGATCTTCTGTTCTTTCCACCAAATTCCACAGACTTCACTTAATAAGTTTATAGTTCATCAAAGATCCCACAATGTTTATTTCTTTCTTCCTTTGGTTAGGAAGTCCTGGTAAAAAAGAGTTCAAAGATGGCAGTCGTTATTTTACACTTATTTATTTTATTTATTTATTTATTGGATTTATATACCGCCCTTCTCCTTGCGGACTCAGGGCGGTGTACAGCCAGATAAAAATACAGTGTACAAAAGTTAAAAAATCTTTAAAACCCATATAAACTTTGGCTGACTATTAAGAACAATTTAAATATTAAAATACCACAACACTGGGACACTAAAAATGTTAAAATTCAACGGGGATCAGGCTAGACCGGCAAGTTGGAAGAGATACGTTTTCAGGGCCCGACGGAACGTTCGGAGGTCAGGGATCGTTCTCAGTTCTGGAGGAAGATCATTCCAGAGGGTCGGGGCTGCCACAGAGAAGGCTCTCCCCCTGGGGGTCGCCAGCCGGCATTGTCTGGCTGACGGCACCCTGAGAAGGCCCTCTCTGTGGGAGCAAACCGGCCGGTGGGAGGCAACTGGCGGCAGAAGGCGGTCCCGTAAGTACCCTGGTCCCAAGCCATGGAGCGCTTTAAAGGTGATTACCAACACCTTGAAACGCACCCGGAAGTCCACCGGCAACCAATGCAGCTCGTGCAGGAGAGGTGTCACGTGGGAGCGCCCCGTCGCTCCCATAATCCCCCGCGCGGCCGCATTCTGCACCAGTTGGAGCCTCCGGGTGCATCCCAAGGGGAGCCCCATGTAGAGAGCATTGCAGTAGTCCAGGCGAGAAGTGACGAGCGCCTGAGTGACTGTGCGTAGGGAGTCCCGATCTAGAAAGGGCCGCAACTGGCGTATCAGGCGAACCTGATAGAAAGCCCCCCTGGCCACAGCTGTCGTGTGATCCTCTAAGGACAGCCGTGGGTCCAGGAGGACGCCCAAGTTGCGCACCCTTTCCGTGGGGGCCAATGATTCGCCCCCAATAACCAGCGATGGTGTCAGCTGGCTATATCGGGATGCCGGCAGCCACAGCCACTCGGTCTTGGAGGGGTTGAGTCGAAGCCTGTTTCTCCCCATCCAGACCCGCACGGCTTCAAGGCACTGGGACATCACTTCCACGGCATTGTTGGGGTGGTCTGGGGTGGAGATGTACAGCTGAGTATCATCAGCGTACTGATGGAACTCCACCCCAAAACCACGGATGATCTCACCCAGCGGCTTTACATAAATGTTGAACAGGAGGGGCGAGAGGACCGATCCCTGTGGCACCCCACACACTAGGCGCCTTGGCGTCGACCGCTGCCCCCCTGTCAACACAGATTGCGACCAGTCGGAGAGGTAGGAGGAGAACCACCGTAAAACGGTGCCCCCCACCCCCAGTCCCTCCAACCGGCGCAACATGATACGATGGTCGATGGTATCAAAAGCCGCTGAGAGGTCTAACAACACCAGGATAGAGGAGTACCCCCTACCCCAGGCCCTCCAGAGATCATCCACCAACGCGACCAATGCCGTTTCGGTGCTGTATCCAGACCTGAAGCCGGACTGGAGCGGGTCTAAATAGACAGCTTCATCCAGGTACCGGGGGAGCTGCCACGCAACCACACTCTCAACAACCTTCGCTAAAAAGGGAAGGTTGGAGACTGGACGATAATTAGCCAAATTAGCTGGGTCCAGGGAGGGCTTCTTGAGGAGGGGCTTCACCACCGCCTCCTTCAAGGCGGCCGGTAGGGCACCCTCACTCAAAGAAGCGTTTATAATCTCCTGGAGCCAGCTTCGTGTAACCTCCCGGGAGGCCAGCACCAACCAGGAGGGACACGGGTCCAATAAACATGTGGTTGCATTCAGTCTTCCCAGAGTCCTGTCCACGTCCTTGGGAGCCACAGGATCGAACTCAGCCCAGATAACACTCTCAAGACCTGCCTCAGTCACCCCGCCTGAATCAACCCAGTCAGCGGCCAAATCATCCCGAATCTGAGTTATTTTATCATCCAGATATTGAACAAAGTCCTCAGCACGACCCTGGTTCCAACAGATGCCCTAATTAAATCATGAGCCTCAAGCCAAGCTTCAAAAGAAATCCATTTATTTATTAGGAGCTTCATGCTGGCACAGACCAGGTGGAACCAACTCTGACCTCAGTTAATTCTGTGGAGACAACCTTGGCGTATCGGTTGGAATGTGCCTTGTTTTGACTGAAATACCAGCTCCTTGATGCAATCCCCCTTACCTATGGCAACTCAAGAGCAGGTCACGGATGCTTTGCGAGTTGACATTCGGCTCCCCTTGCTTCCTGAAGGCAACCTGTGCAAAGCGAAGACAGTTTGAATACAGGTATGGATTTTAGGGTTGCGATTCTCCCTCCCCCCAGGCTTGTTCAGATTATCTGTGTGAAATTTAGCTATGAGGCGGTCAGCCTGGATGTTTCTACTCTTTACCCAAGACACCTCTGATAAGAGATAGTGTTCTGGCCCCGTGCCCAGAAATAACCTCCCCTCAGACAATCAGAGTCTAATGAACTGGCAGGCAACCAAGTAAGCTGATAACAAAGGTCGGCAGCAATCTGCAGCTGCTTGCCAACGTCTTTATTAATAGGTCAGTCACATACACACCACCAAAGCTGAGACGCAGGCCCGATTCAAAACCGGGATCCATGAATCTTTGTTTTGTTCGTCACAAAGATATGTCTGCAATCCCTCTCTTATATAGTCTGGGAGGCGTGGTCCACCAGCTAATCACGACCACGCCTTTTCCTCTGCTGGGCTCTCCTGTCTCTCTGACGCTGGCGAGGATCCAACCAAAACTCACTCCCCTCATCAATGTCCTCCTGTGGCTGCGGGGACGAGCTTGGCTCTGGGCCTATCTCCTGCCCTTCGGTGTCCTCCGGAGGCATTGCCAGAGAGGAGAGTCCTGGAGAAGGAGGCCTTGCCAACTCCTCTCCCTCACTCTCAGAGTCCTCCCCTGCTGATGACGCAGGCTCAGGCAACGGAGCCACAACAGATAGCCCTTCCACTTGATTAGGTATTGGAGCTGTCTCTTGTGCCACCTTGATTCGAGGAGTCGTTGCACCTCAGGGTTTGCCCCCCTATGACCACTGGTGTCAGGGTTTCAAGTAACATCCCCAATGAAAGAAAACTCCGAGGCTTGAGTTTCCTCAAGGTTACATTTTATTAGAGATGTCATATTGGCACATCTGGGGAAACTCGAATCTGAAAGCTTCCAAGTTTTCCCCACCCAAAGGAAAGTTCAAGTCCCTGCCCAACACCCACATGTCCATCACATGGTCCAATCCAAGCATTGTTCCAACTGGAGATGCCTCCCAGTTCCAGCTGTCCAGGTGCAGGGCAAGATGTCCTTGACTTTCTGAGAAATGAATGTTACTATGACTATATATCACCCTGGCTCCATACAAATCCCCCCTCCCAGTTTCCCACAGTAGTAAATGTGGCAGGCCTGAAGGCCCAACAAAAAAGATGGCTTCCAGGCCTGACAACTGGGTTTGGGGCCTCACGGGGTAGTGGTCTCAGGGTTGACCCAACCACGGGTTTTAAGAGGCTGCTATGGAATACCGGGTGTATGTTCCCTATCAATCGGGGCAATTTTAATTGCACCGTGACCGGGTTGATGATCTTCACTATGGGGAGTGGCCCCATAAACTTGGGTCCCAGCTTCTTACTGGGGAGTTTTAACCTCAAGTATTATGTGGAAAGGTAGACTTTTCCCCACAGCTGGAATGGTCGTTGTGGGGCTCGGTGTTTGCCTGCCTGTTTCTTATAGGTCTGTGCCGCTTTAGCTAGCCCCTTCTTGACGTTTTCCCATTCTACTTTTAGCGTCGACAGCCAGTCTGTCAAGCTAATTAAGGAGGGGGGATTCCTTGGATATTCTGGCATTGGGACGAAGTCCATGCTGCTCACTATTTTGAATGGAGTTAGCTCCGTGATACTGTGAACAGCATTATTGTACGTGACCTCGGTGAAAGGCAATTGGACTGCTGATAGTTCAAGTAACACCTCAGGTACTGCTCTACCATGGCGTTCAAACATTCTGCCCCCCTCCCCATTGGTAGCCGAATGAAAAGCTGAGCTAAGGCCCTGGGATGACCCAGTAAACCGCAGGAACTCCCTCCTGAACTTAGCCATGAACTGGACCCCTCTATTTGACATGACTCTTCATGGTACTCCATGCAGGTGGTCGATATGTTTCAGGAACAGTTTGGCTAACTGGTGGGCTGAGGGTAGTCTGCTGCAGGGTATGAAGTGTGTCTGCTTGGAGAATAAGTCAATCACCGTCCAGATCACCATATTCCCCCCCCCCCCGCTCTTTGGCAACTCCACAATGAAGTCCATTGCGATTTCCTCCCATGGTCTCGTCAGCTCTGCCACCGGTTGCAGCACTCCAAGGGGTTTTCCTGGTCATTTTTTCATAGTGGCGCAGATGGTGCAGCTTTTCACATAACTGTCCACGTCTCTTTTCATGCTGGGCCACCAGAATTGCCTCTGCGCTAAGTGTAAAGTCTTTAGGAACCCAAAGTGGCCCGCCGATTTGACATCGTGGCTTTGTTGGAGGATTAAGGTGCGTAGGGACTCCGGAACATAGTTTCATCCCCTTCCACGCTAGGTCATCTATTTTGTCAAGATGTGTTGGTTGTCACAGAACCAGGGGTCTACTACCTCCTTCCATTTGCATTTGTACTGGGGCATGTGGGAGAGGGCATCAGCTGGGAAATTCCTTCCCCCGGGAATGTGTTTCAGCATGAAGTTGAATCACTTGAATTATTGGGCCCTGCTGACTTGTTTGGGCAATACTTTCCGTGGGGTCCTAAAGGCCTCCAGATTTTTATGGTCACTCCAGACCCCAAACGGTTTCTCCTCCCTTCCAGTAGGTGGCGCCAGTTTAGTAGTGCTCATTTTACTGCAAAAACTTCTTTTTCCCATGCAGCCCATAGTTTCTCTGTGTCCATGAATTTACGGGAGATGTAGACGCAGGGCTCTAATTTTCCTTGGCTATTTCTTTGGAGTAGCACTGTTCCCACTGCAACGTCGCTGGCATCTGCTTGGATGACGAACAGTTGTTCGGGGTCCGGATGCTTCAGCACCAGTTCCTTTGCAAAAAGTCATTTTAGTGTTTTGAATCCCTTTTGGCAGTTTAGAACCCACTGCAGGGGTTGTCCCGGGCGGGGCTTCGCCCCTGGGCTTCCCATCTTGAGGAGGTCTGTCATGGGTTTGGCAATTCTCGCGAAGGAGGGGATGAATTGCCTGTAAAAGTTTGCTAATGCTAGGAAGTAAAAGTAATATCAGTGAATATAAATGGACTAAATTCTGTAATAAAAAGAAGAATATTCAACAAACTAGAAAAATTAAAATCAAGAGATTATATGTTAACAAGAAGTTCATATTAAGAAACAGCATAACTATCTATTGGAGCAAACAAAACTGGGAATATTATATACAACACTTGCCAGTCAAAGTAAGAGGGGTAGCATTATACATTAAAAAAACAATTCAAACAAATTTTTGAAGATGAGGAAGGAAGGATACTAATGGTTGAAATAACTATGAATTAAAAAAAAATGTTAGTGGAAATATATGCTCCAAACGATAATCAAGAAGAATATTATGGGAAATTGCATAAAAAAATAGAATATGAATAAGAAGAGATATGTATATTAGGGGATCTTAATGCAATAATAGACAATGGGTTGGACTATAAACCTATAAAACTTAATAAGAAGATAAGAAAAACATTGCCAAAAACTTTTTTCACAATGATAGATGAATTAAGCTGACAAGATGCTTGGAGACAAAGTCATCCAAAAGAAAAGCAGTATACATTCTATTCAAATAGGCATTTGTCATGGTCAAGAATAGATATGATGTAGATGTCAACAGAATTAATAGCTAAAATACAAGAGATTGATATTGGAATAAATGTATGGGCAGACCACAATCCAATAATAAAGACATGGAAAGGGGAAAAAAGGAAAATGAGATGGACATTAAATGAAAAAAAAATTCAACAATATATGGAAGAAGAACTGACTTTCTTCTTTAAAGAGAACAAGAAAGAAGATACATCTTTACAAAATGTGTGGGATACTAGTAAAACATATATTAGAGGATTGACAATGACATATTTAGGAAAACAAAATAAACAACAGGCAAATGCAAAAGAATTTAGAGGAAGAATATAAGAGATTACAGATGGAATTGCAAAAAAACCCGCACGACAAAAAGATTAAAAATTTGATGAATCTGAAGAAACATAAGATAAATTTAATGGAAAATGAAGAATTGGCGAATAAAATAAAATACAAGCTACAAAGCAATTTTTTTTTGAAAATGCAAATAAACCAGGATGATGGTTAGCATATAAAATGAAAAAAGAGAAAGAAAATAAAATTCATAAGTCAATTAATAGATCAAGATGGAAAGATATGTTATAAAAGTGAGGAAAAGAAAAGAATAATTGAGAAATACTACAATGGATTGTATCAACAAGAAACAGTAGCAGAAGACGAGATAGAACAATATTTGAAAAAAACGGAACTGCTTAGAATCCCGGAAAAGTTCAAAAAACTATTAGAAGAAAGAATATCTATGATGGAATTAATGGAGGGAATTAAAAGACAGAAAAATAGGAAGACACCAGGTCCGGATGGATTACCAGCAGAGGTATATAAAACCCTACAAGATGTATCAAGCAATGTGATGCTGCAAGTATTTAATGAACTACTACTTAAAGCTAAAATTCTGGACTCATGGATGGAGGCATATATATATATGTATTAATTTATAAAAAACCTGATGGCACCTTAGGACATACCATCTATCAAAAGAAGACACATACGAACCGCTATCTCAATGCTAAATCACACCACCATCCAGCACAAATAAACTCTGTTGCCAAAACACTAGCCACAAGAACTAAACGTTTAGCTGATAAAGCACATTTAAAAACAGAATTATATACATTAACCAACGTATTAACATCAAATGGGTTCTGTAGAAATAAAATCATCAGTATGATCCAACATGCAACACCCAAACAGAAGAGAAATCAACAAGAAGAACTTGTTAAAGCTATCAGCCCCGCTTAATACTTTTGGATCTATTTACATTTTTAAGACTTTGGGATTCACGAATAAGACTTACTTAAAGTTTAAAGATTAGAATTTAAAGCATTTTTTTGCTTTTGGATTTCTGGCTTACTGAGTTGGTTCTGAGACTGTGTAAATTTAAAATGGCTTCAAAGCAGACAAAACCTGGGGTGACTAAATCTGCTGGGAGTGCGGGAAACTCTCCTGCCCAGACCACCAGGCTGCAATTGTCTAGCTGCCAAGGCGTCGACAACTGAGCACACGTTGCGGAGGGGCGGAGATACCCTTACCTGCATTCTGGCGGCGGTGGCACAGGGTGTTAGGCGGACGGGAGATGTCTTTAGAGGCACCATAACGTCAGGAGCAGGGCGCCCGCGCGCCCCCCCCCCAGCATTGATCTCTGCCGGTGCGAAGACTGATAGAAACATGACCAACTTTGATGACGTCACCGGGAGGAGGGCGTGATTTATAACGAGCCGGGAGGGCGAGGCATGCCTGTGCGGGCTATTTAAAAGCACACGCGCCTGTCAACTGTAGCGCTGTTATTATTTTGGCCAACGAAGTCACAGTGATCACCCGGAGCTGACGCCCGAATAAACCACGTTACAAAAAGAGCTGAAGCCTTTACGTTCTGGTTTTTCGCTGCGCTGCTGTGTGGGATCCTGAGAGCAATCTTTATTGGCCCCAGCAGACATACAAGCTCAAACACAATCACAAATGCAAATATTAACACCTGAAATGCTTCAGGAAGCCTTAAAAGAAATGCAGGGGAAAATTAAAGAAGGAGTTAAAGAAGAAATTACATTTGCATTCAAAGAGGTTTCAGAGGAAATGGCAGAAATTAAGGACATAATTAAAGCTCAAAATAAGCAAATAAGGGAGGGTATTGTTGATGCATTCCAGGGACTGGTAACGCATGTTAATTACTTAGAAGACAAAGTTGAAGAAGTTAACCAAGCCAATGAGAATCTGGATTGTAAAGTGGAAGAGGCACAAACCAAGATTGAAAAGACAGAAGCAGATATAATGATGACACAGTACAGGGCGATGGAATTTGCTGTGAGAGTGAGAGGCTTGAAAGAAAATTCTCAAGAAAATTTGAAAGAGAATTTTGTGGAAGCCCTGGCACAATTTACAGGAAATACTAGAGGGGAATATGAATGGCAAATTGACAGGATCTATTGCGTTAACTCATGGATAGCTAGACAAAGACAATTACCAAGAGATATTGTAATTTACTTTGTTACTAGAAGGATCAGAAATGAGATTTTACAAGCCTCTTATAAAAACAAGTTACAAGTGGCAGGACAGGAGGTGGCAGTATTCAAAGAAATTCCTCCTAAAGTGTTGAAATCCAAGAAAGACTATGCCTTCCTGGCAGATGAACTCAGAAATCGCCAGATACAATACAGATGGGAGGTTCCAGTTGGACTAGTGGTGAATTATGCAGGAGAACGGTATCGTCTTAATACAATTTGGAAGGCAAGAGATTTTTATGCCAATATACTAAAGGCTGGATACCCACCATCCTCAGGAGCCAAAAAGGGAAGAGAAGCAGCAGAGGGGAAGAAGGAAAGTATGCGAACACAAGCCCAAGGCGGTGCTATGAGTATGCAAGAAGAGTTATTGCAACTTTCAGGTGCTGTACAAGCATGGGAGATATCTGAAAAAATAGAGGATGTTAAAGAACAAAGACAAACTAGAGCAGTAACCAAGCGTAAGGAACAAGAAATGACGATGCAGCAAGCTCAGACACTAATACAAGAAAGTACAAATATAAGCACAGAAGCTGTGGGAGGAGCAAGACCAAAGAAGAAGTTCCAAGAGGATTTCCAATCGGTTCTCGAAAAGCTTCGGGAGCCTAAAGATGTCTAGGTTTTTAACCTGGAATGTCAACGGTTTAAATTCACCGCAGAAAAGGAAGAAAATATTTCATTATTTGAAACAATTTAGAAATGATATAATTTGCTTGCAAGAAACACACATTAGGATAAATGACCAAAAATATTTGATGAATGCGAAATTGGGAATGCATTTTGTGACGTCTGTCCCAGAGAAGAAGAATGGAATAGTGATGTATTTGAGGAAAGACTTGATGGGTACACTAATTAAAGCAGATCAACAAGGAAGATACTTAGCAATTGAGTTGTTAATTGAAGGAAAGAAAACACTTTTAATGGGGATATATGCACCTAATCAACAACAAGAAAAGTTTTACAAGTTGATACATACAAAATTATTACAATGGGATTATAATTCATGTATCTTGTTGGGTGATTGAAATGGAGTATTGGATCCCAAACTGGACAAGAAAAAACTTTTGCAAACTACTAAAATGAGAGCGAGATTGCCCAAATCCTTTTTTGATATGATGGAGGATATGGAGCTGAGAGATATTTGGCGTGAACGGAACTATAAAGAACAAGATTTTACATTTTTTTCAGATAGACATCAATTCTTCTCGAGAATCAACTTTATACTAATTACAAGTATTTTTTTTTCCAGGCTGAAGAAGACAAAGATTTGTCCCAGAACTTTAACGAACCATAGTCCGGTCTGGATGGAATTGGAGTATGGAGAAAAGTCTAGGAGATCTTGTTGTTTAAATGAAAATCTTTTTAGATATGAGAAAAATGTAACAGAGTGCAAAAAATTAATGAAGGAATTTTTTGTTTTAAATATGCATAAGGGAACATCTATGGATATGGTATGGGATGCTAGCAAAGCATATATGAGAGGTGTCTTGATAAATATGAATAATGCATATAGATGTAGACAGAGGGAAAAAAGGAGGGAATTGGAAGAAGAGATAAAGAGAAAAGAACAGGTGTTAATATATAATCCAGAGGATAAGAAAACTAAAGAAGCAATTATCTTATTACGGCAGTTCAATATGTTGATGTCAGATCAAGTGGCAACTAATTTACAATATGCTAAACACAATACATTCTGTAATGCAAATAAACCAGGTAGATGGTTGGCCTATATGTTGAGGAAAAAACAAAAATCTCGTACCATAGAGAAAATAGATTATAAAGGTAAAGAGGTTTATCAACAGAACATGATTAAAAAGGCCTTTTTAGAATTTTATACAAGATTGTATACTAAAGATAAAATACAAGGTGTAGATATAGTTAGTTAGTTAATTAAATGTATATACCGCCCTTCTCCTAGTGGACTCAGGGCGGTGCACAGCCAAGAATAAAAACACTTCAATACAAAATTTAAAATTTGTAAAAGAATTAAACAATTTTTGGCCCAGAAAATTTAAAAAACCAATAGGCAATTTAAAATTTAAAACCCATAGATAATTTAAAAACTAAAAGAAGGGGGGGGAGGTACGCCAGCCCAGCTTGACAAAATAAAAAAGTTTTTAGGGCATGGCGAAAAGCCCGGAGATCAGGTATCATACGGATCTCAGGGGGCAAATCGTTCCAGAGGGCTGGTGCTGCCACAGAGAATGCTCTCCCCCTGGGTGTCGCCAGCCGACATTGCCTGGCTGACGGCACCCTGAGGAGTCCCTCTCTCTGGGAGCGTACTGGCCAGTGGGAGGCTATCGGTGGCAGAAGGCGGTCCCGCAAGTACCCAGGCCCTATGCCATGGAGCGCTTTAAAGGTGGTAACCAACACCTTGAAGCGCACCTGGAAGACCACCGGAAGCCAATGCAGCTCACGCAGGAGAGGTGTCACATGGGAGCGCCCCCTTGCTCCCGTAATCCCCCGTGCGGCTGCATTCTGCACCAGTTGGAGCCTCCGGGTGCACCTCAAGGGGAGCCTCATGTAGAGAGCATTACAGTAGTCCAGGCAGGAAATGACGAGTGCCTGAGTGACTGTGCGTAAGGAGTCCCAATCCAGATAGGGACGCAACTGGCGTATCAGGCGAGCCTGATAAAAAGCCCCCCTGGCCACGGCCATCATATGCTCCTCTAAAGACAGCATTGCATCCAGGAGGACGCCCAAGTTGCGAGCCCTATCCGTGGGGGCCAATGACTCGCCCCCAATGGCCAGTGATGGAGTCAACTGGCCATATCGGGACGCCGGATGCCACAGCCACTCGGTCTTGGAGGGGTTGAGTCGAAGCCTGTTTCTCCCCATCCAGATCCTCACGGCTTCCAAGCACCGGGACATCACTTCCAAGACATCGTTGGGATGGCCTGGGGTGGAGATGTACAGCTGAGTATCATCAGCGTACTGATGGAACTCCACCCCAAAGCCACGGATGATCTCGCCCAGCGGCTTCACATAAATGTTGAACAGAAGGGACGAAAGGACCGACCCTTGCGGCACCCCACAAGCGAGGCGCCTCGGGGTCGACCTCTGCCCCCCTGCCACATATAGACAGATATTTGGATAAGCAGAATATCCCTATAGCCACAGAGGAACAAAGAGAACGATTGAATCAACCAATAACAGAGGAGGAGATCTTCCTGGCAATTAAACAGTTAAAAGTTGGTAAGGCTTCTGGTACAGATGGATTGACAGCTGTGTATTATAAATATTTACAATTGGAAATGGTTGCACCTCTTAAGGAATTATTTAACAGAATACAACTGGGAGGAGGGGTACCACCGTCATGGAGAACAGCCTTTATTTCTTTAATTCTGAAAGAAGATCAAGATTTGACACATCCAAAGAATTATAGACCTATATCATTATTGAACACAGATTATAAGATTTTTGCCAAGATACTGGCAAATAGGTTAATGTCAGTAATGCAACAAATGATCCATAGTGATCAATCTGGCTTTATACAAGGCAGACAAATGAAAAATAATGTAAGACAAATTGTTAATATATTGGAGTATTTGGAAAGGAACAACCAAATCCCTGCGGTGCTTATATTCTTGGACGCTGAAAAAGCTTTTGATCGAGTGGACTGGCAGTTTTTACTGAAAGTAGTGCAAAGGATGCAATTTGGAAATTATTTTATACAATCTATAAAGGCAATATATCAGCAACAGACAGCTCAAATAATAGTTAATGGTAGCTTAACAGAAACTTTTAAAATTGAAAAAGGTACAAGGCAGGGGTGTCCCCTATCACCATTACTATTTATATTAACTCTGGAGTTGCTGTTGAATAAAATACGTAATTCAGATGAGATAGAGGGAATTAAGATTAGACATTATGACTACAGGGTACGTGCATTCGCAGATGATTTGGTTGTAACCTTAACTCAGCCACTGAAATCAGCTACGGGTCTGATGGATATAATCAAACAATATGGTCAAGTATCTGGGTTTAAAATAAATATTGGGAAAACAAAGATGATAGCTAAAAATATGACAATAAATCAAAAAGAAGAACTACAAAGAGTAATGAGATGTGAAATAGTTAAAAAGGTTAAGTATCTAGGTGTTTATATTGCAACTTCCAATGGGAAATTATATAAGGATAACTATGAGTTGTTATGGCATAAAATACAGACAGAGATGGATAAGTGGAAAAAATTACAATTGTCTTTGCTAGGTAGAATAGCAGTAGTAAAAATGAATGTTTTACCTAAGTTTATATTTCTTTTTCAAATGATACCAATACTTAAAAAGGATGCTAATTTGGAAGAATGGCAGAAAGGTATTAATAAGTTTGTCTGGGTAGCGAAGAAACCAAGGGTAAAATTAAAAATACTGCAGGATACACGTGAAAGAGGAGGTTTGAAAATGCCCAATTTAAAGCTATATTATGAAGCAGCTGTCTTATCAGCAATTAGTGATTGGATTAATTTATACAAATGGAAGGATTTTGAATATTGAAGGATATGATCTGGTATATGGTTGGCATGCTTACTTAGTGTATGACAAAAAGGTGGATAGAACATTTAAGAGTCACATATTGAGGAATGCCTTATTGCGTGTCTGGAAGAAATATCAATGTAAGTTAAATGACAAGATACCTATATGGACAGCACCCAGGCACGCGATAGAGAATATTAGTATAGAAAGTAGGCAGGATGTAATTACATATAGAGAAATTCTTAATACAGTGGAAGGTATACTAAAATTAAAGCCTCTGAACGTGCTGAAAGAGGAAAAGATAACCCAAACCTGGTTTCAGTATGTGCAACTACAAGCCAGATGGAGAAAAGATCAGAAAATTGGTATTACACAAAGTGATGAAAATTTGATAAAACAATTTAGGGACCAAAGTCAAATGCATGTAAAAAGGTTGTATAATATACTGATAGAAATAGACTCAGAAACAGAATTAGTTAAAGACTGTATGATAAAATGGGTGCAAAATTTTGAGCAACCAATAATGATGGAAATGTGGGAGAAAATATGGGTAAGAAATGTGAAATTTACACAAGGGCAAAATTTAAGAGAAAATTTTTACAAAATGTTTTATAGATGGCATTTAGATCCTAAAAAATTATCTTGTATGTATCCAAATGTACAACCTAAATGTTGGAGATGTGATTGTGAGGATGCTACTTATTTTTATATATGGTGGACATGTAAAAAGTTTAAAGCGTTTTGGATAAAAATTTGGTGGATTTTACAAAATATTTTTAAAAAGACGATAAAATTTACACCACAGCTGTTTCTGTTGGGTATAGTCACGGACTGTACGGTTATAGAGACTAATTTGATTTTGAACCTAATAACTGCAGCAAGACTGTCGGTGGCGCAATATTGGAAGAAACAAGACTTACCTACAATTCAAGAATGGACATTAAATCTGAAAGAGATTCCTCCTAAAATGCTCAGAGATAGAAAGAATTTTGGTTTTTTAGTGGATGAACTAAGAAGACAACAAATAGTGTACAGATGGGATGTACCAGTAGGCATAATAGTGGATTATGCTGGAGAGAGGTATCGAATGAACACCGTTGAGAAAGCAAGAGAATTTTATCGTAGTGTGTTGAAAATGGAAACCCCCCCCGAAAGATGATAAAAAAGCAGGAAAAGGAAAGCAACAGTCTTTAACATATGCTGAGGCAGTGGTTGGAGAATCTAAGAATCAAGATGACCAGAACCAATCGGATCCAACATCACTTCCTTTTCCTTTAAGTCAACTGGAAGGACCATTGGAATTTGCAAAACTGGAGCAACCAAGGGCGCAACGTGTGACAAGATCAACTACTAAACAACAACAACAACAACAACAACAACAACGATACAAAATCAGAAGCTGTGGGGGGGGCAAGACCGAAGATCAAGGTCAAAGAGGATCTTCAAAATATGTTCCATGTGCTTCAGTCTCGCAAAGATGCCAGTTAAATTTTTGTCTTGGAATGTCAATGGCTTGAACTCACCACAAAAGAGAAAGAAAATATATCATTATTTGAAACAATTTAATAACGATGTTGTATGCTTACAAGAGACACATATTAAATTATCAGATCAGAAATATTTAATTAATGCTAAATTAGGGACTCACTTTGTGGCATCATCTTTGGAAAAGAGAAATGGAATAGTGGTATATATAAAAAAGAACATAACAGCAAACTTGGTAGAGGCGGATGATCAAGGAAGATATATAGCAATTGAAATGAGGACTCAAAATGGAACAATGCTTTTGATTGCAATTTATGCACCGAATCAGCAACAAGAAAATTTTTATAAATTTTTAGATACCAAAATATCACAATGGGATTATAAATCAATTATTTTGATGGGTGATTGGAATGGAGTAATTGATATTTCTAAGGATAAGAAGACTATATCTAAAGTTGCCTCGCGTGCTAAATTACCCAAACCTTTTTTTGAAATTATGGATGATTTAGAATTAAGGGATGTTTGGAGAGAATTGAATCCAGATGAAAAAGATTTTACTTTTTTCTCTGATAGACATCAATCCTTTTCTAGGATAGATTTTATCTTGTTAACATCTGATTTCCTTTCTAGGGTGAAGAAAGTCAAGATATTTCCAAGGACTTTAGCTGATCATAGCCCAGTTTGGTTGGAATTAGAACAGGAGAGAAAAGAAAGGAGGTCTTGGAGATTAAATGAAAATTTATTTAGATATGAAGAAAATGTTAAAGAACTTAAAAAATATATGAAGGAGTTTTTTGATAATAATATGTATAAAGGTACTTCTATGGAAATGGTTTGGGATGCAAGTAAGGCTTATATGAGGGGAGTGTTGATATACATGAATAATAAATATAGACAAAAGCAGGCAAAGAAACGGAAGGATATTGAGGAAGAAATAAAGAAGAAAGAACAATTGTTAATAGATAATCCAGAAGATAAAAGAGTAAAAGAAGCAATAGGTATATTAAGACAGCAATTTAATATGCTAATGGCTGATCAAGTTGCAACTAATTTACAATATGCCAAACATAATACATTTTGCAATGCTAATAAACCAGGCAGATGGTTAGCTTATATGTTAAGGAAAAAGCAAAGATCACGTATTATTAGTAAGGTGGAATATAAAGGCAAAGAAGTTTATCAACAAAATTTGATTTAAAAAGCTTTTTTAGAATATTATGCAAAATTATATGCAGGAGATTTGATACAAGGTCAAGATATAGATAGATATCTTAAAGCGGTTGATATCCAGGAATTAACGTTGGATCAAAGAGAAGGTTTGAATCAACCAATAAACTCTGAAGAGATTATCTTAGCAATTAAACAGTTAAAAGTAGGTAAAACACCGGGAACGGATGGGTTGACAGCTATTTATTATAAGAACTTGCAGATGGAAATGGTGGAACCGCTTAGGATGCTTTTTAATAAAATTCAATCTGGGGGAGAAACCCCACCCTCATGGAAAACAGCTTTTATATCACTGATTCCTAAAGAGGATCAAAATTGTGTTAAACCTGAAAATTTTAGACCAATCTCACTTTTAAATACTGATTATAAGATTTTTGCTAAAGTACTGGCAAATAGATTAATGCCAATTATGCAACAAATAATTCATAATGATCAATCAGGGTTTATAAAGGGGAGATATATGAAATACAATTTGAGACAAATAATAAATTTGGTTGAATATTTGGAGAAAAATAATCACATTCCTGCAGCTTTTTTCTTTTTGGATGCAGAGAAAGCTTTTGATAGATTGAATTGGCAATTTTTATTTAAAATAATAGATAAAATGCAATTTGGGGAGCAATTTATGAGCTCAATTAAAGCAATATATAGGGAACAAAATGCACAAATAATTATTAATGGAAGTTTAACGGATAGTTTTAAGATAGAAAAGGGAACGCGGCAGGGTTGTCCACTGTCTCCCTTATTGTTTGTTTTATCTTTGGAAATTTTGTTGAAAAAGATACGTGAATCTAAAGAATTAAAAGGACTAGTGATTCGACAGCAAGATTATAGATTGAGGGCTTTTGCAGATGATTTAGTTGTTACACTAACGCAACCTACAGATACAGTTTCATATATGTTGGAATTGATAGAACAATATGGTAAAGTTTCGGGATTTAAAATAAATCAACATAAGACTAAGATAGTGACCAAAAATATGTCTTTTAATCAAAGAGAAGAGCTTCAACAAATATCAGGATTTGAAATAGTTAAAAAGGTTAAATATTTGGGTGTGTTTATTGCTGGGTCAAATACAAAGTTATTTAAAAACAATTATGAAGTCTTATGGCGAAAGGTGCAGAAAGAAATGGAGGATTGGAAAAAGTTACAATTATCTTTATTAGGTAGAATAGCAGCAATTAAAATGAATGTATTACCTAAGTTTTTATTTTTGTTCCAAATGATACCAGTGTTGAAGAAGGATGAACAACTGAGGGAATGGCAAAAAGGTCTTAATACTTTTATATGGTCAGGCAAAAAACCTAGAGTTAAATTAAAAATTATACAAGATGTTCGGGAGAGAGGTGGTTTAAAAATGCCAAATTTAAGATTATATTATGAAGCTTCGGTATTAGTTCAGATTAGTGATTGGTTTAATTTAACAGAGGACAGAATTTTGAATTTAGAAGGACATGATTTACTTTATGGATGGCATGCTTATTTATTGTATGAAAAGAAAGTGGATAAAGTTTTTAAAAGTCATATGCTTAGAAATGCCTTGTTGAGAGTCTGGAAGAAATATCAATATAAACTGGATTATAAAATACCTATTTGGGCAAATCCCAGACATGCAATAGAAAATATAAGTATAGAACAAAAGATGGAGGTGATCACATATAAAGAACTTTTATTTAGAGAAAGGGGTAAACTACAACTTAAACCCTTAGAGGTTTTGAAGAAGGAAGGGATAATTTATACCTGGTTTCAATATGGTCAGCTTCAAGCAAGATGGAGGGAGGATCAAAAAACAGGTCTTATGGAAAACGAAGAAAATTTAGTAAAGCAAATCAGGGACCAGGGTATTATGCATATTAAAAGATTATATAATGTATTATTAGAGATAGACTCTGAAACAGAGTTGGTTAAAGACTGTATGATTAAATGGGCTAGAAATTTTCAAGAACCAATAATGATGGAGACATGGGAAAAGATTTGGGTTAGAAATGTTAAATTTACTCAAGCACAAAACCTTAGAGAAAACTTTTATAAGATGTTTTATAGATGGCATTTAGATCCAAAAAAGTTGTCCTGTATGTATTCTAATGTACAAGCTAAATGTTGGCGGTGTGATTGTGAAGATGCAACTTATTTTCATATTTGGTGGACCTGTAAGAAGGTTAAAGCATTTTGGATAAAGATTTGGTGGGTAATGCAAAATATTTTGAAAAAAAGGTTGGAATTTACACCGAATTTTTTTTTATTGGGTATTATAAATGAATGTACATTATTGGAGACTAAGTTGATTTTAAATTTAATAACAGCAGCTAGATTGTTGGTTGCACAACACTGGAAAAAAGACTCTTTGCCCACAGTAGAAGAATGGATTGTAAAAGTAATGAACTTAGCTGAGATGGCCAAAATCTCAGCATATTTGAAGGATCATAAGCAAGAAAAATTCATTTTGGAGTGGAGGAAATGGATTGACTATGTTCGGAACAAATATCATATAAGAAGACATCAAATTGCGTATGAATGAAGAGGAACTATAGAGTTGTAAATTTTTTTTATTAGATTGGCGTTAAGATTTTGATAGTGTTTGTAAACTAGAAATTGGATAGGTTAATGGTTGGTTTAAAATTTTTGTTGAAGAAGAGAAACCCTGTATTTCACTCTGGGAAGTCGGAGGGGGGAGGGGGGTTGAAGGGGGGGAGGGATGGGGGGGTTGAAGGGGGGAAGGGGGGTTTATATGTTTGTACTTTTATAAAACTTTTAATAATAAAAAAAAAGAATGGACATTAAAAGTAACAGATTTAGCAGAGATGGCAAAAATTTCGGTGTATTTGAAGGATCACTCAAATGAAAAATATTTGAGGGAGTGGAGAAGATGGATAGACTATATTCAAAGTAAATATCGGAATAAGAAGTTGCAGGTAGGTTATGAATAACCAATAAGATGTTATTAGGTAATCAAATTTAGTAGGATGATTGGGGAATTAAAGTATTAGGAGATGTTAGATGCTATAGTTAATTAGATTAGGATGGATTATGATTGTTGAATATTATACCCTGTAATTTGTTCTGGGAAGTAGGGAGGGGGGAGGGGGGTGGGGGGAAGGGGTGGGGGGAGGAGAGGTGGAGATGGGTTGGGGAGGGAGGAGGGGGGAAGGGTAGGGGTGGGGGTAGGGAGTGGGGATATACATATAAACTCCTTTTTAAAACTTTTCAATAAAAAAAAAGCAAAAAGAAAATTGTCATCCAAAACTGACAGGCTTCCCCCCCTCAGGAAAGGAACGCATCCTAGGACAAGACTGAAATCAGGGGTTTACACAATTAGAACATTAACCACCTCTCCCCCCCCCCCACAGGAGGACCCTTAGCCTTCTCATGAAATTGCCTAAATAAGGTGTCTGCCTGAACATCCCAACTCTTCACCCCCATGGCTTCAGACCCCTTCCAATGAACCAAATATTGCAAACGTCCTCTCTGCAATCTAGAGTCCAAAATCATCTTCACCTCATAATGAGTCTCACCCTGCACCACAATCGGCTTTGGGGGAGCAGCAGGTTGAGATCTCAATTTAGATCCCACAGCAGGCTTTAACAGGCTGCAATGGAAAACAGGATGAATCTTTCCCAGTATGCGGGGGAGATTTAACTGTACATTCACTGGGTTAATCTCTTTCACTATGGGGAAGGGACCTAAATATTTCAGTCCTAACTTCTTACTCTTCAACTTCAAATGTAAGTATTTGGTGGAAAGATACCCGAAAGGGGGGTTGGAGAGATCGGTGTCTGCTTGCTTTTTGTATGCTTTGGCCGCTTCATTCAGGGCTTTTTTTTTTTTTTGGTATTCTCCCAGCCTTTCTTTAATGACTTCATTCATTCATTCAGAGTCATGGAAGAAGACTGTTCTCTTGGCAGTTCTGGCATAGGGATGAATTCCATGCCACTCATAATCTGAAAAGGTGTCAGTCCCGTACTACTATGCACCACATTATTGTAAGCCACTTCTGCAAAAGGAAGCAAGTCAGCCCAGTTATCTTGCTGGTAATCTACATAACATCTGATGTACTGTTCCACCATGGCATTAGTACGTTCCGCGGCTTCATTCATACTCGGATGGAAAGCCGAGCTAAGCCCCTGAGATGACCCAATGAACCTCAGGAACTCCCTCCAGAACTTAGCGGTGAACTGAACTCCTCGATCAGAGATCACCTGTCATGGAACTCCGTGTAGCCAGTAGATCTGTTTGACAAACATCTTGGCTAATCTCTTAGCCGAGGGAAGTCCAGAACAAGGAATAAAATGGGCCTGTTTGGAGAACAGGTCTATCACAGTCCATATTACAGTATTTCCACCACTGTCCGGGAGCTCTACTATAAAGTCCATAGCTATTTCTTCCCACGGGCGGCTGGGCTCAGCTACCTGTTGAAGCAAACTGGGAGGCTTCCCCAGTCTTGTCTTATTGCTGGCACATGTGGCACAACTTTTTACATAGTCCTCCACATCAACTTTCATGTTTGGCCACCAAAACTGCCGTCTAATCAGATGAAGGGTCTTTAGAAATCCAAAGTGACCAGCCAATCAAGAATCATGGCTACGCTGGAGCACCAGGAGTCTCATGCTGTTGGGGATGTAAATTTTCGAACCTTTCCAAGCTAGTCCATCACGGGTCATCAAAGTGTCTCGATTGTCGGCTAGCCGTGGATCAGTAGATAGTGCTGCCTTCAAGTCGGCAGTTAGCTTCCCATCAATGGGATCATTCCGCCTGCTGGCCTGACTCCGGGTAGTGACTTGCATCGCACTCTGTGTGTCCAGGATGATGGCATGGATGATGTCCTCCCTCTGGCTGTCATTTTATTTATTTATTTATTTATAATTAAACTTCTATACTGCCCTTCTTCCGAAGGACTCAGGGCGGTGTACAGCCATATTAAAACACAAAGAATTACAAAATTTAAAACCAATTAAAATCAAATATATAAAATTTGGCTCAAAAGTTTAAAACATTTAAAACACACCCCTTAAAAATTCATATTAGGCCAGTCCGGCTTGCTGGAACAGAAGGGTCTTCAGGGCGCGGCGAAAGGTGCGCAAGTCAGGGCTAAGATGAAGCTCTAGGGGGAGCTCATTCCAGAGAGCAGGTGCCCCCACAGAGAAGGCTCTCCCGCTGGGTATCTGCTCATATTGGGGTTTCCTTGAGAGGGCATCTGCAAGCAGGTTCCTTCCCCCTGGGATGTATTTCAGTTTAAAATCAAACCGCTTGAAGTACTGCGCCCAGCGGACCTGTTTGGGGGAGAGCCTTCATGGGGTCTTTAAGGCTTCAAGGTTTTTATGGTCTAACCATACCTCAAAGGGAATCTTGGCTCCCTCTAGAAAGTGCCACCATGATAGAAGAGCCCAATGAACAGCAAAGGCTTCCTTCTTCCATACTGCCCATCTCCACTCAGTGTCCGTGAGTTTTTTGGACACATACGTGCAAGGAAGCAGCCGCCCTTGGGGGTCTTCCTGGAGGAGTACTGCTGCCACTGCAACATCGCTGGCGTCAGCCTGGACAATGAACTGCATATCTGGGACCGGGTGCTGAAGGATGGGCTCCTCTGCAAACAGCTGTTTCAATTTTTCAAATGCTTTTTGACAGCTTAGCATCCAGGTTAACGGCTGTGTCGGCCGCAGCTTTACGGGGGAGGGTCCTGTCTTTAGCAGTTTGGTAAGCAGCAGGGCCACTTCTGCGAAGGCTGGGATGAATTTCCGGTAGAAGTTAGTAAACCCCAGGAAACTTTGCAGCTGTTTCCTGGTGTGAGGGGCCTGCCAGTTAAGTATGGCTCGCACTTTCCTGGGATCCATCTCTATGCCTTTGTTCAACACTCGGTAGCCCAGGTAGTCCAGAGAAGTTTTGTGAAATTCACATTTGGACAGCTTCACATAAAGTTTTGTGGCTAACAGTTTCTTGGACTAGTTTCACATTGTCGAAGCATGAATCAGCCTCGTTCCCCCCCTGGGGAAAACTGTAATTAATTAGAGGTGAATGGATCTTGTTTTCCATGGTGTATACGCTCAAAGAAAGAAAACCTGAAGTATATATTCTAAAAAACATTTTATTGTAAAAGTAAAAACTAGATAACTACATCTTTACCAGCAGTTTATCTCAGAGACGGACAAAGGAAGAAGTAAATCAGGAAGTTAGAAAGAAAGAAAGAATGCAGACATGCGCAGTAGCTCAGAAATCACAAGACTGTTATCTTTTGTTGATAAAGTTCTCTGGCAAGCTACCGTAATGTTCAGAATGGAAGCTCAGCTGGCAAATACAAAGAACGCAGTGACACACATGTTCTTCTAATGTCTCACTGAATATGAGAATGTCGTCCAACTAGACTAGAATCCCCTTGTATAAATGTTCATGCAGCACTTTGTTAATCAGTTGCATGAATACAGCAGGGGCTCCTTGGAGACCAAAGGGCATGACTTTGAATTGGAAGCTACCTAATGGGAAGTTGAAAGCAGTCCTCCACTCATCCCCTTCCTTTATGCGCACCCTGTAGTAGGCTTCTCTCAAGTCAAGTTTAGTAAACACTTTACCTTTTGAAAGGTAGTTCAGTAGGTCTTTCATGAGGGGAAGAGCCGAGGTGGCGCAGTGGATAGAGTGCTGTACTGCAGCTACTTCAGCTGACTGCTAATTCAGCAGATCAGCGGTTCAAATCTCACCGGCTCTAGGTTGACTCAGCCTTCCATCCTTCCGAGGTGGGTAAAATGAAGACCCAGATTGTTGGGGGCAATATGCTATTTAATATACTGTCAATTGTTGTAAGGCGCCCAGAGTCCTTGGAGAGTGGGCGGCATAGAATTATGATTAATAATAATAATAAGGGGGTAGGTGTTTTCCACGCATACTGCATTTATCCCACGAAAATCCATGCAGAGCCTCGTCCCTCCCATCTTTCTTTTCTTTTCCTTAAACAGCTTAAACAGCTAGTGGCTAGTCTGGATTTTGCAGGTTGGATGAACCCTCGGGCTAGGTTAGTATCGATGTACTTCCTCAGCTTAATTATCATGGAAGATCCAATAGACACAGCACCAAAACTATTAGAGCAAATAGAAGAATATGGGAACGTAGCAGGACTGAAAATCAATAAAGATAAGACAAAAATATTAGTTAAAAATATGAGAGAAAATCAAAAAAGAGAAATAATGGAGAAACTGGACATCCAAATTGTGAAGAAAGTGAAATATTTGGGCATTCATTTGACATCAAGATGTGCAATGCTCAAAGAAGACAATTATTATAAACTGGAAAAACAAATTGAAACAGACCTGGAGAAAAGGAGAAACTTGTAATTATCGCTAATGGGAAGAATAGCATTAATAAAAATGAATGTATTACCAAAACTATTATTTTTATTTCAAACTATACCAATAAAACTGGAGAAAAAAATACTTTGAAGAGCTGAAGAAAATAATGTGAAAATATGTGTGGCAAGGAAAGAGAGCAAGAATCAACAAGATGCAAGAACTAGAGGTGGGTTTGGCCTACCGAATTGGGAACTGTATTATCAAGCAGCAGCATTAACATGGATTAAAGAATGAATTTTATTGAGGAATACACGACTATTGACCTTGGCGGGCCATGATTTGCAACTGGGTTGGCATGCCTTTTTATGGTACGGGAAACAAAGGATACATGGATATTTCCAGAGACATTATGTAAGAAATGGTTTGTTATCAGTGTGGGAGAGAGTGAAAGAAAAACATTATCTGAACATACCAATGTGGCTTTCTACAATAGAAGCAGTGACATATCCAAATATTGTAAATATGGGGAATATTGTTAGATATAAGGACATCTTGACAGGTCGGGGAGAACTGAAACAAAAACAAGAACTAGAGAGTCAAGGGATTGAGATAGATTGGTGTACAAGACTGCAAATACAATCAAGATATGAAGCAGGTCATAGACTTTAACTTGGGGAAATCAGAACTGGATGAAATATTGACAGGAACAAATGAAAAAATGATTAAGAAATTATATAATTATCTATTTCAGATTAGACTAGAAGATGAAGAAGTAAAAGAAACCATGATAGCATGGGCAAAGAATTTTGGATACACTATAGAACTGGAGAAATGGCAACAACTTTGGGAAAGAAATTATAAATTACCAATGGCAACAGCCTATAAAGAAAACCTGTATAAGATGTTTTATAGATGGCATATGCCACCAGAAAGATTAGCTAAGATGTTTAAAGATAAATCAGCTAAGTGTTGGAAATGTCACCAGTTGCTGGGATCATACTATCATATGTGGTGGTTGTGTAAAGAAGCAAAACATTGGGTGAAAATACAAGCATGGTTAGAGGGAATGTTGCAGCAACATATAGAGTTAAAACCAGATATATTCTTATTGGGAATTTTACTGGAGAATTATAGTAAAAAAGATACATATTTGATTATTCATATAATAACAGTGGCTAGAATAGTATTTGCGCAAAACTGGGAAGCAGATAAAATCCCGTTGGAAGGAGAAATTATAAAGAACATTTTAGAATGTGCAGAAATGAATAGATTAACATTGAGAATAAAAGATAAAGAGGAGTCGATGTATTTCAGGACATGGGATAAATTTTATGATTGGTTAGAAAGGAAATATGCATAAAGGTATAGAGATAAAACAGATAGCGAAAAGATGGGAGAAAATAATCAGAAAAATAGAAACCCAGATGATGCCTAGTAAAAGGAGAAAAGGGAGGGGGGATAAAAGGGAAAAAGTGAGTGTCACGCTAGAGTATTATATTATTATTATAAAAATGTACACAAATGATGAAATAGAAATAAATATTAATAAAATTAAATGAGAATAGAGATAAATAGAAAATTGGGGCTGCTCGAATACCATTCTAGATTGAACTGAAGGGAAACGAGAGAGGAAGGAATAGAGAGAGAGGAAGGGAGAAGGGAGGAAGGGAAAAGGACAGGAAGAAAAGGGAGAGGAAAGGAGTAGAAGAGAAGGCTAGAAGGGGGGAATAAGAGAGGAGTGGGGGAAGGGAAGGGGAAGTAGGAAAGAGAAGGAGAGGAAGAATGAAGAAAGTAGGAGGAGAAAGAGGAAGGAAAAGGGGGGGAGGAGAAGAAAGGTTGTGGTAAGGGTAAATGGTAAAAGAGCAGCCCTGAAAAATTAAAAATTAAAAATGAAAGTTAAAAGATAAGATGAATGAAAAATGATGGGGGTAAGATTCTCTGTCCAGTTTGGTGTCGCAGCGAAACAGTTGGGGAAATAGCAGGCTCTGATGAGTCCCACGAAAACCCCGACTGACGAACCGCCGCTGATGGGTCTTCGGACCAAACCCGTCATGCAGGGATGGGGGAAGAAGAGGGGCGCCTCGGACAGCCGAGCGGAACAGGCAAGTTCCTTGGAGGCCAGAGGGAACCCTCTGAGTCGGCCGCAGGGGGTGGCAGCCATGGCGGCTGCCATGAAGCTGCGACAAACTGGGAAAAGAATTGTGCAGGAGGAAAGAAGAAAGAATGAGGTACTTCGAAGCCGGGTGAATGACACCAATTCTGGCGGGAAGCAACACTTGAGTATGGATTTTTGTCAATAAGACCCCCAGCTTTAAATAGTGGCTGTAGATTTGTGGGGCATGAAGATCTGACAAAGTAATAAAAGGAGATAAAGATCCATTAAGAAATTTGCCTTCGTACAGGCTGACTTGCTAGAATTGATTATTAATATACTAGAAAATTGGGTTTTTCTTTAAATTGGTATTGATTTAATCCTTGGAAAAAGAAAAAAGAAAAAAGCGATAACTAAGGATCTAACACCTTTAAACGTTAAAAGAAGAGAGACAAACGGATGGTTACATAAATGGATACAAAATGGAGATTGCTGTGACTAAGCGAAAGTGTGGATTGTAGAGATTTGCCTTCTGTTTGAAAAAGAAATATTCTGACTTGCTACTTGGTTTGGATTACTTTGAAAATAATTATGGACTTTTGGATTTTGGAGATTCCTATTCTGTCTATGGGTGATTTGATAAAAAAGAAGAAATATAATGGAACTATTAAAATCGAAACTAACTGGCACAGGAACAAAAGATGTGGCGCAGGAACAAAAGAAGGGAAGCTGATGGATTTTATCTGGAACAGATGTTACAAAAGAATTAAAGTGACTTATAGAGTTTCAAACATGGAAACACGGATTTTGAAGTGGAATGCTTATGGACAGATAGGGAAATGAAGAAATAAAATAGATAAAATTAAAATGTAATGTTTAAATGTTCAAATGTTTAAATGACTTTTAAATATAAACAGGAGGTGTTTATAGAATAATAAAGGTGGAGAATAAAGGAAGGTAATTAAAATAGAAAATTGATGCAAAGGTGGTCAAAAATGAGATCTTTATAAAAATACAAGAGTATATACTAATATGAGATAAACCTAAGAGAATTTATTAGATTATGAGAGAATAAAAAGAGAATATGCCTTATATAATATGTTTTACTTTTAAATTGTAAACAAAGTTGAGAATGATAAATATGATTAAATTTAAATGATTAATGTATTACTGGATGATAAAACAAGATATACAATTGTGATTGAACTTAATGTAAGCTAGAAAAGATTAATATTATGAAATACGTTGGGAGTCACCCTGGAAGAGTATGTTAGGAAAAAGTTAAATAACAGATCAAATATATTGAAAAGAAAACAGTTAAAATAAGATATGCTGGATATCAGCCAAACAAGAGTTGGAGACTCTTATTATTCTAAATTGTACCATGCTGATAATATTAAAAAGGATCTCATTGATGACTTTTTTGAGAAGAAGAGGGTTACAAAAATCTCAAGTATACAAAGTGATAGATTGAATCGACCTATAACATGTGAAGAGATTCTATTTGCAATAAAACAACTGAAATTATCCAAAGCTCCTGGGACGGATGGTCTGACAGCAGTATATTATA
Organism: Coluber constrictor foxii; assembly: GCA_038048745.1. Taxonomy (NCBI): domain Eukaryota; kingdom Metazoa; phylum Chordata; class Lepidosauria; order Squamata; family Colubridae; genus Coluber; species Coluber constrictor. The sequence goes on along the minus strand of CM075966.1, from coordinate 41,172,770 downwards.
AGACTTTACAATCGGAATTGGTTGAGCATCTTAAGGACTTGTTTTGTAATATTCAGCAGGGGGGCAAAATACCCCCCTCATGGAAGACGGCTTTTATTTCATTGATACCGAAGGAAAAAGGACCTACAAAACCAGAAAATTTTAGACTAATATCTCTCCTGAATACAGATTATAAAATTTATGCAAAAGTATTAGCCAACAGACTGATGCCAGTTATTCAAGACATGATTCATGAAGATCAAGCAGGTTTTATAGAAGGTAGATATATGAAGGACAATGTCAGGCAACTCATAGACTTATTGGAATATCTTGATAAAAATAAACAGACTTCTGCGGTGCTGGTGTTTTTGGATGCGGAAAAGGCCTTTGATCGAGTCAACTGGGATTTTCTAAAAAAGACTTTGCATAAAATGGATTTTGGGGATCAGTTTATACAAGCGATTTCAGCAATTTATCAAGAACAGATGGCACAAATTATTATTAATGGGAGTTTAACTACTAAAATTAATATACAGAAAGGAACTAGACAAGGTTGTCCATTATCCCCATTGTTGTTTATTTTAACTCTAGAAGTGTTGCTGAATGCTCTACGGGACTCGGACAATCTGAGTGGAATAGTTGTAAGGCAAAAAGATTACAGAACAAAAGCATTCGCAGATGATCTGGTTGTTACCCTAACACGACCTTTGGAATCAATCATACAGATGAAAAACATTATAAAGGAATATGGTCTGGTTTCAGGTTTTAGTCTGAACCAGAAAAAGACTAAGATGATAATTAAAAACATGTTGGAACCACAAAGGAGTGAACTGGAGAGGTTGGCAGGCTTTGAAATAGCTACAAAGGTGAAATATCTAGGAGTTCAGGTTGCAGCCTCTAATATGAAACTCTTTCAAAATAATTATGAAGAATTGTGGCATAAGATTCAAAAGGATCTTGAAATTCGGAAGAAACTGCAACTGTCTTTACTTGGCAGAATAGCAGCTATTAAGATGAACGTTCTACCTAGATTCCTGTTTTTGTTTCAAATGATTCCGGTGCTTAAAAGTGATAAAATTTTGATGGAATGGCAAGCAGGTTTAAATAAATTTATTTGGAATGGGAAAAAACCAAGAGTCAAACTTAAGATTATGCAAGATGTTCGTGAAAGAGGTGGCCTTAAAGTTCCAAACCTACGTCTATACTATGAGGCAGCAGTGTTGACACAAGTGGGTGATTGGTTTGGAACAACAAAAACAGAAATTTTGAATATAGAAGGCCACGACTTGCAATTTGGTTGGCACGCATATTTATTCTATGAAGACAAGAGAGATAGAGTATTCAACAGTCACATTTTAAGATATGCTTTGATGAGAGTTTGGAAGAAGCACCAGCTTCAATTGGATTACAAAATACCTTTGTGGTTGGATCTTGGGCAGATTATGCCAAATATAAAGTCACTCGGGGGGGGGGGTTATATAAAGAGATGCTTTTTAATGATGGGGCAGATGGAGTTTGAAACCTTTGAATACTCTGTTGGAAGAAGGGACGAATTTAACTTGGTTGCAGTACCTTCAACTTCAAGCGAGATGGAGAGAAGATCAGAAAATTGGATTAATGCTACATGGAGAAGATTTGGTGATTAAGATAAAATGTAAAGGGCCGATGCACATTAAGCAAGTGTATAATTTATTGTTAGAAAGAGATTCAGAGGGTGAATTAGTTAAAGATTGTATGATTAAATGGGTACAAAATTTTGTAGAACCAGTAATGTTGGAAACATGGGAAAAGATTTGGGTCCAGAATGTTAAATTTACACAAGCACAGAACTTGAGGGAAAATTTTTATAAGATGTTTTATAGATGGCATTTAGATCCTAAAAAATTATCATGTATGTATCCAAATGTTCAACCTAAATGTTGGAGGTGTGATTGTTTGGATGCAACATATTTTCATATTTGGTGGACGTGCAGAAAATTGAAAGCATTTTGGATTAAACTTTGGTGGGTTGAAGCTTGAATTTTCTCCTCAGTGTTTTTTGTTGGGAATAGTTAAGGGTTGTTCATCAACTGAAACGAGATTAATTTTATACATGATTACTGCAGCCAGATTACTGATTGGTCAATATTGGAAGAAGGATAGTGTACCTACTATAGAGGAATGGATATTGAAGATGTCTAATTTTGCAGAAATGGCCAAGATTTCTGCATACCTAAAAGATAGGACCCATGAAGTTTTTGTTAAGGAGTGGAAGAAATGGGTAGAATATATGCAGAATAAATATCAAAGTAAGAAGTTTCAATTAGCATTTGATTCATAATAATGTCTATTAATTATATTGTTACATAATTGAATTCATATTTTTATTATGTTATATGATGTACTGTTTGAATTTGATATTTTTTTTGCATTTATATCATATTTCATGCTAGAATTTATATTTGTTAGATTGTCATGAGTTTTTATAAATGATTTATGTTATTATGTATTCGATTAGGGGTCTAAAAGATGTTATACGTTTAGTTTAATTTTTTTACTATTTAAAGTCAAATTTGTTACTTCACCCAATGTTTTTCTTCTTATTTTGTTTGATGCTGATTGTTATACATGATTGGTTAAAAACACTACTAAGATTGAATATTGGGAATTATAGTTAATGTTAAACATTTATACGATATTTTAATCTAAAATTTATGATGCTCAAAGTTATTTTATTACTTTTTTTAAAGATAATTGTTATATTTGTATTGCCATGAGTTTTTATAAATGACTTATGTTGTTATATATTTGGTTAGGGGGGAAACAGATGTTATAAGTCTAGATTAATTCTTTATTATTTAAGGTTAAATTTGTTATATTTTTAGCTGGATCTCACCTAAAAAGTTGTTTGATGTTGAATGCTATATATGATTGTTTAATAGTGGAAGTCAGTGGGGGAAAGGGGGAGGGACAGGGGGGGAAAGGGAGGGGTGGTTGTTGGGGTGTGGGATTTGGGGGGGGGAAAGGGGTATTAAAAATTGTATTGTAAAACTTTTTCAATAAAAAAAAAAGAGTTGGAGAGGTGGAGGAGAATATGCTGGAAATCAGCCCAAACAAAATATGCTGGAAATCAGCCAAACAATAGTTGGAGGTATGGAGGAGAATATGCTGGAAATCAGCCAAAATAAAATATGCTGAAAGTCAGCCAAACAAATAGTTGGAGATATAGAGGAGAATACGTTGAAAAATATCTAAAATAATACGGGGTGAAAAAGAATATGTTGGAAGACAACTAAAATGAAGTGAAATGAGTATGAGATGAATCTGTATAAATTGAAATGTTTAAGACTTAAAGATTTTATGAAATGGGTCTAGAGATTAAGGAATATAAATAAAATTTTGATTTATAAATTGAAATAAAAAGAGAGTTTGTACATATTTGGGAACTAAGATTTGTGGTGATAAAACAGTAAGGTAAACATTTAGATCAAGATGTTAGAATATTTAAAATTTGTGTTTTTGATTCTTATGTAAAAAGATGTAAGGGAGGGAATTAAGCTAGATAGAATTTTGATTGATAATTGGATATAAAAAATGAGTACAGTTTATTTGGAAATTAAGGTTTTGGTGATACAATAGACTGGTTTAGAATAAGATGTTAGAATTTGTGTTAAAAACTTTGGTTTTGATTTTTAATTTTAAAAGTTGGGAATAGAGCTTGTTAAAGGAATATAAGTGATTGTACCTATCTATGACCAGACCAAGACTTCGTTCTTAAAAGATATATTTTATGTTTATGTTTGGAAAAAAAATTTCAAAAAAAATTTCAAAAAAAAGATGAATAAAAAATGATGGATAAATGATTGTACATGTAAATGTGTTTATAAGAAATAAAAATAAAAACTTTTTTGAAAAAAATATGCTAGGAAACTTTGTAGTTGTCTGTGGGTGTGAGAGGGCTGCCAGCCTAGGATGACTTGTACTTTGGCTGGGTCCATCTCTATGCCCTCATTTGACACTCGGTAGCCCAGGTAGTCTAGCCGTTCATAGTGAAATTCGCATTTTGACAGCTGTACGTACAGGTTTGCTGCCAGACGTTTTTCCAGTACCTGGCAGACCAGGGGTATGTGGTCATCCATGGTCTCTGTGTAAATGAGGATGTCATTCAGGTAGACAAGGCCCCCCTTGTAGAGGTGTTCGTGCAGCACCTTGTTTATTAACTGCATAAACATCACCGGAGCCCCCTGCAGTCCAAATGGCATTACCTTGAATTGGAAGCTCCCTAGGGGGCAGTTTAATGCTGTTTTCCATTCATCTCCCTCCCTGATGTGGACTCGGTAGTATGCTTCTCTGAGGTCTAATTTGGTAAAGACTTTTCCCTTGGCTAGGTGAGATAGCATGTCTTTCATGAGAGGGAGGGGGTATAGGTGTCAGCTTTGGAAGCCATATTAGGCCGGAAGCTTCCATGCTGCTACCTTCTCATGTGTGGGAAAGTAGGAGGGGGGATTTAGTAGAGGGGTTGTCTGTAGACATAATAGCATTCTTCCTGTCGGTCAAGGTCAGAGCGATCCTGCATCTGGAGAAGGAGTGGTCAGAGTGAGGTCTCGAGTTGGGACGGCGGTTGATTGGAGCATGTGATCAACTGAGGAGTGAAGGGATGGTTTTGGGGTTTTTGATTTACTGAGGGAAAACCCAGACCTCTCAGATTCAGGTTTTCCCAGATGTGCCAGTTTACCTATTCTAGTAAATAGAACTTTGAAAAATGCTTGCTTCAGAGTCTTTACTTGGAGTTAGGGTTTTTTCTGGAATGCTGACATTAACCCGAATCTCCCTTAAAGCATAACGGTGCCCCAAAAGGGGGCTGTCAGGGGTGCTGAGCCCCAGCATCTACCTAAACCTTGGGTGGTGTGAAGACTCAGTGAAAATGGAAGAGAAAGGAGAGATTGTAGAGAGGGCCATGGGGACGGATACTCAAGGATTTACCAACACCCTACTTTCTCCTTCTGAAGAAATGGTGCGAGCCATTGAGGCTACAGAGGAAGCCCAAAGGCTAGGCGTTCAGCCCAAGGAGTCAGATTCCTGGAAAAATTGCCAGTCTGACCCAATTCCAGAAAGGGGACCAGAGGAGAGACTGCCTGGATATAGGGCTGCTCCCAGCCCAATGAAGTCGCCCCATGAGCCAAAGTGGAGAAGAGGGACAGCTATGGGATCCAGAGACTCCCAGGACTGGGACCTGTTCCCCCAATGCAAAGCCAATCCTTAACTGGGCTCCCTGAGCGTTTCAAACGGGTGGAAGTGGGAAGTTACACGCCTCCCACCCAACCTCCTCAAGTGAGATGGAGATTAGCTCAACCTACATTCACCTTCCCCGATCCAGGACCTGGCGGAGGAATTAGTGGGGTGCAGACACCTCTACCTGGCCAGAGCCGAAACGAGCGGATCAGCACAGCATGACCATGCTGCAGCTGGAGACATCAAACGCAGCCAGCATGGGGAATGCAAAACCCCCCTTTTGGGGCCCCTCGTCAGCCTGCCTTTGTGCTACCTCCTGCTGAAAGTATAACCCCAGTCTGGCGATTTTTTCCCAGCCAGGGGTGGGTCCAGTGCCAGTGGTATCCAGCGCTGTCTGCTCCAAGTTTCCAGGGATCCCCATGGCCCCAATATGGCCCAATGATCCACAAGGGGATCACAGGCACCACGGGGGGGGGGGGCTAATCCAGCAGCCAGCTGGAGTCACCCCTCTCTGCAGCCCAGCAAGCAGCTCAGCAGCCAGCTCCCCTCCCCCAGCAGCCAGCTGGAGTCCAGCAACAGGCAGCAGCTCCTCCACAGGTTCCAGCTCAGCCACCCATTACCCATCAACCCATGAGGCCAATGCCACCCCACTTCAGAGCAACCTTTGATGGCCCAGCTGCACAATGAGGGCGCTGCGGAACTAAATGATGCCGATGGGTTTGTTGCACTGCTCTGGGCCAGATTTGAAGACCCAGATCTAATAAATGAAAATGAAGCCACACTAAAGGTGATGAAGCAAGGTAATTGACCCATAAAAGACTTTGTATGGAATTTTAGACGGGTCACAAGGAACTTGGGACATTGGCCAGACCACATACTCCTACACTATTTTAAAGATCCAATTGACCAAGAAGTCAGAACAGCCTGTGGGGGTGCCTGAGCAACTGCATGACTGGTATACCATGTCCATAGCTCTAGACAGAGAAATCCACCCCCACCACAAAACCCCAGCAGAGAAGCCTCCTCGGAGAGCTTTAGCTAAATGGCCCCTTTCAAAGCCTGCTGAAGTCACCACCCCTCAACCGGCAGGGGTGATTAAATGCTATCGGTTTGGATAACTGGGACATTGAGCTTCTGAGTGCCTGGCCCCTGCCCCAGTTCCACAGCAGTGTCCTGCCACAGCTGCATGAGGCAGAAGGGCTCCAAGAAAGGCCCCAGACACCAGTCAATTTGCCAGACAAGCCATAGAGGTTCCCCTCCCCACTGAAGAGACCGAGGAACCTCTGGCCAAAGAAGCCCCTCCCGGCGAGGCTAGCAGAGATGAAGACCCAATGGTGAGTTCACCCATCCCCCACTTTTCAATTAAAGTGAAACTGCTGGTGCCAGAGACAGGGAAGCAAAGAGAACTGCCAGCAATAATAGATACCGGCTGCACCAGATATTTAATTGGACTTCCTATTGTTGAACAATTGGGGATCAAAACAACAGCCTTAAGGCGCCCAATTAAATTTCACCAGGTGGATGGGACATTGGAGGGGTCCCCACCACCCATTTTACAGAACTGGTTAGATTAGAAATCAGAAGACATCATGAATTTATAAGATTTATAGTAACCCCAAAGATGTCAGAATCTGTCATACTGGGCCTGACTTGGCTGGACAAATGGGCCCCCACCATTAAATGGGAAGATGGATACCGGAAAATCATAATGAATGTCGGCCCACTGCCCCCTGTCCCTCCTCCCAAGGAACAGCCTACCCATAAGGGCCAGCTGCCAGAAACAGCAGCTGCTTGTTCAGACAGGCCTCCAGGCAAACCCCAGATTCCTAAGGTATATACAGACAAAGTGCTCAGCGAGGAGGAATGTAACCTCCTCCTCCCTCATTGGCCCACGGATTGTGCCATCGAATTAGAACCGGGAGTCAAGTTGCCAAAACCCAGTATGTACTCCATGACGCCTGCTGAAATGACCGAGTTGAGGAAGTACATTGACACCAACCTAACCAGAGGGTTCATCCAGCCTGTGCAATCCAGGGTGGCCGCCCCCATATTGTTTAAAGAAAAGAAAGATGGGGGGCTGAGATTGTGTGTCGACTTTAGGGGGTAAACTGCATTTCCATACAAAATACCTGCCCCTTACCACTAATGAAAGACTTGCTGAATCACTTGTAAAAGGGCAAGATCTAAGGGAAGCCTACTACCAGGTTTGCATAAAGGAGGGAGACGAATGGAAGACTTTTAACTGCCCCCTGGGCAGCTTCCAATTCCGGGTCATGCCTTTTGGACTTCAAGGGGCTCCCACAGTTTTCATGCAACTGATCAATGAAGTGCTACATGAATACATGTATAAGGGGGTCCTGGTTTACCTGAATTACATTCTTATATTCAGCGAAAATATGGAAGAGCATGTCAAAACTAGTCAGGCAACTGCTGAAAAAACTCATAGCTGCAAAATTCTATGCAAAGCTGTCGAAATGCAAATTCCACAAGGAATCTTTAGACTACCTAGGATACCGAGTGCCTAACCAAGGGATCGAAATGGACCCGGAAAAAGTGAAGGCGGTGTTAGATTGGCAGCCCCCACGCACCTGGAAACAACTTCAAAGCTTCCTGGGTTTTGCAAATTTTTATAGACAATTCATCCCTTCCTTTGCAGAGGTCGCACTCCTGTTAACCGAGATTCTAAAAACTGGTCCATCTCCTACCAAGCCAAAACCCAGCCAACTGCTCACTTGACATGGCGGTAGTGGCTGTCCTACTGCAAAGGAACGCTCAAAACGAACTAATGCCTTGTGCTTATGTGTCAAAAAAGTTAACAGACAGTGAGCACAGATGGGCGGTATGGGAGAAAGAGGCTATTGCGGTGCGATGGGCTCTCCTATCCTGGAGACACTTCCTAGAGGGGGTAAAGGAGCCTTTCAAAGTGTGGACTGACCACAAAAACCTCAAGGTGTTGAAGACCCCTTGAAAGCTTTCCCCCAAACAAGTTCGCTGGGCTCAGTGTTTTAAACGCTTTAATTTCTGAGCACAAGTGCAGCACGGTTCTGACTTCCCTGAAGACAGGTTGACAGCAAAGCTAAAAGTGGCGCTCTCAAACAATGTGTGGTTTGAGGAAAACCAGATGGACTTAACCCTAAGGGAGGGATTGGCTTGGAAGGGGAGTAAGCAGGGGTGAAATGCTACTGGTTTGGATCGGTTCAGCTGAACCAGTAGCAATGATTGCCATTGGTTCCCGGAACCGGTAACAATAATCCCTGGCCACCTCGCCCATGCCCACCTAATCGCTCGGTTGCCCGCTTGCCGCTTCTTTCCAGCTCGCTCACTTTTCCTACCACTCGCTTTTCCCACCACTTGCTTTTCCCGCCACTTGGCACTTCCAGCCCACCCACCCCACCACCGGCCTATATAAGTTCCCCTTTCCACGCAGCCCAGCTTCTTTGCCCAGAAGTTTGCCAGTGCCTGCCCGCTCGGACATCTCGCCTCGCTCGGACCTCACCTCACCTCGCTTGGACGCCTCGCCAATGGTCGCTCACTCAAAAAGGTAAGCATTGCCAGTTGCAGCCTAGCGTGCCAAACCCTCCCCCCCATCCCAGGGCTCGCGTAGTTCACACAGCCGCCAGGGATTGTTTGCGGGCCTCATGCTGCCCCCCGGGTCCCCGGACTCACCTGCTTGACCTGACTAAGCCGCCTAGCTATCCACCCACCTTCCCCCCCAGCCTCCAGCTTGCTTACCTTCTCTCTTCAGACCAAATCCCGAGGTGCTGGTCACAACGCCTGCCTTGCACTGCCTGCTGCAATCCCTGCAATCAATTTCATCAGCTAGCAACTGAATCTGCCTGCCTGCAAGCAATTTCATCGGCGAGCAACTGAATCTGCCTACCTGCCTGCCTTGTGCCTTCAGTTGGGTGGGTAACTGGTTTTTGGGGGGGGGGGGCTTTAAAAAAATAGTTGCCGAAACGGCATTGGTCGCGTTGGTGGATGATCTCTGGAGGGCCCGGGGTAGAGGGTATTCCTCTATCCTGGTGCTGTTAGACCTCTCAGCGGCTTTTGATACCATCGACCATGGTATCATATTGCGCCGGTTGGAGGGACTGGGGGTGGGGGGCACCGTTTTACGGTGGTTCTCCTCCTACCTCTCCGACCGGTCGCAATCGGTGTTGACAGGGGGGCAGCGGTCGACCCCGAGGCGCCTGGTATGTGGGGTGCCACAAGGGTCGGTCCTCTCGCCCCTCCTGTTCAACATTTATGTAAAGCCGCTGGGTGAGATCATCCGTGGTTTTGGGGTGGAGTTCCATCAGTACGCTGATGATACTCAGCTGTACATCTCCACCCCAGACCACCCCAACGATGCCGTGGAAGTGATGTCCCAGTGCCTTGAAGCTGTGCGGGTCTGGATGGGGAGAAACAGGCTTCGACTCAACCCCTCCAAGACCGAGTGGCTGTGGCTGCCGGCGTCCCGATATAGCCAGCTGACTCCATCGCTGGTTATTGGGGGCGAATCATTGGCCCCCACGGAAAGGGTTCGCAACTTGGGCGTCCTCCTGGACTCGCGGCTGTCCTTAGAGGATCATATGACAGCCATGGCCAGGGGGGCTTTTTATCAGGTCCGCCTGATTCGCCAGCTGCGACCCTTTCTAGATCGGGACTCCCTACGCACGGTCACTCATGCTCTTGTCACTTCCCGTCTGGACTACTGTAATGCTCTCTACATGGGGCTCCCCTTGGGGTGCACCCGGAGGCTCCAACTGGTGCAGAATGCGGCCGCGCGGGGGATTATGGGAGCGACGGGACGCTCCCACGTGACACCTCTCCTGCGCGAGCTGCATTGGCTGCCGGTGGACTTTCGGGTGCGTTTCAAGGTGTTGGTAATCACCTTTAAAGCGCTCCATGGCTTAGGGCCAGGGTACTTACGGGACCGCCTTCTGCCGCCAATTGCCTCCCACCGGCCGGTTCGCTCCCACAGAGAGGGCCTCCTCAGGGTGCCGTCAGCCAGACAATGCCGGCTGGCGACCCCCAGGGGGAGAGCCTTCTCTGTGGCAGCACCCACCCTTTGGAATGATCTGCCTCCAGAGTTAAGAACAATCTCTGACCTCCCAACCTTTCGGCGGGCTTTAAAAACCCATCTCTTTCAGCTCGCCGGCCTAGCCTGATTCCTATAGCATTTTATCATTTTATTTTAGAGTTGTATTTTAATATGAAGCTAGTTTTAATTCTATGGCCACTTGTATTATTATTTTACGGAATTTTAACTTTTGTATGTTTGTTTTTTAATTGGCTGTGCACCGCCCTGAGTCCGCAAGGAGAAGGGCGGTATATAAATTCAAATAAAGTAAAGTAAAGTAAGTTAATTTTTTTTTAGGAATTATTTTTTTTAGACATAGCCATTAATAATTTAGGAAGTTTTAAATTTAGCTGCTTTTAACTAAATATATAAAGAAAAGAAAAGAAAAGAATAAAATAAAAAAATATTTGTGCAGCTTTCTAAGATTCTGTGTGTTTCTGTAGTGTTTCACTCTAACTACACAAACACACAAAATCTCACACACCTGCAAGTTGGTTTTTTGGGCTTTTTGTGGCTGTGTGAGGTTCCTGCTTGTTGCAGGGGCCATTTTGGGTCTAGCACAGCTGCTTTTACACTGTGGGTGAGCCAGTTGTGTTGTGTTGTGTTGTGTTGTGTTGTGTTGTGTTGTGTTGTGTGTAAAGTGTGAAAGTTGGTTTTTGAGCTTTATGTGGCTCTGTGAGGTTCCTGCTTTTGCAGGGACCATTTTGGGTGAAGTGCAACTGCTTTTGCATTGTGTGTGAGTTGTGTTGTGTTGTGTGTGTGTAAAGTGTGAAAGTTGGTTTTTGAGCTTTATATGTGCTTTTACATTGTGTATCCTCAGCTAATAAAGCTTCTTTTTTTCCTTTTTGCAGTAGCTGCAGCCTTTAATTGGAAGGATGAAAAGGCAACAGACCTTGATGGGTTTCTTGGCCAAGAAACCAAAACTTGCACAACAACCATCAGAAGTGGATCCAAAACCATCCCAAGCACCACACGCACCACCACTTCCACCACTTAAAACCGGAGAAAGCAGCAAGTCAAGTATTGAGTCACCGGTCACGCCCGAAATTGAAAGCATTCTTCCAGACTGCTGGTCCATGCAACAGTACAGCAACTTCCAAGAGAAGTATGACAGGTTGGAAGTTTCCCTCCACGCAGAGAAAGTTTCAAACAAGTAACTAGGTTGTAAGTACTGTGCAAAACATGACTTCACAAGAGAGTGGTATTCATATGTCCAAAGAGTGGAAGCTTTTCAAGATTGAGGCAGCTGGGAAAAGCAAGGAAGTGCAGCAGGCGTCTCTAAGGTAAAAAATGAGAGAACATTTCGTATCAAAATCGCACACCATTTGTAGAGACAATGTAAAACAAGCTGAGCAGGAAGCCATAACAAAAGCAATGGACAAGATTTCTGAAAGGCAATATGGCACCACTTCTAAAATGTTCAAAACTGTTTACAGCCTGGCAAAAGCATGCAGACCAATTTCAAGCATAGTGGAATTGATAGAATTACAAACTGGAAATGGAGTAGATCTGGGAGTAGGACTGCATTCAAGGCCAACAGTTGTAAAAATAGTTGAGTGCATTGCAAACTAAATTAAAACCCAAATGTTTACCAGCATCATTGCACAGAATCTGAAAATATGTCTGATCATTGATGAAGCCTCAACAGTATCCTGCAAACCAGTTTTGATAGTTTTTGTAAAAGTTGTGGACTCAGAGGACTCACCAATAATTTTTGTCGAGCTTGTTGAATTGAAGAAACAAGATGCAGAGACAATGTGTTCTGCAGTTTTTGAAAGTTTACATAAGGTTGGATTAACCCGGGACTACCTACAAAAAAATTTAATAGCATTCTGCTCTGATGGTACCAGCGTTATGCTTGGGAGAAAATCTGGAGTGAGCACCAGAATAGCAAAAGAGTTTCCAAACATCATCATATGGCACTGCTTGAACCTGATCTGTCCCCCCCCTTCAGAGACCCACAAAAACACAGCCAGCCGAGGGTTAAGAATCACTTGGCACACTCCACAGTTCTTATCTCAACCTTGGCAGCGATATGCACACCGTCTGCCAAGGACTTTATTAGTTTACACAAACAAGAAAATCACCTACGTAGCTTTGCCGTTCATCTAGCTTCCAAGACTACGAGGTTGCTATGTTTGTTTCGCTTTGTTCGTCACAAACTTCTTGACCCACTGTCCTGTCTTATATAGATAGGCTTCTGGGTGTGGTCCAGTGACTCACTGATCCTGTGACTCCAATCAGTGACTCAGATCTATTTCCTCATACGCCGCAGCTGCAGTAATCTTTTCTCTCGCCTTCTTTGGCGTGCGTCCAGGAATGACGTCTCTCCCTCACTCTCATCTGAGACACCTGTTTCCCCACTACTTGGCTCTCTTTCAGCTGGCACCTGAGACGGTGCCAGAGGGGGGGGGGGCTGGGAGATCTGGCTGGCTCCTCTTCCTCCTGCTCAGAGCTTCCTTCCTCCAATGGGATAGGCTCAGAGGACGGGGCCACAACACTATCCCCCACTGCAGGGCCCTTCCCCCGGGGATGGGGTCGGGACGGGAACTGTTCGTGGAAAGCCCGCACCAGGTCAGGGGCCTGAACGGCAGACGCGTCCACCCAGGTGAAATCCTCGGCCCCGTACCCTTTCCAAGCGATGAGGTATTGGAAGCGCCCCTTCAGCCAACGGGAGTCCTGAATACTGTCCACTTCATACGTCGAGGCGTCGTCCTCGTCGGCTGCGGCCGGGGGGGCAGGTGGCGGGCGGCGGAGAAGGCTAGCGGGAGTCTCAGGGACCAGGAGGGACCGATGAAAAACGGGGTGGAGCCGCATGGAGCGGGGTAGAGTCAACCGATAGGCCACCGGGTTGATGACCGCCTCGATGGGGAAGGGACCGATAAAGCGGTGGGCCAGTTTCCTCACCGGCTGGTCTGTGGGGAGGTGTTTCGTGGACAGCCACACCCGATCTCCAACTTCCAGCGGTGGCGTCGCCCGGCGGGCGCGATCGGCGAACCGTTTATAGTCCTCTTTCGCCCGGATCAGCTGCCGCCACACCAGTTGCTGCACCGCCTGCAGCTCCGAGAGGAAGTCCCGGGTCTCAGGAACAGGGGAGTCCATGATGGTCAACAGAAAAAACCGTGGATGGTACCCGACGTTGGCATGGAACGGTGTCATCTGGGTGGAGGTATGTTGGGAGTTGTTAAAAGCGAACTCCGCCAGGGGAAGGTACTCGGCCCAGTTGTCCTGCTGCTGGTTGACAAAACAGCGGAGGTACTGCTCCAGTATGCCAATGACCTTCTCCGTGCCCCCGTCAGTCTCCGGATGGTGTGACGACAACAGGCACACCTGCACCTCCAGCGCAGCCATCAGGCTTTTTCAGAAGCGGGCCGTGAACTGGGCCCCGCGGTCCGAAACCACCCGGTCCGGCAGGCCGTGGAGGCGGAAGATGTGTTGCAGGAACAGGCGAGCCGTGGTACGAGCCGAGGGCAGGCCGCGGCACGGGATGAAATGTGCCATCTTCGTGAGCGCATCCACCACCACGAGGACGGTCGTGAACGTAGTGGACAGGGGCAGGTCAGTCAGGAAGTCCATGGAGATGGCTCCCCACGGTCTCTCCGGTGTCGGCAGCGGCTGGAGGAGTCCAGGAGGGGGGCCGGACGCGGCTTTGGCCTGTCGGCATGGCACACAGGACGTCACGTAGGCATGCACATCGTGCCGTACCCGAGGCCACCAAAAAGTCCGCGTCACTAGGTTCAAGGTCTTAAAGAAGCCAAAGTGCCCCGCCACGGGGTTGTCATGGCACTGGTTCATGACGAGGGCTCGGAGCGGACTTGTGGGCACGTACAGCCGACCCCGGTGCCTGAGCAAGCCCTCCTCCACGGTCCATGGGGACGCGGGGCCGACATCCGCTCTCCGCTGCTGCGACCAGTCGTCCCGTCGCTGCGCTTCCAGCACCTGAGTCCGCAGGTCCACCGGTTCCTGGACCGCGGCCAAGGAGTCCGCTGGCAGCACCGTCCGGGGGGAAAGGGAGTCCTTGGGGCAAAAGTATTCCGGCTTACGGGATAGCGCGTCCGCCCTCTGGTTGAGGTGGCTCGGAATGTATGTGACGTGGAAGTTGAACCGGGCGAAAAACAACGACCACCGGATCTGCCGCTGGTTCAAATTCCTGGCCGTGGTGAGGTGCTCCAGGTTCCGATGGTCCATCCGCACCTCCACCTGGTGTCGGGCCCGCTCGAGGTGATGTCGCCAAGCCTCGAACGCGGCCTTGATAGCCAGCAACTCCTTTTCCCAGATGGTGTAGTTGCGCTCGGAAGGAGTGAGTTTCCGGGAGTAGTAAGCGCAGGGAAAAAGAGTGCCGCCATCCACCGGAGCCTGTAGCAGCACCGCCCCAATCGCCATGTTGGACGCGTCTGTCTCAACCACGAACGGACGGTGTGGATCGGGGTGCCTCAGGACCGGCTCCGTGACAAAGGCCTGCTTGAGAACCTCGAAGGCCTGCTGCTGCGGGGGCCCCCACTGGAATGGGACCTTCTTCCGAAGGAGCTGGGTCAATGACACGGTCAGGGTAGCAAAGCCTGGGATGAAGGTCCGATATTAGTTGGCGAATCCCAACAGACACTGGACGTCCTTCACCCGACGCAGGGGTTCCCAACTGCGCAAGGCCGCCACCTTGTGTGGGTCCATCGCGATGCCCTCGGGGGTGATGATGTGCCCGAGGAACTCTATGGAAGTCTGGAAGAAGTAACATTTCTCCAACTTCGCATAGAGCTGGTGCTCCCGCAGGCGCTGCAGGCCCTGGCAGACATGCTGGAGGTGACTTTCCGGGGTCCGGGAATAGATCAAAATGTCATCCAGGTAGATCACCACGAACCGATCCAGCATGTCCCGGAACACGTCGTTCATCAAGTGCTGGAAGACCGCGGGGGCGTTGGTCAACCCGAACGGCATGACGGTATATTCAAAGTGTCCGTATCGGGTGCCAAATGCCTTTTTCCACTCGTCCCCCTCTCGCATCCGCACCAGGTTGTGGGCTCCCCGGAGGTCGAGCTTGGTGAAAATCGAGGCCTCCCGCAACCTCTCCATCAGCTCCGGGATCAGCGGCAGGGGATAGCGATTCCGTACCGTTATGGCATTCAAGCACCGGTAGTCGCAACACAGGTGCAAGTCCCCCGTCTTCTTTTTCACAAAGAGGACTGGGGCCGAGAGCGGGGAGGTCGAAGGCCGGATGAACCCACGGGCCAGGTTCTTGTCCAGAAAGTCCCGTAAGGCGGCCAGCTTGGGCTCCGACATGGAGTACAGGCGTCCCGAGGGCAGGGGCGCGTTGGGCATCAAGTCCACCACGCAGTCGTAGGGTCGGTGCGGGGGCAAGCGATCCGCCTCCTTCTCGCTGAACACGTCGGCGAAGGATGTCAGCTCCGGAGGCAAGGAGACGTTCGGGGCAGAGACGTCCTCGCCGGCACAGGTGTGGCGAAGGTGGTCGACACACTGCAGGCTTGGGAACGAGATGGCATTTCTCGACCACGCCACCTGAGGGTCGTGCGCCCGAAGCCAGGCCATCCCCAGGACCAAGGGGAAGTGCAGGTCCGCCGTCACATAAAACTGGATCGCCTCCTCATGGTTCCCAATAGAGGCACAACCCCCCTTGGCGTCTCCGCATCCGCTCCTGGGCCGTCAGTTGAGGTCTGGCTGCTCCGAGCTCCATGGGCTCCTCAGCCGTCGCCACAAAACGCGGTACGGTCCGGGGCGCTGTTGGTACGAAACGCGGGGGTGCCGGCACTGTCGGTGGTTCCGGAAGAGCCCTACGGGGCCGTCGCCGTTGTAGGCGGGCGTCGATGCGCAGGCAGTGGGTCACCAGCGCGTCCAGGGTCTGTGGCGCCTCCACCCGAACCAGCTCGTCCTGCATCTCATCGCAGAGGCCGTCCTGGAAGGCATCCATCAGCGCCGCCTCATTCCAGGCCGAATCCTGGCCTAGCAATCGGAACTCCGCAATATAGTCCTGCAGGGGGCGCTTGCCTTGGCGGAGGTCCTTGATGCGCCTCGCTGCCGTCTGCACCCGGAGGGGGTCCTCAAACATGGTGCGCAGGTGTTGCAAAAAGCCCTGATAGTCCAGAAGCAAGGGGCTGTCTTGCAGCAACAGGGGTGTGGCCCATCGGGCGGCAGTGCCAGAGAGGGAGCTGATCATAAAAGCCACCCGAACCCGGTCATCCGGAAAATTCTCCGGCCGCATTGCCATGTACAGCTGGCACTGTCCCAGGAAGGCCGGGAACATTTCCTGCTGCCCAGAAAACTTATCTGGCATGTTCACTGGGCATCTTGGACGGGGAAGGGGAGCAGGTGGAGCTGCTACAGGAGCAGCTGACGAACAAGATGATCTGTCCCCCCCCTTCAGAGACCCACAAAAACACAGCCAGCCGAGGGTTAAGAATCACTTGGCACACTCCACAGTTCTTATCTCAACCTTGGCAGCGATATGCACACCGTCTGCCAAGGACTTTATTAGTTTACACAAACAAGAAAATCACCTACGTAGCTTTGCCGTTCATCTAGCTTCCAAGACTACGAGGTTGCTATGTTTGTTTCGCTTTGTTCGTCACAAACTTCTTGACCCACTGTCCTGTCTTATATAGATAGGCTTCTGGGTGTGGTCCAGTGACTCACTGATCCTGTGACTCCAATCAGTGACTCAGATCTATTTCCTCATACGCCGCAGCTGCAGTAATCTTTTCTCTCGCCTTCTTTGGCGTGCGTCCAGGAATGACGTCTCTCCCTCACTCTCATCTGAGACACCTGTTTCCCCACTACTTGGCTCTCTTTCAGCTGGCACCTGAGACGGTGCCAGAGGGGGGGGGGCTGGGAGATCTGGCTGGCTCCTCTTCCTCCTGCTCAGAGCTTCCTTCCTCCAATGGGATAGGCTCAGAGGACGGGGCCACAACAGAACCATTGCCTCCAACTTGTTTTAGATGATGCCATAAAGGAAATCAAGTAAATAATTTTAAAATATTTATCGATAAGATATGCTCCATTTTCCAGCAATCCAATAAGAACCTAATTGAACTTGATGAAATATCCGAAGAACTTGACATTAACATCATAAGGATTGGTCAGGTTTTTGGGCCAAGATGGGCTGCCTGCATTTTAAGGGCAACCATAGCCGTGTGGCGTGCTTATCCAGTGCTACATCAATATTTTCATGCAAATGCAAAATACGCAGGTATGGCTGCCCGTCTGGAAAATAAATATTTCTTACATGATTTGGCGTTGATGATCGATATTCTTGAGGAAATTTCACTTCTTTCAACTGCACTGCAAGCACACAATACAGACATAATAAAGGCTGAAAAACTGGTGAGAAGATCAATAAAAGCATTTGAACTGCTTACAAAGGGAAAGGGCCCATACGAAAGAAAAGTTGATGGACTAATTACTTCAGAAACGTTCAGAAATATACAGTGGGGCAAAAAAGTATTTAGTCAGCCACCAATTGTGCAAGTTCTCCCACTTAAAAAGATGAGAGAGGCCTGTAATTGACATCATAGGTAGACCTCAACTATGAGAGACAAAATGAGAAAACAAATCCAGACAATCACATTGTCTGATTTGGAAAGAATTTATTTGCAAATTATGGTGGAAAATAAGTATTTGGTCACCTACAAACAAGCAAGATTTCTGGCTCTCACAGAGCTGTAACTTCTTCTTTAAGAGGCTCCTCTGTCCTCCACTCATTACCTGTATTAATGGCACCTGTTTGAACTTGTTATCAGTATAAAAGACACCTGTCCACAACCTCAAACAGTCACACTCCAAACTCCACTATGGTGAAGACCAAAGAGCTGTTGAAGGACACCAGAAACAAAATTGTAGACCTGCACCAGGCTGGGAAGACTGAATCTGCAATAGGCAAGCAGCTTGGTGTGAAGAAATCAACTGTGGGAGCAATAATTAGAAGATGGAAGACATACAAGACCATTGATACTCTCCCTCGATCTGGGTCTCCACGCAAGATCTCACCCTGTGGGGTCAAAATGATCACAAGAACGGTGAGCAAAAATCCCAGAACCACACGGGGAGACCTAGTGAATGACCTGCAGAGAGCTGGGACCAACGTAACAAAGGCTACCATCAGTAACACACTACGCCGCCAGGGACTCAGATCCTGCAGTGCCAGGCGTGTCCCCCTGCTTAAGCCAATACATGCCCGGGCCCATCTGAAGTTTGCTAGAGAGCATTTGGATGATCCAGAAGAGGATTGGAAGAATGTCATATGGTCAGATGAAACCAAAGTAGAACTGTTTGGTAGAAACACAACTCATCGTGTTTGGAGGAGAGAGAATGCTGAGTTGCATCCAAAGAACACCATACCTACTGTGAAGCATGGGGGTGGCAACATCAAGCTTTGGGGCTGTTTCTCTGCAAAGGGACCAGGACGACTGATCCGTGTACAGGAAAGAATGAATGGGGCCATGTATCATGAGATTTTGAGTGCAAACCTCCTTCCATCAGCAAGGGCATTGAAGATGAAATGTGGCTGGGTCTTTCAGCATGACAATGATCCCAAACACACCGCCCGGGCAATGAAGGAGTGGCTTCGTAAGAAGCATTTCAAGGTCCTGGAGTGGCCTAGCCAGTCTCCAGATCTCAACCCCATAGAAAACCTTTGGAGGGAGTTGAAAGTCCGTGTTGCCCAGTGACAGCCCCAAAACATCACTGCTCTAGAGGAGATCTGCATGGAGGAATGGGCCAACATACCAGCAACAGTGTGTGCCAACCTTGTGAAGACTTACAGAAAACGTTTGACCTCTGTCATTGCCAACAAAGGATATATAACCAAGTATTGAGATGAACTTTTGATATTGACCAAATACTTATTTTCCACCATAATTTGCAAATAAATTATTTCCGAATCAGACAATGTGATTGTCTGGATTTGTTTTCTCATTTTGTCTCTCATAGTTGAGGTCTACCTATGATGACAATTACAGGCCTCTCTCATCTTTTTAAGTGGGAGAACTTGCACAATTGGTAGCTGCCTAAATAGTTTTTTGCCCCACTGTAAACTTCATAGAAAATCATCGATTTGTTGGGCTTCATCAGGAAAGACTCTTAGGAAGCATCATAAAAAATTTGCACGAACGACTGATGGACTGTGAACATTTAAAAACTGGTAGCCAATTGCAAGACACCACAAATAAACTACAGTTTCTACAGTTTTTGGTGCCAGAGTACTGGGATTTTGAGGAAATACTAATTCCATGGACAGCAGCTGAAGAACAACTGCGCACATTTGGTGACATTTTCAATTACAACATTAACATCAACGACCATAGAGATTTTGTGGACAATGTGTTAAAAGATTCGAAGAGGTATGCAATTCCTGACAGTATTAAAAAAGCAAAAGATATTTTCAGAACAATTGCAGTAAGTTCTGCAGAAGCGGAAAGGGGTTTTTTGAAAATGAACTTCATACGTTCAGAGAGCAGAAGTCACCTAACCGTTTCCAATTTAACCAACCTCATGACCATCAGCGTTACCGGGCTACCTCTTCCAAAATGGGACCCTATTCCTGCAGTGAAAAAGTGGTTCAGAGAATACCATCATTCAGCCAATGATCCGTGCATCAAGTTCAAGAAAAGTGGAAGTGAGGAGAGTGCCACTGAAATAGCTATGTGGAAACATCTTATAGCTAAAGACTAACAGTTTTATGTAAGTATTTGTGTACCTCTTTTATGGACTGCAGGGCCGGCGCAATGTGTAACATGTTCACACTGGTGCAATAGGACTGGGTGTTTTGTTAATATGATTTATTGGGCTAGAGATTTTCTGTCTTCACTGTGAGTTGTAATGTGTTGGGGGTGTGTGCACTGAGGGAGCTCAACCAATCTCATGGTACATACATTGTGCACTAACAACAAAGATTTGAATTGAATTGTTTTTTATTGTTTTGTGTACTTCTTTTATTCTTATTTACGTATTAAATGGTTAAATTTGTGTATCAAGGTATATCTTCTCTTTGTAGGTCATTATCATTGGTGCAAGAAGTGACATCGAAGACAACACTTTTATTGCTCTTACGTATTTGTGTACCTCTTATTGTTTTGTGTACTTTGTTTATTATTTAAGTATTAATTGCATGAAATAATTGGTATATTTTCTTTTTGTAGGTCAAAAAAGGACAAAGAAGTGACGTTGACTTGGCCATGCCTACCTGGTCACCTGATCACCAAGCCACGCCCTCCAAGTTACCTGACTACCAAGCCACGCCCACCAAATAAGCCATGCCCACAGAACTGGCATGGAAAATTTTTAGATTTCACCCCTGGGAGTAAGATTTATGTGCCCAGCTGCATGCGACTCCTGGTGCTAAAGCATAGTCATGATTCTCGACTAGGGGGCCACTTTGGATTTTTAAAAACCCTCCATTTGACTAGAACAGCAGTCACCAACTGGTCGTCCATGGACCACTGGTGGTCCCTGAGAAAATTCTGGTGGTCCACAGAAAAATTATTTGCATTTTTTATATTGCACTAAATCAGGAGTCCTCAAACCACGGCCCCTGGGCTGGATACGTGCAATGAATGTCTGTGTTGCTGCAGAGAGTCTCCCCTTTCGGGGTCTTTTTGTGCAGGTCGGAGAGTGGCAGAAATTCAAACTTGGGGTCTGCTTCAGCCTCCTGGTATGGGGCTTTGGGCGAAGGCTGGAGGAAAGCGCCACTGGTGGCAAAGGTGGGACTGCATCATGGCCTGGAACTGGCTGACCTTCTCAGCCCGCTGAGCCTCCAGGCGCCAGTACCTGGTCTTGCACTCCCGCAGGTCTTCCCTTTGCTTGGAAAGCCTATGCTCCTAGTCCTCAGTGAGGTGCTTCTGCTGAGCCTCCTTCTCGGCCAGATCCAATTTGAACTGAGCCAACTGTTTTGCCAACTCTTTCTCATGGTGGCTGCTTAGCTCCAACAACTACTTCCTGTTGGGGCTCTAAGAAGCCTGGGCGGGGAGGCGAGGAGTGGCTGGGAGGGGAGGGGCGAGTAGAGGCTGGCAAGGCACCCCTTGACATGAGTGACATCGAGTTGGCCACGCCCACCCATTCACATGACCACCTAGCCACGCCCACCCAGTCTGACATTAGGCGGATCATATTAGTGGTCCGCGGGATTTAAAATTATGAATTTAGTGGTCCCTGAGGTCTGAAAGGTTGGTGACCCCTGGACTAGAAGATAATTCTGTTGGCCAAGGATGAAAACCAATGTAGAGGACTATGTAAAAAGCTGCGCAATCTGTGCCACCATGAAGTCCAGACAAGGGAAACCCCCTGGGTTTCTCCAGACCATGGCCGAACCCACAAAACCCTGGGAAGAGATTGCAATGGAATTCATCGTCAAACTCCTGGACAGTGGAGGAAATAGGGTGACTTGGACTGTCGTGGATTTATTCTCCAAGCAAGCACACTTTACTGCCTGCAACAGATTGCCTTTCTGGTGGGAAAACCCACTTCCCAAAATCAGGAAACAAGGCCACAAAAGTTGGAGAACACAGGTTTATTTGCTAGCAAAGGTTCGGAGCATTCACATGTCACATTCCAAACCCCGGGCTACGCCCAAGGTGTACCTTTTATACATTTTGCAATTCTAGCCACGCCAGAGGCGTTACGCTTCTGACTCTATTTCCATATATGGGTATACCGTCTCTTACTTTCCGTGCACACTTCTGGTAATATGTTTCTTAATATAAGTTCGTTACAGAAATGATACAGAACATAGGTCATTAAGCTCATCAGTACATTTAACAAGTTCCTTATTTCTGTCCCTTGTCCTTTCCTGAGATTTGCAACATAACTTCTACTTCCACGTCAACACTTCTGAGAGCAACATAATACTGTGAATAATACAATGCATAGATTAATATGAGTTATAGTATAAGACCCTTCTGTCACATTCCCCCCTTTGGAACTCCACCTAAATCCCCTGATTACTGTGGAGTTTCATAAACAGGGAGGTCATCCTCCATTGAGCTAAGTTTCTCATACTCCCACCAAGCCATCGCCTGAGCTGTGGCCTTCTTATCCACAAGTAGACAGAGACTGTTAGAAATTGTGCGAACAAAAATGGGAAGAAGACTGAGTAAAATTACACATCCAGTAGCTATTAACCCAATCAATACCACAATAGCTTACAGTCCCGACAGTTTAGGGAACCAACCTGAAAAGGCGTCAACTAAATTAAACCCTTTCCAAGTTTAAACCGGGACGTGTGCTATTTTGACCATTTTATCAGTTATTTCCTTAATGACCTTGCCACTGTCATCGATCTCAATACAGCAATTAGACAAATTAAATTTACCACACACCCCTCCTTCCTTGGCTAGGAGGTAATCTAAGGCTAAGCGGTTTTGCATGATATACAACAGCCTGTAGCCTAATCAAGCGGTTTAACAGGTAGATGGGGATCCGATACCCGTAGGTGCCATCCTCTGCCCAGGTGGCTGGTCCATACTCCTCAATAATTCTCTCCGATGGCCATTCATCATCCTTCCAATGACCTATTCTAACGTTTTCAATCAAGGAAGTGTCAATGTCTGCCCTCTTGGGCCGGATGTTTCCAACTTCATCATACACTGGTACCCTGGCCGAATTCCGAGGACGGAATTTACAGGGACCCAAAGAGTACGTAGGAGGTGACACCTTATAGTGGAATTATATGCCAGTATTGAGTCCCTTCATGTTCACAGGGGGGAGATTATTGGCAGAGCAGTTAGGGAGTTTGGTACTGCTATAAACAAAATGCCTACCCAAGGGTAAGGCCACAAGCATTCAGTACACAGAGGTATCTTGGAGCCCACCACATTCTGCATGCTACGGATCCCCCCTTGCATACTCGAAGGGGTGTCTGGGCTCCAATATTCCCTATGCATTACCTCTGGGTAATTTACAGTGGGAGTAGGGGCAAGCACTCTTTCCATCTTCTAACTATCAAGTGCAGCTTGACACCAGTCTCGGAGTTACTCCCTCATTCCCCCCTACTCCTGAGTCTCCGCCCTCTCCTACAAGGCCTACAATACATATAGCTACACAAATTCTGTCAAGTTGTTCGGTTGTGGGATTGCAATGTCCAGGATAAGTTCCTTTTGTCGCCCGTGCGTTGAGTGTTAGCCTCCGGAGTAACACCTGCAGGGGTTTTCTTCATCTCTCCCGTTTGTAGAGGGACAGCTCCCAGAGTGTCACCAGAAGGGGAGAGGTTCCCTCTAGTCCTCTGAAGAGTTAGTTTCCAAATAAACTTGGGCTCTTTCTTAAAAGCACAGGGAGGAAAGAAAAGTTGAACTCCATTCTTCACGCTGTCTAGATGGCCATACCAGACTGGGCGAAATACTTTTCCTTCCTCTCAGTGGCGTCAACTCATTTCTAACAATTTAAAATTTATATCTCTACAGATCAGGCATTTAACACTTGCAGTTACTTTGAAGGTACCCAAAGACTTAGATATACACACTAGTCATTATAGATGCACAGCAACAAATAATTTTTAACAGAAATCACATCAATTTAGTCAATTCAAATTATCTGAGTCTTCCCATTTAGACAGGCTTTACCTTTTTATTACCTGCTAAACCCTGGGTGGGAAGAACAATAAACAATTTCCTTCTCTATTCTTAGGTCTTTCAGAGTACTCTGAGTCTTTTAAGAATGGTAAATTATCAGAATCTTTATAACACTGCAGTATCTCTTTTCTCCTATTCTGGGGTCCCCCCACCACACATAACAGTATACACTAACCATATCCTCTTTGGCCAGCCCCAACTTCTGAATCATCTTACTGTATGGTGGGGCTTCCCATCTTCTAAATATTTTTCTCTAAAGGACTAGTCGGTTCTTTTTACAGTTTGGGATTCTTCCTAATTGTTCTAGTGAACTTCTCACTTTTTACTCAAGGTTTCATCCATTGTTCCATCTCCTCAAGCACTGGATTGTCTCTGGCCTGGGGATGTTATGTCTAGCTCTTTCTCGCTTGGATCGCCCAGCTGACGCTGGCCTATCTTTTTTTTTTTTCTCATGAGCAACTTTGAACTCCACTTTCTCTTTTTTTTTAAAGGACCTTTATTTAGCCAAATTGGTTTTCCTGTGTCATCCCTACTAAAACCTTTCTTGGTCCTTGTTGGTATGCACTCAGGCCATCCAGTATATGTGCAAATAAGAACTAACGTTGCACGATGTGGACCTGACCTTGGCATATCTGTAAAATCAATCATCAGGGTATCAAAAAGATAACTTCAACGCTAGAGTTGTCTGACGAAATGAGATGCCTCCTCACATTTCGATAATAAAGAAAAAAAAACTTTTATTTGTTAGAACAACATCTTCACGGACTCATATGCAGCCAGGAAATGACCTCTGCTCCATCATCCCTCCCTTTCCTGGCTTGCTTCCTTATCCTATTGGTCATTATCTAAATCATTCTACGGCACTCTCTCTTACTAATCTCACAGGAATTTAACCCCCTCTTTACTATGTCAGCACTGAGAAGCTGACATCTGGCCCCTCTCCCTTCATTCTTCAGCAAAACTTGCACAAGATAAAACAACAGGTCTAATACCATTACCCCGTCTGGGACTGTGTCCCACCCCCTCCCGGCCTGTCCGGGTGATCTGCATGGAATTTAGCTATAAGGCGGTCAGCTTGAATGTTCGTGCTCTTCACCCATGATGCTTCTGATGATGGGTAACCCTTCCACTTAATTAAGTATTGGAGGCGGCCTCTGTGCCACCTCGAATCGAGAATTCGCTGTACTTCATAATGAGTTTGGCCCCCAATGATCAAGGGCCCTGGGGGATCACGTGGCACCGGCCTTAAAGTTGACCCCACCACAGGCTTCGGAAGACTACTGTGAAAAACGGGGTGTATCTTTCCTAGTAACCGGGGCAACTGCAATTGTACCGTGACCGGGTTGATTATTTTTACTATAGGAAATGTTCCTATAAATTTCGGGCCCAATTTCCTAGTTGGGAGTTTGAGTCTCAAGTACTTGGTGGAGAGGTAGACCTTCTCTCCTACTCGGAACGGTCTTTGAGGGGCTCGGTGCTTATCTGCTTGCTTCTTATAAGCCTGTGCCGCCATGTCTAATGCCTTTTTGACGTTCTCCCAGGATTCTCTTAGCATCGCCATCCAATCATTCAAACTGACTGAAGAAGGGAGTTCCCTGGGATATTCTGGCATGGGGACAAAATCCATACCGCTCACTACATTGAATGGGGTTAGTCCTGTACTACTGTGGACAGCATTGTTGTACGCGACCTCCGCAAAAGATAGGAGGTCCACCCAGTTCGACTGTTGGTAGTCTACATAGCACCTCAAGTACTGCTCTATCATGGCATTCAGTCTCTCCGCCCCGCCATTGGTGCTCGGGTGAAATGCTGAGCTGAGACCTTGGGATGATCCTATGGATCGTAGGAATTCCCTCCAAAATTTTGCTGTGAACTGGACACCTCGGTCGGAGATGATTCTTCTGGGTACTCCATGCAAGTGGTAGATGTGTTTCACAAACAGCTTGGCCAATTGGCGGGCTGAGGGTAGCCCACTACAGGGTATGAAATGTGCCTGTTTGGAGAATAAGTCTATTACGGTCCAGATCACTGTGTTTCCACCACTCTTCGGCAGCTCTACTATAAAGTCCATTGCAATCTCCTCCCATGGTCTTGTCGGTTCAGCTACTGGCTGCAGTAACCCAGGAGGTTTTCCTCGTCGGGTTTTCATCGTGGCACAGATGGTGCAGCTCTTCACATAGCTGTCCACGTCTTTCCTCATGTGAGGCCACAAAAATTGTCTTCGTACTAAGTGCAGAGTCTTTAGAAAACCAAAATGGCCTGCTGGTCTAACGTCGTGGCTCCTTTTGAGGACTAGGGTGCGTAGAGTTTCTGGGACGTAAAGTTTCGTCCCTTTCCATGCTACGTCGTTCCTCCTTGTCAAAAGATGCTGATCGTCTCGGAACCAAGGGTCTGCCAATGTCTCTGTTTTGAGCCGTGTCGTCAGGTCACCCGCTGGTTGGCCCTGCTGGTCGCGATGCTGGCGTCTGGTGGTAACTTGACCCACTCCTTGAGGCGAGGGGATGATGGCATTCACCACCTGCTCCCGTTCACTGTTGTACTGGGGCATTCGGGAGAGGGCATCGGCCAGAAAATTCTTCCCCCTGGGATGTGTTTCAGCTCGAAGTTGAACTGATTGAAGTATTGGGCCCATCGGACTTGTCTGGGTGATAATTTCCGTGGGGTCCTAAGGGCCTCCAGGTTTTTATGGTCAATCCAAACCTCGAACGGTGTCTGGTTTCCTTCTAGCAGATGTCGCCAGGTCAACAGCGCCCACCTCACTGCAAACGCTTCCTTTTCCCATGCTGCCCAGCGTCTCTCTGTGTCGGTGAATTTGCGGGAAGTGTAAGCACAGGGCTGAAGGTTCCCTTGGCTGTTCTTTTGGAGTAGAACCGCTCCCACTGCCACGTCGCTGGCATCTGTTTGGATGACGAAAGACTGGTTAGGGTCAGGATGTTTCAAGACTGGTTCTTTTGCAAACATTTCTTTTAGTGTTTCGAAGGCTTGTAGGCAGGCCGGGCTCCACTGTAGAGGCTGTCCTGGGCGAGGTTTTGTTGCTGGACTCCCTGTTTTTAAGAGGTCGGTAAGAGGTTTGGCAATTTTTGCAAAAGAGGGGATAAATTGTCTGTAGAAGTTCGCGAACCCCAAGAAGCTTTGCAGTTGTCTGCGAATGCGTGGGGGTCGCCAGTCAAGGACCAATTGTACTTTGGCTGGATCCATTTCTATACCCTCATTGGACACTCGGTAGCCTAAGTAGTCTAGCCGTGACTGGTGGAACTCGCATTTCAACAGTTTGACATAGAGGTTCGCTTTCAGCAGTTTTTCGAGCACCTGGTGGACGAGGGGTATGTGTTCATCTATGGTTTCTGTGTAAATGAGTATGTCGTCCAGGTAGACGAGGACCCCCTTATAAAGGTGATCATGTAAAACTTCATTTATCAGTTGCATGAACACCGCCGGTGCTCCCTGTAGTCCGAAAGGCATCACTTTAAATTGAAAACTTCCTAGGGGGAAATTAAATGCTGTCTTCCACTCGTCTCCTTCCTTGATGCATATGCGGTAGTAGGCTTCACGAAGGTCTAGTTTGGTAAAAACCTTCCCTTTGGCCAAGTGAGCTAGCATGTCTTTCATGAGGGGGAGGGGGTATAAGTTGTGCATGGAGACACAGTTTATCCCGCAAAAATTGACCACCAGACGCATGGAGCTGTCTTTCTTCTCCCTGAAGAAAACTGGTGCCGCTACCCGTGGTTTGGCTGGTTCGATAAAACCCCTTTGTAGGTTCTTGTCTATGTACTTTTGCAGTTCTTGCATTTCACGGGGTGTCATGGCGTACAATTTAGGTTTTGGTAGTTTCGAACCAGGGATGATTTCGATAGCGCAATCGGCGTCGCGGTGGGGTGGTAGTACGTCACACTCGGTCTCGCTAAATACTTCTGCCAAGTCTTGGTACTCCTTTGGGATCTGGTTCTGGCCGTGGGAGGTGCTGGAGGTGGCCGCCAGTTGCTCTGTTGTCCCTTTACAGGGCGGGTTGGGCACCTGTGTTGGAGGCATCTTTTGTCCCTCTAGAGGGAGGGGTTGGACCCCCTGGGTGGGAGGAGGGGCCGTTTTCTCTGGTGGTGGCAGGGGGTGGGGTCCCCTTGCTATCCTCAGTCTGCGGGTCCCTTCTTGCCACCAGATGGTGGGGCCCCACTTGTCCAGCCAGGAGAGTCCCAGTATGACTGGGTTGGTCATTTTGGGGGCTATTATGAACCGAATCATTTCCCAGTGATCCGCTAGCTCCAGCTTCACCGGCTCAGTCAAATGTGTGGCATCCGCCCCCCCTAGTAGGGATCCATCAACTTGCTGAAAACGGATTGGGTGGCTGAGCCTTTTAGCCCGGATCCCCAGTTTTAGGACTGTGGGTAGGTTAATCAGGCACCTCGTGCAACCCGAATCTACTAAGGCTTGAAAAGTCCCTTGGGTACCTGTTTTTGGGGCTGTTAGGCATATGGGGAAAAGAAAAGGGTGGATGGGTGCACTCACCATTGGGTCGTTTTCACCATCGTCATCGCCCTCATACAGTTCGGGGGGTCGATTCGCATCCTCGGAGCTCCCCCTATTTTCAGTCAGATGGGCAAAAACTTCTACAGTCGGGGAAAGTCTTAATGGTGCCTTGGTGGTGTGCCCGGGTCCTCGTTCCAGTCGTGCCTTGGCCGGGGGCTCTGTTTTTGACCCCGGGGTTCCACACGCTGCTGCCAAATGCCCAACTCCCCCACACCTGTAGCACCTCAGTGGACTCCGTGTGGTGGATTGCCTCTGGGTGGCCCGTGATGCTGTAGTTTCTGGTCTGATAGATGGTTCCTGGTCCAGCTGAGTTTTCTCCTTTGCCTGTGGTTGTTTTAGCATGTTGTTGGCACGTAGCCCTCTCTACTTGCGTCGTTATCCGGAACCAGTCAGACAGTCGGTTCGGAATATCTCGATAAGCAGTCACTTGGGCGATTTGCTTATCTAAGCTTGTTCTAAAGAAGTATACTAGCAGTCGTTCAGGCAAAGGAGGTAAAGTCCCAACAACTTTCCTGAACTCACGGATATGTTCTTGGATAGGCTTCCCCCTCTGCATTAGGTGCCTGAGCTCGTCTTCTACATAGGGATTGTCCCCTGTTTCTTCGAAACGGGCTCGCAGCAGTTGTAAGAAACCATCTGCATCTTGCAGTTGGGGAGCCCTGTATTTTTACTGGGCTGCTGACCAGCTCCTTGCTTCTCCCTCCAGACCTTCTGCAATGGCACTGACCAAGGCCCTGGGGAAAGGGTAAAGGTGTGCGTAGCGCTCGATGTAAATCTCAGCTGCATCGAGAAATTGAGCTAGCAGGTCCGGCTCCCCATCAAATTTCCTTCTGAATCGGGGTGGTTCCACCCTCAGTGGCCTCTCCTCCCATTGCGGGGGTCTGTGAGCCTGCCCACGGTGCCCTTGGGCTTCTTCATCATCTCCCATTTGGCTGCAGGGGAGTGATGCCGTGGCTGGGCTGGGTCGCTTGCTGAGCAGGGAGGGAAGCCCTGAGTGCATTTTGGAGCTTTCTTCTCTCATTTTCTTTTTTTTTTCCTTGTGTGTGTGTGGGGGGGGGGGCGCTATGCTGCCGTTTGGAGAGCCATAGAACCTTCCCCCCTTACCTGCCACTTGATTGGAGTCCAGCAAAAAGGCATCGTAATTTTTTCCTTTTCTGAGGCAAACCTCCGGTGGAGATTGTTTTCTTTATGGCCTCTGATAAGGTTGCTACAGAGACATCTGAAGGTCTGCCAACGTCGGCGTGGAGTAGATTAGGAATGCATAAATATTTTTAGAAGAAAAGCTTTTGAAGAGAGCATTTCTTTTTGTTTTAAAAAACATTTTCCTGGCTGTCTGTCAACGCTAGAGTTGTCTGACGAAATGAGATGCCTCCTCACATTTTGATAATAAAGGAAAAAAAAACTTTTATTTGTTAGAACAACATCTTCATGGACTCATATGCAGCCAGGAAATGACCTCTGCTCCATCATCCCTCCCTTTCCTGGCTTGCTTCCTTATCCTATTGGTCATTATCTAAATCATTCTACGGCACTCTCTCTTACTAATCTCACAGGAATTTAACCCCCTCTTTACTATGTCAGCACTGAGAAGCTGACAGTGGACCTGACCTTGGCATATCTGTAAAATCAATCATCAGGGTATCAAAAAGATAACTTCCTGTGGGTTGATATCCTTGAGGCAGTTGGGGCCTTTGTCTGGGATTATTGGCATGGGATGCTGTGCGACAAGTCCATAAGCAATTACATTTGCAAGTTCCAAAGCTCGAGTCAAAGCATGCAATTCTACCAGCTAAGCACTTGTACTGGGAGGGAGGGGCTCAGCTTCCCATACATCTTCAAGAGTTACGACAGCATACCCAGCTTTCCGTATTTCCTCCTGCACAAAACTGGTGCCATCTGTGTATGGAGTAAAGTCGGGGTTGGGAAGCAGAACTTCAGTCATATCTGGACGGCTGGCATAGGTTTCCTCAATAGTCTGAATGCAATCGTGAGTAGCTTTTAAATCTGGTTCAGGCAGCAATGTGACTGGATTCAATGTAGTAAATTGTATTAACTTGATCATGGGGTTGTGCGTAATTAAACCTTGGTATTTCAGCATGCGGGGGTTGGTCAACCACAAATATCCTTTGGTTTCTAAGACGGCTTTGAGGGCATGGGGGGGTGTAGATATCCAATTCCTGGCCAAAGGTTAATTTACAAGCTTCTTGTGTTAACAACACCGTGCCTGCCAGGGTTTTCAGATAGTCAGGCCACCCTCTTGCTACAATATTCAGCTGCTTCAACAGATAAGCAATGGGGCAATGCCAAGTTCCCATTTTCTGGGTGAGAACCCCCACTGCTACGTTCCGTTTAGTGTTGACAAACAGCTGAAATGGCTTGTCTAAGTCGGATAGTACTAAGCTGGGAGCTTGTATTTAAGCGTCTTAAAGTTGTGAAACTTTTCCTCTTTTTCCCATCACAGATTTCCTTATCACTTCCATCACAAATTTCCTTATCACTTCCTCTTATAACTTCATAGAGAGGTTTTGCAATTAAACTGAAATTGGGGGTCCAGATGTGAAAGAAGCCTGCAGGCCCCCCCCAGAAAAAAACCCCTCATGTTTTTCCTATTCCTAGGCGCCAGGAGCTGATATACGGCCTCCTTTCTCTCATGGCTGAGAGTTCTTTTACCTGGTTCAACGTCATATCCCAGATATCTGACTTTTTGTAAGACTAGTTATGCCTTTTTCCTGGATGCCTTGTAGCCCAGCTCTTGCAAGAGATGGAGCAAGTCGTGGGTGTTTCACCAACAGTCATTTTCCATCTGGCCTGCGACTAACAAATCATCTATGTATTGCAACACAACATCTGGGTAGGGGATTTCCAGGGCCGTCAAATCTTTTCCCAGTGCAGCCCCGAAAAGAGTTGGGGAGTTCACGAATCCTTGGGGTAACCGTGTCCAGGCATACTGTTGTTTTCTTCCTCATCGCTCCTTGGATATTGGTGGGGAGGGGGAGGCTTGGCTCAGAGGCTGGGTTAGGACTGAACAAGTGACCCCACTATCCACAAGGAAGGAGATAGGTTTGCCTCCTATTTTAAACTGACCACAGGTTCCGGGAGATGGGCTGAACCCGGTTGGTCTCAGTCCCATTCCTCCACTTCTGCCAGGCCTATGAGGGGGGGGAGCTTTTGAAAATCCTTCTCTTTGTCCTCTCCCTCCCTGGCTTCTCCCTAGGCCACCTCTGTAGTTCTTCACAAACCTGCCTCTTCTTCCTTCTTGTCCTTCCTCCTTATCCTTTTCCGGGCACTCACCCTTCCAGTACCCTTCTTTCTTATATATGGTGCACTGGTTACGTCCCAAACCCATGCCATACCCTTTACCTCTGCCATCTCCCCTTCCTCTTTGTACCCCCATCATAGCAGCGGCCAGCAATTCAGCTTTTTGTTGCATTTTTTTTTTTGGTCCTGCTTCCTTTCCTCCATCTTGTCATGATTGACAAAAGTCTTCCTGGCAACTTCCATCAACTCACTCATAGGCTTTCCCAGGGCTCCCTCCAGTCTTTGTAATTTTTTACATATATCTGGGGCACTTTGATATATGGGTCATGGCAAGTATTTGAGCATTTTCAGGCACTGTTGGATCAATAGGAGTATACATTTGGTATGCCTCCAGCAACTGAGTATAAAATGCTTCCGAACTCTCAGTGGCTTCTTACATCACCAGAGAAGGCTTGGACAGGTTAACGGCTGGTTTTCCTGCTTCACGGACTGCCCGCACCACCAAATGTTGTTAGTCCTGAATTGCCCGTAATTGGCCATTTGGACTCCACAAGGGATCCTTCATAGGGAAGTTTTCCTCGACATATGCTTCAAGAGTGTGACCTTGGGGTAAATCAGGCTTCACTATCTTTGATACTGCAATCCTAATCTTTTCCCTCTCGGGGTGGCAAGGTGCATGAGACTGGGAATCTACATTGTTCCTAATGTGGGGTGGAACACTAACTGGAGTACCTTTAAAGCAATATAGGGATCTAATGTTCCCTTATCAGTCCAGCCTACCTCACAGAAGACCTTTGACCTCTGTTTGCTCCACTTAATGCTGTAGTCTTGACTGACATAAGCAACCTTAAAATGTCTTAACATACACTCTAATGGAGTGAGGGGCACACTTCCTCCGCCACCCATATTCCTCCCGGGGCACCAGACAAGACAAATAAGGAAAGGGGTTGAGAGGAAGGTAAGGTGTCCTTCGTTCTCGGGGTAACACAAGGGAATTTGTTTTCACACACACTAAAGTCCGACCCACGGAGCCGGACACTCACGGTCTCTGATGGGAACTGCGGACACCAAATGTTTTTCACTGGCCCAAGGTGCTGGACACTCAACAGACACCGTTGGGAACCGCAGTGGACGTGCACGTCAACCATACTTAACAACCTTCCCACCTTTACCTTTAGAGTGAGGGTGATCAGGACTCTCCCCCCATCCCTGTTTACAGAGAGGAATTATTCCTTTTTCCACAATACTTGCCTGCAGGCTTGTTCTCCCGTCTTCCAGCTGGCTGGAACTGGGCCTGGTCTCTGTTCCCTTTCCAAGTGGTTCTTGGAGGCATCAACCGCCGCTGCAGAGGTCCTGTGTCACTGGGAAGCCCCTCGGAACAAAGTGTCCGATGGTGCCTGGGAAGTTCCCTCTAACTAAACAAGACCCCTGGCAGAGGGGTGGCCCTCCAGAGAGTCCCAATGACCCGTTGTGTCCCAACTTGGGTGCCAGAAATGTGGTGGTAAAACCCGCTTCCCAAAATCAGGAGACAAGACCACAAAAGTTGGAGAACACAGGTTTATTTGCTAGAAAAGGTTTGGAGCATTCACATGTCACATCCCAAACCCCGGGCTACGCCCAAGGTGTACCTTTTATACATTTTGCAATTCTAGCCACGCCAGAGGCATTACGTTTCTGACTCTATTTCCATATATGGGTATACCGTCTCTTACTTTCCGTGCACACTTCTGGTAATATGTTTCTTAATATAAATTCGTTACAGAAATGATATAGAACATAGGTCATTAAGCTCAACAGTACATTTAACAAGTTCCTTATTTTTGTTCCTTGTCCTTTCCTGAGATTTGCAACATAACTTCTACTCTCATGTCAACACTTCTGAGAGCTATTCCTCTGCCATGGTCCTGTTAGATCTCTCAGTGGCTTTTGATACCATCGACCATGGTATCTTGCTGTGGCGCCTCGAGGGGTTGGGAGTGGGAGGCACTGTCTTACAGTGGTTCTCCTCCTACCTCTCTGGGCGTTCACAAGCAGTGTTGGCGGAGGGGGGCAGAGGTCGACCCCGAGGCCCCTCACATGTGGGGTTCCTCAGGGGTCGGTTTTCTCTTCCCTGCTGTTTAACATCTACATAAAGCCACTGGGGGAGATCCTTCGTGGCTTTGGGGTGGGGTATCATCAGTTTTTATATCAATCCCGAATCAGCCCAATGATGCCCTCAACGTGATGTCCCGATGCCTGGAGGTGGTGTGGCTCTGGATGGGGAGGAAGAGGCTCAGACTCAACCCTGCCAAGACGGAGTGGCTGTGGGTACCAGTGTCTTGGTTCCAAGGAAATATCCCATCTTTGGTCATAGGGGGAGAGGTGTTGCTCCCTGTGGATAGGGCATGCAACTTAGGCGTCCTCCTGGATGCACAGTTGACTTTAGAAGACCATGTTACGACCATGACCAGGGGAGCATTTGCCCAGATTCGTCTGGTGCGCCAGTTGTGCCCCTACCTGGACAGAGATGCCTTACGCACGGTCACCCATGCACTCATCACCTCCCGGATCGACTATTGCAATGCTCTCTACATGGGGCTACCCTTGAAAACCACTCAGAGGCTTCAGCTGGTGCAGAATGTGGCCACGCAGGTAGTGATGGGAGTGTCCCGATGCTCCCATGTCACACCCCTCCTGCGTGACCTGCATTGGCTACCGGTTGCCCTCCGGGTGAGGTTCAAGGTGTTGGTGATCACCTATAAAGCCCTACATGGCTTAGGTCCGGGGTATTTGGCAGAACACCTGCAGCCAGCAACAGCTCCCCATCGCCCAGTGCACTCAGAGAGGGTCTACTTGGGGTCCCGTTGGCCAGGCAATGTCGACTGATGGCCCCTAGGGAGTGAGCCTTCTCTGTGGGCGCACCTACCCTCTGGAATCAGCTCCCCTTGGAGCTCCAGGTAACCCCCGACCTACGGTCCTTCCGCCGTGACCTTAAAACATGGTTGTTTCGCCAGGCTGGCCTGGACTGATTGAGCTTTTAATGGGAATTTTAGTTTTTGTGTTTGAATCTTATCTCAACTAGTTTTATTGTTGTGAGCCGCCCCGAGTCCTCGCAGAGAAAGGGCGACATATAAGTCCGATAATAAATAAATAAATAAATAAATAAACTCACTGAGACAACTCCACAAACATTGGACAACGCAAATAACTAACTTTGGAGTATAAATCTGACAGCAGCTTTTATTATGATGGTTTGAATATAAGCCTCTGATCGCAATTGAAACAAGTTCCAAGTAAACTCAAAATTTTTAAGAGGTCAAATTTGGGATTTTTTCTTCATCAATATTAACAAGGTTGAGAATCCTTTGAGAAAAAAAGTTTTGATAGACATCTCAGAGAAGATTTTATTTTATGAGGAAGTGCTCCAAGCTGATCTACAACTTTTAACTGAACAACTTTGGGTCTTTTTGATGGATATTAACAAGGTTGAGAATTTCTTGAAGAAAAGAGACTTGATAGACATTCCTGAGAAGAAAAAGGTTTTATTCTATTAAGATAAGCAGGAGGGAGTGACTTAAATTTAATGAGTTAATTATTTAGAATGGATTTTTATAAGTTTGATATATATATTGAAAGCTTTAATGTTTTATATTTATAAAATGAGTTTGTAAATGTATGCTTTCTGTCCTTCTATATAACGTTTGAATAATTCCCAAAGTTTGTAAAATATTATTGATCAAATTTGAAAATATTAATGGTTAGAAGAATAGGTAAAGAGAAGATAATTTTTATTTCATGAGGATAAATTTGAGGGATAGATTGAGCTAATTGGAGTTAATTTGATTTTTTAAACATCCTTGGAACATAACTGGTCTATGAACACAGAGGTTTTATTTAAGAATTTTTCAAATAGGACTTCCTGTGGCGTCTCCTTCGTTGTCGGCTGTCTTCTTAAGACAGCCGGCCTCCCGGCGCGTTAAGAGCCGTCGCACAGCAGGCAGGCGGCTCGTAAAACCCTCTCCTTAATTGAGGAAGAGGAGAGAGCTTCTGGGGAGGAGGTTGAGCCAGCTGAGTCACCCCAGGAATTTCTCCTTTGTCCTGGGGATGGCTCAGAGCGATGGCTCCCTATTCACCCCCAGAGTATGCTCCGCGCCGAGAGGGATCTCTGCTAATTAGTTAATTAGCGGAGCCAGACGTCATGAGCAACACCACGACTGAATTGACAACAGGAAAAAAGCTGAATAAGAAAGAAGGCAAGTCTAACGCAAGTATGATTTTTTTTTTACTGATTTTTTTGGAGGAAGGAAAAGAAAAGGGAAGGAGAGGATGAAGAGTGAAAGTGCTTTTAAGATGGCGACGGGCTCTGTTGGAAGAAAAATGAGAGCGGAAAGTGAAAGCAGTGTTTTGTGCTGAGAGATTTTAAAAGAAACATTTTTATATCGAGAAGAATTAAAGAAACAAAGGTTGATTTAAATAGATTTTTTCTGTTTTTTTTTTAATAGAAGTAAGAAGAACCTTCTTGGTCCTTTTTTAAAGTAAAGTAAAGTAAAGTAAAATAAAGTAAAGATGACTCACAAACCTAAAGGAAGGGGGGGCCAGCTGAAGGATAAAGCTGAACTGATTCATTTGCATGGATTGGCAGAGGGGGACTTAAAAGACTTCATAACAAGTTCTTTACTGAGCGTTGTTGACAAAATAAAAAATTCACAGAAGAATCTTGAGGAGTTGGTTTCTGGAAAGTATGACCAATTAAGTCAAACTATTACCAAAGTAATCTCAGATCTTTCAAGTGTGGTGGTTGAAATGGGGGAGAAAGTGACTGAGATCAGCAGTAAATTTGACTCTCAGATACAAGAAAAGTTTGTGGAAGCTGAGGTTCGAAATCAGAACATACAGAACGATATTATTATGCTTCAAATTAAAACTATGGAATCAGCAATTAGATTAAGAGGTATTAGAGAAAATAAGAAAGAAAACTTAAGAGCAATTTCTGCAAAGGTTTTTGCTGAATTACTAAAGCTAGAAGATGAGATAATTCTTGACTGTATAGAGAAAGTCTACAGAGTCAACTCACGTGTAGCTAAACAAAGGAATTTGCCCAGAGACGTTGTTGTTTACTTTACTGATAGAAGATTGAGAGATGATATCTTACAAAAGTCCTACTCCGCCAGAGTGCAAGTAGAAGGTATACAAATTAATATTTTTAAAGAGTTACCACCGAAGGTCTTAAAGGACAGAAAAGAATTTGCTTTTTTGACTAAGGAATTGAAGAGAAGTAATATCCCATTCAGATGGGACTTACCAGTTGGCATAATTTTTAGATACCATGGTGTGAGATATTGTTTGAATACTATTGAAAAAGCGGAACATTTTTATAAAAATATCTTTAAGGGAGCCCCGGAATATGTTAAGAATAAGAAACAAGAAAGTGAGTCTGCAAAAGGTAAACAGAAGGAAGAGATTCAAAGAATGTTAAAAGAAAAAGGAGTACAAGGCGGTTCTTCAGAGGATCCTATTATGGACCTTTCAGATGAAAAAATTGAACATCCCAGTGAATCTAGAGCAGGAGCACCGCACCTTGAACTGCTGGAGCAAGATTCAAAAAATATTACAATCCGAGACGAACAGCAGCAGAGGTCCAACGCTCCTCAAGAAATGGGTGGTGATGTTAAACAACAGGAAATAGAAGTTAATGAGGAAACTCGAGTGGAATATACTGTTGAGTGTCGTGAATTGCTTCAGCAGTTACAGCTGTTATCAGAAAGTATTGAAAGTTTTGGAAACAGGTTATAAAATTTTTAAAGTTTATACTGAGTTGGATTCATGGATTATAAAGAGTTCATCTTGAGTTGGAGACTCATAAAAATTTTATTATCCTGAATTGGATTTAACATCCTGAGTAAGTTTAACAGATTGCTGCAATAGCAGCAGTGATCTGTGATTACCCTATTATAGTTTTTTTTTTTTTTGAATTTATCATCTAGGAGAAAAGAATGGAAATGAAAACATCTTACAACCAGAAGGAACGAACAACAAAGGGTGACAGGATTTGAAAGAGCTTTAAAAGAACATCTGGGAATGCAGTTTCTAAAAAAAATTTTTTTTCTTTTTTTCTTTCAAGGCTTGGAGGAGCTGCATTGGGTTTTCTCTTGGTGGAATAGAATAAGCTAGTTTGAATGATTCTACATAGAGGAGTGAATATTTTCGTGGTTGGATATTATCTATATAAAGTCACACGGGGGGTTTATGTGGAATGCTTTATTTTGCTGATGAGGGCAGATAGAAGACAAAGCTTATTGGAATTGGATATATGTGGAGAAAGAATATTTAACTTCAATCAAGATGAAGTGAAGATTGAAATTTGGATTATGGAAATAGAAAAATTTCTTTTTGGATGTAATTGTATGATTATAATAATATATGCATAACTATATTATATCGCATGTTTTATGTTTTTTTTTAATTAAGGGGAGCAGTTGGGATCAAATTATTTGATATTATTTGATATGAATATGCAGGTTATATTATGTTTTATTAGATGGGGGATTGAGTTTGGCATATGATTAGTAATGTTAATATTAATGGTTCATAGAAAGGTATAAAAATTTTTTTTTGAATTGGCTTAAATATTATAATGGTTATTATTTTTGGGTGTTTTTCTTACTATAATATTGTTAATTTTAGATAAATATTAATATCTATGGGCTTTTTTTAAAAAATTCTTTTCTCTCTTTCTTTTCTTTTCCTCCAAAACCTTTTTTTTTTCCAATTTAGAATTTGAATACATAATAGTTTTTGCTTTTCTTTTTGTTATAAATTTTTGCTGTTTTTTCTTTAAAAAATGTGTAGCGGAAGTCAGGGGAGGGATGGGGAGGGAAGGGGTGAGGGTGGGGGGAGGTTGGGGGGGATGGGAAGGTGGGGGTGGGGGTGGGGGGAAAAGGGGAAAACCTTTTGTATTGTAAAACTTCAATAAAAAAAAAAGAATTTTTCAAATACATCTCTAATAATTTGCTCCTCTAGTTTCTTAATTCCTTCTTTAGTCAAGTAGATTTTTTTTGTAAGTCACTTAAGAATTGCTGACCAAAAACAATTCATAAATTCATAGTTTTAGCCACCCACAGCAAAGCAGACCAAGCTACAAATTACTTCAAAATAGGAAACTAGAACCACAACTTTCTACCTTTATATTTCTCCATCAAAGTTTTTTTTAAAAAATGTACTCCACACTTCCTTATTTTAGCTTGCCTTCAGTAGCCGCCTTCTTTGTTGTTTAACAATGAAGAAATCCCCAAAATGGCACAGATCTTCAAAAAGGAATAACAGGCTGTGGCTAAAGAGAGCGTCTCTTAGTTTAATAAAGATTAATAGTCCTTAAAATGATTAAGACATGAAAGGCACAGCTTATTGTCATGTTGAAAAATAAATTCCAAAACGGCTGCTGTCAGACCTGCCCCAGTCCACTCTTTTAGGAAAGTAAGACTTGTAACTCCATTTAGTTGAAGCAAAGAAACTTTTACTGAAAGAAACTGGTTACAGTAATGTCAGGTGGAATCGGGTATTTCCATGTAAAATACAAAGCTATTGTTTTCACTTTCCACTCCCTCCCCACATGACCAGTCCCCCAGCACGCCAATGCGATGCTGGCAAGATGTTATGAGAAACTCTGAGGTGTCAAACTGATAACATTCCATGGGTATTCCTGGTACCCATGTTTTCCCGAAAATAAGACCGGGTCTTATTTTCTTTTAGGCTTGAAAATAAGCACTCGAGCTTATTTTCAGGGAGGTCTTATTTTTTTTTGAGGTGCAGGTGGCGAGCACGGTCACCTCATGGCTGCTCAGCCCCTTAACCATGGCCCGCGGATCAGCTGATGCAGCAAGGGCTGGGAGTTCTGTCTCTCCGGGTGCCTGGAGATGTTTCCAGGGCACTCTTGCTAGCCCCAGCCCTGCACACAGCACCAGGCAACCTTGCAGCTGAGGAACCCTCTCTTCCGCAGCTCACCTTGTGGCTCTGCAGCAGCAAGCAACCACAGTTTGCGCTACACCAGGCCTGGAGTTCAGGTGTTACTTAGGCTGCTGCTACAATTTTTTTTTATTTGATTTACATGCTGCCCTTCTCCGAAGACTCATGGCGGCTTACAATGTTACAAACCCAGGATGCTTTTCAAGCCCTAATAGACTCAGGCTGCACTAGATGCCTGATTAACCTAGCCACGGTCCTGAAACTGGGGATTAGAGAGAAGAGACTGGCCCACCCGATCAGATTCAAACAGGTCAATGGGTCACTATTTAGGGGAGCCTATGCCACCCATCTAACTGAACGAGTGAAGCACAAGCTAGCGGACCACTGGGAAGCAATTTGGTTCATAATAGCCCCTGAAATGACAGATGCAGTCATACTGGGGCTCTCTTGGCTAGACAAGTGGGGCCTGACAATCTGGTGGGAAGGGGGTACCCGGAGGCTGAGGATGGCTAGACGACCCAAACCCCTCCTGCACCAGCAAATAGAAGCATTGCCCACACAGGAAACCTCCCTAAAGGCCCCTCCAGAACTATTGGCACCCACCTCTGACAAAACCCCAGATGTCAAACAGATCCCCAAAGAGTATCAGGACCTTGTGGAAGTGTTCAGCGAGGCCGAATGC
The DNA here is from genome assembly GCA_038048745.1 of Coluber constrictor foxii. Taxonomy (NCBI): domain Eukaryota; kingdom Metazoa; phylum Chordata; class Lepidosauria; order Squamata; family Colubridae; genus Coluber; species Coluber constrictor. Next base: position 41,132,551 of record CM075966.1, on the reverse strand, counting down.
GACGTCCTACCCCCTCACCGCAAGACAGACTGCGCCATCGAAATCATCCCCTGGGCAAAACTACCCAAACCTAAACTGTACGCCATGACACCCTGGGAAATGCAAGAAATGCGCAAATACATAAGACAAAAACCTAGCAAGGGGGTGTCAGCATTCCAGAAAACCTCAACTCCAATTAAAAACTCTGAGGCAAGCATTTTCTCGAAGTTCCATTTATTAGAGTAGGTGTACTGGCACATCTGGGAAAACCCAAATCTGAGAGTTCCGGGTTTTCCCTCAGTAAATCAAAATCCCCAAAACCAACCCCTCACTCATCAGTCCATCACATGGTCCAATCGCCATCAGTCCCATCTCGAGACATCACTCCAATCGCTCCTCCAGATGCAGGATTGTCCTGACCTTGACAGAAAGGAAGAATGCTATTTTGTCTAACTACATTCCCTCTACTAAATCCCCCCTCCTACTTTCCCACACACAAGATGGTGGCAGCGTGGAAGCTTCAGGTCTAATATGGCTTCCAAAGCTGACAGGTGTCCCCCCCCCCCAAAGAAAAAACGCACCCTGGAAAATAAAATAGACAAAACACAAAAGAAAGGGTTAATGCATTGTACATCAAAACGCTTAACCCCCTCTCCCCCCTCCAGGAGGACCCTTTGGCTTCTCAGGAAATTTATAATGAAATTGTTTTACTAGTCTATCAGCTTTCACATCCCAACTTTTCACCCAAGTAGCTTCAGACAAAGGGTACCCTTTCCAGTGTACCAAATGCTGTAACTGACCCCTGTGTAATCTAGAGTCAAGGATCTTCTTAACTTCATAATGAGTCTCCCTTTGTACTATCAAAGTTGGGGCTGGTAAAGGTCTTAAATTAGATCCTATTGCTGGTTTCAATAAGCTACTGTGAAACATTGGGTGCACTTTCCCTAATATGCAAGGGAGGCTAAGTTGGACAGTTACAGGGTTAATCACTTTCACTATAGGGAAGGGGCCTATGAATTTGGGTCCAAACATCTTTCTAGGTAACCTCAATCTTAGGTATTTGGTTGACAAATACACCTTATCTCCTATTCGGAAAGGTGGTTGGAGAGACCTGTGCTCGTCTGCCTGGCCTTATACTTCTCCGCTGCTTCCGCTAAAGCTTTCTTAATATTCTCCCAACCCTTTTTTAATGAGGTTATCCATTCTGTTAGGGACATGGAAGTGGGTGACTCTCTAGGCAACTCAGGCATCAGTACAAAATCTATGCCAGTAGTTATTTGAAAAGGGGTCAACCCTGTACTATTATGTACTGCATTATTATAAGCCACCTCTGAATGGTAACAATTCTGACCAGTCCTCTTATTGATAGTTTACATAACATCTGATATATTGTTCCACCATGGCATTGGATCATTCCGCAGATCCGTTGGTTCCACCACGCTCTCAACAACCTTCACGATAAAGTGAAGGTTGGAGACAGGATGGAAGTTGTTTAAAATAGCTGGATCCAAGGTGCGCTTCCTGAGGGGAGGCTTCACCACCGCCTTCTTCAAGGCAGCGGGGAAACTCCCCTCAGCCAATGATGCAGTAACCACTGCCTGGATCCAGCTACGTGTAACCTCCTTGGCCGAATAAATGAGCCAGGAGGGACATGGGTCCAACAAGCACGTGGTGGTACTCAGTTTCCCCATGATCCTGTCCACTTCCTCGGGAGTAACAGGATCGAACTTGTCCCAAACAACCAGACCCATCGCCACCTCTCCAATCGACCCCCCACAGTCGGAGTCCAGCCCGTCCCAGATCTGAGTGATCTTGTCCGTCAGAAATTGGCTATACTCCTCGGCCCGTCCCAGCATAGGGTCCTCCCCCTCCCTCTGATTCAAAAGAGAGCGGGAGACCCTAAACAGGGTGGCCAGGTGATTTTCTGCGGACGTGATGAGGGCAGCGAAGTAAGAACGCTTCACCGCCTCCATCGCCACCAGATAAGACCGTGAAAAGGATCTCAACTGGGCATGGTCAGACTCGGAACGGCTGGACCTCCAACCGCTCTCTAGGCCTCTCCTGTCAGCCTCTCAAGTTGGATTTCGTTCAGGGCTGACATAGTAAAGGGGGGGTTAAATTCCTGTGAGATTAGTAAGAAAAACTGTAGTAGAATGATCTAGAAAATGACCAATAAGAATAAGGGAGAAAGCCAGGAAAGGGAGGGAGGTTGGAGCAGAGGTCATTTCCTGGCTACATATGAGTTCGTGAGGACGTTGTTCTAATAAATAAATGTGTTTTTTTCTTTATTATCAAAATGTGAGAGGCAATTTATTTCTTTTTAGACAACTCCACTCGGACAGATAGCCAGGAAATAACCTCTGCTCCAACCTCCCTCCCTTTCCTGGCTTTCTCCCTTATTCTTATTGGTCATTTTCTAAATCATTCTACTACAGTTTTTCTTACTAATCTCACAGGAATTTAACCCCCCCTTTACTATGTCAGCCCTGAACAAAATCCAACTTGAGAGGCTGACATCTCCTCTGGCATTTCATCTCCCAGAGCTCCTCTGTTATCCAAGGAGCCAGCCGGGATCTATGTCAAGTCAGAGGCTGCAAAGGCACGACCCGGTCAAAAGCCCCGGCGTCTGCCTTTTCCCAGGCATCCACCAGGGTCTTGACTGGGGCATGGGAAAGTGAGACAGGGATATCCCAAGCTCCGTCCGGAACCACTCAGGGTCCATCAGGCGCCTGGGGCAGAACCAGATGGTTGGTTCTGCCTCCCGGCAGTGGGGAGTGACATAATGGAAGCCCAGCCGAAGGAGATAGTGATTGGTCCATGACAGGGAGTAGATGACTGGCATACCCCCACCAAACTCACTATGCCACTGCTCCGAGATAAAAACCAAATTGGGCGTGTGTCCCCCCACATGAGTCGGGTTCTGAATTATTTGAGTCAGGTTCATGGCTGCCATGGAAGCCATGAACTCCCGGGCCGCTCCCGACGCCCCACCCAGGGACGGTAGGTTAAAGTCCCCCAGAACAAGAAGTCTAGGGAACTCCACCACCAACCCCGATAGGGCATCCAGTAGCCTGGGCAGGGCTGATGATACACAGCTGGGAGATAGGTACATAATCAACAGACCCCCCTGACCTTGTAGACCCCATCTCATGAGGAGAGATTCACACCCATCTATCTGAGGAGCAGTGACCTCCCGTGGACTATGGGACTCCCTAATAACCACCACCATCCTCCCACCCCTCCCCTGGACCCTCGACCGGTGTAGCACCCGGAAACCTGGCGGGCAAAGTTCAGTCAGAGGGACACCTCCCTCTGGGCCCAGCCAGGTTTCCATAATGCAAGCCAGGTCCACATTTTCCTCCTCGATCAGTTCCCTGATGAGGGGAGTTTTGTTAACTACAGAACTGGCATTAAAATAGACCAGCCTAAGTCCAGGGGACCTCTTGCAAACCCCCAGGAAGGCAGGCGGACACTGGAGGGCCGGAGCAGGCCACCGCTTGAAGATAGCGAGGGCGTGCTCCAAAATTCCGACAAGGCCCTCTGTTCTTCCCTCTGTGGCCATTCCCCATCGCAACCAGGATCAAGACCCGTTCCCCCTCCCTCAGCATTCCCAGGGACCCCAACCTTGCTCCAACTTTGCCGCAGCCCACCTTAGGCCTGGACTGCCAACAACCCAGAGGAGCCCCCCCTCCCCAACTTCCGGGTAGAACCCACCCCCCTCCCCAATCCACTTAAAAACTTAGTTAAAATTGATATAAAGAACCCTTTTTAAAAACCCCAACGCCTTCGTGTTATCAAGTTGATAATTTTCTACACCTAATTGTATCTCTTGCTCTTTTTTCATATCATCTAGATCAGGGGTGTCAAACTCAACACCCGTGGGCCAGATTCTGCCCGTGATGAGGCCACTTTGGGCCTGTGTGGCCATTCTGGAAAATGTAAGGGTCTGGCCCACGTCATTTCGGTGTGGCCCACACCATCCCAGCATGTGTGCGTGTGTGTGCACAGGCCCAGTTCTTTGTCGCCGTATGCAGGGCAAGAAAAGTAGTCTGGGACTACAGAAAAAAAAATAGTTCAGACCATCCAACCTCATGAGATTTTTTTTTTCATGAGAAGTTGGAAGGTCTGAACTAATTTTTTTACCGTAGTCCCACAGACTAATTTTTTTGCCCTGCATGTGGCGGCGGTGAACGGAGCTGGAAAGCAGGTTAGTAAAGGGATGTGGCTGCCCTGGGGGGGGGTTGGGGGTGACGGTTTGGCATGGGTGGCCTGCAGTGGTGGGTTGCTACCAGTTCTCCCCGGTTCTTCCGAACCGGTAGTGGAAATTTTGAGTAGTTCGGAGAACCAGTAAATACCGCCCCCAATCTATTTGCTGCCTCCCAGTCTCCCAGCTGATCAGCTAGAAGGAAAAAATCAGGGCTCACTTGACAAAGGAGAGGGAAAAAAACAAGATACCATTGCTTTAAATTGAGAAGCCAAGAAGCCTCCCAACTGATCGGCTAGAAGGAAAAAATCAGGGCTTGCTTTTCAGCCAGGAGATCACTTGGCAAAGAAGAAGAAGGGGGGGGGGGGGAGATGCCGTCGCTTTAAATTGACAAGCCAAGAAGCAGTTGATGGAAGGAGATTTTTACTTGCAGAAGCGAAGTGACATTCAGCAGTTCATTTCTGGGTCAGCTGAACAACAAACTGGATAAGAGGAGGGATTTTTATATGGTTCTGTTTTTGAAGTTTTGAGGTTTGTGCAACATGGGCTTTGTGTTTCTAAAAAGGTTTGGGCGATTTCCATTGTGAAATATCCTGTCTTGAATGAGTTTTCTGCCTGCTTGTAAATGGAGCTGAACTTCTGGCTTCCACCTTCTATTATCTCTAAGCACCGGTAGCTGTTTTCTTCTTACAAAGTTTCCTTTATGTAGCTGGCAGGAATGTGGAATGAGTATCAGGCAGGTTCCTTGTTAGCAGCTTGATTTTTCCTTGCTTTTCTGGGAGCCTTTTCTTATGAGTAATATTTTATTTGGGGAAATGAAGAGGGGGGAGTTTGATTCCTTCCCAGAGCAGGTTAGTGGGGTGGGGAGGGAATGTGGATTTTGCAGTATCCTTCCCCTGTCATGCCCACCAAGCCACGCCCACAGAACCGGTAGTAAAAAATTTTGAAACCCACCACTGCATAAGTCCATCTTAATATGCTATTCCTGGTATGTGATGTTTTGTATACATACAGAGAAAGAAGCACTCTTGTAATCTTTGACTTTTAGGCTTGCTGTCAAAACATCAGCCATAATACTAATGACTGTTTTGAACAATATGCAGGTTGTATTACACGAATGGCTATTTTATATGTGAAATTATGACTGAAATATTTCTGCACCTATATTGGTTCACACTGTCAGGAAGTTTCTCCTTAGTTTTAGGTTGCTTCTCTTTTTGTTCAGTTTCCATCCATTGCTTCTTGTTTTGCCTTCTGGTGCTTTGGAAAATACATTGCCCCCCCTTCTTTCTGACAGCCCCTTAAAAGCCTGTTGCCTATCACACTCCTGGGCAAAGCATGTGAGCCATTTCCTCCTTTCAGTGGTCCATGAAAGTGCATCTATAGTATGTAGATAATAAAGTTGAAAAAAGGTGAACATTTTTACAGAACTATAGATAAATTGAGGTTGGGTGTGACAAGGAATGGCTGGGAGGGGAGGGGCCAGGCGAGGCACCCCTTGACATGAGTGACATTGAGTTGGCCATGCCTACCCAGTCATATGATCATCAAGCCACGCCCACTGTCATGTGACAAACCATGCCCACAAAATAAGCCACACCCACAGAACGGTAGTAAAAAATTTTAGAACCTACCCCTGTTTAGTACCTAGTCAATTTATAATATGGGTGATTCTCTGTAAAGAGCTTTCAAAGATTTCCCTGATGATGGACTCGAGCTCAGGTTTAAGCATCTTCATAGCTCCTTCTAGTGATCAAAAATATATTTTTATTTATTTATTTTTCCTTTTTCTTGCCAGAGTTCATGAAAATTGAAGAACTTCAACCACCTACAACAAAGCAATCCAAAGCTACAGATTATTTTTAAAATAGTAAAATAAAACCACAACTTTTGTTATGTCCTTATAAGGACATCCGCCTGGGATTGGCTGAAGATCCTTTCGGCGGGAGATTTGAATCCCTGTCAGTGGGCGGTGCGTCTGCCGGAGCAAATATAAGGAGAGCTCCGGCAGCGCAAAGCCAGTTCAGTTCTCGTTAATAAACGTTGTTACTTGAACTCTGCTGGTCACATCTTCTTTCCTGCGGCGATCTAACACTGGCGACGAAGGACTAGAGAAGAACCACCGCATGGCACGATCGCCATAACGAGCTGAAGTCACTCGACGCGGACTGAGAGATGGCAACGCCGCAAGCGCCGTTCGCCTCGCTGGCTCCTTTCAACCCCAGCCGGGAGAAATGGAGCTCCTATATGATCCGTTTCCGCCAATTCCTCCGGGGAAACGGCTACAACAACTTAGACGACGAGAGGAAGAGGGCTCTCTTCCTCGCTCACTGCGGCACCGACGTTTTGGAGTTCGCCGTCAACCTCGTCGCGCCCAGGGACATTGAAGTCATGTCCTGGGTGGATCTGCAGACTGCCCTGCAAGACGACTATGCACCAATGGGCACCCCCATCTCGAATCGATTCACCTTCCGCCAACGCAATCAGAAGGAAGGTGAATCTATCAAAGACTTTGTGGCGGCATTGCGTCAAATCGCAGCAAACTGCGAGTTTGAAAACGTTGACAATGCCTTACGCGACGGGATCGTCTTCGGGATGAGAGATGCAAACCTCCAAAAGAAGTTCCTGAGCAGGAAAAGACTGTCCCTGAAAGACGTTCTTGAGGAGGCTACGGCTGCTGAAACATCCGAGAAAGCCGCCGCCGAAATGCTCCAGTCCCGAGGGATCCATAAGATCCGCAAGTCGTCCTCAGAATCTTCTGAAGACTCCGCCACACCGTCCGACTCAGAGGGGGAGTCGACCGTTTTGAAAGTTTCCCGCCCATCTAGGCGGGAAATTCAAAAAGATGGCCGCCGCAACGATCAGTGCGGCAGTTGCAAGGGACACCATCCACGCCAATCCTGCCGCTGGCGTGACGCAACTTGCAGACGTTGTCTGAAGTAGGGGCACATCGCTGAGGCATGCAGAGCCTCTGATCCGGTTCCAGAGTCGATCAGGCCCCGGAATCCCAAAAATCGCCGCGACTCCCAGAGGTCATCCAAACGGTCCTCACTCCAGCACAGCCGCGACGATCGCTTCGGTTCCCAGGGCGGTGCGGTGAACCAAACGATGATCGCCCTGACCAGTAACAACAGTGCCACCAAATTCCATGTGACACTGTTGGCTGAAGGCTTGCTGTGCACGATGGAAGTAGACTCTGGCTCCGTCTATTCCATCATTGACTGGCACCAAGTCAAGAGACTGAAGCCGGCACTTACTAAGCGCCAACTTGAACCCCTTCACTCCAAGCTGGTGGATTTCGGCGGCAATCCCATCGGCGTCATTGGAAGAACCAGCCTCCAGATCACCTTCAAACAGTTCCGAGGCCAGCTCCCAATCACCGTTGTGGAGCATAGCCGCCCGACCCTGTTAGGCGTGGAGTGGTTCCAGCTGTTGGGGCTTTCTATTGGAGGCATCCACCAGATTAGCTCAGACGAACTCGACTCACTCATCGGAGAGTTCCAAGAAGTCTTCGATGGTAAGTTAGGGACCTTTACAGGGAAACCCATCTCCTTTAATCTGGACAAGGGGGTAACCCCAATTCGGCTCAAGCCCCGCCGGGTTCCATTTGCCTTGCGGGCTAAAGTAGATGCTCAGCTAGATAAGCTGATTGCCCAAGGCATCCTGGAACCCATCGATCATGCTTCATGGGAGACTCCCATTGTGACCCCCATGAAGCAGGATGGATCTGTGCGCATCCGCACCGACTACAAAGTGACCATCAACAAGGCGTTACCGCAGAGCGCATACCCTGTGCCGATAGTGCAACATTTGCTTCACTCACTCGGCAAGGGCAAAATTTTCGCAAAACTGGACCTGGCCCAGGCTTACCAGCAACTGCCAGTTGATCAGCAAACGGCGGAGGCTCAGACAATTGTCACCCATAGAGTCAGTGCAGCCCCAGGTATTTTCCAATCCATGATGGAACAACTTCTCCAAGGCGTTCCAGGGGTGGTGCCTTACTTCAATGATGTACTGATCTCCGGGGACTCAAAAGCACAACTCCTTGACCGGCTGAGGCTTGTCCTCCAGCGGTTCAGAGAGAAGGGCTTGAGGGTCCGACGAGACAAGTGCATCATTGGGGTACTGGAAGTCGAGTTCCTGGGCTATCTCATAGATAGTTCTGGCATCCACCCCACCAAATCAAAAGTTAAAGCTATCCATGAAGCTCCCAGCCCCAAAAATAAAGTGGAGCTTCAGGCTTTCCTTGGATTGCTTAACTTCTATGCAATTTTCCTCCAACAGAAAGCCACAATTGCTGAGCCGCTTCATTGCTTACTGGCAAAGGCGGCTTCCTGGAGGTGGGGCCGTGAGGAGGAGTCTGCATTTAGAGCCGTTAAACAACTGTTGACTTCTGACAGCGTGCTCATTCAATACAATGAGACGCTGCCCATCAGGCTCACCTGTGACGCTTCCCCCTACGGAGTCGGCGCTGTCCTCAGCCACGAACTGCCTACCGGCTGTGAAGCCCCCATCGCCTATTTCTCAAAGACTATGTCCAGTGCTGAACGCAACTACAGCCAACTGGACAAAGAGGCGTTGGCAATTGTCGCAGGGGAGAAGCGTTTCCACGAATACCTCTATGGACGGCGTTTCACTATTGTCACCGATCACAAGCAGCTCCTGGGCCTCCTCGCAGGTGACAAGCAGACCCCTGCCTTCATGTCACCCCGAATGACTCGTTGGGCCATCTTCCTCGCCGGCTACTCATACAGACTCGTCCACCAGCCGGGGAAGTCCATCGCGAACGCCGACGCACTAAGCAGATGCCCATCTGCTGACACCGTGGAAGACCCGGCTCCCACACTTGAGCTGCTGCACATTGACAACAGCAGCAGCTGTCCGGTAACATCTGCCGACATGGCTACGCACACGAGGAATGACCCCATCCTCCGACAAGTCCACTCCTGGGTCCTGAGGGGATGGCCGGCGCAAATTGACAGCGACGACTTCAGCCCGTTCAGCCGCAAGCAAGGGGAGCTGTCCACCATGAGCGGCTGTTTACTATGGGGAGATCGGGTGCTGATTCCCAGTACGCTCCAACGAAAGACTCTTGAGGCGCTACATAAAGGACACCCGGGCATTGTCTGGATGAAAGCCCTGGCACGGAGCTACGTCTGGTGGCCAACACTGGACAGAGACATTGAACATTGGGTCGCCAGGTGTAGCCCGTGCCAAGAAGTCAGAGCTGCGCTGCTACAGTCTGACCCGACGCCTTGGGAGACTCCTAGCTCTCCCTGGTCGCGCATCCATATAGACTTTGCGGGCCCTATCCAAGGGCGCCACCTCCTCATCGTGGTCGATGCCTACTCGAAATGGCTGGAGGTCATCCCCATGGCATCCACCACAACAGAAGCCACAATCCGCGCACTCCGGCGTCTCTTCGCGACTCATGGGCTTCCGGACGTTTTGGTCTCCGACAACGGGCCCCAACTTACGTCTGTGCCCATGGAAGCTTTCCTGGCAGGCTTGGGCATCCGCCATGCCCTCTCTGCCCCTTACAGACCAGCCGGAAATGGACAGGCTGAACGGATGGTGAGGCTCACCAAGGAGTCACTCGCCAAGATGGGCCCGGGCGATTGGCAGGAGCGCATTGACACTTTCCTGCTCACCCAGCACACCACGCCTCACTCTGCCACAAGAAAGTGCCCTGCCGAACTTCTAATGGGCAGAAGACTCCGGTCACCCCTGGACAGACTGCACCCTCAATACACTTCCGAGGTGCCCGCCACTGCCAGCCGCCAACTCCGCCATTTTGCCATCGGCGACGCCGTCTTCGCTCTCAATTTCCACGGCTCGCCAAAATGGCTTAAAGCTACAGTACACAGCACAACCGGTCCCAAATCCTACCGAGTTGAGCTGGAAAATGGACAGATCGTGAGACGTCACCTCGACCAACTCCGCAAAAGGTGGAGGGAAGCGGGCGAAGACCACCCCGACGAGGTAGGCCTAAACCACCCCGACGAGGTAGGCCTAAACCACCCCGACGAGGTAGGCCTAAACCACCCTGACGAGGTAGGCCTAAACCACCCAGACGAGGTAGGCCTACACCACCCAGACAAGGTCGGACTAAGCCACCCCGGTGCGGTAGGCCTAAACCACCAGACAGGGGAGACCGGCAACACACGGGAGGAGCGGGCACTCCAACACCGAACCAAGCTAAAGATTCAGCAAGGCGAGTAGACCGGGGACAAGGCCCACAGGGAACCCCAAAACACCGCGGGGTGGATAGCAGCCAACATCCTGAGAACCGAGACCTACACCCTGACAACAGGAGTCAAGTAGACCGGGGACAACTTAGCAGGGGAAGCCAACACCAGCCCTGCGAAGTAGGCGACCGACACTCCAGGGAAGGAGACCTCCGTCCAACACACCAAAGGGCGCCACAACAACAGCCCGACCGCGCAGAAGACCAACCCTGCGAGGAAGGCCTCCACCACCCCTGCAGGGTAGGCCTACACCAGCCAAACCAGGGTGAACACCCCAACGACAGAAGGCGGCGACCATCACCACAACGCCAACCGTGCAGAGAGGGCCTACACCACCCCTGCAAGGTAGGCCTACACCACCCCGACAAAGCCGACCCGTTTCCAACCCGTACCACCTGCCGCCCCGGGAGTGAATCGGACTCAACCGGAGACCCCGGGGGCCTAACCCAGCCACCACCGCCGGACTCGCACCCTAGACCAGACCAGCACAACTCCAACCCAGAGGGAACCCGAAGGAGACCCAGGGACCTACCGTGGCTCAGGAGTTCGGGACCGGTCGAGAGCAGGGATCCGTGCCAGCGACACCGAGATCCAAGCGGGAATGAAGCATACCAGCATCGCCCGAAGGCGGAGGTCCTCGACCCGGCCGGAGGTTCGGGAACATCACCCGCATCCTCGACGGCCAGATCCAGCCCGGCACCAGGGAGGAAGCCCCGAGCCGAGAAAGCACCCTCCGTCCGGGAGAGTGCCCAACTTGGGTATGAACAGCGCAGGTCTACACGAGCACGTAGACGTCCTGTGTACCTTAGTGATTTTCTACCTTGACTGACTGACTAAGAACTAGGGGGGAGGAGTGTTATGTCCTTATAAGGACATCCGCCTGGGATTGGCTGAAGATCCTTTCGGCGGGAGATTTGAATCCCTGTCAGTGGGCGGTGCGTCTGCCGGAGCAAATATAAGGAGAGCTCCGGCAGTGCAAAGCCAGTTCAGTTCTCGTTAATAAACGTTGTTACTTGAACTCTGCTGGTCACATCTTCTTTCCTGCGCCGATCTAACAACTTTTATCCTTATGTTTCTCCATCAATTTTAAAAAGAAAAAATACTCCCCACTTCCTTATTTTAGCCTGCCTCCAGCAACACTCTTCCTTGTCATTTAACAATAAAGAAGTCTTAAAAATGGTGCAGAGCTTCAAAAAGGAGTAACGGACTGACTAAAGAGAGCCTCTTTTAGCGAATAAAGATAATAGTCTCATAAATTGGTTAAGAAATTAAAGGCACGACTTGTCCATTTGAAAAACAATTCCAAAATGGCTGTTTCGTCCAACAACAAAGTGATTGCAGCCCTGCCCCCCAGCTATCGGCTCACCGGCTGCTTCAAAGCACATCTCCTGAAACTACTTGCAGGCCATTGCTGTATGGAGGATTTTGTGGGATGATTCTAGGACTCTCCCTGACCCAAGAGAGTCAGATAAAGAAAAGAAAAGCCTGTTCCTTCTGTTATTAAGTTGGAAAAATGTCAGGCCAGAGAGAGAAGATTCTCTGGGTAATGTCAGTTGCCGGCCATATCACTGGAAGTCTCTTTTATATATAATTTTTGAGTAAGTTTTAAAGCTTGTAAAATATTACTTAAAGTGAATTTTAAAGTATGTATGTCAAGAGGAAGTTTTTAAAAAGATGTACAGTATTAGAACTTACTGATTTTAGAAATATTTTAAAAGAAAAGTTTAGTGTTTTAAAATGGATAAAAAAAAATTCTTCCTTTAAGGTTAAAGAATCAAAGAATACAGTGAATTTTGTTAATATAAATGGTGATAATTTATAAAGATTATTAAGTGCAAACAGAAATATATATCCACAGCAAGGAAGAAAAAGCAGAGATGGTTAAATTGATTGCTTTATTCAAAGAAGAGAATATATTTAATTATGTTTTTGATTTGTAAATCACTTCTGGAGTTTGTGCTGTAGGAAGTTAGCACCCACCCCTTTCCTAGAAGAATGAAATATTTTAGGAAATATTAAAAAGGCAGAATATTATGTTTCCTTGTATGAGAAATGAAGAAGCATGTTTTAAAGACAAAGCAGCTCCTACCTTCCTGCCCCCACCCTTTTGTTAATGGGCCAGAGGCAGAAACTCAAACTTTGTCAATGGACCATCATCTGCAACACAATGGGACCCATTTAGCAACAGAAATTCACTACATGGCACCTGGGAAGGTTACATCAGCCAGCAAGGCTAGCTAAGACCCCCACCCACTGGGAGTCTGACAACCAATCAGGATACTCTTTTGGAGCCCCTTTATTATGGAATTCCAGGATCAAACAGAAAAGGTTTATTGTGCAAGGTTCAATGCAACACAAGGAAGGAGCAAAAACTGAACACCGAAGGATTCTGATGCAGTTACTCTTATACATACTTTTGACATCTTATGATTGGTTACAGTTCTGACAACCCACAGCGACAACCCCGCCCCCCCTTGTTGCTATACTATAGAAGCTAAATAACTTGTTCTTGCAAACCTATCTAAATTTCCTGCGTAAGTTTCCTGTCATTATGTCTGCGGTTACCTCTGCTTGGCTATGTGTGACATCCTGCTCAGGATGGTGCTTCTTGAACTTTCCAGCTGAGGAAGGTTTGTTAATTCTGCGGTTTAACATTTTGAATCTAGTAATTGTCTCTTATATTTACTAGTGAAAGGGGCTCTTCAGAGATCCTCTAGGCTGACCCTGTATTAGTTCACTTTTATATCCAATTTCTATCTTATTCCCCCCTTTGGAAGTTTTTCCATGCAGAAACTTCCACTGCTTTCCATCTGTTTCATGCTTTTCAGTAGGTAACCATTCTATGCTTCTTAATAAGCAAGCAAGCACATAATATCTGACATAACATAATCAGTTCAGGATAAGATACATAGTAATGCAAAGGAAAGTCAAGTAATACATATGATTTTCAAATCTTATTCTCTGAAGCACTTTCTCTAATTACCCAGTTGAGAGTTGTACATACAGTTGCAAGAAAAAGTATGTGAACCCCTTGGGATTACGTGGAGTTTTGCATGAATTGGTCATAAAATGTGCTCTGAACTTCATCTAAGTCACAACAATAGAAAAACACAGTCTGCTTAAAATAATACTACACAAACATTAGATGTTGCCATGGTTTAATTGAACATAACATGTAAACATTCACAGTGCAGGGAGGAAAAAGTATGTGAACCTTTGGACTTAATAACTGGTTGACCCTTCTTTGGCAGCAATAACCTCAACCAAACGTTTCCTGTAGTTGCAGATCAGACCTGCACAACGATCTGGAGTAATTTTGGACCACTCCTCTTCACAAAACTGTTTCAGTGTAGCAATATTCTTGGGATGTCTGGTGTGAATTGCTCTCTTAAGGTCACGCCACAGCATTTCAATCAGGTTGAGGTCAGGACTCTGACTGGGCCACTCCAGAAGGCGTATTCTGTGCTGTTGAAGCCATCTTTTTGTTGAATTACTTGTATGCTTTGGGTCATTGTCCTGTTGCATCACCCATCCTCTGTGGAGCTTCAGTTGGCGGACAGATGGTCGTACGTTTTCCTGCAAAATGTCTTGATAAACTCTGGAATTCATTTTCCCATCAATGACAACAATCTGTCCAGGCCCTGAGGCAGCAAAGCAGCCCCAAACCATGATTACAGTGGGGAAGAGGTTTTGATGTTGCCGTGCTGTGCCTTTTTTTCTCCACACATAGTGTTGTGTGTTCTTCCCAAACAACTCAATTTTGGTTTCATCTGTCCACAGTATATTTTGCCAGTAGTGCTGTGGAACATCCAGGTGCTCTTTTGCAAACTTCAAACGTGCTGCAATATTTTTTTTGGACAGCAATGGCTTCCTCCGTGGTGTCCTCCCATGTACTCCATTCTTGTTTAATGTTTTCCTTATTGTAGATGTGTCAACAAAAATGTTAGCATGTGCCAGAGATTTCTGTAGGTCTTTAGCTGACACTCTAGGATTCTTCTTGTTGTGGCCCCGTCCTCTGAGCCTATCCCATTGGAGGAAGGAAGCTCTGAGCATGAGGAAGAGGAGCCAGCCAGATCTCCCAGCCCCCCCCCCTCTGGCACCGTCTCAGGTGCCAGCTGAAAGAGAGCAAAGTAGTGGGGAAACAGGTGCCTCAGATGAGAGTGAGGGAGAGACGTCATTCCTGGACGCACGTCAACGAAGGCGAGATAAGCGCTTGCAGCAGCTGAGGAGGCGTGCGAGGGAATAGACCTGAGTCACTGGACTTGAGTCACAGGATCAATGAGTCACTGGATCACAACCCAGAGACTATATAAGAGAGGGTGGTGGTCAATGATCCCTGTGATGAACAAAACTCAATCTGGTAGTCATTGGAGCTAAAAGAACGGATTTTGGCAAAGCTACGTATGTGATTTTCTTTCTGTGAACAATTAAAGCACTTGGCAGACGGTGTGAATATCGCTGCCAAGTTGGAGATAAGGACTGTGGTGTGTGCCAAGTGCTTCTTTAACCCTCGACTGGCTGTGTTTTTGTGGGTGTGTGTAGAGGGGGACAGATCACTTCTTTACCTCATGAAGCATTCTGCGCTGTGCTCTTGCAGTCATTTTTACAGGACAACCACGCCTAGGGAGAGTAGCAACAGTGCTAAACTTTCTCCATTTGTAGACAGTCTGTCTTACCGTGGACACATGAACATCAAGGCTTTTGGAGATACTTTTGTAACCTTTTCCAGCTTCATGCAAGTCAACAATTCTTGTTCGTAGGTCTTCTGAGAGCTCTTTTCTGCAAGGCATGGTTCACATCAGACAGTGCTTCTTGAAACCAGTACACCCAAAACAGGTGTGTGTTTTTAAAGGGCAGGACAGCTGTCAGCAACACATCCAATATCATCACACTGATTGGAGTCAAGGTTGGCTCACTCCTGGCTCCAATTAGCTCTTGGAGAAGTCATTAGGCTAGGGGCTCACATACTTTTTCCTCCCTGCACTGTGAATGTTTACATGTTATGTTCAATTAAACCATGGCACCATCTAATGTTTGTGTAGTATTATTTTAAGCAGACTGTGTTTTTCTATTGTTGTGACTTAGATGAAATTCAGAGTACATTTTATGACCAATTCATGCAAAACTCCACGTAATCCCAAGGGGTTCACATACATTTTCTTGCAACTGTATGTTCCTGCATTAGAAACTTCATTTTCATCAAAGAGATCAGGTTGAATTTTACAGTCTATAAGGCTTTCCATCAAAATCAACTCATTTTTTTCAACTCTTATCTCTTTCACTGCTCTCATAGCTAGTTGTCTGAACAAGGAATAAAGGCCAGGCCTGTCACAACAGGAATAACATCTGTCTAATCCAGCCTGGCCCAGATGACAACACCTATTTTGGGGGAAGATGTACGTGTTCCAGTCTAGTTTGTAGGTAAACACAAATACACATTTTTCTCACATAAGAAGAAAACTCTATTTTTCCTTACATAACCACCTATATTCATGGAGAATGTATGGGCTCATTGGTTTTTCTCATTAGTCCAGACCCCTAAAATCCCTGCCACTAGCATGCCACCAGTGACTGCAATGGGACTTCTAGTGTAGGGTCCTTTTGCTTATCTCTGAGAATAGTGCCTTCAAAAACATGACGGGAGCTTACATTGCCAAGGGGAAGTAGGACACATAAGCCTGTGTTGGATCTAATGGAGACATATAATAGTATTGAGAAAGTGTCCTTCTGTTGAAATAAATAGTGGGCATAAGGAGAAATGCCACTAGTCAGTTTTTACATCTATAAATGTCATTCTAGGGTCAAGTGTATTTCTGATGGACCTTGATCTCCCATCAGGGATCCTACAGGAATATCTGGTTCCTGATGTCACTTTACACACAAGAAGGGCGACCCTAGGATTTCCACGCTAACAGCTATAGGGCTAACAATGGGAAACGATTCATTCCCAGCCTTTTGAATGCATTATAAGTCTCCTTGCAATTTGGCTACTGTTACTTTGGTTCACCATTAAAATCTTTCTCAAGGACTATTGTGGCCCTGGTCCTGACCCAAAGATCTGGCTCAACTGGAACAGCATTGTAAGATGAAGGTCCAGCAGACAAACAGAGCCAGCATTTTTGGTTTAGGGTAGGGTCAGACTGATTAACAAGGCTTTAACTCAATTCCAATATTCTTAACATGTAGTTCCCTTTTCTCAATTGTTACAGGGGCCCATTCTCCCTTTGTTCTACCCCACTCTGTTCTGGGATTGTCAGATGCTTGTCTTTAGGTTTTGGGGTTGGCTTAGGTCCAGGATACCTTGCCTTGTCTTTTGGGGTTCTCAACTTCCCCAGATCCTTTCTCAAGGGCAAGGGTGTCACTTGGGCATTCTCACAACATTGGGAACTACTATTCAGTGTGTTATTACTCATTAGGCCCTTTGCCAATAATAGCCAAAGCCACAGAAAACTCATAATTGTCCTCTACACAGAACCTATCCTATCACAATTCCCTTAATCTACAAAATCACCACATCAGGAAGAAGGTTAGGGTTATATGTGACTTGGAAAAGGCAATGTTAGTCTTAGGTATCTCATAGAACCACCTCTTATTTGTTAAATACAATATCCACATTCTTAGAGCTAGAGCAGCTCCACAGAGAGCTCACTCCCTGGCTTAAATATCTACAGGAGTTTCGTACTGCTCTCTGTCACAGTCAATTATTTTAGATTCAGTACCTGTCTTTTTGAGGAAGAAGTGATTCCAGTATACTATATACAGCAAATCACAACCAATCACTGAAGTGGCTGGGCAATAACGAAGCAGCACAGACAGGCTAGTGACAACAGCTCTTTATTATATGGTGAGACTTCAGCGAAGGTATGCTGGCAGCAGCCCTCTTTATATACAGCTTGGCTGCTGGCCAGTAACCAATCAGAAACAACCCCCAGTTTGAACTTCCCGCTCAAAACAGTAACAACATAACACCCCTCCCCTCCCAGAATGCACATTATCACAAGTATTAACATATTTACAGACGTAGTCGCGCAGGTGACCTGGGCGTGTCTTAGTCCTAGTCGACCTTCACAGTTCAGTTGCAGGCGGGGCGTTGAGCCGGTCAGAGGGACCTCCCGTCTCTCCTGGCTCCGCAAATGGAACCTCCGGGATTCTTTCAGAGGTGTGACTTTCCCCGGCTGGGAGGAGTGGCTCGCTGGGGCAGCGCTGGAACTCCGGCTTGCCAGATAAGTATTCCGGCTCACTCGGGGTTGAGGTAGCTGTATTGGAAGGACCTTGGTAGTTAGGGACTGGCTTGTATTCGAGGTCTGGGTTCTCGCTAACTAATCTTTTCCTTAACTGGTCTATGTGACGCTTCCAAATTCTCCCTTGGCCGATATCCACAGTATAGGATTTCGGTCCAGTTACTTCTGTCACAATACCTTCCACCCACAAGGGACCAGTGGCATAGTTTCTCGCATAGACCATTGTGCCAATTGGGAAATGCCTGAGGCCTCCCTCTTCCCCCTTAAATTTATCAGCCGAATAATTTGGATGCAATTGGTTCAGGACACATCTGAGCTTACGGCCCATCAAAAGTTTGGCCGGACTGTGGCCAGTGGCTGTGCAGGGAATGGCATGTTGCACCACCAAGAATTGATCGATTTTGGCCTGCCAATCGCCCGAGTCTAGTCGGATCGTCGAATCGTTCGGCCTGACCATTCGAAGCTGGATGGAAAGGAGCCGAGAGGGCATGCTGGATGCCCAGTTCGGCAAGGTAACCCTCAAATTGGACCAAAGTGAATTGTGGCCCATTGTGAGAAACCAATCTGTCAGGCAGGCCGTGCGTGGCGAATAGGCGGCGGAGGACCCTAATCACAGCCTCCGAAGTGGTTGAGGGCATTAAGAAAACCTCCAACCATTTAGAAAATGCGTCCACTACTATTAGGAAGGACTGGCCGTGGAACGGCCCAGCAAAATCTATATGGACATGCCCCCATGGGCCCTTGGGTTTCTCCCACTCTCTAGCGACCGGGGGATCTGGACGGGACTCCTGGCAGGGCCTGCACTTCCCCACCCACTCAGCAATGTCCTGGTCTAAATGCGGCCACCACATGTAGCTTCGGGCAAGGCCCTTCATTCTAACCATGCCCGGGTGACCCACATGTAGCATCTCCAGCACTCTATGCCTTAAACTTTCAGGTACAACAACATGATCTCCCCACAGCAAACACCCCCCCCCCAACATTGAGAGTTCGTTTCGCTTTGTACAAAATGGTTTAAATACAGCAGAGTCAGTTTGTGTAGGCCAGCCTCACAGGACCCAGCCCATTACAGTTCTGATAACAGAGTCTCTCTTGGAAGCTTTGGCCACTTCAACTGAAGATAGAGGCCCTGGCGGCACAGCGTCCAGTAAAAGAATTGGGGCCTCGGGAGTCGAGTTGTCTAAAATGTCTGGCAGGGGGCACCTGCTAAGGGCATCTGCATTGTTAGGTTCAGCCTGTAGCTTACTCCTAACGTGTTGGTCAGGCAATATATCTGTTTCTTTAAGAAACAACTGAGCCACGTAATCAGGGTTTGCTGAACCCTGTAATTAGGCTACAGTGTATAAATAAGCAGCGCAGAGAAGTGTTCTTTCTTCTTGTTCCTGATTGTTCCTGTTGCTTCCTGCGTCTTCCTGCTGATTGGTGTTTGACTGGATCGTTATATGGTACTGTATACCAAGAGTTAGTAAAGTCTGTTTGCTTTGGTAAGGGAAGATACCTACTGGACTGCTATTACTGTTTATGACCTTGGACTGTTTTACCTACACCGAGACTGCGTATTATCTTGTATATAAAGTATTTTTCTCACACGAGCTGCACGTTTATCTCCTTCCCTGTGTGTTTCTGCTCTGCTCGTTGCACAAGCAACAAATACTTTTTACACACCCCCCAACATGCATGGCCCATGGCCTTTCCTGGTTGGTGGATCAGTTTGTAAGAGTATGCGGCCAAAAAAATTGACCACCTAGTCATTCGAGGAGAAAGTGTGGCAGGGGTGGGCCTGTCGCCGGCAAGGAGGCCCAGCAATGGTTGGTGGTCTGTAACTAGTTCAAATGTACGGCCAAACAGGTACTCGTGGAATTTTTTAACGCCGGCAATGGCGGCTAAGGCTTCCCTGTCAAGTTGGCTATAGTTGCGCTCTGCGCATGACAGAGTCTGGGAGTAGTAGGCAATGGGCGCCTCTAGACCATTAGGTAGTCTATGGCTGAGTACGGCGCCGACGCCAAACGGAGAGGCGTCACAAACCAAGACTAACGGCAGTTCAGAGCTATATTGCATTAGAAAACTGTCCTCGGAGAGGAGCTTCTTGACAGCGTTAAATGCTGCCGCTTCTCTTTTTCCCCAAACCCACGGAGTGCTCTTGCCTAAGAGTCTATGCAGTGGTTCGGTTACCATTGCTTTGTCTTTTAAAAACATGGTGTAGAAGTTAAGAAGGCCTAGGAAGGCCTGCAGTTCGGTCTTGGTCTTGGGTGTGGGAGCATTCTTAATAGCTCTCACCTTGCTTTCGGTGGGGTGGATCCCCGATCCGTCAATCTTATATCCTAAGAACTCAACTGAGGGAACCCCAATTTTGCATTTCGATCTTTTGAGCTTAAGGCCGGCTTCACGGAATCGCGTCAGGGTTAACCTGATTCTTTCTGCCAGTTGCTTTTCGTTATGGCCACTAATCAGCATGTCGTTGAAATACGGGACGACTCCGGGGAGGCCTTGTAGAAGGCGCTCCATCGTGCTTTGAAATAGTCCCGGGGCTATGCTGACCCCGAACTGCAACTGAGTGCATTTAAAAGCCCCTCTGTGTGTCACTATCGTTTGCGCTTCTGCTGTGGCTTCGTCTACCGGCAGCTGCTGGTAAGCTTGCGCAAGATCTAATTTTGCAAATATTTTCCCTGGACCTAGGGAATGCAGTAAGTGGTGGACTACAGGGACAGGATAAGCGCTTTGCTGCAACACCTTGTTGATAGAACATTTGTAATCGGCGCAAATTCTGATAGACCCATCAGCCTTGATTGGGGTCACTATTGGGGTTTCTTATTTTGCATGGTCTACTGGTACTAAGATGCCCTGGCTAATCAGTTTATCTACTTTTGCATCAAACTTGGGCTTCAGGGCAAAAGGGACTCTCCTCGCCTTAAGCCTAACTGGGGCTACCTCTGGGTCCAAATTAAACGAAATCGGGGTCCCCACGTACTTGCCCAAGCTGTCCTCGAAAACATCCCGGAACTCGTGCAGGAATTGTTCTTTGAGCGAAGCTCCACTGAGGCTGTGTACTCCGGTGAACCCCATGCCCAGGGCTCGGAACCAGCGTAGACCAAGGAGGCTTGGTAGCGGGTCTCTCACGATGGTCAGCGGTAGTCTCTCCTCGAAGTTGCTGTAGGAGATGGTGAAGGTGTCGACACCTTCGACTAGGACGCGGTTCCCCTGGTAGTCTAGCAGGCGGATTCGTTGTCTCGATAGCTGGCTCTTTCTGTAGCTTGGAAGCAGGGACTGTAGCGTAGCCCACGACATGATGGAGAGTGCAGATCCGGTGTCGATCTCCATCTTACAGGGTTGTCCGTTGATCTTGACGGTAGTGAAGACTTTGTCCTCGATCGCCATGCTGGCTTGGCTGACTCTCGTGCTGTAAGTTTGAATCTCGCGCCGCTTTTCGGCGCCCTTGTTCTGGATTGGTCGTTTTGAAGCTGGCAGCGGTTCTGATTGGCTGCCCTGGTCACGTGGTTTGGATGAACGCGGAAGCTGCACTCGGCATACTCGGGCCAGGTGACCTCTCTTCTCGCAGCGCCTGCAAATGGCCTCGCGATATTTGCAGGCTTGTCTTTCATGCTGGCCGCCGCAACTCAGGCAGCTCTCTCTGCAGCGGCTGGGCTCGCCTTTTCTTTTTTCAGTTCGGAAGACGTCTTCGTCCGATTCTTCCTCCGAACTTGTTCTCGTCTCCTCGCAGTGAACTGGGACCGCTTTGGACGCGTTTTTCTCAGGCTGAGGACGCTGTAAAGCCTCTGACGCCTTTGTCGATGCTTCATGTGCCCTGGCCTCGTCCAAGGCACTGGCAAGAGTCAAACCAGGCTTCGCGAGCAGCCATCTCTGAAGCCTGGTGTCTCGAACGCCGCAGATTAACTGTTCTAGCAGCGCGTCGTCCAGGTCGCGGTAGTCACAGTGGGCCGCGGCTCTCCGGAGTGTTGCTACATATGTGAGGGTTGCTTGGAGTGTGTCCCAAGGAACCGTTTGCACCGGGGTCGGCTCACACGACTCGGCCATTTCAAAGACGTCCAGTCCACAATGGCTCAGGAACAGGGCTCGTTTGCGATTTGCAGATAGCCCATGCATGTCGCTAGCCTCAAGCGAGCACTCGAATCGGGTCATGTAGGACCCCCATTTTTCTCGAGTTGGATCAAACGGCATTGGCAGAACGTACGCTGCCATGGCTGAAGTCTACGGTCCCGGTGGGCACCGTGTCTATCGTAAGCTCTTTTTGAACCTTCTGTGTGCTATCCCATCCTCGTCGCCAAATGAAGTGGCTGGGCAATAACGAAGCAGCACAGACAGGCTAGTGACAACAGCTCTTTATTATATGGTGAGACTTCAGCGAAGGTATGCTGGCAGCAGCCCTCTTTATATACAGTTTGGCTGCTGGCCAGTAACCAATCAGAAACAACCCCCAGTTTGAACTTCCCGCTCAAAACAGTAACAACATAACAGTCACAATAACAGCAAGCATGCTTATTAAAATAAGAGATAGTGTACCTATGACTATATATGTTTGACTTCCCATTCCAAATTTTCAGCCGTATGTAGAGAGTCAGCTTCCGGTGTGACACCAGTAAGGCCTCTTCTGCCCCTCTTCTGCCCTTGAGTGCAGTGAATCCAAGACTTGGATTCCAACATTTTTACTGCAAGTGGGAACACATGACCACAGTATACAGGCCCTTCCACCTAGGCATTAAACTTTTTCCTTTCCACTGTTTTACCTATACAATCCTCCAAATCACAATTTAATCATTTCTACTTTCATCACAATATAATTTAAAATATTTCAATCATTATAATTTCCCTAATTAAATTTAGAATTGTTCAAGCTGGTATCCAAGTTACAACTTAATCCTTTTTACTTTCACCACCATATACCATTAAGGTATTTCAGTTGTTACAGTTTATACTTATTCATATTTCTAGAAAAGGATTAAAAAAAGAAAACTTATCATTGTCTAGATTTCAAGTATACAAGACAGTTACTCCAATTATTATTCATTTCAGTTTTACAATCATGTTTTCCCATTTATTTCTTACTACTATTTGAATATTATAACTAGAGGTGGTCAAAAATGGTGGGCTAAGGGACACACAATATTGTTGGATTTCTTGTATTTGCTTATTTAATTCTCCCACCATCTGATTCACCCACTTAGTTCCTATCTTAGCTCTTTTCTGGCTTAGGACTCCTATATGATTTTCAAGTATTTCAAAAGGAGATAATCTAATTCCTTTATGTGGAGTACATCACACAGATCAAGTACTAGTGGTAATGCATTTACTCACTTAAGGTGATTTTCAAGGCACACCTTTGTCTGCTTTTTCTCTTAAAGTCCAGGTAAGGCTGGTCAGTCAGGCTTGGGAAAGTCTGCTCCACTCTGGTTGTTGTTTTGACCTGCATATGTTGTTTCAATTGCATGACCTGATGTTTGCAAAAGAGTAGCTGGGTTAAAGCATTTGTTTGTTTCAGTGTCACTCATGGTGTCTGAGTGAGGAGAGCTTGATGCTTGTAATTTCTGGGGTTTGTCTAAAACTCCTTGAATCGCATGGCTGGTGTCAATAGTAGTTGGCTGCCTAAGGGTTAATTTATTAGCTTCCTCTATCAGAAGAGCAGTGGAAGCAATGCGGCCAGCCCTTGGCTGCTCTATCAAGCTGCTTTGATAGATAAGCGATCGGCTGTTGCCAGCTTCCTTTTACTAAGGATTCAGGGGGGGCTTGACTGAACCCTGGTCCCCTTCAGTCTTCAGGCCTCTCACCTACTACAGCCAGGCCAATGGCTTCCTTTCTTTACAGAATGCTTTTGCAGCTTTTCTTCAAATGCAGACTGAGCTCACTAGGCTGAGAAGCAATTTGTCTAAAACAGCATACGCACAAACCTTGCAAAGATGATTCAACATGCTGCCCTGGGACCTTTTATTACAGGCAATCTTCTTAGCCAACACAAGAACTGTCTTTTCTCTTCTTCTCCCTCTACTGCTGAGCATAATACTTTCACTCAATTAAATCCAAATGGAATTTGGGATGCAAAGAGAAGGAAAGCAAGTTTTGTCACTTTTGTAGCTAAGCAAAGGTCTCAATTAGATGCAAGTGAAGTCTTTTTATAAGTTGTGCGCAGAGAAGAGATGCATTTTCACTTAACAGAATGTCCAGCAATGCTCCAAGAGAAAGAAAGGGAGGGTTCCTTCTTGGAAACTGTAGGTCTATTATAGCCTGGAAGTTTCCCCTGTCTTCGGGTTTTAAATCTTACCAATGGCACTACTTAATCTCCCCCCCCCCTCTCTCTCATCACTATTAAGGAGAGTGGTCATCAATTGTTCCAAAATCTGCCAGGTAGGATTGTAGGTCTTTATAATGACTTGTTGGAAGGAAAAAAGAAGCCTTTCCCTTTAAGGATTGTTAGAAGGCAGAGTTTCCCTTTTTTCTTGCTTGAGAGCAAAATTAGTTTCTTGTTTATAGGAAGGCAGGCAAGCACAGTGTTCCGAGGCTAGCCTGGAATTTAATTTTATTCTCGCCCTTGCTCTCTTCTAAATCCAATTTTTACTTTTAAAAGAGAAGTATAATTTTCTTGGAGTTCTTGGTAATTATGTTTAAAATTTATTTCAGGAAGTCTTTTTGTTTGATGTCTTCTTATACAAGTTTTTTTTCATTTTCAGCTATTAATTTGTCTAAGAACTTCTATCTCTCCTTGAGGTTATTTTCCAGAAGCATCATTTCTTTGGAGATAGTAATTGCTGTAGGTAAATCTTTTAGTCTTGCTATTTCTAATGCAAGTTGATTCTGATTTTATTATTATCATTATTAATTTTAATTAAGCTGTCATTTTTCAGTTGCATAGCTTCTAATTTTTCTTGTTCATTTCATTTTGCAAATCATCTTTCACTTTTGATAATTCTTCATAACTGAATAAAAGTTGATTCCTCAATCTCTCTAGTTCTGCTTTTACAGATCAGAGTCTTCCGTGCAGGGCTAAAGACATGAGAATGAGTTCCCCTCCCCCCTTTGTGGGTGAGGAAGGCATTGCAGAAGTAGAAAAGGGAGGGGGTAGATAGTTTGTGGTCACGTTTGAAAGAATAGTAACTACACATCAGTATTGTAGTTAGTGAACTTAAAACTTTTACTTATAAACTTTTACTTATAAACTCGAGTTTATCTTGAAGCATAGAGAAGGAAAGTTGAATTTTGTTCTCCATCTGGTTAGATGGCCAGACCAAACTGGATGAGATAATTTCTTTCCTCTCAATACTCTCAATTATTTTTTTTAAACAATTTAAATCCATATCTCTAGAGATCAGGCAATTGCAGTTACTTTGAAGGTACACAAAGACTTTAGACATACACGCTAGTCATTCCTGCCTTAAATTTTAGTTGAATTAGGGAATGCACAGATCTTAACAATTATTATTAACAGAATCATATCAAATTTAATCAGTTCAATTATCTGAGTCTTCCCATTTAGACAGGCTTTTCTTTTTGTTACCCCGGGTGGGAAGAACAATAACAATTTTCTTCTCTATTCTTAGTTCTTTCAGAGTTCTCTGGTTCTTTTAAGAATGGTAATTTATCAGAATCTTTATAACACTGCAGTAGTTCTTTTCTCCTACCACACATAACAGCATAAATCTTTTTTGGTCAGCCCCAACATCTGAATCATCTTACTGTATGGTGGGGCTTCTCAACTTCTAATTATTTTTGCTTTAAGGACTAGTCAGGTCTATTTGCAGTTTGGGATTCTTTCTATTTTTTTTAAACTTCTCACTTTTTACTCTACCCTGGGATATTCTGTCTAGCTCTCTCTAGCTTTAATCTCCCAGCAGGCACTGGCTTTAATTTTAAAGTTCCAAAAAATATACAGAACTTTGTTTTACTTCTAGTATGGCTTGACACAGAATCTTCAGAGCTCACTGAAGACCATGAGGCACTTCTCTTTATTTTCTTCTTTGACTTAGGTTTCATCAGGTTCTCTGCTTCTGGTGGTACAGGAACCGGTTCAACTTTTATTGCAGGGGGAGTTACTGGTTGAGCTACTGGTTTCACTCCGGTAACTCAGGTAGAATACAGAGGGGGTCGTTGAAATTCCTCCCTATCAGCCTGGTTTAAAATCTTTGGCACTAAAGTTTTCTTTCTCCCCTCTCTTCTAGATTTCATCAAACAGACCCTAGCAAACTCTGCCTGACACTTGATTAACTAAGGGGGTCTCTCTTTTACGTTAGTTTTCCACTGATCAATATATGGATACTGGTCCCAATGTCCATCCACTGTTACTCTCTGGTGGACTCTCGAGATGAGCCCTGGGTCTAAAGACCCTTCCTCTGGCTAGCCCTCGCCGAGGATAGGCCACTTATTACGGCAAAATGTCCGTAGTGTATCAGGGTCACATTGGGGGTCTCCATAAACTCTCAGGAAACCTACTTTGAAGTTGTCTAACATACATTGCAGGGGTGTCCATGAGGCACTTCTTTTGCTACTACTCCCACCCATGTCCTAACACACTACCGTTGACCCGATGTGCCGGAATTTCCGACGGTCACAATGCGGGAACTGCAATGGTTTAACCACCCACACAGTCCTAATAGGAGACTTGAACTCCTTATTGGAGATTTTAGGATGACGCCTTGTCTCCTAGGGGGTGATCAGTTCCCTCTTCCACTCCAATTGGGAGTAGGTACAATTCCTTTACTTATACTTGCCTGCAGGCGTCTTCTGCTGTCCGCAGACTAAAGGACCAATTCTGTTTGTCCATTAAGGATCCCTGACTGGAGTGCTTCACTGGCGGGCGTGTCCCCTATCCCTTCGACGAAATCTCCCCGTAGGCAAGGGCTACGGAGCCGGCTTGGAGATTCAAGCACTGAGACAGGGGTTTGCCCACCAGGGCACTCCATCTGGAAGGTCAATGGCCTCTTCCCGTCAGTCCCAGTGGAGTCACCATTTATTATGGAATTCTAGGAACTGACACGGAATTCCAGGATCAAACAGAAAAGGTTTATTGCGCAAGGTTCAGGCAACACAAGGAGCAAAAACTGAACACCAAAGGATTCTGATGCAGTTACTCTTATACATACTTTTGACATCTTATGATTGGTTACAGTTCTGACAGCCCACAGCGACACCCCTCCCCTTGTTGCTATACTATAGAAGCTAAATAACTTGTTCTTGCAAACCTATCTAAGTTCCCTGCCTAAGTTTCCTGTCATTATGTCTGCGGTTACCTCTGCTTGGCTATGTGTGACATCCTGCTCAGGATGGTGCTTCTTGAACTTTCCAGCTGAGGAAGGTTTGTTAATTCTGCGGTTTAACTTTTTGAACCTAGTAATTGTCTCTTATATTTACTAGTGAAAGGGGCCCTTCAGAGATCCTCTAGGCTGACCCCATATTAGTTCACTTTTATATCCAATTTCATTATTCTATCTTACCAGGAAGTTCAAAGCCAGAGAGAGCATAAAACCCAGGGACTCGCTGTATCTTGCCCCTTTTCTGTTCAGGAACTCAAACCATGTGATTCTGTACACCATTAAACCATCTTTCCAAGCAGTCTCCATGTTTCCAGTGTCTTTTTCCCCACTTGGAGCTGAACCCAGAAGGATATTTCTTCCTACAGTGCTTGTGATGAAAAAAAATGAAACTGATTTTGTCAGAATATTCATGACTGGGAAGACATGGTAACAAGGTCAGCCAATGAATAGGCATAGCAACTAAATCAGCCAATGGGAGCTGAAAGCAGTTGGGAGCCTGGGCGTGGCTTAGCAAACAAGTCTGGTCTAGTCTATGTGCTCTAAAATGAAACAAGTCTGCTCTGAACTCTGAACTGAAAAACTGATCTCTGCTCTCTATCATGTTGGAAGAACCATTATTGGTATTGTACATTTATTCATGTGTTATTATGTATATAAAGAAGTTAATGAATCCTGCTGAATCAGTTTGCCTGTGTGTGCTTTTTGGATTTGATTTTTGCAACAAACTCTGACAGATTTTGGTTTTGCTGGTTAGATGGGTTTGTTATAAAAATGGCTAGCATATACTATAATGTGTAAAATTAAAACTTGAGGTTGTAATGTTAACTTCTGTGCTAAAAAGAGATGGAAGTCAACACTTTTTTCTTTTACCTGACATTTTCTCTTCACTTCCCTTTTTCCTTCCCTTAGTTTTCCATTATTTTTATTTTCCTTTGTATTTTATATTTTGATGAACTAATAAAAATTTGAAACCATAAAAATGAATAAGCTAAAGTGCTCTGGGACTTTAGAATTTAACTGATAAGCACCTGCCATATAACACCTCAAATAGAATAGAATAGAATTTGTATTGGCCAAGTGTAATTGGACACACAAGGAATTTGTCTTGGTGCATATGCTCTCAGTGTACATAAAAGAAAATATATGTTCATCAAGAATCGTAATTCTAAATTTGTCTTTAATTTCCCTCCATGTTACGATTAAAGTATTCCTCAAATAATGACCTGCAAAGCACATGTGTTTTTTTGCCCTATCTTGCCAAAGGAAATAATGCCAACCCTGTTGCAGCCCTGAACCTTCCAGAAACAACAGCCATCTCCTTCTCAACAAGATCCAGTTCCTTACCCAAACTAAGTTTGCGGTCTGGTAATAATACTCCCATTTAGGCAAACTGAATCCCCCTCTACCCTTCACCTCTTGGAGCATTTTAAGTTTAATTCTAGGTTTTTTATTCTGCCAAATATATTTGAGAACACATTGGTTTAATTGCTTAAAAAAATTATTGTTCAATGTGGCTGGGGCTGTGTAAAATAAGTAAATCCATTTTGGGAGAATATAAGATTTTATGACCGCAATCCTACTTAACAGAGAGACTTGCAACTTCTTCGACTTCTCTAAGTCTTGTTCCGTTTGTTGGAGAAGTTTCAAATAATTATCCTCCTTAATTGTTGAACACTTATCAGATAGTAGAATGCCTAAATACTGTATTTTTTTTACAATTTGGAATCCCAAATTCAATTCTATTTCCTTCCCCTGATTTATTGTCAAATTTTTAATCAAGACCTTGGTTTTTTCCTTATTTACTTTTAAGCCCGCCACAGCTCCATATCTATCTTTCTAATTCGTAAGTTAACTTTGGGCCCGATATAAAAGGGTCTTCCAGTACAAACACAAGGTCATCAGCATACACTTGTATCTTATACTGCTGGTTCTTGATATGTAGTCCTTTTATTCCCAAATTTCATCTAATTTCTCTCAATAATGGTTCCAATGTTAATATAAATAGAAGCAGAGAAAGCGGGCATCCCTGTTTAGTACCTTTCTCAATACAAATTTTCTCATATGCATCCCCATTAATCAGAATTTTGGCAGACTGTTTCGAGTAAATTGCACGGATTGCCCAAATAAAATTCTCCCCAAATTGCATATGATGTAACAAACCTATTAAAAACCGCCAGCTCACACAATCAAAAGCCTTTTGTGCATCCACGAAGACCAAAGCCAGCTGCTTATCAAAGTGAGCTTCATAATATTCTAGAATATTCATGATTATTCTCATATTGTCTCTAATTCGCCTACGAGGTAGAAAACTGTTTTGGTCTTTGTGGATAAATTGGCTCAAAAATCCTCTTAATCTGTCTGCCAATACCGCCGCAAATAGCTTATAGTCTGCATTGAGGAGTGAGATCGGTCTGTAGTTCTGGATCAGGGATAAATCATTACCTTCCTTCAGCAGGAGAGTTATTAGTGCTTCTGTCCAGGAATCCGGAATCAATCCCTCCCAAATTACCCCATTAAATAATTCTACCATATGAGGACCTAGAACTTCCCATAGCATTCCATTATAACATTCCATCAGAAGGCCGTCCGTACCAGGGGTCTTCCCTGTTTTTTGTTTCCCAAAGACCCTTTCAATTTCCCCTTCCGTAATTTCTCGATCCAATATTTCCCTGGACATATCCGGGATTATCGGTAAATCGGACTCTTCTAAATATTTCTTTATTTCATCCTCGGGTTTGTCTTCAACTCCATATAGATCGGTGAAAAATTCCTGCACTACTCTTTTCTTCCCCTCTTCCTCTACAATCCAATCACCATTATCGTCTTTCAAGTTATGGATTCTACTTCTTTCCTTCTCTTTTTTAAATCAATATGTAAGCCACCTTCCCGGTTTGTTTGCACTTTCAAACTGTCTCTGTTTCATCCATTTGATTTTCTTTTCTAGGTCCTCCTGGTCTATAAGGTTAATTTGATGATGCACCATTTTCAAATTCATACTTAATTCTCTGCTGTTTGGATCCTGTTGCAGCGCAGCCTCACTTCTTGCCAAATCCCCTAATAGCTTATCCCGTTTAGCCTTATCCTTCTTTCGTTTCCCAGCTATATAGTTTATCGCTAAGCCCCAAAATACTGCTTTAGCTGTATCCCATATAGTCGGAAGATTTGTGTCCTCAGTATTATTTCCATCTCCTTCTTTGCATAAATTAAAAATTGCTCATCTTTAAGAACCCTCACATTTATTCTTCATCTGGGCCGTGTTTTCAAACCTCCCCATGTGATCCAAAGCGGATTGTGATATGCCCACTCATTAACACCTATCTCTGCCTTCCGTATCCCCTGCTGTAGCTCCCCCGACATCCGTGACCAAGATGAGAAGTACGTATACTGCCTTCCTTCCGGATGTTTTTCCCTCCATATATGCCTAAATTCAAATTCCTCCTGTATTTGATGGCAGGCAGGTAGCAATCCTTTTTTTACTGTTCTCTTTCCTCCTCCCTGTTTCCTGTTTCCAGGTATATAATCTTTGTCTTTATCGGCAATGGCATTAAAATCCCCCAATAAGCAAATATGTGGATAATCATAATCTGTCAATTTATTATAAAGACTTTGGAAAAAAAACCTTTCTGGTTCCCATTAGGTGCATAGATACAAGCCAATAAACATTTTTTTGACAAATTTCTACTTCAATCATTAATAATCTCCCTTCATCGTCTGCGAAAATTAATCTGGAATTTATATGCTTTTGAACATAAATTACTACACCTGGTTTTTTTGTTTCCGCCAGAGATGTATATAAATTGCCCAATTTAGTATGTGTAAATGATCTCTTTTCACATGCACTTCCTGAAGACATATTATGTTCAGACCTGCTTTTACCAATTTCTTCTTCCTGCCTAGCTGTTCTAATTCCCCCCTCTCCTCCTCTAATGATTCTTCCCCACTCTTGCTCTCTGATTCTTCCCCCACATCAGGTTCTAAAGACTTAAGATGTCTACTAAGGAAATCTCTGGCATCTCTAAGATTGTCAATCTTCATCTTTTTATTTGCCCACGTAAATTGTAATCCTTCAGGCAGAAGCCATCTATAAAGCACTTTATGTTTTCTTAACTGGGCAGTTAAAAAATGATAGTTTTGCCACAATTCCCACACCTGCCTGGGAAGTTGTTTCAGAACTATTAACTGTCTTTAAATGTTATCATTTTTTCTCTTGCCTTCAGAACCGCTTCTTCCTTAAGGGCCTTCTTAGAAAGCCTGATGTGAACCTCTTTCGGAAGCCCCTGTCTCCTAGCATAACTCATATGGACACGAAAGACATCATCTATATCTCTCGAGACATTTTCTTTACCTATATCCAGGATACCAGCCAGGATGTCTGCCACTATGTCTCTTAGTGGTTCCCCCCTTTCCTCCACGATGTTCTGTATCCTTAGGTAAAAAGCTGACCTTTCCATATCAAGGAGGATAAACTCTTCCTCCAGAGCTCTGTTCGCCAAGATCTGCTCCCTCTCATTCCCTTCCAATCTCTCTTCACACCACCCCACTCTCTTCTCTACCTCTTGTACCTTACTTTCCTGCTGCATCATCGCCCCCTGAACACCCTCCAATCTCTCATTCAGCATTTTAATATCACTTCTAACAGCTCCCAGTTGATCTGTCCCCCCCCTTCAGAGACCCACAAAAACACAGCCAGCCGAGGGTTAAGAATCACTTGGCACACCCCACAGTTCTTATCTCAACCTTGGCAGCGATATGCACACTGTCTGCCAAGGACTTTATTAGTTTACACAAACAAGAAAATCACCTATGTAGCTTTGCCGTTCATCTAGCTTCCAAGACTACGAGGTTGCTATGTTTGTTTCGCTTTGTTCGTCACAAACTTCTTGACCCACTGTCCTGTCTTATATAGATAGGCTTCTGGGTGTGGTCCAGTGACTCACTGATCCTGTGACTCCAATCAGTGACTCAGGTCTATTTCCTCATACGCCGCAGCTGCAGTAATCTTTTCTCTCGCCTTCTTTGGCGTGCGTCCAGGAATGACGTCTCTCCCTCACTCTCATCTGAGACACCTGTTTCCCCACTACTTGGCTCTCTTTCAGCTGGCACCTGAGATGGTGCCAGAGGGGGGGGGCTGGGAGATCTGGCTGGCTCCTCTTCCTCCTGCTCAGAGCTTCCTTCCTCCAATGGGATAGGCTCAGAGGACGGGGCCACAACACCAGTTCCCCCTTGAGGTCTAATGTCAAGTCTTCTAAGTTCTTGGAAATACCTTCCTGATTCCTTGTCATTAACTCATACATTGCCTGCAACATACCCTGGAGACTTGATAATGTAGGGGGTTTCCCCGCAGCAACTAAATCATCCAAAGATTTGGATGATGAGGATGAAGATATAGATGTAGCCAGGGAGGCAGTCACTGAGAATGTCAAAACTTTTTTCCTGGCTTTTGCAGTTGTCACAATTGTTGTGCTAGACATCTTGTCTGCAAGATTACGTCTAACACTTTCAATTTTAATTATGCCAATTATATTAGTAAATTCTGCTTAAATGAAATTCTCAGAATTAACTGGCCAATCAACTTTGGACTAGCCAATTCCAGAAGCAAATTATATATCCAAAACATTCAGGTCAGTATTAATCAGTGTAGTCCATAGTCAGTGGGGGTTAATTTAATTCAGCTAGACAAAATTTATTCTCAACGTAGAAGCAGATCCGTCTGTAAAGGTACATTCAAATCTCTCCACCTCTGAGAACTCAGCAGATACTGTAATTTTGAGTTCGCCACTGGGAGGAAGCAAAGTGTTGTTCTATATAGTCAGTGATGATCAAGCAGAAAAGAATAATCCCGGAAGGAAAGAGTCCATTCAGTCCACAATTCCTGATCCTCCTAGAGAGGAGTAGTCACCATAAAATAGTGGGGGGAGGAACCCACGCCAAAAGTTTTCAGACAGTCAGGCACAGTTCTCTTTTCGGTCTCAACTCAGCTCAGCAGTGGCCAAAAAGTTCATGAGATAGCAAAACAAACATCCGCTTTCCCCAGTTTAGCTCCAATAAGAAAAGTGGCACTTGAGTTGACTCCTTTTCCGCCACCGCGCTCACTCAGAATAAGGGAATCAAAAGGATCAAAAGAATCAAAGATCCACCTCAAAATAGATTAAGATAAGATAGAAAGGGGGTCCTTGCCCACCGCTATCAGGTTTCTTTTCCAATATGAGACAATCACCATTTTGGGGCCGCCATAACTGGCACCTTCTTCCTAACCTGTGACAGGAGAGATACGCCGAAATGCGCAGGATCGCCACTTCCACAAGCGCTGTTGCTCCTCTCCACTTGCAGCTGCCTCTCTGTGGCCGCCGCCGACACAAAAGCCTCCCAGATTAAGAAGTTTGCAAGAACAAGACAGGAACGAGCTCCATGTCTGTCTTGCTTGCACGGTGATGTCACAGGAAAAATCTGGCTGGTCCCACTAGAAGCCATGACATATACCCCGCTATATAATAAAGAAAAACATCTACCTTATTGTGAGCTGCTTGATAGTCAAGGCTGTTTAAAAACAAGAACCAAACTAGCTCTGCAGGGAACGGAAGTGGATTGGTGGGCTTATGCTCAAATTAACTCCAAATATAAAAAAGATAAGGAGCAAGGAGGTATTGATAGGACCCTGCAGGAGTTAGATAAGATTATATTAGGGAAGGAGGAAAAAATGTTAGTTATGATTTACAATTTTTTAATAATCCATTGGATAGGTGACGAGATTGTCAAAGACTCGATGATTGCCTGGGGGAGGAATATTGGCCACTCAATCGATTTGGTGAAATGGGAAGAAATTTGGTCTAGACAATTGAAATTTTTGGTGGCAACTACTTATAAGTAGTTGCCCGACTATCCAAAATGTTTCCTGGACTCTCCCCAAATTGTTGGGAGTGTGGAGAGCTAGGTACCTATTTCCATGTATGGTGGACTTGCCCCAGAGTAACTGAATTTTGGAAACTTATTCAGAGGTGGTTGTTCGAAATTACTGGTTACAAACTACAACTGAAACCTGAATTTTACTTATTAAACATCAGGCCAGATAAAATAGGCACTAACAAATGGTATCTGATTGGTTATATCACAATTGCGGCTAGAATATGCCTCGCCCAAAACTAGAAGGGTGAAGATCTACTGTCTGAAGATATGATTATAGGGAAAATCATGGAATGTGCAGAAGCCAATAGGCTAACTAAAATTTTAAGAGATCAAAAAGACTCTGCATATTTCCAATGCTGGGACCTATGGTATGTTTGGTTAGATAATAGAATAAAAAGAGGACAATGCTAGATTAGACTTTTATTTTTTATCTGTTTATTTAGATTGAATGTTATGTATTGTGTAATGTTCTCACCGTGATCTGTTTGTCAATAAATCTTCTGTTTGTACTTTTTTAAAGAAATAAAATTTATTTTAAAAAACATAAAATGAATGTTTTACGTTAAAAATAAATAGCAAAAATGTGCCTGTAAAATGCTTCTCCATTAAATGAGTAATACCTATATATAAGAAGCATTGCCCATTTTTGTTAGTGCTAAATGCATTTATTAGATATAACAATCATTTAATATTATTTTAATCAAATAACAATTCTACAATAAAAATTCACAGCCTATATCTAAAAAAAAGAATCATAAGGTACAACACTTAATGATAGTCATAGGGTACAAATAAGTAATCAAGAAGCAATATCAATATAAATCATAAGGATACAAGCAACAAAATTACAGTCATACAGTCATAAGTGGAAGGAAATGGGTAGTGGGAACAATGAGAAAATTAATAGTAGTGCAGCCTTAGTGAATAGTTTGACAGTGTTGAGGGAATTTGTGAAGTTTCTGAAAGATGCCCTAATTAATTCATGAGCCATGAGTCAAACTTCAAAAGAAATACAGTCATTTATTAGGAGCACCATTTGTGCAATATTCAGATGCAGTTAGAACTAATCCCACATAGATTTACGTTCCCCTATGACCCTGTCTCTCCCTTACCTCCCTGGCCATGTCATAAATCACATTCTCCAATTAACCACTTTGGCTGGCTGTGAAATCCAACACCCTCCTTCTGATTGCGGTAAAGAAGCCTGTATGGAATGTAACTTCACTTAGAGAAATCAATCAGCTCTATCAGTTCTCCCTCCCTCCTGCTCATGGCAACTTGAAAGTTTTGCAAGTTGATATTCGGCTCCCCTCACTTCCCGAGGGCAACCTGCACACAGAAAAACAATTTGAGTACAGATGCAGAGTTTAAGGACATGACCCCCCACCTGGCTTGTTTGGATTTTCTGCATGAAATTTGGCTATAAGGCAATCAGCCTGGATGTTTCGACTCTTTACCCAAGATGCCTCTGATAAGGGATAACCCTTCCACTTGATTAAATATTGGAGTTGTCTCCTGTGCCACCTCGAATTGAGGATTTTCTGCACCTCATAATGGGTCTGGCCCCCTATGACCACGGGGTCTGGGGGCTCACAGGGTAGTGGCCTCAGGGTCGATCCAACCACGGGTTTTAAGAGGCTACTATGGAATACCGGGAGTATCTTCCCTAGCAGTCGGGGCAACTTCAATTGCACTGTGACCAGGTTGATTATCTTTACTATGGGGAATGGTCCCATAAACTTTGGTCCCAATTTCTTGCTAGGAAGCTTTAACCTCAAATATTTTGTGGAGAGGTAAACTTTCTCCCCCAATTGAAATGGACTTTGGGGAGCTCGGTGTTTGTCTGCCTGTTTCTTATAGGTTTGTGCTGCTTTAGCTAGCGCTTTCTTGACATTCTCCCAGGTTGCTTTCAATGTCACCATCCAATCAGTCAAGCTGACTGAGGAGGGAGGCTCCCTTGGGTACTCAGGCATTGGGGCGAAGTCCATGCCGCTCACTACCTTAAATGGGGTTAGCCTCGTGCTACTGTGAACAGCATTATTATATGCGACCTCAGTGAAAGACAGGAGGTCCACCCAATTGGACTGCTGATAGTTCACGTAGCACCTCAGGTACTGCTCTACCATGGCATTCAGTCTCTCTACCCCCCCCCCCTTGGTGCTCAGATGAAAGGCTGAGCTAAGGCCCTGGGATGACCCAATGGACCGTAGGATCTCCCTCCAGAACTTAGCCGTGAACTGGACCCCTCTGTCAGAGATAATTCTTCTTGGTACTCCATGGAGGCAGTAGATGTGTTTCAGGAACAGTTTGGCCAACTGGTAGGCTGAGGGTAGTCCACTGCAGGGTATGAAGTGTGCCTGTTTGGAAAATAAATCTATTACAGTCCAGATCACTGTGTTTCTCCCACTTTTTGGCAACTCCACTATAAAGTCCATTGCAATCTCCTCCCATGGTCTTGTAGGCTCTGCTACTGATTGTAGCAGTCCGGGGGGTTTTCCTGGTCACTTCTTCATTGTGGCGCAGATGGTGCAACTTTTCACATAACTGTCCATGTCTTTCTTTATGCTGGGCCACCAGAACTGCCTCCGAGCTAAGTGTAAAGTCTTTAGGAATCCGAAGTGGCCTGCCGGTTTAATGTTGTGGCTCCTCTGGAGCATCAGGGAGCATAGGGATTCCGGGACATAGAGCTTTGTCCCCTTCCATGTGAGGTCATACCTTTTTGTCAGGATGTGTTGATTGTTTCGGAACCAGGGGTCTGCCAGTAGTTCAGTTTTGAGTTTTGCCATTAGATCGCTTGTTGGTCAGTCGTGCCGGCTGTGGCGTTGTCGTTTGGTGGTTACTTGACCCACTATTTGGGTAAGGGGAACGATGGTGTCCACAACCTGCTCCTACTCACATTTGTACTGGGGCATGCGGGAGAAGGCATCGGCTAGAAAGTTCCTCCCTCCTGGAATGTGCCTTAGCACGAAGTTGAAGCGGTTGAAGTATTGAGCCCAACAGACTTGTTTGGGCGATAGTTTTCGCGGGGTCCTGAGGGCCTCCAGGTTTTTGTGGTCCGTCCAGACTTTCTGGCCCCCTTCCAGCAGGTGTCGCCAGGTTAACAGTGTCAGAGCGGCAATCAGCCTCGTTACCTTGCGTGAGGTAATTGCCCTCATTTTGAGTTGGATCGTGACGTTCTCCTTGTGTATACTTTGATCAATAAAACCGGAATACATCTTCTAATTAAATTCATATTTATTGTAAGAAAATAAAGACATCTCACTAATCTAATTAGTTACATCTTGGAAGCTATCCCAGCCATGAACTTCCCTGGCTGGAGACCAAAGGAAAGTTTGTTTAGAAAAAAAAGAAAGGAATGCAGGACATACGCAGTAGATACTGATAAGGAATTTGGCAAGCTACGGTAAGTCTGATAGTTCAGAAATAATAGCTCTGCTGGTAAATATAAAAATGCAGTGACAAGCAGTGCCCATCTCACTG
Organism: Coluber constrictor foxii; assembly: GCA_038048745.1. NCBI lineage: Eukaryota > Metazoa > Chordata > Lepidosauria > Squamata > Colubridae > Coluber > Coluber constrictor. Next base: position 41,095,242 of record CM075966.1, on the reverse strand, counting down.
AGAATGCCTCCTTTTCCTATGGTACCCATTGTCTCTCTGTGTCTGTGAGCTTGCAGGAGGTGTAGGCACAGGGTTGTAGATTTCCTTGACTATTTCTTTGGAGTAGCACTGCTCCAACTGCCACATCGCTGGCATCTGCTTGGATGACGAAGGGTTGTTCAGGGTCAGGATGCTTCAACACCAGTTCCTTTGCAAACATTTCTTTTAGTGTTTCAAATGCCTCTTGGCAGGTTAGGTCCCACTGTAGAGGTTGTCCTGGGCAGGGTTTTGTTCCTGGGCTCCCTGTCTTTAGGAGGTCTGTCATGGGTTTGGCAATCTTCGCAAAGGAGGGGATGAATTGCCTGTAGAAGTTCATGAACCCTAGGAAGCTTTGTAGCTGTCTACGGGTGCGAGGGGTTTGCCAGCCTAGGACTGCTTGCACGTTGGCTGGATCCATCTCTATTCCCTCATTTGACACTCGATAACCCAGGTAGTCTAGCCGTGCATGGTGGAACTCACATTTTGACAGCTTGACATACAGATTGGCTGCCAGAAGTTTTTCCAGTACCTGGCGGACAAGGGGTATATGGTCATCCATGGTCTCAGTGTAAATAAGGATGTCATCTAGGTATACGAGTACCCCTTTGTAGAGGTGCTCATGCAGCACCTCATTTATTAATTGCATGAACACCACTGGGGCTCCCTGCAGTCCGAAAGGCATCACCTTGAATTGGAAGCTCCCTAGGCGGCAGTTGGATGCTGTTTTCCACTCGTCTCCCTCCCTGATGCGTACTCGGTAGTATGCTTCTCTGAGGTCTAGTTTGGTGAAGACTTTTCCTTTGGCCACGTGAGATAGCATGTCCTTCATGAGGGGGAGGGGATATAGGTTGTGCACACACACTGCATTGATACCTCTAAAGTCGACACACAATCTCATAGTCCCATCTTTTTTTTTTCTTTGAAGAGGACTGGCGCCGCGACCCGTGGTTTGGCTGGCTCGATGAACCCCCTTTTTAGGTTTTTGTCTATGTAGTTGTGCATTTCTTGCATTTCCCGAGGTTTCGTGGCATACAGCTTGGGCTTGGGTACTTTTGCCCCAGGGATGATTTCGATGGCGCAATCTGCCTCGTGGTGGGGAGGCAGGACGTTGCACTCGGCCTCACTGATTACTTCTGCAAGGTCCTGATATTCCCTTGGGATCTGTTCAGTCTCTGGGGTTTTGTCGGATGTGGCTGCCAGTTGTTCTGGTGCGCTCTTTTGGAGGGTTCCCTGCATGGGCAGTGTTTCTGCTCACTGGTGTGGGAGGGGTTGAGGCCCCCTTGCTATTCTCAGTCTGCAGGTACCCCCTTGCCACCAGATGGTCAGTCCCCACTTGTCTAGCCATGAGAGTCCCAGTATGACTGGATCTGTCATTTTGGGGGCTATTACGAATCAAATTACTTCCCAGTGATCCACTAGCTCTAGCCTCACTGGTTCGGTCAGGTGAGTGGCATAGGCTCCCCCCATTAGGGACCCATCAACCTGTTTGAACCAGATTTGGTGGGTCAGTCTTTTTGCTCTGATCCCCAGTTTCAGGACTGTGGTTAGGTTGATCAAGCATCTAGTGCAGCCTGAGTCTATCAGGGCTTGAAAGGCCCCCTGGGTTCCTGTTTTTGGGGCTGTGAGGCGTATTGGGAAAGCGAAAGGGTGGACTGGTCCCCTCCCCATTGGGTCGTTTTCGCCCTCGTCCTCGCTATCATAGGCTTCTGGCAACTGGTCATCGTTGCCTAGTGTTCCCCCCCTTTGGCTGGGTGGGAAGGGACCTCTTCAGCCTGGAGGGCCCTCCGGGACCTGTTGGTGGCTCGTTTGGGGCCTCGTTCCAGCTGTGCCCTGGGTGGTGGCTCTGGCCTAGGCCTTGGGGCTGGGGTCGTGTACACAGATGCCATGTGGCCCTTCCCCCCGCATCTGTAGCACTTCAGCAGGCTTTGAGGGAGGGTTGGTTTCAGGTCAGGTTGCCCCCTCTCTTTTGTGTCTGGTTGCTCTCTCATATTGTTGGTGCACAATCCACTGTCGACTTTTATTGCTACTTGGAACCACTCAGAGAGCTGGTTTGGGATGTCCAAGTAAGCGGTTACCTGGGCAATTTGATTGTTCAGGCTTGTTCTGAAAAAGTGCACTAGCAGCCGCTCTGGAAAAGGGGGTAGTCTCCCAACCACTCTCCTAAATTCGGGGATGTGCTCTTTAATGGGACGGCCCCTCTGCTTTAGATAGCTGAGCTCATCCTCTGCATACAGGTCATCCTCTGCCTCCTCGAATCTGGCCTCTAGCAGTCGTAGGAAGTCATCTACATCTTGCAGTTGGGGGGTTCTCCTCTTGTGGAGGGCTGCTAGCCATTCCCTTGCTTCCCCCTCTAGCCCCTCTGCGATGGTATTCACCATGGCTCTGGGGGATGGTAGAGGTGTCCATAACATTCTAGGTGGATCTCAGCTGAGTCAAGGAATAGAGCTAGCTGGTCTGAGTCCCCATCAAACTTTCCTCTGAACAGGGCAGTTAATTCAACACTGCACCTCTCTCCCCCTGTTGGCCTTTGTATGCTTGCATTTGATGTATCTGGCCCTCTTCCTCTGCTCTAGTTTGGAGGGAGAGAGGGGTTTGTCTGCCCTGGGCAGCCTTCCTGCTGCATGGGAAATGCACTGGTTGCGGCTTTTTTCTAATGGGTGGAGAAGGGAGGCTGTGCTCATGTCTGTGTCGTATGCTGCTCACCCAGCTGGTACGTACCGCTGGAAACACGACTCGGAGACAGACTGTGAGGTTGTAACCAGGTTTACTCTGCATTTCTTGGTGGAGACAGACACGCTCGTTACAAGTAACATAAAGTCGGTGTTGGGAGCGGCTGCCTCCCCATGCCTTTTGAACACAACTCAAATTAGCCCAGGAACGTCTGTAGCCAATTCCCACTATTTCTGGGTGAGCCTCCCCCTTTCCCCCGGTGATTGAGCGCAGCACACTCCCTATACTCGTCTCTCTGTTCCGGCTGTGGGGTGACCGGCCGCCTATGTCTTGACAGTCTCTCACCTTTCCATCACCACTGTGCACAGCTGCGGTGAACCCCCCCTTTGTCGCCGCAAGATGTTCCTGGATCGTTGTCAGCTGGTAGGTCTCTCCCCCCTCTCTTTGATGAATCCGCTGCAGGGTCCCCCCCCCCCCAATTCTATGTTGAGTCAGCTTGATGCTCAACAGGTGGTCCCCTCTACCAAGAGTCCACCTGCAAAATACAAGAAAGATAGATTAGATTACAGACCTGGCTTCTGGGGATTATGTTTATGATACTGCTTTAGGAGGGTTGGGGCGTTCATGTCTATTGCCGCCACCCAGGATGCTTCAGCTAACGGATACCCCTTCCATTTAACAAGATATTGCAGTTCCCCCTGATGGATATAGGAATCAAGAATCCCGTCCACCTCGTAATAATTGTCCTTTACAGGGCCCGGAGGGTCAGTGTTTGTGACCGTCCCCACTGGCTTTAGTAGACTGCAGTGGAAGACGGGGTGAATTTTCCCTAGGTATGGTGGCAATTGCAAGACCACAGTAACCGGGTTGACTACCATTCGAATTCAGTCCTAAGTATTGGGGCCCTAGTTTTCGACAGGGGTTTTTTAAACAGATGTATTTGGTAGAGAGCTACACCTGATCCCCCACCTGGAATGATTTATGGTCAGCTCGCTTTTTATCAGCATAGGCTTTATACTCGTCGGCCGCCTTGACCAGCGTGGCTTTCACTTGTGGCCATACCTTACTAATTTGGTTCCCCCATTCCCCTGGAGACGTGGGACCCTGGGTTTGGCCATCCAATTCAGGGATGGCCATGAATTCTCAGCCGGAGACAATTTTGAACGGTGTGGCCCCTGTACTCCGATGGACAGTATTATTATATGCTATCTCAGCGAAAGGTAGCAAGTCCACCCAATCATTTTGTTGATAGGACACATAGAAGCGGATATAGTGCTCAGCCAAGGCATTTGTACGTTCTACTTCCCTATTGGTACTAGGATGGTAGGCAGTGCTCAGACCTTGCGAGGACCCAATTAGGTCTAGGAAGTTACGCCAGAAGCGTGCCGTGAATTGGACCCCCCCTATCTGAAATAATTAGCCTTGGTACCCCATGCAACCGATAGACGTGTTAGATGAATAACTTAGAGAGTTTCCTAGCTGAGGGTAGCCCACTACATGGAACGAAATGGGCTTACTTGGAAAACAGGTTGACTATGGTCCAAATCACGGTGTAGCCGTTACTATTGGGTAGGTCAACTATGAAATCCATGGCAACTTCTTCCCACAGCTCCTTAGGGTCAGCTACCGGCTGCAGCAGGCCTAGCCGTCGCCCCGTTCGGAGTTTTGCTGTCGCACACGTTGAACATTCTCTTACATATTGTTTGATCTCCTTTTGCATCTGCAGCCACCAGAACTGTCGCCTGGTTAGATGTAAGGTTTTAAGGAACCCAAAATGTCCGGCCAGTTTGGAATCATGGCATCACTTCAACACTGCTTTACATAGAGCTGTTGGTATATAAATGCGGGGCCCCATCCAGGCGAACCCATTCTGGTGTGTCAGCATTGTCCCAAGGGTTCTTGTTTCGTGACGTAGCTTTGTCTGCCAGGTTTGTTCCTTAACCTGTAAGCAATCTTTGTTGCTGCTGTTCGGTATTATAGCCTGGACAACATTCTCCCTCTTACTGTGGAACTGTGGCATGCATGATAGGGCGTCAGCCAAGAAGTTCTTTTCCCCGGGTACATATTTCAGGTCAAAATATGGACGTACTGGGCCCACTGCACTTGTTTTGGAGACAGTCTTCTTGGCGTTTGGAGAGCCTGCAGGTTTTTATGATCGGTCCATACTTCAAATCTGGAGCCAATTCCTTCTAAGAGGTGTCGCCAGGTAAGTAAAGCCCACCGAACCGCAAATGCCTCCTTTTCCCAGATTGCCCAGGCCCTCTCCGTTGGTGTTAACTTCCGGGACGGATAGGCACATGGATGTAGTACCCCATCCTTCGCCCTTTGCAGTAACACCGCTCCCAAAGCCACGTTGCTGGCGTCCGCCTGCACAATGAACATAAGGGCTGGGTTGGGGTGTTTTAGAATCGGCTCTCAAGAAAATAGGGCTTTCAATTGTTTGAATGCTTGTTGACACTCGACTGTTCACCGCAGGGCCTGGCCCGGTCGTGCTTTGACCCCTGTGTGCTTGGTACGTAGGAGGTCTGTCAAAGGCAAGGCTACCTGTGCAAACACTGGAATAAATTGTCTATAAAAATTGGCAAAGCCAAGGAAACTCTGCAGTTGTTTTCTTGTTACAGGTGCTTGCCACTCTAGTATTGCTTTCACCTTATTCAGATCCATCTCCACTCCGGCCCCCAAGAACCGATAACCGAGATAGTCCAGTTGTGTGCAGTGGAACTCGCATTTAGACAACTTGACGAACAAATGGGCGTTTAATAATTTGCTCAACACTTGCCGTACCAACTGAATATGTTCTTCCATTGTTTTGGTGTATATTAGGGTGTCATCCAAATACACCAACACACCCCTATAGAGATGCTCATGCACTAGCTCCCTCGCATGGTCGCTATGCAAATCAGCAACATAGTCTGCAGCTTCCCCTGTTAATACATTAGTTATGGTGACTACCATAGACCATTGGGAGGGGTATAGGTGTCCATAGAAGTCTAAGTAGCTGAGCACCTGACTCAAGAAGATGGACACTTGATCAGCACTCCCGTCAAAAGTGGTCTGGATGGGAGGGGGGCCCCCAAACCTGCTGCTGTAGTAGCCTTCCTGAAAACCACAGGGGGACAGAACCGGCTAGCACACTGGTCTCCTGCGCTTCCCTCCCCACTCCCCTTCGTGGGGCCTCGTGCTGCCTAGAACCACTAGAACTTGCAGCTCCCAACCCTTGCTGACCAGACCCCTCCTGAGCTGGAGCCCTCAGGGTCTCTCCCAGGGATGTGGGGACAGGCGTTGTTGCAGGGGGATCCGATGGTCGATTCTGCAACTTCGCAACTCGCAGCTTTGGCCTGGCCAAGTGGAATCGGGAGTCCGCAGCCTTGGACAATCCCCCTCCATGCCACGTGGCTGGAGCTTCACTCCCAGATGCCCAGGGTTGCCAGGAGGGAGCATCCCGGAAGCTCGCCTCCCCAAACCTCTCCCTCAGAATGTCCAAGGTAGAAGACCCCAGCCCCGTGGAGTAGCTCCATTCCCTGTCATCCTCATCCGTCCAATGCCATTCGCACCATCCCTGGAAAGCCGAATCTCCTGGCCAGGGTTTCGTGGCTTTGGGAGTGTCGGCGCCGGTCAAAGTGGGGCTGTGCCACCACTCCCCCGACGACGTCTTCCTCCCATTAGAGTCGGTCGGTTCCACCGACGCGTCAAGCACCCCCACCCCCTTTTGGATCGTTCGTTCCTTCGGCCTCACCACAGGGGGATCGGTACTGGCTGCTACGTCTGAAGCCTCCTCCGCAGCCACCGTCTCTTCTACATTGGCTAGCACTGGGCAACCATCGCCCACACCCTCCGCCATCCCATCCACCAACACTTGCAACCTTCACAGAGAGGAAAAAAGAAAGAGAAATGCCGACTTTCTGTCGTATGCTGCTCACCCAGCTGGTACGTACCGCTGGAAACACGACTTGGAGACAGACTGCGAGGTTGTAACCAGGTTTACTCTGCATTTCTTGGTGGAGACAGACACGCTCGTTACAAGTAACATAAAGTCGGTGTTGGGAGCGGCTGCCTCCCCACGCCTTTTAAACACAACTCAAATTAGCCCAGGAACGTCTGTAGCCAATTCCCACTATTTCCGGGCGAGCCTCCCCCTTTCCCCCAGTGATTGAGCGCAGTGCGCTCCCTATACTCATCTCTCTGTTCCGGCTGTGGGGTGACCGGCCGCCTATGTCTTGATGGTCTCACACCCTTCCATCACCACTGTGCACAGCTGCAGTGAACCCCCCCCTTTGTCACCACGAGATGTTCCTGGATCGTTGTCGGCTGGTAGGTCTCTTCCCCCTCTCATTGATGAATCCGCTGCAGGGTTCCCCCTCATTTTATGTCGAGCCAGCTTGACGCTCGACAGTCTGCTTCGCCTCACTTCAAAGGGATCCACTGCTCCTCCCCTCTCCTTTGGCCTGCATGACGGCCCCTCATCGGAAAGGGTGGCTTGGTCAAATTCCTCCCTCGGCTGCTCTCTGGAACTCCCCAGGGGCTTTGGGAGCCTGGCTTGTTTCCAGTCCAACCTCCACTCCACTCTTCCCAGCTCGCTCAGGGGCTTCCCCTTTTTCCGGGTATTGGGGTGGGGGAACTTGACTTGACCCCATCCCTCAAAGAAGCATTAGTAATCACTTGGATCCAGTCTCCAGCCCCCTCTCTGGTTGCCACAACCAGCCAGGAGGGACATGGGTCCAACAAACATGTGGAGGCTCCCAATCTACCCACAATACTGTCCACTTCATCTATGGAAACAGGGTCAAACTCAACCCAGATGTCACCTTCAAGACTTGCTCCCATTTCCTCGTTGGACTCTGCCCAGTCAGAGTCTAACCCCATCTGTATCTGAGCGACTTTGTCTTGCAGAAATTGTACAAAATCCTCATCACTGCCTTGTAAAGGGTTCTCCCTCGCTCCCTGATTAAGGAGACAGCGGGTCGCTCGAAACAAGGCTGCTGGGCGATTTTCTGCAGGCGCAATGAGAGCAGCGAAATAATCCTGTTTCGCTGCCTCCATCGCCACAAGGTAAGACCTAATATGGGTTCTTAGCTGTGTTTGATCAGATTCGGAATGGGAAGATCTCCAACAGCCCTCTAGGTGTCTCTTCTGACGCTTCATCTCCTGCAGCTCCATGGAAAACCACAGAGCAATCCGGGATCCCTGTCAGCAGAGAGGCTGCAAAGGAGCGATTCAATCCAGTGCCCTGGTGGCAGCCCGTTCCCAGGCATCCACCAAGGTCTCTGGCGAATCACGAGAAAGGTCAGTGGGAAATGTCCCAAGCTCCATCAGGAACCTGTCAGGGTCCATCAGGTGCCTGGGGCAGAACCAATGAGTCGGTTCCGCCTCCCAGCGGCGTGGGTTGGCGGATGGAAAGTCTAGCTTAAGGAGGGAATGGTCGGTCCATGACAGAGGCTGAGTAGAAAATCCACCCCTACCCCCACCATTTATCCACTGCCCAGAGATAAAAATCAGGTCAAGTGTGTGTCCACCCCTGTGAGTTGGGCCCTGTACAACTTGAGTCAGGTCCATGGCCATCATGGAGGCCATGAACTCACGAACCAACTCCGATGTCTCACCAGCTGACGTGAGATTAAAGTCTCCCACAATCATCAGGTTGGGGAGCTCAACCATCAGTTTGGCTATGACTTCGAGCAGTGCAGGCAGGACTGAAGACATGCAGCTGGGAGACAGGTATGTAATCAACAGAGCCGACTGCACTCCAGGGTCCCATTTCAACAGAAGTGATTCACACCCGCCTATCTGAGGGACAGTGACCTCCCTAGGTCTAAGACCTTCCCTAACAACAACCTCCACACCCCCCACCCCTCCCGTGGAGTCACGGCTGGTGTAGAACACGGAAGCCTGATGGGCATAAATCAGAGAGAGGAACCCCTCCCTCCGGACCCAACCAGGTCTCCGTAATACAGGCCAGGTCCGCACCCCCCTCATCTATCAGATCTCGCACGAGGGGAGCCTTGTTGACAACGGACCTGGCATTGACATACACCAGCCGGAGTCCCGGGTTCCACACTCCTAACCCCTGAAGGACACAAGCAGAACCATTAGGGCCGGAACAGTGAACCCACTGCAAGCAGTGAGGGCGCATCCCTCTGATGTCCTTCCACCCTCTGTTCACTCCACCAGTATATCTCCCAACTGCCACAGTGATAGGATGACCCTCACCCATTCGTGCCCCGTCTGGCCCCCCCTCCCCGCACTCCCCTCCACTGCTGTCAGACAGGCTAACTCCCTGATCCGAAAGGACCCCCCCAGGTCCACCCGAAAAACAACCCCCCCGAACCCCTTAAAATTTTCACTAAAAACTTCCCCAAGAAGCCCCTCAACCTCCTCCTCGCAACATGCCACCTCTCAGGGTTCCAAAACCCGTCATCAAGGTAGGCCCTCGATAGAGTGGGGGGCCAGGCCTGCGAGAGGGGGGAGTCTCACAATGCAAATAGCTCGGCCGCCGAATACATCCAATAAACAAGAACGGGGCTAACATCTGGATAGGGTCCGATAACCTAATCTGAAAAGTCCTGGAGCAGGAGAATGGAACTCAGTGTGGGTAAGACTGGGCTCCACTGCCCTCTCACGACAGTGGGAGGAGTCTCGTGCCATTTCAGCATACTTGGAGGGTAACTATCCCAGCCACTCTCTCATGGTGGCTGATCCAAATGGCCATGGCAGTAAAAAGATTTGGTGGTCTGTCTCCTCCGGTGATGAAGTGTTAATAAAAACCAGCTCCCTCAATATACTCCCTCAGTATAATGACCCAAGATGATTCTTGTGCCTTTAAAACATGTGAAAAGAAAAATTCTACTCGTTCCCATCATCATAGGAAGAAGGCAGTCAGATATACCATAATATGTACCACCCCAACACTGCTTTGCCAGCAGGGTTCTAATCTCACCTCAGATGTTTCAAGGGATTGTATTTCTCTTGGCAATTCTACTGCATGCCTGTTGAAGTAGTCCATGGTGATTGCATTGTTCCAATAACTCAGATTGTTTTCTGAATTTGATGTCTTCTTTTTTCATCTCATACAGCAGACAGTTAATAGCACAGCTGTCAATACAAACATAGATAGAATTCTTTATTGGCCAAGTGTGATTGGACACACAAGGAATTTGTCTCTGGTGCATACAACATACATACCAATAGGAGAAGGTAGTAGGAAAGATGAGAAGATGAGAAAGATGAGAAGATGAGAAGGATGAGAAGGATAATATCAATACAGCCCTATTACATGGGTGCTATGTGAATTAGGTGTTCAGCAGAGTGATGGCACGAGGGAAAAACATGTTGAGATTTTGCTTGTGAATCGGGTGGACTGATCGTTGGTATGAAACATATAGAGCCTCTATAGAACTCTATTATTATTATGCTCTTTCCAACCTCATTCCTAACAACACCTAACAGTATTGATCCCTGCTACTTTGCTGGGGGAACTTTTTTTTCAGTGAGGGGTTCTAAAAATATGTGTTTTTACACCAAGAATTCAAATCTGCTGTTATTTTTGCAATTGTCCAACGTTTAACTTGGTATGGTAAATCCACGTCTGATCATATACCCCACAAAAGTCTCTTGTAACCCAAATACTGTTAACTTTATCTTCTCAAAATTAAACCTTGTGCTACAAAAAAAAATTTTCTGCATGATTCTTATCTAGCTAAGCAAAAAATAATCCATGCAATCATAAACTAACATCAGAAAGTAATTATCTGAGTTACAAAAATGTTTAACTGAGTTTCAAGTGTTGTTTTGATTTGCTCTTTGACATCAACCACCGACTTGCTTCTTGGCCTCTGATAAAACCCTCAGGTTTCTCATGTGTAAACACTCTGCTTGCTGCCTCTGTGACCTGTTTCACACATCTCTCTATTGATTGGGCATGACAAGGCCACTGTAGTACTTGCATTGGTTCGTCAATGAACTTCTTTATTTCCGCTGTAGTCAGTTTGTATGTCAAAGGTGGCTCATATACATCTTCAGACCAGTCAGTCAGCTCCAGCAGAGTGGATGCTCTGGCATTGATTAAGGCGTTTTTCTTGCACATACAGAAAAATCTCCCAGTGCGTCCACATCTGCACCCCTCCAGTCAATGAACTTTTGCACACCAGCTCTCCTCTTTTTTTGTTAACTTTATGTATATATTTTTCTTTAAAGTACATAAGTGCTTAATAAACAGTGTATTGTCTGGATCAATTTACTTATACAATATAATAATAATTCTGATGATAATAATAATACTAATAACAGCTGTAGTAATAATACTAACGTTTACTTATGTATAGTCCAATTTTTGCATCCTTTACTTATATATATATATATATATATATATATATATATATATATATATATCAATAACCTTTCATCTTCTAATTTCTTTTTTTTTAATCAAGTTTTATTGGTCCCCCCCCCCCCCCCACACACACATTCACCCACATCTTTTTTGAACAGAGTATTGGCCATATCTTATCTTATACAATTTATCAAATTCAAATACATTTTACTCAATTGCAATTTTTGCCACAATTTTCTTTTTCCCCTTTTTTTACTCATATCTCAATATTTCTTTGCTTACATATTTTTTTTAAAATTAGATTTATATGCCGCCCTTCTCCGGAGACTCAGGGCGGCTTACAAGGCGTTAAGCAATAGCCTTCATACTTTTGTATATTTTTTATACAAAGTCAGCTTATTGCCCCCACAAACTGGGTCCTCAACTTACCTACCTTAGAAAGGATGGAAGTCTGAGTCAACCTTGAGCCTCGAACTGGTGTAATTGCAGACAGCTGGATGTTAATAACAGGCTATTCAGCCGGTTGAGCTATCTGAGGCTTCTCCTTATATAAACAACATCTTAATTCACCCTCAAATTCTAATTTTCCTGCTTATTCATATTTATTCTCTTTTATTCTTTAACAATTCATTCTTTATCTTAATATATTTGTGTTTGTTTGGGGTTGCCTTTCTTCCATTTCATCTTTTTTATTGTACAGCAATCTTTTTCCTCCAACCTACCATCTCCCTCTTTTCTTTCTTTCCTACTTTCTCTTCCCCTCCTCTTCTCCTTCTCCTCCTCTCTTGCCCCCTATCTTACCCTCTCTCCTACTCTAATTTCCCTTCCCTTCCTTCCTCCCTACTTTTCCTTCCCTCTCTCTCCTTCCTCTTCCCTTCCACCTCTCTTCTCCTCATCTCTCTCTATTGCTGTATTCATCTTCAATTTAATATTTTCCCCTATGGAGTCCAGGCAACCCCGATCTTTCATTTATCAAATATATTTCACACAATTCCTCTTATCTTTTTAATTATAAACAGTATATTTCATCTTATTCTATTTTCCCTTTAATTTTTACCCAAACTATCTTCCAATCCTTTATCTTCTTTACTTTTAACAATATGTTTTTTTCTTCTTTACTTCTTACAAGTATAACACTTAAATCATTTTTTAACATTTCAATTTCACATTAAATTTTACATTCCATTTCAGTTTTCCATCATAATTTCAATTAATGCTTATGTTACTTATTTCTCTCCGTTTATGCTTTCTTCAAAATCATTCTTTCTTTCACATTGCACCTACTGGTCTATTTCATTTAACAACATTTTCACATATAATTTCTACCACTAACAACATTCTCTTTATTAACAAATTAACATTTTCACTGACTCTTAACCATTTTCCCTTAGTTTCTCCACAACTCAATTTCTTAGTATTTGCCTCCCTTTCGCCCATTCCCTTACCTTCTTTTTCCTTTTCTTATATCTCCCCTTCAGCCTCTTTTCTTTAATTTTAACTCTATTAATTTTCTTTCTCAATCTTTCCCCATTTATTTCTCTTCTTTTCTTATCTTGGTAGAGCTGTATGAATTCTTTTAGACCTCTTTCTCACGCTCTCCTCCAGCAGTTGTCTTTCTCCGATTCACAATCCTCTCCATAATGAAGAAGCCATCTTGTAATACACAAAAGCCTTCACTTCCTCTTTTCCACATTAAGTTCTTCTACTGTTTAAAATGTTTTTCTATCTTCTTTTCCTTGTCTTATCCCACCCCACCCCCACCCCAAATCTAGTTTTAAATCCAAATGGAAGATTTTTTCCAGGGCTTTAGGTTTGATTTTTAAAGTTCTGGGTTTTTTCCCTCCGCTTTAATCCTTCTGTGTCAATTAGCCGCCAATCTTCCACTACAATTTTTTCAAGCAGTCAAAGACTTTTTCCCTTTTACCTGTCAGTTGGCCAATTACTCACCCGGCAACAATTACTCCGTTCAATTACCGCTCCTACATTCCCTCTTTCTGATTGTGGCTGTTCTGGCTTGTGACAGCTCCTTAATGGCTGCCTTCCTTCGCTGATGGGTCGAAGACTAATGCTGGCATTTCAGGGAACTTGCTCATTCCCTATCTGTGCCAGCCAGCGTCTTCTTTCTTCGCTGTTTCCACAAGACAGCTATGATCCCTGGGGATCCCCAAAATTGGCTAGGATATCGGTGTTCTCCTGGAGCCCCAGAATCCACACCGTATCGCCTGATGCTGGCCACGCCTCATCTTCTAATTTCTATGTCTTTTATCTACCCATTGATAAAACAAATCCCATGTTTTTGTTTGTTCCTTATCTTTTATTATTAATGTCAATCTATCCATATCAGCACAGTCTAATATTTTGCTGATTATACTTTCATCTGTAGGTATATCCTCATTTTTCCAATACTGTGCAAATACAATTCTCGCTGCTGTCAGCACATGTATTATTAAATCTGTAATCCCTTTATTATAATTTTCTGGTAATAAACCTAACAAAAATATTTCTGGTTTAAAATCTATGTGTTGCTTTATGATTTTCTCTAACCATGTATGTATTTTTGTCCAAATTTCTTTTGCCTTTAGACATGTCCACCACATGTGGTAATAAGAACCTGGTATCTGATTACATTTCCAACATTTAACAGACATTTTTAAAAACATCTTTGCTAGTCTTGCTGGTGGCAAATGCCACCTATACAACATTTTATACAGGTTTTCTTTATAAGTAGTTGCCATTGTCAATTTGTAATTTCTGTCCCAGAGTTTTTCCCATTTGTCTAGCTCTATGGTATATCCAAAGTTCTTTGCCCGTACTATCATCGTTCCTTTCACTTGTTCATCTTCCATTTTGAATTTTTGATGCTTAATAAATAGCTGTATATTTTCATTAATTTTTCATCTGTCCCTAAGAGTATCTGATCAAGTGCTGTTGGCTCCTTATAAAAATCATATGTCTTTATGTCTTTCGCATATCTTGATTGTATTTGCAAGTATGGCCACCATACTAAGTCTACCCCTTGATTCTGTAATTCCTGTTTGGTTTTAAATTCCCCTTCTTCATTTAGAATGTCTTTATATCAGGGTGAAATGCTCCCGGTTTGGACCGGATCACCCAATCCGGTAACGATGGTGGCGGGTGGTTCAGAGAATTGGTAGCAAAAATCCCTGTGCCCCCCCCCCACCATGCCCAGCTGAGCCACCCGATCATCAGAGGCTTTTTAAAAAAAAACTTTTAAAAGCATTTTTTCTACAGCCGCTTCTGACAAAAAAATTAAAAGAGCAAAACAAAGCTTTTTTGAAAAGGCCAATAAACCAGTAAAGATGGTTAGTTTATAAGCTGAAAAAGGAGAAGGAGAAGAAAGTGATAAGCAACTTGCAAGATGAGAAGGGAGCTTTACAGTATCAAAATGTGAGTAAAAAGAAAATAATTCAGGAATTTTATAGAAAATTATATGATCAAGAAAATGTGTCAGAGGAAAAAATAATGTAATATTTGGGAAAAGCTGAATTACCTGTATCTGAAACAGTGAAAATTATGTTAAATGAAAAAATAACGATGATGGAATTGACAGAGGCAATTAAAAGACAAAAGAATGACAAAACAAATGGATTGCTGGCAGAACTTTATAAATATTTACAAGATGTATTAAGTTTACCAATGCTAGAATTCTATAATGAAGCAGTGTTACAAGCTAACATACCAAGACTTGGATGGAAGCAAATATCACTTTAATTCTGAAAGAAGATTTGGATTTAACACAAATAAAGAACTATAGGCCAATATCATTACTAAATAATAATAATATTATTTAATAACGGAAAGACTTAAAAGATTTCTGAATGAATTTCTACATCCAGATCAAAATGGATTTTTACCTAAAAGACAAATTAAAAATAATGTGAGAATTATTTTAGATACATTGGAGTATTATGTACACTCTGAAAAACAAATGGCGTTGATTTTTTTAGATGCACAAAAAGCATTTGATAATTTAAATTGGCAATTTATGCTACAACAATTAAAGTGCATGGATTTTGGTGGAAAATTTATAAATATGATCCAGACAATATATTCCAAACTAACAGCAAAAGTGATTGTGAATGGGGACTTGACGGAGAATTTTAATATAAGAAAGGGTACAAGACAAGGATGTCCATTATCCCCATTACTATGTATATTAGCATTGGAAGTGCTAAACAGAAATATTGGACAAGGGATGGAAATTAAAAGAGAAAAATACAAACTACAAGCATTTGCAGATAACCTGATATTTCTCCTAGAAGAACCACTAGAAACTGGCCCCAAGCTAATAAGAAAAATAGAAGAATATGGAGAAGTTGCAGGATTGAAAATAAATAAAGAAAAAACCAAAATATTAGTTAAAAATCTTACAGATAAACAGAAAAATGAACTGCCTACGATGATAAACTTTCAGGTGGTTAAGAAATGAGAAATTTAGGTTGGAATGGAAAAGATGGATAGAATATATTCAATGCAAATATAAGACTAGAAAATTACAATTAGTTTTTTGAATAAGGAGTGGGTTAAGAGAGTGTTATAAAGTATATTAGGTTAGATTAGTTAAAGGGAGTTAAAATCTTAAGAGGGTGATAAGGGACTATAGATTATTATCTTAAATTATTTTATGATTGTTTAATGTGATACTCTGTATTTTGCTTTGGGAAGTGGGGGTTGGGGTTGGGTTAGGGAGGGTATGGGGGGAACGGGGGGAAGGGGAAATATATGTAAAAATGTTTGTCAAAAATTTTCAATTAAAAAAAAAGTAAAATACTTAGGAATCTATTTAACAGCAAGATGTGCAACAATTAAAGAAAAGTATATAAAACCAATGTCAGCTTTGGAAGCCATATTAGGCCAGAAGCTTCAATGCTGCCACCTTCTCATGTGTGGGAAAGTAGGAGGGGGGATTTAGTAGAGGGGTTGTCTTTAGACATAATAGCATTCTTCCTGTCAGTCAAGGTCAGGGTGATCCTGCATCTGGAGAAGGAGTGGTCGGAGTGATGTCTCGAGATGGGACGGCTGTTGATTGGAGCATGTGATTGACTGAGGAGTGAGGGGATGGTTTTGGGGGTTTTGATTTACTGAGGGAAAACCCGGACCTCTCAGATTTGGGTTTCCCCAGATGTGCCAGTTTACCTATTCTAGTAAATAGAACTTTGAAAAATGCTCGCGTCAGAGTTTTTACTTGGAGATGGTTTTTTTCTGGAATGCTGACAACTATTGCAACAAATCAAGCAGGTTTTGGAGAAATGGAAGAACCTGCAACTATCGATGGTAGGAAGAATAACTACAATAAAAATGAATATCTTGCCAAAATTACTCTTTTTGTTTCAAACAATTCCTATAAAACTAGATAAAAAGTATTTTGAAGAATTGAATAAGGTAATTTTAAAATATGTTTGGCAAGGGAAAAGAGCAAGAATAAAATTGAAAATGTAACATGAAGCTAAAAGCAATGTGGGCTTTGGGTTGCCAGATTGGGAACTTTATTATCAGGTGTTTGTACTTACTTGGGTGAAAGAGTGGGTAAATTTGAGGCATTATTACTTTTGGAGGGACATGCTCTTCAATTGGGGTGGCATGCCTTTTAGTGGTATGACAAGAATAAAATACATCGATACTTCCAAAGACACTATGTAAGAAATGCTTTACTTTTAGTATGGGAAAAAGTCAAAACAAAAATCTCTATGGAAATACCAGTCTGACTTTCTACGATGGAAGCACCGATACATCCCAATGTTATTAACTTGGAAAAAATGGTAACATATAAAGCAGGGGTGAAATGTAAAATTTGTTACAACTGGTTCTGTGGGCATGGCTTGGTGGAGGGGGTAATGTGACTGGGTGGGCGTGGACAACTTTTTTTTTTTAAACTTTTCAAAGCATTTTTTCTAATGCTTTGAAAAGCCTCTGCCAATCAGGCAACTCAGCTGGGATTGTCAGAGAGGCTTTTAAAAAAATGCCTCTCTGCTGATCAGGCAACTCAGCTGGGATCATCAGGGACTTTTCAAAGCATTTTTTTACCACCTCTTCGGCCAAGAGGTTGCAGAAAAAATGCTTTGAAAAGCCTCTGACGATCCCAGCTGAGCCGCGTGATCATCAGAGGCCTTTTTTTCCCCCTTTTAAAAGCATTTTTTTGGCCAAAGAGGTTGTAGAAAAAATGTTTTTAAAGGTAAAAAAACAGCCTCTGATGATCGTGTGGCTCAGCTGGGCATGGGGGGGGGGCGCCACAGGGATTTTTGCTACCAGTTCTCCGAAACACCCACCACCATCGCTACCGGATTGGGTGATCCAGTCCGAACCGGGAGCATTTCACCCCTGGAGAAAGGCAATATCCCGCTAGAACTGGGGAAATCCCTTGGAGCCGACAGGAGAAAAGATGGTCAACATGGCTGACCCAAAGCTGTGACAGCTTGGTGAGAGACAGGAAGGGAAGAATCAAAGAGCAACGTGGATGTACTGGGTGAGAAACTTCTAACTTTCTGCAAATGAAGCTATTCTGATTTAATATTAAAACTTTGTGAAAAGTGGGACTCAAAAAAAAGGTGGAGCAGGATATCTGCTCCCTGAAAATAGGGGTGATTAAGCTTTTACAGCTACTGACAGATCCAGAAAAGGATGGAAGTAACGACCATAAAGGAACTAAGCTTGAGTTAAAGGAAAGCCCGGGCCAACTACCTTGAAAGAACTTTAAATATTGGAAGCTTAGTAGGAATATATTCATGAATACTTATTGGACTTGTCAGTACTTATTGGACTGATTAGTACTTTTTGGATTGATTGACATCGGATTTGGAACACTCGAGGGGAAACTTTCTGAACATTTAAAAGAGAGTAAGAGCACCATTTACTGTCCAGAAGAGATTGTAAGAAGAGGAAGTGACTGTGGTTAGATTTATAAAGACTCCATAAAGACTTTTGAGATATCCAGGGACAGTTGGTGACAATTGGTGAGGACATCGAGCAGCTTGAGCGGTGGAAAAGTGAAAAAAGAAGGGGAAGTATTCTTTGTGAACTTGGAAATTGTATTTTCATCTAGGTACTGCTCTGAAAGGAAAACTCAGTGACCTGATGGGTTTTGGGACCTTGGTGGATTATATATTTTAACTCTTAAAAGGATTTGCAAAAGGAATAAAACAATAGCAGTGTGGACAGACCTATGTGGATTATAAATTTGATTGTTGGAGGAAGAAGAATAAAGGAAGCACCTACGCTTAAGGGATCTATAATTGACAGGACTATAGATATATATTTTTGTTAAATGGTGGTGATTGGAAATCTTAGATTGTGGGTATATTTTTACAGATACAATATTAGAGAATTGAAGGAGATACACCTGGGGGTGTGGGAAATAGCTTCTCTCTGTGTAGATATAACCTTTTTGTCCCATCCCCCCCTTGACAAACTTCTCACTAAATTTTAGGGATGACAAGTATATCAAATATGTCTAAGATAGGAAAGAAAGCCACATCTACACCCTCATCAGCATCAGCAACATCAAGCCCATCCAATCAAAGATCGATAGAAAGTATGCTAGGTCTGGAGAAAACAAGTTCCCTTCAGAGTATGCAAGCAATGCTACTATCGATCCAAGAAGCAATGACCAAAAGTTAGGAAGCTATGTCAAAAAACCATGATGAGATTAAGAATGAAATGGGGGAGATGAACGGAGATATACGGAAGATGGGTGAAAATATAGGGAATTTTCAGCAAATGATGGCAAAGAATGAACAGAGGATACAGAAAATAGAAATAAAGGCTGAGCAAACAGGAAAAAAAAATTGGAGGAAATGGACCAAAAGCTATCACAGGCCAACAAAGAATTACAAGAGACAGTAATTTTTCTAGAGATGGAAAAGGTGGCCTACTATTTGAGATTCCAGAATATTGTGGAAGAGAAAGAGGAAGATCTGGCTGACGTGATGACAGAACTGCTGGCTGGAGCACTATAGAAAAATAAACAAGACGTACAAAGGGAAATTGATGAAATATTTAGAATCCACACGAACTATGCAAGAAGACATAAACTACCAAAAGAGGTGCACGTAAGATTCATTAAAAAGATGTTGAGAGATGAAATATATAAAAGAACTAGAGAGGAGCTCTTGGAGTATAAAGGGAGAGAAATCATGACTTTAAAACAGATCCCCAGGAGAGTTAGAGAGCAGAGGAGAGAATATAACGTGACTTTCAGATGGCTGATACCAGAAGGAATTCTGGTCATCTGGCAAGATAAAAAACTTAGGGTGGATATACTAGATAAAGCACATGAATTCTCTGAACACCATTTTACTGCAAATGAAGAACAGGAAAGCAGAGAGGAGATAGAAAATAAAAGTCAAGATGAAATACAAATAGAAGAAAAAGCCCTAGATCAAGAAGAAAGAGAGAAGAAGGTGAAAAAGGAGCCAGCAGAATTAGAAGGTGCAAGAATAAAAGGACAGAGAGAGATAAGAACAACTAGAAGGGTAAGAGCTACTGTATTTTTCAGAGTATAAGACACACCTTTTTTCCCCCTAAAAGAGGGTGAAAATTTGGGTGCATTTTATACACTGAATGTAGCCCCGCCCACCCACTGGCCCCCACCCTTTGGCCTCTGCCTCCCAGCAATTTACTTCCTTGCAGCAAACAGCCCGTTTCAGCTTCAGCACAGCCTGATTAGTACAAGCAGTTAATTGTCGGTTGGATCGGCCGCCCAACCCTCAGCTGTTTCAGGCTGCAGGGATTGCCATTGCCTATTGCCACGCAGGCCTCCGCTATTTGCTGAAAGGAGACAAATTGCTGGGAGGCAGATTTTTTTTTCTTGTGCTAATCAGGCTGTGCTGAAAATGAAAATGAAACTAAAGCAGGCTGTTTGTTGTTTGCTGCAATGAGGCAAATTGCTGGGAGGCAGAGGCAGATTTTTTTTCTTGTTTTCATCCCAAAAAAAGGTAGGTGCGTCTTATAGTCTGGAGCATCTTATACTCCGAAAAATACGGTATATACAAATGAAAAGATGGAAGAAGAAGTAAATATGTTATCTATTAACATAAATGAATTGAACTCCCCCATGAAAAGGAAAAAAATCTTCGCAAAACTACGAAGATTAAAATTGGATATAATTTGTTTTCAGGAATTACATATTAAAAAACAACATGGCAACTTATTGGAATACCCCAAAATTGGGAAACTATATTCGGCATTAGCACACCAAAAGTAAAGAGGGGTGGCATTATATGTTAGAGAATCATTAAAAGCCAAACAAATATATGCAGATGAAGAAGGGAGAATACTAATGGTGGAGGTGCTAATAAACCAGAAACGAATCCTTTTGATTGCAGTATACGCTCCAAACAATAAGCAGGAAGAGTTCTATAAAAGACTTCATAAAAAGATAATTGAAATGGACCACGAAAACATATGTATGAAAGGGGACTTTAACACAATTGTGGATGCCAAAATAGATTATAGAAGCAATTAAAAAAGTAAAAAAACCAGGACACTTCCAAAAACATTTTTTTGAAATGACACAAGAAATAAGCCTACAGGATATATGGAGAGAGCGAAACCCAAAGACAAAGCAATATACATTTTACTTGAATAGACATCAATCATGGTCAAGAAACAAGGACAGATGTTCAAGAGGTAGATATAGAAACGAACATATGGGCAGACCATAACCCCATAAAAGTTACATGGAAGAGACAAAGGAAGAAACCGAGATGGACACTGAATCAAACCATTTTAAAAGATAAGGAGTTTACCCAAATGATGGGAAAAGAAATGGAATTTTTCTTCAAAGAAAATAGAAAAGAAGAAACATCACTGCAAACTGTTTGGGACACAGCAAAAGCATATATCCGAGGGTTAGCTATAACATATATAGCAAGAAAAAGTAAGAAAAGGAAACAACAGCAAAATACATTACAGGAAGAGCTTAAAAAAATGGAGACAGAATTGCAGAATGACACCCCCCCCCCCCAAAATAAGATAAAAGAGAAAATTGATCCAATAAAACATAAACTGAACCTAATAGTACAAGATGAAATGGCACAAAAAATTAAAATGGCAAAACAAAACTTTTTTGAAAATGCAAATAAGCTAGGTAGATGGCTAGCATACAAATTGAAAAAAGAGAAAGAGAAGAAAATGATACACAAACTGATAGACAAGAAGGGGATTCTCCATTACCACAAAGAAGACAAAAAGAAAATAATCCAGGAATTTTTTAGGAAACTCTACAGTCAAGAAAAAATGTCAGAAGATACAATAAAACAATATTTGGAAAATGCTGGTCTACCTAAAATACCAGACACAGTGAGAGCAATATTAAATGAAAGAATAACGACAATGGAAATAACAGTAGCAATTGGAAGACAAAAAAAACAACAAAACACCTGGACCAGATGGACTTCCTGCAGAACTCTATAAAAATCTACAAGAGATATTAGGACTGTCAATGCTGGAGGTCTATAACGAAGCGCTATCAAAGGCCAAGCTCCCCAAAACATGGGCAGAAGCATATATTACATTAATACCAAAAGAAGATACAGATCCCCAACAGATAAAAAACTACAGACCAATATCATTATTAAATGTAGACTATAAAATATATGTATAATTTCAGAGAGATTAAAAAGATTCTTAAACTAATTTATACTTCCTGACCCAAATGGCTTCCTACCTAAAAGACAACTGAAAAATAATATGAGGATTATCTTGAACGTATTGGAATATTACGAAGCCCATTCTGAAAAACAGCTAGCGTTGATTTTCCTGCACAAAAAGCCTTTGATAATATGAGCTGGCAGTTTATGACACTACAACTGAAAGGTATGGACTTTGAAGAAAACTTCGTAAATATGATCCAAGCAATATATTCCAAACAAATGGCGAAAGTTATAGTAAACGGGGAGATAACAGAAAATTTTAGCATAAGTAAAGGCACAAGGCAAGGATGTCCACTATCTCCTCTATTATTCATACTAACCCTGGAAGTCTTGCTTAGAAAGATCAGACAAGATCCAGAAATAAAAGGTTTGGAAATTAAAAAAGAACTCTACAAAATACAAGCATTTGCAGATGACTTAGTATTCATTTTGGAGGAACCCCGAGAAACGGGACCCAAATTAATAAAAAGAATAGAAGAGTTTGGCAAGGTGTCAGGACTAAAAATAAACAAGGAAAAGACTAAGATTTTGACAAAGAATCTTACAGACAAACAGAAAAATGAACTGATGGAAAAGATGGGCATACAGATAACTAAAAAAGTTAAATACTTGCGAATTTGTTTAACAAAAAGATGCATAACCATCAAAGAAGACAACTACATGAAATTATTACAACAAATAAAGACAGATTTGGAAAAATGGAGAAACCTACAGTTGTCGTTAGTCAGAAGGATAGCCACAACAAAAATGAATAACCTACCAAAATTTTTATTTTTTATTTCAAGCAACCCTGATAAAACTAGGGAAAAAGTTCTTTGAGCACTTAAACAAATTGATTCTAAAGTTCATCTGGCAAGGCAAAAAACCAAGAATCAAACTGAAAATGCTACAAGACACCAAAAATAAGGGGCGGGGGTGTTGGGCTGCCAGACTGGGAGCTGTACTACCTGTTGTGGCCAGCCAGCGGCCTGCACGGATTGTTGCTGAACCCAACAACGAGGAGGCTGGTGTGGTGTCGCGCCAGCAGCCTGTGCAGCCAGTGCTCAAGTTGGACAGCGAGGAGGCTGAAGAAGATGTGGTGCCAGAGGCAGAGTTTCAGCCAGGGCCTTCAGAACCTCCAGAGGCTCGTTCAAGTGAAGAGGATGAAGTGGAGGAGCCTCTTCTCAATGCACGAGCACGCAGAGCTGCCAAAAGGCAGGAGTGATTATTCAGGAGGAGGTCTCCTCGAGAGTAAGGCTTAGGGCTAATTGGCCACTCCCTTAGCCTATTTAAGTTTGCACACAGCTGGTAAACGTTGCAGGAAACAATGCATGTTCACTCGCTGGTCATTGAATGTGGATGGTCTTTGCAAATCTTGCTTCTGGGCTTTCTGCCAACTCTCGTAAGACATTATCTTATCCGTGGACTTTCTGGCAGGTTGTTAAGGACGTTTTAATTAACAGCCTGCATTTGTAGAAAACTACGTTTGGAAGTAAATTGAGTGTCAGGTTTTCAGGCCGTCTTAAAAATAATTGCGTTCATAGTTTGTGTGTGCTACATTCCTTGGGATCCATAGCTGGGGCAGAACACTACCAGGCCTCTATGTTCACATGGGTGAAGGAGTGGATAAATCTGAAGAACAAAAGAATATTGATGTTAGAAGGACACGACTTACAATTGGGGTGGCACACATTTGTATGGTGTCAGCCTCTCAAGTTGCATTTCATTCAGGGCTGACATAGTAAAGTGGGGGTTAAATTACTGCAGTAGAATGATTTAGAGAATGGCCAATAGGATAAGGGAGCAAGCCAGGAAAGGGAGGGAATTTGGAGCAGAGGTCATTTCCTGGCTGCATATGAGTTCGTGAGGACGTTGTTCTAATAAATAAATGTTTTTTTTTCTTTATTATCAAAATGTGAGAGGCACTTTATTTCTTTTTAGACAACTCCACTTGGACAGACAGCCAGGAAAAAACCGTCTCTTCAAAAACTTTTCTTCTAAAAATATTTATGCATTCCTAAACTACTCCACGCCGACGTTGGCAGACCTCCAGATGTCTCTGAAGGTAAACGACATTATCAAAGGCCATGGAAGAAAGCCAACCCCCTCCACCGGAGGTTTGCCTCAGAAAAGGAAAAAATTATGATGCCTTTTGCTGGACTCTCACCAAGTGGCAGGTAACGGGGGAAGGTTCAATGGCTCTCCAAACGGCAGCATAGCCCCCCCCCACACACACAAGGAAAAAAAAAAGATGAGAGAAGAAAGCTCCAAAATGCACCCAAGGCTTCCCTCCCTGCTCCGCAAGCAACCCAGCCCAGCCACGGCATCACCCCCCTGCACCCAAATGGGAGATGATGAAGAAGCCCAAGGGCACCGTGGGCAGGCTCACAGACCCCCGCAATGGGAGGAGTGGCCACCGAGGGTGGAACCACCCTGATTCAGAGGGAAATTCGATGGGGATCCGGACCTGCTAGCTCAATTTCTCAGTGCAGCTGAGATTTACATCGAGCGCTACACACACCTTTACCCTTTCCCCAGGGCCCTGGTCCGTGCCATCGCAGAAGGTCTGGAGGGAGAAGCAAGGAGCTGGTCAGTGGCCCAGTACAAACACAGGGCCCCCCAACTGCAAGATGCAGATGGTTTCTTACAACTGCTACGAGCCCGCTTCGAAGAAACAGGGGACGATCCCTATGTAGAAGATGAGCTCAGGCACCTAATGCAGAGGGGGAAGCCTATCCAAGAACATATCCGTGAGTTCAGGAAAGTTGTTGGGACTTTACCTCCTTTGCCTGAACGACTGCTAGTATACTTCTTTAGAACAAGCTTAGATAAGCAAATCGCCCAAGTGACCGCTTATCGAGATATTCCGAACCGACTGTCCGACTGGTTCCGGATAGCGATGCAAGTCGAGAGAGGGCTACATGCGAACAACATGCTAAAACAACCACAGGCAAAGGAGAAAACCCAGCTGGACCAGGAACTGTCTACCAGACCAGAAACTACAGCATCACGGGCCACCCAGAGGCCATCCACCCCACAAAGTCCACTGAGGTGCTACAGATGTGGAGCAGTTGGGCATTTGGCAGATGCGTGTGGAACCCCGGGGCCAAAAACAGAGCCCCCGGCCAAGGCACGACCGGAACGAGGACCCAGGCACACCATCATGGCACCATTAAGACTTTCCCCGACTGCAGAAGTTTTTGCCCATCTGACTGAAAATAGGGGGAGCTCAGATGATGTGAATCGACCCCCCGAACTGTATGATGGTGATGATGATGGTGAAAACGACCCAATGGTGAGCGCACCCATCCACCCTTTTCTTTTCCCCATATGCCTAACAGCCCCAAAAACAGGTACCCAAGGGACTTTCCAAGCCCTAGTAGATTTGGGTTGCACGAGGTGCCTGATTAACCTACCCACAGTCCTAAAACTGGGGATCTGGGCAAAAAGGCTCAGCCACCCAATCCGTTTTCAGCAAGTTGATGGATCCCTACTAGGGGTGGCGGACGCCACACACTTGACCGAGCCAGTGAAGCTGGAGCTAGCGGATCACTGGGAAATGATGTGTGTGACGTACTACCACCCCACCGTGACGCCGATTGCGCTATCGAAATCATCCCTGGTTCGAAGCTACCAAAACCTAAATTGTACGCCATGACACCCCGTGAAATGCAAGAACTGCGAAAGTACATAGACAAGAACCTACAAAGGGGTTTTATCGAACCAGCCAAACCACGGGTAGCGGCACCAGTTTTCTTCAGGGAGAAGAAAGACGGCTCCATGCGTCTGGTGGTCGATTTTCGCGGGATAAACTGTGTCTCCGTGCACAACTTATACCCCCTCCCCCTCATGAAAGACATGCTAGCTCACTTGGCCAAAGGGAAGGGTTTTACCAAACTAGACCTTCATGAAGCCTACTATCGCATACGCATCAAGGAAGGAGACGAGTGGAAGACAGCATTTAACTGCCCCCTAGGAAGTTTTCAATTTAAAGTGATGCCTTTCGGACTACAGGGAGCACCGGCGGTGTTCATGCAACTGATAAATGAAGTTTTACATGATCACCTTTATAAGGGGGTCCTCGTCTACCTGGACGACATTCTCATTTACACGGAAACCATAGACGAACACATACCCCTCGTCCGCCAGGTGCTCGAAAAACTGCCGAAAGCGAACCTCTATGTCAAACTGTCGAAATGCGAGTTCCACCAGTCACGGCTAGACTACTTAGGCTACCGAGTGTCCAATGAGGGGATAGAAATGGACCCAGCCAAAGTACAATCAGTCCTTGACTGGCGACCCCCACGCACCCACAGACAACTGCAAAGCTTCTTGGGGTTCGCGAACTTCTACAGACAATTTATCCCCTCTTTTGCAAAAATTGCCAAATCTCTAACCGACCTCCTAAAAACAGGGAGTCCAGCAACAAAACGTCTCCCAGGAAAGCCTCTACAGTGGAGCCCGGCCTGCCTACAAGCCTTCGAAACACTAAAAGAAATGTTTGCAAAAGAACCAGTCTTGAAACATCCTGACCCCAACCAGTCTTTCATCATCCAAATGCCCCAGTACAACAGTGAATGGGAGCAGGTGGTGAATGCCATCATCCCCTCACCTCAAGGAGTGGGTCAAGTAACCACCAGACGCCAGCATCGCGACCAGCAGGGCCAACCAGCGGGTGACCTGACGACACGGCTCAAAACAGAGACATTGGCGGACCCCTGGTTCCGAGACAATCAGCATCTTTTGACAAGGAGTGACGACCTAGCATTGAAAGGGATGAAACTTTACGTCCCAGAGACTCAACGCACCCTAGTCCTCAAAAGGAGCCACGACGTTAGACCAGCAGGCCATTTCGGCTTTCTAAAGACTCTGCACTTAGTACGAAGACAATTTTGGTGGCCTCACATGAGGAAAGACGTGGACAGCTATGTGAAGAGCTGCACCATCTGTGCCACGATGAAAAACCGACCAGGAAAACCTCCTGGGTTACTGCAGCCAGTAGCTGAACCGACAAGACCATGGGAGGAGATTGCAATGGACTTTATAGTAGAGCTGCCGAGGAGAGGCGGAAACACAGTGATCTGGACCGTAATAGACTTATTCTCCAAACAGGCACATTTCATACCCTGTAGTGGGCTACCCTCAGCCCGCCAATTGGCCAAGCTGTTTGTGAAACACATCTACCGCTTGCATGGAGTACCCAGAAGAATCATCTCCGACCGAGGTGTCCAGTTCACAGAAAAATTTTGGAGGGAATTCCTACAATCCATAGGATCATACCAAGGTCTCAGCTCAGCATATCACCCAAGCACCAATGGGGGGGGGGGCGGAGAGACTGAATGCTATGATAGAGCAGTATTTGAGGTGCTACGTAGACTACCAACAGTCGAACTGGGCGGACCTCCTATCTTTTGCGGAGGTCACATACAACAATGCTGTCCACAGTAGTACAAGACTAACCCCTAACCCCCTCAAAGACCGTTCCGAGTAGGAGAGAAGGTCTACCTCTCCACCAAGTACTTGAGACTCAAACTCCCGACTAGGAAATTGGGCCCGAAATTTATAGGACCATTTCCTATAGTAAAAATAATCAACCCGGTCACGGTACAATTGCAGTTGCCCTGGTTACTAGGAAAGATACACCCCGTTTTTCACAGTAGTCTTCTGAAGCCTGTGGTGGGGTCAACTTTAAGGCCGGTGCCACGTGATCCCCCAGGGCCCTTGATCATTGGGGGCCAAACTCACTATGAAGTACGGCGAATTCTCGATTCGAGGTGGCACAGAGGCCGCCTTCAATACTTAATTAAGTGGAAGGGTTACCCCTTGTCAGAAGCTTCCTGGGTGAAGAGCACGAACATTCAAGCTGACCGCTTTATAGCTAAATTCCATGCAGATCACCCGGACAGGCCGGGAAGGGGTGGGACACAGTCCCAGACGGGGTAATGGTATTAGACCTGTTGTTTTATCTTGTGCAAGTTTTGCTGAGAGAATGAAGGGAGAGGGGCCGGTTGTCAGCCTCTCAAGTTGCATTTCATTCAGGGCTGACATAGTAAAGTGGGGGTTAAATTACTGCAGTAGAATGATTTAGAGAATGTCCAATAGGATAAGGGAGCAAGCCAGGAAAGGGAGGGAATTTGGAGCAGAGGTCATTTCCTGGCTGCATATGAGTTTGTGAGGACGTTGTTCTAATAAATAAATGTTTTTTTTCTTTATTATCAAAATGTGAGAGGCACTTTATTTCTTTTTAGACAACTCCACTCGGACATATGGTATGGAACAGGGGTGGGTTTCAAAACCCGTCGCTACCGTTTTGCTCGTGGGTGTGGGCGTGCTTGTGTGCATGCGCAATGCTTCTGTGCATGTGCAGAAGCGTCTGGGTGGGTGGGCGGAGACTCCCACCACCGCCACTACCGGTTCACCCAATCCAGGGAGAACCAGTAGCAACCCACCACTGGTATGAAAAAAGTAAAATACACAGACACTTCCAAAGGCACTATATTAGGAATGCTCTGGTTTCGGTATGGGAAAAAATCAAACAGAATCATTGTATGAAAATACCAGTCTGGCTATCCACGATGGAAGTGCTAATACATCCTAATGTTCTAGAAGTGGAAAAAATTGTAAGGTACGAAGACATCCTAAACAAACAAGGGGACTTAAAATCAAAATAGTAACTAAAGAATCAAGGAATCGATTTGGCCTGGTGGCCACATATTCAAATGCAAACGAGACACAAGAAAGATGCAGAAATATATGGATTTTACAAGGAACCCCTAGAATTAGATCAGATATTTTTAGGGACAGGTGATAAATTAATAAAGAATAATTACTTTTTGCACTTTAAAATGGAAGAAGAACATGTAAAAGAACTATGATAGTATGGGCCAAAATTTTGGGATATAATATAGAACTAGACAATTGGCAAAAACTTTGGGAAAGAAATTACAAACTAACGATGTCAACAGCATACAAAGAAAACCTTTACAAAATGTTTGCCATCAGCAAGAATAGCAAAGATGTTCCAAAACATATTGTCAGAGTGCTGGAAATGTAAACAGATACCGGGGTCCTTTTACCACATGTGGTGGATTTGTCCAATGGCAAAAAAATATTGGTTAAAGATAAAAAGATGGTTAGAAGAAATGATAGCACAACAAATAGAGTTAAAACCAGAATTGTTCTTACTAGGTATATTACTGGTGAAATACAACAAAAGAACCATATATTTAATATTACATGTAATAACAGCATCAAGAATTATGAATGCACAAAACTGGAAAAAGATTCTCTCTTCTTCATCTGCATGGATTTGTTTAGCATTTATTGTTTCCTTAAAATATAGAACCACCCCTCTTTTCTTTCGCTAATGAAAAATATAATTTTCCAATCTTGGGGTATTACAATAGTTTACTATGTTGGTTTTTAACATGAACTTCTTGGAGACAAATTATATCTAATTTTAATTTTTGTAGTCATGTAAAAAAAAATTCCTTTTCATTGGAGAATTCAGTCCATTTATGTTAATTGACAACATCTTAGTTTCACCTTCCATCCCCTTCACTTATATATAGGTCTTACTCTCCAAATTGTTCTTATTTCTCTCTGATCTTTTGCTCTCGCTCCTTCTTGTTCTGCTCGCTCTATTTTCTCGGCTTGACTTTCTTTTAGTTGTATGCTCATTTCTTCTCTTGTTGGTTCTTCTTGTCTTTTGTATTCTATTTCTCCTCTCATTTCCTGTCCCTCATTTGCACTGAAATGGTTATCATAAAATTCTAATGAGTCTAATGAGTCCAGTCTGTATCTTTTTTCATTCCAATTCACTAATATTCCGTCAGGTACCAGCCATCTAAAATTTATTTTATACTTAATCAGTTTCACAGTCAGGAATTGGTATTGTTTCCTTAAATCTCTTACTCTTCTGGGGACCTGTTTCAAGACCACAATTTCTTTTCCTCTGTATTGCAATGGTTCCTCTCTTGCCTTGTTAAGTATTTCATCCCTTGTTGATATTTTGACAAATCTTACATGCACCTCTCTTGGGAGTTTGTGTCTTTTCACGTAGCTCGTATGTATTCTAAATATTTCATTTACCTCATTATCCATCTCCTGCTTGCTTAACTTTAGAGCCCCCGCCAACAACTCTATCACCATGTCTAGAAGGTCTTCTCCTTTTTCTTCTTCAATATTCTGAAATCATAAATAATAAGTCGCTCTCGGCTTTTCTTGATTGCCTGTGCTGGACAAGTTAAACACACAACTCAAACCATGATCTTAACCCGATTTAATAACAGCTACTTGACAGCTCATCAGCAAATGCCGGACCTCTATACAGGAGTAAAGTTGGAGCTGAGAGCAGCCTCTACTCAGCTCCTCTTTATAGGGCTTCCTGCCGGTGTCCTTTCAATCGCCTTCAATCGGTGTCAGCTGCTGTATGGTTTGGCTTTTTTTCCCCTTTGAATCTGCCACCTGAGCATTACTTGGGTTGCTGGTGTATGACGTCATTGGTCCACATCTACGGCATCCGGCCAGGACGTCCTCCTATCTGGCACTGGATTCCTAACTCCCAGCAGCCCACAGTTAGCTGTACCAAACCCCACTAATCCCACCACTGGTATTGCTACATCTATCGCTCCGTTCCTGCCACCATCACCAACACCCGTGTCTATTATTATGGCATCCATATATTCCGCCAACTGGCTTTGTGCTTGAGTACCCCTCCCATTTGGTAAGGTGTCGAGGGTGGTTGATGCTTGACATGCTGCCCCCCTACCAGGTGTCATCCTGTAAGGGAAAGAGAGAGAGAGGTTACTGCATTGATTTGGCCACCTGGTTTCTGTGGATACATTTTATGGAAATGCTGTAGTAGTTTTGGTGTATTGAAATCTCCTTCTCGTACCCATGATGCATCTGTATCGGGATACCCTTTCCAACGGACTAAGTATCTAAGTCTACCATGGGACACTTTTGAATCCAGGATCTGTTTGACTTCATAGTGTTCATCTGATACAGGTCCTGGACGTGTATGCGTATCTCGATATGCCGTTACTGGTTTGAGCAGACTATAATGGAACATGTTGTGACCCCGACTCCCGAGCCTGTCCTAACAGAGAAAGAGGACTCAGAAGGTGATGGGGAGGAACTGATAAGGCCTCCCTCTCCAGGACCCTCCTCTCTGGCAATGCCTCAGGTTCCATCTGAAGGCCAAGAGGAACAGCCTGGGATATGCCAGGAGGAAAGCATATCGGAAAAACAACAGATAGGGAGCGAGGATGATGAATCCTGGCTTGATCCCAGGCAGCGTTGGGGGGAGAAGCGTGCATAGCAATGAAAGAGGCATGGGAGGGCTAGAGATTGAGCTGAGTCACTGAGCCACACCCCACAAGGAATAAAAGTGGGTATGATTGCTCTTCAGGCTTTCTGACAGTCAAAGTTAAAAACCTGAGAGTCACATCACGTTACCTGAAATCTGGCTTGTGCATATTTGGACTGGATCTTGGCGATGATCTGTCCCCCCCCCCTCAGAGACCCACAAAAACACAGCCAGTCGAGGGTTAAGAATCACTTGGCACACTCCACAGTTCTTATCTCAAACTTGGCAGCGATATGCACACCATCTGCCAAGGACTTTATTAGTTTACACAAAAAGAAAATCACCTACGTAGCTTTGCCATTTAGCTTCCAAGACTACGAGGTTGCTATGTTTGTTTATCACAAAAATCATGACCCACCGTCCTGTCTTATATAGGCTATAGGTGTGGTCCAGTGACTCATTGATCCTGTGACTCCAATCCAGTGACTCAGGTCTATTTCCTCATACGTCGCCGCAGCTGCAGTAATCTTTTCTCTCGCCTTCTTTGGCGTGCGTCCAGGAATGACGTCTCTCCCTCACTCTCATCTGAGACACCTGTTTCCCCACTACTTGGCTCTCTTTCAGCTGGCACCTGAGACGGTGCCAGAGGGGGGGGGGCTGGGAGATCTGGCTGGCTCCTCTTCCTCCTGCTCAGAGCTTCCTTCCTCCAATGGGATAGGCTCAGCGGACGGGGCCACAACACTATCCCCCACCGCAGGGCCCTTCCCCCAGGTCTGACGGTCGGGATGGGGTCGGGACGGGAACTGTTCGTGGAAAGCCCGCACCAGGTCAGGGGCCTGAACGGTAGACGCGTCCACCCAGGTGAAATCCTCGGCCCCGTACCCTTTCCAAGCGATGAGGTATTGGAAGCGCCCCTTCAGCCAACGGGAGTCCCGAATACTGTCCACCTCATACGTCGAGGCGTCGTCCTCGTCGGCTGCAGCTGGGGGGGCAGGCGGCGGCGGGCGGCGGAGAACGCTCGTGGGAGTCTCAGGGACCAGGAGGGACCGATGAAAAACGGGGTGGAGCCGCATGGAGCGGGGTAGAGTCAACCGATAGGCCACCGGGTTGATGACCGCCTCGATGGGGAAGGGACCGATAAAGCGGTGGGCCAGTTTCCTCACCGGCTGGTCCGTGGGGAGGTGTTTCGTGGACAGCCAAACCCAATCTCCAACTTCCAGCGGTGGCGTCGCCCGGCGGCCGCGATCGGCGAACCGTTTATAGTCCTCTTTCGCCCGGATCAGCTGCCGCCGCACCAGTTGCTGCACCGCCTGCAGCTCCGAGAGGAAGTCCCGGGTCTCAGGAACAGGGGAGTCCATGATGGTCAACGGAAAAAACCGTGGATGGTACCCGACGTTGGCATGGAACGGTGTCATCTGGGTGGAGGTATGTTGGGAGTTGTTAAAAGCGAACTCCGCCAGGGGAAGGTACTCGGCCCAGTTGTCCTGCTGTTGGTTGACAAAACAGCGGAGGTACTGCTCCAGTATGCCAATGACCTTCTCCGTGCCCCCGTCAGTCTCCGGATGGTGTGACGACGACAGGCACACCTGCACCTCCAGCGCAGCCATCAGGCTTTTCCAGAAGCGGGCCGTGAACTGGGCCCCGCGATCCGAAACCACCCGGTCCGGCAGGCCGTGGAGGCAGAAGATGTGTTGCAGGAACAGGCGAGCCATGGTACGAGCCGAGGGCAGGCCGCGGCACGGGATGAAATGTGCCATTTTCGTGAGCGCATCCACCACCACGAGGACGGTCGTGAATGTAGCGGACAGGGGCAGGTCAGTCAGGAAGTCCATGGAGATGGCTCCCCACGGTCTCTCCGGTGTTGGCAGCGGCTGGAGGAGTCCAGGAGGGGGGCCGGACGCGGCTTTGGCCTGTCGGCATGGCACACAGGACGTCACGTAGGCGTGCACATCGTGCCGTACCCGAGGCCACCAAAAAGTCCGTGTCACTAGGTTCAAGGTCTTAAAGAAGCCGAAGTGCCCCGCCGCGGGGTTGTCATGGCACTGGTTCATGACGAGGGCTCGGAGCGGACTTGTGGGCACGTACAGCCGACCCCGGTGCCTGAGCAAGCCCTCCTCCACGGTCCATGGGGACGCGGGGCCGACGTCCGCTCTCCGCTGCTGCGACCAGTCGTCCCGTCGCTGCGCTTCCAGCACCTGAGTCCGCAGGTCCACTGGTTCCTGGACCGCGGCCAAGGAGTCCGCTGGCAGCACCGTCCGGGGGGAAAGGGAGTCCTTGGGGCAAAAGTATTCCGGCTTACGGGATAGCGCGTCCGCCCTCTGGTTGAGGTGGCTCGGAATGTATGTGACGTGGAAGTTGAACCGGGCGAAAAACAACGACCACCGGATCTGCCGCTGGTTCAAATTCCTGGCCGTGGTGAGGTGCTCCAGGTTCCGATGGTCCGTCCGCACCTCCACCTGGTGTCGGGCCCCCTCGAGGTGATGTCGCCAAGCCTCGAACGCGGCCTTGATAGCCAGCAACTCCTTTTCCCAGATGGTGTAGTTGCGCTCGGAAGGAGTGAGTTTCCGGGAGTAGTAAGCGCAGGGAAAAAGAGTGCCGCCATCCACCGGAGCCTGTAGCAGCACCGCTCCAATCGCCACGTTGGATGCGTCTGTCTCAACCACGAACGGACGGTGTGGATCGGGGTGCTTCAGGACCGGCTCCGTGACAAAGGCCTGCTTGAGAACCTCGAAGGCCTGCTGCTGCGGGGGCCCCCACTGGAATGGAACCTTCTTCCGAAGGAGCTGGGTCAACGGCACGGTCAGGGTGGCAAAGCCCGGGATGAAGGTCCGGTAGTAGTTGGCGAATCCCAACAGACGCTGGACGTCCTTCACCCGACGCGGGGGTTCCCAACTGCGCAAGGCCGCCACCTTGTGTGGGTCCATCGCGATGCCCTCGGGGGTGATGATGTGCCCGAGGAACTCTATGGAAGTCTGGAAGAAGTAACATTTCTCCAACTTCGCATAGAGCTGGTGCTCCCGCAGGCGCTGCAGGACCTGGCAGACATGCTGGAGGTGACTCTCCGGGGTCCGGGAATAGATCAAAATATCATCCAGGTAGATCACCACGAACCGATCCAGCATCTCCCGGAACACGTCGTTCATCAAGTGCTGGAAGACCGCGGGGGCGTTGGTCAACCCGAACGGCATGACGGTATATTCAAAGTGTCCGTATCGGGTGCCAAATGCCGTCTTCCACTCGTCCCCCTCTCGCATCCGCACCAGGTTGTAGGCTCCCCGGAGGTCGAGCTTGGTGAAAATCGAAGCCTCCCGCAACCTCTCCATCAGCTCCGGAATCAGCGGCAGGGGATAGCGATTCCATACCGTGATGGCATTCAAGCACCGGTAGTCGCAACACAGGCGCAAGTCCCCCGTCTTCTTTTTCACGAAGAGGACTGGGGCCGAGAGCGGGGAGGTCGATGGCCGGATGAACCCACGGGCCAGGTTCTTGTCCAGAAAGTCCCGTAAGGCGGCCAGCTCGGGCTCCGACATGGAGTACAGGCGTCCCGAGGGCAGGGGTGCGTTGGGCATCAAGTCCACCGCGCAGTCGTAGGGTCGGTGCGGGGGCAAGCGATCCGCCTCCTTCTCGCTGAACACGTCGGCGAAGGATGTCAGCTCCGGAGGCAAGGAGACGTTCGGGGCAGCGACGTCCTGGCCGGCACAGGTGTGGCGAAGGTGGTCGACACACTGCAGGCTGGGGAACGAGATGGCATTTCTCGACCACGCCACCTGAGGGTCGTGCGCCCGAAGCCAGGCCATCCCCAGGACCAAGGGGAAGTGCAGGTCCGCCGTCACATAAAACTGGATCGCCTCCTCATGGTTCCCAATGGCAAGGCGCAAGGGCTGAGTAGCAAAGTTGATGGGCCCCGCCACAAGTTCCCGCCCATCAATAGTTTTGACCCTCAACTGAGGGTCCACTGGAACCAAGGGAACCTTGTAATGGGCCACAAAGGCCTGGTCCATAAAGTTCGTGGTGGCCCCCGAGTCCACCAGCGCGTGCGCCTGGAGCCCCTCCGACCGGTTAGCCAACAACACCCGGGTGTTCAAAATCAGGTGCCGAGGGGGCTCACAGTCCACAGCCGCCGCCTCCGGCGGGGCATGGTCACCTGCCTGACCCAGAGTTTCCCCTAAGCCAGGCCTGACCCGTTTCCCGGCTGGTCACGCCGAGGCTCCGGAACAGACTTGAGCGATCCACTCCGCTTCCGGGGACACGAGGCGGCGAAATGTCCAGCCTCGCCGCAATAGAGGCACAACCCCCCTTGGCGTCTCCGCATCCGCTCCTGGGCCGTCAGTTGAGGTCTGGCTGCTCCGAGCTCCATGGGCTCCTCAGCCGTCGCCACCAAACGCGGTACGGTCCGGGGCGCTGTTGGTACGAAACGCGGGGGTGCCGGCACTGTTGGTGGTTCCGGAAGAGCCCTACGGGGCCGTCGCCGTTGTAGGCGGGCGTCGATGCGCAGGCATTGGGTCACCAGCGCGTCCAGGGTCTGTGGCGCCTCCACCCGAACCAGCTCGTCCTGCATCTCATCGCAGAGGCCGTCCTGGAAGGCATCCATCAGCGCCGCCTCATTCCAGGCCGAATCCTGGCCTAGCAATCGGAACTCCGCAATATAGTCCTGCAGGGGGCGCTTGCCTTGGCGGAAGTCTTTGATGCGCCTCGCTGCCGTCTGCACCCGGAGGGGGTCCTCAAACATGGTGCGCAGGTGTTGCAAAAAGCCCTGATAGTCCAGAAGCAAGGGGCTGTCTTGCAGCAACAGGGGCGTGGCCCATCGGGCGGCAGTGCCAGAGAGGGAGCTGATAATAAAAGCCACCCGAACCCGGTCATCCGGAAAATCCTCCGGCCGCATTGCCATGTACAGCTGGCACTGTCCCAAGAAGGCCGGGAACATTTCCTGCTGTCCAGAAAACTTATCTGGCATGTTCACTGGGCATCTTGGACGGGGAAGGGGAGCAGGTGGAGCTGCTACAGGAGCATTTCCCAAAGCAAGTTGTGCAGTTAGCTGTGCTACTTGCTGTTGCAGAAGTTGATTGGCCTCCAGCATCTGCTGTACCTGCTGCTGCAGCTGTTGGTCCATCGTGGGTTAACGATGGAGTTTTAGGTGACGAACAAGATGATCTGTCCCCCCCCTTCAGAGACCCACAAAAACACAGCCAGCCGAGGGTTAATAATCACTTGGCACACTCCGCAGTTCTTATCTCAACCTTGGCAGCGATATGCACACCGTCTGCCAAGGACTTTATTGGTTTACACAAACAAGAAAATCTCCTACGTAGCTTTGCCGTTCATCTAGCTTCCAAGACTACGAGGTTGCTCCGTTTGTTTAGCTTTGTTCGTCACGAACTTCGTGACCCACCGTACTGTCTTATATACATATGCTTCTGGGTGTGGTCCAGTGAGTCATTGATCCCGTGACTCCAATCCAATGACTCAGGATTTTCTCATACGTCGCAGCTGCAGTACCCTTTTCTCTCGCCTTCTTTGGCGTGCGTCCAGGAATGACGTCTCTCCCTCACTCTCATCTGAGACACCTGTTTCCCCACTACTTGGCTCTCTTTCAGCTGGCACCTGAGCCGGTGCCAGAGGGGGAGGGCTGGGAGATCTGGCTGGCTCCTCTTCCTCCTGCTCAGAGCTGCCTTCCTCCAAAGGGATAGGCTCAGAGGACGGGGCCACAACAATACGGTGTAGAAACTCCCTCCAAAACCAGGTGGTAAATTGCACCCTCCTGTCTGATATAATGCATTTTGGCACTCCATGCAAGCAATATATATGTTGTATAAACAACTTGGCCAGTCGTCAAGCTGAGGGTGATCCTTTACATGGGATGAAATGTGCTTGTTTGGAAAACAGGTCGATTACAGTCCATATTACTGTATGTCCTCTGCTGTTTGGTAATTCTACCACAAAGTCCATAGCAATTTCATCCCATGGTCTACTGGGCTCAGCTACCAATTGTAAGAGGCCAAGTGGTTTACCTATACATGTCAGCTTTGGAAGCCATATTAGGCTGGAAGCTTCAATGCTGCCACCTTCTCATGTGTGGGTAAGTAGGAGGGGGGATTAAGGAGAGGGATTGTTAGTAGACATAATAGCATTCTTCCTGTCGGTCAAGGTCAGGGCGATCCAGCATCTGGACAAGGAGTGGTCAGGGGGCTGGGTAGAGATGGAACGGACGTTGATTGGAGCATGTGATTGACTGGGGAGTGAGGGGATGGTTTTGGGGGTTTTGACTTACTGAGGTAAAACCTGGGCTTTTCAGATTCAGGTTTTCCCAGATGTGCCAGTTTACCTATTCTAGTAAAGAGAACTTTGGAAAATGCTTGCTTCCACGTCTTTACTCGGAGTTGGGGTTTTCTGGAACGCTGACACTACGGGATTTAGAGGTTGCACAGACTGAACATCCCTGTACATATTCTTCTATATCAGTATGCATTCTAGGCCACCAAAACTGTCGTCTGACTAGGTGTAAGGTTTTCAGAAATCCAAAATGTCCCACTGTTTTCACGTCGTGGCATTTGTTTAACACCTTATCTCTCAGGGACGTGGGTATATATAGTTTGTCACCTTTCCATGCGAAACCATCCCGGTATGTTACTAATAATCGATGAGTCGCTAACCATGTTTCAGACTTCAATCCTTGCTGTAAACTAGTCACCCAGTCAGGATCCAACATTCGCCTATCCATTGCTCATGCTCCCTTTTGTTTAGGGGGTAATAAGGCTTGCATTATTCCCTCCCATTTATTATTGTACTGGGGCATGCGGGATAATGCATCAGCCATAAAGTTATGTCCTGCTGGTACATATTTGAGAGTAAAGGTAAACCTTTGGAAATACTGTGCCCATCTCACTTGCTTCAGAGACAATTTACAAGGTGTATGGAGGGCTTCTAGATTTTTATGGTCCGTCCAGACCTCGAATGGTATTTTACTACCTTCCAATAGGTGTCGCCATGTCTGAAGGGCCCATTTGACTGCGTATGCTTCCTTCTTCCACACTGCCCAATTTCTCTCTGGTTGAGTGAGTTTTCGTGACATATCTCGGCTCCGTCTCTCATCCGGTCCGAATAGCAAAAGAAAAACGACTCAAACCACGAAAGAATGTTTCCACAGGTTTACTTTTAGGTTCCGCAGCAACTCAGCTGGAAGAACAGAACAGAACAGGCCGGAATACAAGTTTAAAGTCAGCGCTGCACGCAGTCGCCGTGCAGCATTATTTATCACCCTCTGTGCCGTATTAACTATCATCCGGCACATAAGAAGCCAAACACCCCTCCATCAGCTGTTCATTGGCTTGACAATCGGCGCTGCACTGACATCACTACAGGGCGCCGATGGCATGTCTTCTGATGCTGCCGGAAAATATATACACTTACTACTTAAAGTTTAGCATTTAAAATAATGCAATAATGAGTATAGATCTACGTATAGCTATAAATATATTATTATATAGATATATGTATTTTACTATGAATATAAACTCCTTAGTTTGAATAGTTATATAAATATATAAACACGAATGTATATGCCTTATCTTTTATTACTTAAAGTTAATCTAAAATACCCAAAATTAATTTTCAGATGTGAACATTCAAATATATCTCTATAATTGCTTAAATATACAAAACTTTGTAGACTTATTAGTTTAAATATTCCACAATCTTATCTTAACTATAATATTATTTGTATTTTTGTTTATTTATATTTTATCTTTTATTTTCCTTATTTATTCAATTATCCTCCAGTCCAGTATTCTTCCACAGGTTTATGTCTCTTATATTGATACCCCTAGGCTTATGGTCATGGGGGATTTCAACCTGCTGTCCATGGGGAGGCGTCTGAGGTGGCTTGGGACTTCATGGCTTCCATGACAGCTATGGACCTGACCCAGTTAATTCATGGCCCTACCCACACGGGAGGAAACACACCGGACCTGGTTTTTGTCTCTGAACAGTGGTTGAGTGATCTTGAGATAGGGGATATAGTTACCGAGCCCTTGTCATGGTCAGATCACTCTCTCCTTTGTCTCGACTTTCGAACCACTGCACCCTGCCGCAGGGAGGCGGGACCGACAAGATGGTTCTGCCCCAGGCGCCTGATGTAACCTGATAGGTTCCAGATGGAGCTTGGGCCATTCCCTGAGGCTCTGGCACATGCCTTGACTAGAGACCTAGTGGCCACCTGGGATAGGGCGGCCGCTGGAGCTCTGAATCGGGTCGTGCCTTTGCGGCCTCTGACCCGGCGCTGATCTCATTTGGCTCCTTGGTTTACTGAGGAGCTGAGCGAGTTGAAGCGCTGGAAAAGATGCCTAGAGCGTAGTTGGAGGGCCAGTCTTTCTGAATCGGATCGGACACTGGTAAGATCTCATATTAGGAATTACCTAGTGGCGATAAAAGCAGCGAAATGCAGCTATTTTACTGCTCTTATTGCATCATCAGATAACCGCCCGGCCGCCCTGTTTAGGGTGACCCGCTCCCTGCTCCACCAGGAAGCGCGGGAGGACCCCTTGGAGGGTCGAGCTGAGGATTTTGTTCAGTATCTATATGACAAAATTGCTTGGATTTGGGAAGATCTGGACTCCGACTGGGTAGTCTCAGGGGGAGTGACTGAGGCAGGTCTTGAGACTGTTATCTGGGATGAGTTTGATCCTGTGACCCCTGAGGACGTGGACAGGATTCTGGGTAGACTGAACGCGACCACTTGTTTATTGGACCCGTGTCCCTCCTGGTTAGTGCTGGCTTCCCGGGAAGTGACACGAGGCTGCCTCCAGGGGATTATAAATGCTTCGTTGGGTGAGGGTGACTTTCCCGCCGCCTTTAAAGAGGCAGCGGTGAGGCCTCTCATCAAGAAGCCTTCCCTGGACCTGGCAATGTTGGTAAATTATCGTCCGGCCTCCAACCTTCGTTTCTTGGTGAAGGTTGTTGAGAGTGTGGTTGCGAAACAGTTCTCCCAGCACCTGGATGAAACGACGTATCTGGATCCATTCCAGTCGGGCTTCAGGCCCGGGTACAGCATGGAAACGGCATTGGTCGTGTTGGTAGATGATCTCTGGAGGGCTTGGGACAGGGGGTGCTCCTCTGTCCTGGTCCTGTTAGATCTCTCAGTGGCTTTTGATACCATCGACCATGGTATCATGCTGCACCGGTTGGAAGAGTTGGGAGTGGGAGGCACTGTGTTGCAGTGCTTCTCCTCCTTTCTCTCTGACCGGTCGCAGTCTGTGTTGACAGGGGGTCAGAGGTCAACCCCGAGGCCCCTCATATGTGGGTCGGTCCTCTCGCCCCTCCTGTTCAACATTTATGTGAAGCCGCTGGGTGAGATCATCCGTGGTTTCAGGGTGAAGTACCACCAGTACGCTGATGACACCCAGCTGTACATCTCCACCCAAGACCACCCCAACGATGCCCTTGAAGTGATGTCTCGGTGCCTGGAGGCCGTGCGGATCTGGATGGGGAAGAACAGGCTCAGGCTCAACCCATCCAAGACCAAGTGGCTGTGGTTTCCGACGTCCCGATATAGTCAATTGGCACCATCACTGACTATTGGGGGCGAATCATTGGCCCACACGGAGAGGGTTCGCAACTTGGGCGTCCTCCTGGATTCACGGCTGTCTTTGGAAGGGCACTTGATGTCTGTGGCCAGGGGGACTTTTTATCAGGTTCGCCTGATTCACCAGTTGCGTCCCTTTCTGGATCGGGACTCGTTAAGGACGGTCACTCAGGCTCTCATTACTTCCCGCCTGGACTACTGCAATGCTCTCTACATGGGGCTCCCCTTGAGGAGCACCCGGAGGCTCCAGCTGGTCCAGAATGC
This sequence comes from Coluber constrictor foxii, assembly GCA_038048745.1. Taxonomy (NCBI): domain Eukaryota; kingdom Metazoa; phylum Chordata; class Lepidosauria; order Squamata; family Colubridae; genus Coluber; species Coluber constrictor. The sequence continues at coordinate 41,054,428 of CM075966.1, read as the reverse complement.
GGCCGCGCGTGTGGTTATGGGAGCGACGTGGCGCTCCCATGTGACCCCCCCCTCCTGTGCGAGCTGCACTGGCTCCCGGTGGTCTTCCGGGTGTGCTTCAAGGTTCTGGTTACCACCTTTAGAGTGCTCCATGGCTTAGGACCTGGTTATCTACGGGACCGCCTACTACCGCCAATACCCTCCCACCGGCCTGTACTCTCTCACAGGGAGGTGCTCCTCCGGGTGCCGTCGGCCAAACAATGTCGACTGGCAGCCCCTAGGGGGAGAGCCTTCTCTGTGGGGGCACCTACTATCTGGAATGAGCTCCCCCCCCCGGAGATACGGAAGATCCCGGATCTGTGCACCTTCCGCCGCGCTCTCAAGACCTTTTTATTTCACCAGGCAGGCCTGGCCTAAATCTTTTCCCCTTTTCTTTTTAAATAGGTAAAATTTTAATTGGTTTTAAATGATTGGGGTGTTTTAATCTGGGCCAAATTATTTAATTCATTTTTATCCTATTTTTAAATTTTGTATTGTGTATTTTTATTGTTTGGCTGTTCACCGCCCTGAGTCCTTCGGGAGTACGGTGGTATATAAATCAAATAAAGATAAAGATAAAGATATTATTTTAGTAAGTGTGTACAAACTCCACTCAGTCTTGCATCATTCTTTATATGTCCTGTTTCTTTTATTCTGTCAGTCCTTTAGCCTCCAGATGGCATCCCCCCTCTTCTTTGCTCGGCACCAATGTTCTTTTATGATTCCAATTTATAATGTTATAGCAGCTCTTCAGTTCTCTCCAATTATAAAGTTTTTATCTTTCTCCAGATTATCCAATTGTGACAGCTTTAATCACCAATCCTGTTGTTTTCCACCTCTATTCCTTCTAGACAGCCAGTAAATTCACCGCATCCCAAGTCACCACTCAATTTACTCAGTTAACTATATCGTCCCTTTCAATCCTTAAGATCTTCATTTAATTTTACAGTCTTATTAATAATAAAGAAATGGATAAATGGAATTTATAGTCACCAATCCACACAGTCACAAGATGTGTCCAATCGGAGTTTCTTTCCTCTTTTCGACTGCTACTTTGCCTCTTTGCTCTGTCACTGCTTGTCAGTTTATTTCCTTCACTCCTCTCCATCCTCCTAGTCGCCGCGTCTATTTGGCAGTGTTCCTGCCTCAAGTCTTAGAGTCTCAATATTTCAGCTCCACCATTCGACAGTATAATTGTACCTCCTTTTTGGGGTTTTCTCTCCTACCATTGCCATTATGTTACTTTCACAATCTTCACTTCCTAATCTGTGGCTGTCAGTGCTTTGGGCCAGCCAAAATGGCTGGTTTCTTCCCTGCCAGAATCAAGAGGTTTCTCCTGAGCCTTCAAGGGAATTGCCTTTCCCCCCCGAGGTCCTCGAAGATCCCCCTTTTTTCCTATCACTTTCTCCAGGATTGATAGTGCCTTTTTAGGCTTCTTTTCTTTTGCTGTGCTAGTTTCCCAATTTTGGGGTACACTAATAGTTTACTGTATTGTTTTTTAATGTGAACCTCTTGGAGACAGATTAAATCTAGTTTTAGTTTTTCTAATTTATTAAAAATCCTTTTTCTTTTCATAGATGAGTTCAATCCATTTATGTTGATTGATAACAATTTTGTTTTTTCTTCCATTGCTTACTTGTAAATAGGTTTTGTTGTTCTAGTTGATCTTATTTCTCTTTGTTCGTTCTGTCTTGCTCCTTCTTGTTCTTCTTTTTATTGCCTTCTTTGAAAATCTCACATGTATCTCTCTGGGAAGTTTGTTCCTTCTCGCATAGCTTGTGAATATTCTAAATATTTCGTCAATCCCAGAGAGGACTTCCTGTTTATTCTTTTCCAACGCAACTGCCAACATTTCTGCCATTTTTTCAGCAAGATCTTCCCCTTTTTCCTCTTCAATATTCTGAAATCTCAGGAAGTATTCTGCTTTATCCATCTCCAGCATAATTATGGATTGCTCAACCTCATTATCTACCTTAGTCAGTCTGTAGTCCATCTCTTCTACTTTCTTATCTTTTCGCTCTGTCTTCCATTTTCTGAATCCGTTGTTCATTTTTAGTGATTATTTGCTGGATGTTATCTATTTTATCCTCCATCTTTTCTTCCATCTTTTGCATCCTATCTGCCAAATCATCATGATTCTTAGCCATGGCTTCTTGCAGAAGTTGGAACATGCTTTTCATTTCTGACTGAAAAGTATTTAATCTTCTGTTTGCAACATGGTGTCTATAGAGTGTTGGCTCGCTGGGCTTGATGCCGCTGCTGCTGCTGCTGGTGCAGATGATGTATTTTTTCTCCCTGTTTTGCTTAGATTTGTATTGCTTGTCATTTTGATAATTTTAGATAATAAAATATTTTAAGTAATAATTATTTAACAGAGACAACCGATCAATGATAAATCAATCAATAATAAACCCAACAATACAATACTCCACAGTACCCAATTTAAAGAGTACACCTGAAGCAGTCCAACAATTTCCTTTCTTATTCCCAGTTCGTTTTCAGACCTCTAGTCACTTACTTTTTTAGCTGTTGTATTTCACCAAGCCAAGATATCCATAGTCCAAGGTTCTCTTCAAAAAGGTTGTTTTCTTTTTTGATAAATTGTAATCCACAAAGGCCCACCAAACCCCAAAATTGTATCAAACCAATTATAAATCACTAAAGAGGAGAGCTAAAAGATCAAAGTCTTCACTTGCTTTATAAACAACTTCTATTATTTTCCAGTTTCAGTTGCTCAGTTTATAAAATCCATATCCAGCAAACAAACATGGTGCTCTGGCTGTGAGGCAGCAGCATGGAGCCCCCACCTCTGGCCAGCGAGAGCGGAGCAGGCAGGGCACGGATCTTCCCCGGGGCAGCTGTGGCACTGGCACTGCCCGGGAGGGACACACGAGCCAAATGTTTGGAGCCGTGCTCAGCAGAGTTTGAAAGTGGGCTCGGCAGGGCCGCTTAGTGGGGAGACCCTGGCCCATTTTGTTTGCTTCAGCACAAGACTCCTTTGGGGTGACTTTTCCTGCTTTTGAAACATTACATTTAGCAACAATAAAAAAGAAAAACTTCAGAGACTTCCAGTTGGTGCCACGGTGAGCGGACGGGAAAATAGCAGGGCTCTTTGGAGCCCCACAAAAACCCCGTCTTTTAAGCCACTACCAGCAGGTCTGTGGACCTTCCCTGTCCTGGAGGGACAGGGGATTACAGAGGGACCCCTTGGAAGGCCGAGAGGAACGGGTAGGTTCCTCGGGGCCAGAGGATTACCCTCTGCACTGGTGGTGGTGGGAGAGGCAGCCATGGTGGCTGCCCCAAAGCCTCGGCAGCCGGGTCAAGCAAAGTGCAGGAGGAGACACAGGAGCAAGATGTTTGAATGCTGGGTGAGTAGGATTAGCCCAGGTGAGAACAGTCTTCAAACATTTAAATACTAATAATGCCCTGGCTCCAACAGCGGCTAAGAGCTATTCGGGCAAAGAATTTAAACAATTAACAAGGAGAAGACCCATTAAAGGACAATAGCACCAATTGACTGCTTTTGGAATTTAACATCCCTTTGGATGGATTTAAAATTTGATATTTTCTTGGTCTTTAATGAGAATGGATTAGCTTGGAAGGGGAAGAAAGAGAAGAGGAAACAAGCAGAATGTTTTTTTAAAGCTATGAGAATAACAAGCGGAGGAAGTTAAAATGGCTGAGAGAGTGAAAGTACAAATTGCAACTTTGGAAAGTTTGTTGTTTAAAGAAGAAACTTTGTCTCTTGCTTACAGAACTGGATTATTTTGAGAAAAAATTAAGGAGGCTTGATTTTAGATGCACTTAAACTGTTTTTGGACTATTTATGGACAGTTGGAAAGAAGAAATTAATTGGAACAATTAAAATAGCTGATTAATGGTGTTCTAACATAAGGGAAGGGCAGAGCCCCACAAGAAGACATGATGATACCATATATGGAATACAAAAGAACTAAATCCTTTAGTCTTTATAACTTTATTGATATTGGAACTGAAAAGGGAAAAAAGAAAGAAAGTTTGGACAGATTAGAGAAAGAAAACTGGAATATACTGGGTAGCAAGATGAGAAAAGTATCACAGTTTGATTAAAATGGATGTAAATACTTTCTATGTAATTGATGTCTAAATAATGTAAGGAGGAGCGTTCCTCCTGCTTCTTTCCATTTTCTACTTTTTCTTTCCTTTTTTTTAATATCCTCTTATTATATTCCTCTCTTTTTGTTTTCTTTTTTCCCCTTTCTCTTTTTGAATCTTTCTTTTTGATTTTTTCTGCTATACTTTTATTCCTTTTTTCTTCTCCCTTTCTCTTTCCTATTTTTACCTTTCATTATTATTATTAACAGAAATGATTTTCAAGGTGGGGAAAATGTGATTATAGAAAAACTACAAGAAATATGAAGATTATGAATGAATTTTTGATTATTAATGAGAATTATTGATAGATCTAATGACTACAGAAAATTGTTTCTTTAAAATGGTTTAAAATATTGTTCTTTATAGAAAATAAGAAAACGTGAATGAAGCTTTGAATATTACCAAGAATTGTTTATAGACTTCATGACTATTTTAAAGTGAGAAATGTCATTATAGAAAAACTACAAAAAATGTAGATATTTTGAAATAATTTCTTTTAAAAAATATTAATAAGCATTCTAATGGTTACAGAAAATGGATTTGAAAGTGGTTTAAAATGTTGTTTTTCTACAATAAATAAGAGAATGGGAATGAATTTTAGAATATTAATAAGACTTGTTTATAGATTTTATAACTATGGTAAATGGGTTTTTAAAATGGTTTAAAATGTTGTTTTACATAGAAAAACAAGAAACAAGAAATGGGAGAAATTTAAAGAAAATTAATAGTTTAGGAGAGAGTAGGAGAGAAGATATATACTAAAATGCATTATTAGTTTAAATTGGCAAAGAAGTATGATTTTGGGGATCAGATGACTAAAGCTAAATTGTGAATTAGTCAAATATAAGGTTAGGAGCGGAGGAAAGCATTTCTGGAAAACAGTAAATTATGCTGTGAACCAGCTAAAAATAAACTTAGGAGGAGAGGAGGAGACAATGCTGGGGACCAGTTAAAGCTAAACTGTGAACCAGCTAAATATAAGGTAAGGAGTGGAGGGAAGCATCACTGGAAAACAGCTGAAAAGCTGTTATCCAGCCAAAAATAAACCTAGGACGAGTGAAGGAGAAAATGTTGGAAAGCAGTTAAAACTAAACTGATCCAGCCAACAAATAAGGTTAGGAGTGGAGGAGAGCATCCCTGGAAACCAGCTAATTAAGCTGCAATCCAGTTAAAAATAAACCTAGGAAGAGTAAAGGAGATATTTTTGAAGAACAGTTACTGACTTTGAAATGTTCTTAAGAGAGGAATAAAATACTTTATGGTGATTATTAGATGTGAGTTAAAAGAAACATTGACTTGATTTGGGTCTTTGAAGTAAGGAAAATATATGAAATACTGATTGTTAAAATGATAAATGAATACTATAAAGAGCTGTTTAGATTTGAAGTTTAAGATTTAGGGTGATTACATAATAAAATATTAAATGTTAGAATAAGATGTTGGATTGAATGATAAAAATTGGGTTTAGATTTGTTCTTTTTTTAATTTTTTAATTTTTTCCTTTAAGATGTTAACTGATGAAATTTGGAATTTATACTTATTTATACCGGATCAAACCCTTGCTCTAAAAAGATGCTGTTTTATGTTTTATGTTTAAAAATAAATAAATAAAAATTAAAAAGAAATAAAAAGAAAAAAAGAAAAACTTTAGTAACATCATTTCTCTTTCCCTCCCTCTCTCTCTCTTTTCCTCCCCCCTCTCTTTCTCACTCTTGCTTTCCCTCCCCCCTCTTTCTGTTTCTCTCTCTCTCTCTTTCCCTCCCTCCCTCCCTCTCTCTCTCTCTCTCTCTGCTTCCCTCTGTTTCTCTCCCCCCCCCATGGGAGGGGGAAGGAACCCCTGAACTGGTGCTGGGTGGTGGGAATGATGTCCGAAGGCCGACGAGCCCAGGAGCAACGTGCCCATGCTCAGCTGGATGGCAGGGAGGCGGGGCATCCCAACGCAGGCAGCTCTGCAGGAAAAGAAACTGCTTTTTTTGCCAAGCCAAGCCGATGCAGGGTCACATTGTGGCTCCACATCGTAATGGGCTTCAGGAGGAGGATGGAACCCTGTCTCCTCCATTGTGAAGCGCACGAGTGAAAAGTTCACTCGATCAATTCCAACTTTGCAAGATCTTTTTCTTTCACGAGAAGTTGGAATTGATTGAGTGAAATGTGATCGATAAATGCATTTGGAGCTGGGCTGGGGTGACTGCGCATGTGCCCACAGAGAGGGCTCTGTGTGCCACGTCTGGCATGCATGCCATAGGTTCACCATCACGGGTCTAAGGCCTCTTCATAACTTCCATCACATTCCTCTTCCTCTTCCTCTTCATCATCAGTCGTCCGTCCTTCATTTTCATCATAAGAGATAATTACTTCATTTGTCAGTATCAAAATGTCTGGAATATTTCTCTGCTTCTATTTAGTGAGTCTAGTCATTTCTGCTCGGGCACATCTGGTAAACCAATCTGGTGCGATCCAAAAGAACCAACCTTGTCTCTCTGACCTTTAAGAAAAGCAAGTTCCTTCAATGGTATCTTTGTCTCCTTAGGGCAGGTACAGTTAATGTGAGCTTCTTTTTTTACAGCCAGCACGGCAGCCGAATTGTTTCATTGTGAAAGTCTCTTTGACATCTACCTTTCCTCTACCAAGAGATTTGTTTTTGGCTTGATTCCAGCTCTCTTGGACCTTGTTCAAGATTGTCACTCGTGAATTTACAACAGGGCCCAGAAAAGAACTGTTTGCTCGTTCCCACTTTTCAAGCACTTTTGGATATATGTCTCTTGCAAGACTGGTTGCTGGGTAGTTTCTAGCATCATCACTAGTTTGTTCTCTTAACACTAGGCCATATCTGAGAATGTCTTGCAGTGTTGGGAGTTCAGATGACAACAAGTCTCTGCCAGTCCCAATTAGGTTGCTCATATGAGTGAATGTTCCCAGTCTTGTTCTTTTTTTAGAAGCCATTACAGATCAGGTATCACACTCACAGGAAATGAGGCCAGCAGTATTAACACTCTCAGACAAAATAACATTTAACAAAAAGAGAAAGACAGCTGAACCTGTGAAATGAAACAAAATGATAAAAAGTTATGATATTTATGTAGTTATTTAACAAACACATGTAAATTTTATTAAAGTAACAAAAATATATTTACAATCCCCAAGGAATGTCACAACTTAGAGCACCCCTAATGTTTGGAAATTGAAAGTTGAAAAATTTGACATGCCCTACAACAGCTTTACCTCACCAGCAAGCATCTGAGTTACTCTCTTGTTGCCCACTGCTGTTAAGAGATTGCAAATTTTGCACCCTGTTCCAAATCAGCCAGTCGCCCTTCACTTGTTGGGCCTTGTGTCAGCCCACTGGGCACAGGGACCAGAGGGAGGGAGGAAAGAGGGTGGAGATATGCCTTTTCCTTGTTCCCTTGTGCCACATAACCTACAGGTTTCTTAGAAGCAGAGTTTAAAATCATGGTCACTTAACTGCAGCTAACCAGTGACTGTAGTGGCACAACTTTCCAAATACAACTGGTGTGATGATCCTTGAAATTTCAATTACACAGGAATAAAGGGTTCTGTATTTTATATGCATTCTTTAAGCTATCAGATTTGAGGTACACCTTGATTCAAAAAGGTCTGCCGTTTGATACATCATTTGGCTTATTGAAGGTTACAAACGGAGAGTTTTAGCAGTATATAGATAGAACCAATGTAAGCTCAATATTCAATATTTACATTTTAACCTAGATTTTTATACCTATAGACATCTTAAGAATTCTTTATTCCACGAATCACCAACTAAAGTAATAATGCTGTATAGAATTAGAAACTACTTTAGAACCTCTGAAGCTATAGATCTTATTAATAAAATCTGGATTGCCTTTTTAGTTACATTTCTTTCATGTGTGGATTTCTGATATATATTATGTAAGGCACCCCTTCCTTTTTCCCATTAAAAATGTTCTGATTTTACAAATGGCGAGGAAGTAGTGGTGGGTTGCCCCCGGTTCAGACTGGTTCTATAGAACCGGTAGTAAAACCAGCAGGAGGCTCCGCCCACTGACCTCAACGTCATCAGGAAGCTTCTGTGCAGCCCCATAGTGAACCGGTAGTAAAGGTAAGTAGAACCCACCCCTGCTAGGAAGGATGTGATGGTAGTATATTTGATTTGTGCCAGGTGTTACAATCCCATTAGAAAAACTCAAAGATAAATAAGGGTCTTAATAAATGCACTGTAACTAAAAGAGAGGGGACAAGAAGAAACTGGAATAATATAAAGGGAAAAGGGAGAAAATGTAAATACTAGAAGATCATCACGAAATAGCTGTTAAGAGAGTATATATATAAACGTTGTATGTCTTGTAATGTCATTTTATGTTATAATAATAAAAAAAAGAAAAAAGAAAAACTCAAAGATAAATTGGGAGTTATTAAATTAAGACACCAGGCTAGAAACAGACAAACTGAGTGACCTTGGGCCAGTCACTCTCTCTCTCAGCCTAACTCATTTCACAGGGTTGTTGTGGGGAAAATAGGAAGAGGCATGAGTATTAGGTATGTTCACTGCCTTGAATTAATTATAAAATAATAAAGGTGGGATATAAATAAATATATAGTTCATCTTCCTTTATGCTCTCAGAGCAGAGATACAGATGTTACATTATGTCATGCCCACATACAGTCGTGAAAAAGAAAGTATACCCTCCATGAAGGGGGGTGGTTGGTGCTCCTCCTGTATCAGGACAAACCCCTGGGACAGAATCCTGGCTGCTGCCATCACAGCTGGAGCTTGGGCTCCAGCTGCGGCTACCGGTGCTGGGGCTCTGGCCACAGCTGCAGGCATCAGTGCTGACAGCCGAAGAGGAGGAGTGGAGAGGTTTGCTGCCACTGTCGTCTACGCTGGGAATCTGGCTCCAGCTACTGGTGTTTGTGTTGCCGGTGTCAGCGTTTCAAGTAACGCATCTGCCAAAAGCAGAACTCTGAGGCAGGTAGATTCCTCAAAGAACATGTTTATTGGATACATCATATCAGCACAGCTAGTGAAAACCAACTCTAAAAGTTCCCATGGTTTTAGCCTAATTAAAAGAGGAAATATTTCCCTCCCCAGATGTCACTGGTCACATTGTCCAATAAAAGTAGTTGGCAGGCTGCTTGGTCACTCCTCTCCTCCTTCAACTGCCACCTGTTTCAATGATCTTGGTTCCCACAAGAAAACTTTTTGTTTTGACTGTTAGCTAGTCCACCTACTTCCCCCTCCCTTCCCCCTTTCAAAGTTCATGGCAACTATGAGGCAGCAAAAGATGGCTTCAGCCAGGTTCACTTCAGAGTTGACAGTCAGACCTCCCCACTTAACTCGAGAGAAGTTCCTGGAAAATTCAAATGGAAAATACATCTTTCATCAGCCACTGTTCCTTCCCCCGGGAGGTTCTTTTGGCTTTTGAGAGTATTTGTCATGGAATTTCTTAGTCAATCTATCTGCTTGTATATCCCAACTTTTTACCCAGGTGTCCTCTGACAATGGGTATCCCTTCCATTGCACTCGGTATTGTAGTCTCCCCTTGTACAGTCTAGAGCAGGGGTGTCAAACTCACATCGCAGCAGCGTCACATGACGTATCAGGACTTTTTCCCCCTTCGCTAAACCGGGTGTGGGCATGGCCAGTGCATGACGCATCCGGCCCATGGGCTGGGAGGTTGACAGCCCTGGTCTAGAGTCTGGGATTCTTTTTATTTTGTAATGTGTCTCTCCCTGCACTGCGATTGGCTTTGGGGCTATACGGAGAGTAGGCAAACCTTGAGAGAGGTAAACCTTGTCCCCTATTTGGAAGGGCATTTGGGAGGACCGATGCTTATTGGCTTGCACTTATGGGGGTTTTGTGGCCTCCTGAAGGGCTTCTTTTGCATTTTCTCATGCTTTCCTCAGTGACTCCATCCATTTGGTTAAGGTGATGGAGGAGGATGGCTCCCTGGGGAGCTCAGGCATGGGGACAAACTCCGTGCCTGTGGTGATTTTGAAGGGGGTTAGCCTAGTGCTACTGTGCACTACATTGTTGTATGCCACCTCGGTGAAAGGTAGCAAATCTGCCCAGTTAGTTTGTTGGTAATTAACATAGCACCTTAAGTATTGTTCTACCATCACGTTAGTCTGTTCCGCTGCCCCATTAGTACTCAGATGAAAAGCTGAGCTAAGTCTCTGGGAGGACCCAATAGATTTGATAAACTCCTTCCAGAACCTGGCTGTGATTGGACCCCCCCCCCCCCAATCTGAAACGATCCTCCTAGGAACCCCGTGCAGCCTGTCAATCATCGCCCAAGCTGGCGTTTTTCCAGGTGGGCCTTTGGCTTTTGCTCCATGGCTCCATGCTTCTTGTATCGCTTGAGTTCAAGGTCCACACTACTGCCATCTGGTACCATTCGTGGATCCGGTCAGGGACCCCTCAGTAAATTCACACCTGAAGTAGTTCACGGTCCAGGCCCTCCTTAAAGAAGTAGACCAGTAGCTTCTCCGGCCATTGTTCCAGCTTCCCAGCCACTCTCCGAAACTCTCAGACATACTCCTTGGCAGTCCTGCCCTTCTGCTTAAGCTCGCAGATTTCCACTTCTGCTTGCAGGGCCTGGGAGTCGTCCTTGAATCTAGCTCTTAGCTCTTGAATGAAGTTGTTGATGTTCCCCAACTCTGGTGCGCCCTCGTCATAGAGCTGGGTCACCCATTCTGCTGGCTCCTCCTCCAGGTTTGGGGTCACTGCATGGACCATTGCCTGGTCACTTGGGTAGTCTGGTGCATGGTCATCTTGGTGAGCCCACACCTGGTTCAAGAAGAACATGAGCTTCTCCAGGTCTCCGTCGAATGTGGCCTTCATCAGGGGAGGGGCGGCTGGCCAAGGAGGAGGTTGTGTTGGCACCCAAGCCAGAGGCCATTGTCCAGGGACCCAGCTGGCTCCAGGGTAGTAAGGCCATGCTGGGGGTCTCTGCCACCCTGGAGGTTGCGTGGGTGTCAGCTTCTCAGTGCTGACATAGTAAAGAGGGGGTTAAATTCCTGTGGGATTAGTAAGAGAGACTGCCATAGAATGATTTAGATAATGACCAATAGGATAAGGAAGCAAGCCAGGAAAGGGAGGGAATTTGGAGCAGAGGTCATTTCCTGACTGCATATGAGTCCGTGAAGACGTTGTTCTAACAAATAAAAGTTTTTTTTTCTTTATTATCAAAATGTGAGAGGCATTTTATTTCTTAAGACAACTCAAGCCAGACAGACAGTCAGGAAAATTCTTTTAAACAAAAAAAAGTGCTCTCTTCAAAAACTTTTCTTCTAAAAATATTTATGCATTCCTAAGCTACTGCCGACGTTGGCAGACCTTCAGATGTCTCCGAAAGTAAAAAAAACCTTATCAGAGGCTATGGAAGAAACAATCTCCACTGGAGGTTTGCCTCAGAAAAGGAAAAAATTATGATGCCTTTTGCTGGACTCCCATCAAGTGCCAGGTAAGGGGGGAAGGTTCTATGGCTCTCCAAACGGCAGGATAGGCCCCCCCCACACACACACAAGGAAAAAAAAAAGATGAGAGAAGAAAGCTCCAAAATGCACTCAGGGCTTCCCTCCCTGCTCAGCAAGCGACCCAGCCCAGCCATGGCATCACTCCCCTGCACCCAAATGGGAGATGATGAAGAAGCCCAAGGGCACCGTGGGCAGGCTCACAGACCCCCACAATGGGAGGAGAGGCCACAGAGGGTGGAACCACCCCGATTCAGAGGGAAATTTGATGGGGATCCAGACCTGCTAGCTCAATTTCTCGATGCAGCTGAGATTTACATCGAGCGCTACACACACCTTTACCCTTTCCCCAGAACCCTGGTCAGTGCCATCGCAGAAGGTCTGGAGGGAGAAGCAAGGAGCTGGTCAGCGGCCCAGTACAAACACAGGGCCCCCCAACTGCAAGATGCAGATGGTTTCTTACAACTGCTGCGAGCCTGCTTCGAAGAAACAGGGGACGATCCCTATGTAGAAGATGAGCTCAGGCACCTAATGCAGAGGGGGAAGCCTATCCAAGAACATATCCGTGAGTTCAGGAAAGTTGTTGGGACTTTAACTCCTTTGCCTGAACGACTACTAGTATACTTAGATAAGCAAATCGCCCAAGTGACCGCTTATCGAGATATTCCGAACCGACTGTCCGACTGGTTCCGGATAGCGATGCAAGTCGAGAGAGGGCTACGTGCCAACAACATGCTAAAACAACCACAGGCAAAGGAGAAAACCCAGCTGGACCAGGAACCGTCTACCAGACCAGAAACTACAGCATCACGGGCCACCCAGAGGCCATCCACCCCACGGAGTACACTGAGGTGCTACAGATGTGGGGGAGTTGGGCATTTGGCAGCGTGTGGAACCCCGGGGCCAAAAACAGAGCCCCCGGCCAAGGCACGACTGGAACAAGGACCTAGGCACACCACCAAGGCACCATTAAGACTTTCTCCGACTGCAGAAGTTTTTGCCCATCTGACTGAAAATAGGGGGAGCTCCGACGATGCGAATCGACCCCCCGAACTGTATGAGGGCGATGACGATGGTGAAAACGACCCAATGGTGAGTGCACCCATCCACCCTTTTCTTTTCCCCATATGCCTAACAGCCCCAAAAACAGGTACCCAAGGGACTTTCCAAGCCCTAGTAGATTCGGGTTGCACGAGGTGCCTGATTAACCTACCCACAGTCCTAAAACTGGGGATCCGGGCTAAAAGGCTCAGCCACCCAATCCGTTTTCAGCAAGTTGATGGATCCCTACTAGGGGGGGGGGGGCAGATGCCACACATTTGACCGAGCCAGGGAAGCTGGAGCTAGCGGATCACTGGGAAATGATTCGGTTCATAATAGCCCCCAAGATGACCAACCCAGTCATACTGGGACTCTCCTGGTTGGACAAGTGGGGCCCCACCATCTGGTGGCAAGAAGGGACCCGCAGACTGAGGATAGCAAGGGGACCCCACCCCCTGCCACAACCAGAGAAAACGGCCCCTCCTCCCACCCAGGGGGTCCAACCCCTCCCTCTAGAGGGACAAAAGACGCCTCCAACACAGGTGCCCAACCCGCCCTGTAAAGGGACAACAGAGCAACTGGCGGCCACCTCCAGCACCTTCCACGGCCAGGACCAGATCCCAAAAGAGTACCAAGACTTGGCAGAAGTATTTAGTGAGACCGAGTGTGACGTACTACCACCCCACCGCGACGCCGATTGCGCTATCGAAATCATCCCTGGTTCGAAACTACCAAAACCTAAATTGTACGCCATGACACCCCGTGAAATGCAAGAACTGCGAAAGTACATAGACAAGAACCTACAAAGAGGTTTTATCGAACCAGCCAAACCACGGGTAGCGGCACCAGTTTTCTTCAGGGAGAAGAAAGATGGCTCCATGAGTCTGGTGGTCGATTTTCACGGGATAAACTGTGTCTCCGTGCACAACTTATACCCCCTCCCCCTCATGAAAGACATGCTAGCTCACTTGGCCAAAGGGAAGGGTTTTACCAAACTAGACCTTCATGAAGCCTACTATCGCATACGCATCAAGGAAGGAGACGAGTGGAAGACAGCATTTAACTGCCCCCTAGGAAGTTTTCAATTTAAAGTGATGCCTTTCGGACTACAGGGAGCACCGGCGGTGTTCATGCAACTGATAAATGAAGTTTTACATGATCACCTTTATAAGGGGGTCCTCGTCTACCTGGACGACATTCTCATTTACACAGAAACCATAGACGAACACATACCCCTCGTCCGCCAGGTGCTCGAAAAACTGCTGAAAGCGAACCTCTATGTCAAACTGTCGAAATGCGAGTTCCACCAGTCACGGCTAGACTACTTAGGCTACCGAGTGTCCAATGAGGGGATAGAAATGGACCCAGCCAAAGTACAATCGGTCCTTGACTGGCGACCCCCACGCACCCGCAGACAACTGCAAAGCTTCTTGGGGTTCGCAAACTTCTACAGACAATTTATCCCCTCTTTTGCAAAAATTGCCAAATCTCTAACCGACCTCCTAAAAACAGGGAGTCCAGCAACAAAACCTCGTCCAGGACAGCCTCTACAGTGGAGCCCGGCCTGCCTACAAGCCTTCGAAACACTAAAAGAAATGTTTGCAAAAGAACCAGTCTTGAAACATCCTGACCCTAACCAGTCTTTCGTCATCCAAACAGATGCCAGCGACGTGGCAGTGGGAGCGGTTCTACTCCAAAAGAACAGCCAAGGGAACCTTCAGCCCTGTGCTTACACTTCCCGCAAATTCACCGACACAGAGAGACGCTGGGCAGCATGGGAAAAGGAAGCGTTCGCAGTGAGGTGGGCGCTGTTGACCTGGCGACATCTGCTAGAAGGAAACCAGACACCGTTCGAGGTTTGGACTGACCATAAAAACCTGGAGGCCCTTAGGACCCCGCGGAAATTATCACCCAGACAAGTCCGATGGGCCCAATACTTCAATCAGTTCAACTTCGAGCTGAAACACATCCCAGGGGGAAGAATTTTCTGGCCGATGCCCTCTCCCGAATGCCCCAGTACAACAGTGAACGGGAGCAGGTGGTGAATGCCATCATCCCCTCACCTCAAGGAGTGGGTCAAGTAACCACCAGATGCCAGCATCGCGACCAGCAGGGCCAACCAGCGGGTGACCTGACGGCACGGCTCAAAACAGAGACATTGGCGGACCCCTGGTTCCGAGACAATCTGCATCTTTTGACAAGGAGGAACGACGTAGCATGGAAAGGGACGAACCTTTACGTCCCAGAAACTCTACGCACCCTAGTCCTCAAAAGGAGCCACGACGTTAGACCAGCAGGCCATTTCGGTTTTCTAAAGACTCTGCACTTAGTCCGAAGACAATTTTGGTGGCCTCACATGAGGAAAGACGTGGACAGCTATGTGAAGAGCTGCACCATCTGTGCCATGATGAAAAACCGACCAGGAAAACCTCCTGGGTTACTGCAGCCAGTAGCTGAACCGACAAGACCATGGGAGGAGATTGCAATGGACTTTATAGTAGAGCTGCCGAAGAGTGGCGGAAACACAGTGATCTGGGCCATAATAGACTTATTCTCCAAACAGGCACATTTCATACCCTGTAGTGGACTACCCTCAGCCCGCCAATTGGCCAAGCTGTTTGTGAAACACATCTACCGCTTGCATGGAGTACCCAGAAGAATCATCTCCGACCGAGGTGTCCAGTTCACAGCGAAATTTTGGAGGGAATTCCTACGATCCATAGGATCATCCCAAGGTCTCAGCTCAGCATTTCACCCGAGCACCAATGGTGGGGCGGAGAGACTGAATGCCTTTGATAGAGCAGTAGTTGAGGTGCTATGTAGACTACCAACAGTCGAACTGGGCGGACCTCCTATCTTTTGCGGAGGTCGCGTACAACAATGCTGTCCACAGTAGTACAGGACTAACCCCATTCAAGGTAGTGAGCGGTATGGATTTTGTCCCCATGCCAGAATATCCCAGGGAACCCCCTTCTTCAGTCAGTTTGAACGATTGGATGGCGATGCTAAGAGAATCCTGGGAGAACGTCAAAAAGGCATTAGACAAGGCGGCACAGGCTTATAAGAAGCAAGCAGATAAGCACTGAGCCCCTCAAAGACCGTTCCGAGTAGGAGAGAAGGTCTACCTCTCCACCAAGTACTTGAGACTCAAACTCCCAACTAGGAAATTGGGCCCGAAATTTATAGGAACATTTCCTATAGTAAAAATAATCAACCCGGTCACGGTACAATTGCAGTTGCCCCGGTTACTAGGAAAGATACACCCCGTTTTTCACAGTAGTCTTCCGAAGCCTGTGGTGGGGTCAACTTTAAGGCCGGTGCCACGTGATCCCCCAGGGCCCTTGATCATTGGGGGCCAAACTCATTATGAAGTACAGCGAATTCTCGATTCGAGGTGGCACAGAGGCCGCCTCCAATACTTAATTAAGTGGAAGGGTTACCCATTGTCAGAAGCATCATGGGTGAAGAGCACGAACATTCAAGCTGACCGCCTTATAGCTAAATTCCATGCAGATCACCCGGACAGGCCGGGAGGGGGTGGGGCACAGTCCCAGACAGGGTAATGGTATTAGACCTGTTGTTTTATCTTGTGCAAGTTTTGCTGTAGAATGAAGGGAGAGGGGCCGGATGTCAGCTTCTCAGTGCTGACATAGTAAAGAGGGGGTTAAATTCCTGTGGGATTAGTAAGAGAGACTGCCATAGAATGATTTAGATAATGACCAATAGGATAAGGAAGCAAGCCAGGAAAGGGAGGGAATTTGGAGCAGAGGTCATTTCCTGACTGCATATGAGTCCGTGAAGACGTTGTTCTAACAAATAAAAGTTTCTTTTTTCTTTATTATCAAAATGTGAGAGGCATTTTATTTCTTAAGACAACTCAAGCCGGACAGTGGGTGGCCAAGCGGGCTCGCCACCTGTCCATGGTGTGGAGGGCTTTGCTGCAGCCCTGGGCTTGACTGTGCTGATGGCACTGGAGGCGGGCTAGCTGACTGAGCCACTGCGGCTGTACCTGGGCCACAGTGGGGTGGAAACGACAGGGTAGGTTGGCCCAGGATCACTCCAGGCAGCTCAAACCTACACACCTGTCCACTCCCATTGATGCTCATCTCATTGAACCTTTCCCGCAGGCTCTCCACTGCCTGGCCAGGGAGGGTGGTCAGGTATCGCCATTCCCCTGATTCATCCAGCTCTAGGGGTCCCCTCTCCCTCCAGTGTGGGGTGAAGTCAGCCAAGTCTCACGTGGATGTCAAAGGGAACTCCATCCCAAACCTCTGACTGGAGCCCTGGCAAATGAGGTCTTCCTCAGCCTGGTACAGGTCCCCAACGGCTGGCGCCCCCTTCTGGACCTTCAGCTAGGTTGCTGCCGGGTAGGGCGACTTCTGCCAGCAGTGCTGCAGTTTGCGGGCTTTCAGTAGGGACCGCACTGGCACTGGCGATCCCTTCTCCCTCTTTCTCCATCTTCTCAGCCTTCCCTGAGTCTTCTCTGCTCCCTCGAAAGATCAGGTGAGCAGCCAGGGCTCAGGACCCCAGAGAGCAGCTCCAGATGGAGTGGAAAGTTAGGAGAGTTGGTTTAATGTCAGTGTTCCAAGTAACGCATCTGCCAAAAGCAGAACTCCAAGGCAGGTAGATTCCTCAAAGAACATGTTTATTGGATACTGTTCTGACCCGGCTCCCAAACATGACAAGCCCTTTGTATTTAACTAAACAGTCCCTTTATTAGGAGCGCCAACAGCTGCTCTCTCACAGCAGGCTACAAAGTCTCTAAGTCCTGTGGAAAGTGACACTCACTCCCTTTCCCCCTGAAATGGCCCCAACACACCAGGAGTCTCTCTCTCTCTTTTTCCACACTTGCAAAGGAAGTCCTGAAAAGTGTGCTCGCTTTCTTCCAGCAGCAGACACACACACAAGGTGCTGCAGATTCCAAGAAGAATTCTGATGATTTCCAGACAGGATTCAGAAGTGCAGGCTATCAGTGTTGGACCAGCAGGGAGATGAATAGTTGTCTGCCATACCTATTCATCCCTGCCCCCTGCCTTTTATCCCCAGAGCTAGGGTGGGGCTTTGCTAGCAGCAGTGGCTCTTTTGTCCCAAAGACTGGCCCATAGATTTCCACTGCTCTCCTCTGCCTTCTGCACATCCGCACATTAGGCACTGGACCCAGCTGTTCCTCCTCTTCCTCATCAGCCACCTCCAGACCTGGGAGCTGTTGAATATCTGAGGGCTGATGGATGGCCCAGATTCCGCCTCTGTCTCTATCTCTGACAGCTCCATTCCCTCTTTCTCCTTGGAGCTCTCAGATTGCCTTGATGCTGGCCCTGACTCCCATGCTGCCTCATCTGATTTGGCTGCCAGAGGGGCCAGTGGCCGACAGGCCACTACAGATACCTCATATCGGCACAGCTAGTGAAAACCAACTCTAAAAGTTCTTGTGGTTTTAGCCTAATTGAAAGAGCAAATATTTCCCTCCCCAGATGTCACTGGTTACATTGTCCAATGAAAGTAGTTGGCAGGCTGCTTGGTCACTCCTCTCCTCCTTCAACTGCCACCTGTTGTGATGATCTTGGTTCCCACAAGAAAACATTTTGTTTTGACTGTTAGCCAGTCTATCTACTTCCCGATTCCTTCCCCCTTTCAGAGTTCGTTGCAACTATGAGGCACCAAAAGATGGCTTCAGCCAGGTTCACTTGACAGCTGGCTGAAGAAGAGGAGGAGAAGAGCTTCCTGAGTCAGGGCTTCACCCACCTTCCTTCTCTCTTCCAAGTCTTTGTCTGTAGCTGACATTTTTGCTCAGACCTCCTGGTGGGAACCAGGTAGGCTATTACTGTGAGAATTGGCTTAATGTCAACCATCCACTGGTTGAGACAGTAATGGAGACTCCTGGGACAACTTTTACCAAGAGGATAACATTAGTGAAAATTCCATGTGGGTACAGAAGTGGAAAAGCCAATTCTAACATTGTCATGCGCAAACAGCATAGGAAAACTTTCCCCTTTCCCTTGGTCCTCCCACTGTCCATTGTCTATCTTGTTTTGGGATCTATCTTGTTTTGGGAACGGTCTCTCTGCCTTGGACTTTCCCAGCCAATGACCTTGGGGAACTGGATCTGTCTCAGGCTTCAAGTTGGTACATTTGCATTCCTTTACACTTCCCAATACCCCCCTTGCATTCCAGTGCCTCTCCCACCCCCGTTGCTGATGTCTGGTTGCAAGCAGGGTTTACATAGCAAGCTGACCATGACAATACTAAAATATTCAGTCAAATGTGAGGCTATCTGTCTGACAGCTAAAGCTTGGCTGACATTGGGTTATGCAACAGGACAATGATCCCAAGCACACCAGCAAATCTATAACAAAATGGCTGAAAAAGAAAAGAATCAAGGAGTTGCAATGGCCCAGTCAAAGTCCAGACCTCAACCCGATTGAAATGCTGTGGTGGGACCTCAAGAGAGCTGTGCATAAACAAATGCCTACAAATCTGAATGAACTGAAGCAATGCTGTAATGAAGAGTGGGCCAAAATTCCTCCACAATAATCTGAGAAAAAATGCTTTTAAATGAAAAAAAAAAAGCCTCTGATGGGAGGACCGATGGAGCCGGTTCCATCCTCGTTCATCCCTGATGGGGAGTCTTACCTCGCAGGACTAATATGCCAGGCCTCTGTGAGAGAGTGGCCTGGACTTTCCAACTTCCTGATTGTATGGCGGACCTCTGTGAGAGGGTGGTCCGGACATCCCCGCAGCGGATCTGAACGCATAGACTCCTTCCCGCTACCGTGAGAGGGTAGCGGTGATTTCTCCTGACTAATTAACTCTTGTTCTTCGACATTTCTTGTTTACCATCACAGACTCCAGCCATGCCTTTTATTCTGCCCATCCCCGTCCTGTGTTCGGATGTTTTCGAGGTCTAGCCTTCTTGCCCTGCGAGACTCCCCCCTCTCGCAGGCTTGGCCCTCTACATTATCGAGGGCCCACCTTAATGATAGGTTTTGGGACCCCGAGAGGTGGCATGCCGCAAAACGGGGATTGAGGGGTTTTTTAAGCTCTTGTTTAATTAAATTTTTAACGGGTTCAGGGGTGGGGGTGGGAGTGGGTTTGGGGGAGAACCCACAGGGGGGAAGGTTAGGTCCGGCTGTTTATGGGGCCGTGGGGGGTCAAGATTTTGGAGGCAAGAGGGCTCCTACTGAGCCCTCTGTCGAGGGCTGTGCGATCAAGACGCTATGTGGGAGGGGCAGATACGGCGTGGGCAGGGGACCATATCATGTGGCGGGGGCACGCACTCGCTGTCTTCGAGCGATTGCGTGCCCCGGTCCCCCGAGCCATTCCCGTTCCCCGGGTTGTTTAGAGTCTCAGGACCCGAAGCTCCGGCTGTTGTTATGCAATGCGAGGTCCGTTGTCAATAAGGCCCCCCTCATATGTGACCTTCTTCAAGAGGGGTGTGTGGACCTGGCCGGCATTACCGAGACCTGGTTGGGCCACGAGGGGGGGGGGTTCCCCTCGTGGAGATGTGTCCACCAGGTTTCCTTGCATTCCACCAGCCGAGAGCTCAGGGGAGGGGTGGGGGAGTAGCGGTCATTATTAAAGAAGGTCTGAGTCCGAGGGAGACCACTGTACCTCAGATAGCCGGGTGTGAGTCCATCTTTGTGAGGTGGGGTCGTGGTGGGCAGATGGGTCTGTTAGTCATGTACCTGGCTCCCTGCCATGTGGCAACGACCCTGCCCGAGCTTCTCAATGTTGTAGCCGAGGTGGCGGTTGATACCCCTAGGCTTATGGTCATGGGGGATTCAACCTGCCATCTATCGGTGAAACATCTGAGATAGCCCGGGAGTTCATGGCTTCCATGACGGCCATGAACCTGACCCAGGTAATTCAGGGCCCGACCCACATTGGTGGACACACCCTGGACCTAGTTTTTGTCTCTGGTCAGTGGTTGAGTGGTCTAGATATTGGGGATATAGTTGTGGAACCCTTGTCATGGACTGACCACTCGCTCTTTCGACTCGACTTTCAGACGGCTGCACCTCACCGCAGGGAGGCGGAACCGACCAGGTGGTTCCGCCCCAGGCGCCTGATGGATCCTGATAGGTTCCAGACGGAGCTTGGGCCATTTCCTGAGACACTGACACACGACTCGGCTGAGGACCTGGTGGCGGCCTGGGATAGGGCAGCCAGTGGGGCCTTGGACCGCGTCGTGCCTTCGCGGCCTCTGACCCGGCACCGAACTCACTTATCTCCTTGGTTCACTGAGGAGCTGAGGGAGATGAAACGCCGGAGAAGACGCCTAGAGAGCGGTTGGAGGGCCAGTCGCTCTGAATCTGACTTGACACTAGTAAGAGCTCATATTAAGACTTACTTAGTGGCGATAAAAGCGGCTAAATCTAACTATTTTGCCGCTCTTATTGCATCATCAGATAATTGGCCAGCCGCCCTGTTTAGGGTGACCCGCTCCCTCCTCCATCCGGGAGCGCGGGAGGATCCCTTGCAGAGTCGTGCTGAGGATTTTGTTCAATATCTGGATGATAAAATAACTCAGATTCGGGATGACTTGGCCGCTGACTGGGTTAGTTCGGGCGGAGTGACTGAGGCAGGTCTTGAGAGTGTTATCTGGGCTGAGTTTGATCCTGTGGCTCCCGAGGACGTGGACAGGACCTTGGGAAGACTGAATGCAACCACATGTTTATTGGACCCGTGTCCCTCCTGGTTGGTGCTGGCCTCCCGGGAGGTTACACGAGGCTGGCTCCAGGAGATTATAAATGCTTCTTTGAGTGAGGGTGCCCTACCGGCCGCCTTGAAGGAGGCAGTGGTGAGGCCCCTCCTCAAGAAGCCCTCCCTGGACCCAGCTATTTTGGCTAATTACCGTCCAGTCTCCAACCTTCCCTTTTTAGCGAAGGTTGTTGAGAGTGTGGTTGCATGGCAGCTCCCTCGGTACCTGGATGAAGCTGTCTATTTAGACCCGCTCCAGTCCGGCTTCAGGTCTGGATACAGCACCGAAACGGCATTGGTCGCGTTGGTGGATGATCTCTGGCGGGCCTGGGGTAGGGGTTACTCCTCTAGCCTGGTGTTATTAGACCTCTCAGCAGCTTTTGATACCATCAACCATGGTATCATGTTGCGCCGGTTGGAGGGACTGGGAGTGGGAGGCACCGTCTTACGGTGGTTCTCCTCCTACCTCTCCGACCGGTCGCAATCTGTGTTGACAGGGGGGCAGCGGTCGACCCCGAGGCGCCTAGTATGTGGGGTGCTGCAGGGATCGGTCCTCTCGCCCCTCCTGTTCAACATTTATGTAAAGCCGCTGGGTGAGATCATCCGTGGTTTTGGGGTGGAGTTCCATCAGTACGCTGATGATACTCAGCTGTACATTTCCACCCCAGACCACCCCAACGATGTCGTGGAAGTGATGTCCCAGTGCCTTGAAGCCGTGCGGGCCTGGATGGGGAGAAACAGGCTTCGACTCAAACCCTCCAAGACCGAGTGGCTGTGGCTGCCGGCGTCCCGATATAGCCAGCTGACACCATCGCTGGTTATTGGGGGCGAATCATTGGCCCCCACGGAGAGGGTGCGCAACTTGGGCGTCCTCCTGGATCCACGGCTGTCTTTAGAGGATCACACGACAGCTGTGGCCAGGGGAGCTTTCTATCAGGTTCGCCTGATACGCCAGTTGCGGCCCTTTCTAGATCGGGACTCCCTACGCACAGTCACTCAGGCGCTCGTCACCTCTCGCCTGGACTACTGCAATGCTCTCTACATGGGGCTCCCCTTGGGGTGCACCCGGAGGCTCCAACTGGTGCAGAATGCGGCTGCGCGGGGGATTATGGGAGCGTCGGGACGCTCCCACATGACACCTCTCCTGCGCGAGCTGCATTGGTTGCCGGTGGACTTCCGGGTGCGTTTCAAGGTGTTGGTGATCACCTTTAAAGCGCTCCATGGCTTAGGACCAGGGTACTTACGGGACCGCCTTCTGCCGCCAATAGCCTCCCACCGGCCGGTTCGCTCCCACAGAGAGGGCCTCCTCAGGGTGCCGTCAGCCAGACAATGCCGGCTGGCGACCCCCAGGGGGAGGGCTTTCTCTGTGGCAGCCCCTACCCTCTGGAACGATCTTCCTCCAGAACTGAGAACAATTGCCGACCTCCGGACTTTTCGTCGGGCCCTAAAAACTTATCTCTTTCAGCTCGCCGGTCTAGCCTGACCCCTGTTGAATTTTTAAGATCTTGTTGTATTGTAGGGTTGTGGTATTTTAAATATTTAATTGTTTTAATCTTAGCCAAAGTTTATATGGATTTTTAAAATTTTTTAACTTTTATGTACTGTTTTTTATCTGGCTGTTCACCGCCCTAAGTTCGCAAGGAGATGGGCGGTGTATAAATCTAATAAATCAAATCAAATCAAATCAAATCATGCGGCTCAGCTGGGCATGGTGGGGGAGGTGCAGGGATTTTTGCTACCGGTTCTCCGAACCACCCGCCACCATCGTTACCGGATCAGGCGATTCAGTCTGAACCAGGAGCATTTCACCCCTGCTTTAAATACTATATTTAGCATATATTTCAAACATGGCGCTGTCCATTAACATTAACACAGCTTTATAGTTTTGTAATCAGATCCCCAGTTTGTACAGACTGTCACAGAATAAAGCGGTGTTATTTTAGCAGTTTACAAGCAGCGTACAAAGAGTAATGAATAAACTTAAATATAAAGCTTTCTATCTGAAGAGATTAATTACTTGAACCCCTAATTTGAACACCTTCTAAATCTGCGTGTTCCTAGAATTGTTGCTGTAGCCTCCTTTGGAATTCATCCATTCCTGAATATGCCCAACTGATGTGGGATTGCTGGTCATCTCTTTTGTTCCAAAATGAGTGATGTGAATGAAGTTCATTGGCTCTCCTATCATTTTTCGGTCGAGTCTCTTTGTTTGAGGCTGAGCTCCAATGCAACAGTTAAAACAAACCAGGAGCTCTGTCATTATAGCACACGGTAACAGCTCACCACTTAAAGTGTACTACTTCTCTAAATGTTAACTTTCTTAAAACAAAGGCTACCAAGCAAACCCTGTTCTTATACAAGCCCCAAATTATCCCGGTCAGTGGAGAAGTCCTCCGTTCACAGGCTGATAAAAAGCTGGCATTGTCCCATAAAAGCAGGAAACACGGCTTGAGTTTATCTGGCACAGCAACATGACATCTTCTATGAGGAGGGGGAGAAGCTGGAGCTTGGAGCTGAGCCATCTGTGCAGATAACAAAGCTACTTGCTGCTGAAGCTGCGCGTTCATGGCTCCTCCATTGTAATACAGGTTTGTGGATACTTATCCTCATGGGCCAGAAAACAAACTGTTGTGACCCAGGCCCAAGTAAGTAGTAGGAAAATCAGTCAATGAAAAAACAAACAAACTTTATTTGAACAGCTGAGAATTACTTCATTCCCAGTGTCATTCAACTAAATTAAAGCAAATTCCTCCCAACACAAATTCCTCAGTCCTATCGCAAACCCGCATCCATGCCCTGAAGCAAGGGAACTGACTGGTGATGGACTACGTTCAGGACTTCTGCTGCCTGGCCAGCCACTTGGGAGACTGGCCTGAATGTTTACTAGACTACCATTTCCGAGAGGGGCAGTACAATAACTGCCTATCCTGGGGAGTGTCGCGCAACCTGTGAGCATGGTACTGTGTGGCTACTGAAGTAGAGATTGTCCTGATGGAGTTCTATGAGCACACAGGACAGGAGGGTTGGTTCCACTGCCAAGCAGAGAAGCAAGTGGCTCCTAGAGGAGGAAAAGGGGGCACACCTCCAACTAGGGGGAAAGACCTCGCCAGAACCTTGGTGGTTGCTTCCACTTTGGAAAGGACGGGCACTGAGCTGCTGAGTGCCTCACACCATGACTGATGACTGCTCCTCCACCCCAGAGCCAGCCAAAGAAGAAGGCCCCGCCAAAGCAAAATGAGAGAACTCACACAGGGTAGCAAGACAAAGAGTTCTTCTCTCCATCTGTTCTGCCTCAGCTACGGGTCCCAAGAAGTGTAGCACACACACAGAGCTCCAAAACACCATTTAATACAAACAGACCCCTTTCGAAATGCAGGCTTTAACCACAAATGTCCTTATCAGCCTGTTAGGAATTACAGAGATTAAACAAAGTCCGGCAAGAGTTGGCAATCAGCCCAGAAACCAAGTTGTAACAAAAAACTCACTCTCAAAATGCTCTGTGTAGGACCAAACGTTGTTTCCAGCAACATTTGCCATCTGTGTGCGAATTTAAATAGGCTAAGAGAGTGGCCAATTAACCCCAAGCCTTACTCTTGAGGAGACCTCCTCCAGAGTAGCCACTCCTGCCTTTTGGCAGCCCCGCATGCTCGAGCATTGAGAAGAGGCTCCTCCACTTCAATCTCTTCACTTGAAGGAGCCTCTGGAGGTTCTGAAGGCCCTGGCTGAGTCTCTGCCTCTGGCACCACATCATTTTCAGCCTCCTCGCTGTCCGACTCAAGCGCCGGCTGCACAGGCTGCTGGCGCGACACCACATCAGCCTCCTCATTGTCGGGATCAGCCACATTCCGCGGAAGGAAGCTAAAGAAACCCATAGCATTTTCTCTATTAGACAGCTCGATAATGGGTGGGGTGCCAGCGGCCTGCCTAATCGAACCTGTGCAGCTAAAAACGGACCCACAAAGAGACTATTTGATTTATTGTGGTCCCTGGGATGACTGAGGCTATGGTCCTAGGCTTAGCATGGTTTAAAAAGTGGAACCCCCTCCGTTGATTGGGACAGAAACCAGAGGCAGATATGAAAGAAGGTACCATATTTTTCGGAGTATAAGACGCTCTGGACTATAAGACACACCTACCATTTTTGTTGAGGAAAACAAGAAAAAGAAATCTGCCTCTGCCTCCCAGCAATTTTGCCTCGTCGCAGCAAACAGCAAATAGCCTGCTTTACTTTCATTTTCGTTTTCAGCATAGCTTGATTAACACAAGAAAAAAAAAATCTGCTCCCAGCAATTAACCTCCTTGCAGCAAGCAGCAGAGGCCCACACAAAACAGCTGAGAGCAAAACAGCTGAGAGTTGGGAGGCCGATCTAATCAACTTGTGCTAATTAGGCTGTGCTGAAGCTGAAACGAGCTGTTTCTTCTTGCTGCTTGCTGCAAGGAGGTAAACTGCTGGGAGGCAGAGGCCAAAAGGTGGGGGCCAGTGGGTGGGCAGGGCTACATTCGGTGTATAAGATGCACCTAAATTTTCACCCCCTTTTAGGGGGGAAAAAGTGCATCTTATACTCCGAAAAATACGGTAACCGGCTGGCAGGTAATAGTGAAAGTTCTTTTTTTTAAAAAAATATTTTTTATTACAATTTTCCTTTATACAACTCTAGTACATAATCAACAGACTGTGTCATTTTTGTATACTTCGGATCAACATTCCATACTATATATACATTATATACATTCAACATCTAATCCTCAATAGCCTTATGTATATTTCCAATTTTTATTTCTTTTATCTATCCAAGTGTACCATTTTTCCCAAACCGCATAAAATTCCGAATCATCTTTTTCTTTTAGTTCTAGGGTAAGTTTATCCATTTTGGAACATTCATATATCTTCTGAATGATCGATCCCTCTGGTGGTGTATTGTGTTCCTTCCAGTATTGCGTGAACACAATTCTTGCCGCTGTTAATATGTGTAGAATCAAATATCTTATCTTTCTATCAAATTTTGTTTTAAGTATTCCCAGGAGAAATGTTTCCGGGTTTAGTTCTATTTGACATTTTATTATCTCTTGTAATAATCCTTGTATCCTTGTATCTTAGTCCAGTACTTTTTTGCTTCAGGACATAGCCACCAAGCATGAAAGAAGGTACCTTGATGTTGGTTACATTTCCAATGTTTTGGGCTTAAATTCGAGTACATTTTAGCCAGCCTTGCTGTGGCTAGGTGCCAACGGTAAAGCATTTTGTATTGATTTTCCTTATAAGCAGCGGATTTTGTTATAGTGTAATTTTTGTTCCAAATTCTTTCCCAATCCTCTAAATCTATATTATGCCCTATGTTTTGGCCCATGCAATCATCGGTTCTTTCACCACCTCCTCTACTCTGTCAAATTCTAATAGATAATTGTATATTTTGGATATTAATTTTCCTTCAGGCCTATCAACAATTTGTCTAGTTGTTTTGGTTCCATGTCAATTCCGTATTTGAGAGAAAAATAATTATTATTCCTGTAAAGGTCCTGAAAAAGTAGAACCAAAGTTACGCCATTTTAAGTGTTTTCTGTTACCTGGTTTAACCTTATGGGAATATGTATTATGAAGTTGTTTTGACGGAAATTGATGTTCTGGGAAAAGTATTGAAATAAGATTGTTTGGGGCCTGTTTGTCTGTTCCAGAAGGGGAAATACGCAAGTGATGTTTTTGTGGAATATTTCTGTTGAGAATTGGGGAATTTCCAGGGTGGAACCTGTATTACAATATGTTGTATAAATCTGAATCTGATTCCCAAAGGACATTAGTCATGTGACTCCTGACTGTGTATATAAACCGCGTTCAATGGCTTTTATTTTGCCTGACCCCATTTGAGGAGGGGGTCAGGACCTTTGCAAAGATATATATTAATCTGTCTAAGCTTTCATGTCTCTGTTTCCTGTTTTATGTACAATAAAGGTTTTTTCCTTTTGCAAATGGTATTGCCGTCTTGGTTATTCTCACAATTGGCGCCCGAACAGGGACTTGAAACTTTCCGTCTAGTGAGGAAATCCTTACGTGCGCACACACTGATTTCAGTGAATAGGGGTTATTTCCTTTCTAGTTGGAATTGCTTTTCTATGTACCCTGAGGCAGAGACGTGAATGCCTGGACAGAGAGAGGAACGTTCCTGAGGACTACAGTGCACTGGGAGTGAGTATCTGTTCTCTTTTTGTTGGTCTGGATTTGTGTATGTTTGTGTGTGTATGGCCTGTATGATTTGTGTGTATACTTAGTGAAATGCAGGCTGGGGACAGTATATCTCCATTAGGGAAACTGTTAATACAGTTTGGTTGAAAGTTTATACAAAGATGTTAGATAAGTAACTATGATTAATTGTTGTACAAGGGTTGGCTGATGTTTGTGATGATACAGCCTAATTATAGATGGAGTAAGTTTGGGGAGTTAGACCAATATTGGATGCTAGATAAATGCTTTGAAGGAGGTTTGGATGAATATGAGGTTGAAGTTCAATTGTTATATGTGGAATCTTTTATGTTCAGGGGTCTGATCCGTTTTCCTCTGAGAGGTTTTAGGGTTGTGTATGGAAAGGATCCTTTAGCTTATGTCACATGCCCACTTCCCCCTCCTCCTTCTTGTAATGTAAATGGAGCTGGGAACTGTGGCTAGCATTGAAGTTGCTACTAGAAGCATTGTAGTAGAGATTTCAACAGAGTGTTGATTTGGTTATATGCCGTCTTTACAGGTAGATCTGATTGAGTTGTTTGAGTCATTGGATCTGTTCCTGGGACCTGAGCTGTATACTTTGGTAGAGTTGCAGTATATTGGGTGATTTGTTCTCTCTAGAGGAGAGGTCGGCAGCTATGGTGAGATGAAACTCAAGTGGGGGCTGCTTAGCCTGTTGCTGCTGATGTTAGGTTTCCATTAGCTGGTCCTGGTTGGAATAATGTTGGTGACTGGGAGCAAATGGAACACCTGAAGTGGGTTAGTCTTCAGGGAGTTAAAACAGCTGTACCTCAAGGGACAAAATTAGGAAAAGCCTTTGTGGTAAGAACAGCTGTGGGAAATACTGTTTGTGTTTCTGTAAAGTATTAAGGACAATTTAAATAAGTACCCTGGCGATGGCTTATGAGTCCTTAATGATAATATAGTGTGTGATGATGGCATGGGAAGAAGAATAAGGATTGGGTTGCTTCTGAAATTATTGCTCTGTTGAAGGAAGTTCATAAAAGTTTATGTGAATAAAGACTCGGTAGAGAAGTCAAATATAGAGAAGTTAAATGCTGATGTCTGTGTTAAGAGGACTAGGCTTTGTGAAATTTTAGTTGCAATGAGGCAACAGCATCCTGGGACTGGGGAGAGGATTGCTCCTGTGGAAATGTCCAGGAGTTGGTGGATTTGAAAGCAGAAAGTGCTTTGTGTGTTATGTTAGAACCTGTTCTATTTAGACAGTGGAATAGTGCCTTTATACCCTTATGGGAGAAGAAGATGATTAGTGATGTTAGAAGTTTTTGAAAGAGCCTTTGATAAATTTATTAGTGAGAAGTGGAGGTTTATATGTTTCTTATAGATATGGTTGTGATTACTACCTTTATTTGTGTGATTGTTGAGGTATATGGAATTGAGTTGTGGTAAATGTGTTATATATTTGCATGTGATATTTGTTCTAGAATCTTCTTGGGAGGGATGTATTGTCTCTTCTAGGAGGTGAGCTTAAGTTTTATACTTGGGGAATGGGGAAGGATAGTTGATGTTGCCCCTATTCCTCTTATTAAGAGATGAGATTTTTTTTTCATTTGTGAATGAGAAGGGTTTATTGTTTACCTGAGTTTGAGTGTGAATAATTTGTCTTTGAGTAATGTGTTGTGATAGTAATATGTGTGTGCCGGCGAATTAAGTGAACTTCTTGGCTTAGGCTTGGAGCGGTGGAGATTGGGGTGGTGGTTAGGGCCCGAAATCAAGTTTTTGATTGAAAACCACATCCTGAAGTCTTCCGCTGCTTGAGGAATAAGCTATAAGATGTCTGGGATAGACTTTCTCAGGTTTCATTCTTGGTTTGTAAATGTTGTTGTAGTGTGTGTTGGAGTACACTGGAAGGTTTGGTTGTAGAAGGAATATGAGTGTGTGTTGGACTTATCTGGAGATATCCTTTGTATAATGGGATAGTGAGTGGCAAGGGTTTGTTGTTGTTGTTATGAAGATAATATTAATGTTCTAATGAGTAAGAAAAGGGGAGAGAGATTATTTGGAGAAGTGAGATTAGAAGAAGGTATTTATGATGTTAAATGGAGACAGAAGTAATATTTTTCCTCCCTATGTTTTCCCTTTCTTTTTGTTCTGAATAGGGGAGAAGGGGGGGGAGATGCGGTTTGTTTTCCCTTTTACACATTTTTTTTCCTTTTGCTGAGTTTGAGAGGAAAGGGGGGGGCTATTGGTTGATGATTGTTTCTGGACTGTGTATGGCAGTTACGCAGAGATATTTCCTGTTTTGCTTGGAGTTTTGATTTTATTTTTGTTTGAGGTGTTTAGATAAATTTATATGATAGAGGAATGATATTGAAAGTTAAAACGAATATTGTTTTACAGAGTGGAGATTTGTACCTCGATTAGGTGATTTTCTTTTGTTTTTAGAAGTTTTTGTTATGTATTTTTGTTGTGCATTTTGAATGATTTTGATTTTGAATGCTGAGAAGTTTAGTGGATTTTTGGGATAGTCTGGATATTGGATAGTGGGGAGTAGTTGCCTATGTTATTTTAGTTGAGTGATGCCCAAATGTGGGAGGTTCCTTTGAGGGGAGAGTTACTTATTGGTAGAGGGTGAAGATGACTTTTTGATTTGGCTAGCTAGGAAGTTATCTGTGAGTTAGTTTGTATAGACTGGTGGTTTAGACTTGTGAATTTAGATTTAGCTTTGTATTTTTTTTGAAGCTTGTGGAAATAGTTTGGTTTATTTGTGATATAGGTGTGGTGTGATTCCTCTGAAGTGGGAGAGTTGAGTATTTATGGATGAGAAATTATAGGAGGTTATTTGGAAGAGAGTTTGTATTTGTCTGTAGTAGTGGTAGATGGTATAGCCAAGGGAGTGTGGGCTATGAAGAAGAGATCTGTAGTATTTTTGTTATAATTGATGGATCTTGTGATGCAAGGTTAATCTTGTGTATATAAGCTGAAGTTGTGATTGCACCTTCAGTGAAGGGGAGTAGAAAATTAACTTTTGGTGGGACATTGATGGTGAGTAGTTTATGTCAGTACAAATCTGTATGCTATGTTTTTGAAATATGAGATTATTTTGTTGTCAAGAGAGAGTTTGGTTCTATTGACTTATGGGAGTTTAAAATTTAGTTGTATATATTGACAAATGAGGTAGGGAATATTTATATTTATGTTGATTTAAAGTATGCTTATGGTATCTTGCTGTTGGGATAGTCTTGATATCTGGTGAAGGGAAGGAATTGAAACAGGTGATTTTTATAATAGCGGTTTTGAAAGTAGCTGAAGGTCTGCTAAACTTGCTGTTGTTTATGTTGAAGCATATGAGAAAGGGACTTTAGAAACTATTACTGGGGAATAAATTGGCAGATAAAGCAGTTAAAGAAGTGGCTTTTGGGGAAGATGTAGTTATGGTTTTAGTGCCTGTTGACTTTTGATGTAAATCAGGTATTTATTGATGAAGAAGAACAACAAATATGGATGAGAGGTGTGTAAGTAAGGTGAATGAGAAATGGATGACTAAGAATGGAGTGAAAATTCTTAATACAGTTGTGATGTGGAATGTACTTGAGTGTATGAGAGAAACATTGGGGAATGTAAGCACTTATTGATTTTATACGATAGTTATAAATTGGTACGTAACTGAATATATTGTGTATGTGATAAATATGTAGAGTTTGGCCTTTTTAGTGAATCTAGTAGATTACATTGGAATGTGGGTGGTGTGATATGTGTTATTATAATAGTGAATTATCTTACTGAATGTTTTGAAGCTTTTCTTTGTGTAATGTAAGATGCTCAAAGGATTGTTAAGTTATATTGGAGTGAATAATACTCAAATATGTATTGGTTGATCCTATCGATAGTGGTAGGGGTATACATTTTATTGTTTATGTGGTGTTTTGAATGTGTGAATCAGACAATTAAATTTATGTTATAAACAAATTAATGTATGTTAGAGCTACCTTGGGTGAAGTGTTTGCTTTTAGCTCTGTTAAGAATGTTTGGATTGTTATATATGGGAAAGGCTGGGATGCCTAGGATAGAATTGAATGAGTTTTGTTTTGAGAAATATATACAGGGACTGTCCCAGTGTTTTTCTCGTTTAAGGTGCAAAGGACGCTTGGCACAGACTCTACTTCTTGATGTCCAAGTATATGAGTACGATGATGGAGACTGGGTCCTGATTAAACCTTTATGGAAAAGAAGTTCTGCTAATTACAGAGTCGGCTGAGAGGACTAAGGAAAATGGTTGGTTATTCTGGAGTCAATGGACCAGTGATTTTGCCTTGTGGATGAACAGTTGCTACGAATAGTTTTAAATTGACTTTTCATCGACGAACCTTAGATGATTGAAGATCGATGGATGAAGATTTGTATCTGATTAAAAGTGTTAATAATTTTTGTTGTGTTTTTAGATTGTATTGAGGAAAGATATTATTGGTTGGTGTAAATCTATGCTTTGGTATTCAGTGGATGTAAGTTCCCCTCGATCGATTGATGAATTGGAGGTAAGATGATAACCTTTTATCTTTTTGGAAGATGGGGGGGACTAGTTCACTAGGAATAATAGGGCTTCTTGTGGTAGCGTTTGTTATTCTACAGGTGTGGATAGGAATGGGGATTTTGGCTGTGTTGCCTAGTTATCCTATAACATGGTAACAGCTATGTTTCCATACTGAACTCGAGCACCATTATTCTTTTATGGAAGCACCTCTAGCCCTAATAGACGTTACTGAGGAGACTGAGGATATGTATTAAGCCATCTTTTGGAAGTGCAACTGTACATATTAGATAGATCCTCAATATATTGATTGAAATAGAATGGAATTTTTATATCAGAAATGCACTGAGCTATATGGTATATTATACATTTTCATAAAAGAAATTTTGGATTTTAGAGGAGGAGTTACATTTTTCATATCTAAATATACATGCTTCCTCCAGGTTAATGTTCTTATGTGGTAAAATGAACTTAACTGAATTACCTGTTGTATGGAGAGGAGTTTCTATATTGTTATGGGATATTCATAATTTACAGGAATAATTTGGTCAAACAGAAAAGGAGGGATTGAGAGAAAAATAATTATTATTCCTGTAAAGGTCCTGAAAAAGTAGAACCAAAGTTACGCCATTTTAAGTGTTTTCTGTTACCTGGTTTAACCTTATGGGAATATGTATTATGAAGTTGTTTTGACGGAAATTGATGTTCTGGGAAAAGTATTGAAATAAGATTGTTTGGGGCCTGTTTGTCTGTTCCAGAAGGGGAAATACGCAAGTGATGTTTTTGTGGAATATTTCTGTTGAGAATTGGGGAATTTCCAGGGTGGAACCTGTATTACAATATGTTGTATAAATCTGAATCTGATTCCCAAAGGACATTAGTCATGTGACTCCTGACTGTGTATATAAACCGCGTTCAATGGCTTTTATTTTGCCTGACCCCATTTGAGGAGGGGGTCAGGACCTTTGCAAAGATATATATTAATCTGTCTAAGCTTTCATGTCTCTGTTTCCTGTTTTATGTACAATAAAGGTTTTTTCCTTTTGCAAATGGTATTGCCGTCTTGGTTATTCTCACAGTATTCTTCCACGTCTTTCTTGTACCTAGATTGCAGTTGTAAATATGGCCACCAATTGATAGAAATGCCCTGTTCCTTTAGTATCTGATTGTTTTTAAGCTTCCCCTGTTTATCTAACATTTCTGAATATCTGGGCATTTTGCTTATATCTAATGTGTTGGGGTGGATCATTGCTTCCATGATGAATAACCAACCAGGGATTTTCATGTAATGTTTTTTCCTTATATCCTCCCAAATTCGTAACAATGCATCTCTTATTTTGTGTCTATAGAAATATGAGTGTGTCCTATTCCCTTTATCCCACATAATGGCATGCCACCCCTTTTGCAGATTGTGTCCTTCCAGTGTTAAGATACTTCTGTTGTTTAAGTTCACCCAATCCCTTATCCAAACCAGAGTTGCTGCCTTGTGGTAAAATTTCCACGCTGGGAGTCCAAAGCCCCCCTACGTCTGCTATCTTGGAGAGAGAGTAGTTTTATCCTTACCTTCTTTCCTGACCAAACAAATTTTGTAGTAATTTTGTTAAGTTCTCCGAAAAACTTCTTATCTAATGATATGGGAATTGTCTGAAATAAGTATAATAATTTGGGTAGGATATTCATCTTGATGGTCGCTATCCTACCTAAAAGCAATAGTTGTAGCGTCCCCCATTTTTCCGAATCCTTCTTTATTTGTTGGACTAATACCATGTAATTATCCTCCTTTAGGGACGTACAACTCGCCGTTAACCATATCCCTAAGTATTTGATTTTTTTTTACAATTTGTAAATCCATTTCCTTTTCTAATTCTTTTTTCTGATTTGTTGTTAAGTTTTTAACTATCATTTTGGTTTTCCCTTTGTTAATTTTAAGTCCAGATATTTCCCCATATTTTTCTATTTCTCGTATTAGAATAGGACCGGATTCCAGAGGTTCCTCAATAATGAATACTATGTTGTCCACAAAGGCCTCTGCTTTGTACTCTTCTCTTTTAATTTTCATTCCCTTTATTTCTCGGTTTGCCCTGATTCTATTTAGTAGAATTTCTAACGTTAAAATGAAAAGAAGGGGCGACAGTGGGCATCCCTGACGTACACCCTTGGTTATCTGAAATGTTTTGGTGGTGTCCCCGTTTACTATTACCCTTGCCTTCTGTGTCGTATATATTGCCACTATCATATTTTCGAATTTACTTCCCAGTTTCATGTGTCTAATTTGCCTAATTATGAATTGCCAGTTTAGATTAGCGAAAGCCTTTTGGGCATCCAGAAAAACAAGAGCCACTTGTTTCTCTGGGTGGGCTTCATAATATTCCAGTATGTCTACTATTATTCTTGTGTTATCTCTTATTTGTCTGTTTGGAAGGAAGCCATTTTGATCCGGGTGTATAGACTCATTCAATACTCTTTTCAGCCTTTCTACTATTATATTCATGAATATTTTGTAATCTGCATTTAAGAGGGATATTGGTCTGTAATTTTTGATTTGATTTTTATCTGTACTTTCTTTCGAGATTAAAGTGATGTATGCGTCCCTCCACGATTCCAGTGTTTTCGCTTCGTATAGTGCTTCATTACATATTTCCAACAATACTGGTTCTATAATCTCACTCATTTTTTTGTAGACTTCCCTTGGGAGGGCATCCGGTCCTGGTGTCTTATTGTTCTTAAGTTTTAGGATTGCCCCTCTCAATTCTTCTGATGTTATTTCTCTATTTAGCATTGTCCTTTTTTCCTCCTCTAGTGGTGTAATCCCTTCTTCCAACAAATAATTCTCAATTTTAGCCTTTGCTATTTCCTTTTGTTTATAAATTTTGTACAATTTTCTTTTTTTCTTCTTCATTATTTTGTGGGGTCCCCATCTCATCATATAATTGTTGGATAATCTGTCCTTCTTTCTCCTTCTTCAGTTTGTAAACCAGCCACTTTCCAGTCTTATTAGCGTGTTCAAAAAAGAATTGTTTAGAAAATTTTAAATTTCTTGCAATCTCCGTTTGCTCTAATATGTTTAATTTATGTCTAACAAGGGTCAAAGTTTCTTTAACAAGTTCATCGCCTGGTTTTGTTTGGAGTTGATTCTCCAATTTTCCAATTTCTTCCGTTAAGGTGTTATGTTGTTTCCATTTTTCCTTATTTTTCTTTGCCATATAAGCTATTGTTATCCCCCTTATATAAGCTTCCATAGTGTCCCATAAGTTTGCTAATGAGGTATGTTGTTTTTTATTTTCTTTAAAAAATAATGTCAATTCCTTTGTTATCCTTTCAATGTATTCCTTTTTCTTTAAGATTTGGTGTTTTAGCCTCCATCTTTTGATTTTTTTCCTTTGGCCTCTCCATATTATCTCAAGGGGGTTATGAACTGCCAACGTGTTTGGGGAGATCTCAATCTTTTCTATTTCTATACCTAATTCCTTATTTATCCACATCATATCAATTCTAGACCAAGATGCATGGGGGTTGGAATAAAATGTATATTTATTTTCTTTTGGATGTAAGGTTCTCCTCATACAGTATCTATCAAATTTAGTTAATCTATCATTCTAAAAAAGGTTTTTGGTAATATATTTCTCTTTTTCTTATTTTTATCGCTAACATAACCTTTTTTGGTATCAACTATCTCATTATAATCACCCACAATGCACATATTCCTGTGGCCTGTCACAATTATCTTTTCATGCAATTTCTTATAAAACTCCCCCTGGTTTTTATTAGGCACATAAATAACTACCAACAAGATTAGTGTATGTCCTCTTTTTATTTCCATCATTAGGATTCTTCCTTTTGGGTCTGCATAAATTTGATTAGCCTTTATTCCTTCCTTAATATATACCACCACCCCTTTCTGCTTCTTCTCTGCCAATGCTGTATAAAGTTTCCCTAACTTATTGTACTCTAAATATTTTTCATCTTGCTTTCAGATGTGTACCTCCTGGAGGCACACACTGTCTGTTTTTTGTTTAATTAGCTTTGCAAATATTTGTCTCCTTTTTGCCACTGCGTTTAGTCAATTAACATTTATTGATATTAATTTCAAATCTTCCATTCTATTGTCTGTCTACCAGATATCTGTTGGCCCTTGTAACTCTTTGGGTTCTTGTTTTAATACCTCTTATTTCTTAGCTTTCTTTTCCTTCTTTGCTTCTCTCTTCCCGGACTCCTCCTTTGGCTTTCTGATGTTGTATTGGTTCCTCTTCTTGACTTACAGTCTCCATCTCCTCCTTACTACTCTGATCCTCTTCATTTCCCATCAGTTGGTCAAAAAGGTCCTATGCCGTCACTAAGCTATCGATTTTAACCTTCTTGCCTTGTCATGAAACAAGCATTCCTTCCGGGAGTATCCACCTAAACAAGATGTTTCATTTGTTCAATTGTAAGGCCAAGAAACGATAGTCCTTATGTTGTTCTCGAACCCTTTTAGGGATTTGCTTCAATGTAATAATTTCCTTCTGCTTGTAGCTCATTGGTTCCTCTTGGGTGATATTATAAACTATATCCCAGATTTTCTTTTGGGTAAATCTAATATGGACCTCTCTGGGCAATTTGTGACATCTAGCATAAGTCGTTTGGATTCGATACACTTCATCTAATTCTTTCATAATTTCTTGCTTATCCCTTTGGAGAGATTCTGCTATAATGCCTGCCATTAACTGTCTTAAATCTTCATCCTTTGCCTCTATCACATTTTGAAATGTTAAGTAGAATGATGCCCAGTCCATTTCTAATTGGATTAAGGAATCTTCGAGGTCTTTATTTATTGCCATCATTTTCTGATTTACCAGGTCTAATTTTTTCCCAGTTTGTTCTGTTTTGGCTTCTACTATTTTTATTCTTTGTTCATTCTTCTGAATTGCTTCCTGGATTGAGTTCATTTTATTATCCAATTTCTGGATATGAAATTTCATTTCTCCGTGATTGCTAGACATTATTTCTTGCATCTTTACCATTGTCTCCTGGATCAATGTCAGAGTTGCATTGTTTGCATGTTTGGGGTCGTGTTAGTTTTTTCCACCTTTGATAACCCCTCTGTCGACCGTTGATTTAATGGGGTAGCCATCGTTGTTGTTGGATTTGATGCAGTTTTTTCCCCTGCCGTTAAAGTAGCTGTTGTAAGACTGGTCATCTCTTTCAATACCCTACTTTGTTCTCCCAGTATTCTATAGATGCTTTTCCACACTGTCATCAACCATTTACTATCTGACTTATTTTTATTTCCCTCCCCCTCTTTTTACCCTCCTTATGATATTAAGTATTAGGTGTTAAATAATCAATTCCAGTAATGATAGCTATCTCTATTCTTAATCAACCTTAACAGATTATTCAGCATAAGTATCAATATCAATAGTCTATGTAAATAAATCAAAATATACCAACAAAAGCTTTAAAATAAATTAATAAGCAGGTCTATATAGGTATAATAGTAAGTATCAATAATCAAATAGTTAGTATATATCTAAAGTTAATTGTACAAATTATCAATTTGTACAAAAAAATGTAGTTACAATTATCAATGTGTAAGCAATTCAGAGTATCTATAGAATTAATATTAAATACCAGGTTATAAACACGTAAATATATCCAAATTTATAAGTGGCTAGATACAGATATAAATATATTATACTTTAGCTCTCTATAAAATGCATATTTTATAAATGTTACTGATTCATAAGTACTTACATTACCACTAGTATTTATGTATAAAATATATAGGTATATTTAATCCTTTGAGTCTTCTTAGTGAGCTTAGAATTAGTCAATAGAGTGTGATAAATAATAATAAATATGCCTTAAGTGCAAAGTTCAGGCATTTAATTCTAAAAGGGTGTGAATCCTTGTATCTTCTTCTGGATATAGCTCTCTTTACTCCTCCTAAGTCTTTAATGCCTTGATTATATTATTATATTTTTTCTATAGTCTATTAAGTAATTATTGTCTTTCTCCACTTTTATTCAGCCTTGGGTTCTTCTGGTCCCTCTGTTTAAAAGTTCTATTGAAGTGGTGAGTTCTTTCTCCACTTTCTGGCTCAGGTGCTCATCTGCTCAAGCCTCTCTTGCAGTCATGGTGTGCCATTGTCTGCTCTCACCACTTCTCTTCCTCTCCTTTCTTTTCCTGTTGCATTAGCATGCCAGATTTCTCTCCTTCGCTTTCTCCTTTCCTTCAGTTTCTCACCAGAATGTCCACCCGTCTCATTGCAACTCCACTGTCTCAAACTCTTTTGTCCTTCCTCCTCTTCACCACTTTAGTGGTTAGATATATTATGCTGAATCACTGCTCTTCCCACTGAGTTGCTGCTTGCTCCCCAGCTGGAGATCCCTTTTTAACCAGGCAAACAGGACTCACTTTTCCAAGCGATCGTCAGCCTTGCAGTTTTCAGGATAATCAGCCGCTTCAAATGTCACAGTCTGCTATAAAAATCTTCTCTTCCCTGTGTTCTCTGGATCATCGCAGCCTCGGGTCCGCCATAGCGATGGCAGACACTTTCCCGTTAGTTTGACAGGGGTGTCCTTCTTTGCAACAAGTGATCGACTTTCACTTCGCTGCACTCTGGACTTCCCCTCTAGTCCACAAAGCCCTCCAGGCTCTTTGCACCCCGAAAGGTCCCCAAAATGTGAAGTATTCAGGGTCTGGGAACAGAGACTATTCACATTTCCCCGCTCTGCTGAGACAATACCACCGGAAGTCCACTAGTGAAAGATCTAAGCTGCCACAAGCCTGTGGTTAAGAAAGTGGAAATGGAAACTGCCAATAAACTGCAGAGGAGCAATAACTTAGAGCCATTAATTCCTGAGGAGTATTGCAATTTGGCCAAGGTCTTTAGCGAGAAGGAATCCAATGCACTCCCACCCCATCGCCCCACTGATTATGCAATTGAGATTGTGCCTGGAGCCATGTTACCAAAGCCAAAGCTGTATTGGATGATGCCCAGGGAGATGGCGGAGCTCCAAACATTCATAGATAAAAACTTAGCCAAGGGTTTCATTCAACCGGCCAAGTCGAGGATGGTGGCCCCTGTACTTTTTAGGGAAAAGAAAGATGTGTCCCTTAGGCTATGCATTGACTATAGGGGGCTAAACGATATTTGCATGGAGAACATGTACCCCCTCCCATTGATGAAAGACATGCTGGGGCACCTAGCAAAGGGGAGTATTTTCACAAAGCTGGTCTTGAGGGAGGCATACTACCAAGTGAGAATCAGGGAAGGTGATGAATGGAAAATGGCATTCAACTGCCCTCTGGGCTGCTACCAGTTCTGAGTGATGCTGTTTGGACTACAGGGGGCCCCAGCAGTGTTCATGCAGTTGATAAATGAGGTCCTACATGAGGATTTGTACAAAGGGGTCCTGATGTATCTAGATGATATATTGATCTACACCAAGACAAAGGAGGAGCATGTGAAATTGGTCAGAGAGGTTCTTGAGAAACTATGGACGGCTCAGCTTTATGTGAAACTGTCCAAATGTGACTTCCATAAGGCCAGCCTGGACTACCT
Organism: Coluber constrictor foxii; assembly: GCA_038048745.1. NCBI lineage: Eukaryota > Metazoa > Chordata > Lepidosauria > Squamata > Colubridae > Coluber > Coluber constrictor. The sequence goes on along the minus strand of CM075966.1, from coordinate 41,014,822 downwards.
GGGGTACCAAATTTTGAAAGATGGAGTGGAGATGGACCACGGTGAGGTCTGAGCGATATTAGAATGGGAGCCTCCACAAACAAGAAAGCAATTGCAGTTTTCTTGGTTTTGCTAACGTTTACCATCAGTTCATCCCCACATTTGCTCAAATAGCCCTACCCATCACAAATCTGTTGAAGACCAAGGGAGAAGCCAATCCCAAACCCAGTCAGCCCCTGAACTGGTCACTCAAGAGTCAAGCCGCATTTGAGACACTTAACTGTCTCTTTGCTGCCGAGCCAGTCCTAAAGCACCCTGACCTGGATGAGCCTTTTGTGATACAAACAGACGCCAGTGATGTTGTCATGGGGGCAGTGCTGTCCAGAAGAATGTGAAGGGAGAATTACAGCCATGTGCTTACATGTCCCACAAACTGTCCAAGATTGAGAGGCAATGGGCTATTTGGGAGAAAGAACACAGTCCACTGGGCTCTCCCTAATGTGGAGGCAATTCCTGGAAGGCAGTAAGATTCCTTTTGAGGTGTGGACAGACCACAAGAATTTAGAAGCACTGAAGGCTCCCTGCAAGCTTTCTCCCAAGCAGGTCTGATGGGCCCAGTACTTCAATCAGTTCAATTTCACACAACACTACAGTATCTACTGGGGGGGGGGGAGGATTTACTGGCAGATGCCCTCTCCTAGATGCCACAGTACAATAGTGCCCGAGAGGAGGTTGTCAATTCAATCATCCCTTCTAAGCAAGTGGCTGCACTGGCCCTCACAAGACAGCAGAGAGCATCACCATCGCCACTGACTGAGGATCTAACACAGACACTGAGGGAAACTTTGGCAGGAGACAAATGGTTCCAACAGCAGAGACAAACTGTCTTTGAGAGGTGGGATAGAATGGATGGGAAGTAAGCTGTATGTCCTAACTAGCCAGAGGTCTCTAGTATTGCAGCACAGCCACAATGTGAAAGCTGCAGGGCATTTTGGATTCATAAAAACCCTTCATCTACTTAAGCAACAATTTTGGTGGCCGTGTATGAAGAAAGACATAGAGAATTACGTAGCCAGCTGCCCTGTGTGTACATCAGCAAAAAGATTGCCTGGCAAGCCTCCAGGGCTGCTACAGACCGTGGGCAACCCCACAGTTCCCTGGAAGGAGATATCTATGGACTTTATTGTGGAGTTGCCGGAGAGTGCTGGAAATACTGTAATCTGGGTCATCACGGACTCAGCCCAAGAGCTGGGCCTCCTTAGAGAGGCAAAGGAGCGGGTTTATGTCTACTCCAGAACCTGGAAACAGGAACTCCTCAGCAGCAACTTCCCACATACTTGGGACTGTTCCCCTGCCAAGTCCCCCAACCAGCACGGGTTCCTTTTGCTCTCCCTCCACTGCTGCTCAGTGTCAGAACAGACAAGAAGGAAAAGGGGTGCTTCTCCTCTGGGCTTGATTCCTCTGCTCCTCCCCAATGCCAAGATTGTGGCTGAAGCAGCAGCCATGAGACCCAGGCAAGCTCCCTCTGGCACAAGGGCCTCCTCTGCCTTCCTGGGCTGAGCTAGATTACCAAGTATAGTAGCCTGCTGCCCCCTTAATTGGTGGGGGAAGGGAAAATGAGGAATTACTAGACTGGCCTGCCTTCCCAGAAAGCGCTGCTTCTCTCTCTTTCTCCCCCTCCCCATCCCAGCCCCCAATTTGGCTATTGAAATTAAGGCTGGCTTCCCCTCAGCCCTGCTCTTGATCGGGGAGCCCATAGCCTTAATCTGAAACCTAGGAAGAGGGATAGGGGAGCACTAGAGATGTGTTCGCATTTTCCAATTAAGAAAACTTCAAATCTACAATGCTGCTGTGAAGTTTCCGAAAGATGCCCTAATTAATTCAGGAGCCATGAGCCAAACTTCAAAAGAAATACAGTCATTTATTAGGAGCACCATTCCGGCAATATTCGGATGCAGTTACAACTAATCCCACGTAGATTTACGTTCCCCTATGACCCTGTCTCTCCCCTCCTCCCTGGCCATGTCATAAATCACATTCTCCAATTAACCACTTTGGCTGGCTGTGAAATTCAACCCCCTCTCTCTGATTGCGGTCATGAAAAATGTATGGAATGTAAGTTCAGTTAGTCCATCAGCTCTATCAGTTCTCCCTCCCTCCTGCTCATGGCAATTTGAAAGTTTTGCAAGTTGACATTCGGCTCCCCTCACTTCCCAAGGGCAACCTGCACAAAGAAAAACAATTTGAGTACAAATGCAGAGTTTAGGGATGTGACCCCCCCCCCCCCGGCTTGTTTGGATTTTCTGCATGAAATTTGGCTATAAGGCGATCAGCCTGGATGTTTCGACTCTTTACCCAAGATGCCTCTGATAAGGGATAACCCTTCCACTTGATTAAATATTGGAGTTGTCTCCTGTGCCACCTCGAATTGAGGATTTGCTACACCTCATAATGGGTCTGCCCCCCTATGACCACGGGGTCTGGGGGCTTACGGGGTAGTGGCCTCAGGGTCGATCCGACCACGGGTTTTAAGAGGCTACTATGGAATACCGGGAGTATCTTCCCTAGCAGTCGGGGCAACTTCAATTGCACTGTGACCGGGTTGATTATCTTTACTATGGGGAATGGTCCCATAAACTTTGGTCCCAATTTCTTGCTAGGAAGTTTTAACCTCAAATATTTTGTGGAGAGGTAAACTTTCTCCCCCAATTGAAATGGCCTTTGGGGAGCTCGGTGTTTGTCTGCCTGTTTCTTATAGGTTTGTGCTGCTTTAGCTAGCGCTTCGTTGACATTCTCCCAGGTTGCTTTCAGTGTCGCCATCCAATCGGTCAAGCTGACTGAGGAGGGAGGCTCCCTTGGGTACTCAGGCATTGGGACAAAGTCCATGCTGCTCACTACCTTAAATGGGGTTAGCCCTGTGCTACTGTGAGCAGCATTATTATATGCGACCTCAGCGAAAGACAGGAAGTGCGCCCAATTGGACTGCTGATAGTTCACGTAGCACCTCAGGTACTGCTCAACCATGGCATTCAGTCTCTCTGCTCCCTGTTGGTGCTCGAATGAAAGGCTGAGCTAAGGCCCTGGGATGACCCAATGGACCGTAGGAACTCCCTCCAGAACTTAGCCGTGAACTGGACCCCTCTGTCAGAGATAATTCTTCTTGGTACTCCATGGAGGCGGTAGATGTGTTTCAGGAACAGTTTGGCCAACTGGTGGGCTGAGGGTAGTCCGCTGCAGGGTATGAAGTGTGCCTGTTTGGAAAATAAATCTATTACAGTCCAGAACACCGTGTTTCCCCCACTTTTTGGCAACTCCACTATAAAGTCCATTGCAATCTCCTCCCATGGTTTTGTAGGCTCTGCTACTGATTGTAGCAGTCCGGGGGGTTTTCCTGGTCGCTTCTTCATCATGGCACAGATTCCAGGACATAGAGATTTGTCCCCTTCCATGCGAGGTCATCCCTTTTTGTCAGGATGTGTTGATTGTCTTGGAACCAGGGGTCTGCCAGCAGTTCAGTTTTGAGTTTTGCCATTAGATAGCTTGTTGGTTGGTCGTGCCGGTTGTGGCATTGTCGTCTGGTGGTTACTTGGCCCGCTATTTGGGTAAGGGGAACGATGGTGTCCACTACCTTCTGCTGCTCACATTTGTACTGGGGCATGCGGGAGAGGGCATCAGCTAGAAAGTTCCTCCCCCCAGGAATGTGCTTTAGCACGAAGTCAAAGCGGTTGAAGTATTGAGCCCAATGGACTTGTTTGGGAGATAGTTTTTGCAGGGTCCTGAGGGCCTCCAGGTGTTTGTGGTCAGTCCAGACTTTGAATGGTTTCTGGCCCCCTTCCAGCAGGTGTTGCCAGGTTAGCAGTGCCCGTCTCACTGCGAATACCTCCTTTTCCCATGCTGCCCATCGTCTCTCTGTGTCTGTGAGCTTACGGGAAGTGTAGGCACACGGTTGTAGATTTCCTTGACTATTTCTTTGGAGTAGCACTGCTCCAACTGCCACGTCGCTGGCATCTGCTTGGATGACGAAGGGCTGTTCGGGGTCAGGATGCTTCAACACCGCTTCCTTCACAAACATTTCTTTTAGTGTTTCAAATGTCTCTTGGCAGGTTAGGTCCCACTGTAGAGGTTGTCCCGGGCGGGGTTTTGTTCCTGGGCTTCCTGTCTTTAGGAGGTCCGTCATGGGTTTGGCAATCTTCGCGAAAGAGGGGATGAATTGCGTGTAGACGTTTGCGAACCCTAGGAAGCTTTGTAGCTGTCTGCGGGTGTGAGGGGGTTGCCAGACTAGGACTGCTTGCACTTTGGCTGGATCCAACTCTGTTCCCTCATTTGACACTTGCTAACCCAGGTAGTCTAGCCCTGCATAGTGGAACTCACATTTTGACAGCTTGACATACAGGTTGGCTGCCAGAAGTTTTTCCAGTACCTGGCAGACAAGGGGTATGTGGTCGTCCATGGTCTCAGTGTAAATAAGGATGTCATCTAGATAGACGAGAACCCCCTTGTAGAGGTGCTCATGCAGCACCTCATTTATTAATTGCATGAACACCACTGGGGCTTCCTGCAGTCCAAAAGGCATCACCTTGAATTGGAAGCTCCCTAGGCGGCAGTTGAACGCTGTTTTCCACTTGTCTCCCTCCCTGATGCGTATTCGGTAGTATGCTTCTCTGAGGTCTAGTTTGGTGAAGACTTTTCCTTTGGCCAGGTGAGATAGCATGTCCTTCATGAGGGGGAGGGGATATAGGTTGTGCGCACACACTGCATTGATACCTCTAAAGTCGACACACAATCTCATAGTCCCATCTTTTTTTTCTTTGAAGAGGACTGGCGCCGCGACCCGTGGTTTGGCTGGCTCGATGAACCCCCTTTTTAGGTTTTTGTCTATGTAGTTGCGCATTTCTTGGATTTCCCAAGGTGTCATGGCATATAGCTTGGGCTTGGGTGGTTTTGCCCCAGGGGTGATTTTGATGGCGCAATCTGCCTCGCGGTGGGGAGGCAGGATGTTGCACTCATCTTCGCTGAATACTTCTGCAAGGTCCTGATATTCCCTTGGGATCTGTTCAGTCTCTGGGGTTTTGTTGGATGTGGCTGCCAGTTGTTCTGGTGCGCTCTTTTGGAGGGTCCCCTGCATGGGCAGTATTTCTGCTCGCTGGTGTGGGAGGGGTTGGGGCCCCCTTGCTATTCTCAGTCTGCAGGTACCCCCTTGCCACCAGATGGTCGGTCCCCACTTGTCTAGCCATGAGAGTCCCAGTATGACTGGATCTGTCATTTTGGGGGCTATTACGAATTGAATTACTTCCCAGTGATTCGCTAACTCTAGCCTCACTGGTTCGGTCAGGTGAGTGGCATAGGCTCCCCCAATTAGGGACCCAACAAACTGTTCGAACTGGATTGGGTGGGTCAGTCTTTTTGCTCTGATCCCCAGTTTCAGGACTGTGGTTAGGTTGATCAAGCATCTAGTGCAGCCTGAGTCTATCAGGGCTTGAAAGGCCCCCTGGGTCCGTGTTTTTGGGACTGTGAGACGTATTGGGAAAACGAAAGGGTGGACTCGTCCCCTCACCATTGGGTCGTTTTCGCCCTTGTCCTCGCTATCATAGGCTTCTGGCAACTGGTGATTGTTTCCTAGTGTTCCACCCCCCCTTTGGCTGGGTGGGAAGGGACCTCTTCAGCCTGGAGGGCCCTCCGGGACCTGTTGGTGGCTCGTTTGGGGCCTCGTTCCAGCTGTGCCCTGGGTGGTGGCTCTGGCCTAGGCCTTGGGGCTGTGGTTGTGCACACAGATACCATGTGGCCCTTCCCCCCACATCTGTAGCACTTCAGCAGGCTTTGAGGGAGGGTTGGTTTCAGGTCGGGTTGCCCCCTTTCTTTTGTGTCTGGTTGCTCTCTCATATTGTTGGTGCACAATCCACTGTCGACTTTTTTTTAAAAAAAATTATAAACTTTATTAACAAATAATAAAATCACACACAATACATATAATAAGCACAGCAAAAAACAAAAAGAAAAGAAACTACATTATACGTTAAAACATTATATATATTCGATCAATTGAAGCATTGGTTCGTAGTGATATATCTATTTACACAATATTACATATTCCCATAGATCTTAACACACTGGTTCGTTTTTACCTCTTTAACCTCGTCTATCTTCATCTTACTAAGACATCTTTTTGTACTAGATATCTCTATAGGTAAAGGACATCCATAAATATGTAGTGAATTATAATTCTACTACTCCTCTATTTTCTACTTGTGTTTTTTCTCTAGTAACCCTGAGCCAGTGGTACCATTTATCCCAAACTTTGTAGAATTCAGTCTCTTCTTTTTCCTTTAATTCTTTTGTCAATCTGTCCATTTCCACACATTGAGTTATCTTATCTTTTAGCTCTTCCTCCGATGGGGTTTTTTCGGATTTCCAGTTACTGGCGTATGTTATCCGTGCTGCTGTTAGGATATGTATTAGCAGATACTTTATTTCTTTGGGGTAAGATTTGGTAAAGATTCCTAATAGAAAAGTTTCACGTCTTTTATCAATTTGTAATTTGGTAATTTGTTCTATCCATTTTTTAATGTTGGACCAGAATTTCTTAGCTGCCGGACACGTCCACCACAAGTGGTAAAATGTGCCTTGTGGATTCTTACACTTCCAACACGCCAAACTGATTTTTGGGTTTATTTTGGCCAGCCTGGATGGCGACATATGCCACCTATAGAACATCTTTAGCTGATTTTCCTTGTATGCCGCAGCCAAAGTTGTTTTTGTGTTCATTTTCCAGAATTCTTCCCATTTTTCCAATTCTATTGAGTATTTAAAATTCTGCATCCATTTAATCATTGTGTGTTTAACTATTTCCTCTTCCATCTTGTATCTTAACAGAAGTTTATAAGTTTTACTAATTAGTTTCTCTCCAGAGTCTAACAAAATGGTGTCTAATTCCTGCTTTTCTTTACATATCTGGTATTTTTTTATATATTCTTTGTGTTTGGATTGTATCTGTGTGAAAGTCCACCAGTCAATTTCCTTGTTTAACGCTGCTTCCAATTGCTGTTTAGATTTGAGTTTTTCTTGATGATCAATTAATTCTTTATATCTGATTATATGTTTAGGGTCTAATAAGTTTGGATGTTTTAAGGCTTCTAAGGGTGAGAACCATAACGGGATCTTGGTATATTGTTGTTTTTTAATTTTCAACCATATCAGTAATAAAGCATGCCTAAGTGTATGCCTTTTAAAATATGTATGGGACTTGTATTTTTCTTCCCATAAAAAGGAATGCCAACCCGCTTGCAGATCGTGACCTTCAATGGATAGTATCCTATTATTATTTAGTTCCATCCATTCCTTGATCCATACCATTCCTTCTGCTTGGTGATACAGTTCCCAATCTGGGAGTGCTATTCCGCCTCTTTCCTTGGCATCTTGAAGCAGTTTGAGTTTTATTCTAGGTCTTTTCCCCTGCCAGATGAATTTGGACATAGTCTTATTTAAATCCACAAAAAATTTTTTCCCTAAATTAATTGGAGCCACCTGAAATAAATACAACAATTTTGGTAATATACTCATTTTGATAATGGAGATTCTACCCATAAGTGAAATTTGCAATCTTTTCCAATTATCCAAATCTTTTTTTAACTGTATAATTAGTTTATCGTAATTATTTTCTTTTATGGAGGAAGTTCTTGATGATAACCATATGCCTAAGTATTTAACTTTGTTAGTCACTTGAATTTGGACAATTCTTTCCAATTCAGTCTGCTGAGTTTTCGTCAAATTTTTAACTAATAATTTAGACTTATTTCTATTTATCTTTAACCCTGCCACCTCTCCATAGTCTTCTATCTTTTCAAAAAGTTTTGGTAATGATTCTAAGGGTTCTTAGAATCATTCTTAGTACTATAAGTACTAAGTCGTCGGCAAAGGCCTGGGTTTTGTACTCTTCTTATCTCACTTTTAGTCCTTTTATCTCTTGGTCCTCCCTAATTTTTTTTAACAGAGTCTCCAACAATAAAATATACAATAAAGGGGATAGTGGACACCCTTGTCTGACACCTTTTGTTATATTGATTTGGTCGGTCATCTCCTCGTTCACAATTACCTTCGCTGTTTGTTTGGTATACAATTTCCCTATGATATTTTCCAAATTTAGTCCCAAATGCATATTTTTTAACTGTTCTTTTAAGAATTCCCAATTTAAATTATCAAAGGCTTTTTGGGCATCAAGGAAAACCAGCGCCGATTGTTTCTCCGGGTGGACTTCGTAGTATTCAAGCGTGTTTAATATTATTCTCATGTTATTCCTAATTTGGCGGCCCGGCAGAAATCCATTCTGGTCCAAATGTATGTAGTCATTCAATACTTTTTTGAGTCTTTCTGCTAAGATTATGGCAAACACTTTGTAGTCGGTATTTAATAGGGATATCGGTCTGTAGTTCTGAATTTGTTGAGAATCAGTGTCTTCTTTGTAGATAATGGTAATTATAGCTTCTGTCCAAGTTTGTGGGATTTTCACTTTTTGTAAAGCCTTGTTAAATACCTCTAGCATGTTTTCTCCTATTATTCCCTGTACTGACTTATATAGTTCCCCCGGGAGTCCATCCGGTCCCGGGGTTTTATTGTTTTTAAGTTTTTTCAATACAGTAACTAGTTCCAACATAGTTATTGGTTTGTTTAAAGCGTCTCTTTGTTCATCTGTAATAGGAGGCATATCCGATCCATGAATGTATTGTTTTATCTTTTCTGGGTCTACATCTTCTTGTTTGTATAATTCTGTATAAAATGTCTGGACAATTTCTTTCTTCTCTTTCCTACTGTAATGAATTTCCCCTTTTGTGTCTCTAAGTTGGTATATCATTCTTTTATCTCTATTCTTCTTCAATTTATAGGCCAGCCATCTTCCCGTTTTGTTCGCAAATTCAAAATAATTCTGCTTGGCCATCTTTATTTTCTGTGCTAATTCTTTTTGGTTCAACAGATTTAAATTATGTTTTATTTCTTTCCATTTTTCTTTTATGATTTTATTTTGGGGATAACGTTGAAGTTGGGATTCTATATTTTTTAGATCTTCCTGGAGTTCATTTAATTGTTTCTTTCTCTCCTTGTTCTTTCTCCCCGTATAGGCTATAATCAAGCCTCTAATAAATGCTTTAGCAGTGTCCCAGGTATTCTGAATGAAAGTATCCTCTTTCCGATTTAGTTTAAAAAACCAACCTAACTCTTTTTCTAGCATCTCTTTGAAATCCGATTGTTTGCAAATTCTTTGGTTCATTGTCCATCGTTTAAATCTTTTCGCTCCTCTCCAGGATACCAATATAGCATTATGATCTGCCCATTGATTCACTTCTATTTCTATTTTTTCTACCCCGTTTCTAATACTTGTGGTCATCCATGCCATATCGATCCTAGACCAGGATTGGTGGGGGTGGGAATAGAAAGTGAATTGGTATTGGTCATCGTGGATCTCCCTCCATACATTTCTTAAGTTTAGTTCCTTGGCCATTTCAAAAAATTCTTTGGGAAGAGTCTCTTCTTTTCTTTTATTCTTTTTTTCAGTTTTATAATCTTTTTTCACATCCACTATTGCGTTGTAGTCACCAATTAAACAAACATCTTCATAGTCCATCTCAACTATCTTACTGTGTATGCCCTTAAAATGTCCTGTTGATTTTGATTTGGGGCATAAATTACTACCAACAATATTTTCCTTTTTTCCAATGTTAGTTTGATCATTACTATTCTGCCGTCTTCAGCATATATTAATTTCGAAAGGATCCACTCTTTCACATATACCGCCACTCCTTTATTCTTTTTGGCAGTCAAAGAAGTATATAACTTCCCTAGTTTGGGATTTTCTAAAATCTTTTGATATCTTTTTTTTAATGTGTACTTCCTGAAGACACGTCACATCCGCTCCTACTTTCCGTAATTTAGAAAAAATTTGGGTTCTTTTTTTTGTGTGCATTCAAACCATTTATATTAACAGAAAAAAGTTTCAAGGCCTCTTCCATTATCTACTGTGGCTGTTTTTTCATATTCCTTGTCTCCATCCGTGTTTTCATCCTTGCCCCTTCCTTCTCCTCTCTGTCTTTGTCCTGCCTTATCCTTCCTTCTTTCTCTATGGATGGTTCTGATAGAGTTTCTTCTTGGCTCCTACTTTCTAGTTCCTCTTTACTGTCTTGACCTTCCTCCTGATTGAAATGTGCCTCATGGAACTCTCTTGCTTTCTCTAGTGTCTCTAGTTTATATTTTTTCCCTTCCCACATTACCAGAACTCCTTCTGGGGTTAGCCACCTAAAAGCTATTTTATGTCTGTTTAACTGGTTAGTTAAAAATTGATACTGTTGCCTTTGACTCCTAATTCTTCGGGTATCTGTTTTAAAATAATGATTTCTTTGCCCTTATAAGTCAGCGTTCCTCCTCTAGATTTCATGTACACCTCATCTCTAATTGCTGTTTTAGAAAATTTCACATGAACCTCTCTCGCCAATTGGTGCCTCCTTATGTAATTTGTCTGGACATGATAGGTTTCTTCTAATTGTTCCTGTATGTCCTGTTTATCTTTTTCTACTATTTCTGCTATTATTTCTGCCATCTTTCCATCAAGGTCTTCTTCTTTTTCTTCTGATATGTTTTGAAATCTCAGAAAATAGGAGGCTTTTTCCATTTCAAGAATTGCTAGGGAATCGGACAGTTCTTTATTTATTTGGGCTGTTTTCTGTTCCATTTTCTCCACTTTCTTTTCTACTGAGTCTATTTTAACTTCCGCATTCTTAATTCTGTGTTCATTTTCGGTTATTGATTTTTGAATATCTCCAATTCTATCATTCATATTTTTGATATCACCTCTAACTTCTCCAATTTCATTTCTAATTTCTGTATGGAGCGATCTCATTTCTTCCTGATTCTCTGCCATTTTTTCTTGTGTTTTTAAAAGCGTTTCCTGTATCATAGAAAACATGCTTTGCATTGTGTCTAGTGTCATTTCCATTTTCCCTTTCTCCTTCTCTTTAACCACCACACTATCTAATGTTTTTTGTTGGCTAGGTGATGCTGCCGCTAATGACACATTTACAGCTGGCTTCTTAACTGTTTTTGTTATAGTGGAGGTTGTTGACATCTTTAGTACTCTAGAGAAGCTTTCCCAGGCTAACATATAATATTTATGTATTGTTCTAATACCCTCTAGTTCTTTAGTTTTCACCACAATTTTTCCTTATTATTATCAAATATCACTCCTTAACCTCAGCTTATTCCCTCTATATTTGTTAATTACACCACTAGATTATTAAATCAACAATTAAATATTTTTCAATTAATCATGCAATCAATTCATTGAATTAACCCCTTTAATTTACACTCTCAATCAAAAGTCGACTTTTATTGCTACTCGGAACCACTCAGAGAGCTGGTTTGGGATGTCCAAGTAAGTGGTTACCTGGGCAATTTGATTGTCCAGGCTTGTTCTGAAAAAGTGCACTAGCAACCGCTCTGGCAAAGGGGGTAGTCTCCCAACCACTCTCCTAAATTCGGGGATGTGCTCTTTAATGGGACAGCCCCTTTGCTTTAGATAGCTGAGCTCATCCTCTGCATACAGGTCATCCTCTGCCTCCTCGAATCTGGCCTCTAGAAGTCATAGGAAGTCATCTACATCTTGCAGTTGGGGGGTTCTCCTCTTGTGGAGGGCTGCTAGCCATTCCCTTGCTTCCCCCTCTAGCCCCTCTGCGATGGTATTCACCATGGCTCTGGGGGATGGTAGAGGTGTCCATAACATTCTAGGTGGATCTCAGCTGAGTCAAGGAACAGAGCTAGCTGGTCTGAGTCCCCATCAAACTTTCCTCTGAACTGGGGCAGTTCATTCAGCACTGCTCCTCTCTCCCCCTGTTGGCCTCTGTATGCTTGCATTTGATGTATCTGGCTCTCTTCCTCAGCTTTAGTTTGGAGGGAGAGAGGGGTTTGTCTGCCCTGGACAGCCTGCCTGCTGCATGGGAAAGACACTGGTTGCGGCTTCCTTCTGATGGGTGGAGAAGGGGGGCTGTGCTCCTGTCTGCTTCTCCTCACTTCAAGGGGATCCACTGCTCCTCCCCTCTCCTTTAGCCTGCATGACGGCCCCTCATCAGGAAGGGTGGCTTGGTCAAATTCCTTCCTAGGCTGCTCTCTGGAACTCCCCAGGGGCTTTGGGAGCCTGGCTTGTTTCCAGTCCAACCTCCACTCCACTCTTCCCAGCTCGCTCAGGGGCTTCCCCTTTTTCTGGGCATTGGGGTGGGAGAACTCGACTTCAGCTGCTTTAGAGATTAACTCCCACCAATACACATCTTTTCTTGGTTCCGCCGCTGGAGCAGGCATCTCAGCTTTGATGTCCGAGGGAGGCTGCACTCTGCCTGCAATTAGGCTCTCTTCAGATAGCCCGTCTTCGTCCATGGTTGCCTGATTTTCCTTCCCAGCACCCCAGACATCGGGGAGTGATTGGAGAGTCCAGGATTCAGGAAACGTGGTAATCTTGATAGATTTTTAAAAGTAGTTCTAACTGTCTGTGAAGTTTCCAAAAGATGCCCTAATTAATTCAGGAGCCATGAGCCAAACTTCAAAAGAAATACAGTCATTTATTAGGAGCACCATTCCAGCAATATTTGGATGCAGTTAGAACTAATCCCACGTAGATTTACGTTCCCCTATGACCCTGTCTCTCCCCTCCTCCCTGGCCATGTCATAAATCACATTCTCCAATTAACCACTTTGGCTGGCTGTGAAATTCAACGGCCTCCCTCTGATTGTGGTAAAGAAGCATGTATGGAATGTAACTTCAGGCACTCAATCAGCTCTATCAGTTCTCCCTCCCTCCTGTTCATGGCAACTTGAAAGCTTTGAAAATTGACAGCTGCTTTTTCAGAATGCTGCGCCAAAACCCTTTTCTTGAGCGAGGAGGAGGAAAACCACCTTTAGTGCAGGGCTCCTGCTCCTGCCGTCACCATGCAAGCCTGTTCACAGCAGAGGCACCATCCACAGGGCCAGAGGTTGGTGTGTGTGTTCTTCTTGCTGATGATGTTGCCTCACTGTAGGGGCGACAGGCCCTCTTTATCAGGAGGGCCTCCTGGAAGGGAATTTGCCACTCCATCTCCCCCTCGGTGTGCTCCCCAGGGGCAGATATTATAATTAAACTTTGCCCGCCCCACCGGAACTGGGCAGCAAAGGGTGAGTGTCCTGAGGAAGGCAGGGAGTGGCAGTGGCGGCATTCAGGGCAGGAGATTCGGCTGGGAAGAGCCAGGGAGCATTCCAGGAAGCCTCATTATCCACCCCACAGTCACCATCCTGTACAAAGTGCTGCCGCAAGCATCCCAAGCAAAATTTGGCGATGCGCTTCAGGGAAGACCCAGGAAGGTTTCTGACACCACCGTCTTCCACGTTCTCCCCTCCCTCTCTGCACATGTCAATCCACCTGCCCTTGCTGCCTGCCAGGCCAGGTGGCATTCTGGAAAGCTTCACTAGCCCCCACCCACCACCGTTCTGTCTGAAATGTTGCTGCGAGCATCGCAAGCAAGATTTGGTGAGGTGCTGCAGGGAAGAGCCAGGGAGGCTTCTGACACTGCTGTCTTTTGCACACTCCCTTCCCTCCCCACATGTCAGTCCAGCTGCCAGCCAGGCCAGGTAGCATTCCAGGAAGCCTCGCTATTCCCCCCCACCCCACTGCCACATTTGGCATTTGGGCCAGGGGATTTGGCTGGTGCGAGGTGCTTCAGGGAAGAGCCAGGGATGGTTCTGATGCTGCCATCTCCCACACGCTCCCTTTCCTCCCCGCTGCTGACCTGCTGCAGTCTCAAAGATTGGGAGGGCCATGTGGGAAGAGAAAAGGCAGCGAAACTTGCAAGAGCAGAGATAGGAGAGCAAAGCAAGTGAGTGAACCTTTGGCCTGCTGGCTGGCCTCTTTATTCTCCCTGACTCTTGAGGCAGCCCTCTGGAATGGCAGCAGCAGCACACGGGGCTGCGAGATGAAGAGGGGCTGGGTGAGACCTAGTCGCTTTCCAGCTCCCCTCATCACAGAATCATCAACCCCACACTCTCCCCTCTCTGGTAGCAGCTTCCCCTGTCTCCCTCTCCCTCCTCCCTCCTGGGTGATCCTTTGTGAAAAACAGGGTGGCTGCTAGCAAAGACAGGAGAGTGCAAGGTTGATGCTTCTGGGACAAGGGGAGCCGGAAAGCATCTGGGTCTCACCCGTTTTTTCTTTCTCTCGCAGCCACGTGTGCTGCTGCTGCCATTCCAGAGGACTGCCTCAAGAGCAAGGGAGAATAAAGAATCCAGCCACCAGGCCGAAGGTTCACTCACTTGCTTTGCTCTCCCATCTCCGCTCTTGCAAGTTTTTCTGCCTTTTCTCTTCCTGCGCAGCTCTCCAGAGTGGCATTGGGGAGAGGAGCGCATGGGAGATGGCAGCATCAGAGCTCTCCCTGGCTCTTCCCCAAAGTCGCCCTGGCCTAAGCAGGTGATCCTGTGCGAAGCTGCTGGGCAATCCCATGTGAAGAAGGGGGCGGCTGCTAGCAGAGAAGTCCTGAAGTTGGTTCTTCTCTGGGACAAGGGGAGCCAGCTGCAGCTGCTCACCCACCCAGCCTCCAGCCTGGGAGCATGTGGCTGTGCCGATAGCAACACCCCTCCACCTGTGGGCCCACACCCACGCCCTTCGACTTTACCTTTGTGGCAGCAGCGGTGTGGTGAGCATTGAAATGTTGAAATGAGCAGAAGTGGGAAGTGTGGCTGGACAGTGGAAGATAAGGGTGACAGCTGGAGGAGGGGTGATGTGCACAGCGCAGCCTTGCGGTAGGCAAGGGACCTGCTCCCCAGGGCCCCCATCAGCCGGGAAAAGCCAGCCATGTGGGGAGTGGCTGGGAGGAGAGGGGTGAGGGGCGGGGCTGAACTCCATGGGCCAGATACATTGGGTCAGGGGGCCATATCTGGCCCGTGGGCCGTAGTTTGAGGACCTATGACCTAGAATGATAAATGTTGTCTGATAACTGCTTAAGGGGCAAAAGAAGAAAAAAAAGACTTTTTGGAGAACTTGGAAGGAGTAAACTGACCTGTTGAGGACTATAAAGAACTATAAATATTGTGCATCCTGAGGAATAATTTTGGGACTGAGTAAACTGCTTCAATATTGGCTTTTTGGTGTTACAGATAACTGAGATTTCGGGACTTTGGTGGATTATTGAGTAACTTTTTGACTCATTAAGATAAGGCAAAATACTTCAACAGGGAAAAATAAGTGTATTTCAAAAGGAAATACTATTGATGTTTCAAAGTATTCATGAAAGTATAACAAGGAACCACAGGGAGATAAAGGATCTGAAACCAGAAAACTCTCAGCAAATGACAATGAAAAACGAACAAGAAACCCAGGAAATAGAGGAGAAAATAGAAAAAACAGAGGAAAGGGCAGAGCAGATAAAACAACAAATGAAACAAGAAGACAAGGAGAAGAAAGAGATAATAAAAACATATGAAACAGAGCAGGCAGATTATACATTAAGAGATCAAAAAATAGAATGGGATAAACAGAAAGACATTCCTGAAGTGAGGATCGAATCACTGATAGGCGTATTGAAGGTTTGGCAGCAAGAGGTAGATGTAGAGATGTATTTAGACCAAATATAAATGATGCATGGAGATACAAATTCCCAAGGGAGGAGTATGGGAAACATGCCAAAAATCAACAAGAATTGAAATACTAAAACGGGCAAGAGATGATGGATAGAAATACAGGTGAAACTCGAAAAATTAGAATATTATGCAAAAGTTCATTTATTTCAGTAATGCAACTTAAAAGGTGAAACTAATATATGAGATAGACTCATTACATGCAAAGCGAGATAGTTCAAGCCTTGATTTGTCATAATTTTGATGATTATGGCTTACAGCTCATGAAAACCCCAAATTCACAATCTCAGAAAATTAGAATATTACATGAAATCAGTAAAACAAGGATTGTACATAGAAAAATATTGGACCTCTGAAAAGTATAAGCATGCATATGTACTCAGTATTTGGTTTGGGCCCCTTTTGCATCAATTACTGCCTCAATGCAGCGTGGCATGGATGCTATCAGCCTGTGGCACTGCTGAGGTGTTATGGAAGACCAGGATGCTTCAATAGCAGCCTTTAGCTGTTCTGCACTGTTCGGTCTCATGTCTCTCATCTTTCTCTTGACAATGCCCCATAGATTCTCTATGGGGTTCAGGTCAGGTGAGTTTGCTGGCCAATCAAGCACAGTAATCCCATGGTCATTGAACCAGGTTTTGGTACTTTTGGCAGTGTGGGCAGGTGCCAAGTCCTGCTGGAAAATGAAGTCAGCATCCCCGTAAAGCTCGTCTGCGGAAGGAAGCATGAAGTACTCCAAAATCTCCTGGTAGAAGGCTGTGTTGACCCTGGACTTAATGAAGCACAGTGGACCAACACCAGCAGATGACATGGCTTCCCAAATCAACACAGACTGTGGAAACTTCACACTGGACTTCAAGCATCTTGTAGTGTATGCCTCTCCATTCTTCCTCCAGACTCTGGGTCCTTGGTTTCCAAATGAGATGCAAAAGTTGCTCTCATCAGAAAAGAGAACTTTGGACCACTGAGCAACAGACCAGTTCTTTTTGTCTTTAGCCCAGATAAGATGCTTCTGATGTTGTTCAGGAGTGGCTTGACAAGAGGAATACAACATTTGAAGCCCATGTCCAGGATCCATCTGTGTGTGGTGGCTCTTGATGCACTGACTCCAGCCTCAGTCCACTCCTTGTGAAAGTCCTCAACACTTTTGAATGGCCTTTTCCTGACAATCCTCTCCAGGTTGCGGTCATCCCTGCTGCTTGTGCACCTTTTTCTTTCACACTTTTCCCTTTCACATAACTTTCTATTAATATGTTCTTTGATACAGCACTTTGGGAACATCCAACTTCTTTTGCTATTACCTTTTGAGGCTTTCCCTCCTTATGGAGGGTGTCAATGATGGTTTTCTGCACAACTGTCAGATCAGCAATCTTTCCCATGATTGTGATTCCTACTGAACCAGACTGAGAGACCATTTAAAGGCTCAGGAACCCTTTGCAGGTGTTATGGCTTAATTAGCTGATTAGAGTGGGACACTTTGAGCCTAGAATATTGAACCTTTTCACAATATTCTAATTTTCTGAGATTGTGAATTTGGGGTTTTCATGAGCTGTAAGCCATAATCATCAAAATTATGACAAATCAAGGCTTGAACTATCTCGCTTTTCATGTAATGAGTCTATCTCATATATTAGTTTCACCTTTTAAGTTGCATTACTGAAATAAATGAACTTTTGCACGATATTCTAATTTTTCGCGTTTCACCTGTAGAATACCTCCTGATATAAGACTTGTTCTATTAAGAATTAGAATAGAGGTAGAAACTAGAAAGGGGGAAAATACCATTTTGCATATACCTATATAATATTTTAAAATTAATATGTAGATGTAAAGATAAGAAGTTGAAAGATGATTTTATTATGTATGCTTAAATAATATTACTATGGTTATTAGTATTGTGTGTTAAAATATTGAATAATTAAATGATAGATTATATACATGGTGGAGCAAATACTAACATGTTAATAACTTTAATTTTAATATTTATAATATAATTATGTGAGTATGATTAATGTAACTAATATTATCAATATCATCACTATTTTGTATCAAAACTAACAATACCCAGATGCCACACTGTTCATGTATTCAATACTTATGTATATTTAAAAATAATGCGCACACACACACACACACACACACAGTATATCACAGACGTGAGTACACTCCCTTACATTTTGTAAATATTTAAGTATATCTTTTCATGTGACAACACTGAAGAAATGACACTTGGCTACAGTGTAAAGTAGTGAGTTTACATCTTGTATAACAGCGTAAATGTGCTGTCCCCTCAAAATAATGCAACACACTGCCATTAATGTCTAAACTGGTGGCAACAAAAGTGATAATGTCCAAATGGGGCCCAAAGTGTCAATATTTTGTGTAGCCACCATTATTTTCCAGCACTGCCTTAAAACTCTTGGGCATAGAGTTCACCAGAGCTTCACAGGTTGCCACTGGAGTCCTCTTCCACTCCTCCATGATGATGTCACGGAGCTCGTGGATGTTGGAGACCTTGCGCACCTCCACCTTCCATTTCAGGATACCCCACAGATGCTCAATAGGGTTTAGGTCTGGATACATGCTTGACCAGTCCATCACCTTTACCCCCAGCTTCTTTAGCAAGGCAGTGGTCATTTTGGAGGTGTGTTTGGGGTCGTTATCATGTTGGAATACTGGAATACAAAGGGAGGGGATCATGGTCTGTTTTAGTATGTCACAGTATGTCACAGTACATGTTGGCATTCATGGTTCCCTCAAAGAACTGCAGCTCCCCTGTGCTGGCAGCACTCATGCAGCCCCAGACCATGACATTCCCACCACCATGCTTGACTGTAGGCAAGACACACTTGTCTTTGTACTCCTCACCTGGTTGCCACCACACACGCTTGACACCATCTAAACCAAATAAGTTTATCTTGGTCTCATCGGACCACAGGACATGGTTCCAGAAATCCATGTCCTAAGTCTGCTTGTCTGCAGCAAACCATTTGCGGGCTTTCTTGTGCATCATCTTTAGATGAGGCTTCCTTCTGGGACGACAGCCCTGCAGACCAATTTGATGTAGTGTGTGGCGTATGGTCTGAGCACTGACAGGCTGATCCCCCACTCATTCAACCTCTGCAGCAATGCTGGCAGCACTCATATGTCTATTTCCCAACACCAACCTCTGGATATGACGCTGAGCACGGGCAGTCAACTTCTTTGGTTGACCATGGCAAGGTCTGTTCTGAGTGGAACCTGTCCTGTTAAACCACTGTATGTTCTTGGCCACCATGCTGCAGCTCAGTTTCAGGGTCTTGGCAATCTTCTTATAGCCTAGGCCATCTTTATGTAGAGCAACAATTCATTTTTTCAGATCCTCAGAGAGTTCATTGCCATGAGGTGCCATGTTGAACTTCCAGTGACCTGTATGAGAGAGCGAGAGCAATAACACCAAATTAACACACCTGCTCCCCTTTCACACCTGAGACCTTGTACCACTAATGAGTCACATGGCACCAAGGAGGGAAAATGGCTACTTGGGCCCCATTTGGACATTATCACTTAGGGGTGTACTCACTTTTGTTGCCACCAGTTTAGACATGAATGGCTGTGTGTTGCGTTATTTTGAGGGGACAGCACATTTACACTGTTATACAAGCTGTATACTCAGTACATAGTAGCCAAGTGTCATTTCTTCAGTGTTGTCACATGAAAAGATATACTTAAATATTTACAAAATGTGAGGGGGTGTACTCACTTCTGTGATATACTGTATATATATAAAAAGACTGTAATAATGTGTGTGTGTTTGTTTTCTTTTTTTTATTGAAAAAGTTTTACAATACAATTTTTCCCCCATTTCCCCCCCCATCCACCCTCCCATCCACCCCCCCTTCCCTCCCCTCCCTTCCCTCCCTAGGCTTCCTTTACTAATAAAACATTAATCTTATATATCAATCAATATTAAACAAAAAATATAGGTGAGATCCAGATAACATATCATAAATTTTCACATTGAATAAAGTAAAGTTAATCTATCAGATATATGCTAAACATAAAACATATATACATACTTATCAAGTATTTTTAACATTATGTTTTTTCCCCTAAGCCAAATATTTACTAACCGTCAATCATATATAAAAAATTAACAGATATTCTTGAGATTTTTCTAGACAGCAGTATAACAAATATATATAAACTTGTTTTTAACATTATAATTTTTCTAAATGGTAATATAGTAAATATATATAACATAATAAGTTTTCTAAATAACAATATAATAGATATATATATAAAGTTTTTTAACCTTAAAATTTTTCTAGATAACAATTTAATAATATAATAAATATATATAAAATTATACTATAAAATATATGCTAACAATAAACTTATTTCTAACATATATACTATACTAGTAATTTCAAACATTTAATAAAATAGTTATAATAAAAATAATTATGAATCAAATACTAATTGAAACTTCTTAGTTTGATATTTGTTCTGCACATAGTCTACCCATTTCTTCCAGTCCCTAACAAAGGCTTCATGGGTCCTGTCTTTTAAGTATGCAGAAATCTTTGCCATTTCCGCAAAATTAGCCATCTTCGATGTCCATTCCTCTATAGTAGGTACACTATCTTTTTTCCAGTATTGACCAATCAGTAACCTAGCTGCAGTAATCATATATAAAATCAATCTCGTTTCACTCGGTGAACAATCCTTAGCTATACCCAACAAAAACAATTGCGGAGAAAATTGAAGCTTCTTTTTCAAAACATTCTGCATAACCCACCAAAGTTTAATCCAAAATGCTTTCACTTTTCTACAAGTCCACCAAATATGAAAGTATGTAGCATCCAAACAATCACACCTCCAACATTTAGGTTGAACATTTGGATACATACATGACAATTTCTTGGGATCTAAATGCCATCTATAAAACATTTTATAGAAATTTTCCCGCAAATTCTGTGCTTGTGTAAATTTGACATTCTGGACCCAGATCTTTTCCCATGTTTCCAACATAACTGGTTCTGCAAAATTTTGTGCCCACTTTATCATACAATCTTTAACTAATTCACTCTCTGAGTCTCTTTCTAACAGTAAATTATACACCCTCTTGATGTGCATCGGCCCTTTCCGTTTTATCTGCGTCACCAAATCTTCTTCATGTAGCATTAAACCAATTTTCTGGTCTTCTCTCCATCTCGATTGAAGTTGAGAATACTGCAACCATGTTAAATTCCTCCCTTCTTCCAACAGTGTTTTCAAAGGTTTCAAATTCCATCTGCCCCCATCATTAAAAAGCATCTCTTTGTATAAAATCCCCCCGAGTGACTTTATATTCCACATGATTTGCCCAAGATCCAACCACAAAGGTATTTTGTAATCCAATTTAAGATGGTGCTTCTTCCAAACTCTTATCAAAGCATGTCTCAATATATGACTTTTAAATACGTTGTCCAACTTGTCTTCATAAAATAAGTATGCGTGCCTACCAAAGTCCAAATCATGGCCTTCTATATTCAAAATTTCAGTTCTTGTTGTTCCAAACCAATCACCCACTTGCGTCAACACCGCAGCTTCATAATATAAACGTAGGTTTGGAACTTTAAGGCCACCTCTTTCACGAACATCTTGCATTATTTTAAATTTAACTCTTGTTTTTTTCTCATTCCAGATAAATTTATTTAGTCCTGATTGCCATTCAGCCAAGATTTTATCACTTTTAAGCACCGGAATCATTGGAAACAAGAACAGAAATCTAGGCAGAACGTTCATCTTAACTGCTGCTATTCTGCCAAGTAAGGATAGTTGCAGTTTCTTCCAAATTTCAAGATCTTTTTGAATCTTACGCCACAAAACCTCATAATTGTTTTGAAAAAGTTTTATATTAGAAGCTGCAACCTGAACTCCTAGATATTTCACCTTTGTAACTATTTCAAAGCCTGCCAACCTTTCTAGTTCACTCTTTTGTGGTTCCAACATGTTTTTAACTATCATCTTAGTCTTTTTCTGGTTTAGTCTAAAACCTGAGACCAAACCGTATTCCTCTATAATATTTTTCATCTGGATGATTGATTCCAAAGGTCGTGTTAGGGTAACAACCAGATCATCTGCAAATGCTTTTGTTCTGTAATCCTTTTGCCTTATAACTATTCCATTCAAATTGTTCAAGTCCCGTAAAGAGTTCAACAAAACTTCTAAAGTTAAAATAAACAACAGTGGGGATAAAGGGCAACCTTGTCTAGTTCCTTTCTGTATATGAAAATTGGTGGTTAAACTCCCATTAATAACAATTTGTGCTGTCTGTTCTTGGTAGATTGCTGAAATCGCATGTATAAACTGATCCGAAAAGTCCATTTTTAACAAAGTCTTTTTTAGAAAATCCCAATTGACTCGATCAAAGGCCTTTTCCGCATCCAAAAACACCAGCGCTGCAGAGATCTGTTTATTTTTCTCAAGATATTCCAGTAAATCTATAAGTTGCCTCACATTGTCCTTCATGTATCTGCCCTCTATAAAACCTGCTTGATCATTATGAATCACCTCTTGGATAACTGGCATCAGTCTGTTGGCTAATACTTTTGCAAAAATTTTATAGTCCGTATTCAAGAGAGATATTGGTCTAAAATTTTCTGGTTTTGAAGAGCCATCTTCCTTTGGTATCAATGAAATAAAGGCCGTCTTCCATGAGGGGGGTATTTTACCCCCCTGCTGTATACTACAGAATAAGTCCTTAAGATGTTCGACCAATTCTGATTGTAAAGTTTTATAATATACTGCTGTCAATCCATCCGTCCCAGGAGCTTTAGCTATTTTCAGTTGTTTTATTGCAAATAAAATCTCTTCAGACGTTATTGCTTGATTCATCCTGTCCTTTTGTTTACTTGAAATTTTAATAACTCTCCTCTTCTCAAGATATTCATCAATAAGGTCATTTTTAATATTATCTTTGTGATATAAATTGGAATAATAATCTAAAAAAGCTTGTTGTATTAAACCTTGTTGGAAAACTTGTTTACCTTTATATTCAATAGTATCAACTATACGAGAACTTCGTTGTTTTCTCAAAGTATAGGCCAACCATCTACCAGGTTTGTTGGCATTACAAAAAGTGTTATGCTTGGCAAATTGCAAATTAGTTGCTGTTTGATCAGCCATAAGCATTTGAAATTGGTCTTTCAAAAGTTTTATAGTTTCCTGTAATTTCTCATCAGTCGGATTCTTTATATGCAATTGTTCTTTTTCCTTTATTTCTGACTCCAATTCTATTCCTATCTTTTGTTGTGTTGACCTATGCTTAGAATTCATATAGATCAGTACACCTCTCATATAGGCCTTGCTTGCATCCCAAACAACTTCAATAGGTGTACCCTTATTCAAATTCAATTGAAAAAATTCTTTGACATGTTTTTTAAGGTCAGATATATTCCTCTCATATCTGAACAGGTTCTCGTTCATTCTCCAAGATCTTCTCTCCCTCTTACCAAAATCCATTTCCATCCATATCGGACTATGATCCGTTAAAGTTCTAGGAAATATCTTAGTCTTAGCCATTTTAGTAAGTAAATCAGATGTAACCAGCATAAAATCAATCCTAGAAAAAGATTTATGTCTATCAGAAAAAAATGTAAAATCCAGTTCCTTTGGATGGTGAACTCTCCATACATCCTACAATTCTAATTCTTCTTTCAATGCAAAAAAACATCTGCGGTAATTTATTCCCCCTCTTAGCCAATGTTTTCTTGTCAAGGGTTGTATCAATCACACCATTCCAATCTCCCATAATCAAAAAAGACTTATAATTCCATTGCAATATTTTAGCATGCAATAATTTATTAAAAAATTCCTGCTGTTGGTTTGGGGCATAAATTCCAATCAAAAGCAATGGAACATTCTCTATATTTATTTCAACTGCAATATATCTTCCTTCATCATCCGATTCTACAAGTTTAGCTGGTAATCTTTTAGAAATATACAAAACTATTCCATTCTTTTTCACAGAACTAGAAGACATAAAATGTACTCCAAATTTTTGATTTATCAAATATTTTTGGTCCGGGGTTCTAATATGAGTTTCTTGCAAAGAAACAACATCATTTTTATACTGCTTCAAATAATAAAATATTTTCCTTCTTTTCTGTGGAGAGTTCAAACCATTCACGTTCCATGATAAAAATCTAACTGTCATTTGAAGATTCATGAAGCATATCGAGCATTTGCCGAAGACCCTGTGCAACAGCAGAGGTCTTTGGTCTCGCTCCTCCCACTGCTTCTGATTTCTGTGTTTTCCCATTTGCCCCCTTCTCTTCTTGTGGCACCATGGACCTCTGCTGCTTTTGCTTCTCTAATCTTTGCTTCTCTGCTGCACGAGTTATACGTTGATCTTTTGGTTCTTGCGCCAACAGTTCAAGGTCCAGATCCACCTCTCTTGTAGCTCTGGGGTGCTTTATTCTAGGCTCTGGGAGATCTGCAAAAAAATCCTCTGAAAAACCACCTACTGCTCCTAAAAGTTCTTCTCTTGCTATTGCTCGAATTGCATGTAGTTCTTCTTGTCTAGACAATTCTTGAATCCCTTCTTCAAAATCCTTATCTTTAGAAACTCCTTCTACAGAAAACAATGTGGATGAATGTGGGGGTGTTGAAGTTCTTTTAAGAACATTATGATAAAAGTGTTCTGCTTTTTCCATGGTTTTTTTTTTATTGAAAAAGTTTTACAATACAAAAAAAATTTCCCCCTTTTTCACCCCTCCCCTACCCCCACCCTCCCATCCCCCCCAACCTCCCCCCAACCACACCCCTTCCCTCCCCATCCCACCCCTGACTTCCGCTACACATTTTTTAAAAAAAGAAAACAGCAAGAATTTATAACAACAAGAAAAGCAAAACTATCATATATTCAATTCTAAATTGAGAGGAAGAGAAAAGAAAGAAAGAAAAGAATTAAGAAAATGAAAAAAAAGCCCATGAGCATAAATATTTATCTAAAATTAACAATATTGTAGTAAGAAAAACACCCAGAAAAAATAACCATTATAATATTTAACCCAATTTAAAAACAAAAAAAAAGAAAAAGAAACATTACTAACATTACTAATCATATGCCATACTCGATCCCCCAAAAATAATATAACCTACATATTCATATCAAATAATATCAAATAGTTTGATCCCAACTACTCCCCTTAATTCAAAAACACAACCCCCCCCAAAAAACGTAAAACATACAATATAATATAATTATGCATATATTATTATAATTTTCCATAGCTCGAATTTCAATCTTCTCTTCATCTTGATTGAAGTTAAATCTTCTTTCTTCACGTATGTCCAATTCCAATAGGCTTCATCTTCTATCTGCCCCCATCAATAAAATAAAGCATTCCACATAAACCCCCCGTGTGACTTTATATAGATAGTATCCAACCACGAAGATATTCACTCCTCTAGGTAGAATCATTCAAACTAACTTATTCTATTTCAACAAGAAGAAACCCAATGCAGCTCCACCAAGCCTTGAGAACAAAAAAATCAAAAAAAGGAGAAAATCCTAGAAACTGCATTCCCAGATGTTCTTATAAAACTGTTTCAAATCCTGCCACCCTTTGTTGTTCGCTCCTTCTGGTTGTGAGATGTTTTCATTTCCATTCTTTTCTCTTAGATGGTAAATTCCAAGAAAAAACTATAATAGGGTAATCACAGAACGCTGCTACTATTGCAGCAATCTGTTAAACTTGCTCAAGATGTTAAATCCAATTCAAAATAATAAAATTTTTATAAGTCTCCAATTCAAGATGAAGTCTTTATAATCCATAAATCCAACTCAGTATAAACTTTGAGAATTTTATAACCATTTTCCGAAATTTTCAATACTTTCTGGTAACAACTGTAACTGCTGGAGGACTTCACGACACTCAATAGTATATACCACTTGAATTTCCTCATTAAGTTCTGGTTCCTGCTGTTCGACATCACCACCCTTTTCTTGAGGAGCGTTGGACCTCTGCTGCTGTTCATCTCGAATTATAATATTTTTTAGATCTTGCTCCAGCAGTTCAAGGTCCGGTGCTCCTACTCTAGGTTCACTGGTATGTTCAATTTTTCCATCTGAAAGATCCATAGTAAAATCCTCTGAGGAACTGGGTTGTACTCCTTGTGCTTTTAACATTCTTTGATTCATTCTTTGAGTCTCTTCCTTCTGTTTACCTTTTGCTTTCTTATTCTTGACATATTCCGAGGCTCCCTTAAAGATATTTTTATAAAAATGTTCCGCTTTTCCAATAGTATTCAGACAATATCTCACACCATGGTATCTAAAAGTTATGCCAGCTGGTAAGTCCCATCTAAATGGGATATTACTTCTTTTCAGTTCCTTAGTCAAAAAAGCAAATTCTTTTCTATCCTTTAAAACCTTCGATGGTAACTCTTTAAAGATATTAATTTGTACGCCTTCTACTTGCACTCTGGCAGAGTAGGACTTGTGTAGGATATCATCTCTCAATCTTTTATCCGTAAAGTAAACAACAACATCTCTAGGCAAATTCCTTTGTTTGGCAACTCGTGAGTTGACTCTGTAAACTTTCTCTATGCAGCCAAGAATTATCTCATCTTCTAGCTCTAGTAATTCAGCAAAAACCTTTGCAGAAATTGCTCTTAAGTTTTCTTTCTGAATTTCTCTAACACCTCTTAATCTGATAGCTGATTCCATAGTTTTAATTTGAAGCATAATGATATCATTCTGTATTTTCTGATTCCGAACCTCAGCTTCCACAAACTTTTCTTGTATTTCTTGTATTTGAGAATCAAATTTACTGCTGATCTCAGTCACTTTCTCCTCCATTTCAACAACCACACTTGAAAGATCTGAGATTACTTTAATAATAGTTTGACTTAATTGGTCAGGCTTTCCAGAAACCAGCTCCTCAAGATTCTTCTGTGAGTTTTTTATTTTGTCAACAACGCTCGGTAAAGAAGTTATTATGAGATCTTTTAAGTCCCC
The DNA here is from genome assembly GCA_038048745.1 of Coluber constrictor foxii. Classification (NCBI taxonomy): domain Eukaryota; kingdom Metazoa; phylum Chordata; class Lepidosauria; order Squamata; family Colubridae; genus Coluber; species Coluber constrictor. The sequence goes on along the minus strand of CM075966.1, from coordinate 40,988,226 downwards.
CTCTGCCAATCCATACAAATGAATTTCAGCTTTATCCTTCAGCTGGGTCATGGGGGAGCCCCCCCTTCCTTTAATCATCTTTACTTTACTTTCAAAACACTGCTTTCGCTTTCCACTCTCATTTTTTTAAAAAAATCTATTTAGCTCAGCCTTGGTTCCTTTAAGTGCTTTTCCCATGGCAAAATATTTATTTATTTAAAATATTTATTTCAAAATTTTCCAGGACTGGATTCCATTTGCATCCGCTCTGACTTTTCTTCAAATAAAGCCAGTTGCCATCTTAAAGGACTTTCTTAAAAACTTTCACTTCTCTTCCTCTCCTTCCCCCTTCCTCTCCCTCCTCCTCCAGAAAATCAGTAAAAAATCAGTAAAAAAATCCATACTTGCTTTATCTTGTTTTCTCTCTTTTCCGGCTTGCTCAATTATCGCTTCAATCGTGGTGTTGCTCCCAGCGTCTGGCTCCGCTAATTAGATAATTAGCGGAGGACTCTCTCGGCGCAGAGCATACTCTGGGGGTAGGGAGGGAGCCATCCTTCTGAGCCCTCCCCAGGACAGAGGAAAAATTCCTGGGGCGACTCAGGGGGCTCAGCCTCACCCCCAGAAGCTCTCCCTGCTCCTCTAGCTGAGGAGCAGGTTTTTCGAGCCGCCTGCCAGCTGCAGGGCAGCTCTAACGCGCCAAGAAGCCGGCGGGCATGGAAGAGCCCACCGCCAACGAGGAAGGCGCCACCGGAAGTTTTTCCATGGTATTTATGCAATATCTTACATCCTCATATCTTAAAATTATACCAACTGGAGCATCCCATCTAAATGGGATCTGGCGCCTTTTCAATTCATTTACCAAAAAACCGTAATCTTTCTGATCCCTTAACATTTTAGGTGGTAACTCTTTGAAAACACCAATTTGATTACCCTCAAGTTCAACAGTGGTGTGAAAAGATTTTTGCAAAATTTCAGTTCTCAACCTTCTATCAGTAAAATAAATCACAACATCTCTAGGCAAATTCCTTTGTCTTGCCACACGAGAGTTAACCCTGTAAATCTTGTCAATTCTGTTACCAATTAACTCAGGTTCAATCTTTAGAATCTTGGCCAGTACATCCACACAAACTGCTCTCAAATCTTCTCTGTTGTTTTCCCTTATCCCCCTCAATCTTAAAGCAAACTCCATAGACCGAAACTGCATCATTGTGATTTCATCTTCCAATCTCTGATTTCTTACATCAACTTTGAAAAATTTCTCTTCTGCATCTTTCTTATTAGATTCAACTTCTAGATTTAAATCATCCACTTTTTCTCCACCACCAACAACACATCTGTGAGAGCAGATGGGGGCAATTCTGGGGGCTCTACCTGATCCCACCGGCTCTGTCCTCCCTTCTGGACCGAAGAGAGGATTTTCAAGCCGCTTGCCGATTGCAGGGCGGCTCTAACACGCAGCGAAGCCGGCGGCCATAAAAAGACCATCCGGCAACGATGGAGAGGCCACCCGGCTGTGTGTTTGTTTTCTTGTAGGATTAATCTTTCTGGAGGGTGGGTGTGTCATGGTCGGCTCACTATGCAAACACTGCTTGTAACCAGACATCAGCAATGGGAGGGGGGAGGGAAGGCATTGGAATTCAAGGGGGGTATTGGGGAGGGTAAAGGAATGCAAGTGTGCTGACTTGAAGCATGAGACAGATCCAGCTCCCCAAGGTCATCAGCTGGGAAAGTCCAAGGTAGAGAGTCCACTCCCAAAACAATGTGAGTGTACCTGATTGGGCTAGACCAGTGATGGATAACCTTTTTGCCGTCACGTGCCAAAAGCAAGGGGGTCATGCGCATGCATGCCCACACCCATAATTCAATGCCCCTCCCCATTTGCTGACTTCCGGTGGGACCGGAAGCCCCCGTTTTTCGCTCTCCCCAGGCTCCAGAGCCTTTCTAACAGCCTGGGGAGGGTGAAAACGGCCTTCCCCACCTACCCCTGGAGGCCCTCCAGAGCCGGAAGCAGCCCATTTGCTGACTTCTGGTAGGCCCGAAAGCCCAAAAATCAGGTGATGCGTGCTGGAGCTGAGCTAGGGCAACACTCGCATGCCCACCAATATGGCTCCATGTGCCACCTGTGGCACACGTGCCATAGGTTCGCCATCATGGGGCTAGACAATTGTCAGAGCAGCAATCAGCCCCGTTACCTTGCGTGGGGTAATTGCCCACATTTCGAGTTGGATCGTGACGTTCTCCTTCTTTTGCCAGTTGAGCGAACATCAGGTACATCATCAGATAAGGCACATCTTCTTACGCAGATACTCATGTTGAGCTGCTGGAAGCGGTTTGTTGAGCATGTCTGCAATCTGATCATGTGTAGATACATACTGCAATTTTACAAAACCTTGTTTCACTAATTGTTTGATATTTCTATAACGGATGTCAATGTGTCTGGACCTAGAACCTGTGAAATGTGATTCAGAAATATAAACCACCGATTCATTGTCTTCCATCACTGTGATCAGTCAGATCGGACGTGTCCAGATATCTGTGACCAAAACATCAAACCACGTTAGAGAATTACATGCATCTGAAACACAAGCATATTCAGCTTCAGTAGATGAACAAGAAACAAAATTCTGTTTACGCACTTGCCAGTAAACAGGACATCCATTTAAGAACATCATATAACCTGAAGTACTTTTACGTGATTTCTTGTCACTTGCCCAATCAGAATCTGCATAACAACTTAATTCTGCATAATCAGTGTGTGTTAGTTCTAACAATAACTTCATATGTTTAGTGTGCTTTAGGTATTTCAATAATTTCTTAATACATGACCAATGAAACTGTTTTGCCTTACCTACGTGTCGAGACAAGAGATTAACACTGAGTGCAATGTCGGGTCTAGTCCAACTACTAATGTATAACAGTGATCCAATAACTGAACGATAAAGTGTTTGATCCTCGAACTCAGGACTTGGTTCTTGTGTCAAGTTGTGAAAATCTGTTTGCATGGGTGTCTTTGTTGTGTTAGCATCCTTCATGTTGCAATGATGCAAAACTTGTTCAATTTTATCTTCTTGTGAAAGACTAAACCCCTTCTGTGTTTTTTCAATCTGAACACCTAAATAAGTGCTAATACGACCTAAAGATTTCAATGTGAAGTATCTCTGCAAAGCTTTGACAAAAATCTCACTCATCTGCTTATTTGGACCAATGTAAACAATATCATCAACATAAACAAGAACTATCTCATATGTATTGTTAGATCTTTTTGTGAACACGCACTCATCAGTTTCGGACTTAATAAAGCCCATTGAATTTAGTTTGTCAGTAAGACATAAGTACCACATTAAACCAGACTGTTTCAGACCATAAAGACTTTTGTTTAGGAACCAGGTATCCCCTTCTTGCTGTCGGAATCCTGGAGGACCTCTCACGTAGATTTCTTCATCTAGGTCAGCATGTAGATAAGCAGTGTCAACATCAAACTGGAAAACTTCTAAACCAAGGATAGTTGCAGTGGCTAAAGCAATTTTTACACTTTCAGTTCGAACTGTCGGTAAGTAGGTATTTGTGTAGTCCTCAGGATAACGTTGAGCGAAATCCTGAGCTACAAGTCTGGCCTTGTACAATGACGCACCATTTGGCTTCTTTTTGATTCTGTAGACCCATCGAGTGCCAATGACCTTTTTGTTTGCTGGAGGTTTTGCAGGCGTAAACACCTTAAGTTTCTTTAGACTGTCCATTTCAGCCTGCATTGCATCATACCACTTCTCTTGCTCTAAATCAGGAAGATGTTTGATTTGTGTGAAGTTATCGGGAGGAAGTGTAACATTACAAATCAAAGGCAAGGGTGCTTTTGTCAGTTGCCACGAATATCGCTGTGGAAGGACTCCCTTTGTGGCCCTCTTGGAATGCCTCGGAGCAGTCATCCATTCTTCTTCCGTTTCGTCCTCATCTTCATTATCGTCGCTAGCATCAGCATCCGTGGCTTGCGAAGATGGAACATCATGTTGGGAAGAACTGGTGGGTGGAACATTTGCCTGTGAGTCTTGATCATCAGGCAGCGTGGCATCAGCAACATCATCTTTAGGAAAATAAACTCCAGGATCATTGGAATGAATCCTGGACCAGTCAGCGTCTTCCTCAAAATTAGCAGATTGGGAAGTCACTAGTGTACGATTAGAGTCAATAAGTTTGCTCCATTTTGAATTGTCATCAAAACCCATAAATCTCAGTCTCTTTGCTGCTGGACCTCCTTTCCTTCTTTGTGCTAAGGGAATGTTCACCATAGCGTATGAACCAAAAATACGGAGGTTCTTGAGATCAGGCTTGTAGCCATACATCATGAAGAAAGGAGTTTGATTTATCGCACTACTCCACGTACGGTTGATGATGTAATTTGCATATTTAAGAGCTTCACCCCAGTATGGGTTACTGAGGTTGGCGTCTTCTAAAAGACAACGCATCATGGTTTGCAGGACCCCCTGTCTTCTCTCTGAGACCCCATTATGAGCTGGAGTGTAAGGAGCCGAAGTTTGATGAAGAATTCCATTCTTACGCATCCAGTCCTGGAAACGCTGAGACATGAACTCGGCACCACGATCACTCTGGATTCTGGCGATGCTTACTCCGTGTTGGGTAGAGACAAGGGCTGCAAAGTCTTTAAAGATCTGAAAGGTTTCGGATTTTTCTCTCATTGGATATACATATCCATATCTAGAGTAATTATCAACAATTGTTAAAAAATATTTTCTACCACCAATTGTTGGCGGAAATGGACCAACTATGTCAGTGTGTACCAAATCAAAAATGCGTGTTGACAGGCGTGTAGCGCATTTTGGAATGGCTGCTGCTTTGGATTTGGCTTTCTTGCAGACAGCACAATCCAGAAACACCTTACACCCCTTTAGATCCAAACCTTTTGCGAACTCTGGCATTTTCCTAAGAACCCGGAAGCTGGCATGCCCCAATCTTCTATGCCACTTATGGATGCACCTGGAATGCAAAGGTTTACCAGTTAGTGAATTTTCAACATTAACAGTTTTATGAGGAACCTCAGGCTTGCTCTGAGCAACCTGTTTCCCAATTTTCTTCTTGTTGGCTTTAGGAGCCTTTGGAGTAGCAACAGGATTTCTCACTGGGACATCTCTCTCTGGGACTGTGCTTTCCTCTTTTGGAGTTTGTATACTTGCCTGTGCTTGCGATTTAGATTTTGGTTTTAAATAATAAACACCACCAATTAACATGGTTTCAGCAACAATATCTCCATCTTTAACTATATAACTTGCTTTCTCGAGGTGGTGAACCTGGAACTTTAAAACTCTAGACAAGTGAGCCTGACTAAGCAAACTAAAAGTTGCTGTTGGTATGTAGTAAACATCAGGAATGAATGCATCGAGCTCTTCAACATAAACAGTTCCTTTTCCTTTGACCTGACAAGGATGATTGGAAAAAGAATAAAGTTCATGTAGTTCAGGTTTAGGCTCGTGCATCTCTGTGAAAAGTTCTTTTCTGTAAGTAACATGCAAAGCTGCACCACTGTCCAAAGTCCACAAAAGCTGTCTGTTGTACTCTGGATGAGGTTGTAGATCATTGGTTAAAGCCAATGTGGCGAGTGGAGCTTGTGAATCATGCCTTGGACCACGACGACCTTGTCTACCACCTCTGCCTCTGCCTCTGGAATCTGTTCCGCTGGGCTGGTATGTGACAGGAGCTGGAAATTGGGGACAATCCCGGGTGGCATGTCCCACATGGTTGCTGAGGTTGCATCTTGGCATCCTTGGAACATAGGTCCTTCCTCAAAAGGGACGCCTAGCTGGAGCTCTTGATGTGGGTGGTCCTCTCAAGTGTGGCGTGGCTAACATCAGTGCTTCTTCTTCAATTAAAAGTCTGCATACATTGTCCACTGTGCGTTGAGCAATAGGCACTTGGTTAATCTTTGTAATGGCATCTTTCCATTCATAGTTCAAAGAGTTCATGATAATGCTGATCATTTGAATATCTTCAATAGGATAGCCCCTTTCTCTCAATTCTTTCCTCATACCTTTCAGTTTGGTCAAATGTCCTCCAATTTGTTCACCAGGTTTCAATTTCGAACCATGGAATTTAGACATGAGCAAACATGAAAACTCAATTGAGACAGGCCTGTAGCAATTTTCCAATTGGACCCAAATTTGTTGGGCTGTTGCATCAGGTGGAAAAGTAACCTGCAGTTCAGTATCCATGGACAACAATAATGTTGTGCAGGCTTTAGTCTCTAAGTCTCTTATTTGAGGCGTCCATGGTTGGGCAGGAGGGTTAAACACCGTACAATGGGTGCCTTCTCTACATAGCAAAAGTCCAACCTCACTGACCCAGGCCTTGTAATTCTGCCCTGACATCTTTTTTTTTTTAAATATACTTTATTGATTTTGAAAATAAAACAAAATACAAGATGTTTCATGCCACATCGGAAGTGCAGTGTTAACCGTAATTTACAGAGTTTATCACAATAATATTCTAGTTAAGAGTAAATAAAATCACTTTTCCGACTCTCAAATATTTTTCCTGTTACGCATCCAATTGTACCATCTACCCCATACATCATAATATTTAGATTTTTCACCATTATTCAGCTCATTTGTTAGATTGGACATTTCCGCACATTCTAGAATCTTATTGATTACACTTTCTTCAGAAGGAGACGCATTATCCTTCCATGTCCTTGCAAAAACTAATCTGGCTGCCGTGATTATATGAATCAAGAGTTGAGTCTTTTCTTTTGCCAATCTCTCCCTAGTTATACCTAGTAAGAAGATCTCGGGGGCTAATTCCAAATCCTCTCCTATTATTTCCTTCAGCCAGGCCCGAATTTTAAGCCAAAACTTTTTGGTTATCTGACAGGACCACCACATGTGGAAAAAAGTACCAACCTCCTTACCACATTTGCAACAGGTTGGTGAGGAATTGGGAGTCATTTTAGCTATTCTAACTGGTGCTAGGTGCCATCTGTGGAACATCTTGTACTGATTTTCCCTATAGGATACCGCTTTTGTTATATAGTAATTCCTGTTCCAGGCTTCTTCCCACTCATTAAAGTTAATATTGTATCCTATATTTTTTTCCCAGACACCCAGTTGGTTCCTAGCTATGATCTCTGCCCTATCCTCATCTAGTAACACGTTGTACAGTCTAGCCAGCATTTTCTTTTCTTGTCCCAGTAAAATTTTATCTAGATTTCTATATTTGGATTCTATGCCGAATCGGTCCCTATCCTTTTGGTACCTAGAATTGATCTGGAAATAAGTCCACCAATGTATATTGAGGCCTTGGTCTCTTAATAAATCTAACGATTTTAAACTCCCTTTATCGTCTAATATCTCCTTATATGTGGGGAAATTTTGAATGTCTCGCCTGTTTGGATCAATTAGGGCCTCCAGAATGGATAGCCAATTTGGGACTTTAGTGTAAAACCTCTGCCTGATTTCTACCCATATTTGAATAAGGGTCTCCCTTACTTTATGTCTACAAAAAAGAAGGCTTTTTTTTCTCTCGGGTTCCACAATTGGGCATGCCAACCTTCTTGCAGGTCATGCCCTTCCAAAGTCAAGATTCTTCTATTATGTAGTGTAATCCAGTCCCTAATCCACACCAATTTGGCTGCCTTTTGATATGTTTCCCAATCCGGGAGACCGAAGCCTCCCAAATTTCTTTTGCCTTGTAGAATCCTATATGAAATCCTGGACTTTTTCCCTTCCCATAGAAAGAGCCTAATACCTTTATTCAATTCTGAAAAAAAAATTTTGCCTAATTTCACCGGGATATTTTGGAATAGAAATATTATTTTGGGGAGGATGTTCATTTTGATTGCTGCAATTTTTCCTATAAGGGACAATTTTATCTTTTTCCATCTTTCCAGATCTAGCTGTATTTTTTGCAATAATGGTATGTAATTATTTTCTTTTAATGATGAGTGCCGGGAGGTTAGCCAAATACCTAGATACTTAGTTTTTTTCACTATCTGGATGCCTAGCAACTCTTCTAGCTCTATTTTTTGTGTTTCTGTTACATTTTTCACTATTATTTTTGTTTTGGTTTTATTGAGTTTAAAGCCGGCCACTTTACCATAATTTTCTATCTCCTGTAGGACTTTTGGGCCTGATACGAGTGGATCTTCCACAATTAAGGCCACATCGTCTGCAAAGGCCTGTGCCTTAAAAATTTCGTTCCTTATCTTGAGACCTTTAATATCTTTGTTAGCCCTGATCTTTCTGAGGAGCACTTCTAGCGCCAGAATGAAAAGTAAGGGGGATAAGGGGCATCCTTGCCTTACACCTTTTTGGATTGGAAATACTTTTGTCCTATCCCCATTTATTACAATATTTGCCTTCTGATTATGGTATATGTTTTCAATCATTTTCCTGAAATTGGTCCCAAAGCCCATTAAATTAATTTGGTTAATCATAAAACTCCAGTTCAAATTGTCAAAGGCCTTTTGAGCGTCTACGAAAACTAGCGCCAGCTGTTTATCAGAATGGTGTTCATACTATTCTATGACATTTAATACTGTTCTCAAATTATTCCTGATTTGCCTCCCAGGGAGAAACCCATTTTGGTCTTTATGGATCCAAATATTTAAGATTTTCTTCATTCTTTCCGCAATGATGGACATAAAGAGTTTATAATCGGAATTTAATAAAGAGATTGGCCTGTAATTTGCTATATGCTTAGGATCGGTACCTTCCTTCAAAATCAGTGAGAGGTACGCTTCCCTCCATGTCTCGGGAATACTTACACCTGTCAAAACCTCATTGAAAATCCCTAGTAATTCTAATTTTAGTGGTTCCTCAAATTTAGCATATATTTCCCCTGGAAGTCCATCAGGGCCTGGGGATTTGTTTTTTTTTATTTTAGTAAGGGCAGTTTCCAATTCCTCTATTGTGATCAGTCTGTTTAATATATCCTTCTCTTCCTCAGTTATTTGTGGTAGGTTAGCCTCCATTAAATATTGTTCTACTGCTTCGGCCTTGACCTCTTCTTGTTTGTACAATGCTTCATAAAAGTCTCTAGCTAGGCCTAATTTATCCTCTTCCTTTGTCAAGAGGTTGCCTTTGGAGTCCTCCAATACCAAAATTTGACTTTTTTCATTCTGTTTTTTGAGTCTATATGCGAGCCACCTACCAGACTTGTTAGCATTTTCAAAAAGATAATGTTTAGCTCTCTTTATTTTGCCCACTATCTCCTCCTGATCCAAAATATTCAGCCTATGTCTCGCTAGCCTCCAACTCTCTTTAAATATTTCATCTCCCGGCCTCCGCAATAGATTATTTTCCGCCTCATCTAATTTCTTAGTGAGGGCCTCTCTCTCCTTCCTTTTTGCCTTGTTCTTATACGCCATATAAGAGATAGTCACCCCTCTCACATATGCTTTCATAGTGTCCCACACTATTTCTCTAGCTGTTCCTTTATTTCCATTTTCAGCAAAAAAATGCTTAATTTCTTCATTTAATTTAATTACAAACTCTTTTTCATTCAATACAGACGTGTTTAATCTCCACCTCTTTTGGGTTCTCTGTCTCGCTTGAAACCAATTTATTTCCAGAAACCTATGATCTGACCATGAACTGGTATTTATTTCAACCTTCTGTATTTGCAAGCCTAGTTTCCTGGTAACCCAAACCATATCAATTCTGGACCATGAGTTATGAGGCGGTGAATAAAAAGTGTATTGACTATCTAATGGGTGGAGCGTTCGCCATATATCTATTAAGTTTAATTCGTCTACCAAATCAAAAAAGCTCTTTGGGAGGGGTAGTCTTTTGTTCTTTTTATTTTTCCCGCTTTTATAATCTATGGAAGGGTCTGTAATCCCATTAAAAACCCCTAGCATACATACTTCACTATCAGCCCATTTTCCTAGTTGCTCGTGCAATTTCCGATAGAAAAGTCCCTGTTTTTTTATTAGGGGCATATATCCCCACCAATATCAATTTGGAATTGCCCCTCGTTATCTCAATTATTAGGATTCTGCCTTTAGAATCTTGGTATTTTAATTCCGCCTCTATTTCTTTCTTAACATAAATTGCGATCCCCCTCTTTTTTTTTTCCGCTAAAGACACAAATACTTTACCGAATTTGGGGAATTCTAATTGTTTAGCCTCATCTTTTTTTATATGGGTTTCCTGTATACAAATTATATCCGGATTGAATTTTACCAGTTTTGACAGTATTAGCTTCCTCTTCCTATAGTCATTAACACCGTTTACATTCTGTGACAAGATTTTTAAGCCATTCATTCCTAGTGTCTGTGGTTACTTCCTAGTTCTTGTTTTTTAGTGTTACTGCTCTCACCGGTCGGGTTTTCTTTCCTGTTTCTTCCCCTTCTACTTCTCCTCTTTTTTTCCCTTCTTCTATATCCTCCCTAGTACTCTGTTCTTGGGATGACTCTTCCTCTGTGTTTACTGTTTCAACCTCCTCTTTACTGTTATATTCCTCTTCTTCTCCTCTCAGTTGGTCCAGAAATTCTTGTGCTACACTTGGATTGTCGATTCTTATCTTCCTTCCCTGCCAGGAAATTAACAGGCCCTCTGGCAGTAGCCATCTGAACACTATATTCCTTCTATTTAACTGATTTGTCAAGAATCTATAGTTCTTTCTTCCCTCTCTCACCCTTTTTGGTACTTGTTTTAGTATAATCACTTCCTTCCCTCTATACACTATTGGTTCATCTGTCGCAATTTTATAAAGGATATCTCTCACTTTTCTCCTAGCAAACCTTACATGGACCTCTCTAGGGAGCTTATTTCTTCTGACGTAGTTCGTTTGAACCCTATATATCTCATCGAGCTCCCTAATAATTTCCAGTTTGTCTTGCTGGAGTATATCCGCTATTAACTCCGCCATTTTATCTCCTAAATCTTCATCTTTTTCTTCTGCAATATTTTGAAATTGAAGGTAAAATGAGGCCTTATCCATTTCAAGATGGACCAATGTATCTTCCGTTATCTTACCCTGGGCCGTGAGGGATTTATCTACTGTATCTAACTTCTTTTCATTCAGATCCATTCTTTCCTCGACTTTTTGGATTCTTTTTTCATTATTAGCAATTGACACCTGAATCTCACTCATCTTTGTATCCAACGCATGCATATCTAGCTTTAATTCAGTGTGGTTATTAGTAAGTTTTTCCTGCACAGCTAGCATCGTTTCCTGTATTAGTAACAAAGAGGACTAGACTGTTTGCAGTGATGGCGTCATTGGTAGTTTGTCTGGTTTCTGTAAGCCATCAGAGGGCTTCTGAACAGCTGGAGATGACAACGCTAAAGTGGGATTTGATGGAACTTTTTTACCAGTTTTTTGAATTGTTGTAGTCATATTTGCCATTTCTTTCAGAATAGCCTTTTGTTCTCTTATTATGAATTCTATGTTTTCCCAAATGAGCATTCAATGGGGCTGTCGCAAAATCTCCTGAGTGTTACTCCTAAAGAGTCAAATTAAGGTACCTGTTTTCCCCTTTTTAGCTGTGGAAAGTCTGAACTTTAAATATTAAATATCGGGGATATATCAATATAATGGAGAATCTATTGGTTTAAGAGTTTTCCTCTTGATTTCTGTTAATTCCTTGTCTTAAACCTTCTTTAAATAAATCAATCTATCAAGTTAATTAATTCCAGTCTATGTCAGTTAGGTAAATACAATGGATTAGGGAAGATTGATTCCACTAATAAATATTTAAAAAAATTACTTAAGCTATATTTATATTAATTAATTAAATATCAATAGAAAAGGTCCTACTCAGGCACGCTAAAGCTTGTAATTTCTTAATTACTTAGCAGGATACTAAAAATACTATAAATGGTCCACTAAATCCAATAACTTATTAAGGTAATAATTATCAAAGAAAAAAACACAATTAATTAATTATGATAAAGGTAAATACGACAGAACTTATTCAGCTAGGCTAATACGGCCAAAGCTAACAGTAACATTAAATATAGAAAAGTATTGATATATCTAAATGTATAAATAAGAATGCCTTACAAGAGTGCTATCTAAAGATAAGTTAAATAGTAATTAATAATTAGTAATTAATAATTAATAATAGAAATTCATCAGCAATGTAATAATTAATAGTAATACAGAAGTTAGACTAGCGTAAGTAGCCACGAAGATTTTCCAATTAGGTCCAGGGAGGACAGTTTCGTGAAATAACTCAATATACAAAACTCTCTTTCACTGGGGAGAGAGACCCCAGCTAATCCCGGGAATGAGCTAAGAACTAAAGTGAAATACCCTCTAGGATACAGTCTAGGGTTCAATACTACGATTTTGGTAGAAATATCTCGCACAATCAATTCTGAGCCATCGATCCCTTCCAAATCCGGCAGGCAAAAATTAACGCTAACCCAAGTCACTCAAGCACGGAAGTCACTCTGTTAGTCTTCTAATGACTGGCAGATTCCAGCTCTCCGTAATGGCCTCGCTTCCTGCTTCTCGGGATGGATTTTTCCAATTAAGCCTCTGACTTGACTCTCCCTCCGCTCTCCTCCCAGCAGCAATAAAAACGCGGTTTCCTTGCACAAATCTCAGTTCAGTTCAGTTTCTCTTACTCAGGATCTTCCCCGCCGTTTCCACAAATCGAGAGTCACAATCACTCCTCTCCCTCTCCTACTCCATGCCGGCTGTCAGGTCTCGCCATATGCAAATCACTCTAGAGTTGCAGTCGCCGCTTAATGCCTCTTCAAGTTTCTCGTGACCTGCATCCACCGGCTCCTTCGTTGGTGTCCGAAACAGCAAAATAGGGGTGGTACAACAGAGTCCCAACACCACAGCCTCCGATCTCCAATTGCTTCCTTCTTAGATTGTCGGCGGCTACGGCTTCAAGTCTGACATTAACTGTCAGGCTCACCGCGTTGGATTGACAGAGCCTTCCAGTCTAGTGGGAGCGTTTGCTCGTCGCTTTCCCACTAGACCTGTTTGCTCTTTCGTCCGTGGGATCCTCCGAATCCTCACGCCCCCGCAGGGATCCCCAAAATGCGATGATTGATAGCGTTAAGGGGCGCAGTCACCTGCTCCACGCCATGCCGCTGTAGCTCACCAACCGGAAGTCTGCCCTGACATCTTTAATTTTGACTCACCAGCCAGTGGAGCAACAGAGTATGCCTGTTGAGGAATAGGCATTTGAGGTGCTGGCTGTGGGGGTAAAGGCACTTGTTGTGCTGGAGGTGGACCAGGAGCTGGTCCTCGTTGTACAGCTGGAGGCACGTGTGCATGAGCTTGTAGCTGTGGCATTTGAGCTGCAATATTAAAATGACTTGCTGGAGATGCAGTCATTTGCATTTGCTGCATTAAGCATTGTTGTGCTCCATCTAAAAAGACACCAGCACCACCAGGGGGTGCTGAAAATTGAGCCTGTGGAGGCACTTGTGGCATTGCAGTCTGAATCTCTGAGTGAGTTAGTTTTACTTCTCTATCCACATCATGTGAAATCTGGGAAGAGACAATATCACTAGGCACATGTGACGTGTACACAGCTCTCTGTTCTGATTTGCCTGACACAATATCCACCAGGGTGTGTGTCTTTGGCTCTGAGTGAGAAGGCGGCAAAATGGCGTTTTCAGAGATTTCAAAAATGCGTGATTCTCTCTTATCTGGCTCAAGCCTAGATAAAGCCATTTTTGCATGGGATAGCTCATGTTCAAAAATTTCTACCTGGTCACAATAGTTTCTTATAGCTTGCTCATGAGGAGTGACCCTGAAGGTTTCCCTCTCTGCGTGGGAGGAAAAAGGCTTTGCCATTTGTGGAATTTTTGGCTTGGCCCCAAGCATTTCAAAATCAGAAGGCTCTAGGAATACAGTTTGAGAGCATGCATAATTAGAAGGGGGCATTACTGATCTCAGTCGTAGTGCTTCGCCTTCAAAAGCAGCTTTTCTATTATTTTCCTCCTGAAGCTTCATTAAGAGCATTTTCTCTGTTTCTCCTACTACTCCCACGGTTTCTTCCTCTTCCAGCTGGGTGGCTGAGGTGAGTGGGTCCGAAAAGATCAAATCATTTGTAGAGAGTAGTTTAAGTTTCATTTGTTATTCTCCTGCTTCTAGCTGAGTGGCTGATGCCAGGGGCTGTAATCTTGAAGATTTTTCTATGTCCTCCTCATCTGAAGATGATAAAGCTTTGGGCTTCATTTTGCCCTTTTCCTTCATTTTGCCCTTTTCCTTCTTTTTCGGCATTTTTGCAAAAAATAATTAGCTTACCTCAGTAGCTAAAAACTAATTGCCTATGTGTTTATCATTAAAAGTAAGGAACAAGGAAAAGCCATAAATCAACCATCCTCCTGCTGCCATTGTCAGAGCGGCAATCAGCCCCGTTACCTTGCGTGGGGTAATTGCCCACATTTTGAGTTGGATCGTGACGTTCTCCTTGTGTATACTTTGATCAATAAACCGAAGAAACATTCTCTAATTAAACTCATATTTATTGTAAGAAAATAAAGACATCTCACTATCTAAATTAGATTACATGTTGGCAAAGAATCCCTAGCCTGACCTTAGCTGGCTGGAGAACAAAGGAAAGTTTTTAGTAGAAGTAAAAAAATGTGTACATGCGCAGTAGATGCTGATAAGGAATTTTGGCAAACTACGGTAAGTCTGACAGTTCAGAAATAATAGCTCTGCTGGTAAATATAAAAACACAGTGAGAACAATGGACAGTGGGAGGACCAGGGGAAATGGAAAAGTTTTCCTATGTTGTTTGTGTGCAAAAATGTTAGAATTGGTTTTTGTACTTCTGTACCCACATGGAATTTTCAGTAAATGTCACATATAAATGCCTTACCTGTTCATACCATACACTCTGGCACAGTAGTACAAGGGTTAACCCACACACACCTCACCACTGCCCCTTCCCCTGGCCACTCCTTACCTGAGACTCCGCCCCTAGGGTATTTAAGGTTGTCTCATGCTGCTCCACATGTTCTTGCTACTGATAACTGTAATGAAGAAACATCTGTAAATAAAGAGTAACTTGCTTGAATCCCAACGAGTCTATGCCTGTTATTGGGTCCAATCTCGAACATCTGTAACAATATGGTAGCAGAGGATGGTTGGATGACCCAATAACGAGAAGATATGCCAGGAAAACAACTGCCTGCCGAAGAAAAGAAAAAACCGTATACCAGATCCGACACAAAAAGAATGGTGGCGCAACTTTCCCCACATGGCAACTCACCAGTAGGGACGCCAGAAAGGCCCGGAGACAAGGCAGACCCCAAATCCACAACAACAGATGAAGGAAAGGGGATCGAAAGCCAGAACGACCAGGAAACCGGCAATCGAGAGAGCAACAAACTCTGGCAAGAAATATTGAACCTACTGGGATCGCAAACAGACAACGAGGACCTCACCGCGAGTATCCAGAGACTGATCCAGGGCCGCAAAGCAGCGAAGGAAAATCGCGACCCAGCCCCAGGACAAAGGGACTGCCGTCCGGTAAGAGAATCACCCCCAGTCGAGTTCCACACCGACACTGAGGAACTTGATGCTGTGCTGAATTTTGAATGGCGGCTATCTTTGATTACCCAACCCACCAAGATGGCCGACCACCAGCCCATCAAAATCGAAGGTTCAAAATGGCCAGCGCGAAAAGAATGCACCCCCCAAACCAGCAAAGAGGACGAAAGCTATAAGGAAGAAGGGTCCGAATCAGACCCTGGTACACCCCCAACCGAACGGCAAATAGAAAAGGCCATAAAGACCCTTATTGCCGCTTACAGGTCGGACATAAAAATCTCCAAAAATACAACCAAAGCACCTAGGGGGGCAAGAAGCAAAGAGGGGAGACCCCCGACCACCCTCTCAAGGGGCGCAGACACTGCTGCCAACCTACCGGCATCGCAGCAGCCCTCAAGAGCGCGACACCACCCACTGCGGAAACCGTACGCGCCGGAGGTCGAGGACTGGAGTGGATACTTACTGACGTCGCGGGCACACACGAGCAGGCAGGATCTTCACCCCGATTAGAGAACAACCACCTGACCTTCTTCGGACCACCGCTGGACCCATGGAGCTGAGACCGAAGCCTGCACGACCGAGAGAGGCCTCTTCGCTGGAGCCGCCGCAACAGGATCCTCCACCGACGACTTCAGAGCCAGAATGGACTTCGCGCATGACAGAATCACCTAAGGAGAGAAGAAGAAAAAAAATGCAGAGAGGGCTTTTTAAACTTCCAACGAGCATACCCATGCCGTACTGTGGCTATCTACACATCCAGAACCATGGACAGCCACCTGCTGTAAGTAACATGACCAACAATACAGGGAATTTACCTAATGACTTTTCAAAATTGAAAATGGATGGCTCTAACCTACTGGAATGGTACCAACAACTCCAGGTTATCTTTTTGAGGGAAAATTTATTATTTTTTATTACTAACCCCCCCAGAAAAGCCTTGGACTTTTGAACAGGACTGCCTACACCATAAGGCATTTTACCTACTAATCTCTAGTATCTCATCACCTATATACCCCAGCATCGAGCATTATCTAACCGTGTCAGAGTTAATGCAAAAAATGTTTGGGTTCTTCTACAGTGAAAGCGTGGCAACCACAACCAGAATATCCAAAGATTTCTATTCTGCCAGAATCAGACCTGGGGTTTCCATGGGGGAACACTTATTAGAATTGAACGCCACCAGGGCAGAATTACACTTAAGGAGGGAGGTTGTATCAGACCAAACAATGAAGAGTGTGATAATTAACTCCTTAGATTCCACTTGGGACACCTTCATCACACACTTAGATAAACTCAGCCTAGGTCACATATCCATTGATAGCCTATCCAACAAATTAATAGCGGAAGACAAGCTAAGGAAGGGCTGCCACTTAACATGCAGGGAGCACAGACCTACAAAGAGAGTAGCCTTCCAAGACAGACTACGGGACCCAACTGAATGTTACAATTGCGGGTCCAGGAGTCACTATAAAAGGGATTGCCCTTGAAACTTCAGAGAGAGAGATAGACATGAGCACCAGAACAGACACACTGAGAGACACTCACCAGATGATAGATACAGGCACAGGGACTCCCCAAACCCAAGGGACAGGAGGGGGAACAGGGACAGCTCCAGGGACAGCCGAACTGGTTCACTATATGGGATAGGAGAATGCACACAAGTGACCAAACTAGACAAGGAAGACACCATGTGGCTCATTGATTCAGGAGCCACTAACCATACCACTCACAACAAGCAGCTACTCTCTTCTTTCACAGAAGAGAACTTCTTAG
The DNA here is from genome assembly GCA_038048745.1 of Coluber constrictor foxii. NCBI lineage: Eukaryota > Metazoa > Chordata > Lepidosauria > Squamata > Colubridae > Coluber > Coluber constrictor. The sequence continues at coordinate 40,970,997 of CM075966.1, read as the reverse complement.
TCAAGGTAGCCAACCAAAATGATGTCCAAGTAACAGGGAAAGGAAACATAACCCTCCCAGGGATAGGAAAGATAGAGGGGGTACTGCTCATCCCGGGAATACCCCACAACATACTAGCCACATTAAAACTCAGCAAAGGATCTGGGGTAGAGGTCTTATTCAAAGGGGAAGAAGTTTTTATAAATAAAAACAAAAAAGACATAGGGAAAGTTGTAGTTAGAGGAGGGTTACCCTACCTGTACACTGAAAACACTGACATACCCAGCATAAACGCCAACATAGAGTCAGAAACAGACAAAGCTGACTCTCAGATAGAAGGAAACGAGGCCGACAACGCAGGTAGGAAAGAACAGGGAAACAGAGCCATTAGTATACAAGAACCTAACATACACAACAGGGGGAAACTCACCATAGGCAAGCCCATCCACGATGATTGTGCTCACCTATTACACCGTAAACTAGGACATGCCAGCTTTCCCATTATCCAAAAAATGACAAGCTGTACTGAAGGCATTAAAGTAAAAAATTGCGAAAACTACCTCGATTGTTTGGTGTGTAAATGTTCAAAGCGCAAAGTCAAACCCAGGCCCAAGAAGGCAACATGCACCACCAGTCACATATTCGACTTAGTACACATGGACCTAGTGGGTCCCCTAAGGCCATCAATAAAATACAATAAAAGGTTCTTTCTCACCATAGTAGACGACTACAGTCGATACGGCTTCGTTTACACATTAAAACACAAGAATGAAGTATACCAGAAATTCAAGGAATTCTACAAAAGAGTAGAAGTCCAACACAACACAAAAATAAAGCAAATAATGACCGATAGAGGGTCAGAATTTCTATCGAGGGATTTTTCACACTGGCTCAGATCAAAGGGAATACTACACTTTACTTCCTCTCCATTCTCAGCCTTCCGAAATGGCATTGTAGAACGAAGGAACTCCACCCTACAAACCATGGTAAGGTGCGCACTAGAGGATGCTGGGATTGGCCAACATTTCTGTTCCGAGGCCCTAGTATACTCCAATTGCACACTCAACAGGTTATGGTCCAGCGTAATTGATAAGACCCCTTACGAACTAATGTACGATAGGAAGCCCCAGATAGCACACCTACATGTATTTGGGGTCACTGCAGACGTACACATACCCAAGCAACTACGCCGCAAGGGAGACAAGGTATCCAAGAGGCTAAGGTTTATGGGTTACGAGCCAGGGACCAAAGGATTTAGATTTATAGACAGCAATAATAGGTTTGTCATATCTAAGACAGCAACCTTCCACGAACAGGCAAACTGGTCCAAAATACATCTCAACAATATATACCACAGGCAGGAAACAAATCACGACACACAAAACCAAGACAAGCCAAACACACAAGGTAGTACACAAAAGGGAGGGTACAAACCCAAACACCAGGAAGTCAAGATCAGTGAATGGAAGGGGGATCATCCCAAATTAAAAGTAGACTCACTCACCCAAAAAGAGGCAAGGTACTTACATGACACCAAATCCACACCCAAAAGGCCAATCAGGGCTAGCAGGAACCAGATGCCCAAAAGACTTGAGGATTATGTAATGCACATACACTCTAACCCAATCACACCGAACTCCTACAACGAGGTGGTCAAACTCCCCCAGGAAGAAAGATCTAAATGGGAATCGGCCATGGAGAAAGAAATGGGTAGCCTCAAAGAACTGGACGTGTTCACACCTGCAAAGGTCCCAGAGGATAAGACTCCCATAGGGACCAGATGGATATTCAAGATCAAAACACTAGAGGGCGGCAAGACATTGTACAAAGCACGATTGGTAGCCCAAGGGTTTGCACAAAGATACCCTGAGGACTACACCGAAACTTACTCCCCAACAGTGAGAGCCGAAAGTGTTAAAAGTGCCCTAGTAGTTGCATCCATCCTAGGTCTGGAAGTGTATCAGTTCGATGTACAAACTGCATACTTACATGCTAAGTTAGACAAGGAGATTTACGTTAAAGCACCCCCCAGCAAAGACACACACAAAGGTGACACATGGCTGCTCAACAAGAGACTATACGGTTTGAAGCAGTCTGGGAAACGATGGTACGAGTGCCTAGTCAAGGTACTAGAATCAATAGGGTTCAATGCAACGCCCGCAGACAATTGCTTCTTCACCAGGAAAAACAATAACTCGTGCTTGTCTATGTGGATGACATCCTGTACATTGGCAAACATAAAAAGGAATGCAACACTTTTGCAAGTAAGTTGGGCGAACATTTCTCCCTAAAATCTCTAGGGAAAATAAACAAATATCTGGGTGTACAAATCGATAAAACCTCCAGGGGATTTCGCTTATCACAAAAGGAGAAAATTACAGAACTTCTACACAAATGCAACATGGCTGATGCCAAACAAAGTGAAACTCCCATGCAAGCAGACTTCTTGAAAAACATGTATAGTGAGGCACCCGAGTTCAAAGACAATACACTCTACAGATCCACCATAGGATCTCTCCTATACATCGCCAACTGGACCAGGCCAGACATTGCTCTACCGGTAAACTTGTTGTCCAGACACGTAGGCAATCCCACCATTTACCATTGGGAGGCTATCAAAAGGGTACTCAGATACCTGAAGTACAGCTCAGACTCCTGCTTGTGCTTAGAGCCTGATACACTCAGAGAACCTACCCTCGCCTGCTATGCAGATGCCGACTGGGCCGGGGATGTGAAAAGCAGGAAAAGTACATCAGGATACATATTCTTCCTCAATAACAGCCCTGTACACTGGTACACGGGCAAACAAAATTTGGTAGCTACGTCAACCACAGAAGCTGAGTATATATGCCTATCCAAGGCGGCCAATAATCTAACGTGGTTCGATGACCTACTCACCAGCATTTGGACCGAACCTGTGTACCCAATTACCATTTACGAAGTCAACAAGGCCGCTATTGAGATATCCATGGCAGATGCGGTAGGACAGAGGTCCAGACATATAGACATAAAGCATAAACATGTCAGGCAGCTCTCCAAAATAGGATTCATCAGAACCGTACACTGTGACACCGAAGAACAAACTGCCGACATCCTAACCAAGCCACTGCAGCACAAGCAGCACACTTATCTCACATCCAAGCTATGCATTCACTCCAAAGACACTTGACAACAGCAAACTGCACACTCGCAGGCCAGGCATTTAGAGGGGGATTTGTCACATATAAATGCCTTACCTGCTCATACCATACACTCTGGCACAGCAGTACAAGGGTTAACCCACACACACCTCACCACTGCCCCTTCCCGTGGCCACTCCTTACCGGAGACTCTGTCCCTAGGGTATTTAAGGTTGTCCCACGCTGCTCCACATGTTCTTGCTACTGATACCTGTAATGAAGAAACATCTGTAAATAAAGAGTAACTTGCTTGAATCCCAACGAGTCTATGCCTGTTATTGGGTCCGATCTCGAACATCTGTAACAGTAAAGTTATACTGTTGGTAAAAGATGTCCCAGGAGTCCACACTCTCAACAACCTTCGCCAGGAAGGGAAGGTTGGAGACAGGACGGTAGTTTGCTAAAACAGCTGGGTCCAGGGAGGGCTTCTTGAGGAGGGGCCTCACCACCGCCTCTTTCAAGGCAGGCGGAAGGACACCCTCACTCAAAGAAGCGTTTATAATCTCCTGGAGCCAGCCTCGTGTAACCTCCCGGGAGGCCAGCACCAACCAGGAGGGACACGGGTCCAGTAAACATGTGGTTGCGTTCAGTCTTCCCAGAATCCTGTCCACGTCCTCGGGAGCCACAGGATCGAACTCAGCCCAGATAACACTCTCAAGACCTGGCTCAGTCACCCCGCCTGAACCCACCCAGTCGGCGGCCAGGTCGTCCCGAATCTGAGTTATTTTATCATCCAGATATTGAACAAAATCCTCAGCACGTCCCTGTAAGGGATCCTCCCGCGCTCCCGAATGGAGGAGGGAGTGGGTCATCCTAAACAGGGCGGCTGGGCGATTATCTGATGACGCGATAAGAGCGGCAAAGTAATTAGACTTGGCCGTTTTTATCGCCACTAAGTAAGTCTTAATATGAGCTCTTACTAGTGTCAAGTCAGATTCGGAGCGGCTGGCCCTCCAACCACTCTCTAGGCGTCTTTTCCGGCGCTTCATCTCCCTCAGCTCCTCGGTGAACCAAGGAGCTAAGTTGGTTCGGCACCGGGTCAGAGGCCGCAAAGGCACGACACGGTCCAAGGCCCCACCGGCCGCTCTATTCCAGGCAGCCACCAGGTCCTCGGCCGAGTCGTGTGTCAGTGTCTCAGGGAATGGCCCAAGCTCCGTCTGGAACCTATCAGGATCCATCAGGCGCCTGGGGCGGAACCATCTGGTCGGTTCCGCCTCCCTGCGGTGGGGTACAGCGGTCAGAAAGTCGAGCCGAAGGAGCGAGTGGTCAGTCCATGACAAGGGTTCTAAGCCTATATCCCCAATATCAAGACCACTCAACCACTGTCCAGAGACAAAAACTAGGTCCAGGGTGTGTCCACCAATGTGAGTTGGGCCCTGAATTACCTGGGTCAGGTCCATGGCCGTCATGGAAGCCATGAACTCCCGAGCTATCTCAGATGTTTCGCCGATAGATGGCAGATTAGTTTCCACCCATTGCTTCTTGTCCTGCCCTCAGGTGCTTTGCAGAATAGTTTGACTCCCTCTTCTTTGTGGCAGCCCCTGAGATATTGGAACACTGCTATCATGTCACCCCCAGTCCTTCTTTTCATTAAACTAGATATACCCACTTCCAACAACCTTCCTTTATATGTTTTAGCCTCCAGTCCCCAATCATCTTTGTTGCTCTTCTCTGCACTGTTTCTAGAGTCTTGTCAAGTATTTGCAAGCCATTGGCATGTGTGTCATACAGACACTAGTGGAGGCAGAAAGTGCCTCCACCCCTATGTGGAAAGGAGGGGCTTACACTGAGTATAAAACCCCCTCTAACCTTTGCACCATGCTCTCTTTTTACATTTGTTCTCCATGAGACATGATCTTTGATCAGGGTAGCCACACACACTGTGTGCCCCCTATCCTATAATGAATATTAAGACAGCCTTTTTTTAAAAAAATTAGATTTATATGCCGCCCTTCTCCGGAGACTCAGGGTTGCTTACAATGCATTAAGCAATAGCCTTCATACTCTTGTGTATTTATACAAAGTCAGCTTATTGCCCCCACAAACTGGGTCCTCAATTGACCTACCTTAGAAAGGATGGAAGACTGAGTCAACCTTGAGCCTCGAACTGGTGTAATTGCAGACAGCTGGATGTTAATAACAGGCTATCTAGCCCATCGAGCTATCTGAGGCTCTTTTGTACATAGTTAATATGTTTTGTTATATGAATAAATACATTTAAGACATTTATTCATGCATCTGTCTTTGGACTCTTCTATGCTCCTGGGTGATTCTACGATCCCAAATTCCACAGAATGGTAGCAGAGGGAATGGTAGCAGAACTCCACTCCAGGAGCTGTTGAAAAGGCAAGATGCACTCCAAAATAACCTGTGAGAGAAGCTCCCCTGTTGTGACCAGAGGCCTTCAATGGAGGAGAACTTCACAGCAGCCCCAGTCTGAATCAACGATGGAAAACATCGAAGAGGGTTTCCATCCCACTACACCCTGGCAGCCAGAGGCCACCCAGATGCAGCAAGTGATCCCTGGGGCCGAGCCAGGCAATGTTGGAGAAAGTTTTTTCAGCACTGACGACGAGGGGGCAGAAGAACAAGATGAAAGACTGGACAGGCAAGTGGCTGAGATGTCAGGAGTGCCGAGCAGTGCTTGCCTTCCTCCTGAAGACAAGAGCAGCAGCCAGGAAGAGGCCTGAGGAGGCAGCACCAGAGATGCCTGCCATCCCGGTAAGGACTCCCCTGCGTGATCTCTCCAAGATGGTGCCTGCCGCCAGAGAGACTTCCCCCCCCCCAGTTTCCCGCCAAACAAAATGGCCACCAGGCCACTTCCAAAGGTAACTTCCTCCAAGATGGCGGCTCCCCTGGACGCTTTGCCACAACCACGAGCCAGGCCTACCCCAGTTCCACGGTCCAGGCCTACAATGCCAGCCAGTCAGTTCAGCATCTCAGCGGCCCAGAGGACCACTCCCAACCTACAAGCCCCTTGCCAGGCTGCGCCTGCCAAGGCAAACATCAAAGAGGCCATAGAGGCCCTGGTCGTTGCCCTGGAAATTAGGGAGCAACTACCCACCGGCTGCCCCGAGGTCCCAGACCCAGCTGCCCACTTAAGAAGGGTCCCAAATCCAACCTCCCACCCCCAGAGGAACCCAGATGGACCTGCAGCCCTCCACGCCCCACTGCAGAGGCGCTCACCATTCACTGAATGCTTCACGGAGGCCCAAGCTGAGGCCTCCACACCTTTCCGGTCCTGCTGGGATGATCCGGAGCTGCAATCCTGCTCCTCTGATGGAGAGGAGGAGATCCAGAGACATTTTCAGGCCTATCCAGCCCATAGACCTCATCTGATGGGCCCCCAGTCTCCAGAAAGATCTCCAAGCTTTCTTCCCACTCCTCCAAGGTTTCCCTGCCACAAAGCTGATTTTCGGGCCTATGCTGAGGCTTCAGTCAGACCTGACTTCAGGACCCAGAGAGGGAGATCAGAGCTCCAACAAGAAAAGTCTTTGGAGCATGCTCCATTTCCTGCACGTGCCCAGTTGCTTCAAACTACCAAAAGACTACAAGAAGGAGCCAGACCTAAGCAATCAACCCCAGGCTTAGGGATCCCAATGCCATTCACAACAGGTTCTTTTCAGCCATTTGAACAACTCCCATTGCAGTTTAATGGCAATAATTTTGTAACTTTGCCAAATAATTTTGAAAAATTACATTTAAGTGGTCAGAATTTAAAAAAATGGTGTAAAGAGATTCAGATAATTCTCTTAGGAGAAAATACTCTGGACATGATCAAAAGACCACCCCCTTTACCTTGGAGCCCCGAAATCGAGTTTCTGCATAAAAGAGCTTACACAACCCTGTTAAGTTCTATAGACACAGTCTCGGCTCCGCTGGCTTGCGAACGGGAAGAAACTGTAAGAAGAATGCGCCACTCAAATGGGGGTTTGAATCCTGGTTTTATTCCATGACAGCAGCTCTTTTCCGGAACCGGAATGCTATGCAAACAAAGTTACAGCTGAGAATAGTCTGTACCGGACTCTCATTTTATAGGTGCTCCTAAGGGTGTGCCTTTGGAAATGGGAATCAGCTGGCTTCATTTATATTTCCTGCCATAGCGTTTTAGGCGCCCCTTGATCACATCACGCCGGCCCTTGCACTCGTCGCTGCTGGTTTCCGCTGCTGCCGCCGCCACTGGGATCCCCCCCAATGTATGCACTATTCCCACGCGTCCCTACACATCCCGCCACCAGTGCGATAGGCCTCCTATGCGCAATGCCTAACCCCACCACCATCACCCGTGCCACCCAATCCGGAGAGGCCCCCCCCCCTATGCTGGTTAACGTCCATTCACGGCATGGTGTCGAGTGCTGCTTGATGCTTGACAGGCGCCCCCCCCACCAGGTATCCGCCTATAGGAGAAAAGAAACATAGAAAAGAGACATAGATTAGCGATTATCGTAGTTTCAGGGGGTTTTCCTTATGATATTTTTTCAGTAGTTTTGAGGTGTTTATATCGGTGATTGGTACCCAAGAAGCATCCGTATCCAGATACCCGGCCCATCGAACTAGGCATTGGAGCTGGCCTCTACGGTATCGAGAGTCTACAATATCCCTCAATTCATAATGTGTCCCTGTTACTGGGCCTGGATATGTTTGTGGATCTCGTGGATGGGTAACGGGCTTTACTAAACTGGAATGAAACACTGGATGTATTTTACCAAGTAGGGAGGGTAATTGTAACCTAACTGTTACCGGATTTATTATCTTTAGTATGGTAAACGGGCCTATGTACTTGGGACCCAGTTTTCTACTTGGTATTCTTAATCGAAGATACTTGGTCGATAGATATACTTGGTCTCCAACCTGGAACGGAGGACTCTTCTCTTGTTGCTTGTTTGCCTGTTGTTTATATTCCTCTGATGTCTTCTCCAATGCTTTTTTTATATTGGGCCAGAGTTGTTGGATATTATGTGACCAGACATGGGGGTTAGTAGTCCCTGTAGGTTGGAGATCTAATTTGGGGATGGCTGGGAAGTCTTTCCCAGTTACTATCTGAAACGGGGTGTACCCAGTGCTTCAATGTACTGAATTGTTATAAGCTGTTTCTGCAAATGGTAAGAGGTCGACCCAGTCGTTCTGTTGATAGGACACGTAGGAGTGCAAATAACGTTCCACCATGGCATTGGCTCGCTCCGCAGCTCCATTCGTACTGGGATGATACGCTGAACTGAGTCCCTGGGTCACTCCTATACACTATTAAAACCCTTTCCAAAATTTAGCTGTAAACTGTACTCCATGTAGAATGGTGGGGCTTACCATTCTACAACTGCAGCAATCTTTTTCGGATCCATTTGTATGCCCTTATCGTTAATCCGGAAACCAAGATAATCGATCTCTGTTCGGTGGAATTCGCATTTAGAGAGTTTGACGAACAGATGTGCTTCCAACAGTTTGGTCAGGACCTGTCGAACTAATGCAATGTGCTCCTCCATTGTGTCTGTGTATATGAGTATATCATCCAGATACACTAACACTCCTCTATACAAGTGTTCATGTAAGACTCTGTTAATAAGCTGCATGAAAACAGCTAGGGCACCCTGCAACCCAAATGGCATAACCAAAAAATGATAACTTCCCAGGGGACAATTGAATGTGGTTTTCCACTCATCCCCGGGATGTATACGCACCCGGTAATAGGCCTCACGAAAGTCCAGTTTAGTAAAGATTTTCCCAGTCGCTAGAGTTGTCAACAAATCAGTCATTAGAGGTAGGGGATACAACGGCTCAACACAAACGACATTTAAACCCCTATAGTCAACACATAATTGCAAGCCACCATCCTTCTTCTCTTGGAAGAGTACTGGGGCTGCTAAATGGGACCGACCTGGGCAGATAAAACACCTTGCCAGGTTCTTGTCAATGTATTCTCTCAACTCAGTTAGCTCTCTAGGGGTCATAGAATACATCTGGGGCTTTGGCATCTTAGCCCCGGGTATTAGTTCGATACCACAATCCGTGTCATGATGTGGCGACAGCACCTCACATTCCTCCTCACTGAACACTTGGGCAAGATCATTGTACACTTCAGGGTATAGCTGGTTACCTGCTTGTTCCCCCGAGTGCTGAAGGTGGGGCTCATCCTTACCCTGATGTTGAAGGCCAAGACATGGCTCTGGGCCTATCGGTAACCGTAATCTACGGAACCCCCCCCTCCCACCAGATGGTTGGTTTCCATTTATCCAACCAGGCAAGACAGAGGATCACCGGTTCAATCATCTGTGTTATCACCACAAGCCATATACGTTCTTGGTGTTCCCCAAGCTTCAGGAGAACAGGTTCGGTTACATGAGCAGCTGGTTTACCCCCTAAAATCGTCCCGTCTACGTGCTCGAATTTTATAGGGTCTCGTAATGTGGTGATCCGCAATCCCAGCTCTTCCGCTATTGACTGGCAGATAAGGCATCTAGTACAACCAGAGTCTATTAACACCTCTTGAGTGCTCTCCCGTTCTGTCACGGGATGTTGCAACACAATGGGAATCCAGAACGGACGTATAGGGTCACTCACCATGGAGTCCTGGATTCCTTCCTCATCGTCACTGGTTCCGGTTGTTTCAGGAACATGGGCCATTCCAGACAAGCCGGTAGCAGTAGGGTGTGTCATTGTCTCCATCACTGATGTTTGGGTGGCAGCCCTGGAGTGTTCTGGGGTTCGAGTAGACCGGTCTTTCGGTATGGAACTGGCTGACAGCCTAGGAGTCGAAATCCATGGCGGTGGTAAGGGGCAATCGGCTGCTCTATGCCCCTCCTGGTTGCATCGATAACAGTGAAAGGGTTTTCTGCTTGAATCACCAGCCCCTGGGCCTGATAGTATGGTTGGTCTAGCCACACCTCGATCAGTAAATTGCCGCGTGGGCCCACCACGTTGTGGTTGGGATTGACTCGGGGCCCAGGTCCTGAATTCCCATAACCCAATGTCCAGATCTACGGCTGCCTTATACCATTCCGTCAAACAAGGCCCTAGACCTCAATATACACATGCTTGCCTTATCTCCCTATCAAGCCCTATTTGGAACTGGTGTATAAGGAGTTGATCTGGCCAGGAACGCAGCTTGCTAGCTAGAGTCCGGAGTTCTTGTACATAATCCTTCGCTGGGCGGCCATGTTGTTTTAGGCTGACTAGGTCTCCCTCAATGATCTGAGTTCTGGTCTCATCCTCAAACCGGCTTCGTAGTGCCTTAAGGAACAGCCCCAGATCCGTTAACTCATGGGCGTGGTTGCTATGCAACTCAGCGACCCAATCCGCTGCCTCGCCTGTGACTACCGCCATTACCGCAATGACCATAGACCACTGCGATGGATACCACCGGCTGTATAGGTCCATGTGGCTAATCACTTGGCTGAGAAACAGCACCACTTTCTCCGACATTCCGTCAAATGTGGCCTGCACTGGGGGTAAACTCCAGGGGAGTTGAGGGGTCCACAACCCAGGGCCCCACATTGGCAAGGAATCTAACGAACGAGCCATGGGTGGCCAATCTCTCTGCCGGTTACGGTCTTGCTGGCGGTCAGACCCACCGTCTAACCTTTTCTCTCTGGTCTGCCGCAAAGGAGGCCTCGCAGGGCCACGAGCAGCGTCCCCAAATGACGGAACAGAGCTTGTATCCCCACCCAGGTGCTCTTCTCTCACCCAGCCTGTCCCCAAGTCAGGCTTGAATTTAGGACTAGTGATACGCAGTCTGCTTTCTGAGCCACCACCTAGTGTCACTCCTCCCTGCCAACTACTGGATGGTTCCGAGCTAGGGGCCCAGGGCTGCCAGGATGGAGCGTCCTGAAAACTAACCTCCCCAAACCTATCCCGGAGGACATCCATGGTAGTCGCCCCTGGTCCAGTGGAGTAACTCCACTCTCTGTCCTCATTCTTGATCCATTGGCGCTCCCTCCAGCCCTGGAACTGGGCTCCTGCGTGGGGCGGGGTTTGTGTACGTGCACCCACAGTTCCCGTCAAAGCAGAGCTATGCCACCAATGTCCAGCACCCGCCTGGGACACAGCCCCAGTACCATGAGACTCCTGGTCCTCCAACACTGTCTCTTTCTGTGCCTCTCGGTGTTTCGGGCGCACCACCGGCTGGTCACCAAGAGCTGGCAGTTCGGCAACCGTGTCTTCTGCCTCCGCATCCTTCTCCAGCAACTCTGGCAGCGCCACAGCTTGCGCCCCATCGGAAATGCCTTCCGCCATCCCTGCCTTCTGTCCGCCAATGGGTGGGTGTGAGCTGTAACTTCCTCTCGGCTCCGCTGGCTTGCGAACGGGAAGAAACCGTAAGAAGAACGCGCCACTCAAACAGGGGTTTGAATCCTGGTTTTATTCCATGACAGCAGCTCTTTTCCGGAACCGGAATGCTATGCAAACAACGTTACAGCTGAGAATAGTCTGTACCGGACTCTCATTTTATAGGTGCTCCTAAGGGTGTGCCTTTGGAAATGGGAATCAGCTGGCTTCATTTATATTTCCTGCCATAGCGTTTTAGGCGCCCCTTGATCACATCACGCCGGCCCTTGCACTCGTCGCTGCTGGTTTCCGCTGCTGCCGCCGCCACTGGGATCCCCCCCAATGTATGCACTATTCCCACGCGTCCCTACACATCCCGCCACCAGTGCGATAGGCCTCCTATGCACAGTGCCTAACCCCACCACCATCACCCGTGCCACCCGATCTGGAGAGCCCCCCCCCCCATGCTTGTTAACGTCCATCCACGGCATGGTGTCAAGTGCTGCTTGACACTCGAGACACAGCTCTGTATGCCAGTCTTTCAGACGGCCTCACAGCTCAGGATGTTTGGACTGCCCTATATAATTTGTTCCATAGTGACAATATGGCTGCAACCAGAAGATTGTCAAGAATTTTCCACAATTATAAACTCAAACCTGGTGTAAAAATGGGGGAACATTTGGCAACGCTTAAAGCCATGAGGGATGAGCTTATACAGAATGGGGAGACTGTTTCTGAATCCACTTTAATTAGTGTGATGTTGAACTCCCTAGACAAATCCTGGAGTCTCTTTATTATTTCTCTAGAAGGAGTTTCCAGGGAACAAAGAAATATAGAATACTTCTCTGGTCACTTTATTGAGGAAGATTTAAGGCACAGAGATGAGGAACAACAAGAAATGAAGGAGGCATACCACAGGCCTAGGCCTCAGAGGAGGTGCCAGGACAGCAGTGAAAGGATTAATACCCTTCCCACCTGCTTTGACTGTGGCATACAAGGTCACTTTAAAAGGGAGTGCCCTCGCTCTAGGCCCAACATGGCTGGACCTAAGCACAATAAAAATAAAAGAGGCCGTGGAAGAGGAGGAGGTGGTCATAAAGGATACCAATTCTGTAGTGTCACTAGTGACAATCACACATCCCAGGTAAAGGATGCTGAGGGGCTGTGGCTTCTTGATTCAGGTGCATCCACGCATATAGCTAACACGAAGCAACAATTTAAGGTTTTACACCCACTCAAGTCTTCAGTAAAAGTTGCCACTGGGGACAAGGCAGAGGTAACTGGGGAAGGCGTGATCAATGTGCCTAGTATAGGAGATGTCACAGGGGCACTGTATGTTCCCTCAGTCAAGGACAACCTTTTAAGTATTTTAAAATTGACTGAGGATAAAAATGTAAAATTGTTGTTTGAGAAGGGTGGAGGTTATGTTTTCAAAAGTGGGAATATTGTTGGCGATATTGTAAAAATCAACAACTTGCCTTATTTTCCCCCAAAAGCAAAGGTCAAAAGGCACAAGAAACCTAACAAAGGGGCTCAGGGAGCTAACGCCTACATAGAACAGAAAGCTCCTGTGCCAGCCCCCAGGTTGTCCAAACTCAAGGAAGCTGGACCTAAAACCAATGAAGCTTTTAAACCAGCTCCTAGGACATCCAAAGCCATTAAGGCTGAACCCATTAAGGTCACAACTCCTCAACCAACCCTGAGGAAGTCTAAGGTGACCATTAATCCAGTGCCTACTGTCATTACTGAACAGACGAAGGCTTCTAATGATAAGATACATAAAGTTGACAAAGTATGCATGGGTAAACCTTTACATTTGGATTGTGCTCATATATTACACCGCAGGCTCGGCCATGCCAGCTTCCCGGTTATTAGGAAAATGCAAGATTTTTCCGATGGGCTTAAGATAAAGAATTGTAATACCTATTTGGAATGTGCCATCTGTAAGGCAGCAAAATCTAAAACTGCTGCTATACCTTAGGTCTCTTCCCGTCGTGCAAGGTACCCTTATCAGCTGGTACACATGGATTTGGTTGGTCCTTTTAGACCCTCCCTTGGCAAGGGGCGTTATTTTTTAACAGTAGTCGATGATTACTCTCGTTATGGCCATGTATTTATTTTAAAGGACAACACTGAAGTCTTTACCAACTTCAAATATCTTTAAAACCAGATCCAAACGCAACATAAGGTATGCATCGCTCAGGTGCAGAGCGATAGGGGGACTGAGTTTACATCCAAGACTTTTGAAAAGTGGATGAAGGAGAGAGGTATCCTCCATTTTAAATCATTGCCGTGAACTCCGTCTGAGAATGGTATTGCAGAACAAAAAAATGGCGTACTGCAAAATGTCATGAACTGCCTACTTGCAGATGCTAACATGAGCCAAGTTTTTTGGGCAGAAGCGGTCAAAATGGCTAATTATCTAGTCAACAGGACGTGGAGTAGTGCCATTAACCAAACCCCATACTTCCTGGTCCATGGAAGGAAACCTAGCCTCTCACACCTGAGAATTTTTGGTTCCTATGCCTGGGTCCATATTCCCAAGCACCTCAGAAGAAAGGGGGGCAAGGCATCGAGAAGGCTCAGATTTATAGGTTATGCAATTGGCAGCAAAGCTTCTAGGTTTGTAGACAAAAATAACCTTGTCATTGTCTCTAGATCAGCTTCCTTTGAGGAGGGGTCAAATTGTTCACAAATTCATTCCAATGAACCCGGTTATTCCCCTATTAGAAGCAACACTGAACAACCAGCACCACCTGAAGAGGATGAACCAACAAACTCCAAACAACAGACCAGCGAAGATCCGGATGGTGATGAATCCCTACCTGACTCTGACGATTCAGACAAGCAATCCCTTGGTGACTTCACACATCCTGCCTCACCTAAACGACCATATCTTCGCAGCGCCTGGGACAGAGGCCCACCCCATTTTGATTGGAAAGATACCTCCGGCAGCTCCAATTCTGACACCGATGCTCCGGATGACGATGATGGTGAGTGGCAATTTCCCAGACAGTCAAAACGCTCCAATAAAGGGGTGCCACCCAAAAGGTTGGACATTGGCTGTGTTGCCTCGGTCAACAGTGTTACCATGGCCCCTAAAACGTACACAGATGTCCTCCAGCTTCCCGAGGAAGAACAGCGCAGGTGGAGGGTGGCAATGGAGTGGGAAATGGACAGTCTCAAAAAATTGAAAGTCTTCATCCCCATGGAAGTCCCCAAAAAGAGGAAAGCAATTGGCACCCGTTGGGTCTACAAGGTCAAGCCAATGCCCAACAACAAACTCCTCTATAAGGCCCGGCTGGTAGCACAAGACTACGCACAGCGCTACTTGCAGGACTTTGATGAAACATACTCCCCCACCGTGAGAGCGGAAAGTGTAAGGGCTGCTTTGGTCACTGCAGCAGCACATGGGGAGCACATTTTTCAATTCGATGTGCAAACTGCTTATTTGCACGCACATCTAAAACAAAAAATTTACGTCAGAGGTGCCCCGGATTCCAGCAGCAAGGCCACACCTGGCTTCTGAAGAAAAGTTTGTACGGCCTAAAACAATCAGGCAGACTGTGGTACAAATGCCTGACTAAAACTCTCAAATCACTGGGTTTCCATCCATCTCCAGCTGATAAATGTACCTTCACAAGGGATACCAAAGGGGGGCTGGAGAAAGTCCTAGTGTACATCGATGACCTTTTGTATATAGGGCCTGACAAGGGGGGATGTAATATATTTGCCAGGACCCTACAAAAAAGGTTCACCCTAAAGTCTTTAGGATATGTGGACAAGTACCTAGGCATACAAATCATCACTACACCAACAAGTTTTGCTCTCTCCCAAAAGGAGAAGATAGAGGAACTTTTGGTGAAATGTAAAATGGAAGATAGCAAGCCAACTGCTATCCCAATGCAGACCGACTATTATGGATTGGCACATAAGGATAGCCCAGAGTTCCAAAATAATACTCTATTTAGGTCAGTGGTCGGCTCATTATTATATATAAGTAACTGGAGCCGTCCAGATATTGCCCTGGCTGTAAACCTCCTATCCAGACAAGTGGAACATCCTACCCAGTTCCACTGGTTGGCCATTAAAAAGCTATTAAGGTATCTCAAGACCACAGCAGATTATGTGCTTCGCTTGGAACCTGAGAATAGAGACAAGGCCCAATTAAAATGCTTCGCGGATGCAGACTGGGCCAGAGATACTAAGACACGTAGGAGTACTTCGGGCTTCTTGGTACTGTTAAATGGGGCACCCATCCATTGGCATGTGGGGCAACAGAAATTTGTTTCGTGCTCCACCACTGAGGCCGAATTTGCATCCCTATCAGAGGCAGGGAACGATCTGATATGGTTTGATGCCTTAATTTCTAGCATCTGGACACCACCGACATTGCCCATCCAAATTATAGAAGATAACACCGGGGCCATAGGCATTGCCAAAGCCTATGTGGTGGGAAAAAGGAAAATATACGCTATCAAAACGTTAGGCAACTAGTAGAGATGGGGTTTATATCTTTATCACATTGTCAGACCAAATATCAAACAGCTGATATTTTCACAAAACCTCTACCAGCGGATAGGCACAAAGATCTGTGTAAAAAATTATGTCTCACAGGGTAAAATCTGTTGTGCATTGCATTTGTATGTTTGCATGCCATTGGCTCGCAAGGAGGGGAACTGTCAAGTATTTGCAAGCCATTGGCACATGTGTCATACAGACACTAGTGGAGGCAGAAAGTGCCTCCACCCCTATGTGGAAAGGAGGGGCTTACACTGAGTATAAAACCCCCTCTAACCTTTGCACCATGCTCTCTTTTTACATTTGTTCTCCATGAGACATGATCTTTGATCAGGGTAGCCACACACGCTGTGTGCCCCCTATCCTATAATGAATATTAAGACAGCCTTTTGTACATAGTTAATATGTTTTGTTATATGAATAAATACATTTAAGACATTTATTCATGCATCTGTCTTTGGACTCTTCTATGTTCCTGGGTGATTCTACGATCCCAAATTCCACAAGACTCAACATCTTCTTTACATCGTGGCGACCAAAACTGGATGTAGTATTTCAAGTGTGGCCTTACCAAGGCATTATAAAGTGGTATTAACACTTCACATGATCTTGACTCTATCGCTCTGTTTATGCAGCCTAGAACTGTGTTGGCTTTTTTGGCAGCTGCAGTATACTGCTGGCTCATATTTAAATGATTGTCCACTAGGACTCCAAGATCCCTCTCACAGTTACTACTATTGAGCAAAGTACTACATATACTGTACCTGTGCACTTTGTTTTTCTTGCCTAAATGTAGAACCTTACTTTTTTCACCATTGAATTTCATTTTGTTGATGAGTTCCTCATCTATCCTCTTCTCCAAATCATTGATGAATATGTTGAAGAGTACTGGGCCTAAAACAGAGCCTTGGGGTACCCCACTGCAGCGTTCCCTTCATGTAGATGCAGTTCCATTGAGGACTACACATTGAGTGTGGTTGGTCAGCCAGTTACAAATCCATCTGGTGGTGATACTGACTGACCCACATTTTTCTATCTTATCAAGTAGATGGTTATGGTCTACTTTATCAAATGTCTTACTGAAGTCCAAGTACATTATATCCACAGCATTCCTCTGGTCCACTAATTTTGACACTTTGTCAAAGAATGCAATAAGATTTGGCTGGCATGATCTGTTTTTGACAAACCCATGTTGGCTTTTGGTTATTACTTTGTTTGCTTCTAGGTGTTTGCTGATTCATTGCTTGATTATCTTTTCCAGAATCTTCCCTGGTATTGAGGTCAGGCCAATAGGTATGTAGTTTCCTGGATCCATTTTTTTTTCCTTTTTTGAAGATGGGAACTACATCAGCTCTTTTCCAGTCCTCTAGCAGTTCCCCGGTGGTCCAGGATCTTTTTTTTTTTAAATGTTTTATTTGCAGTTTCTTTTTCACACCATACATATTTTTGGACAGTGTATTGACTGGGATAAGTCTTTTTTAAACAACACTAACAATAATAATACAAATAAGTATGTGTAATCCAAATCTTCCAACTTCAACTACTATTCTGTTTTCATCATCCTTTATCATTTTTCCAATTAATCCATTTAAACATAGATAACATTTCTTTGTGCTGTGTATTTGTTGTCCCCTACTAAATTACTATTATTTAATATTTTAAAGATTGTTCATTCTTCCACCATAACTCCAATATTCCAAATGTGTAGGATTGCTAATAACACCAAATATTAACAATATTTAATCAATCCTGGAAATGTGTCTCAAAATCCCCAGAGTTTCTAATCCTTAATATTTTAAATTTACAATATACTTTAACACACTATTGATATTAATATTACAATTAAATTGCCTTAATTTCCATCTACTAGTTATAAAAAGTTGTATTACCTATTAATATATATACTACTACTTTCCCTATTTGTATTTTCCCATTTTATTAATATATTTTCTCATTATCCATCATCTCTTAACCTTTTTAACATTCCATCATCTATTGATTTTTTAGTCAGCCTTTTATCTCTCTCTCTTGGAATCTTATAGCTCCTTTTGATATTTTTGTGCCTAGTGAACATACCCTTCTGGATACCCTTTGTCTCTTTCTGCTTCCTTTTTTTAAAAAAAGAAATTTTTCTTTTCTCTCTCTAAATCTTTCTTTTTTTGGAGAGCTTTTTCTCTTTTCTCTCTGTTCTATTATAAGCTTTTAAGGAGTTATCTGATTGGTTCCTACTTATTAATCCTTTCTCTTCTTTATTTTAGCTTTTTGTGTCTCATTTTTATTTTTCCCTTCCACTACTTCTAATTTCTCATCTATTTCTTTAATATCATATTCCTCTTCCCCCCCCCCAATTGTTGAGTGGCTTCTACATTTATTTCTGTGTCTTTAAACAATCCCCTTGTCTCCTTATTGTTCTTTATAGATTCACACACACTTTTTAACATAAAGAATATTTCTTCATATATCTCTAGTGTTCCCTTGTAGATCCATTTTATAACAATTTGATAAAAATTGCAAAAAGTATATTTCTATAGTTCCAGCATATCAATATTTTTTTAAAAACTCCTACTTAATAAAATTTCATCAATCCCATAATTATACCTCCCAAACCCCTCAATTTATGATCTTTAAGATTCTTAATAATTTATAGCCTTATAGTTTTCCAATTGTTTATCTTCCCAATTGTCCAAATTTTAAAGTCTTTTTTAACTTTCCTTCTTTTCTCTTTTCTTCTGACATCTTCCTTCTTTTGCCTTGTAGAATGTTCTGTTGAATAACATTAATAGTCCAAATCCAAATTAATCCACTAGATTCCTCCAATCTTTCAAATCCATAGTCCAATACCCAATTTTAATAAAGTTTAATTATTTACAGGTTAGTTCCTTTTAAAAATCTTCAGAAGGGAAGGAAAAACAACTCACAAAATCTTCTCAAATTATCCTAGTCATGTTCTCACATAGAGTCAAGGTCAGGCCATCTTCCAGATGTTTTTAGTTCTATTCTATGTATTAGACTTTGTGTGTATTCAGTTCATTTTCACTGAATATGCTGCGGCTATAGTGCTGTAGTACTTCTCTTCTTCCACTATCCTGTTTTTCCCAAAATAAGACATCCCCTTATTTCAGGGTTCAAAAAAATATAAGACAAGGCCTTATTTTCGGGAAAACACGGTAGATGGCTCTCTTATTTCCAAATCCAATGTTAAACAGTCTGTCAAAACCATCTGATTCTCTGATAAAGCCAGGGAGTTTGAAAATACAAGTAAACCGAACAGTTTTTCCCGAAAATCACCTTCCAAATTGTTTAAGCTTTTTTCAAGCTTTTTGTGTTTTAAAGCTTCCCTTGGGCCTTGCCTCTTAAATTTCAGTGGGTCCCCGCTCCCCCCCCCCCCGCCGTGTACTTAGTCGCCACTTTCTTTAGCTTGGAGGTTATCTTTTTAAAAATTCTTATAGGTTTTTTTTTTTTAAGTTTTTTTTATTTTTTAAAGCACAAACATAAAACACATCTTTTTTTTATTGAAAAGTTTTATAACAATACAAAATATATATATAAACCCCCCCTCCCATCCCCCCGTCATCCCCCCTCCCCCTCCCCCCTGACTTCCCAGAGTAAAATACAGGGTATTAAAAAGAAAAGCAGTAGTCATCTACATTAATCTATCAAATTTGTAGTTTACAAATCTTCCTCTATGATCTTAACTCCAATATAATTAAAAATACATTTCTATAATTCGTCTTCATTCATACGCAATTTGATGTCTTCTTGTTTGGTATTTGTTCCGAACGTAATCAATCCATTTTCTCCACTCCGAAATGTATCTTTCCTGCGTATGGTCTTTCAAATATGCCGAAATTTTAGCCATTTCAGCTAGATTCATTACTTTTAGAGTCCATTCTTCTACAGTGGGCAAAGAGTCTTTCTTCCAATATTGCGCAACCAGCAATCTAGCAGCCGTTATTAAATTTAAAAGCAATTTCATCTCTACTACTGTACAATCATTTGTAATGCCCAATAAAAACAATTGTGGTGTAAATTTCAACCTTTTTTTCAAAATATTTTGCATTACCCACCAAATCTTTATCCAGAATGCTTTAATCTTCTTACAAGTCCACCATATATGAAAATACGTTGCATCTTCACAATCACACTGCCAACATTTCGCTTGTACATTAGAATACATACATGACAACTTTTTTGGATCTAGGTGCCATCTATAAAACATCTTATAAAAAATTTCCCTTAAATTTTGTGCTTGAGTAAATTTAACATTTCTAACCCAAATCTTTTCCCATATTTCCATCATTATTGCTTCTTGAAAATTTCTAGCCCAGTTAATCATACAATCTTTAACCAACTCTGTTTCAGAATCTATCTCTAATAATACATTGTACAATCCTTTAATATGCATAATATCCTGGTCTCTAATTTGTTTTACCAAGTTTTCTTCATTTTCCATAAGACCAGTTTTTTGATCCTCCCTCCATCTTGCTTGAAGTTGACCATACTGAAACCAAGTATAAATTATCCCTTCTTCCTTCAAGACCTCTAACGGTTTAAGTTGTAGTTTACCCCCTTCATTGAATAAAAGTTCTTTATGTGTAATCACCTCCATTTTTTGTTCTATACTTATATTCTCTATAGCGTGACTAGGATTTGCCCAGATAGGTATCTTATAATACGTGATTTTTGTTTCTTCCTTAATACATAAGCTAGCCATCTACCTGGCTTATTAGCATTGCAAAATGTATTATGTTTAGCATATTGCAAAGTGGTTGCAACTTGATCAGCCATTAACATATTAAATTGCTCTCTTAGTATATTTATTGCTTCTTTTACTCTTTTATCTCCTGGATTACCAATTAATAATTGTTCCTTCTTCTTTATTTCCTCTTCAATATCTTTCCTTTTCTTTATCTGTTTTTGTCTATATTTATTATTCATATGTATCAACACTCCCCTCATATAAGCCTTACTTGAATCTCAAACCATTTCCATAGAAGTACCCTTATGCATATTATTAACAAAAAACTCTTTCAATTGTTTTTTAAGTTCATTCACATTTTCTTCATATCTAAATAAATTTTCATTTAACCTCCAAGACCTCCTTTCTCTCTTCTCCTGTTCTAATTCCAACCAAACCGGACTATGATCAGCTAAAGTCCTTGGAAATATCTTGACTTTCTTCACCCTAGAAAGGAAATCGCTTGTTAATATTATAAAATCAATCCTAGAAAAAGATTGATGTCTGTCGGAAAAAAAGGTAAAATCTTTTTCATTGGGATTCCATTCCCTCCAGACATCTCTCAGTTCTAGGTCATCCATAATTTCAAAAAAGGGCTTAGGTAGTTTTGCACGCGAGAAGGCTTTAGACATAGTCGTCTTATCTTTTAAAATATCAATTACTCCATTCCAATCTCCCATTAAAATAATTGATTTATAATTCCATTGCGTTACTTTAGTGTGTAAAAGTTTGTAAAAAATTTCTTGTTGCTGGTTCGGTGCATAAATCCCAATCAGAAGCATTGTTCCATTTTGAGTCTGTAATTCAATTGCTATATAGCTTCCTTGGTCATCTGCCTCTATTAAATTTGCTGTTAAGCCCTTTTTTATGTATACAACTATTCCATTCCTTTTCTCTGGAGATGATGCCACAAAATGAGTCCCTAATTTTGAGTTGATTAAGTATTTCTGATCAATTGACCTAATATGTGTCTCTTGTAAACATATAATGTCATTATTAAGCTGTTTCAAATAATGATATATTTTCTTTCTCTTTTGTGGTGAATTCAAACCATTGACATTCCAAGACAAAAATTTAACTGGCATTTTTGCCAGACTGAAGCTTAAAGAGCATATCCTGAAGATCCTCCTTCACCTTTATCTTCAGTCTTGCCCCCCCCCCCCCAGCTTCTGTTTTGGAACTCAAATGTTGTTGTTGTTGTTTGAAAGTTGACCTTGTCACTCGCTGTTCTCGTTGTTCTCTCGGTTCCTCCAACTTTGATGTATCAGGTGCCATTCCTTCCAGTTGACTTAAAGGAAAAGGAAGTGAAGCTAGATCCAATTGAGTCTGGTCATCTTGCTTCTTAACTTCTCCAGCCACCGCCTCTGCATATGTTTGAATCTGCTGTTTTTCTTTTTCGGTTCCTTTTTTATTGCCTTCAGGAGGGTGTCCAACTTTTAATACGTTGTAATAAAATTCTCTTGCTTTCCTGACATTATTCAATCGATATCTCTCTCCAGCATAATCCACTATTATGCCTGTTGGTACATCCCACCTGTACATTATTTGTTGTCTTCTCAGCTCACCCACTAAAAAACCAAAGTCCTTTCTGTCTCTCAACATTTTGGGGGGAATCTCTTTCAGTACCTTGATCTCCTGTCCCGACACCTGTACCTTGTTGTTATAGGAAGCTTGCAGCACATCATTTCTAATTCTTCTATCAATGAAATAAATCACCACATCTGTTGGCAGGTTTTTATTTTTTGCAATCCATGAATTAACGCGATAGACTTTGTCCATCTGACTAATTATTTCATCCTTCTTCAATCCAGCCACTGATGCAATAACTTCAGCACATTTCTCTCTTAAATTCTCCCGGTCATTCTCTTTCAATCTTCTCACTCTCAAGGCAAACTCCATAGATCTATACTGTATCATAAGCACATCACTTTCCAGCCTTTCAGATTTAGTCATACATTCTCCCATTTTAGCCTCCAGATCTAGAGTAGCCTCAGTAATTTCCTCCACTCTTTCATCCATCTGCACAAGATGCTTAGACAAGCCTGAAACAGCCATCAGAATATCCTCTCTTATGTCATCATGCTTCTTTGCAACAACATCCCTAATTTCTTTTATGTCATCCTCAAATTTCCCCAGTTTCTCTTCTATTTTTGCCTCTATCACTGTTGTTTGGGCACTCGCTACTTGTTTTATAAAGTCTTTAAGTTCATTCATGAAATCCTCCTTATTTGGTATCTCAACCGGAAGTTGAGCCTTTTGTATCACAGTGGAGACTATAGGAGAAGCTCCTCCTGTTTTAGATGTTGCTGACTTGGTCTGTTTAGAAGCCATTTTAATTTCAAAAAACTTTTCTCCTCTTCACCCAACTTTGCAAGTATAAAATCTTAAATGTCACCAAAGTCACTCCAAACTGTTTTAAACTGCTGCTTTCAGTGTAAAAATAATCTTCCTCCCGAAGTTATTTCTCTCTAGCAGCTTGCTTTGACTTTAAAAGCAAAGAAAGTCTCTTTTCAGTACTCACTTCCCCTTCACGGCACAACCAGGATACTGTTAATGAGACACTTCCTCCTTCAGTTAGCTTCATTCACAGCAAGGTAGACAGGAGTTAAGCTTTGTAATTTTGTTGCAAGTACTCCTGTTTTCACTCCGTCTGCTATTGCAATCATTAAAGCTGTCAGTTTGCTTGCAGAGCTGGTCGCGACATCTAATGCTGCATTTGCAGCAGCGCTTCAAGTCTGGAGTTCGTTTCCCTGGGGAGCCCACCTTTCCAGCCCCTGGAATTAATCCCAGGGGCTTTTTTGGCGGCTCTACCGGTCGGAAACTGCTCTGCCCCCCTTCTTCTCCTGAAGAGGGGTCTGCAAAACTGCCGGACAGCTGTTTTTCACTGTCGGGGACGGTTTTACGGAGCTTGAAGCCGGCGACCTCAAAAAGGTTGTCAACGATGTCCGCAGCGCCAGCGGAAGTCTCTTTTAACATGCTTAATTTCTCTTATATTCTAACTTCCATCAATATTTCAATTTTATATATCTATACCATATTCTTCTCATATTCTTATCTGTCCATAATTATCTTATAAGAACCTCCTTTTTATTATTACTACCACCTATACATTATTTCATTTTTAATCACATTGTTTTAATTCTTTTTTCTTTTTCCAGCCATGTCTACCTCATTTCTTCACTTTCTCGCCTGTTAGCATATATTTCCTTCTGTTTTCAAAGTCTTCAAATTTTGTCCTCCATATGTCACATTATGTCTTTTTCTTATTTCTAATCCAAATAAAATGCATCAAGTTCCGTTCTCTGCGCTAAATCCTTCTTTTGTTCCTGCGCCAGTTTTTAAATTATTATTCCAATTATAGGAGTTCCATTGTAGTTTCCTTTTCTTTTCATCAAAGTCAAGCTGCCTGCAGACGAGAAAAAAAAACCTCCTACACAAAATCCCATGACTGGTTATCTGTAGAGTTCAAAATTTTCCATAACAAAAGCGAATTACAATGTTCCTTTTTAGACCAGAAGGTGTCCTTCTACAATCCACATTTTCCATTAGTCATGCAAGAATCCATTTTATTGCAATTATATAATAGTCCAGTTTAATTACACTTCTTCTTTTGATTTTAAAAGTATCAAATCTCCTTTTTTTTTAAAAAAAATCCAATTCCAGTTTTAAAATATCCAGTCTTTTGACCATGTCTCGATATTTAATTTGATTAGTTCTGTTCTAGAGTTAGTTGTTTGTCGGGTCTTTGTCTCTTTAAGATTACATTTTAAACTTTCCATAGCCCCCCCCCTTTTTTTTTATTGAAAAAGTTTTACAATACAAATTTTTTTCATTTCCCCCCCCCAACCCCCCCTTCCCCCCTACCTCCCTCCACCCCAACCCCATTCCCCTCCCCATCCCCCCCTTGACTTCTGCTACAGATTTTTAAAAAAAGTTTAAAAAAGGAAAAAAAAATTAAAAAAGAAGAAAAAAAAACCCAGTACATATAACATAGTAATATAACAACTAAACCCGTCAATAATAAAATTTTTCTAAAATTAGCCATATTATAATAAAAAGAACTAATAATAATAAAATTTACCTCATTAATCAACCATCAATATTCATTTATCAAGCAATAAGATACTTATAATATTTATACCCAATTAAAAAATATCATACCTTTCTATAATCCATTAATAATAACATTACTAATTATATACCAAAATCAATCCCCCTTATAATAAAATATAATATATCACATCCATATCCATATCAAATAATTTTATTCCAACTACACCCCTCGACTAAAAAACAAAAACATAAAGCATATCTCTATTCTAATAAAATATAATATATATGATTTTACATATATACCGTATTTTCCGGCGTTTAAGACGACTTTCTAACACAAAAAAATCTTCTCAAAAGTCGGGGGTCGTCTTATACCCCGGGTGTCGGTCTCCTGTAACCAGGCAGACCAGCCCGAAAGGCTTTGACGAGCCTTAAATGGCTCTAAGGAGCCAAGCTGAATTGCCTGCTGAGTTGCCGCTAATCAGCTGAGTTACAGGCAAGCCCCCTGTAAAAGGGAAAAACTTTCCTTTTACACAACGCTGGTGCAGCTGGGATCGCCAGAGCTTGGATGGCCAAGCGTTGTGTAAAAGGGAAAAACTTTTCTTTTACACAACGCTGGCCATCCCAGCTGCTAATTTTTGCCTGCTAATTGCTCCGTAGCAAAAATCCCCCCCACCTCCAGCTTGCTTACCTTAGCTGCTAGCCGCAACGCTTGCCTTGCTTCGCTTGCCTGCAATCCATTGCATCAGCAAGCAACTAAATCTCCCTGCCTGCTTGATTGCAGGCAGGGAGATTTAGTTGCTTGCTGTTGCAAGCAACTTGTGGACTTCAACTCCCAGAATTACTCAGCCAGCAAAGCAAAGCTGGCTGAGGAATTCTGGGAGTTGAAGTCTACAAGTCTTAAAATTGCCAACATTGGAGACCCCTGTTCTATTGGGTAAGTTTTTTCCCCCTTTGGGAGCTTTAAAAAAATAGTTAATTGGGGGGTTTTTAGTTGTTCTTTTTTAGACCTAGCCATTTAAAGGCTAGGTCTAAGTTTTAGGCTAGGAAGTTTTAAATTTAGCTTTCATATAAAAATAAAAATAATAAAAATAAAAATAAATAAAAATAAAATGTGTGCAACTTTCTGAGATTTAATGTGTTTCTGTAGTGTTTCACTCTAACTACACAAACACACAAAATCTCACAAAGCTGTATGCGGAATTTTGTGTGTGTAAACCCACAATGTAAAAGTTGTTTTTTTGGGCTTTTTGTGGCTGTGTGAGGTCCCTGCTTGTTGCAGGGGCCATTTTGGGTCTAGCATAGCTGCTTTTACATTGTGGGTGACCCACTTGATGTTTTTAAATTTTTATTTGGTGTGCGTTGGAAGAGGGGGCATCTTATACAACAAGTATAGCCCAAACCCTATATTTTTACAGGAAAAGTTGGGGGTCGTCTTATACGCCCAGTCGTCTTATACGCCGGAAAATACGGTAATTATAATTATACAATTATATCCAAAAAAAATTTTCTATCTCAATAATCCATGTTTCAGACTTCTCTTCATCTTGATTGAAGTTAAATATACTTTCAACGTAATTCCAATTCCAATAAGCTTCATCTTCTGGCTGCCCCCATCAGAAAAAAACATCTCTCCACATAAAAAATCCCCCCGAGTGACTTTATATTAATAATATCCAACCACGAAGGTATTTTATATTCCTCTAGGTAGAACATTCAGACTAGCTAATACTGTACCACCTAAAAAAAAGAGAAAAAAACGAATGCAGCTCCTCCTAAATTTCAAGCCTTATATATATAAAAAAACTACAAACCGCATTCCCAGATGTTCCTTTAAAACTCTTTCAAATCCTGTCACCCTTTCCACTTCCTTCCTTCGGGTTCCAAGATGTTTTCATCTTTATTCTCTTCTTCTAGATAATAAATTCCAAAAAACCCCCTATAATAGGGTAACTACAGATCGCTTGCATATATTGCAGCAATCTGTTTACCTTTCTCAGGATGTTAAGTCCAACTCAGGATAAGCTTTGTAGAAAATTTTTATAATCCATTTTGATATATAAGTCAAATATAAATCCAACTCAGAATGAACTTTGAAAATTTATAATCCATCTTCAATTTTTTTGATCCTATCTGCAAGAGATTGGAAAATTTCATAAATCTCCTTGTATTGCCCATCAGTGGTTTCCAGTCGAGTTTCCTCATTAGCTTCTACTTCCTGTTGATTGGCATCACCCCCCTTCTCTTGTAGAGCACTGGGCCTCTGCTGTTGCTCTTCTTGAGTTGTAATTTTATTTTTTGATTCTTGCTCCAACAGTTCAAGGTCCAGTACTCCCCCTCTAGGGTCTCTGGGATGCTCAATTTTCTCATCTGGAAAATCCATAATAGAGTCCTCTAAACAACCACCTGGTGCTCCTTTTTCTTCTGACACACTTTGGATTTCTTCCATCTGGTTACATTTCACAGACTCTCTTTCATGTTTTTTGTTCTTAACACATTCCGGGGCTCCCTTAAGAATATTTTTATAAAAATGTTCCGCTTTCTCAATAGTATTCAAACAATGTCTCACGCCATGGTATCTGAAAGTTACACCAACTGGTAAATCCCATCTGAATGGGATATTGCTTCTCTTCAATTCCTTGACCAAAAAACCAAAATCTTTTCTGTCCTTTAAGATCTTTGGTGGTAGCTCTTTAAAAATACTAATTTGTATACCTTCTACCTGCACACTACCAGAGTAGGATTTTTGTAAAATATCATCTCTCAATCTTCTGTCAGTAAAGTAAACAACGACATCTCTAGGCAAGTTCCTTTGTTTAGCTACACGTGAGTTAACTCTGTAAACTTTCTCCATACAACCAAGAATTAGCTCATCTTCCAACTTTAATAATTCCGCAAAAGCCTTTGCACAAACTGTTCTTAAATTTTCTCTCTTATTTTCTCTTATGCCTCTTAATCTAATTGCTGATTCCATAGCTTTAATTTGAAGCATAATCACATCATTCTCTATATTCTGATTTTTAGCATCAGCTTCCACGAATTTTTCTTGTATTTCTTTCATCTGGGAGTCAAACTTACTACTAATTTCAGTCACTTTCCTCCCCATTTCCACCACTGCACTTGAAAGATCAGAAACTACTTTGGTGATAGTTTGATTCAATTGGTCATATTTTCCCTGTACCAACTCCTCAAGATTCTTCTGTGAGCTTTTTATCTTCTCAACAACACTCCCTAGAGACTTAGTTATGAAATCTTTTAAATCCTCATCTGCAGTTCCCTGCAAATGAGTCATTTCTACTTTCTCCTTTATCTGAGTTGTAAGGGAGCCCCCCCTTCCTTTTGGTTTAGGAGTCATGCTTCTAAAAAAAGAGGGGTTTTAGCTTTTATTTTTCCAAAGAAGCAAAAAAATTATTCTTATTTCAAAGAAAACAAAAAAAATTCCGTTTAAATCAGTCTTTATTTCTTTATTTCTTTTCCCTGTTAAAATATTTCTTTTAAAATACCTCAGTGCTGGCTAAGCTCTACTTTCGCTTTCCACTCTCCATTTTCTCTGAGCAAAGCCAGTCGCCATTTTCAAAACACTTTCACTCTCTTTTTTTCTTTTTTTCCTTTTTTTCTTCTAGAAAATCAATAAAAAATGATACTTGCATTTTTCCCTTTTGAGTTCTCCTTATTCAGCTTGTCTAAGCTTTCCATCGAGCGTGGTGTTGCTCACGACGTCTGGCTCCACTGCTAGAAGCAGCAGAGATCCCTCTCGGCGCGGAGCCTCTCTGGGGGTGAATAGGGAGCCATCACCCTGAGCCCTCTCCTGGACAAAAAAAAGGTCCTGGGGGCAACTCAGGGGGCTCAACCGCACCCCCAGAAGCTCTACCTGCTCTTCTGATTGAAGAGCAGAGTTTTCGAGCCGCCTGCCAGCTGTGAGGTGGCTCTTTACGCGCCAGGAGGCCGGCGGTCATGAAAAGACCGCCGACAACGACAGAGGCGCCACGCGGAAGTCTTCCCATAGCCCCTTTGTTGTTCAGCCGCTATTTTAAGGCTAGGGGTCTTATAGTTAATAATATTGCCCTAAGCATTGTTGCAAGCCTGGTGTC
The DNA here is from genome assembly GCA_038048745.1 of Coluber constrictor foxii. Lineage (NCBI taxonomy): Eukaryota > Metazoa > Chordata > Lepidosauria > Squamata > Colubridae > Coluber > Coluber constrictor. The sequence continues at coordinate 40,942,180 of CM075966.1, read as the reverse complement.
GAACTGACTACGGCCTCGACAACAAAGCGACTTACCACACATTTTGGGGGCGGAGAAATCCTTACCTGCATTCTGGTGGCGGTGGCACAGGGTGGTAGGTGGACGGGCGATATATATAAAAGCACCGTAACATCGGGCGCAGGGCACCCGCGCGGTTCCCCCCCCCCCAGCATTGTACTGCCGTCAAGAAGACCGAGATAGCCGAGACCGCCTTTGATGACGTCGCAGGGTGTGCTTTATAAGGGCCGGGAGGATGAGGCATGCAAGTGTGGGCTATTTAAGTCAGACGCGCCTGTCAGCTATAGCGCTGTTATTATTTCATTCAATGAAGTCACAGTGATTACCCGGAGCTGACGCACGAATAAACCACGTTACAAAAAGAGCTGAAGTCTTCATTCTGGTTTTTTGCTGCACTACTGTCTGGGATCCTGAGAGGATAACAGCCCTCCCCAACCGTCTTCACGCCGGGTCCTCTTCGAGCGAACGACCCACCCCACGCCGGGGACGAGATGGCGGAGGGGATGGAAGGAGAGGCGTCGGCGCTGGAGGAGGCACTGTCGGATGCCCAGCAGGAAGAAATCGCCGATGACACTATGCAGGCAGTGGTCTGACCGAAAGCGCGGAGCAAGGGGACCGACAAAGAGGGCGTAGAAGAGGAGAAGGAGGCGCCCGCCCCTCCGACTGGGGACTGGTGGCTTAGCCCCATGGTCGTTGATCCCGAAAGAGCTCTACACTGCCCCTCTTCCCCCCATTACAGCGAACGGTTTCTCCGGTGGAGGGAGAGACACTGGGTGGAAGACGAGGATGGTGAGTGGAGTTATTCGACTGGCCCCGGGCAAACCACAATGGATGTACTCAGTGAACGCTTCGGAGAGGCCAGTTTCAAGGACGCCCAGGCATGGCAGCCCTGGCTGCAGGGGGCGGAACAAAGCACCGCCTGGAGGGGATCATCAACTGGGTCCGGCTCACGTTTTCCTCTAGCTAGCCCCAAGCTCAGACTGGGAGATCCACCAGGAAGGCCCAAGACAACGGAGTTACAGTCTACCGTGCACCCAACCACCGGGATATCCAGGGGCAGTGGCACAGGTTCCAGTTCTGGAGCCCGCCGCCCCACGCCCACCCAAGGCGATGATAGAGGTTCAGGGGCCGACGCCTACCGGGCGGGGATCCAAGGGCCCTGGGGCTTTCCATCTATGCCGGCCACAGGTCCGGGACCAGGGGTACCGACCGGGGTATGGGGGCCTCAGCCAGTATGGGGGCCTCCCCCCCTTCCAGCCACCTTCGATGGCAATCCGGATTGGGTCACCCTCTATTTGAGTCAGGTCCTAAGCTATGTAGACCTCTACAGCCATTTATATCCCTCCCAATGGTCCATGGTGGTCGCCATTACAACAACGTTAACGGGGGAAGCGGCCGATTGGGTGGCCGACCTGCATAGCGACCACACTAGGGAACTGACTGACGTTGGCCTTTTCCTGGACAGATTAAGGGCTAGGTTTGAGGACAACACCAGGACCCAGGTAGCGGAAGGGGAATTGGTCGCCCTTAAAAAATGGGGATGGCCAGTAAAGGAATATGTAAAAGAGTTCCGGAGGTTGGCCGGACGGGTAAGGGGGTGGCTTGAACAGATGCTGGTCCACCAATTTTACCTTGGATTGGACCGTGACCTCAGACAAGCCTGTGTGTACCGGGGGCTACCGCCCCACTTATCTGACTGGTGCAAAGCGGCCATCGACTTGGATGTCGGTCTACGACAGTTCCGTGTAAGGGGGCCGCCGGGGCCAATACAACCTCAGCGGATATCAGAATGACCCCTCCCGTTCAAACCTGCGGAACGGGTAGAGCACGAGGCCAAACCGACAGAGATGGCGCGTAGGGCGTTATGTTGTTTCTGGTGCAACCAGGTGGGCCATCGGGCTTTGGATTGCCCTCTACCACCGGCCCAACCACTGAGTCCAAAAACACCAGTCACGGGCGGATGGAGATGAGCACGGCTTAACCAGGAGAGAATGAGAGGGGCAGCCCAACCCGGGCCAGACGGCAACGTGATGAAGAACGGGTTGGGCCCTGCTACACTTCCTGGGGTGGTCCCAGTAGTGGTAGAGGAAAGTGACGAAGAGGAGGGGGCTAATGATCCGATGGTAAGTGGCCCCATTCGTCCTTTCCTAATCCCAGTTGCACTGAGGTCACCTAGCAACCGAGAGGTGGTATTACACCAGAATGCACTGGTGGACTCTGGGTGTACTCAGTGTCTGATACGCCGTGAGTTGGCCGACCGGTTAGGCCTTCGCTTGTTCCCCTTGAAAGCACCCATAGCCTTTGAACAGGTAGATGGCTCCACCCTGGGAGGGGCTCCTACGACACACATGACAGAGGGGGTCAGAATGGAAATCGGGGCTCACTGGGAACGGTTATGATTCATAGTAGTGGACAGGATGATTGGGTCTGGCTTGGCTAGATAAGTGGAAGCCCACCATCTGGTGGGAAGGGGGGTTCAGGAAGCTGCGTCTAGGACTGTGGCCCGAACCAGGCAGTACCGAGACACCACGGGTCAAGGGAGGGGCGATGGCAGGACAAACCTTCCTGATACCCGGAGTGCCAGATGTGTACGCTGATCTTGCAGCGGTTTTCGGAGAGAAAGAGTGTGACACATTACCGCCCCACCAGGCAACGGATTGTGCCATCAAATTGCTGCCCAACGTAAAGCTGCCCAAGCCCCGGATGTACGCAATGATGCGTAAGGAGGTGGAGGAATTGCATGCCTATATTGACAAAAACCTAGCCAGGGGCTTCATACAACCCAGCCGTTCACATATGGCTGCTCCAGTGTTGTTCAGGGAGAAGAAAGATGGCGGGTTACGCCTGTGTGTCGATTATCGTGGTTTGAACGCGGTCAGTGTAGAACCCTTGTACCCCCTCCCTTTAATGAAAGACCTCTTGGCCGCACTAGCCACGGGCACCTATTTCACTAAATTAGACCTTCGGGAGGCCTATTACCGGGTACGGATTAAACCAGGCGACGAATGGAAAACCACATTCAACTGCCCGTTAGGTAGCTATAAGTTCTGTGTCATGCCTTTTGGCCTTCACGGTGCCGCAGCCGTATTCATGCAGCTCATCAATGCGGTACTTCACGACTATTTATATCAAGGCGTCCTTGTATACCTCAATGACATATTAATTTATACCAAGACTATGGACGAGCATGTGAGTCTCATTCGCAAAGTCTTGGAGCGTTTATTGAAAGCCCAATTATATGTCAAAGTATCTAAATGTGAATTCTATTGAACCGCTCTGGATTACCTCAGGTATAGAATCTCCAAAGATGGCCTAGAAATGGACCCCAATAAGGTAACCACAGTAATGGGTTGGCAAGCCCCTAAAACCAGATGGCAGTTGCAGAGTTTCCTTGGTTTCGCTAATTTTTATCGACAATTCATCCCGACATTCGCCCATATAGCGTTGCCATTGACGAACACGTTACGTACTAAGGGAACTGGCAAACCGGTGCCCGGGCAACGCTTGGAGTGGTCATCTGATTGCCAGCAAGCATTTGAAGCTTTGAAGAGTCGTTTCGCTGAGACCCCTGTTCTTCAACATCCCGATCAGACAAAACCCTTTATCGTGCAAGCCGATGCAAGTGACGTGGCCATGGGGGCCGTTCTTTTACAGGCTGATGCACAAAGCCGGTTGCACCCTTGCGCGCACACCTCAAAGAAATTCACTCCCACAGAATGGAGGTGGGCCATCTGGGAGCAGGAAGCCTTTGCTGTTCGCTGGGCTCTCCTCACCTGGCGCCATCTGCTGGAAGGGGTGGCGGTACCTTTCGAGGTGTGGACCGACCATAAGAATCTAATGGCTTTACAGACCCCGAGAAAGCTGTCGCCCAAACAAGTACGGTGGGCGCAATATTTCCAGAGGTTCGATTTCCGGTTGAAATATGTACCAGGAGGAAGGAACTTCCTGGCCGATGCTATATCCCGTATGCCTCAATTCAATAGTAGGCGCGATGATGTGGTGCAAGCCATGGTACCGGAGGGTGGGAGTGAGAAACGGGAAGTGCCCATGGTAGCCGCCATGCAAAACCTGTGGGAAGAGAGGATACGGAGTGGACTAGAACAGGATGAGTGGTTCCAACACAATAGACAGTTCCTTACCTGTAGGGATGGGCTGGCCTGGAAGGGGGATAAGTTATATGTTCCCGAAGTAGTCAGGAGCGCTGTCTTACACCGTTGTCATGACAGTAAGACTGCGGGTCACTTTGGGTTCCTCAAAACGCTCCATCTATCCCGACGACAATTTTGGTGGCTGCATGTGCGGCGCGATATAGAAAGGTATGTGCAAAGCTGTTCCATCTGCGCCAGGACCAAACTGCGGACCGGGAAACCTCTTGGCTTGCTGCAAACCGTAGCCACTCCCAATCAACCATGGGAGGATGTTGCGATGGATTTCATGGTAGACCTACCAGACAGTAATGGCTATACAGTCATATGGACCATGATAGACCTGTTCTCGAAACAGGCTCATTTTATCCCCTGTAAAGGCCTCCCGTCCACTAGAACACTGGTAATGCTATTCATCCAGCATATATATCGTCTACACAGAGTACCCCGACGGATCATCTTGGATAGAGGGGTGCAGTTTACCGCCCAGTTTTGGAGACGATTCATACACGACATCGGTTCAACCCAGGGCCTCAGTACAGCGTTCCATCCTAGTACGAACAGGGCTGCAGAACGGGCCAATGCCATGATCGAACGTTATCTCCGGTGTTATGTTTCATACCAACAAAATGACTGAGCCTCTTTATTGCCACTAGCAGAGGTCGCCTATAATAACACTGTGCATGCCAGTACGGGGAACACACCTTTTAGGGTAGTTATGGGTCGTGATTTTGTAGCAATACCAGAGTTGGAACGACCTCTAGACGACACCACCCTACCTCACGAATGGAGCGACAAGATCCAAGTGGTATGGCCCCAAATAAGGGAAGCTTTGGACAAAACAGCCCGGGAGTACTGACTACAGGCCGATAAAAAGAGGATGCCTATGCGTCCATTGCAAGTAGGTGATTTGGTGTATCTGTCTACCAAATACATCAAATTAAAGATACCCAGCCGTAAACTTGGACCAAAATACCTTGGCCCTTTTCCTGTGGTGAAAGTGATAAACCCAGTTACGGTTGCACTAAAACTACCACCTCTGCTAGGAAAAAGACCGCCAACAACGACAGAGGCGCCACCCGAAAGTCTTCCCATAGCTCCTTTGTTGTTCAGCCGCTATTTTAAGGCTAGGGGTCTTATAGTTAATAATATTGCCCTAAGCATTGTTGCAAGCCTGGTGTCGAACTGACTACGGCCTCGACAACAAAGTGACTTACCACACATTTTGTGGGCGGAGAAATCCTTACCTGCATTCTGGTGGCGGTGGCACAGGGTGGTAGGCGGACGGGTGATGTATATAAAAGCACCGTAACGTCGGGCGCAGGGCACCCACGCGGTTCCCCCCCCAGCATTGTACTGCCGTCAAGAAGACCGAGATAGCCGAGCCCACCTTTGATGATGTCGCAGGGAAGAGGGCGTGCTTTATAAGGGCCGGGAGGGCGAGGCATGCAAGCGTGGGCTATTTAAGTCAGACACGCCTGTCAGCTATAGCGCTGTTATTATTTCATTCAACAAAGTCACAGTGATTACCCGGAGCTAACGCACAAATAAACCACGTTACAGAAAGAGCTGAAGTCTTCGTTCTGGTTTTTTGCTGCGCTACTGTCTGGGATCCTGAGACCTGGGTTGGTAGTCACCTGGCTTAAAAATGCTCTGTTTCAATCCACTCTCCTCCTGCACTTCTCTTAGCCCGGTTGTCCCAATTTCGGTGCAGCCGCCATGGCTGCCGCCCCCCACCGCCGACTCACAGAGGGTTCCCTCTGACCTCCGAGGAACTTGCCTGTTCCTCTTGGTCGTCTGAGGTACCCCTCCTTTTCCCCCATCCCTGCAGGACGGTTCCGGTCCAAAGAGCCATCGGCAGCAGTTCGGCAGCCGGGGTTTTCGTGGCGCTCATCAGAGGCCGCTATTTCCTCAACTGTCTCGCCACGATGCCAAACCGGAAGTCCTAATTCTTATACTTGAATCATGTCTTTAGAGTGAAAGTTGGTAATTATCTCACCCATTTTCAATGCTGTGTCCATGCACCACTCCAGCACAAATCTTGTGGTCCTGGTTGTCCTAGCTTTGTGACTGCCAAAAATGGCCGTCGTCCCTGCTGCCATTCGGGAGAGCTTGCTTCGGACCTAACGAGGAAATTGCGAGATCCTCGTGGTCAGCGAAGCACCTCTCCACCCTTCATTGCCCCTACAAGGCAGTTATGACCCCGTAGGGTCTACTGACAGCAGTTACTGGCTGGATTTTGCAAGGCTCGGCAGAGCCCACTCTTTTCCCGACGTTCTCGCTGCGATGTCAACCGGAAGAGCCAGTGTTCCAGGATCTTTGAAAGATATAGTTCAGTGGTTTTGAGATCACATCTGCCAGTTCCTTCAGGGTGTAATCCATCTGGTCCTGGTGATTTTAACTCGTCTAGGGTGGACAGGTGCTCACTTACCATTTTCTTCCCTATTTTAACTTGTGTTCCTAATCTGTTTTTTACGGTGCTGTTTTTGGTAGGTTGGACTGTTTTTTCCTTTTGTGTAAAGACAGATGCAAAAAATGAGTTAAGTAGTTCTGCTTTCTCCCTGTTGCTTGGCACCTTCTTGCCATTTTCTCCCACTAATGGACCATTTCTTTCACTTTTTTCTTGTTTTTAACATGTTGAAAGAAGCTTTTTTTTTGGTTATTTTTTACTTTTGTCACAAGCCTTAGTTCATTTTGAGCCTTAGATTTCCTTACTTCATCTTTGCAGGCTCGGGCTATTTGCTGATATTCTGCCTTAGTAATGTGCCCCTCTTTCCACTTTTTATACTTGTCCTTTTTGTCTTTCAATTTATCAGAGTTCTTTATGTAGCCATGCTGGTTTCTTTTGAGAGCTGTTATTTTTCTTCTTCATTGGTATTCTGATAGACTGGGCTTTTATAATCTCACTTTTCAAAATTTCCCAAGCTTCTTGAGTTGTTTTCCTCTTGAGGATTCTGATCCATGGAATCCTTCCCAAGCTCTAAGAGGGTATACTTTCTTTTTTACATGACTGTATATAGAGTGATCTTTCCTTAAACCTGGATGATTTCCTTAGGATATCTTGTGAGGTGAGTGAGACCAGCTGGTATCTTTAAGTGGTGCAAATGAATCTAAGGGTTGCTTCTCCTGGGTGTGAAAGGGCACTTTGTCAGTTCACTGAGCACAGGAGTCTCTTGTCTGTGGGGATTCTTCAGTCGTCCAGGTCACAGTTGTCCCAAAGGTGCTTTTTGTTGGAAGAAATATCCATCTGGTTCAGTGTCCAGGAGAAAGACACTGGAAACATGGAGGCTGATTGGAAAGATGGTTTATTGGTGAACAGGACCACAGGGGTTTGAGGTCCTGGGAAGGTGACTATTTGGTTTGATGAGTACATGGATTTTTATACAGTTCATTCTACAGCATTTTGTAATTTAGAAGCTTGTTTTGTGTATTTTGTTATTTGATTTTAATTAGTTTGTCTCACAAAGGCTGGCAATGAGTTAGGGTTTTTAATCTTGTTTAACAAATGTAATTAATCCTAGATGCTGGCTTCCTTCAGGTTTTAATTCTGTCTTGAATGGATTACCAAATCTGCATTTTTAAAAAGTGACCTCCTCAGTTTCTTTGGGACTACTAAGAAAGGCTGAGGCTGTTTCCTGCCTTTTAAGAGCATGTTCCTCTATTTCTCATTTAGGGAAATATAATTTTCTGCCTTTTTAATGTTTCTCAAAATATTTCATTCTTCGGGGAAGGGGTGTGTGCTAACTTTCTACAAGAGGCAACTGGACTTTCTTTTTTTTTGGTATTTTTTTTATTTAATATTTTTTTTATTTTATTAATTAAAATAACATTACAAACAACGTATACAATACTTCACCCTGTGCTATACATAAGAAAGGAAGATTTGGTTCTTTGGATATATCCTCATGAACGCCAAAATCCACGTTCTCGGGGTACAGGTACCTAAGCATCCAATTTTCCCAATGCATAGTCCACAAATGGTTTCCAAGTTTTCCAGAAAACATCTTCTTTATAGTCGCCATTTCTAACTTCAATATCACATGTCATTTTATCGTTTAAGGCTAATTTCCACATTTCACAATACCATTCTTCTATTCTAAATTTCACCTCTAATTTCCAATATCTGGCTATTATAATTCTACCAATTATAATCATAATTCTAATCAATTCTTTCTCATATTTTGTTGGTTCTATTTCCTTAATTATCAACAGTAATATAGATTCTGGTCTCAATATTATTACTTTCCCCATCATTTCAAATATCATTTTCTCCAATTGTTGCCAAAACTTTTTAACTTTATCACATTTGTACCACATATGTTCATAAGTCCCTAATTCCATATCACATCTCCAGCATTGTTTACTAATTTTGTTATCCATCAATGACAGTCTTAATGGAGTCAAATACCATTTCCAAACAACCTTATAATTATGCTCTTTAATCCTTACAGATAAAGTCTTCATAATTCTGCTCTTCCAATTCACATTCCAATCTAAATCTGATATTTTAATATTAAGTTCTTTTTCCCAATTCATCTTCATCACCCTTTGTGGTTTTCCATCAAAAATTATAATCTTATATATCTTACTAACGAGTCCCTTTAGCCTAATTTCATCTTTCATAATTTGGAATACTAAATGTTCAAATTCAGTTTTACTTCTACTTATCGAACAATTGTCCCTTACTTTCTTAGTCCATTTTTCTATCTGTATTTTTTCAAACCAGCTTAAACCCAATTTTTCAATTATTTCTTTTTTCCTCTTTTCATTTTCTAAGGTTTTTAACCAATCTATTATAATTTGTATATTTTCATCTTCCATTACCCTATCACGACTTATATTAGTTTTAATTGGCCAATTTTCAATTGTCTTCCCTAAGAAAATTATATCTGGAATTAAAATTTTAACAAATTTATTCCAAATTTTACTCAGTGCCTTTAACCAATAGCTATTAATTACACATTTTGATTTTGCTTTATCTAAAAACCATGTTGAGCCAAATCTCTTGATGTCTTTTAATTCTAAATCTCTCCAATGACTATCTTCACCTTTAAATATTTTTACCACAGTCCGAATAGCATAAGCCCAATAATAATTGAGTAATTTGGGGATTCCTAATCCACCTTCCTTTTGATTTTGATACCACATTTTCTTCACTAATCTAGGTCTTTTCCCACTGTTGCAAAATTTATCCATTTTCTTCTGATATCCTTCAATATCTTTCTCTGTCAAGTTTAACGGTAACATCTCAAATAAAAAATTAAACTTTGGCAACAACATCATCTTACACATTGCAATTCTACCAAACCAAGACAACTTTATCGTTTTATGTTTACCTATCTTTTTCTCAATTTCATTCATCACCACATCATAATTTAGTTTTTTCATTTCTTTAACTTTGAGTGAAAGTGTTATGCCCAAATATTTCAATGTATTTTTAATCCTTATCCCAAGTTGTTCTTGCATGTTCTCCCACTCCTTACCATTATTATTCATTAATAGTTCAGATTTTGACCAATTTACTTTCAAACCTGTCATTTTCTCAAATTCTTTCAAATGCTTATGTATCTTTTTCAAATCTTTCTCTATATCTTTCAAAATAATCAAAGTATCATCCGCATACAAATTTAACTTATATCCCTTATACCCTTCCAATTCTTCATCTTTTTCTATCATTTTAGTCAAAATTTCCATAACTAATAAAAATAATGTTGGAGACAAGGGACATCCTTGTCTCGTACCCGCTTCCAATCTTATCTCTTCTGTCAACCTTCCGTTCACCTTCACTCTTGCACTACTTTTTTGATACAATTTTGAAATAACATGTATAAACTTATTACCAAAACCTAGTACCTCAACAATTGTTTTAATAGTTTCCCATTGTACAGAGTCAAAAGCTTTAAAAATATCTAATGATACTATACCTATTTTATCAGCATTATATTCAGCGACATCTATAATATTTAGTACTCTTCTGACAATATCACTCATGTATCTACCCTTCACAAAGCCTACTTGGTTATAACTTATATATCTATCTATAAATCTACTTAATCTATTATTTATAATGGCGGTAAATAACTTTGCATCTTGATTAATTAAGGAGATGGGCCGATAAGACTCAATCCTTTCTAAGTCTTTATCTGGTTTACGGATTATAGATATCACCGTTCTATTCCATGACAACGGAACTTCTCCACCGTGTAAAATTCCATTAAATAGTTTTTGCAATTTTGGTATTATTATTTCTTTAAATTCTTTATAAAATTCAGCAGGTAATCCATCTTCACCTGGAGCTTTCCCTAATTTTATTTTTTGTATTACTCCATTAATCTCATCTTGTGTTGTATCTTCTTCCATCAAGTCTTTATATGTTTGGTCAATTTTCACCACATATTTTTCTAAATAACTTCTCAGTTTTTCCCGATCAATTAATTTTTTCGAATATAAATTTTGAAAAAAGTTCCTGACCACTTCACATTTTTCTAATTTTTTATAGCATCTTATACCCTTATCATCTATCAAAGCTCCAATTTCTCTCTTCTCTCTTTTATTTTTCGCCATCCTTGCCAATAACTTAGAGTTTTTATTACTAAATTCAAAAAAAATCCTATTTAAATATCTCATATTCTTTTTTACCAATTCTATATCCTCTTCTATCAATTTATTTTTTAGCAAATTTAGTTCCTCCAAAAAAATTTTTTCTTTAGTAAGCAAAAATTGATTCTCTAATTCCTTAATCTGGCTTTTATCTTTTTCAATTTTATTTTTATAATTTTTATATTTTCTGCTTGATAACTTAATACTTTCCCCTCTAAACACTGCTTTCATCGCATCCCAAACAATTTCAAATTTAACCTCTCCATTATCATTCAATCTCCAACATTCTTCCCATTTTTTAAATATCCATTTTTTATCCTCTTCATTTTTATACAGTTTTTCATCATATCTCCAACAACTTCCTTTTTTCTCAAAATTAAAATCTATTTCCATCGTAACTTCTGCATGATCAGAATCCTTAAAAATTCCCACATCTATCTTATCCACAGTATTCAACAAATCTTTAGAAACTAAGATATAGTCAATTCTTGAATATGTGTTATGTGTCTTAGAGTAAAAAGTGTACACTCTTTCAGTTCCTTTCACTTCTCTCCAGACATCCACCGTGCCATTTCGAAACATCCATTTATTTAAAATCCCCATTTTATTTGCTCCTCCACAACGAGTGGGGTTAGTACTATCTATTTTATCTCTAATTAAATTAAAATCCCCAGCCACAATTACTTTCCCTACGCTTTCAATTTTCAAAATTTTAGTTATTTTTTCAAGAAATTCTTTTTGTTTCTCATTCAGTAAATATAAATTAACCAGTGTCACTTTTTCCTCATTAATGTTTCCCACAATTATTACATATCTTCCTTCATCATCCACAATTACTGGTTCTTTTTCAAAATATACCTTATCTGATATCAATGTTGCAACTCCTCTAGCTTTTGAAGTTCCAAAAGATTTTTCATAAATTTGCATACCCTTTATATACATTTTATTTGAACCTTCAGATTTCTGATGGGTTTCTTGCAAAAATAATATATCTGGTAGATCTCTTTTAATTTTAAGTTCCAATCATCTTCTCTTGATCTGATTCCCTGTACCCTTCACGTTCCATGTCATTATTTTTATTAAACCCATTTAAGCTGTGACTTTTTTAATCCTTTCCCCTCCTCTTCCTTTCTGTGCCCAGATCAACACCAATCTCCCACATTCCAAACAACATTCAACATAAAAGAAAAAAAAAGAAAAAATAAATAAAAAAGGACAGTAGACACATCAAGCATTAAATAACAAACAATCTTCGTCCCCCACATCCTCAATTGGTTTCCGCCTCTATAAAGAGAGTGGGGGAGAGGGGACGTGCTAATGGTCGGGTCACTTCTTTCGGGCAGTCTACTTAAATTCATCTCTCAGAGAAAGGGTGGTAACTTTTCCCTGCACTCGGCTTCCTGCAATTCTTTTTCAAGATCCTTCAGTTTCTTATCCACTCCATCTCCCATTGTATCATCACGACTTTTCTTTTGTTCAACCATCGCAGGTGAGATTTCCTTCTGCTTTAATCCTTTAGGGTCTTGTCCTCCAGCAGCCCCTTTTTCTTCTGGTGTTGATGTTTTTACATATGTTCCACCCATCTTAAGCATTTGTTCTTTTATTTCTGTTATATCCTCATTCTTTATAATCAGTCCAAGTTCATGTAAGTATGACACTGCATCTGTTTCCAAAGTAATTATTTGCTTTCTTCCTTTATAAAAAAAAATTAGTTGCTGTGGTAGCCTCCAGTTATATTTAATTCCATTGTCTCTCAGAACCTGTGTAATTGGCTTCAAAAAAAATCTCCACGCTCTTTCTTCTCTTGATATATCCGGAAAGACTTGAATAATTTTCTCCTCAAATTTCAAAGCTTCACCCGTCTCTCTCACTTTCGCCATCACTTCCAATTTGTCACTAAGATTTGCAAATCTGACAAGTACATTTCTATTTAAGCCGTTTTCTCTTTTATACCCAATTCTAAAAACACTTGCCAGATTTGTTGCTGTAAATGTGATTTGTGTATCCAAGTCATTGAGCCATTTTAAAACTCGTTGTTTCAAATTGTCCACTTTTTCTTCTTGAATTCCTCGAATAACCAGATTATATTTCCTCGCTTCTTCTTCCAAAAGACAGATTCTTTTATCTTGTTTATTTTTTAAAAAGATTTCTCCAATTTGTCGATCTATCTTTGCATCATGTGCATGAATCTGCTCAATTTCATCTTTAATTGTTGTCATTTCTACTGTTTGCTTTGCAAAATTTTCATTCATTTCTTGTTTCATTCTTCTAATTTCCAATGTCATATTATCCATACTATCTGACAATCCTGATAACTTTTCACCAATTTTAGTTAAGGCCACAGCAACTTGTTGCATTTCTAAAGATTGTTGGGTCGCCATTTTTTAATAAGTTTTAATAAGTTTTTAACTGTCCACTTTTGCCAAGAGGGTCTTTAATGAAGATTAAAGGGCAGCAATTCCCAATTGAAGCTGAGACAGCTTATTATTGCACTCAAAGGGGCCAACAATAAAAGTTTATAGCTCTCAATTCAACTTGCGTAATTTCCTTTAAAAAAAACAACAACCTAACATCCGTTGGAAGGCACTGCCCAGAAATGCGTTTTGCCGCTTCGACTTCGGCACTTTCACAAACAAAAGATCAGCTTAAAATTCACATATTCTTCCGAACCCCCCCCCCCTTTTTTTTTTGATATTCCGTGCCTTTACCCTGCAGCAAGGACAAACGCAGATCGCAATAATAATGAGATCAAAAGGCAGCTATTTGCTCCAAATATGCAATCGCGACTGCCTATCTGGTCACCCCTCACTCCTTCCGCTTTCTTTTCCCATGCTATGAAAAACTTCAAAATTCGAGTGGTTCAGGGTGACCTACCAATTCCAAAGTCAGTCTGCTGGGCCAGTAGCTCTTCCGATACAATATATAAAATTTTGGCTCTTATCGGTGCATTTCAAACACTTTAATCCACATTTATCTTCCATAAAATGCCCTGCGAAGTGGAGAAAACGTCCTCACACCACCACGGCCATAACCACGCCCCCGAGGCAACTGGACTTTCTTGGTTTCCAGAAAGCCCAGTTACCACTTGAAAAAGCACCTTTGGGACAGGAGTCTTTCATTGCTTCAGAGTGGGCAAGGCACATGATTGCTCACAGATAGTAAGATTTAAAAAAAAATGAGGTAGGAGTGTGGATCCTTCAATTTGTTTTAGTTTCCTCTCATGATAATAAGGCTTAGTAACATGGCAAATCTAGACAGCATACTAAAAAGCTGTTCTGACCTAGGCTTCTTGATACAGTAAAAGCACACAATGAGTCCCACAAACCCTCTTTTTATTTCAACGGCTGTGAATTCTGTTCATTCACAGATGAGTCCCAAATAGTTATAAAGAGTCCGACAGAAGTCTGCCACAGTCCTTCGGGATAAGGCTGATAAGCACCCACCTTTATCTCCCTTGACATGCTGCCAAGACCTAATTGGCAATTAACTTTGCAAGGCCACACAGAACAGAGTCAAAACAGAGCTGCAGAAGTGAAACCGGCCAGCACGAAAAACGTTGCTTCCTGCAAAGGCCGTTCAGCTGACAGAAGCAGTTGCTGTGAATGTTCCAAAATTAAATCAAGAACAGAGGAAAGCCTATGATGAAATCATGCACAGTATTGCTTCTGATTCTGGGCAGTTGTTCTTTCTTGACGCTCCTGGTGGCACTGGCAAAATGTTCTTGATCAATCTCTTGCTGGCCAAAATTAGAAGCAGAAGGAATATTGCCCTAGCTGTTGCTTCCTCAGGAATTGTAGCTACCTTGATCGACGGGGGCAAGACGGCACACTCTGCCTTCAAGTTACCTCTCAACCTGAATCATTCTGAGTCTGCAGTTTGTAACATCTCTAAGCAGAGTGACATGGCTCAGGTGCTTCGAGAAGCCAAACTTATTGTGTGGGATGAGTGCACCATGACTCACAAAGGAGGTCTTGAGGCTGTAAACAGGTTGCTCCAGGACATTACGGGCAGCAACTGTCTTATGAGTGGAGTTACAATGCTTTTGGCTGGTGACTTCAGACAGACATTGCCTCTTGTGCCACGAGGGACACGTGCAGATGAAGTCAAGGCCTGTCTCAAGTCATCCATCTTATGGCCTAAAGTCAAAGTCCTGACCTTGACAGTTAACATGCTTGTCCACCTTCAACGTGATTTGAGGGCAGAAGACTTTTCTAAATGATTACTTGATATTGGTGATGGTAAGCTTTTGGAAGAGGGAAGAATAACTATTCCGAGTAACTTTTGCGATGTTGTGAGAGATCTGATCAGCTTGACTGACAGAATATACCCCAACAGTCATCAGGCTGGAGTGGATTGTGGTTCATGGCTTAGGGAAAGAGCTATTCTCACTCCAACAAACGAGTCAGCTAACAGCATCAACAACTTTCTGCTGGAAAAGTTGTCCACTGAGCATATGAAGTATGAATCTGTGGACTCAGTAATGGAGATTGGGGATGCTGTACATTACCCTGTGGAGTTCTTGCGCACTCTCAACCCACCAGGATTACCACCTCATGTCCTCTACCTCAAGGTTGACGCTCCAATCATGCTGTTACACAATCTAACCCCTCCGAAATTGTGCAATGGCACCAGGCTTCAGGTGAAGACTCTGTACAAACACGTAATCTAAGCCATGATTTTCACAGGCGTCAATCAGGGAGAAACCGTTTTCATATCCCAAATTCCTCTGAACCCATCAGACTACCACTTTGAGTTCAAACATCTACAATTTCCTGTTTTTTTTTTTTTTTTTTTTTTAATTTGATTTATATGCCGCCCTTCTCCGGAGACTCAGGGCGGCTTACAATGTGTTAAGCAATAGCCTTCATACTTTTTGTATATTTATACAAAGTCAGCTTATTGCCCCCAACAAACTGGGTCCTCAATTGACCTACCTTAGAAAGGATGGAAGGCTGAGTCGACCTTGAGCCTGGCGAGGATTGAACTCAGAGAAATTACAGGCAGCTGGTGTTAATTGCTGCCTTTAGTAGGAGGCATTAGCCCTCTACGCTACAAACCTGTTAAGGTTTGCTATGCCATCACCTTCAATAAGGCACATGGACAGACTTTGAAAGTGGCTGGTGTGCATCTGACGAGTGACCGTTTCTCCCATGGCCAGTTCTATGTGGCATGCTCCAGAGTCAGTTCACCTGACAGCCTGGTCATTCTCCAGCCAGAGAACAAAACCAGGAATGTTGTTTACAGGGAGGTCCTGAGCAATTCATCTGAGGGACGAATTGAAAGTTTATGTTATGCAATTTATTAGCCTGGCTACATAGACAAAGCAGCCATGGTTGCTGCTGGGATTAAAGGGTTTAAGCCCATCTATTTTACTGTTGTTACGCTTACAATAATGTCTTCAACTGTAACAGAAACTTAGTTTACCATCTCTAACAAAACA
This sequence comes from Coluber constrictor foxii, assembly GCA_038048745.1. Taxonomy (NCBI): domain Eukaryota; kingdom Metazoa; phylum Chordata; class Lepidosauria; order Squamata; family Colubridae; genus Coluber; species Coluber constrictor. The sequence continues at coordinate 40,925,977 of CM075966.1, read as the reverse complement.
ATAGAGTCGCTTTTTAAACTACTCATTAATTTTCAAGCTTTAATTTTCAATTTATCAAGCCCCATCACATAGTTTCGTAGCGAAGCATGGGTATCCACCTACTGTGTGTGTGTGTGTGTGTGTGTGTGTGTACACCCACACAAAAATATATGTAAATTATATTTATATAATTTGAATTGTTTCTTTTTATCAATTTACAAAATGCAAAGTGAGCAAACAGAAGAAAAATCTAAATCAAATCAATATTTGCGGTGACTACTCTTTGCCTTCAAACCAGCATCAATTCTTACACAAAGTCAGGTATTTTTTTATGATTAGAGTCAGGTGTATGGTTAACCATTATACCATGCAGGTGCTAATGATCATGAATTTCATATGTAGGTTGAAATAGTCATTAACTGAAACAGAAACAGCTGTATAGGAGGCTTAAAACTGGGTGAGGAACAGGCAACCTCTGCTACTAAGGTGAGGTTGTGGTAGACAGTTACATGTCACAGGTGATACAGGTAGTCCTTGACTTACAACAGTTCATTTAGTGACCATTCAAAGTTACAACAGCATTGACAAAAGTGACTTATGACCGTTGTTCACACTTATGACTTTTATAGCATCCCCATGATCATGTGATCAAAACTCAGATGCTGGGCAACTGACTCAAACTTACACCCGTTGCTGTGTCCCAAGGTCATGTGATCACCTTTTGCAACCTTTTGACAAGCAAAGTTAATGGGGAAGCTAGATTCACTTAACAACTGTGCTACTAACTTAACTGCAGTGATTCACTTAACAACTGTGGCATGAAAGGTCGTAAAATTGGAGAAAACTCACTTAACAAATGTCTCACTTAACAACAGAAATTTTGGGCTCAATTGTGATCATATGTTGAGGACTACCTGTACACCATGGTAAAACTGAGCACAGGAACAAGACAAAAGCTAGTTATACTGCATCAGCAAGGTCTCACCCAGGGAAAGATTTCAAAGGAGACTGGGGTTTCAAGATGTGCTGTTCAAGCTCTTTTGAAGAAGCACAAAGAAATGGGTAACGTTGAGGACTGTAGACTCAATGGCCGCCCAAGGAAACCTAATGAAGCAGATGAAAGACACATGATGCTTACTTCCCTTAGACATCAGATGATGTCCAGCAGTGCCATCAGCGGAGTATCGAGCCCAGCTATGGCTTGACACATCACAGTATAGGGGAGCGTCAGACCCAAGGGAAGCAAGAACGAACCTCTGGGGGGATCTGGGAGAACAGAGCACAATGCTGTTCTGCCCCAGCTATGGACCCCAAAGAACGCAGCACACACAAAGTCCGTACAAACCTTAGTTTACTAATTAAGGACTACTAATGAGCTTTCTTAGTAGTTGTTCGAACACAAGTACAGTTTAAATCAGTCTTTTTTGAACAAGGGCTGTTAATTTAACTTCATTAACAGCCGACAAGAATCCAAAGAATAATAACTCAATTCTGAGGCACAGTATTTCAGATAACTGTAATCTTACTGTGGTTGGCAGAATGCCCAGGAGCAATTTGCAAGAAAACTGACAAGAGAGAAGCAAGAGCCGATCAAATGCTTCTGGAATCAAGACACGAAGGAATATGAACTAAGTTGTTTCCTGCAAATTGCACCAGTCGTTGTCCTTCCGTAAATAGGCTAGGGGAGTGGCCAATTAGTCCCAAGCCTTACTCTCGAGACCTCCTCCTCAGGAGCCACTCCTGCCTTTTAACAGCGCTGCGCTCTCGTGCATCAAGAAGAGGCTCCTCCTCTTCTTCCTTTTTACTTATGGGAGTTTCTGGAGGTTCTGAAGGCCCTGACTGAATCCCTGCCTCTGGCACCACATCTTCTCCAGCCCCCTCATTGTCTGACTCGAGTGCCAGCTGAACAGGCTGCTGGCGCAGCACCACACTAGCCTCCTCGCTGTTGGAATCAGCTACTAACTGCACAGGCCACTGACGGCCTGCAACAAATGCATGGGTGTTGGTGACGGGAGTAGGCGGCTTGACACGTTGCGACAGGGACAAGGAGCCCTTTCAAGAGCCTTGCCGCTGTAACAGTAGGAGCAGCACTCCAACAACTCTGGTGGTGGGGAATGAGGTCGTGGTCGGCACCCATAATCGAGTGGCCATTCATCAGCTGTAGCGGTTCCTTCCGGGGCTCCACCTTCTTCTCTCCCAGCATCTTCATCCTGAAGTCTCTCACAGGTTTTCGGCAGAGTAATTCTATCCCCGATGCCCCATCACCTACAACCGTGCCGCTTACACCCAGTGCTACCTCCACCAATTTAGTGTTATGCTGCATTTCCTGATGCATTCGTGCAGGTGTTAGCGTTCACTGCCGCTCCTCCTTCCCGTCCCCAGAGTGTCGAATATGCTGGGCTCGACAGGTGGCTCCCCTTCACCAGGGGCTCCTCTGGAAGACATAAGGTGGACATGTTATCTTTAGGCGAAGGTTTCCATGGATATTTTCTGTGGAATTGCCTCAGAAGCCGATTAGCTGCGACATCTGTTGCTGCCACCCAGGTGGCTTCTTCTAACTGATAGCCCTTCCACCTTACTAGATACTGAAGTTTTATTATTTATTTATTAATTAGATTTATATACCGCCCTTCTCCTTACGGACTCAGGGCGGTGAACAGCCGAATAAAAATTCAATACATAAAGTTAAAAATTTTAAAACACATATACGTTTGGCTGGGAATTAAAACAAAATAAATATTAAAATGCAGCAATTCTACAAACATTAAAAATTTTAAAAATTCTAAAAATTCAGCAGGGATCAGGCTAAGCCGGCAAGTTGAAAAAGATGCGTTTTTAGGGCCCAATGAAACGTCCGGAGGTCGGAGATAATTCTCAATTCTGGAGGAAGATCATTCCAGAGGGTAGGGGCTGCCACAGAGAAGGCTCTCCCCCTGGGAGTTGCCAGCCAGCATTGTCTGGCTGACGGCACCCTGAGGTGGGAGCGAACCGGCCGGTGGGAGGCAATTGGCGGCAGAAGGCGGTCCCGTAAGTACCCTGGTCCTAAGCCATGGAGCGCTTTAAAGGTCATTACCAACACCTTGAAATGCACCCGGAACTCCACCGGCAACCAATGCAGCTCGTGCAGGAGAGGTGTCACGTGGGAGCGCCCCGACGCTCCCATAATCCCCCGCGCGGCCGCATTCTGTACCAGTTGGAGCCTCCGGGTGCACCCCAAGGGGAGCCCCATGTAGAGAGCATTGCAGTAGTCCAGGGGAGAGGTGACGAGTGCCTGAGTGACTGTGCGTAGGGAGTCCCGATCTAGAAAGGGCCGCAACTGGCGTATCAGGCGAACCTGATAGAAAGCCCCCCTGGCCACAGCTGTCGTGTGATCCTCTAAGGACAGCCGTGGGTCCAGGAGGACGCCCAAGTTGAGGACCCTTTCTGTGGGGGCCAGTGATTCGCCCCCAATGACCAGCGATGGTGTCAGCTGGCTATTTCGGGACGCCGGCAGCCACAGCCACTCGGTCTTGGAGGGGTTGAGTCGAAGCCTGTTTCTCCCCATCCAGACCCGCACGGCTTCAAGGCACTGGGACATCACTTCCACGGCATTGTTGGGGTGGTCTGGGGTGGAGATGTACAGCTGAGTATTGTCAGCGTACTGGTGGAACTCCACCCCAAAACCACGGATGATCTCACCCAACGGCTTTACATAAATGTTGAACAGGAGGGGCGAGAGGACCGACCCTTGCAGCACCCCACACACTAGGCGCCTTGGGGTCGACCGCTGCCCCCCTGTCAACACAGATTGCGACCGGTCGGAGAGGTAGGAGGAGAACCACCGTAGAATGGTGCCCCCCACCCCCAGTCCCTCCAACCGGCGCAACATGATACCATGGTTGATGGTATCAAAAGCCGCTGAGAGGTCTAACAGCACCAGGATAGAGGAGTACCCCCTACCCCGGACCCTCCAGAGATCATCCACCAACGCGACCAATGCCGTTTCAGTGCTGTATCCAGACCTGAAGCCGGACTGGAGCGGGTCTAAATAAACAGCTTCATCCAGGTACCGGGGGAGCTGCCACGCAACCACACTCTCAACAACCTTCGCCAAAAAGGGAAGGTTGGAGACTGGACGATAATTAGCCAAAATAGCTGGGTCCAGGGAGGGCTTCTTGAGGAGGGGCCTCACCACCGCCTCCTTCAAGGCGGACGGTAGGGCACCCTCACTCAAAGAAGCGTTTATAATCTCCTGGAGCCAGCCTCGTGTAACCTCTCGGGAGGCCAGCACCAACCAGGAGGGACACGGGTCCAATAAACATGTGGTTGCGTTCAGTCTTCCCAGACTCCTGTCCACGTCCTCGGGAGTCACAGGATCGAACTCAGCCCAGATAACACTCTCAAGACCTGCCTCAGTCACACTGCCTGAACTAACCCAGTCAGCGGCCAAATCATCCCGAATCTGAGTTATTTTATCATCCAGATATTGAACAAAGTCCTCAGCACGACCCTGCAAGGGATCCTCCCGCGCTCCCAGATGAAGGAGGGAGCGGGTCACCCTAAACAGGGCGGCTGGGAGATTATCTGATGACACGATAAGAGTGGCAAAATAGTTAGACTTCGCCGCTTTTATCGCCACTAAGTAAGTCTTAATATGAGCTCTAACTAGTGTCAAGTCAGATTCAGAGTGACTGGCCCTCCAACCGCTCTCTAGGCGTCTTCTCCGGCGTTTCATCTCCCTCAGCTCCTCGGTGAACCAAGGAGATAAGTGAGTTCGACGCCGGGTCAGAGGCCACAAAGGCACGATGCGGTCCAAGGCCCCACTGGCTGCCCTATCCCAGGCCGCCACCAGGTCCTCAGCCGAGTCGCGTGTCAGTGTCTCAGGAAATGGCCCAAGCTCCGTCTGGAACCTATCAGGATCCATCAGGCGCCTGGGGCGGAACCACCTGGTCGGTTCCGCCTCCCTGCGGTGAGGTGCAGCGGTCAGAAAGTTGAGTCGAAGGAGCGAGTGGTCAGTCCATGACAAGGGTTCCATACCTATATCCCCAATGTCAAGACCACTCAACCACTGACCAGAGACAAAAACTAGATCCAGGGTGTGTCCACCGATATGAGTCGGGCCCTGAATTACCTGGGTCAGGTCCATGGCCGTCATGGAAACCATGAACTCCCAGGCTATCTCAGATGTTTCACCGATAGATGGCAGATTGGCAGATTGGCAGATTGAAATCCCCCATGACCATAAGCCTGGGGGTATCAACCGCCACCTCGGTTTCCCCCTATGAATTCAGGAATCTAATATATCCTCCACCTCGTAGTAGTCATTGTTTATGGGGGGAGGAGGGGTTGGTGTGGGTCTAAGGGCGGTTACTGGTTTCAGGAGGCTGCTGTGAAACACTGGGTGGACTTTCCCTAGTAAGGGCAGAAGTTTTAGCACCACCATAACTGGGTTGATGATTTTGCTAATGGGAAAGTGCCCTAGGTATTTTGGCCCTATCTTTTGGTTTGGTACCTGCAGTTTGATGTACTTAGTAGAGAGGTATACCATATCTCCTATTTTAAAAGGTTTCATAGTGGCTCTTTTCTTATCAGCCTGATTCTTATACTCAGCTGCGGCTTTGTCCAGTGCTTTTCTAATTTGCGGCCACACTGTCTGTATTCTCTCTCCCCATTCATTGGGTACCCCCCCCCCCCAGATTGGACAGCTTTGAGTTCAGGGATTGCAACGAAGTTGTGTCCATTCACCACTTGGAATGGGGTACAGCCGGGACTGCGATGTACAGCATTATTATATGCCACCTCCGCGAACAGCAGTAACAACAACCAGTGATTCTATTGATATGACACATAACTCCTTAAGTAGTGTTCCACCATTATAACAGTCCAGATGACATTATAGCCATTGCTTTGTGGTAGGTCTACTATAAAGTCCATGGCTATTTCCTCCCAGGGCCTCGTGGGTTGACCACAGTTTGCAATAGTCCAAGAGGTTTACCCGGCCTTGGCTTCGCTTTGGCACAAGTGGAACAACTGTTCATGTACTTGTTGTGGCTCTGTTGCCTGAACCTGTGTCATCGTCAGGAGAGGACTCCGAGAGTGAAAGGGAGGAATTGGCAAGACCTCCCTCTCCAGGACCCTCCTCTCTGGCAATGCCCCTGGAGGACACCGAAGGGCAAGAGATAGGCCCAGAGCCAAGCACATCCCCACAGCCACAGGTGGACAGAGACGAGGGAGATAAGTGCTGGCTGGATCCTCGCCAGCGACGCAGGGAGAAACGTGCCCAACAGAAGGCACGGCGTGCTCGTGATTAGCTGACTCACTGGACCACACCCCACAGCCTATAAAAGAGAGTGAGTCAGCCTGCACTTTTGTGACGAACAAAAACAAATATTCCTGCATCTCAGCTTTGGCTATTCTGGACACTTGTGGTGTGTATTTTTCTGTTACGTTAATAAAGGTTTTGGCACGCAGCTCCTGGGATTGCTGCCAAGCTTCTTATCAGACTACTTGGTTGCCTGCCAGCTTATTTTAACCTCCGACTGTCTGAATTGGGTGTATTCCTGGGGAGCGGGGACAGAACATCTTGTTCGTCACCCAAAAAAGTTAACCCATCGTTACCACGATGGATCCACAGCTGCAGCAACTTATCCAACAGTTGCAAGCTGACAACCAGCTCCTGCAGCAACAGGTCGGCCAGGTGACTGCGCAACTGGCTGGGGGAAATGTGCCTGCAGCTGTTCCTCCTCCCCCTCCTCCTCGTCGGAAAAGCCCTATCAGTGTGCCTGATAAATTCTCTGGGCAGCAGGAGATGTTCCCGGCTTTCATGGGACAATGCCAGCTGTTTATGGCAATGAGGCCGGAGGATTTTCCAGATGACCAGGCTCGGGTGGCATTTGTTATCAACCTCCTCTCCGGCAATGCCACCCGATGGGCCACGCCTCTGTTGCTGCAGAATAGCCCCTTGTTGGCAGACTATCAAGGCTTTTGGCAACATCTGAGGGTGATGTATGAGGACCCCCTGAAGACCCAGACGGCAGCCAGGCGCATCAAAGATCTCCGTCAAGGGAAGCGCCCCCTGCAGGAATATGTGGCTGAATTTCAGCTTCTGGGCCAGGACTGGGATTGGAATGATGCAGCGCTAAGGGACGCTTTCCAGGATGGCCTCTCCGATGACCTGCAGGACGAGCTGGTTTGCGTGGAGGTGCCCCAGACCCTCGACGCCCTCGTAATGCAGTGTCTGCGCATTGACGCCCGCTTTCAATGGCGCAAGACCCGTCGGCCCGTCCAGGAACCCCTGACTGTTTCTGCACCCCTGTGTCCCGCACCGACAGCATTCCGGGTCACCCCGCATTTCGTGGCGACGGCTGAGGAGCCCATGGAGCTCAGAGCAGCCAGACCGCACCTGACGGCCTAGGAGCGTATGCGGAGACGCCAAGGGGGATTGTGCCTCTATTGCGGGGAGGCTGGACATTTTGCCACGTCGTGTCCCAGGAAGTGAAGTGGGGCGCTCAAGCCTGTTCTGGAATCTCAGCGTGACCAGCCGGGAAACGAGGCAGGCCCGGCCTGGGGGAAACCTTAGGCCGGGCACATATCACTGCCACGCCTGAGTAAGCGGAGGTGGACTGTGGGCCCCCTCGACACCTGATCCTGGACACCCGGGTGTTGTTGGCCAACCGGTCGGAGGGGCTTCAGGCACATGCGCTGGTGGACTCGGGGGCCACCACGAACTTTATGGACCAGGCCTTTGTGGCCCATTTTGCGGTCCCCTTGATTCCAGTGAACCCTCCGTTGAGGGTCGAGACTATCGATGGGCGGGAACTTGTAGCGGGGCCCATTAAGTTCGCGACTCAGCCTTTGCACCTCGTCATTGGGGCCCACGAGGAGGCCATTCAATTCTATGTGACGGTGGACCTGCATTTCCTGCTGGTCTTGGGAATGGCCTGGCTTCGGGCTCACGATCCGCAGGTGGCTTGGTCGAGGAACGCCATCTCCTTCCCGAGCCTGCAGTGCATTGATCACATCTGCCACACCTGTCCCGGCCAGGACGTCTCCACCCCTGCCGTCTCCTTGCCTCCTGAGCTGACGCCCTTCGCCGACGTCTTCAGCGAAAAGGAGGCGGACCGCTTACCCCCGCATCGACCCTATGACTGCCCGGTGGACCTGATCCCCAATGCACCCCTGCCCGCGGGACAACTGTACTCGATGTCGGAGCCCGAGTTGGCCGCCCTACGGGACTTCCTGGACAAAAACTTGGCCCGAGGGTTTATCCGGCCTTCATCCTCCCCTCTCTCGGCCCCAGTCCTCTTTGTGAAGAAGAAGACGGGCGACCTACGCCTTTGCTGCGACTACCGGCGGTTAAACGCCATCACCGTGCGGAATCGCTAACCCCTGCCACTCATCCCGGAGCTGATGGAGAGGTTGCGGGAGGCCTTGATTTTCACCAAGCTCGACCTCCGGGGAGCCTACAACCTGGTGCGGATGCGAGAGGGGGACGAGTGGAAGACGGCGTTTGGCACCCGATACGGACACTTTGAGTATACCGTCATGCCGTTCGGGTTGACCAATGCCCCTGCGGTCTTCCAGCATCTGATGAACGACGTGTTCCGGGACATGTTGGATCGGTTCGTGGTCATTTATCTGGATGACATCCTGATCTATTCCCGGTCCCCAGAAAACCACGTCCAGCACGTCCGCCAGGTTCTGCAGCGCCTGCGGGAGCACCAACTCTATGCGAAGTTGTAGAAATGTCTCTTCTTCCAGACTTCCATAGAGTTCCTTGGGCACATCATCTCCCCGGAAGGCATCGCGATGGACCCGCGTAAGGTGGAGGCCTTGCTTAGTTGGGAACCCCCTCGTCGGGTGAAGGACATCCAGCGTCTGTTGGGGTTCGCCAACTATTACCGAACCTTCATCCCAGGCTTCGCCACCCTGACGTTGCCGCTGACCCAGCTTCTTCGGAAGAAGGTTCCGTTTCAATGGGGTCCCCCGCAGCAGCAGGCCTTCGAGGCTCTGAAGCAGGCCTTCGTTACGGAACCTGTCCTGAGGCACCCCAATCCACATCGTCCGTTTGTGGTCAAAACGGATGCGTCCAATGTGGCTATTGGGGCGGTGCTGTTACAGGCCCCGGCGGATGGCGGCACTCTTTTTCCCTGCGCTTATTACTCCCGGAAACTCAATCCTTCCGAGCGCAACTACACCATCTGGGAGAAAGAGTTGCTGGCTATCAAGGCCGCGTTCGAGGCTTGGCGGCATCATCTCGAGGGGGCCCGACACCAGGTGGAGGTGCAGACGGACCATCAGAACCTGGAGCACCTCACGACGGCCAGGAAGTTGAACCAGCGGCAGATCCGGTGGTCGTTGTTTTTCGCCCGGTTCAACTTCCACGTGACCTACATCCCGAGTGGCCACAACGTGCGGGCGGACGCCTTGTCCCGCAAGCTGGAGTACTTCTCTCCGAAGGTCTCCCTGCCTCCGCGGACGGTGCTGCCAGCGGAATCCTTGGCCGCAGCCCAGGAACCCATGGACTTGCGGGCTCAGGTGCGGGAAGCGCAGCGCCAGGACAACTGGTCGCAACAGCGGAAGGCGGACGTTGGCCCTGCCTCCCCTTGGACTTTGGAGGAGGGCTTGTTGAAACACCGAGGCTGGCTGTACGTGCCCACGAGTCCGCTCCGAGCCCTCATCATGAACCAGTGCCATGACAACCCCGCAGCAGGACATTTTGGGTTCTTTAAGACTCTTAACCTGGTGACGCGGACTTTTTGGTGGCCTCGGGTATGGCACGATGTGCACACGTACGTGACGTCCTGCGTGCCGTGCCGACAGGCCAAAGCCGTGTCAGGCCCACCGCCTGGAGTTCTTCAGCCACTGCCGACACCGGAAGAGACCCTGGGGAGCCATCTCTATGGACTTCCTGACGGACCTGCCACCATCCGCCACGTTCACCACCGTCCTCGTGGTGGTGGACATGCTCACAAAGATGGCACATTTCATTCCATGCCGTGGACTGCCATCGGCCCACACCACAGCCCGATTGTTCCTGCAGCACGTTTTCCGCCTCCACGGCCTGCCGGACAGAGTGGTTTCCGACCGCGGGGCCCAATTCACGGCCCGCTTCTGGAAAAGCCTGATGGCCGCGTTGGAGGTGCAGGTGTGTCTGTCGTCGGCGCACCATCCGGAGACTGACGGGGGGACGGAGAAGGTCATCGGCATCCTGGAGCAGTACCTCCGCTGCTACGTCAATCAGCAGCAGGACAACTGGGCCGAGTACCTTCCCCTGGCAGAGTTCGCCTTCAACAACTCCCAACACACCTCCACCCAGATGACCCTGTTCCATGCCAACGTGGGATACCATCCACGGCTGTTCCCTCTGTCCCTCTCGGATTCCCCTGTTCCCGAGACCCAGGACTTCCTCTTGGAGCTGCAAGCATTGCAGCAGCTGGTGCATCGGCAGCTGATCCGGGCGAAGGAGGACTATAAGTGGGTCGCCGCCCGCTCTCGACGCGCCACGCCGCCGCTGGAGGTTGGGGATCGGGTGTGGCTGTCCACGAAACACCTCCTCACGGACCGGCCAGTGAAGAAGCTCGACCACCGTTTCATCGGGCCCTTCCCCATCGAGGCAGTTATCAGCCTACCGGTTGACCCTGCCACGGTCTATGCGGCTCCACCCTGTTTTCCATCGGTCCCTTCTGGTCCCTGAGGCTCCGCCATGCTGCCGACGACACCCGACGACACCTGCTCTCCCGACCACGGTTGCCGAGGACGGCTCCACGACGTACGAGGTGGACAGCATCCGGGACTCCCGTTGGCTGAAGGGCCGTTTCCAGTACCTGATTGCCTGGAAGGGGTACGGGCCCGAGGATTTCTCTTGGGAGGATGCTTCCTCCGTTCATGCCCCTGACCTGGTACAGGCCTTCCATGAACAGTTCCCGTCCCGACCGCATCCCGACCGTCAGCGGCGGGGGAAGGGCCCTGCGGTGGGGGATAGTGTTGTGGCTCCATTTCCTGAGCCTGTGTCATCGTCAGGAGAGGACTCCAAGAGTGAAAGGGAGGAATTGGCAAGACCTCCCTCTCCAGGACCCTCCTCTCTGGTAATGCCCCTGGAGGACACCGAAGGGCAAGAGATAGGCCCAGAGCCAAGCACATCCCCGCAGCCACAGGTGGACAGCGACGAGGGAGATAAGTGCTGGCTGGATCCTCGCCAGCGACGCAGGGAGAAACGTGCCCAACAGAAGGCACGGCGTGCTCGTGATTAGCTGACTCACTGGACCACACCCCACAGCCTATAAAAGAGAGTGAGTCAGCCTGCACTTTTTGTGACGAACAAAAACAAATATTCCTGCATCTCAGCTTTGGCTATTCTGGACACTTGTGGTGTGTATTTTTCTGTTACGTTAATAAAGGTTTTGGCACGCAGCTCCTGGGATTGCTGCCAAGCTTCTTATCAGACTACTTGGTTGCCTGCCAGCTTATTTTAACCTCCGACTGTCTGAATTAGGTGTATTCCTGGGGAGCGGGGACAGAACAGTACTTTTTTATCTCTTTCTTCATATGCGTCCGCCAAAACTGTCACCTCGTCAAATGTAGGGTTTTCAGCAACCCAAAATGCCCTGCTGCTTTGTCGTTATGGCATCGTTGCAGCACCTCGTTACATAGTGTTTGGGGGATATACAATCTACCGTCTTTCCAGGCATGTCCATCTTTAAACATAAAGAGTTGTTGGTGTCCTTGTAACCAGTCATCCATTATTAAGGCAGCTCAGAGTTTGTCCCCCCACCCATGTGATAGACCTGCAAGTGCTGGACTTTCTTCTGCTGTCTGTGTGATAGGCACCATAGCTTGCACAACCTCATCTTGCTTACTATGGTACTGTGGCATTCGGGACAGTGCATCTGCTAAAAAATTCTTTCCCGCCGATACGTATTTTAATGTGAAATTAAATCACTGAAAATATTGAGCCCACTGCACTTGCTTGGGGGGCAACTTTCTGGGGGTTTGTAAGAAGATTAGGTTTCAATGATCTGTCCAAACCTCAAACTGGGTTCTTGTCCCTTCTAGTATGTGTCTCCAGGTAAGTAGTGCTACCGGACGGCGAACGCCTCCTTTTCCCAAATAGCCCACCCCCGTTCAGTTGGCGTGAATTTTTTCGACGTATAGGCACAAGGTTGTAGTTGGCCTTGGTCATTGGGTTGTAGGAACACAGCCCCCACAGCTACGTCGCTGGCATCCATTTGCACTATAAATGGTTTATTCTGATCTGGGTGTTGTAAAATGGGTTCTTGGGCGAATAAGGTTTTCAAGGCTTCGAATGCCTTCTGGCATTCAGAAGTCCACACTACCCGCTGGCCTGGTTTCACAGGTGTCACATTCCCTTTTGTGCGTAATAAATTAGTGATAGGTAACGCTATATGAGCAAAGGCTGGAATGAACTGGTGGTAAAAATTAGCGAATCTGAGGAAACTTTGCATTTGTTTCCTCGTTTTTGGGGCTTCCCATTCCATAACTGCTATTACCTTTTTGAGGTCCATCTTTAGTCCCTTTTCCGATATTCTATAGCCCAAATAATCCAGCTCAGTGCGATGAAACTCACACTTTGATATCTTAACGAATAATCTAGCTGCCAGCAATTTCTCTTAGCACTTTGCGGACTAACTGGATGTGTTCTTTCATTGTTTTAGCGTAGATAAGAATATCATCTAAATACACTAACACACCTCGATGTAGATAATATGCAACACCTCATTAATAAGATGCATGAAAACCGCCGGAGCGCCTTGCAAGCCAAACGGCATAACCAAAAACTTATAACTACCAAGGGGGGAGTTGAAAGTGGTCTTCCACTCATCGCCTTCTTTAATACGCATGCGATAATATGCCTTTCTCAAGTCCAATTTGGTAAATATGTGGCCTGTGGCTAAGGTAGCCAATAAATCTTTTATCAACGGCAGTGGATATAGGGCGTATGGGTGCACTCACCATGGGATCATGGACGTCCTCTTCCTCACTATCTCCTAGCACCACAGGCAAGTCCATAGGTCCAGGTGGGCTCCCTTCCTCCTTGGTAGAGGTGTTGCTGTCAATCGGCAATGTCTGTGATGCCACTCGAGACCGTTCTGGAGTCACTCGGGTTCTCTCTTTCCCACTGGATCGTTCTGGGGTGCAGGCCCCGGAGGGTTGAGGAGGCGGGAATGGGCATTCCAAAGCCCTATGGCCCACCTGGTTACACCTAAAACATCTGAAGGGGGGGTTTCGGGTAGATCCTAGGTTCCCAGGAGGAGGAGTCGGCCTTCCCAAGGCCCCAGAAGCAAATGGCCTCTCTGGTGCTCGCCTCCCCTGTGGTGCTCCAATGACCCCTTTCATCCTGAACTCTTTCAGGCCTAAATCTAAGTCGATGGTCACCTTGAACCAGTCCCCCAATGGGGGCGGGAGACTGCGGTATGCACAGGCCTGCCTTAAATCCCTATCCAGACTGAGGTGGAACTGATGCACTAACATCTGTTTCAGCCATGCCCGCAGTCTACCTGCCACTGCCTGAAAATCTTTGACATAGTCTCGGACCGGCTGGCCCCTCTGTCGCAGAGAAACCAACTCCCCCTCCGCTTGCTGTATATGGGGGTCATCCTGGAAGCATGCTCTCAAACTTTCCAGAAACAGACCCACATCTGTCAGTTCTCGGGCGTGGTCGCTGTGGAGGTTGCCCATCCAATCTGCTGCCTCCCCATGCAACACTGTTGTGACTGCCATCACCATGGACCATTGGGTGTGGTAGAACCGTCCATACAGGTCAAAGTAGCTGATGACCTGGCTCAGAAAAATGGCCACTCTATCTGAGCTGCCATCAAAGGATGCCTGCAATGGTGGGGGACCCCACATTATCTGGGGTGGCCATGGGCCTTGACCCGGCGCCCACATATACATCTGTCCAGGGTGTCCCTGGGGTGGTGGATGGGCTGCTCAATGATCTTGAGTCTCAGCTGCCCCCCCTCCCAGATTATCCTGTCTCTTATCACTGGAGGAGGACATAGGGGCGTGTCTCCTGCCCTGGTCTATAGCCCCCACTTCTCCTCTCTTCCCCTGGGGCCCTGCGGCCATCTGTTCCCTGGGTTTTGACTTCCCCACAGCAGAGTCAAGCCGCACCTTGGGGCTGGCCAAGCGAAACTGCATCCCAGAGGTCCCGGAAGTCCCAGAACCCTGCCAGGCAGCTGTGGGTTCCACACCAGTGGCCCACGGCTGCCACGAGGAGGCATCTCTGAAGCTGTTCTCCCCGAACAGATTCCTAAGAATATCCAACGTGGAGGGACCGAGGCCGGTGGAATAACTCCACTCTCCCCCTTCGTCGTCGTCAACCCAGCGCCTCTCCCTCCAGTGCTGGAAAGGTTCACCCGAGGGGGACATCATCAGAGCTTTTCCACCCTCCCAGGGCCGGCCAGCGCTGAACTGTGCCACCACTCCCCCGACGCGGCTGGCATATCCATGGGCTTTGTTTCCAGCAGATCACCCGTCTCTCTGCTCTCTTCGCCCTGTTTTGGGGGCCGTTCCTTCGGTCTCACAATGGGCTGCAGGTCTTCTTGGGTCACTGGCCCTCCGCTCACCTCCTCCTCCGTCAGCGGCTCCTGCAGCACCACTGCTTCGGGGTCCACACCCTCTGCCACTCCAAACGGCCAGCCTCACCTCAAGAACAAAACCGGAACGAAGGGAATGTCAACTTTCTCTCAGCTCCTTATCCTGCACAGCACGGAGACAGCAAGAGAACACAACTCATCAAAATGAGTTGAATGCTGGTTTAATGCTTCGTCAGTTACGAGACAATGCTGAGCCGTAAAACCTTTCAAAGTTGGCATTACAAGCCTCAGCCACATGGCAGGGAGGGGTGGGGACACATGGAACAGACACTAGTTTCCACTTGGCTAGCCCCAAACTGTGTATGGAGAAGATTTCTGGGTGGTCTAGAAACACAGAACATCAAACTACTGGTGTTCCAGTATCATCATTGGGGGAGGTGCTGTGCGGTGTTGACCAGGGACCACACAGGGCACAGGGCATGCATGACAGTGCACAACTGGGTCCAAGGAAACAGTCTAGCCATCACTGTGTGGAAAGTAGGAGTGCCAGCGATGCCAGGCCACCTGGGCAGGCCCCTGCATGGGCTCCCAGGGCATGGCCACAACAAAAGCTATGGGGTTCTCCACCTATTCAGGCCACTTTCGATGGTAGCTCTGATCATGTGGTACTGTTTCTGAGTCAAATCATAAGCCACATGGACTTGTATGGATGACTATACCATTCACAATGGGCAAAGGTTGTGGCTATTACTGTGTTGACAGGGGAGGTGGCAGACTGGGTGGCTGACCTCCACAGCGACCATGCCAAAGAACTGGCAAATGTTGGGTTGTTCTTGGAGGCATTAAGGGGAAGGTTCGAAGATGAATCCAGAACCCAATTGGCGGAAGGGAAGCTTGTGGCCCTGAAACAAAAAGGCCAGCCAGCCAAGGACTATGTGAAAGAGTTCAGCACGATTGCAGGGAGGCTAAGAGTGTGGCCAGAGCACCTTCTGGTCCACCAATTCCATATTTGTATGGACTGGGACCTGAGACAAGCCTGTGTTTACAGGGGTTTGCCACCACATTTGGCAGATTGGTTCAGAGTGGTGATAGACCTGGATGTTGGTTTGAAAGTGTTCTGTTTGCAGGGGGATGGGGGACGTGGCCAACGAAGACGGGTCATGGACAAACAACCACCTTTTTGGGGGGCTATAGCGGAGGGTTCAGCCCCATGCACAACTGACCCAGTCAGAAATCTGGCTTTCCGTTGTTTCCAATGCAACTGGAGTGACCATAGACCGGCAGAGTGCCCGATACCTCCTCTACAACCTCCAGCTTCCTGGCCGCTGATAACTGGAGGAAAGGTTCGAGACCAGGTCTGTCCGGCTTCAGAATGGTCCTGGATAGCATCGCAAACCCCTTCTACTGGGCTACATATGCCGGCTAAAGACGTTGGGAGCCCACTTGGGGCAGGGAGTTTACCTGTGGTGTTGGGTGACAGCATTGAGGAGGATCCTAATGACCCCATGGTAAGTGATCCAGTACATCCATTTGTGATACCAGTAACCCTGAGAAATATACACACATACGTAGGGAGTCAGTAGGGGTCATTGATCGATTCCGGGTGCACCCGATGTTTAATGTGCCAGGCAGTGGTGGATGACTTGGGATTACACACAATGAAATTGCAAACTCCCATTAAGTTCGAGCAAATGGATGGCTCGACGCTTCGGGTGGGGGCTCCAGCCACCCATGTGACTGAACCCGTTAGGCCAGAGATTGAGGAGCATTGGGAATACCTTAGGTTTATAGTGGTGGAAAGGATGACAGAACCCATCATTTTAGGCCTAGCGTGGGTGGATAAATGGGAGTCCACTATTTGGTGGGAAGGGGGATTCTGGAAATTGCGATTGGCCATCGGTCCAGATCCAATAATTACACCTTACAAATCTTTTACCTACCAAGAACACTGGGATAAAACCACAACCAGGGCAGGCAATAGTGTGGATTATGCCCCGCTCTGGGTAGCCTGGAGCAGGTTACCCTCTGCCATGGTAGCCTGAGTTTCTCTCCATGCACCCTAGGTGTTGGGGAGCGAATGGAGACCCTGGGGCTCAGGAATCCCGGTCGTTTTGATTAATTTTGGGAGAGTTGGCTTGCTGTCATGGTTCCGACTGATGCCCTAATTAAATCATGAACCTCAAGCCAAGCTTCAAAAGAAATCCAGTTATTTATTAGGAGAGTCAAAAAGCATTTGAGAATCTAAAGACCCTTTTTGCTTGTGAACCGGTCCTCAAACACCCTGATCCAACGTTGCCCTTTGTAGTGCAGGCAGATGCGAGCGATGTAGCCGTAGGAGCCGTTTTGTTACAGAAAAACAACCAAGGAGTGCTACAGCCTTATGCTTACACCTCTCGTAAACTTACACCTATGGAAAGGGGCTGGGCAATCTGGGAAAAAGAGGCTTTCGCACTACGGTGGGCATTACTCATATGGAGGCATCTACTGGAGGGTGCAGGGAACCAGTTTGAAGTGTGGACCGACCACAAAAACCTGGAGGCCCTTCAAACACCCAGAAAGCTATCCTCAAAACAGGTGCACTGGGTGCAGTATTTCCAGATGTTCATTTTTATCCTGAAATACGTTCCTGCTAGAAAAAAAAATTCTGGCTGATGCGCTGTCCTGTATCCCTCAGTACAATAGTAAAAAGGAAGATGTAGTACAAGCCATGATACCAGGTAAGCAACCTGTGGGATGAGTAGACACTGAAGAACCAGTAAATCCTTGGTACAATGAGCTACATCAGGCGTTACGAGAGGATTATTGGCTAGAAGAGCATAACTCACTGGTAACCCACAGAGACGGTCTTGCCTGGATGGGGAATAAGTTATATGTCCCCAAATGCCTTAGGCTGTCAGTATTGAGGAGGTGCCATGATGTTAAACCAGCTGGTCACTTTGGTTTCCTCAAGATGTTACACCTTTAGGAGACATCAATTCTGGTGGCCACATATGTGTCAAGAAATTGAGAGCTATGTAAAAAGTTGTCCACTGTGTGCAGAAACCAAGCCCCATCCAGGAAAACTGCTTGGTCTATTACAGTCTGTTGCGGAATCCAATAGGCCATAGGATGAAATTTCCATGGATTTCATTGTGGACCTCCCAGAGAGTCAAGGTAATACCATAAAATGGACTGTAATAGACTTGTTCTCAAAACAAGCCCAATTTATACCCTGCAGCGGGCTCCCCTCTGCCAGACGATTATCAAAGATGTTCATTCAATACATCTACCACCTGCAAGGGGCACCCTGCTGGATTATATCTGACAGAGGGGTACAGTTTACCGCTAGATTTTGGTGAAATTTTATCTGTATGATAGGATCATCACCGGGGTTGAATTCAGCCTTCCACCCTAGCACCAATGGGTCAGTGGAGAGGACCAATGCTATGGTAGACCACTATTTGCACTGCTACGTGTCATACCAACAATCTGACTGGTCTAGCCTTCTACCATTCGGTGAGGTTGCATATAATAATGCCGTACATTGCAGTACTGGTTTCACCATTTCAGGTGGTAGCTGGCAGGGAGTTCCCTGCTATCCCAGAACTTGAACTTGAGGGACAGACCCAAGGGCAAATAGCACCAGAGGGTTGGTCCGACCAGATCTCAAAAGTCTGGCCCCAAGTAAAACTAGTATTGAACAGAGCAGCAGAAGAATATAAGCAACAGGCTGACAAAAAGCGGGCAGAACATAAACCATTCTAAATCAGGGATTGGGTATACCTTTCCACTAAATATATTAAATTAAGAACACCCAGTAAAAAACCTGGACCCAAATATCTGGGCCCTTTCACGATAACCAAAGTAATCAACCCAGTAACGGTCGCTCTTAAACTACCACCTTTACTGGGCAAGATTCACCCAGTGTTCCACAGTAGCCTGTTGAAACCAGTGGAGGTTATTCGGGATCCCGCAGAGAACCCTGGACCGGTGGACAACAATCATTATGAGATAGATGAGATCCTCAAATCCAAACTAGTTAGAGGATGGGTCAAATATCTTGAATGGTGGAAAGGATACCCATATGAGGAGGCTTCATGGGTACCAGTGGGGGACC
This sequence comes from Coluber constrictor foxii, assembly GCA_038048745.1. Classification (NCBI taxonomy): domain Eukaryota; kingdom Metazoa; phylum Chordata; class Lepidosauria; order Squamata; family Colubridae; genus Coluber; species Coluber constrictor. The sequence continues at coordinate 40,907,365 of CM075966.1, read as the reverse complement.
TCAATGCTGGGAAGCTGTTGAGGCAATTCCATCGGACATACCCACACAAACCAGGGGCCCCAGGGTGCGAATAAGTGATGTTGACCTCTCCATTTTGTCTCCTTTAGGTGGACTCCTGGTAGAGGGGGGCTGCCTTTCAAGCCCAGCTCTGGCTCGACACATCGCAGTATAGGGGAGCATCAGACCCGAGGGAAGCAAGAACAAACCTCTGGGGAGATCTGGGAGAACAGAGCACAATGCACGGATGTTGGTGATGGGAGTAGGCGGCCGGACACATTGTGACGGGGACAAGGAGCCCTTCTGAGAGCCTTGCCGCTGTGACGGTAGGAGCAGCCCTCCAACAACTCTGGCGGCAGGGAATGATGTCACGGTCGGCAGCGGACGCCCAGCTGAGAGGCAGAGAGAAGCCAGAGGCCTCCTGGTTTGCCTGGCATGACTATTTAAAAGGCACTGAGAGGCAGAAGCTCTCAGCACCAACTTTGTATTTACTTTTGTATTGCTCGGCATTGCCTACAATCAACCTGGAACTGCAATAAACTACCATTCGCACAGCAGACCGTTGTTGGAGGTTTTGTTTCAGTCACGTCCAGGTTTGTTTAGTGAGCTGAGACAGAGAACTGGTGGAAACCAGTGGGACCCAGGTACACCCATCTACTGTCCAAAGAAGTCTGGCCAGAAGTGGTCTTCATGGAAGAATTGCAGCCAAAAAGCCATACCTCTGATGTGGAAACAAGGCTAAATAACTCAACTATACATGAAAACATAGGAACTGGGGTGCAAAAAAATGGCAGCTTGTGCTCTGGACTGATGACTCAAAATTTGAAATATTTGCCTGTAGCAGGAAGCAGTTTGTTTGCCGAAGGGCTGGAGAGAGGTACAATAATGAGTGACTGCAGGCAACAATGAAGTGTGGTGGAGGTTCCTTGCAAGTTTGGGGTTGCCTTTCTGCAAATGGACTTGGTGATTTGGTCAGGATCAATGGTGTCCTCCGTGCTGAGAAATACAGGCAGATACTTATCCATCATGCCATAGCATCAGGGAAGTGTGTGATTGGCCCCAAGGTAATTCTGCAGCAGGACAATGGCCCCAAAAATGCAGCCAACCTCATTAAAAGCTATCTTTAGTGTAAAGAAGAACAAGGAGTCCTGGAAGTGATGGTTTGGCCCTCACAAAGCCCTGATCTCAACATCACTGAGTCTGTTTGGGAGTACATGAAGAGACAGAAGGATTTGAGACAGCCTACGTCCACAGATCTGTGGTTAGGAGGATAGGGATAGGGATAGGGATAGGGATAGGGATAGGGATAGGGATAGGGATAGGGATAGGGATAGGGATAGGGATAGGGATAGGGATAGGGATAGGGATAGGGATAGGGATAGGGATAGAATAGAATATAGAATAGAATAGAATAGAATAGAATAGAATAGAATAGAATAGAATAGAATAGAATAGAATAGAATAGAATAGAATAGAATAGAATAGAATAGAATAGAATAGAATAGAATTCTTTATTGGCCACACAAGGAATTTGTCTTTGGTGCATATGCTCTCAGTGTACATAAAAAGACAAGATACATTCATCAAGAATCATAACATACAACACTTAATGATAGTCATAAGGTACAAATAAGCAATCAAATCATCTGTCAGCATGTCAAGATGCATTTATCCTAGTGCTGACATTTAGGAGAACGCAGAAGTCTGCAATGGGATGGTGGCCTTTCACCTACTTATTTTTCGCTGGAGATAATGTCCCCTAGGAGATGGATGGGAGGGGGGAAATTCTTTGAATTGGAGCAGTAGGTTAGGGGTGAATGATTGGGAAAATGGCCAATGAATGCAGAGGAGGGGGAAAGGAAGAGGAGGGTGTTTGGGTCAGCACGCCAGTGCTGGCTGCATGGAGTTAGTGTAAAAGTAGCCATGCTAAATAAAATGGAAGTTTGTTTCATAAAAGAGACTTTGTTTGAAACGCAATTATTTTGAAGACGGCCTGAAAACCTGACAGACAGACAGCACTCCTTTCCAAGCCAAACTGGCTAACCTCCAGACCTCCGGCTCCCTGCCAGATGTCTGGAGTGACTGGAGGCACAGTCCAGACGCCATGGCGGAAAGCCAATTATCACAAGAGAGTTTACTTCAAGCAACTGGAAACCAGCCTATCTTGATTCCAGCCAGGGTGGATGCCACGGGGCCTCAACCCCCCCCCCCTCCAGAAAAGCTACAAGCCAAGAAAAAAAAGGTGACTACTGGTGGGTTTTGCTGAAAGCTGCAGAGGCTGAATTCCCTTTCCCGAACACTCAAGGTAAAGAGAAGCCCCTGAGTGAGTTGGGGAGGGCAGGGGCGGGGGGTAGGCGTCATTATAAAGGAAGGTCTTGATCCGAGGGAGGCCACTGTACCTCAGATAGCCGGATGTGAGTCCCATTTTGTGAAGTGGGGTCGTGGAGTGCAGATGGGTCTGTTGGTCACGTACCTGGCTCCCTGCCACGTGGCAATGACCCTGCCTGAGCTCCTCAACGTCATAGCCGAGGTGGCAGTTGATATCCCCAGACTTTTGGTCATGGGGGATTTTAACCTGCCATCTATTGGTGAAACGTCTGAGGTAGCTCGGGAGTTCATGGCTTCCATGACGGCCATGGACCTGACTCAAGTAATTCATGGCCCTACTCACACAGGTGGACACACTCTGGACTTAGCTTTTATCTCTGGTCAGTGGTTGAGTGGCCTTGATATAGGGGATATAGGCATTGAACCCTTGTCATGGTCTGACCACTCGCTCCTTCGACTTGACTTTCTGACCACCACACCCCATCACAGGGAGGTGGAACCGACCAGGTGGTTCCGCCCCAGGCACCTGATGGATCCTGATAGGTTCCAGATGGAGCTTGGGCCATTTCCTGAGACTCTGGCTCATGACTCGGCTGAGGACCTGGTGGCTGCCTGGGATAGTGCGGCCGCCGGGGCCTTGGACCGTGTCATGCCTTTGAGGCCTCTGACCCGGCGCCGAACTCACTTAGCTCCTTGGTTCTCCAAGGAGCTGAGGGAGATGAAGCACTGGAAAAGATGCCTAGAGAGCAGTTGGAGGGCCAGCCGGTCCGATTCTGACCGGACACAGGTGAGGTCTTATATCAAGACCTACCTAGTGGCGATAAAAGCGGCAAAATCTAACTATTTTGCCGCCCTTATCGTGTCATCAGATAATTGCCCAGCCGCCCTGTTTAGGGTGACCCGCTCCCTCCTCCATCTGGGACCGCGGGATGACCCCTTGCAGGGTTGAGCTGAGGACTTTGTACAATATCTGTATGATAAAATAACGCAGATTCGGGAAGACTTGGCCGCTGACTGGGTTAGTTCAGACGAGATGACTGAGGCAGGTCTTGAGAGTGTTATCTGGGAGGGGTTCGATCCTGTGGCTCCCGAGGACGTGGACAGGATCTTGGGACGGCTGAACGCGACCACATGTTTATTGGACCCGTGTCCCTCCTGGTTGGTGCTGGCTTCCTGGGAGGTTACACGAGGCTGGCTCCAGGGGATTATTAATGCTTCTCTGAGTGAGGGTGTCCTGCCGGCCGCCTTGAAAGAGGTGGTGGTGAGGCTCCTCCTCAAGAAGTCTTCTCTGGATCCGGCTGTTTTGGCTAACTACCGTCCAGTCTCCAGCCTTCGCTTTATTGCGAAGGTTGTTGAGAGTGTGGTGGCACGGCAGCTTCCCCAGTACCTGGATGAAGCTGTCTATTTAGACCCGCTCCAGTCCAGTTTCAGGTCTGGGTACAGCACAGAAACGGCATTGGTCGCATTGGTGGATGATCTCTGGAGGGCTCGGGGTAGGGGCTATTCCTCTATCCTGGTCCTGTTAGATCTCTCAGCAGCTTTTGATACCATCGACCATGGTATCATGTTGCACCAGTTGGAGGGACTGGGGGTGGGGGGCATGGTTTTGCGGTGGTTCTCCTCCTATCTCTCCAACCGGTCACAATCTGTGTTGACAGGGGGACAGCGGTCAACCCTGAGGCACCTTGTTTGTGGGGTGCCACAAGGGTTTGTCCTCTCGCCCCTCCTGTTCAACATTTATGTGAAGCCGCTGGGTGAGATCATCCGTGGTTTTGGGGTGGAGTTCCATCAGTACGCTGATGACACTCAGTTGTACATCTCCACCCCAGACCATCCCAACGATGCCTTGGAAGTGATGTCCCAGTGCCTGGAGGCCGTGCGGGTCTGGATGGGGAGAAACAGGCTTCGACTCAACCCCTCCAAGACTGAGTGGCTGTGGCTGCCGGTGTCCCGGTATAGCCAGCTGGCGCCATCGCTGGTTATTGGGGGCGAATCATTGGCCCCCACAGAAAGGGTCCTCAACTTGGGCGTCCTCCTGGATGCACAGCTGTCTTTAGAAGAGCATACGACGGCTGTGGCCAGGGGTTTTTTTTATCAGGTCCACCTGATACGCCAGTTGCGCCCCTTTCTAGATCGGGACTCCTTACGCACAGTCACTCAAGCACTCGTCACTTCTCATCTGGACTATTGTAACGCTCTCTACATGGGGCTCCCCTTGGGGTGCACCCGGAGGTTCCAACTGGTGCAAAATGCGGCTGCACGGGGGATTATGGGAGCGAGGGGGAGCTCCCACGTGACACCTCTCCTGCGCGAGCTGCATTGGCTTCCGGTGGACTTCTGGGTGTGCTTCAAGGTGCTGGTGATCACCTTTAAAACGCTCCATGGTTTAGGACCGGGGTACTTATGGGACCGCCTTCTGCCACCAATTGCCTCCCACTGGCCAGTTCACTCCCACAGAGAGGGCCTCCTCAGGGTGCCGTCAGCCAGACAATGCCAGCTGGCGACCCCCAGGGGGAGAGCCTTCTCTGTGGTAGCTCCTACCCTCTGGAACGAACTACCCCTAGAGTTACGAACAATCTCAGATCTCCAGTCTTTTCGTCGGGCCCTAAAAACTTACTTCTTTCAGCTAGCCGGGCTGGCCTGATTCTATGATAATTTTAAAGTTTGATACCGATGTTAATTGAAATGTTTTAAATTATGGGCCAAAACTTTATTTAGTTACTTTTAAAATTATTTTAACTTTTCTGTACAGATGTTTTTACTTCTGGCTGTTCACCGCCCTGAGTCCGTAAGGAGAAGGGCGGTATATAAATCTAATAAAACTAAATAAAAACTAAACTATGGGACTGGCAGCAAGCCAGACAGCAAAAAGCTTCAAAGAAGCCACTCAAGAGCCCCATAGATGAATTGAAGGAAGAATTTGACCGTGCCATTATTCAGGAGGAAGAGCCGTCATGCCGGCCAAAAGAGAAGGGGGAGTCTGCTGAACTGAGAGGCCGTAGATCGAAGCACAGCCCTTCCCCACCTCCTAGCAGGAGGAGAGGAAGCCCAGAGGTGCATCCATGGGTCCCCCCACTCCCCCCACACAGCAAGCAGAGCAGCTTAGGCCGGGCATCATCTCCCCACCCTCAAATGATGAGGAAGAGTACCAGGGGCACCGAGGGCAAACTCACAGAGCCCCGCAGTGGGAGGAGAGGGCACCAAGGGAGGACCCACCCCAGTTCAGAGGAAAGTTGGATGGGGATACAGACCAGCTAGTGCAATTCCTCGACACAGCTGAGATCTACATCGAGTGCTATAGACACCTCTATCCATTCCCCAGAGCCCTAGTCAGTGCCATTTCAGAAGGGTTGGAGGGAGAAGCAAGGAGCTGGTCAGCAGCCCTCTACAAGAATAGGGCCCCCCAACTGCAAGACACAGATGGGTTCTTACAACTACTCCAAGCCTGATTTGAGGAGGCAGGGGAGGACCCCTATGTGGAGGATGAGCTCAGGAACCTAATGCAGAAGGGGAGGCCCATCAAAGAGCACATCCGTGAATTCAGGAAAGTCGTTGGCACCTTACCTCCCTTACCAGAGCGACTACTAGTATATTTCTTCAGTACAAGCCTAGTTAAGTGAATTGCCCAACTGACCGCTTATCGGGACATCCCAAACTGACTCTCTGAATGGTTCTGGGTAGCGATGCAAATCAAGAGGGGGCTGCATGCCAGCGACATGTTAAAACAACCAGATGCCAAGGAGAGAGGCCAATCGGACCCGGGACCACACAGCAGACGAGGAACCACGGCGCTACGGCCTACCCAGAGGCTGTTCATGACACGGAGCCCACTGAGGTGCTACAGATGTGAAGGAAGTGGCCACCTGGCAGCAGCAAGTGGGACCCCGGGACCGAGGCCAGGCCCACCGCCCAAGACACAACCAGAACGAGAGCCCAAGCACACCACCAATGCACCACAAAGACTCCCCCCGGTTACAGAGGTTTTCGCCCACCTGACTGAAACAAGGGGGAGCCCAGACAATGCAAATCAATCCCCCGAATAGTATGACAGCGAGGACGATGGTGAAGACGACCCAATGATGAGTGGACCCATCCACCCTTTTCTCTTCCCCATACGCCTAACGGCCCCAAAAACAGGGACCCAAGGGACTTTCCAAGCCTTAATAGATTCGGGCTGCACAAGGTGCCTGATTAACCTACCCACAGTCTTAAAATTGGGGATCTGCGCTAAAAAGCTCAGTCACCCAATTCGATTTGAGCAAGTTGATGGATCCCTAGTAGGGGGGGCTCGCGCCACACACTTGACCGAGCCAGTGAAGCTGGAGCTAGCAGATCACTGGGAAACGATCCGTTTCATAATAGCCCCCAAAATGACAGATCCAGTCATACTGGGAATCTCTTGGCTAGACAAGTGGGGCCCAATCATCTGGTGGCAAGAGGGGACCCGCAGATTGAGAATAGCAAAGGGACCCCACCCCCTGCCGCTCCAACGAGAGAAAACAGCCCCTCCTCCTACCCAGGGGGTCTAACCCCTCCCTCTAGAGGGACAAAAGATGCCTCCAACACAGGCGCCCAACCTGCCCTGTAAAGGGACAACAGAGCAACTGGCGGCCACCTCCAGCACCTCCCATGGCCCGGACCAGATCCCAAAAGAGTACCAAGACATGGCAGAAGTATTTAGCAAGACCGAGTGTGACGTACTACCACCCCACCGCAACGCCGATTGTGCTATCGAAATCATCCCTGGTTCGAAACTACCAAAACCTAAATTGTACGCCATGACAATGCAAGAACTGCGGAAATACATAGACAAGAACCTACAAAGGGGTTTTATCGAACCAGCCAAACCACGGGTAGCGGCACCAGTTTTCTTCAGGGAGAAGAAAGACGGCTCCATGCGTCTGGTGGTCGATTTTCGCGGGATAAACTGTGTCTCCGTGCACAACTTATAACCCCCTCCCCCTCATGAAAGACATGCTAGCTCACTTGGCCAAAGGGAAAGTTTTTACCAAACTAGACCTTCGTGAAGCCTACTACCACATACGCATCAAGGAAGGAGACGAGTGGAAGACAGCATTTAACTGCCCCCTAGGAAGTTTTCAATTTAAGGTGATGCCTTTCGGACTACAGGGAGCACCGGCGGTGTTCATGCAACTGCTAAATGAAGTTCTACATGACCACCTTTATAAGGGGGTCCTCGTCTACCTGGACGACATTCTCATTTACACAGAATCCATAGACGAACACATACCCCTCGTCCGCCAGGTGCTCGAAAAACTGCTGAAAGCGAACCTCTATTTCAAACTGTCGAAATGCGAGTTCCACCAGTCGCGGTTAGACTACTTAGGCTACCGAGTGTCCAATGAGGGGATAGAAATGGACCCAGCCAAAGTACAATCAGTCCTTGACTGGCGACCCCTGCGCACCCGCAGACAACTGCAAAGCTTCTTGGGGTTCGCGAACTTCTACAGACAATTTATCCCCTCTTTTGCAAAAATTGCCAAACCTCTAACCAACCTCCTAAAAACAGGGAGTCCGGCAACAAAACCTCGCCCAGGACAGCCTCTACAGTGGAGCCCGGCCTGCCAACAAGCCTTCAAAACACTAAAAGAAATGTTTGCAAAAGAACCAGTCTTGAAACATCCTGACCCCAACCAGTCCTTCGTCATCCAAACAGATGCCAGTGACGTGGCAGTGGGAGCGGTTCTACTCCAAAAGAACAGCCAAGGGAACCTTCAGCCTTGTGCCTACACTTCCCGCAAATTCACCAACACAGAGAGACGCTGGGCGGCATGGGAAAAGGAAGCGTTCGCAGTGAGGTGGACGCTGTTGATCTGGCGACATCTGCTAGAAGAAAGCCAGACACCGTTTGAGGTTTGGACTGACCATAAAAACCTAGAGGCTCTCAGGACCCCACGGAAATTATCACCCAGACAAGTCCGATGGGCCCAATACTTCAATCGGTTCAACTTCGAGCTGAAACACATCCCGGGGGGGAAGAATTTTCTGGCCGATGCCCTCTCCCGAATGCCCCAGTACAACAGTGAATGGGAACAGGTGGTGAATGCCGTCATCCCCTCGCCTCAAGGAGTGGGTCAAGTAACCACCAGACGGCAGCATCGTGACTAGCAGGGCCAACCAGCAGGTGACCTGACGACACGGCTCAAAACAGAGACATTGGCGGACCCCTGGTTCCGAGACAATCAGCATCTTTTGACAAGGAGTGACGACCTAGCATGGAAAGGGATGAAACTTTACGTCCCAGAGACTCAAGGCACCCTAGTCCTCAAAAGGAGCCATGACGTTAGACCAGCAGGCCATTTCGGTTTTCTAAAGACTCTGCACTTAGTACGGAGAGAATTTCGGTGGCATCACATGAGGAAAGACGTGGACAGCTATGTGAAGAGCTGCACCATCTGTGCCATGATGAAAAACCGACCAGGAAAACCTCCTGGGTTACTGCAGCCAGTAGCTGAACCGACAAGACCATGGGAGGAGATTGCAGTGGACTTTATAGTAGAACTGCCGAGGAGTGGCGAAAACACAGTGATCTGGACCGTAATAGACTTATTCTCCAAACAGGCACATTTCATACCCTGTAGCGGGCTACCCTCAGCCCGCCAATTGGCCAAGCTGTTTGTGAAACACATCTACTGCCTGCATGGAGTACCCAGAAGAATTATCTCCGACCAAGGTGTCCAGTTCACAGCGAAATTTTGGAGGGAATTCCTACGATCCATAGGATCATCCCAAGGTCTCAGCTCAGCATTTGACCCGAGCACCAATGGCGGGGCAGAGAGACTGAATGCTATGATAGAGCAGTATTTGAGGTGCTACATAGACTACCAACAGTCGAACTGGGCGGACCTCCTATCTTTTGCGGAGGTCGCGTACAACAATGCTGTCCACAGTAGTACAGGACTAACCCCATTCAAGGTAGTGAGCGGTATGGATTTCGTCCCCATGCCAGAGTATCCCAGGGAACCCCCTTCCTCAGTCAGCTTGAACGATTGGATGGCAAGGCTAAGAGAATCCTGGGAGAACGTCAAGAAGGCATTAGACAAGGTGGCACAGGCTTATAAGAAGCAAGCAGATAAGCATCGAGCCCCTCAAAGACCGTTCCGAATAGGAGAGAAGGTCTACCTCTCCACCAAGTACTTGAGACTCAAACTCCCGACTAGGAAATTGGGCCCGAAATTTATAGGACCATTTCCTATAGTAAAAATAATCAACCCGGTCATGGTACAATTGCAGTTTCCCCGGTTACTAGGAAAGATACACCCCGTTTTTCACAGTAGTCTTCTGAAGCCTGTGGTGGGGTCAACTTTTAGGCCGGTGCCACGTGATCCCCCAGGGCCCTTGATCATTGGGGGCCAAACTCACTATGAAGTACAGCGAATTCTCGATTCGAGGTGGCACAGAGGCCGCCTCCAATACTTAATTAAGTGGAAGGGTTACCCCTTGTCAGAAGCTTCCTGGGTGAAGAGCACGAACATTCAAGCTGACCGCCTTATAGCTAAATTCCATGCAGATCACCTGGACAGGCCGGGAGGGGGTGGGACACACCCTCGGATGGGGTAATGGTATTAGACCTGTTGTTTTATCTTGTACAAGCCTTGCTGAGAGAATGAAGGGAGAGGGGCCGGATGTCAGCCTCTCAAGTTGCATTTCATTCAGGGCTGACATAGTAAATGGGGGGGGGGGGGGTTAAATTCCTGTGAGATTAGTAAGAAAAACTGCAGTTGAATGATTTAGAAAATGACCAATAAGAATAAGGGAGCAAGCGAGGAAAGGGAGGGAGTTTGGAGCAGAGGTCATTTCCTGGCTACATATGAGTTCGTGAGGATGCTGTTCTAATAAATAAATGTTTTTTTTCCTTTATTATCAAAATGTGAGAGGCAATTTATTTCTTTTTAGACAACTCCATTCCGGACAGTGTATACATTTAATTCCCTCAAGCTGGCCATCTCCTTCTCCATGGCTTGTTCCCACCTAATTCTTTCTTCCTGTGGCAATCTGAGCACCTCCTCGTATGAGTTGGGCATTGTCCTGTCTGTGTGTATTGATAGTATGTAATTCTCAAGCCTTTTAGGTATCTTATTTCTGTTATGCCTAACGGGTCTGTTGGGTTGTGTTTCTGTGTCGTGCATGTACCTGGCTTCCTTTGGTGTGAGTGCGTTTTATCTTTATGACGGGGTGGTCTTCCTTCCACTCTTTGGTATTTACCCCTTGGTGTCTAGGTTTGTGTTTCTCATGTGTTCTAGTTCCTATTGTGTCTTGTTTATCCTTATCCCTTATATTGTTTGTAATTTCCTGACTGGGGAATATTTCATTGAGGTGTATTTTCGACCAATTTGTGTTTTCATGGAACACCGCTGGATATGATGAACCTATTGTCTTTGTCTATGAATCTGTACCCTTTTGTCTCAGATTCATATCCCATGAACCTTAACCTTCTTGAGACCTTGTCTCCCTTGCGCCTCAACTGTTTCGGGATATGCAAATCTGCTGTGACCCCAAATATGTGTAGGTGTGCTATCTGAGGTTTCCTTTTGTACATAACCTCATAAGGGGTCTTGCCTACTACGCTGGACCAGAGTCTGTTCAGTGTGTAATTAGAATACGTGAGTGCCTCTGCCCAGAATGATTGTCCTAGCCCGGCATCTTCTAATACGCACCTTACCATGGTCTGTAAGACACCGTTCTTTCATCCCAACACTCCATTCTGGAATGCGGAGAACGGCAAAGACGTAAAATGTAATATCCCATGTTTCTTTAACCAATTCGAGAAGTCCCTGGATAGGAATTCAGACCCCCTGTCCGTCATTATTTGTTTAATCCTTGTGTTGTGATGTGTTTCTACCCTTTTATAAAATTCTCTAAACTTTTGAAATACCTCACTTTTATGATTGAGTGTATACACATACCCATAACGGCTGAAATAGTCCACTATAGTCAAAAAGAACCTCTTTTTGTATCTTATAGAGGGTTTCATGGGGCCCACTAAATCCATGTGTATTAACTGGAAAGTTGAATTGGTGGTGCGTGTGGCTTTCTTTGGTTTGGGTTTGGTCTTGAGTTTGGAACATTTACATACGGAACACTCTAAGTAATTTTTACAGTTCTTTACTTGCAAACCATTTGAACAGTCAGTCATTTTCTGGATGACTGGAAAACTGGCATGACCCAACTTCCTGTGGAGTAAGTGGGCACAGTCATCATGGATGGGCTTACCAATGTATGGTTTCCCCTTGTGTGCTATATCATGGGTGTGTTTGTCCTTGTTGGTGTAGTCTGTCTTGTCCCCCTCTATCTCTTCAGATGTGTCCTTACTCTCTGACTGGGTGTTTATGCTTGGCTGGCAATCCACTTTGGGTTGGAGGTATGTTAGCCCTTCGTTGGTAATGATCTTACCAATGTCTTTATTGTCTTTGGTCATATAGGCCTTTCCTCCTCTGAAACTTGTCTCGATGCCCATGTCTTTACTTAGTTTGAGTGTGGCTAATATGTTATGAGGTATTTCGAGTATGAGTAATACCCCCTCTACTTTGCCTATCCCGTTTATGTGCGTGTCTCCCCTTCCAGTCACTAAAACTTTATTCTGGTTAGCCACCCTGATGTGGTAGCTCTTCTTTGTGAATGATGTGAGGATCTTTCTATCGTGAATGGTGTGGTTGGTGGCTCCTGAATCTAGGAGCCACACATTCCCTCCTCCTAGTTGTGTGTGTGCAGACTGGTGTTCCCCAAGGCCATACAGTGACCCTGATTGGCCCCTCCTGTCCCTTGGATTGGGGGAATCCCTGCATCTGTACCTGTTGTCTGGTGAATGCTGGTCTGAGAACCCTTGTCTCCAGCCCTGCCTGTCCCTGCGGTGAGTGTGGTTCCTATCTCTAGAGTTTCTGGGACAGTCTCTTCTATAGTGGCTCCTGGAACCGCAGGTGAAGCATTTGGGGGTGTTGTGGTTCCTGGTTTGAAATTCAACCCTCTTTACTGGTCTACTCTCTCTGCGACTCATGGTGCGGTCTCTCCTTAAGCTATCTTCTGCTATCAGTCTGTTTGTGAGTGTTTCTAGGGTGAGGTGTTCTAGACTAAGGCTGTCTACTTGGGTTATGAAATTGTCCCAACTAGAGTCCAGGGAGTTGATTATTATGCTCTTCATACTCCCTTCTGAGATAACTTCCCCCCTTTGTATCAGTTCTGCCCTTGTAGCGTTTAAATTTAGGATGTGTTCACTCATGGAGGTTCCTGCTCTGTGCCTACCTGAGTGAAACTCCCTAGAAATTCTGGTGGTTGTGGTGATACTCTTGCTGTAAAACAGATTGAATGTTTTCTGTAACATTTCTGAGACAGTCAAATTGTCAGTGCTCCAGTGCTGACGTAAGGAAAGAAGGCAGAAGCTGACTTTTCACCTACTTAATTCCCCCTGAAGATACTGTCTCCCAGGAGATGGGATGGGAGGGGGGACATTCCTGTGAACTGAGTTAGTAGGGATGGGGAGAGTGGCTTGGAAGATGGCCAATGAGATGCAGAGAATTGTGGAATGGAAAGGGAGGTTTTGGGGGGCAAAGGTTAGTGCTGACTGCGATGAGTCGGGGATAGATTGTTATGCTCAATAAAGAGAACATTTCCTTAAAGATCGGCTGTTTTGAAATTCAGTTTATTTCGAGATGACATCGTAGCCTGACACAAATTGTGGCTAAGGCTAGGATAGATGCTAGGTGAAATACTAGCTATTAATATGTAGTAAGCCCTGTGGTGCAAACAGTCCAGTTCAAAAGTCCAAGGTTTGTTTGGTGGATCATTGATTAAGAATAGCATATTTTCCTTTAAGAAAACAATCTGGAGTTGCTGATTGCATTCCAGAAGATTAGTCCCATCTAGTTTTAATTTTTGGAAATCAGCTGGTAAAGTCCCTGTGTTATTTGGAAAGTTACTCACTGTCTGTCACTGTCCATGGTTTTGCAGGTTAGGGAACTCACAATATGGCATAGGGATGACTGTTGTGACTCTGAACTGACTTGTATCTATGTCTCCCTCTTCTCTTCTTACAGGCGAGAACTGGGCATGTGCGAGGCTCATTTCACGCTGGAGGCCATCCGGTGAAGAGCTTGCGGCTGTGGCTCTCAGGCCTGGGCCCAGGCCTACCAGGGGGTGGCTGGACTCACCCCTGGCACCTCTGGATCCCGTGCTGGACATCGGAAGACATTGCTGGGCATCTGGATTCCCGGCGAAGACCGGCAGCAGGATCGGGGGTGAAGCGGTCGTTGGGCGAGGACTTTCGGAGCCCGGAGGTCTCGTGGCGGCGGCGATGATGGCGGTGGTGGGTCCTGGTTCCTGGATGCTGGCCCCTGGGTGGTCGAAGAGTCCTGGTGGAGGTCGTAGGAAGGGTGAGTCGATCGCTTGCTTTCCTTTTCTTGGGTCTCATTCCAGTGGTTGTCGGGGTGATGAGTTCGAGTCCTGCGGCGTGAGTAATCAGTAGGCGGTCGGTGCTCTTTGCTCGCCGCAGGGGAGAGTTGTTTCTCTGGGTGGTGGCGTGGTAGTTGTTTCGTCGTCAATGAGCGTTCTGGTGCTCCATTGGTTTTGGGGTTTTTTTCCACAGGTAATGGCTGGCACGGGAGGCTTGAATGTGGAGCTGAAGGCTGCCGCTAGAGTCTTGATTGCTTTCTCTATCTTGAGCTCGGTAGGCGAGCTCCTGTTGCCTTGGGGTTGTTCTTTGCGTTTGTTTTCGGGGTGCCCTCTGTTAGTTTTGAGGTCCCGGTAGGTTCGTGCCATTAGATTTGAATCCCGGCTTCCCATTGGTTGTTGGCCATTCCAAGATGGCCACCAGGAAAAAGGCGCGAAAACAGATTCGGCCAGCTCTGAGTCGTCCGACTGGGCTGGCCCGTCTCTTACCGGGGCTTCGTCTTCTTGGGTTGTCTCTGGGGCCTCGATCGCTGCTCCATGTTTCTCGAGGAGACTCTGGAGATCCGCGATGAGGTTTCCTTCGTTGCTGTGCGACTCCATCAGCTTCAGGGTGGATAGCCTGAGTTCGTTCCTCTTTTGCGGTGTTTCTTTTTCTTGTTCGGTTGTTCTCTCTTGCAGCCTCTCATCGTTGGGTAGTGAGTCCAGGCTGATGTCCTGCTCACTCTCTGCTGTTGTATCTTTCACTGCAGCACCCCTGGGTGTTAGTTGTGCAGCCATCTGCCTGGTGAAGGGTCTTGCGTTTGCTCTGTTCTTCTTTTCAGAGTGAGCAGTTGTTCCAGTCATTGTTCAGAGTTATGGGCAAACCATCCTCTGCTACCAATCTGTTGCTTATTTTTCCAAGGATCTAGCCCAATAACTCCAGACACAGATTAGTCTTGATTCAAGAAGCATTTATTAACAGATTACTCATCTCTTACAGGTAAACATCTGGAATGCCCCTGGACTCCTGGACACTACCTTATATACCTTAGAGGTGGAGTCAAGGTAAGGAGGGGTCAAGGGAAGGGCTAGGTGAGTTGGGTGGTGTTAACCCTTGCCTTGCCATGGGTACATAGAGTTAGGCATTTACATGTAACAGAACAGTGTGTGCTGTTCTTTCAAAATCTTGTACCAGCTGATATTTAATTGTTGGTTTTTTTACTTTGCCAAATAAATTTAGATATATCTTTCTGCCACTGTTTAAAAGAAGAATCTCTAATCAATTTTGGTATAGTCTGAAATGGAAATAACATTCTGGGTAGTAGATTCATTTTCATTACTGAAATTCTTCCCATTAATGACAAACCAAAATTTTGCCATCTATTTAAATCCATTTTTATCTCCTTCCATATTTTACAGTAATTATTTTTGTAAAGCGTAGAATTTTCCTCAGTAAGAGCCACCCTCAAATACTGTACCTTTTTCACAACTTTAAAACCAGTTTTAAATTCCAATTTCTTCTGATCTTCCACATTTATGTTCTTAGTCAGTATTGTCGTCTTTACTTTATTTATTTTTAAACCCGCCATTTCTCCAAACATTTTTTTTATTGAAAAGTTTTACAAAAAGAATTTTTTCCCCCAATATTCCCCCCACCCTTTCCCCCCACACCCCTTCCCCCCTCCCCCCTCCCCCCCAGACTTCCCAGAGCAAAATACAGGGTATTTCTGTTAACAATCATAAGCTAAATTAACCTATCTATCCTTGAACTACCAAATCCCCCCCTGAAACCTTAACTCCACTATAGATAACATAATATTTCTAAAATTTAACATTCATTCATAAGCTATTTGATATTTTCTTGTCTGATACTTATTTTGAATATAATCAATCCATCTTCTCCATTCCGATATGTATCTTTCTTGTGTATAGTCCTTCAAATACGCTGAAATTTTTGCCATTTCCGCTAGGTTCGCTACTTTCAATGTCCACTCTTCAATAGTAGGCAAAAAGTCCTTCTTCCAGTATTGCGCTACCAACAGCCTAGCTGCTGATATTAAATTTAAAATCAATTTAGTCTCCAATGCTGTACAATCCGTAGTTATACCCAATAAAAACAGTTGCGGAGTAAATTTCAACCTTTTTTTCAAGATATTCTGCATCACCCACCATATTTTTATCCAAAATGCTTTGATTTTCTTACAAGTCCACCATATATGATAATAAGTTGCATCATCACAGTCACATTTCCAACATTTAGCTTGCCAATCTGGGTACATACATGATAATTTTTTAGGATCTAAATGCCATCTATAAAACATTTTATAAAAAGTTTTTCTTAAGTTTTGTGCTTGCGTAAATTTAACATTTCTAACCCAAATCTTTTCCCATGTTTCTATCATCACTGGTTCCTGAAAGTTTTGTGCCCATTTTATCATACAATCCTTAACCAATTCCGTTTCTGAATCTATTTCCAATAATGCATTATACAACCTTTTAATATGCATTTGGCTTTGATCTCTAATCTGTTTTACCAAATTTTCCTCATTTTGCATAACACCAATTTTTTGATCTTCCCTCCATCTAGCTTGAAGCTGACTATACTGAAACCAAGAGTAGATTATCCCTTCTTCTTTCAATACATTTAAAGGTTTCAATTGCAATTTGCCCCTTTCCATAAAAAGAAGCTCTTTATAAGTAATCACCTCCTGTTTTTGTTCTATACTTATATTTTCTATTGCATGTCTGGGATTTGCCCATATAGGTATCTTGTAGTTTAACTTATATTGATACTTTTTCCAAACCCTCAACAAAGCATTTCTAAGTATGTGACCTTTAAACACCTTATCCACTTTTTTTTCATATAACAAGTAAGCATGCCATCCATATAACAAATCATAACCTTCTATATTCAACATTCTCTCTTCAGTTAGATTAAACCAATCACTAATTTGTGATAAGACAGATGCTTCATAATACAATCTTAAATTAGGCATTTTAAGACCTCCTTTCTCATGTATATCCTGTATAATTTTCAATTTTATTCTTGGTTTTTTCCCACCCCAAATAAAAGTATTAACCCCTTTCTGCCACTCCCTCAAATTTCCATCTTTCTTAAGCACTGGTATCATTTGAAACAAAAATAAGAACCTGGGTAGCACGTTCATTTTTATTACTGCTATCCTTCCCAATAGAGATAGTTGTAAATTTTTCCAATTTTCCATTTCTTTCTGCACTTTTTGCCAAAGAACTTCATAATTGTTTTTAAATAATTTCGTATTTGAGGCTGCAATATTTACTCCTAGATATTTAACCTTTTTAACTGAATAGAATAATAGGTAAATTTATTTGGTTGGGGGAAAAAAGCCTGAATAAAACACAAACTTCTTCAGGACTCCAGAACCAAAGGAGACTTCAGCCTACCCAATTGGGAACTATATTATCAAGCAGTGGCAATAATGTGACTAAAGGATTGGGTTCAATTAAGAAATAAGAGTATTAACATTGGAAGGCCACGATCTTAAATTGGGATGGCACACACTTTTATGGGAAGGAAAAAAGAAAACCCACACATACTTCCAGAGACATCTAGTGTGAAATGCTTTGTTAAATATTTGGGATAATATAAGGAAAAATCACTATATGAAAGTTCCAGTTTGGATTTCATCAACAGAAGCCATAATCTATCCCAACATATTGGACATAAACAAAGTAGTAAGATACTTGGAACTTTTAGAATTTGGAAACTTAAAATCAGAACAGGATTTAAGAAATCAGGGGATAAAAATTGATTGGTGGCCATAACTGCAAATTAGAACAAAATACAAAAAAGACCGGGAACGATACGGTATAAATACAGAACAATTGGAACTTGACAATATATTATTAGGAACAGGGGAAAAAATGATTACAAAAATGTATAACTTTTTGTTAAAATTCAAAATGGAAGAAGAAACTGTGAACGAGACAATGATTAGTTGGGCGAGAAATTTTGGTCATAATATTCAATTAGATCAATGGGATAGATTGTGGGAGAAAAACTACAAGCTAACGATGTCAGCTGCTTACAAGCAGAACCTCTACAAAATGTTTTATCGATGGCATCTGCCACCAGTGAGATTGGCCAAGATGTTCTTGAACAGGCGCCTGGAATGTTGGAGGTGTGGTCATAAACAAGGAACATTCTACCACATGTGGTGGACCTGCCCTAAAATTAGAAAATACTGGTGTAAGATAAGAAGGTGGTTGGAAGGGATAACAGAACAGAAAATAGAGATGAAGGCGGAACTTTTTCTCTTGGGCATTTTGGAAGGGAAAATGAAGACTACAATATATAACAATACACATATTAACCACAAGTAGAATTGTCCTAGCTGTCAGGGCTCCGGTTTCTTTCTC
Organism: Coluber constrictor foxii; assembly: GCA_038048745.1. Classification (NCBI taxonomy): domain Eukaryota; kingdom Metazoa; phylum Chordata; class Lepidosauria; order Squamata; family Colubridae; genus Coluber; species Coluber constrictor. The sequence continues at coordinate 40,889,260 of CM075966.1, read as the reverse complement.
AAAATAAAGTGTATTTCCAGGCAGCAGATCTTTCTAGGAAATTTCTCTTTATTGAGCAATGCATGGTTCCCTAACATACACGAAGTCAGCAATGAACTTTCACCCCCGATACCCTCCTTTTCCTTTTCCCCATTCTCTGCTCCCCATTGGCTGTCTTCCAAATCATTCTTCCGTTACTCTGCCACCTCAGTTCACAGGAATGTCGCCCCTCCATACATCTCCCTGGAAACCAACTCTGAGAGAGACTTAACTAGGTGAAATGTCATGTCTCTCTCTCTTCTATGTCAGCCCTGGAATGCTGACATCCGGCCCCTCTCCCTCCATTCTCACAGCGAGGCCTGTGCAAGACAAACAGCAAGGTTAGTACTGTTACCCCATCCGAGGGTGTGTCCCACCCCCTCCCGCCTTGCCCAGGTGATTTGCATGGAACTTAGCTATGAACCGGTCAGTTTGGATGTTGGTGCTCTTCACCCAGGAAGCTTCTGACAAGGGGTAGCCCTTCCACTTAACTAGGTATTGGAGGTGCCCTCTATGCCACCTAGAATCAAGGATTTTCTGCACTTCATAGTGAGTCTGTCCTCCAATGATCAAGGGTCCTGGGGGGTCATGAGGTATCGGCCTTAAATTCGACCCCACCACATGCTTCAGAAGGCTACTGTGAAAAACCGGGTGTATCTTTCCTAGTAACCGGGGCAACTGCAGTTGTACTGTAACCGGGTTTATTATCTTAACTATGGGAAAAGGGTCTATAAATTTCGGGCCCAATTTCCTAGTCGGGAGTCTGAGTCTCAAATACTTGGTGGAGAGGTAGACCTTTTCTCCTACTCGGAAAGGTCTTTGGGGGGGCTCGGTGCTTATCTGCTTGTCTCTTGTAAGCCTGTGTCGCCTTGTCTAATGCCTTCTTGACGTTCTCCCAGGATTCTCTCAGCATCGCCATCCAATTGTTCAAGCTGACTGAGGAAGGGGATTCCCTTGGGTACTCTGGCATGGGAATGAAGTCCATACCGTTCACTACCTTGAACGGGGTTAGTCCTGTGCTACTGTGGACAGCATTGTTGTACGCGACCTCCGCAAAAGATAGAAGGTCTGCCCAATTTGACTGTTGGTAGTCGATGTAGCATCTCAGGTACTGCTCTATCATGGCATTCAGTCTCTCCGCCCCCCCCATTAGTGCTCGGGTGAAAGGCTGAGCTGAGACCTTGGGATGATCCTATGGATCGTAGGAATTCCCTCCAAAATTTTGCTGTGAACTGGACACCTCGGTCGGAGATGATTCTTCTGGGTACTCCGTGCAGGCGGTAGATGTGTTTCACAAACAGCCTGGCCAATTGGTGGGCTGAAGGTAGCCCGCTACAGGGTATGAAATGTGCTTGTTTAGAGAATAAGTCTATTACAGTCCAGATCACTGTGTTTCCGCCACTCCTCGGCAGTTCTACTATAAAGTCCATTGCAATCTCCTCCCATGGTCTTGTCGGTTCAGCTACTGGCTGCAGTAACCCAGGAGGTTTTCCTGGTCGGGTTTTCCTCGTGGCACAGATGGTGCAAGTTTTCACATAGCTGTCCACATCTTACCTCATGTGAGGCCACCAAAATTGCCTTCACACTAAATGCAGAGTCTTTAGGAAACCGAAATGGCCCGCTGGTTTAACATCATGGCTCCTCTTGAGGACCAGAGTGCGTAAAGTCTCTGGGACATAGAGTTTTGTGCCTTTCCATGCTAGGTCGTCCCTTTTTGTCATGATATGTTGATTGTCTCGGAACCAGGGGTCCGCCAATGTTTCTGCCTTGAGCCTTGTCGTCAGGTCACTCGCTGGCTGGCCCTGCTGGTCACGGCGCTGCCGTCTGGTGGTTACCTGTCCCACCCCTTGGACAGAGGGGATGATGGCATTCACCACCTGCTCTCGCTCACTGTTGCATTGGGGCATTTGGGAGAGGGCATCGGCCAGAAAGTTCTTTCCTCCTGGGATGTGCTTCAGCTCGAAGTTGAAATGTTTGAAATATTGGGCCCACCGGACCTGCCTGGGTGATAACTTCCGTGGGGTCCGGAGGGCCTCCAGGTTCTTATGATCAGTCCAAACTTTGAATGGTTTCTGGCCTCCTTCTAGCAGGTGTCACCAGGTCAATAGCGCCCACCTCACCACAAATGCTTCTTTCTCCCACGCCGCCCAGTGTCTTTCTGTGTCGGTGAGTTTGCGGGACGTGTGATCTGTCCCCCCCCTTCAGAGACCCACAAAAACACAGACAGCCGAGGGTTAAGAATCACTTGGCACACTCCGCAGTTCTTATCTCAACCTTGGCAGCGATATGCATACCGTCTGCCAAGGACTTTATTGGTTTACACAAACAAGAAAATCACCTACGTAGCTTTGCCGTTCATCTAGCTTCCAAGACTACGAGGTTGCTCCGTTTGTTTAGCTTTGTTCGTCACGAACTTCGTGACTCACTGGCCTGTCTTATATAGACAGGCTTCTGGGTGTGGTCCAGTGACTCACTGATCCCATGACTCCAATCAGTGACTCAGGACTATTTCCTCATACGCCGCAGCTGCAATACTCTTTTGTCTCGCCTTCTTTGGCGTGCGTCCAGGAATGACGTCTCTCCCTTACTCTCATCTGAGACACCTGTTTCCCCACTACTTGGCTCTCTTTCAGCTGGCACCTGAGCCGGTGCCAGAGGGGGGGGGGGCTGGGAGATCTGGCTGGCTCCTCTTCCTCCTGCTCAGAGCTTCCTTCCTCCAAAGGGATAGGCTCAGAGGACGGGGCCACAACACTGTGTAGGCACAAGGCTGTAGGTTCCCTTGGCCATTCTTTTGGAGTAGGACGGCCCCCACCGCCACATCGCTAGCATCCACTTGTATGACAAAGGGTTGGTCGGGGTCAGGGTGCTTTAGGACTGGTTCTTTTGCAAACATTTCCTTTAGTGTTTCAAATGCTTACTGGCAGGCTGGGCCCCATTGTAGAGGTTGTCCTGGGCGGGGTTTTGTTGTTGGACTCCCTGTTTTTAGGAGGTCCATGAGAGGTTTGGCAATCCTTGCAAAAGAGGGGATAAATTGTCGGTAGAAGTTCGCGAACCCCAGGAAACTTTGTAGTTGTCTGCAGGTGCGAGGGGGCCGTCAGTCTAAGACTGATTGTACTTTGGCTGGGTCCATTTCTATCCCCTCGTTGGACACTCGATAGCCCAAGTAGTCCAGCTGTGACTGGTGGAACTCGCATTTCGATAGTTTGACATAAAGGTTTGCCTTCAGCAGTTTTTCGAGCACTTGGTGGACGAGGGGTATGTGTTCGTCTACGGTTTCCATGTAAATGAGAATGTCATCCAGGTAGACGAGGACCCCCTTATAAAGGTGGTCGTGAAGAACCTCATTTATAAGTTGCATGAATACCGCCGGCGCCCCCTGTAGTCCAAGAGGCATCACCTTAAATTGGAAGCTTCCTAGGGGGCAGTTGAATGCTGTCTTCCACTCGTCTCCTTCCCTGATGCGTATCCGGTAGTAGGCTTCGCGGAGGTCTAGTTTGGTGAAAACCTTTCCTTTGGCCAGGTGGGCTAGGATGTCTTTCATGAGGGGAAGGGGATATAAATTGCATACGCAGACCGTGTTGACACCTTGGAAGTCAACCACTAGGTGCATGGAGCCGTCTTTCTTCTCTCTGAAAGAGACTGGTGCCGCTATCTGCGGTTTGGCTGGCTCAATGAAGCCCCTTTGTAGGTTAGTCTCTATGTATTTTTGCATTTCTTGCATTTCCTGGGGCGTCATGGCATACAACTTAGATTTTGGTAGTTTCGCCCCAGGGATGATTTCGATGGTGCAATCAGTTTCACGGTGGGGTGGTAGTACATCACACTCGGTCTCGCTAAATACTTCTGCAAGGTCTTGATATTCTTTTGGGATCTGTTTTGTGTCATGGGTGCTGTTGGATGTGGCTGCCAGTTGTTTTGCAGTACTCTTAACGAGGGGTGCTTGGGTTGGAGGCATTTTTTGTCCCTCTGGTTGGAGGGGTTGGAGCTTCTGTGTGGGAGGCATCTTTTCTGGTTGGGGCAGCAGGGGGTGGGGCCCCCTTGCTATTCTCAGTCTGCGGGTCCCCTCCTGCCACCAGATAGTTGGGCCCCACTTGTCCAGCCAGAAGAGTCCCAGTATAACTGGGTTAGTCATCTTGGGGGCTATTATAAAATGAATCATTTCCCAGTGATCTGCTAGCTCCAACTTCACTGGCTCGGTTAAGTGTGTGGTGTGAACCCCTCCTACTAGGGATCCATCAACTTGCTCGAATTGGATTGGGTGGCTGAGCTTTTTTGCTCAGATTCCCAGTTTTAGGACTGTGGGTAGGCTGATCAGGCACCTCGTGCAGCCTGAATCTACTAGGGCTTGGAAAACCCCTTGGGTCCCTGTTTTTGGGGCCCTTAGGCGTATGGGGAAGAGAAAAGGGTGGATGGGTCCACTCACCATTGGGTCGTCTTCACCATCGTCATCGTTGTCATACGGTTCAGCAGGCGGATTCACATCATCTGGGTTCTCCCTTGCTTCTGTCAGATGGGCGAAGACTTCCGTACCCAGGGGAAGTTTTCGTGGTGGGTTGGGGGTGTGCCTGGGTCCTCGTTCCAGTCGTGCCTTGGCTGGTGGCTCTGGTCTCGGCCCCAGGGTTCCACACGCTGCTGCCAAATGGCCAATTCCCCCACATCTGTAGCACCTCAGCAGACTCCAGGGTGCGGATGGCCTGTGGGTGGCTTGTGGTGCTGTAGTTCCTCGCCTGCTAGACGGTTCCTGGTCCGTTTGGGCTTTCTCCTCTGCCTGTGGTTGCCTTAGCATGTCGTTAGCACATAGCCCTCTCTCGATTTGCATCGCTATCCAGAACCAGTCAGAAAGTCGGTTCAGGATATCTCGATAAGCAGTCACTTGGGCGATTTGCTTATCCAAACTTGTTCTGAAGAAGTATACTAGCAGTCGTTCTGGCAAAGGGGGTAAAGTCCCAATGACTCTCCTGAACTCACGGATATGCTCTTGGATGGGCCTCCCCTTCTGCATTAGGTTCCTGAGCTCATCTTCTACATAGGGATCCTCCCCTGTTTCTTCGAAATGGGCCCGCAGCAGTTGTAAGAAGTCATCTGCATCTTGCAGTTGGGGGGGCCTGTTTTTGTACAGGGCCGCTGACCAGCCCCTTGCTTCTCCCTCCAGACCCTCTGCAATGTCACTGACTAGGGCCCTGGGAAAAGAGTAGAGGTTTCCATAGCGCTCAATATAAATCTCAGCTGCGTTGAGGAATTGCGCTAGCTGGTCTGGATCCCCATAGAATTTTCCTCTGAATCAGGGTGGTTCTGCCCTGGGTGCCATCTCCTCCCATCGCGGGGGTCTGTGAGCCTGCCCATGATGCCGCTGGAATTCTTCCTCATCTCTCATTTGGGGGCGGGGGGGGGGTGATGTTCTGGTATGGCTGGTGTACTTAGTGGGAATGGAGGGATCCCATGGATGCCTCTTGGGGCTTTCTTCCCTTCTGGCGTGGGATGGGGGAGGGCTATGCTGCCATCTATGGTGACTTAGTTCAGCAGGTTTGGTTGGCCTCCCCCTCTCCTTAGGCCTGCAGGACGGTCCCTCCCCCCAGTTGGACGGCCCGGTCAAACTCCTCCTTCAACTACTCCATGGGGCTCTCGAGTGGCCGCTTTGAAGCTTTCTGCTTTCTGGCTTGCTGCCAGTCCCACAGCCATTCTACCCTCGCCAATTCATTTAGGGGCTCTCTTCCCTTACCTTTCCTGTCCGGAAAAGGGAATTCAGCTTCTGCAGACTTTGGCAAAGGCCACCAAGGTTCAGCTTTCTTTTTCTTGGCTTGCAGCTTTGCTGGAGGAGGTGGGGGTTGAGGCTCCTTTACATTCAAGCTTGGCTCCAGTCCTGTTGCCTGAAGTAAACTTTCAGTGGAGAGTTGGCTCTCAGCCATGGTTTCTGGGCTGGGACGCCACTGGGTCCAGATTTCTGGCAGACAATTGGAGCTCTGGAGTTCTGCCAGTTTGGCTCGAGAAAGGGAAATAAAAAGTTTGCTGACTTTCTGTCAGGGCTCCGGTTTCATTCTCAAAATAAAGTGTATTTCCAGGCAGCAGATCTTTCTAGGAAATTTCTCTTTATTGAGCAATGCATGGTTCCCTAACATACACAAAGTCAGCAATGAACTTTCACCCCCGATACCCTCCTTTTCCTTTTCCCCATTCTCTGGTCCCCATTGGCTGTCTTCCAAATCATTCTTCCATTACTCTGCCATCTCAGTTCACAGGAATGTTGCCCCCCCCCCCCATACATCTCCCTGGAAACCAACTCTCAGAGAGACTTAACTAGGTGAAATGTCATCTCTCTCTCTCTTCTATGTCAGCCCTGGAATGCTGTCACTAGCACAGAACTGGAAACAACCAGATATTCCTCCAGACCAAATTATAATTAAAAAAATTATGATTCTGCAGAAATGGACAGATTGTCCATGGAAATGAAGGAGAGGGAGGAAACCAAGTACTATCAAATTTGGAACAGATGGTATTCCTCAGTTGAGAGGAGACGAGAAACAAAAGGGATAATTTGTTAAATATAATATGTACAGTAGAAGGTAAAATTGAAGAAATATAGGGTATGCAGTTGAACTATGAATAGAGGTAATTACAATATAATTAAGGATGTAATTTAAGATAGAGATATATAGAGATATAACTTTTGTAAATATTTTTGTTATGATAGAGATACCGATATAGAAAAGCTGCTATTACTGGAAAAATTTTGTTATGTTGTCTTTCTCTGTTTTGTTTTTCTTTTTTCTCTGTATTGTACTTTTGTACTGTGTTTTAAACGTTGGAATTTCAATAAATACTGTTTTTTTAAAAGAATTGTTATTGGAAGACTGTCAGAATGAAATTTGGGGGTACAATCAGACCAATGAAGACGGTGAACCAGTTATAGCCTGAGCAGATGATTATTTACAACTTATCCATGACCTGAAATTGCCTGCATCTTTTAATAGAGGTAGATGGAGGAGGGAATACAACCCAGGTAACATTTTTGCTAGTAAGAGGATTGCAGCACAATGTATGAAAGCTATTGATGACCCAATTCTGCACACTCAACATAGACCAATTATATGTGTAGTAAAAGCTGCAGTGACACTCCAGGAGGTGCCTTTCCATAGATGTTTTAATTATAAGGCTAAATGGGCAAATTTACAAGAGCAACTGGATAAAGAAGCGGGAAAGATTCCCCCACACCCAGATATATATGATTAATTTGTGCACCTTGTGAAAGTAATTTCAAGGAAAAACATCCCAAGAGTGCCATACCTAATACATCCAGGGTTGAACTGATAACATCAAACCCTTGTTGGACAGATATCAGGTACTTTACAATCAGAATCCATTTTGGGAGAATACAGTCGAAGTCGGGGAAGAACTGATGCGAGCACTGGCTGAAAATTGTGTTGGTGCACATTAGTTTTGAATATTGATATGAAACAACAGTAGATGAGCTTGGAAATGTCTCAGAAATTTAGGTGGTAATCCAGTGCAACCACAGTATAACCATACTGGCATAACAGCAGACCAAGTTGCCAGTCAGTTGTTGAAGAATGGGAAAATGCAAAGAAAAAAGGAGCGAGAACAAGTTATCCTAGCAGAGGAAGAAGAGGAGGGACTGTTAAATGCCCCATTTGTGATATCTGAATTGGAGAAAGCCAAAAAGAACAAGAAATTAAGTAAAGCAACAGACACTGATGATTTAAGAACAGAGCAGATTGTGTCACATATAAATGCCTAACCCACTTGTCACTCCCTGCTTGTCACTGCAGGGGTTAACCCCACACCCTCACCTCCATCACCACTCCTCCTTACCTTCTGACCACACCTCCCGGGTACTTAAGGGGCACACACGAGGCACTGGGCAGTTCAATTGCTCCACCTGTAAGAGAGCAGAGTTGGATAAATAAATATGATTGAAACATACCATTGACTCAGAGTATTTCTTGGGCTAGATCCTCGTACATTAACATAATGGTAGCAGAGGATGGTTATTAGCCCAGATACTTCCAGGTATGCCTGAACACATCAAGCAACAAGAAATCAAAGGAAGAACAATCACCCGAGCCTTCGCAAAGAAGATGGCAGCTCAACTATCACCTGCAAGCAGCATCCTAAAGGAAACTCCGACTAAAGGCAAGCATGGTCCCGAACCAAACACCCCAGCCGAAATCGAGATGAAAAGAAACAAGGAAGAAACCTACACAGAGATCACTTTGAGCAAGGAAGATGACCTCAGGAGAAACCTATTGAAGTTGATAGAAACTACCCCGACTGACCATGATCTCGTCGCGAAACTCCGAAGCCTAATCAAGGACTGTGGAGCAGTGACCGGAGAAAATGAACCAGAGCCAAACCAAGTGAGCACCGACCCGGTAAGAGAGTCACCGACTTACCCCATTCCCACCGAGGAGGCTGAAACCGATTTTGCGCCCTTTTTGCGGTGGCCATCTTGGACAGTGATGTCACTAGAGACAGCCGACCAATCATCGACGGGGACCCAAATTTCAAATGCAAGGGTGGGAAACGAGGCCTACTCATGAGTAGATGAAACACACAACAACAACAACAATGGGGAAGAACACAACAATGACCCCAAGGAATCACCCAACGAACAAGACATTGATAGGGCCATACGGACTCTAACCGCAGCCTTCAGGCCAAAACTAAAATTACCAAATCCACGCCCGGACAACCTGGAGATGTCCGAGGCAACAAACACCGTGCAAGGAATCACAGCCGGAGCATACCCGAGGGTTGCAGCCATCACTACAAGAACCTCGATCCCAATACAACACGCCTGGGCCCACCCTACACTACAAACAGCGCCTGCACCGGATCCCAGAAAACAAACAGGACACTCACCGATCCAGCAGACACCGGCGAGCCATCTGGAACCCGCGACGAGCGAGGACTTCAACCTGGGCCCAGTCGACAGACTGAATGCTGGACCAGGCCTTCCAGATCTTCACCCAACAGCCACAGGCTTCCTGAGCGAAGCAAGGATCCAGACAGACATCCAGGCGAATCAAGCGATGACCCAAGCCTTTCCCAACTTCTGAAAGACTCCCAAGCCGGAACTTCATTCAGGCGAGTGGGTCCTTCACCTGGGAGCCGCCACGGCAAGCTCCTTCCACAATGACTGCAGAGTGAAAATGATCTTCGAGCATGCACAGAACCAACTACATAGAAACGAAGAGAAAAACATAGAAGCAAGTCAGTTCAGACTACCAGCCAGCATACCAATGCCGTATTGTGAGTTCCCTTACATCCTAAACCATGGACAGCGCTCTCCTGTAAGTAACCTCTCACACAACTCTGGGACTTTACCAATAGACTTTCCAAAACTAAAATTGGATGGGACAAACCTATTAGAATGGAACCAACAGCTCCAGGTCATTTTCTTAAGGGAGAATATATTATTTCTAATCACTGACCCCCCAAGAAAACCTTGGTCTCTCGAGATAGACTGCTTACACCATAGAGCTTTTTATCTATTGATAGCCAGCATATCACCCTGCATATACCCCAGCATTAGTCACCACCTAACTGTGCCAGAATTGATACAGAAACTGTTTAGCCTGTTTTACAGCAAAAGTAGAGCAACCACCACTAGGATTTCTAGGGAATTCCACTCAGCCAGACTCAAGGCAGGGATATCTATGAGCAAACATTTACTTACACTCAATGCCACTAGAGCCGAATTACTGCAAAGGGTGGAAATCATAACTGAGGAGAGCATGAAAAGCATAATCATCAATTCCTTAGACCAAAGCTGGGACAATTTCATATCACAATTAGATAGCCTCAGCATGGAACACCTATTTGTTGAAAATCTCACAAATAGACTAATAGCTGAGGACAACTTAAGGAAAGATCGCTCAATGTCCCGCAGGGAACACAAAACAGACAGGAGGATAGGTTCCATAGACAGGAGTACACCTGAATGCTACCTATGTGGCTCCAGGAACCACTACAAGAGAGATTGTCCCAGGAACACCCAAGGTAGGGAACACAGCCAGCGTAGGGACAAGCCAGGATACAGACAGAGACATTCCCCAGAGCGCGGATTTAGATGCAGGGACTCCCCCAACCCCAACAGCAGAAGGGATCACAGAGATAGCTCCCGAGAGAGACACTCAGCCTCACTCTATGGACTTGGGGGACAGGGGCACACAAGCAAACAAGTCAAGAAAGGGGATATTTGGCTAATTGACTCAGGCGCAACCAATCATACCACACACAACACCAACTTACTCCACTCATTCACTGAAGAAAACTTCACAATCAAAGTAGCTAACCAAAATAACGTCAGAGTGGTGGGGAAGGGAAATATAAACATACCAGAGATTGGAGAAATAGAGGGGGTCCTATTCGTACCTGAGACCCCATACAACATACTATCAGCCATGTGGCTAAGCCAGGACACAGACATTGAAATAATTTTCAAGGCAGGACAGCCACACATGACCAAGAATGGAAAGGGCATAAGAGAAGTTATAATTAGTGATGGCCTACCATACTTCAAAGCAGGTAGCATCAACCATTTAAGCATAAACACTAACTCAGAAGTAGAGCAGGGTCAGACATCTCCCGAAGATGATAGAGAGGCCAATGATGAAGTAGAGGGGGATGAACACCAAGTGACATAAGACAGCAAACATAACCACAAGCCGATCAACGAAAGCAAACTCTCATTAGGTAGACCCCTACATGACAACTGTGCACACCTACTACACAGAAAGCTGGGCCACATTAGTTTTCCTGTTGTACAAAAGATGACTAAATGTACTGATGGTCTAAGAGTAAAGGATTGTGAAAACTATCTAGAGTGCTCAATCTGTAAATGTTCCAAACTGAAAACAAAACTGAGACCAAAAAAGTCAGTGCGCACAACTGACTCTATTTTTCAATTAATTCATACGGACCTAGTGGGACCCCTAAAACCTTCTATCAAATACAAAAAGAGATTCTTCCTAACTATCGTAGATGACTACAGCTGCTACGGCTTCGTATATACCCTCAAACATAAGAATGAAGTGTATCAAAAATTCAGGGAATTTTACAAAAGAGTAGAGGTCCAACATAACACTAAAATAAAACAAATAATGACCGACAGAGGTTCTGAGTTCCTATCAAAGGGCTTCCCCAGGTGGTTAAAAGAACATGGGATACTACACTATACATCCTCACCATTCTCCGCTTTCCAGAACAGAGTAGTAGCATGAAAAAACAGCACACTACAAACAATGATGAGGTGCACCTTAGAAGATGCGAGACTAGGGCAATCATTCTGGTCAGAGGCCCTTCTCTATTCCAATTATACACTCAAAAGATTGTGGTCTAGTGTAATAAACACAACTCCCTATGAACTAATGTATAGAAGGAAACCCAACATAGCCCACCTACATGTGTTTGGGGTCACAGCCGGCGTACACATTCCCAAACAACTAAGGAGAAAGGGGGATAAAGTGTCTAGAAGACTCAGGTTTATGGGGTATGAACCGGGGACCAAAGGGTACAGATTCATCGATAATCAAAACAGGTTCATAATATCTAGCTCAGCTGACTTCCATGAGCACGCTAACTGGTCAAGAATACATTTAAATGAAGTATTCCACACCCCCAATCTAACAAATAACCAACAGGGCACAGACATCAAGGAGGATAGGGAACAACAGAAAGTCAAACCTAGGGGTCAAGGTATCAGCATCAGTGAGTGGAAGGAAAATCACCCAACACTAAAGATAGATGCACTCACTGAAAAGGAAGCCAGGTACCTACATGAATCAGTCACGCCACCAGATAGGCCAGTTAGGACAAACAGAAACAAAAGGCCCAACAAGTTCAAGGACTTCATTATGTCCATACACGCAGACAGCCCAACACCTAACTCCTATGATGAAGTGTTAAGGTTACCCCAGGGGGAGAGAACAAAGTGGGAACAAGCTATGGAGAAAGAAATGAATAGCCTTAAGGAATTAGATGTATGCACACCCTCCGAGGTCCCAGATGATAAAACCCCAATTGGAACGAAGTGGATATATAAGATCAAAACGCTGGATGATAATAAAACACTATACAAGGCAAGATTAGTGGCGCAGGGGTTTGCACAAAAATATCCGGAAGACTACACTGACACATACTCTCCCACTGTCAGAGCTGAGAGTGTCAAAAGTGCATTAGTAGTAGCCTCCATTTTAGGACTAGAGGTGTACCAATTTGACGTACAGACTGCATATTTACACACAAGGCTAGACAAAAGGATCTATGTTAAGGCACCACCAGGCATAAAGTCACAGGAAGGTAACACATGGCTTCTGAACAAAAGCCTATACGGACTCAAAAAATCAGGGAAGAGGTGGTATGAATGCCTAGCCAAAATCCTTAGAACAATGGGCTTCACAGCCACATCAGCAGACATTTGTTTTTTCGTAAGGAGAGAGAAGGACTCTGTTGAATATGTCCTCATTTACGTGGATGACATACTATACATAGGCAAACAAAAACACAAGTGTGACACGTTCGCCAAGGAATTGAATAAACATTTCTCCCTAAAAACACTAGGCAAGATAGGCAAGTACTTAGGGGTTCATATTGTACAAACTCAAAAAGGTTTCCGACTCTCACAAGAAGAAAAAATCCTGGAGCTGATAGGAAAATACAATATGAGTGAAGTCAAACCCTGCGATACCCCCATGCAGACCGAATTCCTGAAGAACATGCACAACGAGGACGAGCCATTTACAGACAATAAGCTATATAGATCATCCATAGGATCTCTACTATGTATCACGAACTGGACAAGGCCTGACATCGCTCTACCTGTCAACCTCCTATCCAGGTATGTTAGCAAACCCACAACCTATCATTGGGAGGCAGTAAAGAGACTCCTCAGATATCTAAAATACAGCTCAAATGCATACCTAGGACTCGAGCCAAAAATCTCCAAGGAACCCATACTCTTCTGCTACGCAGACGCAGACTGGGCAGGAGACGTGAAGAGCAGAAAAAGCACATCTGGGTACATCTTTTTCCTAAACAACAGCCCTGTCCATTGGTACACCAGCAAACAGAACTTAGTTGCTACATCCACCACCGAAGCTGAGTTCGTATGTATGTCTAAGGCCACAAATAATCTAACCTGATTTACTATCCAACATTTGGACTGAACCCTCATACCCCATCATCATTCACGAGGACAACAAAGGAGCCATCGAGATATCCAAGGCAGACGCAGTGGGTCAAAGGTCAAGACATATAGACATTAAACATAAACACGTAAGACAACTTTCTAGCATTGGATTTATTAGAGCCACTCACTGTGAAACAGAGGAACAGATAGCTGACATACTCACGAAACCTCTACAGAATAAACGATACACTTACTTAAGATCCAAATTAGGCGTATATTTGTAACATGCCTACTTACATACACAGCTAGTTAGGCATTTAGAGGGGGTTTTGTCACATATAAATGCCTAACCCACTTGCCACTCCCTGCTTGGCACTGCAGGGGTTAACCCCACACCCTCACCTCCATCACCACTCCTCCTTACCTTCTGACCACACCTCCCGGGTACTTAAGGGGCACACACGAGGCGCTGGGCAGTTCGATTGCTCCACCTGTAAGAGAGCAGAGTTGGATAAATAAATATGATTGAAACATACCATTGACTCAGAGTATTTCTTGGGCTAGATCCTCGTACATTAACAGATTGTTCTGATCCAGGCTTCACGAGCCCCACTCAACAGCGTACTCGTGAGGAGAAACCCCTTTTTATTTAGAAAGGGAGGAAAGGCAACATTCACTAACAAAGCTCCAGGTCACACATCTGTAGGTGATTCACAAGCTGTAGCAGTCTCCGAGTTCCCTCTGAGTTGAGGGAGCCTCAATTAGCACTTCAATCCCAACACAAAGAGTCCTGACCAACCTGGATAGTGGCAAGGAAATCCTGGCAAGGAATCTGCCGGAGGGAACTCTTCTGGAGCAAGAATGGTGTCGAGCTGCATATGCAGCTCAACACATGAGCAACAAAATGAAATAGAAAAGCTGAAAAAGCAGAAGCTGGGCGGGTGTAAGGGCAAGCAAATGGAAGACTGGCAAGGGGGGGGGAGGGGGGAACTGCAATGAAGACGGAACACATATGGTGGTGGTGGCACAGGGTGATAACAAACTGAACTTACAGCTCTGGCAAACGACACTAGGAAGTGTGAGTGGGCGGATCGCTTCACCTCGACTGCAAAACATCTGTGAAGACTGAAAGAGCAGCAGCCACGTGCCTAAGGCAAGTGGAGAGCAATTAGAGGGGCGGGGGCCTTGCCTTGAAAGCTGGCGCTGAGAGGCAGAGGCTCTCAGCACCGATCTTGTATTGTTAGAACTCAGCGTTACTTGCAGCCGACTGTTCTGCCCCAGATCTGGATCCCAAGGAGTGTGACACACACAAAGCTCCAAAAACTCCATTTGATACAAACAGACCCCTTTCAAAATGCAGGCTTCCAGTGCAAATGTCCTTATCAGCCTGCTATGAATTACAGAGAATAAACAAAGTCCGACAAGGGTTGGCAACCAGCCCAGAAACCAAGATATAACAAGAAACTCACTCTCAAAATGCTCTGCGTAGTAATTAAACGTTGTTTCCAGAAGCATGTGCTATCTGTGAGCGAACTTTAATAGGCTAAGGGAGTGGCCAATGAGCACCAAACCTTACTCTCAAGGAGACCTCCTCCTGAGTAGCCACTCCTGCCTTTTGGCAGCCCTGCGTGCTCGAGTATTGAGAAGAGGCTCCTCCACTTCACTCTCTTCACTTGAAGGAGCCGCTGGAGGTTCTGAAGGCCCTGGCTGAGTCTCTGCCTCTGGCACCACATCCTTTTCAGCCTCCTCACTGTCCAACTCGAGCGCCAGCTGCACAGGCTGCTGGCGCAACACCACATCAACCTCCTCATTGTCGGGATCAGCCACAATCCGTGCAGGCCACAACACTTGCTTGTAGCTGGAATAAACCCATTTCTGGCAAGCATTTTATGCATGTTTCAGTTTAATTCAAGGGCTCAGCACAAGTGTGGCCAGGTGGGCTGAGAGAAAATCGGCACTGCCTTACAAACACAAACAGCTAATCCTTGTTAGTTACATGAAAAGAGGATGGCAGAGGGAACGGATAGACCTGCAGAGGAGTTTTCAGAATCAAAGAAACTGGAGGCAGAGGAAGAGGAAGAGGAAGAGATGGTGGATTTAACAGTTGCCAAAGAGGACAGCACACAGCCGGTAGTAAGACCAAAAGAGCAAAAGGGGAGGACTGGAGATGCAGTGGAGGAGGGAAAGGGGGATAATGGTGATGGCAGCGCCCCATCTTCATCTGGGCATTGGTGGCAAAGTTCCATGTTAACAGGGGCTGGTGGCGGTGACCCTAGGGTACCAACACCCCCTCATATTGGTGCTCTGTTCCAGGACTGGAGAGAAAGAAGATGGATGGAAGATGAGAAGGGGGACTGGAGCTACTCCACAGGTCCCGGCCCAAATACCATGGAGATATTAAGGGAAAGATTCGAGGAGGCCAGTTTTCGAGATGCACCATCGTGGCAGACCTGGGCAATGGGGGTGGAGCAGTGGCCACACAAAGATTAAGTTTCAGTGAGGTAGCTGGCAATGGGGGTGGAGCAGTGGCCACACAAGGATTAATTTTCAGTGAGGTAGCTGGAAGACTCAGTTTATTTTTCCCGCCGGTGGATTAGCCAATCCCCAATGGATGTCCTTATAAGGACATAACACCCCACCCCTCCTAGTTTGCAGTCTGTCCATCACAGTGAATAAAGGTTATGTAGTCGCACAGGTAAGCGGGACGTCTGGTGGTTCTATTTGACCTGCGCAGTCCCATTTGGGCTTTGCCGCCTACCAGAGTGGGCGGAGCTCCTGTTACCTCTGGTTCCCGCCTTGGAACCATCCGGAGCTCGGCCGTCGAGTGTGCGGGCCCTGCCCCAGCACCTCCGACTGAGTCTCGGAATTCTTCTTGCTGGTGATGCCGGTCCTCTCCCTGTCCTGGATGCTGGATGCCTCACAGCCGGACATCGCTGCTGACTGGTGGGGAACAACTGATGCCTGGTAAGTCCTTGGTTTTTTCCTTTGGCTGGGTGGCCTGTGAGGTTGCGGGGTCAGGTTGGGCTCCCGGTTACCGTTGCCGTTGTTGTTGTTTTTGTTGTTGTTGTTGTTCTGGTTGTCGTGGCTGGTGGCTGCTGGGGGGTCGTCCGTCTACCTTGCCAGGCCAGTGCCGGCCTCCCTTGTTTCTGTGCATTGCCGGTCGACCTCAATGGGCTGGCGCAGGTCAGTCTCGCCAGGGTGTTGCGGGCCTTCCCTTTCTGAATGTCCCCGGTCTACACCCTCATAGATTTGGAGGTCTCCCTCACCGGGGTGGCGCAGGCCGATCTCGCTGGGGTGTTGCGGGCCTCCCTTCCTTGGATGTCCCCGGTCTACCCCATTGTAGAGGTGGCGGTCCCCCTCGCCGGGGTGGCATGGCCCAATCTCGCCGGGGTGTTGCGGGTCTCCCCCCTCAGAATGTTTCCGGTCTACCCTCAGGGGGTGCTGCCGGCCCGCCTCCCCGGGATGGTGTAGGCCTACCTCATTGGGGTGTTGTAGGTCTACCTCAACGGGGTGTTGTAGGCCTACCTCATCGGGGTGTTGTAGGCCTACCTCGTCCGGTTGGTTTCTTTCCACTTCCCTCCACCTTTTCCTGTCCGTCTTCCAGCTCCACTCGGTAGGACTTTGGGCTGGTTATACTTGCAATCTTCCCCTTCAGCCATTTCGGAAAGCCATGAAAATTGAGAGCAAATACCAGATCCCCTATGGTGAAGGTGCACAGTGGGTGGTTGGCATTTGGTGGCACCTCTGGGCTGTATTGGGGGTGCAGCTGATCCAGAGGTGATCTCAGTTTTCTGCCCATTAGAAGTTCCGCTGGGCTCTTGTGAGTGGTGGCGTGTGGCATGATGTGCTGTGTAAGGAGTAATTTGTCAATTCTCTCTTGCCAGTCGCCTGAGCCCATCTTGGTGAGTGCCTCCTTGGTGAGTCTCACCATTGTCTCTGCTTGCCCGTTTCCAGCCAGCCTGTATGGTGCTATCAGGGCATGACAGATGCCCAATTCTGCCAGGAATGCTTCCATGGGCTTAAATGTGAGTTGGGGCCCATTGTCGGAAACCAGTACATCCAGTAGCCCGTGAGTTGCGAATAACTTCCGGAGCACCCTGATCGTTGCCTCTGTAGTGGTGGATTTCATGGAAATTACCTCCAGCCACTTCGAGAAGGCATCTACTACTATTAGGAGATGTTTCCCCTGCATCGGACCTGCAAAGTCAATGTGGATTCTTGACCATGGGTTGTTGGGTGTCTCCCACTCCAATGGCTGGGCATGGGGAGGTGCTGGCTGCACCTCCTGGCACGGGTCGCATCTGGTGACCCATTTCTCAATGTCTCTATCTAGGGTTGGCCACCAGACATAGCTTCGTGCCAGCCCCTTCATCCTCACTATGCCTGGATGCCTGCTGTGGAGGGTTTCCAGGGTCCTCCATTGCAGGGCACTGGGAATCACTACCCTGTCACCCCAGAGGAGGCAGCCCTTCATGGTGGATAGCTCTTGCTGTTTCCTGGTGAACGGGCTGAACTCTTCTGCCATCTTTCCCGTGGGCCAGCCCCGCAGAACCCATGACTTCACTTGTCTGAGGGTCTTGTCTTTTTGTGTATGGGCCGCCACATCTGCAGAGGTTACTGGGCAAGCTTGATCGTCGTCGATGTGGAAGAGCCTGAGTGTGGGGGCTGGGTCTTCCACTGGCTCTTTGGAAGGGCATCTGCTCAGGGCATCCGTGTTGCCTATGGTTTTCCCAGGTCTATGGATTAGTGTGTATGAGTATCCGGCTAGGAAAATTGCCCATCGCGTCCTCCTGGGGGACATTAACGATGGTGTTGGATTATCGCCCGTTATTAGTCCCAGCAGCAGCTTGTGATCGGTGATGATGTTTAATATTCTGCCATAGAGGTATTCGTGGAAGCGCTTGATGACTGCAACGATGGCCAAGGCTTCCTTGTCCAGCTGACTGTAATTGTGTTCTGCGCTGGACATCGTTTTGGAAAAATAAGCGATGGGTGCTTCGGTGCCATTAGGGAGTTCGTGGCTGAGTACTGCTCTGACTCCGTAGGGTGACGCGTCACAGGTCAACATCAGAGGGACCATCTCATGGTATTGCATGAGCATGCTGTCTGAAGAAAGCAGTCCTTTGATGGCTTTGAAAGCCGCTTCCTTTTCTTCCTCCCATTTCCAGGGTGCTGCTTTCCCCAATAGGTGATGGAGTGGCTCAGCAGTCATGGCTTTCTGTTTTAAGAAGACACTGTAAAAATTCAGTAGTCCTAAGAAAGCCTGAAGCTTCGCTTTATTTTTGGGGCTTGGAGCTTCGTGGATGGCCTTTACCTTGGTTTTGGTGGGGTGGATGCCAGTGCTATCAATGAGATAGCCCAGGAACTCGACCTCCTGGACTCCAATGATGCACTTATCTCTCCTGACTCTTAAACCCTTCGCCTTGAAACGCTGCAGGACAAGCCTGAGTCGCTCAGTTAGTTGGGTTTTTGAGTGCCCGGAGATTAAGACATCATCAAAGTACGGCACCACCCCTGAAATGCCTTGGAGAAGGCATTCCATCATAGATTGGAATATGCCTGGGGCTGCGCTGACTCCGAATTGGAGGCGGTTGCATTTAAATGCGCCCCAGTGAGTGACAATTGTTTGGGCCTCTGCAGTTTTTTCATCCACTGGCAGTTGCTGGTAAGCCTGGGCCAGGTCCAGTTTTGCGAATATTGACCCGTTCCCAAGTGAGTGCAGCAGGTGTTGCACCACTGCAACTGGGTATGTGCTCTGCTGTAATGCCTTATTGATCGTGCATTTATAGTCCACGCAGATGCGCACTGATCCATCATGCTTCATTGGGGTCACAATGGGGATCTCCCATGTCGCATGATCGATCGGTTCCAACACGCCCTGGGCAATTAATTTGTCCAGCTGGGCATCTACTTTGGGCCGCAAGGCAAATAGAACCCTGCGAGGCTTGAGCCTAATTGGGGTAATTGCCTTATCTAAATTGAAGGAAATGGGTTTCCCCAAATATTTACCTAGTTTGCCATTGAAGACTTCCTTGAATTCTTCGATGAGCTTGTCGAGTTCATCCTGCCGAATTTGGTGAATCCCTCCAATTGAGAGCCCTAACGGCTTGAACCACTCCACTCCCAAAAGGTTCAGACGGCTGTGCTCAACGATGGTGATGGAGAGGTTGTCATGGAAGTTGTGGTAAGTGACCTGGAGTGAAGTTCTTCTGAGAACTCCAATGGGGTTTCCTCCGAAGTCGACCAGTCTTGATTGTAGGGGTTTCAGGTCCTTCTTACTGAAACCCGGCTTTAAACACTTCAGCTGATGACAGTCCATGATGGAGTAGATTGAGCCCGAATCTACTTCCATGGAACATGGTGTCCCTTCCACATGCACCGTCACGTGGAACTTCGTGGCGCTGTTGTCGTCAGTATGTGCAATGGTGGTCTGATGGACTGCCCCTCTCCTGGTAAAGTTGTCCTCCCCCCGTCTGGGTTGGTAGGAGGACCATCTAGATGACCTCTGATTATCTTGGCGATTTTCACGAAATCGGTGCTTGGGCAGTTCGCATCTTTCCACCGGCATTTGGCCAGCATGTGGTCCCCTCTGCAGCTGCCGTAGCATTCCCCCCAATCGCCATTTTAAGCGGTTTCCCATCTTGGGGGTCCCGAGACCTTGTGGATGGCCATTTCTTCCTCGGACTCAGATCCAGCAGTGGATTCGTCGGTGGAAGTTTGGGGAGCCCTTTGGATCTTGTGAACCACTTTGGCTTTCATCATTGCAGCCACTGCTTTCTCCAATGTTTCCACAGCTGTGGCTTCTTCGACAACTTCCTTGAGTGCTATCTTTTTTCTGCTTAAGAATTTCTTTTGGAGCGCCATATCCCTCATGCCAAAAACAACGTGGTCTCTGATGGCATTGTCCACGTTGTCGAATTCGCAGTTGGCTGCAATTTGGCACAGGGCTGCCATGAAGTCCTTGATCGACTCCCCTTCCAGCTGGTTTCTCTGCTGGAAGGTGAAACGGTTAGCGTTTGGAGTTCCCGTTGGGGCATAGTGCTCTTGTAGCACTTCTTGGAGGTCGCCCCACGACATTTCTTCGATGTCCCTCGGGGCCACGAGGTCAATGGCCATTTCTAGGACTTTGGAGCCACAGTGGGCCAGGAACAGGGCTCTTTTGCAGTCATCAGTTAAGTCTTGGAAGTTGTTGTCCCAAAGGAACTGGCGAAATCGGATCATGTACAATCTCAATTTTTTCTTTCCGGGGTTGAATGCAGCAAGCGATATTAGCGGGGCTTGCGGTGTTGCCATGATTCCAGTGGCTTTGGTTTCTGTAACTTCAGCTCATTCTTAGCTCTGTTGGTTGGCTGGTGATGTGCCACGAGGTTCGTCACTGTGGTTCTTTGTGTCCTTCGTCACCAGTGTTAGATCAGGCGCAGGGAAAAGAAGACGTGACCAGCGATGGTCCATTCAGCACTTTATTCAGCATAGGGAATAGACTAGTGGCTGCACTGCCAGAGCTCTCTTTTTAAATGCTCCGGCAAGCTGGGCCACCCAGTGACAGCAATTTATTTTTCCCACCGGTGGATTAGCCAATCCCTGATGGATGTCCTTATAAGGACATAACAATCACCAGGCAGCAAACCTCAAGGAAGGTGTTACGATTGTGGAAAATCTGGTTATTTTAAAAGAGCGTGTAAAAATCCAGGGCGGGCATGTCTGTAACATCTCGCCCTCTCTTTCATCAGGGATCAAAACCCTGGTATATCATCGTATGGATGACATTTTAATTGGAGAGCAAAAAATACAACCTAATTGGCTTTCTGAAATACAAAATGATTTATGTGTCTATGGATTGTAAAGTGCCCCAGAAAAAATACAGCTGCACGTTCCTTATCTGTATGTAGGATATAAACTGTTGCAGTCTTTTTCTGCTCCGGCTTTTCCTCATTTAAAGTTACCCAAAGTTATTTCCTTGGTAAATTTGCAACAATTGCTGGGTACTATTAATTGAGTCCGCCCACATTTTTCTTTACCTACGCATTTACTTAGTCCATTATTTGAGCTAGTTTTTTTTATTGAAAAGTTTTAAAAAAGAGTTTACATATATATCCCCCCCGCCCTCCTCCCTCCCCAACTCTTCCCCACCACCCCTCCCCCCTCCCCTCCCCTTTCCCTCCCCCCTCCCTACTTCCCAGAACAAAATACAGGGTATAATATTCAACAATCATAATCCAACATAATCTAATTAACTATAGCATCTTACATCTCTCTAGTACTTTAATTCCCTACCCAAACAAATTTATTAATACCTTTCTGCCATTCTTCCAAATTAGCATCCTTTTTAAGTATTGGTATCATTTGAAAAAGAAATAAGAACTTGGGTAAGTCATTCATTTTTACTACTGCTATTCTACCCAACAAAGACAATTGTAGTTTTTTCCAGTTATCCATTTCTGCCTGTATTTTATGCCATAACAGTTCATAATTATACTTGTATAATTTCCCATTTGAAGTTGCAATATGTTGTGTCCCCGACCCCTCCCCCCCCCCACACAAACAGGCGTTCCGGAGTTAATGAGCAAACCAGCCGGCAAAAACCCAGTGGATGCCTGCCAAGAGTTTATTAAGTACAGGGAAGGGAGATAACAACTCTCCACTTCTGGCACATCAAAGGTAAACACTCAATATTTACAGTTCAGTCCTTGAAACAATAGTCCAGTGATACAGAATGGCATGGAAGCCTTCAGTTTTGTTCGTCACAAGGCTTTGACTGGCCACCATGCTCCCTTTTATATCCTGTGGGGTGTGGTCCAGTGACTCAGCTAAACCCTGGCACGCCTCGCCTTCTGTTGGGCACGTTTCTCCCTGTGTCGCTGTCGAGGATCCAGCCAGCACTTATCTCCCCCATCGCTGTCCACCTGTGGCTGCGGGGACGTGCTTGGCTCTGGGCCTATCTCTTGCCCTTCGGTGTCCTCCAGGGGCATTGCCAGAGAGGAGGGTCCTGGAGAGGGAGGTCTTGCCAATTCCTCCCTTTCACTCTCGGAGTCCTCTCCTGACGATGACACAGGCTCAGGCAACGGAGCCACAACACAATATAAACACCTAAATACTTAACCTTTTTAACTATTTCACATCCTGTTACTCTTTCTAATTATTCTTTTTGATTTATTATCATATTTTTAGCTATCATCTTTGTTTTCCCAATATTTATTTTAAACCCAGATACTTGACCATATTGATTAATTATCTCCATCAAACCTGTAGCTGATTTCACCGGTTGGGTTAAGGTTACAACCAAATCATCTGCGAATGCACATACTTTGTAATCATAATGTCTAATCTTGATTCCCTTTATCTCATCTGAATTACGTATTTTATTCAGCAACAGCTCCAAAGTTAATATAAATAATAATGGTGATAGGGGACATCCCTGTCTTGTACCTTTTTCAATTTTAAAAGTTTCTGTTAAACTGCCATTAATTATTATTTGAGCTGTCTGTTCCTGATATATTGCCTTAATAGATTGTGATGATTGTGATAAATTGTTTCAAATAATGAAATATTTTCCTCCTTTTCTGCAGTGAATTTAAACCGTTGACATTCCAGATTAAAAACCTAGACATCTTTAGGCTCCCGTAGCTTTTCGAGAACCGTTTGGAAATCCTCTTGGAACTTCTTCTTCGGTCTCGCTCCTCCCACAGCTTCTATGCTTATATTTGTACTTTCTTGTATTAGTGTCTGAGCTTGTTGCATCTTCAGCTCTTGTTCCTTACGCTTGGTTACTGCTCTAGTTTGTCTTTGTTCTTTAACATCCTCTATTTTTTCAGATATCTCCCATGCTTGTACAGCACCTGAAAGTTGCAATAACTCTTCTTGCATACTCATAGCACTGCCTTGGGCTTGTGTTCGCATACTTTCCTTCTTCCCCTCTGCTGCTTCTCTTCCCTTTTTAGCTCCTGAGGATGGTGGGTATCCAGCCATTAGTATATTGGCATAAAAATCTCTTGCCTTCCAAATTGTATTAAGACGATACCGTTCTCCTGCATAATTCACCACTAGTCCAGCTGGCACCTCCCATCTATATTGTATCTGGCGATTTCTGAGTTCATCTGCCAGGAATGTATAGTCCTTCTTGGATTTCAACATTTTAGGAGGAATTTCTTTAAATACTGCCACCTCCTGTCCTACCACTTCTAACTTGTTTTTATAAGCAGCTTGTAAAATCCCATTTCTGATCCTTCTGGTAACAAAGTAAATCACAATATCTCTTGGTAATTGTCTTTGTCTGGCTATCTATGAATTAATGCGATAGATCTTGTCAATTTGCCATTCATATTCCCCCCTGGCATCTCCTGTAAACTGTGCTAGGGCTTCTACAAAAATCTCTTTCAGATTTTCTTGAGGATTTTCTTTCAGACCTCTCACTCTCACAGCAAATTCCATTGCCCTGTACTATGTCATCATTATATCTGCTTCTGTCTTTTCAGTCTTGGTTTGTGCCTCTTCCACTTTACTATCCAGGTTCTCATTGGCTTGATTGATCTCTTCAACTTTTTCTTCTAGAAAATTAACATGCCCTACCAATCCCTGGAATGCATCAACAATATCCTGTCTTATTTGTTTATTTCAAGTTTTAATTATTTCCTTAATTTCTGCCATTTCCTCAGACACCTCTTTGAATGCAAATGTAATTTCTTCTTTAATTTTCCCTTGCAGTTCTTTTAAAGCTCCCTGGAGCATTTCAGGTGTTAATATTTGCATTTGTGTTTGTGTTTGAGCCTGTATATCTGCTGGGGTCAACAAGGATTGCAGCCTAGTGGTCTGGGCGGGGGAACTTCCCGCACTCCCAGTAGATTTAGTCACACCAGGTTTTGCTTGCTTTGAAGCCATTTTAAATTTACACAGTCCCACAGCCAACTCAGTAAGCCAGAAATCAAAAATCAGAAAGATGTTTTTAGTTCTAATCTTTAAACTTTAAATAAGTCCTATTCTTGAGTCCCAAAGTCTTAAGTTTTGCAAATAAATCCAGAAGTATTAAGCGGGGCTGGTAGCTTTAGCAAGTTAACTAGTTAAAACACTTTCATCTTTAACTTTCACTTTTGTCTTCTCAGTCTTAACGAGTCTTAACGAGCCAACGCCATTTTCCTTTCTCTTCAGCTTTCCCTGCTCTTAAAGACTTGAAAAGAAGCAATGTTCAAATGGAATTAAAGTAAAATACTTGCAGTTATACAGTCTCCTGTCTTTGTTCTGCCTGCTCCAAAAATCACTTCTGTTACAAACTTGCTTGCAGGGATGGTCGCGGCGTTTTGTTCTGCCTTTAGGCAGACGCGTCCCGGCTTCAGAGCTTCACCAGGTTCCTGGGGAGCTCTCACCCTTCGAGCCCCAGAAATGTTTCTAGGGCTCTTGGGGAGCTCTAACCATGCCTGTCTGCTCTCTTCTCCCAGGGGGGAAGGTTCTTCACCGCTAGACAGCTGATTTTTTGCTGTTCTAGCGGCTAACGAACTCTCAGGGCTAGCACTCCTCAAAGGAGCATCCGCAATGCCTGCGGAGCCACCGGAAGTCCCCATTTGAGTTATTGACTAAAGGAAAAAAGCCAGGAGATTTAATTATAGTTCCATCTGTAGTATTTGCTACAGTTGAAAAAATTAATAACATCTTGAGTACTCAGTTTGTGGATCGAATCCCTCATAGAGATTATCAGTTATCTCTGTTAATATTTCCTACTAGTAAACTACCCACGGGAGTATTGGCTGTTTTAGAACAGTAAAAAGTATATTGTATTGAATGGCTTTATTTGCCTCATTACCATCTAAAAATGTTTTACCCTTTATCCAAGCTGTAGCTGAAATTATAACCTTGGGGCGTACTCAAGCCTGTTGAAGAAATGGAACTGACTTAATAAATATTGTTCTTCCTATCTCAAAATCTGACTTTCAGTTTTATTTTCAGAATAATTTATCTCTTCAGTGTGCTCTAACTATGTAGGCTGTATTTCATATCATTTCCCTAAAGATCCTAGGTTTGCTTGCTTAATGACTTCTTCTTTTCCTATTCGCTTATTACTTTCTTCTTCTGCACTACCACAAGCTCTTACAGTTTTTTCTGATGGAGGACGAACAAGAGGAGCGATTGCTTACAAAGATCCTCATGACGACATCTGGAAAGAATCTTACACTACAGTGCAGTTTTCATCTCAACACTCAGAATTGTCTGCTGTTATCTTACCTTTCCACACTTTTTCTCAACAACCTTTTAATCTGATCTCTGACTCTCAGTATGTGTGTCAACTGATTTTTAATCTCCCAGGTGCTTATATCACACCCAGGATTGACTCCAATCTTATGGCTTTATTTCTCACTTTACAGCAACTTTTACAAGACTGGAAGCATTTATATTTTGTCTCTCACATACGCAGTCATTCATCCCTTCCTGGGCCTCTTTCTGAAGGCAACAGTCATGCTGATGCTGCTGTTCATGTTTTACCTACTTTATTTACAGATCCATTTTTAGCCATTCTTTTTTCCATCAAAATGCCAGAGGGCTGCCACAAGCTTGCCACATTCCACTAGAGCAAGCTAAGCAAATTGTTTCATCCTGTCCCCAATGCTCTGGAGCATCCCCTTCAGGATAAGATAGAATAATGAAATTGGATATAAAAGTGAAATAATACGGGGTCAGCCTAGAGGATCTCTGAAGGACCCCTTTCTTTATAGGTTCAAAAAGTTAAACCGCAGAACCTTCTACAGCACCATCGTGAACAGGATGTCACACATAGCCAAGCAGAGGTAACCGCAGATATAACGACAGGAAACTTAGGCAGGAAACTTAGATAGGTTTGCAAAAACACGTTAGTAAGCTTCTATAGTGTAGCAACAAAGGGGGTGTGTGTTCGCTGTGGGCTATCAGCACTGTAACCAATCATAAGATGTCAAAATCATGTATAAGAATAACTGCATCAGAACTCTTCGGTGTTCAGTTTTTGCTTCTTGTGTTGCACTGACCCTTGCACAATAAACCTTTTCTGTTTGATCCTGGAATTCCGTGTCAGTTCCTAGAATTCCATAATAAATGGTGACTCCACCGGGACTGACAGGAAGAGGCCATTGACCTTTCAGATAGACTGCCCTGGTGGGCAAACCCCTGTTTGAATCTCCAAGCCAGCTCCGTAGCCCTTGCCTACGGGGAGACTTCATTGAAGGGATAGGGGACACGCCCTCCAGTGAAGCACTCCAGTCAAGGATCCTTAAGGGTCAAACAGAATTGGCCCTTCAGTCCACGGACAGCAGAAGACGCCTGCAGGCAAGTATAAGTAAAAAAATTGTACCTACTCCCATTTGGAGTGGAAGAGGGGGCTGATCCCCCCCTAGGAGACAGGGTGGTGTCCTAAAGTCTCCAACAAGGAGTTCAAGTCTCCAATTGGGAGTTCAAGTCTCCCAAAGGAGTTCAAGTCTCCTATTAGGACTGTGTGGGTGGTTAAACCGTTGCAGTTCCCACACTGTGACCGTCGGAAATTCTGGCACATCGGGTCAACATTAGTGTGTTAGAACATGGGTGGTAGTAGTAGCAAAAGAGGTGCCTCACGGACACCCCTGCAATGTATGCTAGACAACTTCAAAGTAGGTTTCCTGAGAGATTATGGAGACCCTCAATGTGACCCTGATACACTACGGACATTTTGCCGTAATTAGTGGCCTGGGGTAGCCAGAGGAAGGGTCTTTAGACCCAGGGCTCATCTCAAGAGTCCACCAGAGAGTAACAGTGGACGGACATTGGGACCAGTATCCATATATTGATCAGTGGAAAACTAACATAAAAGAGAGACCCCCTTGGTTAATCAAGTGTCAGGCAGAGTTTGCTAGGGTCTGTTTGATGAAATCTAGAAGAGAGGGAAGAAAGAAAACCTTAGTGCCAAAGATTTCAAACCAGGCTGATAGGGAGGAATTTCAATGACCCCCTCTGTATTCTTCCCGAGTTACCGGAGTGGAACCAGTAGCTCAACCAGTAACTCCCCCTGCAATAAAAGTTGAACCGGTTCCTGTACCACCAGAAGCAGAGAACCTAATGAAACCTAAGTCAAAGAAGAAAATAAAGAGAAGTGCCTCATGGTCTTCAGCGAGCTATGAAGATTCTGTGTCAAACCATACTAGAAGTAAAACAAAGGTCTGTATACATTTTGGAACTTTAAAATTAAAGCAAGTGCCTGCTGGGAGATCCAAGCTAGAGAGAGCTAGACAGAGTATCCCAGGGTAGAGTAAAAAAAGTGAGAAGTTGAAAAAAAAAAGTGTTATGTCCTTATAAGAACATCCACCGGTGGTTGGCTAATCCACTGGCAGGAAGTTTAAATAAATGTTGTTGGTCAGCTAGCTTGCCGGAGCTGCATATAAGGAGGGCTCGGCAGCTCAGCTGGCAGTTCTGTTCCTTCTAATAAAGTGCTGAACAGACCATTCGCTTCTCGTGTATTCTTTCCCTGCGCCAATCCAACACTGGCGACAAAGGATTTCAAGAACCACAGCGAAGAACCTCGGGGCATGATTGCCACCCAGCCTGACTCAACGGAGCAAGCCACTGAGCTGGAGTCACTTAGAGGTGATAGCACGAGAACCATGGCAGCGCCACAAATCTCGCTGGCACCATTCAACCCCGATCAGGAGAAGTGGAAATTCAATATGATTAGGTTCTATCAATTCCTAACTGGCAATGGCTATGAAGACCTGGAGGACAACTGCAAATGAGCCTTGTTCCTGGCACATTGCGGATCAGCAATCCTGGAGATGGCCATCAATCTCATGGCACCCCAGGATATTGAGACCATGGCGTGGAGCGACCTCCAAGATGTTCTTCAGGAACACTACGCCCCAACTGGCACACCGATGGCGAACAGCCAACGGAACCAACAGGAGGGCAAATCCATAAAGGACTTCGTGGCAGCACTGTGCAAGTTGGCTGCCAGCTGCGAGTTCGATCACATGGACAACGCCATCTGAGATCACATTGTCTTTGGGATGCGGGACATCTCCCTGCAGAGAAAGTTGCTGAGCAGGAGAAAGGTCTCGCTAAAAGATGTGATTGAAGACGCCACAGCTGCAGAAAAATCAGAGGTGGCAGAGGCAGCGATTCAGAGAGCCAAGGCAGTCCACAAAATCAAAAAAGCTCCCCAGACCTCATCCAAGGAATCCACCGCTGGATCCAAGTCGGACGTGGAAATGGTGGTCCATAAGGTCTCCAAACTACCAAGGCGCGAAACCACTCTAGATGGTGACCGGGGGGAGAGCTGTGCCAGCTGCAACAGCGACCATGTGAGAGCCAGATGCTGGTGGAGAGATGTGACCTGCCGCTATTGCCAATGAAAAGGCCACATCGCTGAGGCCTGCAGAGCTCCAGAACCATTTCGGAAGAAAGCCAAGCCGGAAAACCGTGATCACCAGAGGACATCCAGATGGTCCTATCAACCAAGGCACGAGGGAGACGGGTACCCGCGAAGCAGAGCAATCCACCAAACCACCATTGCCCACACTGATGACCTCAATGCCACAAAGTTTGTCATGACTGTGCATGTGGAAGGGACTCCATGTGCCATGGAAGTAGATTCGGGCTCAATCTACACCATTATGGACTGGCAGCATCTCAAAAAGCTGAAACTGCAAATCTCAAAGAGCCAACTGCAGCTGCTTCACGCAAGGCTTGTCGATTTCGGCAGAAACCCCATCAGGATCCTGGGGAGAGTTTCACTCAGTGTAAGCTACCACGAGTTCAAGGGCGACCTACCCATCACCATCGTTAAGGACAGCTGCCCGACCCTGCTTGGAGTGGAGTGGTTCAAGCCTCTAGGGCTCTCAATCAGTGGAATCCATCAAATTTGGCATGATGAACTTGGCAAGCTCCTCAAAGAGTTCAAGGATGTCTTTGATGGCAGTCTAGGTAAATTCTTGGGGAAACCCATATCTTTCAATTTAGATAACTCAATCACCCCAATTCGGCTCAAGCCTCGCAGGGTTCCATTTGCACTTCGGCCTAAGGTAGACGCTCAGTTGGATAAACTGATTGCCCAAGGCATATTGGAACCAATTGATCATGCTGCATGGGAGACCCCTATTGTGACCCCAATGAAGCATGATGGATCTGTGCACATCTGTGCTGATTAAAAATGCACCATTAACCGGGCATTACAGCAGAGCGCATACCCAGTCCCAGTGGTGCAACACCTATTGCATTCACTCGGGAGTGGGACCATATTTGCAAAACTGGACCTGGCCCAGGCTTACCAGCAACTGCCAGTTGACGAAAAAACTGCAGAGGCTCAGACTATTGTCACCCACCAGGGCGCATTCAAATGCAACCGCCTCCAATTTGGAGTCAGTGCAGCCCCTGGCATTTTTCAATCAATGATGGAGCACCTTCTCCAAGGCATTCCAGGGGTGGTGCCGTACTTTGATGATGTACTAATCTTCGGCACCTCCAGATCTCAACTCTTGGAACAGCTGAAGCTCACCCTGAAGTGGTTCCAAGAGAAGGGTCTGTGTGTGAGGAGAGACAAGTGCATCATTGGGGTCCAGGAGGTCGAGTTCCTGGGCTACTTAATAGATAGCATGGGCATACACCCCACCAAATCTAAGGTCAAGGCGATTCATGAAGCTCCGCCCCCCCAAAACAAGCCAGAGCTTCAGGCTTTCTTAGGATTGCTAAATTACTATAGTGTTTTCCTTAAACAGAAAGCCACTGCTGCTGAGCCACTCCATCGCCTTCTGGGAAGAGCGACCCCTTGGAAGTAGGGTAAAGCAGAGGAAACCGCGTTCAACAACATCAAGGGGCTACTATCCTCGGACAGCGTGCTGATTCAGTATCACGAGACACTCCCGCTGGTATTGACCTCCGATGCGTCTCCATATGGAGTCAGGGCTGTCCTCAGCCACCGACTGCCTAATAACACGGACGCACCCAACGCTTTCTTCTCTAAGACTCTGGCGGCAGCTGAGCGCAACTACAGTCAGCTGGATAAGGAAGCCTTGGCCATCGTGGCTGGCATCAAGAGCTTCCACAAATACCTCTACGGGAGGGCATGTGAAATCATCACTGACCATAAGCCCCTCCTCAGACTCTTCGCAGGCGACAAGCAAACACCAACATACATGTCACCCAGGATGATGCTCTGGGCCATTTTCCTTGCTGGGTATTCGTACACTCTCACACACAGACCCGGCAAAACCATCAGTAACACGGATGATCTCAGTAGGTGCCCAACGCAGGAACTGGTGGAAGACCCTGCACCCACCCTTGATCTTTTCAACATCGACGGAGACCTGCAGTGCCCAGTATCATCCACGGATGTGGCAGCCCACATGAAGAAGGAGAAGACCCTCAGACAAGTCATGCCCTGGGTCCTGAGGGGTTGGCCAACAGAAAAAGTGGGCAAAGAGTTCAGCCCTTTCTTAAGAAAGCAGCAAGAACTCTCAACTATGAAGGGCTGCCTACTCTGGGGCGACAGAGTAGTGATACCACGACCGCTACAGAAGAGGACCCTGGAGACTCTTCACAATGGGCACCCAGGCATCGTGAAGATGAAGGTGCTGGCCAGAAGCTATTTCTGGTGGCCCGGCCTGGACAAGGACATTGAACAATGGGTCTCCATATGCGCCTCGTGCCAGGAGGTCAGACCAGCACCAGCACAAGCCCAACCCACAGAATGGGAGACGCCTAGTGCCCCCTGGTCCCGCGTTCACATCGACTTTGCGGGGTCTATGGCAGGCAAATACCTCCTTATTGTGGTGGATGCATTCTCCAAATGGCTGGAGGTCATCCAAATGCCCACCATCTCCACCGAGGCAACCATCCGGGCGCTGTGCAGACTCTTCACCACCCACGGCATTCCAGACGTCCTGGTGTCGGACAATGGGCCACAGCTCACTGCCAACCCAATGGAATCATTCCTGGCCAAGCTGGGCATCCACCATGCCCTTATTGCCCCATACAGGCCGGCGGGAAATGGGCAAGCTGAGAGGATGGTGAGGCTCACCAAGGAAGCTCTCACCAAGATGGGCAACGGGGATTGGCAGGAGAGGATTGATAAATTCTTCTTCATGCAACATATCACCCCGCACGCCACCACACACAGAGGTCTGGCCGAATTACTCATGGGGAGGAAGCTGAGGACACCATTGGACTGGCTACACCCTCAATACAACCCCCAAGAACCAGTGAACGCAACCCGGCCACTGCGCACATTCACCGAGGGAGATTCAGTCTACGCTCTCAACTTCCGCAAGCCTCCAAAGTGGTTGAAGGGAGTGATCAGCAGAACAAAGGGCCCAAGGTTGTACCAAGTGGAGCTGGGAGACAGGCAGATCATCAAAGGCCATGTCGACCAGCTCCGGAAAAGGTGGAGGGAAAGCGGCAGAAACACCGAAAACCAGCCTAACGAGGTAGGCCTACACCACCTCGACGAGGTAGGCCTGTACCACCCCGGTGGGGTAGACCTCCACCACCCAGACGAGGTAGACCTGCGCCACCCCAGCAAGATAGATGTCCACCACCCCGACGAGGTAGACCTGCGCCACCCCGACGAGGTAGACTTGCACCACCCCAGCGAGGTAGATGTCCACCACCTCGACGAGGTAGACCTGCACCACCCCAGTGAGGTAGACCTGCACCACCCTGGTGAGGTAGACCTGTGCCACCCCGGTGAGGCAGACGTCCACCACCGTGATGAGGCAGGCCTGCACCACCCCGGCGAGGCAGACCTCCGCCACCCAGGGGAGGTAGACCTGCACCACCCTGGCAGGGTCAACCACTGCCGCCCCGGCAACAAACACTGCATCAACTGACCCCACAGCCACTGGAATGCCCCACCATGACAGCCCGCCAGGGGGCCAGAGTTCAAGCCGAAGAAAGGAGGAAAGAACCCAAGGACCTACCGCAGTTCAGCTGCCCAGCCCGGGTAAAAGGCGAGCTTCAGGGGGCGAGTCTCCATCATCCCAGCCAGGGAGAGGGACTCCGCCACCCGCAGGACAATCCAACAAACCCCGCTGGAGGCGCTAGGCAGGACCTAGCACACTCAACGGCTGAGTTCCAGGCGATTCCACGTCAGGAGCGGGAGGGGGCAGGAACCCGAACCATCCAGGTCAACGACAAAGCAAGAACTGAACCGCACAGGTCAAGTAGGGCTATTAGACGCCCCGCCTACCTGCACAACTACATGACCTACGTCGGCCACGGATTGACAGACTGAGAACTAGGAGGGGACGGTTGTTATGTCATTATAAGTACATCCACTGGAGGTTGGCTAATCCACCGGCAGGAAGTTTAAATAAATGTCATTGGCCAGCTAGCTTGCCGGAGCTGCATATAAGGAGGGCTCGGCAGCTCAGCTGGCAGTTCTGTTCCTTCTAATAAAGTGCTGAATGGACCATTAGCTGCTCGCGTATTCTTTCCCTGCGCCAATCCAACAAAAAGAAAAAAAAACAATTAGAAAGAATCCCAAACTGCAAATAGACTTGACTAGTCCTTAAAGGAAAAATAATTAGAAGAGGAGAAGCCCCACCATACAGTAAGATGATTCAGACGTTGGGGCTGACCAAAAAAGATTTATGCTGTTATGTGTAGTAGGAGAAAAGAACTACTGCAGTGTTATAAAGATTCTGATAAATTGCCATTCTTAAGAAGAACTACAGAACTCTGAAAGAACTAAGAATGGAGAAGAAAATTGTTATTGTTCTTCCCACCCAGGGTTTAGCAGGTAACAAAAAGAAAAGCCTGTCTAAATGGGAAGACTCAGATAATTGAATTGATTAAATTTGATATGATTCTGTTAATAATAATTGTTAAGATCTGTTCATTCCCTAATTCAACTAAAATTTAAGGCGGGAAAGACTAGTGTGTATGTCTAAAGTCTTTGTGTACCTTCAGAGTAACTGCAATTGCTTGATCTCTAGAGATATGAATTTAAATTGTTAAAAAAAAATTGATGACTTAGTGTTTTTAATAGAAAATCCTATGGAATCTATACCTAATTTGTTTCAAAAAATAGAAGAATTCAGAGAAGTGGCCGACAAGAACGTCAGCAATTAAAGAAAATAATTATGATAAACTAATAGAACAAACAAAAAAAGATTTAGAAAGATGGGAAAATTTACATATCTCACTGCTAGGAAGAATTTTGGCCATTAAAATGACTATTTTAATGACTATTAATTTCTACCCAAATTTTTATATTTGTTTCAGGTTACCCCAATAAAAATAAATAAATCATTTTTTGAAAAATTGAATAAAATGACATCAAAATTTATATGGCAAAGGAAAAGGCCACGAATAAAATATAAGCTGCTTCAAGACACAAAAGACAGAGGAGGAGCTGCACTCCCAGATTGGAATGTATACTACCAAGCAGCAGTATTATCGTGGATTAAAGATTGGATAGAACTAAAGAACTCTAGAACTTTAACAATCGAGGGACATGACCTCCAAATTGGCTGGCACTCTTTCATGTGGGATGAAAAATACAAAACACATCCATATTTTAAAAGACACACAATAAGAAACTCATTACTACAAATTTGGCTCAAAATTAAAAAACAGCATTATATGAACATACCAAATTGGTTATCGCCGGTAGAATCAAATAGAAACCCAAATCTAACAGACAAGACAAAAATAATTAGATATAAAGATGTAATTGACTATGAAGGCAAATTAAAGACAAAACAACAATTGGAGACAGACTTACATAGAGAAATAGATTGGTGGACTTACACCCAAATACAATCTAAATATAGAGAACATATAAAAACAAATGGAATTCATACGCAAAAACAAGAAATAGATAAAATTATATTAGACTCAGAAAACAAATTAATTAGTAGAATCTATAAATTTCTTTTACGTTATAAAATGGAAGAAGAGACAGTCAAAGAAATGATGATTAAATGGGCTCAAAACATCAAACATACAATACCTTTGGAAAAATGGGAAAAGTTCTGGCAAGTAAACATAAAATTAACGAAAGCAGTGGCGTAGAAGGAAAACCAACTCAAAATGTTTTATAGGTGGCACATGTCTCCAACCAGACTGGCAAAAATACAGCCTAAAAATAGCCCGATCTGCTGGAAGTGTAAAAAGACACAAGGAACTTTCTATCATTTATGGTGGACATGCCCGGCAGCAAAGAAATTTTGGTCTAATATCAAAAAATGGCTGGAACAAATAATGGAAACACAGATAGACAAAAAACCAGAAACATTTTATTAGGAATTTTTAATAAAGCATATCCTAAAGATATCAAATATCTCATAATTCACATATTAACAGCTGCAAGAATAATTTACACAAAAAATTGGAAGCAAGAAAGAATGCCAAATGAAACAGAATTAATAGAAAAAATTCTAGAATGCGCTGAAATGGATAGGTTAACCAAAGAAATACAAGAAAGAGAAGAATCAGATTATTACAAAATATGGAACAATTGGTATAATTGGTTAAAAATGAGAAATAAAAAATATTGGGTGAAATATTACTGATATATATATATAAAAGAATATTAGATTAAGGAGAGGTGAAGAAATATATTATAAGTAGAATGTCACTATGAAAAAATGCTTAAGAAGGAAACACAATTTTTTTGTTTATATGTTGTATAAATGTTTGTTGTGTATATGTTATGTTATTTTTTTTTTAAATATTTATACTCAATAAAAATTAATTTTAAAAAAATTGAGAGTATTGAGAGGAAAGAAATTATCTCATCCAGTTTGGTCTAGCCAAACCAGACAGGGTGAAGAACAAAGTTAAACTTCTCCTTCTTGTCAATGCTTCAAGATAAACTTGAGTTTATAAGAGTTTATAAGTAAAAGTTTTTAAGTAAATGTTTTGAGTAAATGTTTTAAGTTCACTAACTACAATACTGATGTGTAGTTAATATTCCTTCAAATTTGACCACAAACTACTCCCTCCCTTTTCTACTTTGCAATGCCTTCCTCACCCACAAAGGGGGGAGGGGACCTCGTTCTCATGTCTTTAGCCCTGCACAGAAGACTCTGATCTGTAAAAGCAGAACTAGAGAGATTGAGGAATCTGTCAGGTTAAATGTCTAACTCACCTGCACCACTCTGGCCACAGTCCTGCAAGGGTTAACATAGCACACATCCCATCACTCCCATCACTCCTCCTTACCTCTGACTCCTCCCGGGTATAAGAACCTCCACCATGAGGTCATCCAGCAGTTCCAGATGTGTACCTGCAAAGGAAAGAACAAAGGTCAGTGACCATTAAATGAATAGGCCTAGGATTAATTCAGGCCTGCAATAAAAAGGATTAAGATAAATATATACATTTGTCTTGTGAGTTATTGGGTTAGATCCATCATCCTCAACAGAATGGTAGCAGAGGATGGTTCCCCATAACTCTGAACAATGACTGAACCAACTGTTTACTCTGAAAAAAGGAACAAAGTAAACACAAGAGCATTCACCAAGCAGATGGCTGCACAACTAATGCCCAGGGGTGCTGCAGCGAAAGAAACACCAGCAGAGAGTGAACAGGACATCGGTCTGGACTCACTACCCAATGACAAGAGACCACAAGAGAGAACAACTGATCCCAGAAAGGAAACACCGCAGAAGAGGAACGAACTCAGACTGTCCATCCTGAAGCTAATGGAAACACAAAGTAGCGAAGAAAGCCTCATCGCGAACCTCCAGAGTCTTCTTGAGAACCGTGGAGCAGTGATCGAGGCCCCAGAGATGACCCAAAGAAACACAACCCCAGTAAGGGACAGGCCAGCCCAGTTGGATGACCCAGAGCTAGCCAAATCCATTTTCGCGCCCTTTTCCCGGTGGCCATCTTGAAATGGCCAGCAACCAATGGGAAGCCGGGATTCAAATTTAATGGCGTGAACCAGCCAGGACCCTGAAACTAACAGGGGACACACTGAAAACAACTGTGAGGAACAAACCCAAAGTAACAGGAGCTTGCCTACCGAGCTCGAAATAGAGAAAGCAATCGAGACTCTAGCAGCAGCATTTGGCTCCGCATTCAAGCCTCCTGTACCAGCCACAAGCCGCGGAGAGAAACCCAAAAACCAAAGGGACATCAGAATGTCAACTGACAATGAAACACCAACCACGCCACTACCCAGAGAAACAACACACTTCCACGACGAGCAAAGAACACCGACCGCCTACAAACTACCTACGCGGCAGGACTCGAACTCACCACCCCGACTATGACTGGAGCGAGACCCAAGAAAAGAAAACCAAGCCAACAACTCACCCTTCCTACAACCACCACCGGGCTTCTCCACGCATCCAGAGGCCATCTTCCAAGGACCAGGACCGCCGAGCCCTGAAAGTCCTCGTTTAATGACCCTGAGGTCGCCACGACTCCTGCCGATCTTCGCCGGGGACCCAGCCACCCAGGAACAACTTCCAACATCCAGTGCAGATTCCAGATGCACCAGGGGTGAGTCCAACGCCCCCCGGGCAGGCCTAGGCCTAGGCCTGGTAGCCGCGGCCACGAACTCCTCACCCGACGACCTCCAGCGCAG
Source organism: Coluber constrictor foxii (assembly GCA_038048745.1). Taxonomy (NCBI): domain Eukaryota; kingdom Metazoa; phylum Chordata; class Lepidosauria; order Squamata; family Colubridae; genus Coluber; species Coluber constrictor. Next base: position 40,852,580 of record CM075966.1, on the reverse strand, counting down.
AATGAGCTTTGTGCATGCCCAGTCCTCACCTGCAAGAAGAGAAGAAAAAAAAATGACTGACAGTTTCTTTTGCATTAGCCAAAGCATCCCATTGCCTTACTGTGAGTTCACTCACATCCTGGACCATGGACAGCTACCCTCAGTAAGTAATTACTCAAACAATTCTGGGACAATGCCTAATAACTTTCCAAAATTACAAATAGATGGAGGAAATCTTTTAGAATGGAGCCAGCAGCTACAAATTATTTTTATGAAAGAAAATGTACTTTTTAAAATTTCCAATCCTCCAAAAAAGCCCTGGTCATTTGAGGTTGATTGTATCCACCATAAGGCATTTTGTCTATTGTTAACCAGCATACCAACCACTATGTATCCTAGCATAGGTAACAATTTAACTGTGTATGAGGTCATGCAAAAATTATACAGTTTATTCTACAGCCAGAGCAGAGCAACCACAACAAGGATATCCAGGGAGTTTCACTCTGCCAGGCTCAAACCAGGGGTCCCCATGAGTGAACATATATTAAAACTTAATGCAACCAGGGCAGAACTAATGCAAAGCGGGGAAGTAATCACTGAAGAGAGTATGATGAGCATAGTCATAAACTCATTAGACAGTAGCTGGGACAACTTCATGACACAGATAGATAGCCTTAATATAGAACACTTGACACTGAGCACACTCACCAATCGACTAATTGCAGAAGACAATCTAAGGAGGGACCGCCATCTATCCAGGAGACACCCTAGACCCATTAAGAAAGTTGATTTCCAGGATAGGGCAAGGAGTACTCCTGAATGCTTTTCATGCGGTTCTAGGAACCACCTAAGGAGGGATTGCCCCAGGAACAGCAGGGACAGGGGATACAATGATCGCAGAGGAAGACAATCACCTGACCGCAGGACCTTTAGGGAGCGAGGACGTGGGTGGTCTCCCAACCCCAGACGACACACCGAGCATAGGGAAAATTCCAGAGACAGTAACCCAGGGTCCATGTATGGTTTCAGATACGAGAAACCAATTTCCAAACAAAAAATAAATGAAAACATGTGACTCTTAGATTCAGGAGCCACAAATCACACCACTTGCAACCCTGGACTATTCACTTCCCTCACAGAGACAGATATTGAGATAAAGGTAGCCAACCAAAGCAGTGCCAAAGTAATAGGAAAAGGAAACGTACATATCCCAGAGATAGGGGAAATAGAGGGGGTGTTATACGTGCCAGAAATACCGTATAATGTACTAGCAACCACAAAACTTACACAGGACACAAACAACGAGGTGGTGTTCAAGGGGGGAAAGGCTTACATATCCAATCATGGGAAAAAAGTTGGGGAGGTGACCATACACGACAGCCTACCATACTTTACACCCAACAAGAGTAGCAAGAGAAACATAAACACAAACACCACTAGTGAAGAAAAGGGAAATACAGAGGTGGAAGGGACACAACAGGGGGCAATAAATTGTAAGCCACAAGGTAAAAACAAGGTATCTATGGGGAAACCCATCCATGATAACTGCCCACATCTCCTTCACAGGAGACTTGGACATGTCAGTTTCCCAATTGTCAAAAAAATGTTAGAATGTACTGAGGGCCTAAAAGTAAAAGACTGTGAGAATTATTTGGAGTGCTCCGTTTGTAAATGCTCGAATATCAAAGTCAAGGCAAGGCCAAAGAAGTCAGAATGGACAACTGACTCTACCTTCCAATTGGTACACATGGACCTAGTAGGGCCACTGAGGCCATCAGTTAGGTATAGGAAGAGGTTTTTCTTAACTATTGTGGACGATTACAGTAGATATGGATATGTTTATTCACTCAGACATAAAAATGAGACATTTCAAAAATTCAAGGAGTTCCACAGGAGGGTAGAATTACAACACAATACCAAAGTTAAACAAATAATGACTGACCAGGGCTCAGAGTTCATGGCCAAGGACTTTGAGAAATGGCTAAGAGAACAGGGCATAATACACTACTCTTCTTTGCCGTTTTTGCCCTTCCAAAATGGAGTTGTAGAGAGGAGAAATGGTATGCTACAAATGATGATGAGGTGTGTTCTAGAGGACGCAGGGATGGGCCAATCATTTTGGTCAGAGGCACTGCACTACTCCAACTATACTCTAAAAAGACTATGGTCAAGTGCAATTAACAAAACCCCATATGAGATGATGTATAGGAGAAAACCCAACTTGGCCCATCTGCATATATTTGGTGCCCCAGCGGACATCCACATCCCCAGGCAATTAAGGAAGAAAGGAGAAAAGTTATCCAAAAGGTTAAGATTCATGGGGTATGAATCTGGGACAAAAGGTTTCAGGTTCGTGGACTGCAATAACGGATTTGTTGTATCTAGATCTGCAGACTTTCATGAAAATTCAAATTGGTCAAGGCTTCATTCCAACGACATTTTCCTCAATGAAGACTCACAACCACGTAAACAAAAGGATGAGGAATCAACCACAGGAGAAGCAAAAGAAATCAAAACGTGCAGGCCCAAACACCACAAAATAAGGACCAAGGGATGGAAGGAAGGGCATCCCACTTTGAACTTAGACACCCTCACAGACAAAGAGGCAGAGTGTATGCATGAGACAGACGCACCCCCTGACAGACCAGTCAGAGTGAGTAGGAATAAGGTACCAAAGAGGTTTGAGGATTACATCTTGTCCATAAATGCCAGTAACACCACACCCAGTTCCTATGAAGAAATACTCAATCTTCCCCAGGAAGAGAGAGAAAAATGGAAAGAGGCCATGGAAAGGGAAATGGAGAGCCTTAGAGACTTACACGTATACTCACCGGCTCAAGTACCCGAAAACAAAAAACCAATAGGGACAAAATGGGTGTTCAGGGTCAAGACACTCGAAAACAACAAGGCACTGTACAAAGCGAGGCTAGTCGCACAGGGCTTCGCACAAAAGTACCCAGAAGATTACACAGACACCTACTTGCCCACAGTCAGGGCTGAGAGTGTCAAAAGTGCACTAGTAATCGCCACCATACTAGGACTTGAAGTGTTCCAATTTGATGTGCAAACAGCATATCTCCATGCAGAATTGGATAAGGAGATCTACGTCAGAGCACCACCAGGGTACAACACAGGAGAAGACAACACATGGCTTCTAAATAAAAGCTTATATGGACTCAAGCAATTGGATAAAAGGTGGTACGATTGCCTTGCCAAGACCCTCAACTCCATGGGCTTCACTGCCACCTCAGCTGATAAGTGCTTCTTCGTTAAGAGAGAAAAAGAATTATTTGCAGGCATCCTTTTCTATGTGGACAATATTCTATACATAGGAAAGCAAAAATCCAGATGTGACAAGTTTGCTGCCGAATTAGGAAATCATTTCTCATTAAAATCACTAGGGAAAATAGACAAATACTTAGGTGTTCAAGTAACCAAGACCAACAAAGGTTTCCAACTCTCACAGAAGGTTAAGATCACGGAACAGTTGTCAAAGTGTAATATGTCCGAGGTGAAACCTAACGAGACCCCCATGCAGCCAGACTTTCTGAAAAACATGTATAGTGATGCTGAACCCTTCATCAACAACAAGCTATATAGATCTACCATAGGATCATTACTGTACATTGCCAATTGGACTAGACCCGACATCGCCTTAGCTGTCAACTTACTATCCAGGCACGTGAGTAAGCCCACAATACTACACTGGGATGCCATCAAAAAGTTACTTAGGTACCTAAAATACAGCATCAACACACACCTATGCCTCAAGCCAGACTTATCCACAAAGCCAAAGTTAACCTGTTATGCTGATGCTGATTGGGCGGGAGATATTAAAAGTAGAAAAAGTACTTCAGGGTACGTGCTTTTCCTCAATAACAGCCCTATCCACTGGTACACGGGAAAACAAAAATTAGTAGCCACATCCACCACCAAAGCAGAGTTCGTCTGTTTGTCCAAGGCAGCAAATAACTTAATATGGTTTGATGACTTACTTAGTGACATTTGAACTGAACCATCATACCCAATTATTATTCATGAAGATAACAAGGCAGCCATAGAAATATCGAAGGCCGATGCCGTTGGTCAACGATCAAGGCACATCAACATCAAATGCAAACATGTTAGACAATTCTCAGAGATTGGTTTTATTAAGGCCAAACACTGTGACACTGAGGAGCAAACAGCAGATATACTCACCAAACTCTTACCTCAAAAACAACATGCATATCTCATGTCAAAAATATGTGTTCATATGTAAATCATGTAATTCTATGTATGTATGTATTGTATACCTGTAATCAGTTAGACATTTAGAGGGGTTTTTGTCAGGTTAAATGTCTAACTCACCTGCACCACTCTGGCCACAGTCCTGCAAGGGTTAACATAGCACACATCCCATCACTCCCATCACTCCTCCTTACCTCTGACTCCTCCTCCTGGGTATAAGAACCTCCACCACGAGGTCATCCAGCAGTTCCAGATGTGTACCTGCAAAGGAAAGAACAAAGGTCAGTGACCATTAAATGAATAGCCCTAGGATTAATTCAGGCCTGCAATAAAAGGGATTAAGATAAATATATACATTTGTCTTGTGAGTTATTGGGTTAGTTCCATCATCCTCAACAGAATCAACTTTTATTCAGTTATGAAGAATTATTAAAAGTGAAAGATGATTTGCAAAATGAAATGAACAAGAAAAATTAGAAGCTATGCAATTGAAAACTGACAGCTTAATTAAAATTAAAATTAATAATAATAAAATCAGAATCAACTTGCAGTAGAAATAGCAAGACTAAAAGATTACCTACAGCAATTACTATCTCCAAAGAAATGATGCTTCTGGTAAATAACCTCAAGGAGTGATAGAAGTTCTTAGACAAATTAATAGCTGAAAATGAAAAACTAGTACAAGAAGACATCAGACAAAAAGATGTGCTGGAATTAATTTTAAACATAATTACCAAGAACTCCAAGAAAATTATACTTCTCTTTTAAAAGTAAAAATTGGACTTAGAAGAGAGCAAGGGCAAGAATAAAATTAAATTCCAGGCTAGCCTCGGAACACTGTGCTTGCCTGCCTTCCTATAAACAAGAAACTAATTTTGCTCTCAAGCAAGAAAAAAGGAAAGAGAGGAAAGACAGTTCTTGTGTTGGCTAAGAAGATTGCCTGTAATAAAAGGTCCCAGGGCAGCATGTTGAATCATCATTGTAAGGTTTGTGCGTATGCTGTTTTAGACAAGTTGCTTCTCAAGCCTAGTGAGCTCAATCTAGATTGAAGAAAAGCTGCAAAAGCATTCTGTAAAGAAAGGAAGCCATAGGTGAAACCCCTGAAATGTTCCTTAGATGGAAGAAATATAGATATGCCTGCGTGTCCAGTTTCCCTCCTGGTCGTGATGGTGAGAAATATGGCTCAAGAAGGTCAAATCCCCAATACCTGGCAGGAGTTTGAAGTACAGGCAGAAAAGCTGTCCCCACTGCATTGCAATAAGCCAAAGGCAGAGAGAGATGGAAGGAAGTTGTTTGTCCTTGGGAAATTAACCCTTAGGCAGCCAACTACTATTTACACCAGTCATGCGATTCAAGTTTTAGAGACACAAGCATCAAGCTCTCCTCACTCAAAAACCACGAGTGATCCTGAAACAAACAAATGCTTTAACCCAGCTACTCTTTTGCAAACATTGGGTCATGCAATTGAAACAATGTATGCAGGTCAAAACAACTAGAGTGGAGCAGACCTTCCCAAGCCTGACTGACCAGCCTTACCTGGACTTTAAGAGAAAAGCAGACAAAGGTGTGCCTTGAAAATCACCTTAAGTGAGTAAATGCATTACCACTAGTACTTTGATCTGTGTGATGTTCTCCATGTAAAGGAATTAGATTATCTCCTTTTGAAATACTTGAAAATACCTAAGCTAGATAGGAACTAAGATCGGAACTAAGTGGGTGAATCAGATGGTGGGAGAATTAAATAAGCAAATACAAGAAATCCAACAATATTGTGTGTCCCTTAGCCCACCATTTTTGACCACCTCTAGTTATAATATTCAAAAAAGGAAGAAATAAATGGGAAAAATATGGTTGTAAAAATGAAATGAATAATAATTGGAGTATTTGTCTTTGTATTTTGAAATCTAGACAATGATAAGTTTTCCTTTTTTTAATCTTTTTTTAGAAAAAATGAATAAGTATAAACTGTAACAATTGAAATACCTTAATGGTATATGGTGGTGAAAGTAAAAAGGATTAAGTTGTAACTTGGATGCCAGCTAGAACAATTCTACATTTAATTAGGGAAATTGTAATGATTGAAATATTTTAAATTTATATTGTGATAAAAGTAGAAATGATTAAATTGTGATTTGGAGGATTGTATGGGTAAAACACTGGAAAGGAAAAAGTTTAATGCCTAGGTGGAAGGGCCTGTATACTGTGGTCATGTGTTCCCACTTGCAGTAAAAAGTGTGTTGAAATCCAAGTCTTGGATTCACTGGACTTGAGTTAAATCCGCAGCTGAGGAATATTGGGAGGCAGACCAGGACTAGGCCTGACCTCTAGTAGTACGCTTGAAGAAGCACCCCCTACAACTGTCCTACCAGCAACGGGCAGGCAACATACGGGGCAGAAGAGGCCTTACTGGTGTCACACCGGAAGCTGACTCTCCACGTATGGCTGAAGATTTGGAATGGGAAGTCAAACATATATAGCCATAGGTACACTATCCCTTATTTTAATAAGCGTGTTTGCTGTTATTGTGATTAGTTGTGATTTGCTGTATATAGTATGCTGGAATCACCTCTTCCTAAAAAAGACAGGTGCTGTGGATATTGTATTAACAAATAAGAGGTGGTTCTGTGAGATACCTAAGACTAATATTGTCTTTTCCAAGTCACATATAACCCTAAACTTCTTCCTGATGTGGTGATTTTGTAGATTAAGGGAATTGTGATTGGATAGGTTCTGTGTAGAGGACAATTATGAGTTTTCTATGGTTTTGGCTATTATTGGCAAAGGGCCCAATGAGTAATAGCACACTGAATAGTAGTTCCAATGCTGTGAGAATGCCCAAGTGACACCCTTGCCCTTGAGAAAGGATCTGGGGAAGTTAAGAACCCCAAAAGACAAGGCAAGAATGGGTCACAAGGTGTGAACTCTTTGGAACAGGTCCACTCCCGCCAACGATGTATCATAAATAGGTGGGGTCGGTACCCTGGACCTAAGCCAACCCCAAAACCTAAAGACAAGCGTCTGACAATCCCAGAACAGAGTGGGGTAGAACAAAGGGAGAATGGGCTCCTGTAACAATTGAGAAAGGGGAACTACATGTTAAGAATACTGGAATTGAGTTAAAGCCTAGTTAATCAGTCTGACCCTACCCTAAGCCAAAAATGCTGGGTCTGTTTGTCTGCTGGTCCTTCATCTTACAATGCTGTTCCAGTTGGGCCAGATCTTTGGGTCAGGACCAGGGCCACAATAGTCCTTGAGAAAGATATTAGAAGGAGAACCAAAGTAACAGTAGCCAAATTGCAAGGAGACTTTTATAATGCATTCAAAAGGCTGGGGATGAATCGTTTCCCCATTGTCAGCCCTATAGCTGTTGGTGTGGAAATCCTAGGGTCACCCTCCTTGTGTGTAAAGTGACATCAGGAACCAGATATTCCTGTAGGATCCCTGATGGGAGATCAAGGTCCATCAGAAATACACTTGACCCTAGAATGACACTTATAGATGTAAAAACTAACTAGTGGCATTTCTCCTTATGCCCACTATTTATTTCAACAGAAGGTCACTTTCTCAATACCACTACATGTCTCCATTAGATCCAACACAGGCTTATGTGTCCTACTTCCCCTTGGCAATGCAAGCTCCCGTCATGTTTTTGAAGGCACAATTCTCAGAGATAAGCAAAAGGACCCTACACTAGAAGTCTCATTGCAGCCACTGGTAGCATGCTAGTGGCAGGGACTTTAGGGGTCTGGACTAATGAGAAAAACCAATGAGCCTATACATTTTCCATGAATATAGGTGGGTATGTAAGGAAAAATAGTTTTCTTCTTATGTGAGAAAAATGTATATTTGTGTTTACCTACAAACTGGACTGGAACATGTACATCTTCCCCCAAAATAGGTGTTGTCATCTGGGTCTGGCTGGATTAGACAGATGTTATTCCTGTTGTGATAGGCCTGGCTTTTATTCCTTCTTCAGACAACTAGCTATGAGAGCAGTGAAAGAGATAAGAGTTGAAAAAAATGAGTTGATTTTGATGGAAAGCCTTATAGACTGTAAAATTGACCTTGATCTCTGTGATGAAAATGAAGTTTCTGATACAGGAATATATGTACAACTCTCAACTGGGTAATTAGAGAAAGTGCTTCAGAGATTGAGAATTGAAAGTCATTTCATATGTATTGCTTATCTTTTCTGTCTCTCTATTATGTATCTTTATCCTGTACTGTTTATGTTATGTCAAATATTATATGCTTGCTTGCTTATTAAGAAGTGTACAATGGTTACCTGCTGAAAAGCATGAAACAGATGGGAAACAGTGGAAGTTTCTGCATGGAAAAACTTCCAAAAGGGGGGAATAAGATAGAATAATGAAATTGGATATAAAAGTGAAACAATACAGGGTCAGCCAAGAGGTTCTCTGAAGGGCCCCTTTCTTTATAGGTTCAAAAAGTTAAACTGCAGAACCATCTACAGCACCATAGTGAGCAGGATTTCACACATAGCTGTTGTGGCTCCGTTACCTGAGCCTGTGTTATCAGCAGGAGAGGCCCGGGGCCAAGCACGTCCGCGCAGCCACAGGTGGACAGTAATGAGGAAGATGAGTCTTGGCTGGACCCTCGACAGCGTCGCAGAGATAAGCGTGCACAGCAGAGGAAGAGGCATGCCAGGGATTAGGCTGAGTCACTGGACCACACCCCACAGGGTATAAAAGATGGTGTGGTGGCCAGCTAAGTTCTGTGACAAGCAAAAAACTGGAAGTAACTCATCTTCTGTGTGTTGTTGGAACTTTGCCTGACTTATCGGACTGCGTTCAGAATAATCTCTTTGTTTTTGTGAGTAAAAAGATTATTGGCAGCCAGCCACTGGGTTGCTGCCAACTTTGTCATCAAAGACTCTTTCGTGTGTTGGCTTATTAACTCTTGGCCATCTGTGGGGGTGCGTGTGTGAGACGGGGACAGAACAATAGCCAAGCAGAGGTAACTGCAGACATAACGACAGGAAACTTAGATAGGTTTGCAAAAACACGTTAGTAAGCTTCTATAGTGTAGCAACAGTGGGGGGGGGGGGGGTTTGTCGCTGTGGACTGTCAGCACTGTAACCAATCATAAGATGTCAAAATCATGTATGAGAATAACTGCATCAGAACTCTTCAGTGTTCAGTTTTTGCTTCAATAAACCTTTTCTGTTTGATCCTGGAATTCCGTGTCAGTTCCTAGAATTCCATAATAAGGAGACATGGGAGTTAATCCCCATGGTCTCACCTCTAATCATTTATGGCAAATGGATGTTACCCATGTTCCTTCTTTAGCCCCTTGGAAATATATTCATTTTTCTATTGATACCTGTTCTGGAGCAATTTGGGCTATGCCTCAACTAGGGGAAACAGTTAATCATGTTATTTCTCATCTTTTTTCAGCCATTGTTGCTCTTGGACTTACAGTGAAATGTGGGAACTTTGCGGGGGGGGGAGGGGGGGTTGGAGCAATAAAAAGGAGTTAAGCCTTCACTCCGGCTGTGTTGCTTTCATGCCCAGCCCCGGATCATCACAATTATCAGGAAATCATTAAATTATACACAGGGGGCCCAGCCACCTATGCTGCGAACATCAGTCCTGGCCCTGAGTATTTCTGCAGCAAAGTATGCTGCTCCAGTATGGAGTGAATCCACACATGCGAAACAAGTTGATGTTGCTGTCAATGAAGCAGTACACATAGTGACAGGATGCCTTAAACCCACACCAATTGAGAAAATGTATCTTCCTGTTGGTATTGTTGGTACTGTTCCACCTAGGTTTAAGAGAGAAGTAGCAGCAGATGCCGAGAGAGAACCAAACAAGAGAATGATCCTGATGTCCTCTGAATGGATACATGCCCCAAACTCATCGACTTAGATCCAGGAAGAGTTTTATGGCAAGAACAAATATTCTTGAAGGCACACAGGAGCAAAACCTAATTAGAAGATGGAGGAGAGAATTTATGAAACAAGGAATAATCCCAGAAGAGAACATGGCTAAGGGATCTGATCTCCCTTACGTTACTTGGAGGACATTGAAGAAGATGTAAATATTGGTTTTTGTTTGTTGGTTGGTTGGTCGGTTTCTTTGTTTGTTTGATTGTTTTTTTTTAAAAAAACTGTTCAATAAAAAATATTTTCTTAAAAAGTAATTATTTTCTCATCAGTCCCTGTTAATATTTTATCCATTTCTTGTTGTTCATTTTGGAATCCATATAATTCTAAATCTTTTTAATATTTTGTTTGGATCTGTAAGTAAGGCCACCAATCTATTTTGATTCCTTGTTCTAATAATTTTTGCTTAGATTTCAAATTCCCCTGTCCATCTAATAACTCTTTATAGGTTATCATTTTATTTTAAGTCAATAAAATTGGGGTAGACCAAGACTTCTATCGTTGATACCCATCTGGGAATTTTTGTGTAAAAATTCCTTTTTATCTTCATCCAGATTTCTAACAGAGCTTCTCTCACCAGATGTCTCTGGAAGTACTTGTGGGCTTTGTCCTTTCCCTCACAGATAAAGGCATGCCAACCCCTCTGTAAATCGTGTCCCTCAATCATTAATAATCTTCTGTTTTTTAGATTTATCCACTCTTTGAGCCATGCTATTCCTGCTGCCTGATAGTAGAGTTCCCAATCCGGGAGGCCAAAGCCACCCTTAGTTCTCAAATCTTGTAGAAGTTTTAGTTTAATTCTGACCTTTTTCCCCAACCATATAAATTTAAGAATTATTTTGTTCAGTTTCCCCCCCCCCCCCAAAAGATCCCTAATTTAATGGGTACTGTTTGAAATAAATAGAAGATTTTTGGTAGGCTATTCATCTTTATAGTAGCAATTCTTCCAATCAATGATATTTGTAGTTTCGCCCAGCTCTCTAAATCTTTTTGAATTTGTTGCAATAATTGTAAGTAATTATCTTCCTTTATGGATGAAGTTCTCGTTGTTAGCCAAATGCCCAGGCACTTTGCTTTTTTCACTACTTGAATTCCTAATTTCTCCTCTAATTTCTTGTTTCGACCCTGCGTAAGATTTTTGGTAATTATCTTCATTTTATTTTTATTTATTTTTAAGCCAGGAACTATACCAAATTTCTCTATTTCCTGTAATAGCAATTCTCCTGTTTCCAGAGGATCCTCTATTATAAAAGCCATATTGTTACAGGAAAAAGACATGATACCAGACCAAGCTCTTCAATGCAGGAAAGAGTTTATTGTGCACGGTTCAAACAGCCCAAAGACAAACAAAAGTTTGAACCCCGAAGGGTCCTTTGTGACAAGTATTTATACCATCTAACTACATATGCATATTAGAGACCACTACATTAACACGTAGACACTAACCTTCCTCAGTTTGCAAGGATCAAAGAGGAGAGGAAATAATAAACACCCACTAACACATTCATGTCCTCTGGTAAGTGTCTTAAGACAAAACATAAGAAGATAAGGGACAGGAAGATGCCTCAAGGATAATAAAGGAAGCAGCATTTGTATATCTGGGGATATACATGACATTTGGGGTGCAATAAACAGTGAATAACAGGATGCATTTGTTTTGGGTCAAGTCACCCTTGTATAGATAAGTTCCTTCGTCAAATACCTTTGTCAATCCAGCAACCTTTTATCGACACAGAAGAGGAAAGTCAGCCTTGGCCAAAGTTTTAGGCCTCTAATATTTGAAGTTTAATCCAATATCAGAATTTGATCTGTCTCATTTTCCCCCTTTGTGACTCATCTGATTTATCCAGAAGAGTCACACATTCAGGTTCCTCTCCTGGCTGGAGCCGTTCATATTCCCACATAGCCATCACCTGAGCAGTTGTCTTTCGCTCCACCAGCAAGGATAGACGTTTGGAAATAGTTTTAACAAAAATAGGCAGGACACAGGGGAGAAAAATACATCCTGCGGCTATCAAGCCAACAAGGCCAACGATGGCCTGAAGACCGGGTAATTTTGGCCACCATCCTGAAAACATGTTTTCCCAATTAGGACCCCTCCAGGTTTGGATGGGTACATGAGCTATTTTAACCATTTTGTCCGTGATTTCTTTAATAATCTTCCAATTTTCATCTATCTCTATACAGCAATTAGTCAAATTAAACTTTCCACATACCCCTCCTTCTTTGGCTAATAGGTAGTCCAAAGCTAATCTATTCTGCATAATATATGTCCTTGATTTAACACTCTCCCTGGCTAATTGAGTAAGTCCTTTTACAGTTTCATTAGTGATTATTTCAACCACTGCTTGCAGACGAATTAAACGATTCAGCATGTACACGGGGGTACGATAGCCATACAGGCCATCTTCCGCCCACGTAGCAGGTCCATAAACCTCTATAATTTGTTCTGCAGGCCATTCTTCATTATCCCAACGGTGTTGGTTACCTCCTATCCTAACCTTACCTATGGCAGATGTATCAACATGCCTTTTGTGTCATTGATTCCCTACATCATCATATACTGGCACACCTAAAATCTGTCGAGTTTTAAGGGGGAGCAAAAAGAATCCTGGCCTAATTATTCCCAGGACACAAGCTCCACACCAATTCTTAGGTAGATACCCATATGCCATCTTACCACAAATCCAATACAGTCCATCAGGAGCCATCCATCCAAGGGTTTGATTATCCGGATCCCTTAAAAAGGCTAATCTGTTTACTTCAAACAGAGCTGTTTCATCAATACCCTCTGTGACATTACTTCCTGACCACCATATCTTGCTTTCCCATTTTCCTGTGCATATGAGGTTTCCTACCTGTTTGCAGCCAGGTCGAGTCTTCCTTTGGAAGCATACATTCCCTACTAAACTTGTATTAAGTGTCCAATCCCCATCTTTTCCCTGGTTATATGAAAGATTACCCTTCTGGTCCATTTCTAGTACTTTGGAATAGTTCAATTCCTGTGCTTCCCATGGCCATTGTTCTCCCATGTTAGTCCCTCCACATACAAAACAATTTGATACATTCAGAGTGTGGGCTATGTCTTCTGCCAATTTGCCACTATTTGAAGTTTAATCCAATATCAAATTTTGATCTGTCTCAATATCCTCAGCGAAGGCCTGTGTTTTATACTCTTTTCTAATTTTTAACCCTTTTATTTCCTTATTCTCCCTTACCTGAATCAATAAGGCTTCGGAAGGATACTGCAAAATCCCTATTTCCTCCCAATGATGCTGGGAAGATGGAGGACTGGTAGGATATATGCCTCTCTTGCTTGGCTTCTAAGTTTTATTTCGTCTTTTATTGTGGTTTTTAAACTGTACATTCAGTTTTTATCCCCCAATTCCTGCAGGGGAGTTTTAATGCAAAATCGCACACCAGTTAATTTTCCAACTCTCTCACGGCAACTCCCATTTTTACTTTGGCAATGAGCCCAGTTCTGCAATTCTTCTGATATCTTTGTTTGTTAGGCCTAATTGCCTGGCCCAGCGTTTTGCCTTTATTACTCATACTGGTTGCGAACAACTCGACAAATGTTCCCCGCGAACTGCATTGACTGCTCTGACTGCTTTGATGTTTATGGGCTGATCTTTGTTGAAGCTTTACCCATATAATTTGTTTCTAACTGGGGACTCTATAAGACAGGGATTTCTTTAATCTACTATCAGAACGTTAACCTGCTTTGGGCCTTATCACTACCCAACATCCTCTACCAAGAGATCAACCGGCTGCCCTGATATGAGTCCGCACAAACGTCATTGTTCCTTGTCCTCCAGGGACCCTTGTCTGGAGACCTCCCTCGAAAACACAATGGGCCCCTTGCCTAAGATCAAAAAGACTGACACCATGAAATTGAACCAAGATCCGAACATATCAATTACAGTCAGGTCCAGAAATATTGGGACATCGACACAATTCTAACATCTTTGGCTCTATACACCACCACAATGGAGTTGGAATGAAACAAACACAATGTGCTTTAACTGCAGACTGTCAGCTTTAATTTTAGGGTATGAACATCCAACTCAGGTGAACGGTGTAGGATTTACAGCAGTTTGCATATGTGCCTCCCACTTGTTAAGGGACCAAAGGTAATGGGACAATTGGCTTCTCAGCTATTCCATGGCCAGGTGTATGATATTCTCTTGTTACCCCAATTTCAATGTGCAGATAAAAGGCCCAGAGTTCATTTCAAGTGTGCTATTTGCATTTGGAATCTGTTGCTGTCAACTCTCAAGATGATATCCAAAGAGCTGTCACTATCAGTGAAGCAAGCCATCATTAGGCTGAAGAAACAAAACAAACCCATCAGAGAGATAGCAAGAACATTAGGCGTGGCCAAAACAACTGTTTGGAACATTCTCAAAAAGAAGGAATGTACCGGTGAGCTCAGCAACACCAAAAGACCTGGGAGACCATAGAAAACAACTGTGGTGGATGACCGAAGAATTCTTTCCCTGGTGAAGAAAACACCCTTCACAACAGTTGGCCAGATCAAGAACACTCTCCATGAGGTAGGTGTATGTGTGTCAAAGTCAACAATCAAGAGAAGACTTCACCAGAGTGAATACAGAGGGTTCACCACAAGATGTAAACCATTGGTGAGCCTCAAAAACAGGAAGGCCAGATTAGAGTTTGCCAAACAACATCTAACAAAGCCTTCACAGTTCTGGAACAAGGTCCTATGGACAGATGAGACCAAGATCAACTTGTACCAGAGTGATGGGAAGTGAAGAGTATGGAGAAGGAAAGAAACTGCTCATGATCCTAAGCATACCACCTCATCAGTGAAGCATGGTGGTGGTAGTGTCATGGCGTGGGCAGGTATGGCTGCCAATGGAACTGATTCTCTTGTATTTATTGATGATGTGACTGCTGACAAAAGCAGCAGGATGAATTCTGAAGTGTTTCGGGCAATATTATCTGCTCACATTCAGCCAAATGCTGCAGAACTCATTGGACGGCAGTTCACAGTGCAGATGGACAATGACCCAAAGCATACTGCAAAAGCAACCAAAGAGTTTTTGAAGGGACAGAAGTGGAATGTTATGCAATGGCCAAGTCAATCACCTGACCTGAATCCCATTGAGCATGCATTTCACTTGCTGAAGACAAAACTGAAGGGAAAATGCCCCAAGAACAAGCAGGAACTGAAGACAGTTGCAGTAGAGGCCTGGCAGAGCATCACCAGGGATGAAACCCAGTGTCTGATGATGTCTATGTGTTCCAGACTTCAGGCTGTGATTGTCTGCAAAGGATTTGCAACCAAGTATTAAGAAGGGAAAGTTGTACATACCCTCAAATTAAAGCTGACAGTCTGCAGTTAAAGCACATTGTGTTTGTTTCATTCCAACTCCATTGTGGTGATGTATAGAGCCAAAGATGTTAGAATTGTGACGATGTCCCAATATTTCTGGACCTGACTGTACCTCCTTGGACGAATTATTCCAAAACTTAATATCTCTGGACTCTCTGCCCAGCTCTCCTTTGGAAGAATTGGAATCCCTGGCTGCCTCATTCAGCACCACACCTTCTTTGCTGGACTGTCCGACACCATCAGATGCTAGTTCTGTCTTGCCCTGTTTCACTGCTTTGCCGTCCCCTACCGACTCAGTTCAGTCCTCAGATATCCGGCTTTTGCAACAGTTCTGTGTCCGTCTGGCCGACTCTATTACCCTTTTGACATCCTCCCTTGGAGTGCTGGAGGGCAAAGTGGAATCCCTTAGTAAGTCGGTCTCAGCATCACATTCCTGTAGAACCATCAGACGTGCACTGGGCCCATCCCGAATGGATAGCCATCTCCCTCCATGACCGACGCTGTTAGTGAATCTTCAATTGCTCACAGCCAACCTATGTCTGAACCTGGCCCATTCTCACTTTAACAAGCACGACTGGACCAACCGTAAAACCATATTAGACACATTGAGGCTCTTATCCAATTCTCACATCTTGAACAATGAGCTGCTTTCTGTGGAATGGCTTCCCAGCACATCCCACCATAAACGCTTGATTCTCAAGTTCAGCTCATCCAAGATCCCCTCGCTTCTATGTGGTCTTCGCAACCATCTGACCCACTTTGGAGTCTTTCCCCAGAGATGCTTTACAAATACTCACCTATCCTCTCTTGGGAAGAAGCCGATCAATGTGAACATTTGTCGCCGGACGGGAACGGAATGCAAGGACCTTCACACGGAAGCTGGCAGCCCTTTGAGGGCCCCAACTACCAGTTCCACAAATTTGCTGGCGACCCAGCAACAACAGGAGGACAACCTCCAGACTAGAAATGTTGCGCTCCCAGATCAACCCCTCTCTACTTCTGACTCTGAAGGTTTATCAGGACTCGGCCCCTTATCTCTGATCACTTGTTCCCCTTCTGCTCCGAGAATCTCGCCTCCCGAAATGCCACACTCTCAGTCCCCACAACTGGCTGGTTTGACCTTTCAGATTCCTTGGGCTCCCCCTCTTTCACCGTCTATCATCATCACCAAATCACATAACGGCTGCATTTATTTTTTTTTGATGACAACAATACCATACAGTTGTCTCCCCCGACAGTTCTACCTGTACGACATTCAAGCCACTACCAAGATCAGGACGAGAACTTCAGTCCAAATCTGGCTTCCTACCAGAATTCTCCAAGATCTAATAATGATCCCAAAACTAAGCAAGAAAAACAAGGCAAGAGAACAGATTTTTTTGGTCTAACTGTCCCCTGGCCTTTCCACCAGCCCCCTGTTGCCCCTAAATGACAGTCAAAGATCCATTCTCCAACTCTTCCTTGGTCCATCCTGAGTTGGAACATCGCAGGGTGGGCGTCCAAAAAAGCCGACCCGGACTTTTTGAACTACCTCAAAAATTTTCAAATTCTCATATTTCAGGTAACGTGGGAGGTCAACGACATTTCGCTATGTGGTTTTGAAATCATATCCCTGCCAGCCCGTCCCTCACTGCTTGGTCGTTTGAAGGGCGGCCTTGCAACAGGTATCTCTTTGGATTTGCACGCAAATGTGGTTCTTGTGGACTCTCTTCCCCCTTATGCCCAGGCAAATTTGATATCTGTCGGGAAGCTCTCGCTCCTGGTGTTTAATGTCTACCTTCCTCCCGGGGGCTCTCATCGGGACTTGGATGAGCTGTGGGTCGGTCTGGAAGACTTTCTCACTACCATCACACTTAGATTCCTTCATTCTCTGGTTCTTCTGGCAGGGGATCTAAATGCCCGCACTGCGGGGACTTGGGAAACCCTAGTTGCCTCTCGTTGGTGGACAGGCCCGGCCAGGAATGACCACCCCCTGGATACTCTGAAAGGGAGAGTTTCCAAGGATCGGAAAGTTGACAAAGCGGGGACCTGTCTAGCTGTCCTTACCGTTAAACTAGACCTCTTCCCTCTTAATGGCAGATGTGCCCTGGATGTCCCCGGGGAATTTACCCACTTGGCCAAAAATGGCAACAGTACAATAGACTATACTTTGGTTTCGAGAGCCTTTTTGCCATACATTTCTTCCTTCAAAGTAGATGACAGGATTTTCAGTGACCATCTCCCTCTCATTACGGTTGCACGGCTATATAGACCTCAAGACCATCCCGCTCATGGTGTCTCAATAGACTCTAATCCCAGAGGCTCCCCGATGTTGCCGAAATGGTCAAAGTCTCTGGCCCTTTTCCACGCACACTTTTATCATCAAGAAGCAGCCAATACCTTGTCAGCCTTAATCGGCACCAAGGCTACACCTGGTGTGCTACTGACCGCCTTCACTGAGTGTCTAAATGGTCTTATAGCCTCCTTTCAGCCCCCCACCCATATCCCTGGTAGAGTTTCTCGGAGGAAGGGAGCCCCTTGGTTTAACTCACAATGCAAACAAGCCAGGAACCATATGAGATCAATATATTCTGCCCACAAACGAACAGGTTCATCGACACCCCCCCCCCCGCTTATTTCGAGGCCAAGAAGGCATACAAGCTAGCCCTTTCAAGAGCTAAGCAAGACTGGCACCGGCTAAGGTGGAACGTATTACTAGAGGCCACGAAATCCAGCAACCCTCAAGATTTCTGGAGTCTGTTAAACAGGAGGCCAACTAGTAGGCTCACTCATTCCATCTCTGCCACTACATGGGAACTCTTTCTACGCCGAGTCTTTTACGACACTGACGTGCCAGTCTCTTCGACTGCAGGCTCTCTTCCTAACCACCTTCCCAGATGGCCTCCTGTCGACCCATCTACGATTGCCAAGCTAATCCAACAACTCAAACTTCGAAAAGCTCCTGGCCTGGATCTCATCCCAGCTGAAGCCATTCTAGCCCATAAGGACTGGTGGATCCCGGTTCTTACCGAGGTATTCAATGCGATCAACCACATGGGCCTTATCCCCAAGCTCTGGAAGGATGCCATAATTATTCCAATGCATAAGAAAGGCGCCCATTCCGATCCCGGCAACTTCCGTAACATCAGTCCTCTTTCAATTTTGGGGAAACTCTATGCCCGCTATCTCCTATCCAAATTGGAGTGCTGGGCTGAAGAGGCCGACCTGCTCGGTTATGAGCAGGCAGGGTTCTGTCCAGACCACTCCACAATTGTCCATGCTCTGATCCTTCATTATCTTGCTGTAAAATACTCCACCCCCAGGAAGGGTCGTCTCTGTGTTCCCTTCATAGACCTAAAGGCTGCCCTCGACAGCATCCCTAGAGCTAAGCTGTGGGCCAAACTTTCCACCTGGGGTATTGACAAAAGATTACTCTGGCTTATCTCCCAGCTGCACGATGGAACAGAAGCAAAAGTGTGCCTTACCCCGCAGGGGGATCTCTCTAAAGCTATCCCCATTAACAAGGGGGTTAGGCAGGGGTGTATACTGGCACCCTTTCTCTTTAACTTATATATCAGTGACTGGAGAAAGGCATTTGCGGATCATATGGTCTACACCCATGCCCCTAGATTAGCTGATTATAGATGTCCGCTCCTGCTCTACGCTGACGATGCCGCAATACTTTCATTTTCCCGGGTGGGCCTATGCAGAGCCTTAAAAATTCTTTCTGCTTATTGCTCTGCTAACCAACTGCATATAAACCACTCTAAATCTAAAATCATGGTTTTTGCAAGAAGCAGGAAAATTTATCATTGGAACCTTGATGGCATCCCAGTGGAACAGGTCCACAGATTTCAATATCTAGGTATCCTCTTTCAATCCAATACCAAGTGGCCTGCGCAGGTTAAGTCTCTCTGTAATAAGGCTAAGATTTCCACCTATGCCCTCTTGCAATTTTTTCATACCAATAAAAGTCTACAGGGCAAAGGTGATAGCTGCTATCACCTATGGTGCCCCCCTCTGGGTCCAATCCAACATCTCCTCTCTTGAGTCTGTCCACAGCCAGTTCCTATGCCGTCTGATGGGAGTTCCTCCCTGCGTAAGTAATGCCGCAATTCGTCTGGAACTGGGCATATCCTCACTTGCTACAATCATGTGGAAACGTGCAATTGGCTATTGGTTGTCCCTGTGGACTAGACTCCCAGGCTATTACCTAGGCCAATGCCTATGGCGGGACCCTTTTCATAGTCCCTGGGCCCATAATATCCATACAAAACTTTTGAAGATCGGGATTTCCCCCACTGAAGCTTTTATTCTAGGCCCTGATGCTGCCAAATCGTTGATTTTTCAATGGCTGGACGACATTGATAGACAACTAAATTTGGCAAACGGATTGGGAACATGCTCACTGTTTTCCCTTGGTATTGTTCCCTCGCCTCACCCTCCGCCTTACCTCTCTGCGTTACACTCTATCAAACATAGGCTCGCATTTATGAAGGCACAATTTAATGTGATCCCCTTGAATGTCCTTGACAGTAGGCTCTCGGGGGGAGTAAAATCCACCTATTGTACATGTGATGGCTGATCCCCGGAATCTCTGTTCCACATTACATTCGTATGTCCCCACTACCGAGACATAAGATCAAGATTCATCTCTCCTATTTCCCAGAGATTCCCTGGTTCACCTGATCTGTTTAGCCTTTATTTCCTACTCCAGGATGCAGACCCTAATATAACTGCAAAAGTGGCAAAATTTGTTGCTGCAGTTGTGGCTGAAAAAAAAAACGGGGGAAGAGACGGGTAACCCCTACGGCAGAGGATCACTAGTATTGACACTACAGATTGTATCTGAGGTAGTAGATGGTGTACTGTCATATGATCTATCTATATTTGTAAAATTTACACACACCCCCATTTTATGTGTATTTTAATTTGGTCTCTGACCGCAATAAAGCTATCTTAATGAGGCTTCTAATGAAAAAATAAATAGGAGGGGAGATAGTGGACATCGTTGCCTGACCTCTTTATTTATATTGACTTTTTCTGTTAGGTCTCCATTTACCATAATTCTTGAGGTTTGATTTAAATATATTGCCTTAACCATTTCTATAAATTTCTCGCTGAATTTCATCATAGTCAATTGAGTGATTAGGAACTGCCAATTTAGATTGTCGAATGCCTTCTGTGCATCCACCAATATTAGTGCTAGTTGTTTTTCAGGGTGGGCCTCATAATACTCTAATATATTCATTATAATCCTTGTATTTTATTTGTCGTTTGGGTAAAAACCCATTTTGTATGAATGAATAATTTTGTTTAATATTATTTTAAGTCTTTCTGCCATTATTGTCACTAAGATTTTATAATCGGCATTTAGCAGCAAGATTGGCCTAAAGTTTTGGATATGTTGGTTATCTGTATTTTCTTTTGGGATTAATGTTATGTAAGCCTCTGTTCACAAATTTGGCATTTTAGCTCTAATACCCCATTGGCCACTCCAACGATGTCCTTGAAGTAATGTCCCAGTGCCTGGAGGCTGTGCGGATCTGGATGGGGAGAAACCGACTCAAGCTCAACCCTTCCAAGACTGAGTGGCTGTGGTTCCCGGCATCCCGATATAGTCAGATGACTCCATCTCTGACTATTGGGGGTGAGTCTTTGGCCCCCTCAGAGAGGGCTCGCAATCTGGGAGTCCTCCTGGATATGCAGCTGTCCTTGGAGGATCATCTGACGGCTGTGGCCAGGGGGACCTTTTGTCAGGTTCGCCTGATATGCCAGTTGCGGCCCTTTCTTGATTGGGATTCCCTGTGCACAGTCACTCATGCCCTTGTCACCTCGTGCCTGGACTACTGCAATGCTCTCTACATGGGGCTCCCCTTGAGGGGCACCCGGAGGCTCCAACTGGTCCAGAATGCGGCCGCGCGGGTAGTTACGGGAGCTGCTTGGTGCTCCCATACAACACCCCTCCTGTGTGAGCTGCACTGGCTCCCAGTGGTCTTCCGGGTGCGCTTCAAGGTGTTGGTTATCACCTTTAAAGCGCTCCATGGCATAGGACCTAGTTATCTTTGAGACCACCTGCTGCTACCAATGACCTCCCACCGACATGTGCGCTCCCACAGAGAGGGCCTCCTCGAGGTGCCATCAGCCAAACAATGTAGGCTGGTGACCCCCAGGGGGAGTGCCTTCTCTGTGGGGGCACCTACCCTCTGGAACCAACTGCCCCCAGAGATAAGGAGAATCCAAGACCTCAGTACCTTCCGCCGTGCCCTTAAAACTCTCTTTTTTCAGCAAGCCAGGCTGGCTTAACACTTTGAAATGTTTTAATTGGTTTGTTATTGTTTTTTAATTACGGGGCCAAATTTATATATATCTTTTTAATCGTATTTTAATGTTTGTACTCTATGTTTTTATTTGGCTGTACACCGCCCTGAGTCCCCAGGGAGAAGGGCGGTATATAAATATAAATAAATAAATAAATTGAAAATTTCTAACATTATTTCCTCTAATGGTTCCTGAAATTTTTTATATACTTCCACCGGAATTCCATCTGGCCCTGATGTTTTATTATTTTTTTGTTTTTTAATTGACTCTTTCAACTCTGTTAAGGTGATTTTGTTATTCAACATTTCCCTGAGAGTGAGTTGGGTGGCCATATAAATTTTCATAAATAAATAAATGACTTTAATAACCCCTTACAATTCTCTGATTCTAAGAAGCTTGTTTCTGTTTCCTGATTAACTCAGTAATAAAGTCATTTAAGTGAAATGAATAAATGATTAAAATCATTTACTCTATGCAGAAATCAAAATTAAAATAAAATATCCATGACAGCCTCTGCTTCAACATCTCCAGTGAAAGGGAACCTACCACCTGTCTGGGTAACTGAGTCCTCTATCCAGCTCTTAACATTCAGTTGTAATCTGTAACTTAAATCCATTATCCCACAAGTGCACACTGAATGAAAGAGAAGTCCCTGACTTTCCTGCACCTTAACTCGAGGGTGTCTCTTTGAAATCACCTCATGCAATTTGTTCCAAAATGGACACTTCTATCAATGGCAGTGATACAATATCCTGGCACAGCATTATTATGGTGTCTGTTTGAAGGTCATGTTTGTTGTTCACTAGAAAACACTTCTGAGCCCCAATACACTGTCTGCCATCTGTTCAGCCATCCACTACAACTTAATCACCTGGTAAGGGGAATGTGAGGGAGAAGCTCCTGCAGCACTTCAGCATTAGCTCTCAGCACCAGAAGGAGCTTTCCCCATCCACACCCAATCTACCCCACCCCAGGACTGGTCTCTCTCATTGGCCAGCTTGGAGGGGGGGCAGCAAACACACACATGCACATCCTGTCCCTGGCCCTCACCCAGAGAGAGGTATTCTGGACACCCACTCCTATATTCACACCAGTGACCCCTATGCTCTCACATTAGGGGTCATTGTTTCTAGAATCTCAGGAGACCCCGACTCCCGGAACAAACCCTTCCATACTTGTCAGTCCTAGTAGCAGCATGTTGGGGCCAATTCTGACTATCAGCTTCAGCAGTCTCTGGCAACCAGTCTCTGAGCTCATTGGTACAGCCATCCAGTTCTGAGGGTCCACCCTTAGTGACTTGATGCAGTTTCCATCACTGCTCAGTTGTTCCGCTGCTCCGCTGTTCCTGGCATCTTGATTCTTCGAGCCTCCTGGCGTCTTGTCAGCAGGGCTCTCTGGGGACCCAGGAAAGCTCTCCCTGAGAAGCAGGCAGGCAACAGGTAACCAACAGGTGACACCGCCCCCCTTCCAACCACTGGTCTCAGAAGTTCCACAACATGTGTCTGTTCCTCACTCAACTGACTCCCCACAAATCTTGGTTCTGGTAACAGGATAAAAACAGCCTTTTTAATCAGCCAGCACAGCTTGAAAAACACAACTGCCAAGCAAAGGCTGAAGCAGATTTTTGTGCTCAGACCTACCTATAAAACCACAATCTTCATTTGGTTCCCTTGAGCTACGAAAGCAAAGATGTTGAGACTCTAGAAAGAGTGCATAGAAGATCAACAAAGATGATTAGGGGTCTGGAGGCTAAAACATATAAAGGACTTGCCTCCAGAAGTTGTGAATGCTCCAGCACTGGAAGTTTTTAAGAAGAGGTTGGACAACCATTTGTCTGAAATGGTATAGGGCAGTGATGGCGAACCTTTTATTTTTTATTTTATTTTTTAATTGAATATTTTTACAAATTTTTGAAAAAATTTACATACGTTTCCCCTTCTCCCTCCCTCCACCCCTTCCCACCTTCCCCTCCCTAACCCCCCCCCACTTCCCAGAGCAAAATACAGGGTATAACATTTAACAATCATAAAATAATATAAGCTAATAATCTATAGTCTTTTATCACTCTCTCGAACTTTTAACACCCTTTTACTAAACTAACCTTAAGTACTTTATAAGCTCTCTTTACTCATTTTTTATTCATAAGCTATTTGTAATTTTTAGTCCGATATTTGCCTTGAATATACTCTATCCATCTTTTCCATTCCAACATAAATTTTTCATTTGAATGATCTTTTAAATATGCTGAAATTTTCACCATCTCTGCTAAATTTACTACTTTTAATGTCCATTCTTCAATAGATGGTAGATCTTCCTTCTTCCAGTACTGCGCCACCAAAAGTCTTGCTGCAGTTATTAAGTTCAAAATCAAATTAGTTTCTATAACCATACAGTCTCTTATAATACTTAATAAAAACAGCTGTGGAGTAAATTTTATCCGTTTTTTAAGAATATTTTGAATAATCCACCATATTTTTATCCAAAATGCTTTAACTTTTTTACAGGTCCAACAAACATGAAAATAAGTAGCATCAACACAACCACATCTCCAACATTTAGGTAGTAAATTCGAATACATACAAGCTATTTTTTTTCGGATCCAGATGCCATCTATAAAACATTTTATAAACATTCTCTCTCAAATTTTGTGCTTGTGTAAATTTTACATTCCTTACCCAAATCATTTCCCAGGTTTCCATCATTATTGGCTCTTCAAAATTTTGTGCCCATTTTATCATACAGTCTTTAACTAACTCTGTCTCTGAATCAATTTCTATCAATATGTTATACAACCTTTTATATGCATTGGCCTCTGATCTCTAATCTGTTTTATCAAATGTTCTTCATTTTGTATAATACCAATTTTCTGATCTTTTTTCCATCTGTTCTGTAGCTGTACATACTGAAACCATGTTTGAATTACCCTTTCCTCTCTTAGTATATTCAGAGGCTTTAACTGTAATACACTCTTTTCTATAGTCAATAGTTCTTTATAAGTAATTGTATCCTGTCGTTGCTCTATACTTATATTCTCTATTGCAATGTCTGGGCACTGTCCACATGGGTATCTTATCATTCAGTTTATATTGATATTTTTTCCAGACACGCAAAAGCACATTCCAGACACGCAAAAGCACATTTAAAAGCACAGGCTTTTAAAAATCCTGTCCACTTTCTTATCATAAACTAAATAAGCATGCCAACCATATATCAAGTCATACCCTTCAATATTCAATATTCTTTCTTCTGTTAAATTAATCCAATCACTAATTGCCAATAAAACAACTGCTTCATAATACAATTTTAGATTGGGCATTTTCAAACCTCCTCTTTCACGTGTATCCTGCATTATTTTTAATTTAACTCTCGGTCTCTTCCCAGTCCAAACAAACTTATTAATGCCTTTCTGCCATTCTTCCAGATTTGCATCTTTTTAAAGTATTGGTATCATTTGGAAAAGGAATAAAAACTTCGGCAAAACATTCATTTTAACTACTGCTATTCTTCCCAACAAAGATAATTGTAATTTTTTCCATTTATCCATCTCTGTCTGTATTTTATGCCGTAACACTTCATAGTTGTACTTGATGGCAAACCTTTTAGAGACCGAGTGCCCAAACTGCAACCCAAAACCCACTTATTTATTGCAAAGTGCCAACACGGCAATCTAACCTGAATAATGAGGTTTTACTACCTAAAATAATGATAAACAAGGCAGAGTTCAGCTAATTGTTCTACGAAATGCGTGATAAATGCACTTTTATGCCCCTTCATTTTTTTTCCTGCTTTTGAAATATTACGTTTATCAACAATAAAGAAAAACTTTTGTAATAGCATTTCTTTCTTTCCCTCTTTCTTTCTTTCCATCCCTCTCGCTCTCTCTGCCTCTGTTTCTCTCTTTCTCTCTCTTCCCCGCTCCCTCTTTCCCTCCCTCCCTTTCCCTCCCTCCCCCCTCTCTCCCCCCTGAGGGGGGAGGAACCTCTGAACTTAATAAAAATTAAACATTAAGAGTTACAATTAAATGTGTCGGGGGATTGGAGTAGAAATAAAATCACACAGGTTCAAGTATGCAGCACCAAACATTTTAAAGCTCTATGCAGCGAAATTAAATGTGCCAAGTTCACCCTCTGGATCCCATTCTCCTAAACTGCTCTGGATTGAGTCTAATTCCTCAGGCATGAAATCTCACTTCTCCTCAGCCCACAGGAAATTCATAATTTCTCCTCCCTCATATTTAGGCAAAAAACCTCAGATTTGAGTTTGTAAAATATTTTTTTAACCCCCCCAGCTAACTAGTAGATCACTTGAAATTCAGATTCAAGTTGTTACTTTCTGCATTTCTTTAATTTCACCCTTTGATCACCAGAGCAAATCCCTATTTTAGTATTTCTGTGGTTTCACCATCCAGTTCTGCAGCCTTTCCTCATTTCAGCCTGCTCACATTTATTACTATTTATCTCTCTATACACATAACACCTCCTCATTGTCTCTCTCTCTCTGTCTCATCTCTCTCTCTCTCCCTCTCCTTCTCTCTCTCCCCTCCCGGGGGGATGGTGGGGTGGGGAAAGAACCCCTGAACTGGTGCTGGGTGATGGGAATCTGATGTCTGGAGATCAACAAGTCCAGGAGCAGCACACCAAAGCTCAGCTGGCCAGCAGGGAGGTGGGGCATCCCAACACAGGCAGCTCTGCAGGAAAAGCAACTGACTGGATGTCAGTTGCTTTTTTTTTGCTGAGCCGAGACAATGCAGGGTCACAATGTGGCTCTGCTCTAAATTCGATTGTGCTGCGCAAGGTGTGGTGAGAGTAGGGGGCAGGCCATGGGGGCAGCAACAGCAAATGTACCGCAACGAAAGCGGAATGCTGTTTCGCACAATTTTTTTAGTTCCTCAAACTTTTGTTTCCCTGCAAACAACGGCGAGAAATGCAACGGAGCTGGGCTGGGGCAGTAGCGCGCATGCCCACAGAGAGGGCTCTGTGTGCCACCTCTGGCACACATGACATAGGTTCACCACCAGGGATATAGGGCTTCCTGCCTGAGCAAGGGGTTGGACTAGAAGACCTCCAAGGTCCCTTCCAATTCTGGTATTCTGTTAACATGCTAGCAGAAAGGAAGATTATGCATTAATTTCCCTAGAGGACAAATGACCATGAAAATTATATCAATTTACAACTTCTGCAGAAGGTAAGCAAAACATTTAAAAAATCTAAACAAATATTCTGAAGCACTGATTTGTGGGAATGGACTATCTTCTAAGTAGACATATACAATTTTTTGTTATGAAATCTGTGTTACATCACCTTTTAAAATTTAAACAGAACTTGTTTTAGAGCAGGGGTGTCAAACTTGTGTTGTCATGGCAGCGTCACGTGACGTATTGGGACTTTTTTCCCCTTCGCTAAACCGGGTGTGGGTGTGGCCAGCACGTGATGCATCCGACACACAGGCCGGGTGTCAGGCGAAATGTCTAACACATACACAACCCCTTGCCCACACAGTCATGCAGGGGTTAACTGGTCCCATACCCATAATCCCACCTTACCTGAGACTCCTTCCCTTGAGTATAAATGGGACCACCACGAGGTCATCCAGCAGTTCCACATGTGTACCTGAAAGAGAAGGACAGAGGTTTGTCAACGCCTTATGCTATAGAAGGCCTGGGATCGAAACAGGCCTATAATAAAGAACTATTGAAGATCAACAGTTGTACCTGTGAGTTATTGGGTTAGATCCACCTCTTAACAAAATGGTAGCAGAGGATGGTTACCCATAACTCTGAATTATGACCGATCCAGCTGTTTGCTCGGAAAAAAAGAATAAAGCATTCACAAGAGCATTTGCCAGGCAGATGGCCCCCCAGCTAACACCCAGAGGTACTGCAGCAAGAAATCCACAAGCTGAGAGTGAGCAGGATGGAGATCTGAACTCACTACCCAGGAATGAAGAACTGCAGGAAGGGACAAGCATCCAAGAGCAGGAAACTCAACAGAGGGGAGATGAGCTGAAGCTATCCATATTAAAACTGATGGAGGGGCCCACAAGCGAGGAAAGCCTCATTGCAAATCTTCAAAAACTTCTTGGAAGCCGTGGGGCAGCAATCGAGCCCCCAGAGAGGGCCCAAGAGGCCATCACCCCAGCAGAGGACAGGCTAGCTCAGTCGGACGACCCAGAGCCAGCCGAATCCATTCCCGCGCTTTCCTTCGAGCAGCCATCTTGGAATGGCCAGCAGCCAATAGGAAGCCAGAGTTGAACCACGAACAGTACGAAGATGACCAAGACGATCAAGGGGTGCAACGCCAAGACTACAGAAGCTCGCCATCTGAGCTCGAAATAAAAAGGGCCATAGAAACCCTGGAAGCGGCTTTTGGCCCAGCATTTAAACCGCCTGCACCAGTCACAAAACAGAAAAAGGACTCCGGAGCCCAGAAGCATACCGGAGCGACCACCAACCATGAAACATCTACCCTGACACTACACGAGAAACCAACTCACTTTCGCGACGAGTTAAGAACACTGACCGCCTACAGAACAGCTACGCGGCAGAACTCGAACTCACCACCCCTCCTACTGCCGGAACGCAACCCAAGCGAAAGAAACCAACCAAGCAACTTACCCATCCTGCGACCTCCACCGGGCTTTGCCATCCTTCCGAGAGCCAGCGCACGTGGACCAGGGACCGCTGCTGCCACCGATGCCGCCACCGCCGCCATTGCTGCCGCCGCCGAGCAGCCGGGACCCGAAAGTCCTCGACCTACGACCGGGACGCCGCCGTACCTTCTGCCGATCTTCGCCGGGGGCCCAGCCCCCCAGCATCGACTCACGACGTCCAGGATGGGCTCCAGATGCGCCAGGGGTGAGTCCAACACCCCATCGGAAGGCCTAGGCCCAGGCCTGAGAGCAGAAGCCCAGAGCTCCTCACTCGATGACTTCCAGCGCGAAATGAGCTTTGCGCATGCTCAGTATCCACCTGCAGAGAAAATAGAAAAAAAAAATAAGTAAGTTTTTTTAACCTAAGTCACAATGTACCATCCCCTTACTGTGAATACAGCCACATCCAGGACCATGGACAGATGCTACCAGTAAGTAATAATTCCCAAAATTCTGGAAATTTACCAGCTAACTTTCCAATACTCCAAATAGATGGAAAGAACCTTTTAGAGTGGAGCCAGCAGTTGCAGATAGCATTCATGAAAGAAAATGTGTACTTTTTTATTTCCAAACCACCAGAAAAACCTTGGTCATTCGAAGTTGATTGTGCACACCACAAGGCATTTTGCCTTTTGTTAATTAGCATTTCACCCACCATATATCATACCATAAGTGACAATATGACTGTGCATGAAATCATGCAAAAATTATATGGTCTATTTTACAGCCAAAGAAGAGCCACAACAACAAAAATATCCAGAGACTTCCACTCTGCTAGGCTGAAGCCAGGTGTTGCCATGAGTGAACATTTATTAAGGTTAAATGCGACCAGGGCTGAGTTGCTCCAGAGGGGGGAGGTGATAACGGAGGAGAGTATGATGAGTGTTATTGTAAATTCCTTGGACTCTAGCTGGGACAACTTTGTGATGCAACTTGACAGTCTATGTATTGAACGCATTACTCTTGACACACTCTCAAACCGATTATTATTATTATTATTATTTATTATTTATTAGATTTATAAACCGCCCTACTCCTGGGGGACTCAGGGCGGTGTACAGCCATAAATAAAACATTTAAATACAAAAGTTTAAAATAGAATAAAACGAATTAAATAATTTGGCTGATAATTAAAACCCCAATAATTTAAAACAAATTAAAATTCATAATTAAAAGGAGAAAATAACTTAGGTCAGGCCGGCTTGTTGGAATAAATAGGTCTTGAGCGCGCGACGGAAGGTGCGCAGGTCCGGGATTTTCCGTATATCTGGGGGGAGCTTGTTCCAGATGGTAGGTGCTCCCACAGAGAAGGCTCTCCCCCTGGGGGCCGCCAGCCGGCATTGTTTGGCCGACGGCACCCGGAGGAGCCCCTCTCTATGGGAGCGTACAGGCCAGTGGGAGGCTATTGGTGGTAGCAGGCGGTCCCGTAAATAACCAGGTCCTAAGCTATGGAGCGCTTTAAAGGTGATAACCAAAACCTTGAAGCGCACTCGGAAGACCACCGGGAGCCAGTGAAGCTCGTGCAGGAGGGGTGTTACATGGGAGCGCCACGTCGCTCCCATAACCACCCGCACGGCCGCACTCTGCGCCAGTTGGAGCCTCCGAGTGCTTCTCAAGGGGAGCCCCATGTAGAGAGCGTTACAATAGTCCAGACGGGAGGTGACGAGGGCGTGAGTGACTGTGTGTAAAGAGTCCCGATCTAGAAAGGGACGCAACTGGCGAATCAGGCGAACCTGATGAAAAATCCTCCCGGTCACGGCCGTCAAGTGCTCTTCTAAAGACAGCCGTGAGTCCAGGAGGACACCCAAGTTGCGAGCCCCTTCCGTGGGGGCCAATGATTCACCCCCAATAGTCAGCGATGGCACCAACTGACTATATCGGGACGTCGGAAACCACAGCCACTCGGTCTTGGATGGGTTGAGCCTGAGCCTGTTCCTCCCCATCCAGATCCGTACGGCCTCCAGGCACCGGGACATCACCTCAAGGGCATCGTTGGGGTGGTCTGGGGTGGAGATGTACAGCTGAGTGTCATTAGCGTACTGGTGGTACTTCACCCCGAAACCACGGATGATCTCACCCAGCGGCTTCACATAAATGTTGAACAGAAGGGGCGAGAGGACCGATCCTTGTGGCACCCCGCATATAAGGGGCCTCGGGGTCGACCTCTGCCCCCCTGTCAACACAGACTGCGACCGGTCGGAGAGGAAGGAGGAGAACCACTGTAATACAGTGCCTCCCACCCCCAACTCTACCAACCGGTGCAGCATGATACCATGGTTGATGGTATCAAAAGCCGCTGAGAGATCTAACAGGACCAGGACAGAGGAGCACCCCCTGTCCCGAGCCCTCCAGAGATCATCAACCAATGCGACCAATGCCGTTTCAGTGCTGTACCCAGGCCTGAAGCCCGACTGGAACGGATCCAGATACGTCGTTTCCTCCAGGTGCTGGGGGAGCTGTCGCGCAACCACATGTTGTGGCCCCGTCCTCTGAGCCTATCCCTTTGGAGGAAGGCAGCTCTGAGCAGGAGGAAGAGGAGCCAGCCAGATCTCCCAGCCCTCCCCCTCTGGCACCGGCTCAGGTGCCAGCTGAAAGAGAGCCAAGTAGTGGGGAAACAGGTGTCTCAGATGAGAGTGAGGGAGAGACGTCATTCCTGGACGCACGCCAAAGAAGGCGAGAGAAAAGGGTACTGCAGCTGCGGCGTATGAGAAAATCCTGAGTCATTGGATTGGAGTCACTGGATCAATGACTCACTGGACCACACCCAGAAGCATATGTATATAAGACAGTACGGTGGGTCACGAAGTTCGTGACGAACAAAGCTAAACAAACGGAGCAACCTCGTAGTCTTGGAAGCTAGATGAACGGCAAAGCTACGTAGGAGATTTTCTTGTTTGTGTAAACCAATAAAGTCCTTGGCAGACGGTGTGCATATCGCTGCCAAGGTTGAGATAAGAACTGCGGAGTGTGCCAAGTGATTATTAACCCTCGGCTGGCTGTGTTTTTGTGGGTCTCTGAAGGGGGGGGGACAGATCACCACACTCTCAACAACCTTCACCACAAAACGAAGGTTGGAGACTGGACAGTAATTAGCCAATACTGCCGGGTCCAGGGAGGGCTTCTTGAGAAGAGGTCTCACCACCGCCTCTTTCAAGGCGGCGGGAAAGACACCCTCACCCAATGAAGCCCTTATAATCCCCTGGAGCCAGCCTCGTGTCACCTCCCGGGAAGCCAGCACTAACCAGGAGGGGCACGGGTCCAACAAACATGTGGTTGCATTCAGTCTACCCAGAATCCTGTCCATGTCCTCAGGGGTCACAGGATCAAACTCATCCCAGATAAGCCGCTGGGCGAGATCATCCGTGGCTTTGGGGTGAAGTTCCATCAGTACGCTGATGATACTCAGCTGTACTTCTCCACCCCAGGCCACCCCAACGATGCCGTGGAAGTGATGTCCCAATGCCTGGAGGCCGTGCGGATCTGGATGGGGGGCAACAGGCTCCAACTCAAACCCTCCAAGACCGAGTGGCTGTGGCTTCCAGCGTCCCGATATGGCCAGTTGACTCCATCACTGACCATTGGGGGCGAGTCATTGGCCCCCACGGATAGGGCTCGCAACTTGGGCGTCCTCCTGGATGCACGGCTGTCTTTGGAGGAGCATGTGACGGCCGTGGCCAGGGGGGCTTTTTATCAGGCTCGCCTGATACGCCAGTTGCGTCCCTATCTAGATCGGGACTCCTTACGCACAGTCACTCAGGCACTCGTCATTTCCCGCCTGGACTACTGCAATGCTCTCTACATGGGGCTCCCCTTGAGGTGCACCCGGAGGCTCCAACTGGTGCAGAATGCGGCCGCGCGGGGGATTATGGGAGCAAGGGGGCGCTCCCATGTGACACCTCTCCTGCGTGAGCTGCATTGGCTTCCGGTGGTCTTCCGGGTGCGCTTCAAGGTGTTGGTGACCACCTTTAAAGCGCTCCATGGCATAGGGCCTGGGTACTTGCGGGACCGCCTTCTGCTACCAATAGCCTCCCACCGGCCAGTTCGCTCCCACAGAGAGGGACTCCTCAGGGTGCCATCAGCCAGACAATGTCGGCTGGTGACACCCAGGGGGAGAGCCTTCTCTGTGGCAGCACCAGCCCTCTGGAACGATTTGCCCCCGGAGATCCGTACGATACCTGATCTCCGGGCTTTCCGCCGTGCCCTAAAAACTTTTTTATTTTGTCAAGCTGGGCTGGCGTAACCCCCCCCCCCTCTTTTTTTAAGCTTAAAGTTTTATGGGTTTTAAATTTTAATTGCCTATTTTTTTAAATTTATTGGGCCAAAATTATTTAATTCTTTTATTAATATTTTAAATTTTGTATTGGAGTGCTTTTTTATTCTTGGCTGTACACCGCCCTGAGTCCACTAGGAGAAGGGCGGTATATAAATTTAATAAAATAAATAAATAAATAAAAATAACATTCTCAGGACCTGCCTCCGTCATCCCCGCTGGATCTACCCAGTCGGAGTCCAGCTCATCCCAAATCTGAGTGATTTTATCATGCAGATACTGAACAAAATCCTCGGCTCTTCCCTCCAAGGGGTCCTCCCGCGCTTCCTGGTGGAGCAGGGAGCGAGTCATCCTAAACAGGGAGGCCGGGCGGTTATCTGAGGATGCAATAAGAGCAGCAAAGTGAGCACACTTTGCTGCTTTTATCGCCACTAGGTAATTCTTAATGTGAGATCTTACTAGTGTCCGGTCAGATTCAGCATGGCTAGTCCTCCAACTACTCTCTAGGCGTCTTTTCCGGCGCTTCATCTCCCTGAGCTCCTCGGTAAACCAAGGAGCCAGGTAAGATCGGCGCCGGGTCAGAGGCCGCAAAAGCACAACTCGGTCCAGAGCTCCAGCAGCCGCCCTATCCCAGGCGGCCACTAGGTCTCCACTCGAGGCATGAGCCAGAACCTCAGGAATTGGCCCAAGCTCCGTCTGGAACCTATCAGGTTCCATCAGGCGCCTGGGGCGGTACCATCTTGTCGGTTCCTAAACAAAAGCCTTTATGGACTCAAGCAGTCAGGCAAAAGGTGGTACAAGTGCTTAGCCAAGGCCCTCAATTCCATGGGCTTCAGCGCCACCTCAGCTGACAAATGCCTTTTCATAAAGGGAGAAAAGGATTCATTCGAATGCATTCTTGTTTACGTGGATGACATTCTATACATAGGCAAGGAAAAGGCCAAGTGTGACATATTTGCCACTGAACTAGGAAACCATTTCTCATTGAAATCACTAGGAAACATAGACCAATACCTAGGGGTCCAAGTGACCAAAACCGACAGGGGCTTCAGGCTGTCACAAAAGGAGAAAATAACAGACCTACTCCTAAAATGTAATATGTCAGATGCAAAGCCAAGTGAAACACTGATGCAATCAGACTTTTTGAAAAATATGTACAACGAAGCTGAATCATTCCCAGACAACAAACTGTACAGATCAACGATAGGATCTTTACTGTACATAGCAAATTGTACCAAACCTGACATTGCCTTAACTGTCAACCTGCTGTCCAGACATGTGAGCAAACCAACAACCTTTCATTGGGATGCAGTAAAAAGGCTACTCAGATACCTAAAGTACAGCATCAATGCCCAATTATGCCTCGAACTGAACCTATCCAGCAAACCAAGACTATCATGCTACACTGATGCTGATTGGGCTGGAGACATCAAGAGCAGGAAAAGCACTTCCGGATATGTACTATTTCTTAATGACAGCCCAATCCACTGGTACACCGGTAAACAAAAACTCGTAGCAACATCAACAACCGAAGCGGAATTTATCTGCTTATCCAAGGCCACAAACAATCTAATCCGGTTTGATGATCTAATCAGTAGCGTCTGGACAGAGCCATCATACCCGATAATTATTCAGGAGGACAACAAGGCAACTATTGAAATATCAAAGGCCGATGCTGTAGGTCAAAGGTCAAGACACATCAACATAAAGTACAAACACGTTAGACAATTTTCTGAAATAGGGTTTATTAAGGCCATACATTGCGACACTGAAGAACAAACTGCAGACATTCTCACTAAGCCTCTTCCTCACAAGCAGCATGTATACCTTATGTCAAAATTGTGTATCCACATGTAAATTGTATATTGCTAGAATTGTTAATCATCCCACTATCATCTGTCACCTGTTAGACATTTAGAGGGGGTTTTGTCAAGCGAAATGTCTAACACATACACAACCCCTTGCCCACACAGTCATGCAGGGGTTAACTGGTCCCATACCCATAATCCCACCTTACCTGAGACTCCTCCCCTTGAGTATAAATGGGACCACCACGAGGTCATCCAGCAGTTCCACATGTGTACCTGAAAGAGAAGGACAGAGGTTTGTCAACGCCTTATGCTATAGAAGGCCTGGGATCGAAACAGGCCTATAATAAAGAACTATTGAAGATCAACAGTTGTACCTGTGAGTTATTGGGTTAGATCCACCTCTTAACACCGGGAAAGAATATACACCACCACTGAACTTATGGGACACCACCAAAGCATATATGTGGGAAATAATGATAGCATATGTGGCAAAGAGAAACAAAGAGAAAGGGGAACAACAAGCGCCAATATTGGAGAAACTCAAAAAATTAGGAAAGAACCCCAGAATGAGAAAATGATAGAGGAAAGAGATCTAATGAAACATAAAATTAGTATATTATAACAGGAGGAAATGACACGGAATATAAAACTGGCAAAGCAAAATTACTTTGAAACAGCAAATAAACCCAGTAGATGGTTAGCCCATAAATTGAAAAAAGAAAAAGCCAAAAAGTTGATACAACAATTACAAGCCAAATGCAAACTTTTACCTTTCAATAAAAAGTTGTTTGATTCATTGAGACCTCTGTTGTGGTTTTTTTTCAGAGAAAAGACGTTAATCACGTATGAGTTGTTTTTTCTAAACTAAAACCTCATTATTCAGGTTAAATTGCCATGTTGGCACTTCGCAATAAATAAGTGGGTTTTGGGTTGCAGTTTGGGCACTCTGTCTCTAAAAGTTTTGCCATCACTGCTCTATACACTGCCTTGAAAGTTTATCCTTTTCCTCTGTGTCCACAAGTGTTATGTACTTATCCTTTTCCTCCCTGCCTTCTTGCCCTTCAGTTGCCTGGCCACTACTGGAATTTTCAGGTACGATGTGCTGATCTGGGTGCTTAGCCGCTGCTCAGCTGCTCTGCCGCACTCTCAGCCACTGCTGGTCCACCGTGTGGCTCCCACACACAGCTTTGGGCACTCCAGTCTGCTGTCATACTTATCTCTGCACTGCCGCTGCTCAGTTGGTCTGCCACATTGCTCTCAACCACTGCTGGTCCAGTGTGCTGCTCTGCCACTTAGCGCTCTACAGCTGCTGCTCAGGGTCCGCCGTGCTGCTCTCAGCTGCTGGTCTGCTGTCACCTAGCTCTGTTTCACCTCTGACTTAGCATGGACTATTACTCATAAAAAGAACTCTGATGTTTACAGGAAAATAACTGTATTATCAAGGAACATTTAAAAAACCACAAGAAAAGAATGAACTTTTCACTAGAAACTAAATAACCAGAGTAAGTTGTCAAATAATTAACCACTTTTATTGTATTAACTTCCTATTACATCTTGAATTATGAATTTCTAGTTGATTCCACCATGTGGAAGCAACAGAGCAGGAGTTTCAGATGCAATTTCTGTATTCCTGGCTCTCACCTCTATTACTAATCAAATTAATCAAGTAATGGTAATAAAAATGATTTATTAAAATGACAAAAGCTTTCAGTTCATTATAGCACAAGGTGGATCTAATGTTCTCTGTGAAGTTGTTCAATCAGCTCAGGTAATCAGAATCAGTATCTGATCAGAGGAAAGCAAGCTCCCCACCCAGCTGCCATTTTGCCAACTGTACTTTTTTTTAATTTATTTATTTGATTTTTTAAACAAAACATAAAACAAATCCATCATCCATTACAATTGCAAACAGTATGTCAGTCGGTTACAAATCTTTTGTGCTTCATCTCCATATTCAGAATTTACTAATTATCTAATTTCTCATATTGTCAAACAAATCAACATCCTCATTTATCATTTATTTAACCATGGCTTTGTCGCTTCAAAAAATTATTTTCAAATATTATATTTATAACATTTCATGTTTCATATTTCATTTCCATGTTTTATTATCTAGCCATTGATAAAATAAATCCCATATCTTATAATATTGTTTATCTTCTTGTTCTCTAATTTCAAATGTCAATTTACTCATTTCAGCACATTCCATGATCTTCTTAATAATTTCATCTTGCGTTGGTATTTTCTCATTTTTCCAATTTTTAGCAAACACAATTCTAG
This sequence comes from Coluber constrictor foxii, assembly GCA_038048745.1. Lineage (NCBI taxonomy): Eukaryota > Metazoa > Chordata > Lepidosauria > Squamata > Colubridae > Coluber > Coluber constrictor. The sequence continues at coordinate 40,815,795 of CM075966.1, read as the reverse complement.
CAGCTGTTAAAACATTCACAATCAAATATCTCAATTCTCTATTGTATATTTCTGGCACAATTCCTAATAAAAAAAATCTCTGGCTTAAAGGCTATGTGTTTTTTTGTCATTTTTTCCAACCATGTGTAGATTTTAGTCCAGTATCTTTTAGCTTCTACACATGTCCACCACATATGGTAATATGAGCCCGGTATCTGATGACATTTCCAACACTTCTCAGATTTACAGGTGAAACTCAAAAAAATTGAATATCATGCAAAAGTTCATTTATTTCAGTAATGCAACTTAAAAGGTGAAACTAATATATGAGATAGACTCATTACATGCAAAGCTAGACAGTTCAAGCCTTGATTTGTCATAATTTTGATGATTATGGCTTACAACGCATGAAAACCCCACATTCGCAATCTCAGAAAATTAGAATATTGTGAAAAGGTTCAATATTCTAGGCTCAAAGTGTCCCACTCTAATCAGCTAAGTAAGCCATAGCACCTGCAAAGGGTTCCTGAGCCTTTCAATGGTCTCTCAGTCTGGTTCAGTAGGAATCACAATCATGGGAAAGACTGCTGACCTGACAGTTGTGCAGAAAACCATCATTGAGGTTTTCAGTGATGAAATTGAGCCTGGATAGATCAACAGGCGAAAAGCAGACTAAAGCCTGTTATTAACATTCAGCTGTCTGCAATTATACCAGTTCGAATCTCACCAGGCTCAAGGTTGACTCAGCCTTCCATCCTTTCTAAGGTAGGTAAATTGAGGACCCAGTTTGTGGGGGCAATAAGCTGACTTTGTATAAAAAATATATAAAAGTATGAAGGCTATTGCTTAACGCATTGTAAGCCGCCCTGAGTCTTCAGAGAAGGGCGGCATATAAATCTAATTTTAAAAAAAATTGACACCCTCCATAAGGAGGGAAAGCCTCAAAAGGTAATTGCAAAAGAAGTTGGATGTTCCCAAAGTGCTGTATCAAAGCACATTAATAGAAAGTTATATGGAAGGGAAAAGTGTGGAAGAAAAAGGTGCACAAGCAGCAGGGATGTCCGCAGCCTGGAGAGGTTTGTCAGGAAAAGGCCATTCAAAAGTGTTGGGGACTTTCACAAGGAGTGGACTGAGGCTGGAGTCAGTGCATCAAGAGCCACCACACACAGGCGGATCCTGGACATGGTTTTCAAATGTTGTATTCCTCTTGTCAAGCTGCTCCTGAACAACAAACAACGTCAGAAGCGTCTTACCTGGGCTAAAGACAAAAAGAACTGGCCTGTTGCTCAGTGGTCCAAAGTCCTCTTTTCTGATGAGAGCAACTTTTGCATCTCATTTGGAAACCAAGGACCCAGAGTCTGGAGGAAGAATGGAGAGGCACACACTGCAAGATGCTTGAAGTCCAGTGTGAAGTTTCCACAGTCTGTGTTGATTTGGAGAGCCATGTCATCTGCTGGTGTTGGTCCACTGTGCTTCATTAAGTCCAGGGTCAACACAGCCGTCTACCAGGAGATTTTGGAGCACTTCATGCTTCCTTCCGCAGACGAGCTTTATGGGGATGCTGACTTCATTTTCCAGCAGGACTTGGCACCTGCCCACATTGCCAAAAGTACCAAAACCTGGTTCAATGACCATGGGATTACTGTGCTTGATTGGCCAGCAAACTCGCCTGACCTGAACCCTATAGAGAATCTATGGGGCATTTCCAAGAGAAAGATGAGAGACATGAGACCGAACAATGCAGAAGAGCTGAAGGCCGCTATTGAAGCATCCTGGTCTTCCATAACACCTCAGCAGTGCCACAGGCTGATAGCATCCATGCCACGCCGCATTAAGGCAGTAATTGATGCAAAAGGGGCCCACACCAAGTACTGAGTACATATGCATGCTTATACTTTTCAGAGGTCCGATATTGTTCTATGTACAATCCTTGTTTTATTGATTTCATGTAATATTCTAATTTTCTGAGATTGTGAATTTGGGGTTTTCATGAGCTGTAAGCCATAATCATCAAAATTATGACAAATCAAGGCTTGAACTATCTCGCTTTGCATGTAATGAGTCTATCTCATATATTAGTTTCACCTTTTAAGTTGCATTACTGAAATAAATGAACTTTTGCACAATATTCTAATTTTTTGAGTTTCACCTGTATTCTTGAACATTCTCGCTATTCTTGTTGGGGGTAGGTGCCACCTGTAAAACATCTTATACAAATTCTCCTTATATGCTGTTGACATTGTCATTTTATAATTTTGAATCCACAATTTTTGCCATTTCTCTAAATCAATTCCATAACCAAAAATTTTCCCCCATGCAATCATTTTTTCTTTCACTTGTTCTTCTTCCAATTTTACCTCTAATAAATAACCATACAATTTGTTTTATTGAAAAAGTTTTACAATACAAATTTTATCATTTCTCCCCCCCGTTTCCCCCCTCCCCCAACCTGCCCTCCCCTCCCTTCCCCCCCTTGGCTTCCCTTACAAAAAAAAATATTATTCTTATATATCTACCAACATTAAACAGAAATAAAGGTGAAATCTAAATAACCAAATAACATATTAGATATCTTTAACACTAAAATTTTTCTAAATAAAAATATATATAAATATTATTGTATCATCATATATATAAAATAAAATCATTCTATCAGATATATGCTGTATTAATGATTTAACAATTCTAATATATCATATATATAAAATAAGATTATTCTCTCAAATATATACTATAATATCAATCAAACATGTATATAAACATATCAAATATTTTTTAACATTAAAATTTTTCTAAATATCAATATAGTAAATATAGTAAAACTAATTATCTATATTAATTAATCCCCCTTAATACTTCCCCCAATTACCTAACCCCAAACATAATCCCTATATCTTCAATCAAATACTAACTGATACTTCTTAGTTTGATATTTATTCTGCACATAATCCACCCATTTCTTCCACTCCCGAGCAAAGGCTTCTTGGGTCCTATCTTTTAAGTATGATGAAATCTTTGCCATTTCTGCACAATTAGCCATCTTCAAAGTCCATTCTTCTATAGTAGGTACACTATCTTTTTTCAAATATTGTCCAATCAATAACCTAGCTGCAGTAGTCATGTATAAAATCAATCTTGTTTCACTCAGTGAACAATCCTTAACTATACCCAACAAGAACAATTGCGGAGAAAATTGAAGCTTCTTTTTCAAAACATTCTGCATAACCCACCAGAGTTTAATCCAGAAAGCTTTCACTTTTCTACAAGTCCACCAAATATGAAAATATGTAGCATCTAAGCAATCACACCTCCAACATTTAGGTTGAACATTAGGATACATACATGACAGTTTCTTAGGATCTAAATGCCACCTATAAAACATTTTATAAAAATTTTCCCTCAAATTCTGTGCCTGAGTAAATTTAACATTCTGGACCCAAATCTTTTCCCATGTTTCCAACATAACTGGTTCTGTAAAGTTTTGTGCCCACTTTATCATACAATCTTTAACCAATTCGCTTTCAGAGTCTCTTTCTAACAATATATTATAAACCCTTTTGATATGCATCGGCCCTTTCTGTTTTATCTGTGTCACCAAATCTTCTTCATACGACATTAAACCAATTTTTTGATCTTCTCTCCATCTTGATTGAAGTTGCGTATACTGTAACCAAGTCAAATGAATCCCTTCTTCCAACAGAGTTTTTAAAAACTTCAAGTTCCAGCTGCCCCCATCACTAAAAAGCATCTCTTTATATAAAATCCCCCCGAGTGACTTTATATTCCGTATGGTATGCCCAAGATCCAACCACAAAGGTATTTTGTAATCCAATTTAGACTGGTGCTTCTTCCAAACTCTCATCAAAGAATTTCTGAGTATATGACTTCTAAATACGTTGTCTACTTTATTTTCATAAAATAAATATGCATGCCAACCAAATTCCAAATCATGGCCTTCTATATTCAAAATTTCAGTCCTTGTTGTTCCAAACCAATCACTCGCTTGTGTTAACACTGCTGCTTCATAATATAACCGTAGGTTTGGAACCTTAAGACCACCTCTCTCCCGAACATCTTGAATAATTTTCAGTTTAACTCTTGGCTTTTTCTCATTCCAGATAAATTTATTCAGTCCTGATTGCCATTCAGCCAAAATTTTATCACTTTTAAGCACTGGAATCATTTGAAACAGAAATAAAAATCTAGGTAGAACGTTCATCTTAACTGCTGCTATTCTTCCAAGTAAAGATAGTTGCAGTTTTTTCCAAAGTTCCAAATCTTTTTGAACCTTACGCCACAAAACTTCATAATTATTTTGAAAAAGTTTTATATTAGAAGCTGCAACCTGGACTCCTAGATATTTCACCTTTGAAACTACTACTATTTCAAAGCCTGCCAACCTTTCCAGTTCACTCTTTTGTGGTTCCGACATATTTTTAACTATCATCTTAGTTTTTTTCTGGTTCAGTCTAAATCCTGAAACCAAACCATATTCTTCTATAATGTATTTCATCTGGTTGATTGATTCCAAAGGTCGTGTTAGGGTAACCACCAGATCGTCTGCAAATGCCCTTGTTCTATAATTCTTTTGCCTTATAACTATTCCATTCAAAGTATTGGAATCCCGTATTGAATTCAACAAGACTTCTAAGGTTAAAATAAACAGCAGTGGGGATAATGGACAACCTTGTCTTGTTCCTTTTTGTATATTGAAATTAGTTGTTAAACTCCCATTGATAACAATTTGTGCTGTCTGTTCTTGATAAATTGCTGATATCGCCTGTATAAACTGATCCCCAAAATTCATTTTAAACAAAGTCTTTTTTAGAAAATCCCAGTTGACTCGATCGAAGGCCTTTTCCGCATCCAGGAACACCAGCACTGCAGGGATCTGTTTACTTTTCTCAAGATATTCCAATAAGTCTATGAGTTGCCTTACTCATGCCTCCTTCATGTATCTGCCCTCTATAAATCCCGCTTGGTCGTGAGGAATCATCTCTTGGATAACTGGCATCAATCTGTTGGCTAATACTTTCGCAAAAATTTTGTAATCCATATTCAAGAGAGATATTGGTCTAAAATTTTCTGGTTTTGTAGAACCTTCCTCTTTTGGTATCAGTGAAATAAAGGCCGTCTTCCATGAAGGGGGTATATTTCCCCCTTGTTGTATACTGCAAAATAAGTCTTTAAGATGTTCAATCATTTCTGTTTGTAAAGTTTTATAATACACTGCTGTCAAACCGTCCGTCCCTGGAGCTTTTGCTGTTTTCAATTGTTTTATTGCAAATAAAATCTCTTCAGACATTATTGCATAATTCATTTTCTCCTTTTGTTCTCTAGAGATTTTTGTAACTCTACTCCCCTCCAAATAATAATCTAGAAAAGCTTGTTTTATTAAGTTTTGTTGAAAAGCTTCTTTGCCTCCATATTCAATGGTATCAATTATACGAGAACATCACTGTTTTCTCAAAGTATAAGCTAGCCATCTGCCCGGTTTATTAGCGTTACAAAAGGTGTTATGTTTTGCAAATTGTAAATTAGTTGCCGTTTGTTCAGCCATAAGCATTTGAAATTGATCTTTCAAGAGTTTTATGGTTTCCTGTAATTTATTGTCGGTCGGGTTCTTAATGTGTAATTGTTCCTTTTTCTTTATTTCTGACTCCAGTTCTATTCTTTTCTTTTGTTGAATTGACTTATGTTTAGAATTCATATAAATCAGTACACCTCTCATGTATGCCTTGCTTGCATCCCAGACTATTTCAATAGGTGTACCCTTATTCAGATTCATTTGAAAAAATCCCTTCACATGTTTTTTGAGTTCGGATATGTTCTTTTCATATCTAAACAAATTCTCATTCAATCTCCAGGACCTTCTCTCCTTCTTCCCAAATTCAATTTCCATCCATATCGGGCTATGATCCGTTAAAGTCCTGGGAAATATTTTAGTCTTTGTTGTTTTAGTAAGTAAGTCAGGTGTGACCAACATAAAATCAATCCTAGAAAAAGATTTATGTCGATCTGAAAAAAATGTAAAATCCAATTCCTTCGGATGTTGAACTCTCCAAACATCTTTCAATTCTAAATCCTCTTTCATCGCGAAGAAAGTCTGTGGCAATTTGATCCCTGTTTTGGCCAATGTCTTTTTGTCCATAGTTGTGTCAATCACACCATTCCAATCTCCCATAATCAAAATTGATTTATAATTCCATTGCAATATTTTAGCGTATAATAATTTATAAAAACTTTCCTGCTGTTGATTTGGGGAGTAAATTCCAATCAAAAGCAATGAGTCATTCTGTATGTTTATCTCAATTGCAATATATCTTCCATCATCATCTGATTCTATAACTTTAGTGTCAGCCTCCAGTGCTGACATAGTAAAGAGGGAGTTAAATTCCTGTGGGATTAGTAAGAGAGACTCGTAGAATGATTTAGATAATGACCAATAGGATAAGGAAGCAAGCCAGGAAAGGGAGGGATTATGGAGCAGAGGTCATTTCCTGACTGCATATGAGTCCGTGAAGATGTTGTTCTAACAAATAAAAGTTTTTTTTTCTTTATTATCAAAATGTGAGAGGCATTTTATTTTTCAGACAACTCGAGCGTGACATTTAGCTGGTAATCTTTTAGAAATATACAACACTAGTCCATTCTTTTTCCCAGAACTGGAAGATATAAAATGTGATCCTAATTTAGAATTTATCAGATATTTTTGATCCTGAGTTCTCATATGAGTTTCTTGCAAACAAACAACATCATTATGAAATTGTCTCAAATAATGAAATACTTTCCTTCTTTTCTGTGGAGATTTCAAACCATTAACATTCCAAGATAAAAATTTAACTACCATTTGAAGTCTCGCGAAGCGAATCGAGCAATTGCCAAAGATTCTGTTGCAGAGTAGTAGTCTTTGGTCTAGCTCCTCCCACAGCTTCTGATTTCTGTGATTTCCCATTAGCCCCCTTCTCCTCTTGTGGTACAGTGGACCTCTGCTGTTTTTGCTTCTCTAACCTTTGCTTCTCTGCTGCACGAGTTATACGTTTATCTTTTGGTTCCTGCGCCAACAGTTCAAAGTCCACTTCCACCTCTCTTGTACTTCTGGGGTGCTTTATTTTAGACTCTGGGAAATCCATGAGAAGATCGTCTGAGAAACCACCTACTGCTCCTTGAGATTCTTCTATTGCTCTTTGAGTTTGTATTGCCTCTAGTTCCACTTGCCTGGACAATTCCTCAGTCCCTCTTTCAAAATCTTTATCTTTAACAGGTTCTTCTGTAGTTAACAACATAGATGAACGTGGAAATGTGGCAGCCCTTTTAAGGATGTTGTAGTAAAAATGTTCTGCTTTTTCAATGGTATTTAAACGATATCTTACATCTTCATATCTCAAAATTATGCCAACTGGGGCATCCCATCTGAATGGAATCTGATTTCTTTTCAACTCATTCACCAAAAAGCCAAAATCCTTTCTGTCTTTCAACATCTTGGGTGGTAACTCTTTATAAATACCAATCTGATTTCCTTCAACTTGAATATTGGCAAGAAAGGATTTCTGCAGAATATCATTCCTCAACCTTCTGTCAGTAAAATAAACCACAACATCTCTAGGCAAATTCCTTTGTCTTGCCACACGAGAATTCACCCTGTAGATCTTATCAATCCTACTAAAAATTTGCTCAGGATCAATCTTTAACAACGCAGCTAATGCCTCTACACAAACTGCTCTTAAGTCTTCTCTGTTATTTTCCCTTATTCCCCTCAATCTTATAGCAAACTCCATAGCCCTAAATTGGATCATTGTAACTTCATTTTCAATTCTTTGGGTTCTGACATCAGCATTAAAATTTTTTTCTTCTGTTACTCTCATCTTAGATTCAACTTCTATGTTTAATTCATCCACTTTTCTCTCCACCTCCACCACTGCATCTGAGAGACCAGCAACTACTTTGGTTATATTTTGATTCAGCTTGTCATATTTTTCTTGTACCAGCTCCTTCATTTCAATTTGAAATTTTTCCATTGTTTCAACAACATTTCCTAATGTCTTAGGTATAAAAGCTTTCAAATCCTCATTTCCAGTTTCTTGAACTTGACTCTGAGTCTGCGTTTGTGGCTTGGCTGGCTTTTCCTTTGTCTGATGAGTGGGGGAATCCCCCCCTGACTTAGTTTGTTTTGAAGCCATGCCTCTACACAGTCTTAACCTCTGCAATAAAGAGAATCTCCCTCCTTTTCCACTTGTTCCACCTTTTCTCCCCAGTTTTACAAGAAACTGGGGAGAAATCCTGTTAAAATATTTCATTTAAGTGCTTCGAGGCAGGCTTGACTCTCACTTTCACTTTTCACTTTGCCTTCTTCCATTTGAGCCAGCCGCCATTTTCTCAAGCACTTTCTCCCGTTAAGTCTCTTTTATAAAAGGTTATTAAGAAGACAAATACTTGCTTTTTTTTTCCCTTTTAGAAAGTCCAGATTTCACCAAATTTTTACTTGCTGTAGACTTCTGATAATTTTGGTGGCATTGCTCTCGTCGTCTAGCTCTGCTGCTGCAAACAGAGGTCCCTTGCTGCACGGAGCTTCGGCAAGCTGGAAGGGGAGCCTTCACCCTGAGCCCTCCCCAGGACAAAAAAAAAAATCCTGGGGGCAACTCAAGGGGCTCTACCTGGTCTCGCCAGCTCTACCCACTCTTTAGTCCTAAAGAGCGGGTTTTCCGAGCCGCCTGACAGCTGTGAGGCGGCTCCAACGTGCAGCGAAGCCGGTGGTCATGAAAAGACCATCCGGCAACGACGGAGACGCCGACCGGAAGCCAACCATACAATTTTTTTAATTACATAGTCATCAGAACCTATTAAAATTTTATCTAAGTTAGACAAATTACTGTAAAAACCCTCTGTCTTAGAATCTTTATCATATCTAGAATGTATTTGCATATACGAAAACCAATCCATCTTTATATCCTGTTCTACTTCTTGCTTCAATTTAAGTGCACCCTTTTCATTCAATAATTCACTATATCTAACAATTTGTTCCTTTCTAAATGTTACTGAATATGAGAATGCTTCAATAGTAGATAACCAGACTGGAATTTTTAAATAACGTTGTCTTTTAATCTTCTCCCAATTTAATAGCAAAGACTCTCCTATAACATGTCTTCTAAAATACCCCTGTGTTTTTGTGCCCTTGTACCATAAGAAAGTATGCCAGCCCAACAACAAGTCATGTCCTTCTAAAGTCAACAACCTAGTATTTCTTAACATTATCCATTCTTTGATCCACATCAAATTAGTTGCTTGATAATATAGTTCCCAGTCCGGCAAACCAAAACCTCCTCTTATTCTAGCATCTTGCAGCAGTTTTAATTTTATCCTCACCTTTTTACCCTGCCAAATATATTTTAACACTATTTTATTCAAATCTTCAAAATAATTTTTTCCCAACCTAATTAGAATTGTCTGGAACAAATATAAAATTCTAGGCAATATATTCATCTTAATAGTTGATATCCTCCCTATCAATGATAATTGCAAATTCTGCCATTTAGCCAAAACTGTCGCTATTTGTTGTTTAAGTTTATTGTAATTATTCTCCTTAAGTGTACTGCATCTTGCTGTCAAATATATCCCCAAGTACTTAACCTTGTTCGTGACCTGCATCTTTGATGCATCTGCCAATTCTTCTTTTTGTTTTTTTTTAATTAATTAATTTAATTTATTTATTTTTTAAATTTATATACCACCCTTCTCCCCCAAGGGACTCAGGGCAGTGAACAGCCGAAAATTTAAAATAACATACAGTATAAAAATTAAAATAGCTAAAAATAAATTAAATTAATCGGCCTCCCAATTTAAAACCCCAAGGCTATACAATTAAAAACTAACCCATAAAAACCTATTTAGGCTAGGCCAGCTTGCTGAAATAAAAACGTCTTCAGGGTCTTACGGAAGGTGCGGAGATCTGGGATCAGTCGTATTCCGGGAGGTAGCTCATTCCAGAGGGCGAGTGCTCCCACAGAGGAGGCTCACCCCCTGGGGGCCACCAGCTGACATTGCTTGACTGACGGCACCCTGAGGAGCCCCTCTCTGTGAGAACGTATTGGCCGATGGGAGGTTATTGGTATTTATTTATTTATTTATTTATTTATTTATTTATTTATTTATGTGATTTATATGCCGCCATTCTCCCTGAGGACTCAGGGCGGCTTACAAAAACAATCATAATACAAATCACAATAAACACATTAAAATGCATTAAAATCTATAAAATCATTCTAAAAACTATATAAACCCACGATCGTAATATTCTTTAAACAGCCATGTCTTTAATCTCCAGTGAAAGGAGAGGAGGTCGGGGGCCGTCCTGAGGTCGGTGGGAAGACTATTCCAGAGGGTCGGAGCTCTGACAGAGAAAGCCCTCCCCCTGGGGGCCGCCAGCCAACATTGCTTGGCTGACGGCACCCGGAGGAGGCCCACTCTATGGGAGCGCACTGGACGGTGGGAGGAAGGCAGGAGGTGGTCCTGTAAGTACCCCAGGCCTAAGCCATGTAGGGCTTTATAGGTTAAAACCAGCACCTTGAAACGAACCCGGAGAACAACCAGTAGCCAGTGCAGCCCGCCCAGGAGAGGTGTAACACGGGAGTAACGAGAAGCCCCCGTAACTACCCGCGCGGCCGCATTCTGGACTAACTGGAGTCTCCGGATATGTCCCAAGGGCAGCCCCATGTAGAGGCCATTACAGTAATCCAACCGAGAAGTAACCAGGGCATGGGTGACCGTGGTGAGGGCATCTCAGTCCAAAAAAGGGCGCAACTGGCGTACAAGACGTACTTGCGCGAAGGCCCCCCTGGTTACGGCCGTCAGATGGTCATTCAAGGATAGCCGAGAATCCAGGAGGACACCCAGATTGTGAACCCTATCGGATGGGGTGATAGTCTCCCCACCGATCACTAGAGATGGTATCTCAGGATCCCGAGATGCCGGCACCCACAGCCACTCCGTCTTGGAGGGGTTCAGTCTGAGCCTGTTCTTACCCATCCAAACCCACACCGCCTCCAAGCAGCGGGACATCACGGAAAGGGCATCCCCAGGGTGGCCCGGGGTAGAGATGTAAAGCTGGGTATCATCCGCATATTGGTGATACCTTACCCCGAAGCCATGAATGATCTCACCCAGCGGCTTCATATAGATGTTAAAGAGCAAGGGGGAGAGAACTGATCCCTGAGGCACCCCACAAGTGAGAGGCCTCTGGGAGGATCCCTGACCCCCTGCCAATAAATACTGCGAGCGGCCCGAGAGGTAGGAGGAGAACCACTGCAACACAGTGCCTCCTATCCCCAACCCCCTGAGTCGCTGCAGCAGGATACCATGGTCGATGGTATCGAAAGCCGCCAAGAGGTCAAGAAGGACCAGGATGGAGGAACAACCCCCATCACGGGCCCGCCAGAGATCATTCACTAGGGCGACCAATACTGTTTCCGTGCTGTGGCCGCGCCTGAAGCCAGATTGGTAAGGATCAAGGTAGTCCGTTTCCTCCAGGAAATGAGGGAATTGCTGTGCCACCATTTCTGGTAGCAGTAGAAATGCTGTGCCAGCATTTCTGGTAGCACCACTTCTGGTAACAGAAGGCGGTCTCGTAAATACCCTGGCCCTAAGCCATGGAGTGCTTTAAAGGTGAGAACCAACACTTTGAAGCGCACCCGGAAGACCACCGGGAGCCAGTGCAGCTCACGCAGGAGAGGTGTTATATGGGAGCACCATGTCACTCCCATAATCACCCGCGCGGCCGCATTCTGGACCAGTTGGAGCCTCCGGGTGCTCCTCAAGGGGAGCCCCATGTAGAAAGTGTTGCAGTAGTCCAGGCAAGAAGTGATGAGAGCATGAGTGACTGTACACAAGGAATCCCGATCCAGAAAGGGGCGCAACTGGCGTATCAGGCGAACCTGATAAAAAGCCCCCCTGGCCATGGCCGTCATATGCTCTTCTAAAGACAGCCATGTCTCCAGGAGGACGCCCAAGTTGCGAGCCCCCTCTGTGGGGGTCAATGACTTGCCCCCAATAGCCAGCGATGGCACCAGCTGGCTATATCGGGATGCCGGCATCCACAGCCACTCGGTCTTGGAAGGGTTGAGTCGAAGCCTGTTCCTCCCCATCCATATATTTTTTGTCAAAATCTTCATTTTATCTTTATTTATTTTCAAACCTGCTACCTTTCCAAATTCTCCTATTTTGTCTATCAGATTATTTATTGATTCAAATGGATCTTCAAGAATAAACACCAGGTCATCAGTGAATGCTTGCAATTTATATTCTTCATTTTGAATTTTCATTCCTTTTATTTCTTTTTCATCTCTAATATTTCTATTTAATACTTCTAGTGTTAACGTGAACAACAGAGGTGACAGTGGACAACCTTGTCTCATTCCTTTTTGTATTTCAATAGATTCTGTCAATTCTTTATTTATCATTACTTTTGCTGTTTGTTTATGATATATTGTTTCTATGGCTTGAATAAATTTCTTCCCAAAGCCCATCTGTTTCAGCTGTAGTAGCATAAATCACCAATTCACATTGTCAAAGGCTTTCTGTGCATCTAAAAATATCAAAGCCATTTGCTTCTCTGGATGTGCCTCATAGTATTCCAAAGTGTCCAGAATTATCCTCAAATTATCTCTAATCTGCCTTTTTGGCAGAAATCCATTTTGATCAGAATGTATAAAATTGTTTAAGTATCTTTTAAGTCTTTCTGCCAATATTGTAGCAAAGATTTTATAATCTGAATTTAGCAGGGATATAGGCCTATAATTCTTAATTTGTTGTGGGTCAGTATCCTCCTTTGGGATAAGTGTGATATAAGCTTCCGACCATGATTTGGATATTTCCATCTTTGACGTTACTTCATTCATAACTTCTAACAATGGAAGTCTCAATGATTCCTGTAAAGTCTTATAATATTCCACTGGCAGTCTGTCCGGGCCTGGTGCCTTCCCATTCTTTTTTTTTTAAGTGCTTCAGTTAATTCCATCATCGTTATGTTTCCTTCTAGCATCATCTCAGTATCTTTAGAAATCTGGGGTAAATTCGCCTTGTGTAAATATCGTTTATTTATTTAATATTTATTTATTAGTTCAATTTATATGCCACCCTCCTCCGAAGACTCGGGGTGGCTTACAATGCACTTATAGCAATAGCCTTCATTCTTTTGTACATACCTGCTTATTAGGGCTTTTGGTCCCCCATAAGTGGTGTTTCTACAAAGTCAGTTTATTGCCCTCACAATCCGGGTCCTCAATTTACCTACCTCGGAAGGATGGAAGGCTGAGTCAACCTTGAGCCTGGTGTCAGCCTCCGCTTTTCTCTGCTTTGGCTGCCATAGTAACGGGGGGGGGGGAAGCTAGCTGGGGGATGTATTGGGGGATGTATGCTAGAGGAGGAAAATGAAAGTGAATCTTAAGACTTATTGCTGCACCTTTGAAGCTGCTATCGGGTCAACGGCCACAGCATTCCTGATTGATGACACTGCCAGACGTCTGCTCCCACCTGACCTCTGGGAGACCTTTGGATTGGATGATTTACAGTGGACAGTGGGAGGGGATGCTTTCTATCTGTAACTTTTGTGCTTTTTGCCTTAGATTCTTCTTTTCCTTGGTTGCATTCACTTCATTTCTAGTAAAAGTACCATACTTTATATTCAATGGAGTCTGGGTCATTCTTTCCTGGATCTTGAAGGAAGCATTCCTGACATTAGGCAGAATCTCTCTCTCAGCCATCCCGGACAAACACTGAGGGGGCTGAAACTCACAGGATGTCTGATCAAGAAAGTGATTTAGATCAGGTGGGAGGATCTGGTTCGGCAATGATTTCATGCCAACCGCGGGAAGAGGCCGCAGTGTGGATGGAGAACTTACAGCTGAGAGAGGAGCCAGAAGAAGCCAAATGGTCGAGGGGAGTAGGGAAGTGGCCGGACCTGGTGAGGACCCCCTACGGAGTAACTAGCTCCAGACCCCGTAGGGGAGAGGCCGTGTGGCTGCAAGAGCAAAAGGAAAGGCTCAGGATGGCTCAAGCAATGCAACTCCTCCACGATGTTGAAGAAAGCTGGAAAAACTGTGATTTTTACGCACCCCCTGCGGGGAAGGGAGGAGAATACTCCAAAGTGAATCCAGAGGAGGGTGCTTGTGGGGGAGAGGAAGAATGAGCTGGTGAAGATACATCTCAGGCTTCTGGTGCCGAAGCGAGGGATGCAGCAGCCCAAGGACCCCCAGCCTTGCAGGCCCCACCCCACAGACACAAGAAACCAAAAATTCCCCCCCCGACCGGAAAATATGGAGGAGACCCAAAAACCTTGGGGCTCTTCTTAACCCAAGTGTGGAATCACATGCAGGACTGGGGGGAGGACTACTTATTGGATGCAGCTCAAGTGAGATGTGTCACTAATGCCTTAGAGGGAGTGGCAGCTGAATGGATGGTGGTCCTCCACAATAACAATTCCCCTCTGCTGCGAAACTACAACCTGTTCATGGGAGCTCTTAGGAGGCAGTTTGAAGACCACCTAGCTGAGCAGAAGGTGAGACTCTGAATGAAAGGTATCCAACAGGGCCGGAGGTCGGTAGCAGAATACAGCCAAGAGTTTCACGAGCTGGCACCTTTTGTGACAGGGTGGTCAGAAGCGGCCCTACTGGAGAGTTTCAAGGATGGACTGAATGAAGAAGTCTACAAGGACTGTAGAGCACGGGGGTCCCCGAAGATCTGCAGAGTTGGTACGTAGTAGCTGAGGACATGGAAACTGAGATAGCCCGAGCTTCCGGTGGCAACGCCGCCCCGCTGTAGCTCTTTTCAGGAGCTACGACTCCCAGAGTCTGTAAAACCGCTAAAACAGTGAAAAACAGCTGTTTTGGCGGTTGGAATGAAGGGGAGCAGAGTGCGCAGGTGAGGGTAGATCCCCCCGAAACCCCCCAGAATTAAACCTGGGGGTGGAAAGGGTGAGGGATCCCCTGATCGCCTGAAAGCTGCTCCAGACTCGGGAGGACTCCGTTTCACGGAGCAAGGAGCTGCGACCATCCCTGCATGCTAATTGATTCCAAAGGCTGATCTACATGCAGGCAGAAGCAAAACAGGAGAGCTTTTCGTATGCAAATTATTTCTCTTTAACTCTGACAGCAAGGAAAACTTTTTTTTTCTCTTTAGAACTGAGTGAATGAAAGTCCTATTGTAACTTAAAATGGCGCTGATTGAGAACGGAGACTGAGAAGGAAGTGATTGTTGAGCTTGTTAGTGCTCGTTAAAGTCGTTACTTTTTACTGCTTTTGCGGAGCTGCTAGGAAGTGCTTTTTTTCATTGGAGATGGCGGGGATAACGTTTAATGAAGAGAAAGACGGTACTCTTTCACTTATAGCAGCATTTATGGAAAGAGTGGAGGAGTTTTGGGATACTTTTCTTCAAACAGGGGAAGAAGAAAGGGCTGACAAAGAGGAGAAAGAAGCAGCTCAGAGAAAAGTGCCTGTGGAAAATGGATTGGAAAATGGATTGGAGGTTTTCCAAATCAAGAATGAAAAACTTGTAGGCTTGAAGGAGATTAAATCGGAGGTATGGCGAGAGGTGTATCCAGAGATTCAGATACAGACCAAAGGAAAAGCTTCAGGAGGTTTCGTGATCATCAAGATATCTAAAAGAATCCGAAATGGAACATTGCAATTTCTTTATAAAAATGGGTTTTTTGTTTTTTAAAAGGAACTACTTTACGTTTTGTACAACGATTTAAGACTCAGGAATTATTGTGGAATAGTCACGAGTTGGCAAAAAGAAAAGAAAATGGAGGAAGAATACAGAAGAAGAAGGTACGGAAAA
Organism: Coluber constrictor foxii; assembly: GCA_038048745.1. Lineage (NCBI taxonomy): Eukaryota > Metazoa > Chordata > Lepidosauria > Squamata > Colubridae > Coluber > Coluber constrictor. Next base: position 40,799,988 of record CM075966.1, on the reverse strand, counting down.
AGAAGGAAAAAAAAACTTAGGGGGAAATGGAAGAATTTTACCCCTTATTACTTGGCAGGATAATACGATGGAAAAGAATCATTTTGGACTAAAAAGTTGGATTTATGGATGAAATTGTATGCTCTTAAATTGTATGCTTTTATTTTATAAATAAGGTTTCTTAATGATTGATTTATACTTATATTTGTATGCAGGATATTTAGGGGATTTAAAAAGGGTTCTTTTTGTTTATTGTTGTAGAATAACAGATTCTTTTTCTTTTTTAATATACTTCTAAGGGTTTTAAGAAACTATTAAATTGTGTACTTTATAAGGTTTTAAAAAGGGGTTTTCTTTGTTTACTGTTGTAGAATATTAGATTTTTTAATATATATATATATACTTTTAAAGGTTTTAAGATATTATTAAATTGTGTAATTGGTTTTAAACTAAATGGTAGTGGAAGAATGTTACCCCTCCTTGTTAGGTAGGTAACATGGTGGAAAAGAAGGAGGGAGAGGGAAAATGGAGTTTAATGTTTACTTTTAATTACTTTTCATCATACTATTTTGGAGGGAGAGGGAAAATGCTTTGGTTTTACTTCATGAATAAGGGTTCTTAATGATTGATTTATACTTATATTTGTAATATTTAGGAGGTTTTAAGGATAATTAGGAGGATTAAAAATGGGGTTTTAAGACTATTATACTTAAAAATTTTCTTTGTTCATTGTTGTTGTAGAAGGGGAAAAATTATGCTTATTTTTATTTTTGTTTAGATAAATAGAACTGAGAAAATTTGTTGGAGGTTATTAGATCTCTCAATATACTTTTGTGGGGTATAGGACACTTAAAAGTTTCTTTGTTTGTGGAAAATTAATTACCTTCAAGCAAGAGCAGTTATATTTGGTTTTAAATAAGCAGAGTTAAAGTGCAAGTGATGATTGAACTCATAACTAATTAGTTGGTTGGGGTTTTTTTTTTTTGCTTTGTTTTTTTTTGTTTTGTTGTTAATGAATTGTTATTAACTTTTACCCTGTATTTGTTCTGGGAAGTCGGGGGAGGGGAGGTTGGGATAGGTAGGGGAGGTGAAGGGAGGGGGGAAATCAAATGGTTTTTTAAAAAATGATTACAATGTATGTTATGATGTATATTGATTATAAATAAAAAACTTTTACTTTAAAAAAAAAAAGAAACTGAGATAGCCCGAAGCCGACTCTGAGGAAGCTGTGCTGGGGAACCGTCGTCCCCCTACTACCGCAAAGGAGCACCTAAGATGGCTGGGGGGAGGCCCGAGTTCAAACCCAAGCCGAAGGCCTTTACGTGCTTCAAGTGTGGCAAGGAAGGTCACCGGGCCACTGAGTGCTTATCCAAGCCAGTGCCAAAATCTTCCAGCTCGGGGCCTAAGAAGACGGACAAAGCGCCCACAAAAGTCTGTGAAGCTGCTCTGAAAGGGGAAGTCATTGAGTTCGCTCCCTGAAACCAGGGTGAGTTGGGAACTCCAACCACCACAGACAACAGCGAGACAGACTCCGCCTCCGCCTCCGCCTCCGCCTCCGCCTCCGCCTCCGCCTCCGCCTCCGCCTCCGCCTCCGCCTCCGATCATCTGGTGAGTCACACTAAGGGCCCCATGCTCATCCCCGTAGAAATAAGGGTGCCGTCCACAGGGGCACACACAGAGATGCTAGCCCTATTAGACACTGGATGCACCAGATGCATAATCAGCCCGGAAGTAGTAGAGAAGATGGGCCTGAGACTAAAAACCTTGAAAAGGCCTATTGCGTTCTGTCAGCTAGATGGATCGATGGCAAGAGGGGACCCAACCAATTTTGTAACCAAACCCATTGAGATGCAATTAGGGGATCACATAGAGACTCTCAGTTTTATTGTGGCCCCTAGCATGGAACGACACCTCATACTTGGCCTGCCCTGGCTCCGTAAATGGAACCCGCGTGCCAATTGGAAAACAGGGGTTTTGCGCATTCGCGCTAGAAACCCAAGACTAGAGAGGGAGGAACCACCCCTTGAGGATGGAGGAGAGCACAAAGAGGCGGAGGTGGCAATAGACCACATTGAAGGGGAGGAGAAGATTCCAAAGGAGTATTGGGACCTTCGTGAAGTTTTTAGCAAAAAGGCCTTGGATGCGCTACCCTCCCCCCCCCCCACATAGCTACAGATTGTACTATTGAAATACTCCCCAGGGTAAAGCTCAGTAAACCAAAAATCTACCCCATGACCCCTTGAGAGCTGGGGGAATTACGAAACTTCATTGACAAAAACCTGGAACGGGGTTTCATCCAACCAGCTAGGCCAAAAGTGGCAGTGCCGGTACTGTTCCGGGAAAAGAAAGATGGCTCCTTTCGTTTGGTAGTTGATTATAGGAACCTCAATGCCATTTGTGTGGAAAATGTCTACCCCCTACCACTCATGAAGGACATGTTAGCCCACCTAGGAAAGGGAAAAGTTTTCACCAAACTTGACTTACGAGAAACTTACTACAGAGTGCAAATTAAGGAGGGGGATGAATTGAAAACAGCATTTAACTGCCCACTGGGATGTTTCCAGTTTCGAGTGCTCCCTTTTGGACTACAAGGAGCCCCTGCTGTGTTCATACAATTGATCAATGAAGTTCTGCATTAGCATTTGTACAAGGGGGTGCTAGTTTATTTGGATGACATTCTTATATACTCTGAGAACGTGGACAACCACGTAAAATTGATGCGTACTGTCCTGAAAAATCTCAGGGGGGCTGAATTGTATGCCAAGCTCTCCAAGTGCGAATTCCATCAAAGCAAAACTATCAGACTTCCGGTGGCTCCGCATGCGTCGCAGTCACTCCTTTGAGGAGCACTAGCCCCGTGATTTCGTCAGCCGCTAAAACAGTGAAAATCAGCTGTCTAGTGGTGAAGAAACTTCCCCCTCAGGAGAAGAGGGGGAAGAGAGCAGCCAGGTGCGGGTAGAGCTCCCCAAAAAGCCCTAGAAACAATTCTGGGGCTTAAAGGGTGAGAGCTCCCCAGGAACCTGGTGAAGCTCCGAATCCGGGACGTGTCTGCCTGAAGGCAGAACAAGATGCCGCAACCATCCCTGCAAGCAATCTTGTAACAGCACTGGCATTCAAAGCAGGCAGAACAAAGACAGGAGAATTTATAACTGCAAGTACTTTGCTTTAATTCCATTTGGAAACTGTTTCTTTTTGAGTCTTTAAGAGCGGGGAAAGTTGAAGGAAAGGGGGAAAAAAGATGGCGCTGGCTGAGAAGAGGAAAGTGAAAGTCAAAGAAGAAAGTGCTTGTTAACTTGTTAACTTGTTAAAGCTGTCAGCCCCGCTTAATTCTTATGGGTTTACTTGCAAAGACTTTGGGATTCAAGAACAGGATTTAAAGACTAAAGATCAGAATTAAAAGTACTTTTTGACTTTTGGTTTACTGGGCTGGTTGCTGGATTGTGTAACCCTGAAATGGCTTCGAAGCAAGTAAAACCTGGTGTGACAAAATCTGCTGGGAGTGCGGGAAGTTCCCCTGCTCAAACCACCAGATTGCAATCTTTGCTGGCCCCAGCAGATACACAAACTCAAGCACAAATGCAAACACAAATATTAACACCTGAAATGCTCCAGGGAGCTTTAAAGAAACTGCAGGGGAAAATTAAAGAAGAAATCACATTTGCATTCAAAGAGGTGTCTGAGGAAATGGCAGAAATGAAGGAGATAATTAAAACCCGAAACAAGCAAATAAGAGAGGATATTGTTGATGCATTCCAGGGACTGGTTGGTCATGTTAATTCGTTAGAGGAAAAGGTTGATGAGATTAACCAAGCTAATGAGAATTTGGAGAGCAAAGTGGAAGAGGCACAAATCAAGATTGATAAGACAGAAGCAGACATAATGATGACACAGTATAGGGCAATGGAATTTGCTTTGAGAGTGAGAGGCCTGAAAGAAAATTCTCAAGAAAATTTGAAAGAGATTTTTGTAGAAGCCCTGGCACAGTTTACTGGAGACACCAGAGCAGAATATGACTGGCAGATTGACAAGATCTGTCCCGTGAATTCATGGATTGCTAGACAAAGACAGCTACCAAGAGATATTGTGATTTATTTTGTTACCAGAAAGATGAGAAATGGGATTTTACAAGGTTCTTATAAAAATAAGTTACAAGTGGCAGGACAGGAGGTTGCAGTATTTAAGGAAATTCTGACTAAAATGTTGAAAGCCAAGAAGGAATATGCATTCCTGGTAGATGAACTCAGAAATCGCCAGATACAGTATAGATGGGAGGTTCCAGCTGGACTAGTGGTGAATTATGCAGGAGAACGGTATCGTCTTAATACAATTTGGAAGGCAAGATATTTTTTATGCCAATACACTAAAGGCTGGATACCCACCACCCCCAGGAACTAGAAAAGGGAGAGAAGCAGCAGAGGGGAAGAAGGAAGGTATGCAAGCCCAAGCCCAAGGAAGTGCTATGAGTATGCAAGAAGAGTTATTGCAACTCTCAGGTGCTCTACAAGCTTGGGAGATATCTGAAAAAATAGAACATGTTAAAGAACAAAGACAAACTCGAGCAGCAACCAAGCGGAAGGAGCAAGAACTGAAGATGCAACAAACTCAGACACTAACACAAGAAAGTACAAGTACAAATACAGAAGCTGTGGGAAGGGCAAGACCAAAGAAGAAGTTCCAGGTGGACTTTCAATTGGTGCTCGAAAAGCTTTGGGACCCTATAAATGGCCTCTAGGTTTCTAACCTGGAATATCAATGGTTTAAATTCACCTCAAAAAAGGAAGAAAATATTTCACTACTTGAAACTGTTCAGAAATGATGTAATTTGTTTTCAAGAGACACATATTAGGATAAACGATCAAAAATATTTGATGAATGTGAAATTGGGTACACATTTTGTGGCGTCTGCCCCAGAGAAGAAAAATGGAATAGTGATGTATTTGAGGAAAGACTTGATGGCTAAACTAATCTCTAATTTTTTTGTCTCTTTGTTCTTCCTTTTCTTCAATTTTTTGAAGCCTGTCCTCATATTTCTTCATCATTTGTTGTATGTTCTCTACTTTTTCATCTGTTTTCCCTGTTCTTTGTTCAATCTTTTCTGCTCTCTGTTCGATGCTCACTATTTTTGATTGTATGTCTTGTATTCCTTGCAAAATCATCTGCAGTGGGGTCGTGGGGTGCAGATGGGTCTGTTGGTCACATACCTGGCTCCCTGCCACGTGGCAGGGACCCTGCCCGAGCTCCTCAACGTCATAGCCCAGGTGGCGGTGGAGACCCCCAGACTTTTGGTCATGGGGGATTTTAACCTGCCATCCATCAGTGAAACATCTGAGGTAGCTCGGGAGTTCATGGCTTCCATGACAGCTATGGACCTGACTCAAGTAATTCATGGCCCTACTCACACGGGTGGACACACTCTGGACTTAGTTTTTATCTCTGGTCAGTGGTTGAGTGGCCTTGATATAGGGGATATAGGCATTGAACCCTTGTCATGGTCTGACCACTCGCTCCTTCGACTTGACTTTCTGACCACCGCACCCCATCACAGGGAGGTGGAACCGACCAGGTGGTTCCGCCCCAGGCACCTGATGGATCCTGATAGGTTCCAGATGGAGCTTGGGCCATTTCCTGAGACTCTGGCTCATGACTCGGCTGAGGACCTGGTGGCTGCCTGGGATAGTGCGGCCGCCGGGGCCTTGGACCGTGTCATGCCTTTGAGGCCTCTGACCCGGCGCCGAACTCACTTAGCTCCTTGGTTCTCCAAGGAGCTGAGGGAGATGAAGCACTGGAAAAGATGCCTAGAGAGCAGTTGGAGGGCCAGCCGGTCCGAATCTGACTTGAGACTGGTAAGGTCTCATATTAAGACCTACCTAGTGGCGATAAAGGCAGAGAAATCTAACTATTTTGCCGCCCTTATCGTGTCATCAGATAATTGCCCAGCCGCCCTGTTTAGGGTGACCCGCTCCCTCCTCCATCTGGGACCGCGGGATGACCCCTTGCAGGGTTGAGCTGAGGACTTTGTACAATATCTGTATGATAAAATAACGCAGATTCGGGAAGACTTGGCCGCTGACTGGGTTAGTTCAGACGAGATGACTGAGGCAGGTCTTGAGAGTGTTATCTGGGAGGGGTTCGATCCTGTGGCTCCCGAGGACGTGGACAGGATCTTGGGACGGCTGAATGCGACCACATGTTTATTGGACCCATGTCCCTCCTGGTTGGTGCTGGCTTCCCGGGAGGTTACCTGAAGCTGGCTCCAGGGGATTATTAACACTTCTTTGAGTGAGGGTGTCCTGCCGGCTGCCTTGAAAGAGGCGGTGGTGAGGCCCCTCCTCAAGAAGCCTTGTCTGGATCCGGCTGTTTTGGCTAATTACCGTCCAGTCTCCAACCTTCGCTTTATTGCGAAGGTTGTTGAGAGTGTGGTGGCGTGGCAGCTTCCCCAGTACCTGGATGAAGCTGTCTATTTAGACCCGCTCCAGTCTGGTTTCAGGTCTGGGTACAGCACGGAAATGGCATTGGTTGCATTGGTGGATGATCTCTGGAGGGCTCGGGGTAGGGGTTATTCCTCTATCCTGGTCCTGTTAGACCTCTCAGCGGCTTTTGATACCATCGACCATGGTATCATGTTGCGCCAGTTGGAGGGATTAGGGGTGGGGGGCACCATTCTGTGGTGGTTCTCCTCCTATCTCTCCGACCGGTCACAATCTGTGTTGACAGGGGGGCAGCGGTCGACCCCGAGGCACCTTGTTTGTGGGGTGCCACAAGGGTCGGTCCTCTCGCCTCTCCTGTTCAACGTTTATGTGAAGCCACTGGGTGAGATCATCCGTGGTTTTGTGGTGGAGTTCCATCAGTATGCTGATGATACTCAGCTGTACATCTCCACCCCAGACCATCCCAACGATGCCATGGAAGTGATGTCCTGGTGCCTAGAGACCGTGCAGGTCTGGATGGGGAGAAACAGGCTTCGACTCAACCCCTCCAAGACTGAGTGGCTGTGGCTGCTGGCATCCGGGTATAGCCAGCTGGTGCCATCGCTGGCTATTGGGGGCGAATCACTAGCCCCCACAGAAAGGGCCCACAACTTGGGCATCCTCCTGGACGCACGGCTGTCTTTAGAAGAGCATACGATGGCCGTGGCCAGGGGGACTTTTTATCAGGTTCGCCTGATACGCCAGTTGCACTCCTTTCTAGATCGGGGCTCCTTATGCACAGTCACTTAAGCACTCGTCACTTCTCGTCTGGACTATTGTAATGCTCTCTACATGGGGCTCCCCTTGGGGTGCACCCGGAGGCTCCAACTGGTGCAAAATGCGGCCGCGCGGGGAATTATGGGAGCAACGGGGCACTCCCACATGACACCTCTCCTGCGCGAGCTGCATTGGCTTCCGGTGGACTTCCGGGTGTGCTTCAAGATGTTGGTGACCACCTTTAAAGCGCTCCATGGCTTAGGGCCAGGGTACTTACGGGACCGCCTTCTGCCACCAATTGCCTCCCACTGGCCGGTTCACTCCCACAGAGAGGGCCTCCTCAGGGTGCCGTCAGCCAGACAACGTTGGCTGGCAACCCCGAGGGGGAGACCCTTCTCTGTGGTGGCACCTACCCTCTGGAATGATCTACCCCCAGAGATACGAACGATCCCAGACCTTTGGACTTTTTGTCAGGCCCTAAAAACTTACTTTTTTCAGTTAGCTAGGCTGGCCTGATTTTATGTTGATTTTAAAGTTTGATACTGTTTTTAATTGAAATGTTTTAAATTATGGGCCAAATTTATTCAATTACTTTTAAAATTATTTTAACTTTTGTGTACAAATATTTTTACTCTGGCTGTTCACCGCCCTGAGTCCAAAAGGAGAAGGGCGGCATATAAATCTAATAAAAGATAAAGATAAAGATTGTCACATCCTTTTCCTTCTCATGTTCCCTCTCCTTTTCCTGTTGCAACATCATCTGTATTGTTCATTGTCCTCCTGATGGTGAAGAAGAGGGAGTCGATGCAGAAGAACTAATAGTGGCTGCCTTTTTACTCATGTCTATAAAATGGTTAAAAAATATTTAAACAATCAAAAAATCTTCAGGTTCTTCTATACCTTAATCCATTTTTATAGAGGACAGATATTATCCTAAATAACAATAAGCAAAGGGAAGGTCCAAAGAAAGCAAAATCTTCAGGCTCTTGTGTGCCCTAATCCAACTGAATAAAAAGATAAAAACCAAATTAGGAATCTCCAAATAAAAAAAAAAAGGAAAGATGAAAAAAAGAAAAACAAAAAATAATTTCTTCAGGCTCTTGTATGCCTTATTCCAATTAAACAAAGGGATATTGAACGCATTAATAATCTCGCATCAAAAAGGGGGAGAAAGGAAAAAGAGAAAGAGAAAGAGAAAAAAGAAGATAAATATATATCAAAAATTTAAAAATATTAAAGGTCTTCTAAGAGCAAATGCAATCCAATTAAAAATAATTAAAAGAGGGAAAAGTGGAATAATAAAAAAATACCCCCAAAAAATGAAAATGAAAAAGACTTTCTTTCTAAAAGAAGAATCCACAACTGTGTATTATCCAAAAGTTCTCACCAAGTTTTACAGCTCTCTTTCCAGAGTCACTGCAATCTTCTTCTTTCAAGTCTCATTTGCCTGTCAGTAGTAGTTACCCAGAAGAGCACCTGAGTAAACAATCCAGTAGACAGTCTTTGATGCTCTTCTAACTATCTTATCTATGAACAGGCTCAGAGTCCTTGAAATGTAACACAGTTGCTATTTTCTTTTGCCAATAAAGAAAAAAGATACAATGTTTCAATCCACTAGATGGCAGTGTTTCTTGTTCCTTCCACTTTCCCTCTATGTCCAATAAACGATGAAACAAAATAAAAAGGTAAAAATATAGAGAAAAGAAAAATAACAAGACTAAACCAAAGCAATATAAAACTAAAAAGGCACTAAAAATGTAATAATTAGGCAGATAAAAAGGAAATCTCCAATCCAATCCAATCCAGTCCAGTCAAATTTTAAAAATAAAATGCTCCATAGGCATCCACAAATAAAAATAAATTGCAAATGTAGGAAAAACTAACTTAGACTCAGCCTCAATTCCACCGCTTAACTTCTTCTACCCCAGGGTGTTCTTAATTAGTCTATTTTAAAAGTCTCTCACCAAGCTGACACACTTTCACTCATTCTCCTCTGTTCCGGAGCTGTCCCAATTTCATCAGCTTAATGGCTGCCTCTTCACCACCGGAAAAAAGAGTGTCTCCTGGATCAACCAGGAACTTTGTGGTGTCCCTGGGATCATCAGGATGTGCCCTCCTCACTACAGGACAGTGAGGTCCAAATTGGACCGTCCAGCGGCGGAGATATTGATGATGATCTCGGAGCACCAAAATCTTCTGTCATATTGTTACAATGTCAGCTCTGCCTATCCTCTCCAACTGTACTCTTTATGACTGAGGGAAATTACAAATAATGATCCTCATATGCAGAAAGATGGAGTTAGATCACTTCTGTATTATACATATACCAACATTTCTGCCTAAGTTCCCTTTTCAAATATTGTATATTGCTTTTGTTATTTCTGTCCTTTGTGAATACCATCAGGGGAACAGCTATCTCTGTGTCTATCTCTGTATCCTGCAAAAATGCATAGTAAAAATCACTGGAATTCTGAAGGAGGCTTGTTCAGACATTTTGCAACATTTCTGTAGTTTTTTGTTTTCCTTGGCCGTTGCTCAACTGATAAGCGAATAGGCTATTAAGCAGATAGTTTTAGTTGGCAACCAAGGAATGCTGATTATTTACTGCAAATATGCCAAGAAAGAAAAAGAAACCCAAACGAAGAGCACAGTCTCGTGAAGACATAAATCTCTCTGATCTCTCTGATGAAGCAGGGAAAAGAATTTTACAGAGGCTTTCAACTTTTCAAACCCCACTTGCTTCAGCAACCAGGCTTGACGAAGGTGATGTTGGGGGAGCTTATCCTGAAGAAGACATACTGAGGTCAGTGACACCCACTTCTGATTCTACATGCCCCCAATTAATTTTTAAATAATTCTCTACAGAAGCCCAGGAATTTGTGTCAGGCAAATCAGAACAGAGAGCTGTGTACACGTCACATGTGTACATATCACATGTTGTCCCTTCTCAGATTTCACATGATGTTGATAGAGAAGAAAAGTTTTCTGTGATGCCCGAAACTAATGTTGCGGCACCACCTGCTGGCAAAAGTAATTTATTTATTATTATTTTTTTAATTTTGATTTATATGCTGCCCTTCTCTGGAGACTCAGGGCGGCTTACAATGCGTTAAGCAATTTACAAGATAAAGCTAAAATGCACTACACGATGCAACAGCAGTTAGAAAAATTACATCAGGCTTTTTCAACCATGTCCCTAACTCAATCAAGTCTGCAGGCTGCAACGCCACACGTGTCTCCACAGGCTCAACTCTTAGCACCCCCGGTGGTGCTGATGCTTTTTTTGTCCAAATTCCAAATTTAGATGGGGCACAACAACGCTTAATGCAGCAAAGACAAGTGCCAGTCCCTCCAGCAGGCCATATTAATATGGCAGCTCATGCACAAGTGGCAGCCAGAGTACAGCAACCACAGGTTCAAGTACAGCAACCTCAGTTTAACCACAAGTGCCTTTATTTCCACAGCCAGTACCTCAGGTGTACATTCCTCAACAAGCATCCTCTATTGTTCCACTGGCTGGTGATTCAAAATTAAAGTGTTCAGGACAAAATAATAAAGCATGGGTCAGTGAGGTTGGACTTTTACTCCATAGAGAAGGTACCCATTGCATGGTGTTTAATCCTCCTGACCAGCCATGGACTCCTGCAATAAGAGAATTAGATACTAAAGCATGCACAACATTAGTGATGTCCACGGATACTGAACTGCAGTTTACTTTTCCACCTGATGCAACTGTCCAACAAATTTGGGCCCAATTAGAAACATGCTACCGTTCTATTTCAATTGAATCTACATGTTTGCTCTTGTCTGAGTTCCACAGTTCGAGATTAAAACCTGGTGAATATATTGGAGAACATTTAACTAAAATGAAAGGAATGAGAAAGGATTTGGGCGAAAGAGGCTATAATATTGATGATTGTCAAATGATCAGCATTATTATTAACTCATTGAATTATGAATGGAAAGATGCCATTACAAAGATTAATCAAGTGCCCATTGCTCAACGCACAGTGGATCATGTATGCAGAATTTTAACTGAAGAAGAGGCATTTATGCTGGCCACGACACATTTGAGAGGATCATTTGCATCAAGAGCTCCAGCGAGGCATCCCTTCTGAGGAAGAGCCTACGTTCCAAGGATGCCAAGATGCTACTTCTGTAATCATGTGGGACATGCCACCCGGGATTGTCCCCAACGATTTCCAGCTCCCGTCACGTACCAGCCCAGAGGAACAGACTCCAGAGGAGGCAGAGGCAGAGGCGGAAGACAAGGCCGTCATGGTCCCAGGCGTGATCCGCAAGCTCCACTCACCACATTGGCTTTAACCAACGATCCACAACCTCGTCCAGAATACGACAGACAACTTCTGTGGACTTTGGATAGTGGAGCAGCATTACATGTTACCTACAGAAAAGAACTTTTTACAGATATGCATGAGCCTGAACCTGAACTACGTGAACTTTATTCTTTTTCCAATCATCCTTGTCAGGTCAGAGGAAAAGGAACTGTTTATGTTGAAGAGCTCAATGCATTCATCCCTGATGTTTATTATATACCAACAGCAAATAGTAGTTTGCTTAGTCAGAGTCACTTGTCTAGAGTGTTAAAGTTCCAGGTCCACCACCTCAAAAAAGCAAGTTATACAATTAAAAATGGAGATATTGTTGCTGAAACCATGTTAAATGGTGGTGTTTATTACATAAAGGCAAAGTCTAAACCGCAAGCACAAGCAAGTATACAGACTCCAAAAGAGGAGAGCACAGGCCCAGAGAGAGATGTTCCAATGAGAGATCCTGTTGCTACTCCAAAGGCTCCTAAAGCCAACAAAAAGAAAATTAGGAAACAGGTTGCTCAGAGCAAGCCTGAGGTTCCTCATAAAACTGTTAATGTTGAAAATTCACTAACTGGTAAACCTTTGCATTACAGGTGTATCCATAAGTGGCATAGAAGATTGGGGCATGCCAGTTTCCGTGTTCTTAGGAAAATGCCGGAGTTCGCAAAAGGTTTGGATCTAAAGGGGTGTAAGGTGTTTTTGGATTGTGCTGTCTGCAAAAAGGCCAAATCCAAAGCAGCAGCCATTCCAAAACACGCTACACGCCTGTCAACATGCATTTTTGATTTGGTACACACTGACATTGTAGGTCCTTTCAAACCAACACTTGGTGATAAAAAATATTTTCTAACAATTGTTGATAATTACTCTAGATATGGATATGTATATCCTATGAAAGAAAAATCTGAGACCTTTCAGATCTTTAAAGACTTTGCCACTCTTGTTTATACCCAACACGGAGTAAGCATCGCCAGAATTCAAAGTGATTGTGGTGCTGAATTCATGTCTCAGCGTTTCCAGGACTGGATGTGTAAGAATGGAATTCTTCATTAGACCTTGGCCCCTTATACACCAGCTCCTAACAGGGTGGTAGAAAGGCAACAAGGGGTCCTGCAAACCATGATGCATTGTCTCCTAGAAGACGCCAACCTCAGTAACCCATACTGGGGTGAAGCTATTAAATATGCAAATTATATTGTCAGCCGTACTTGGAGTAGTGTAATAAATCAGACTCCTTTCTTCATGTTGTATGGGTACAAGCCCAATCTCAAGAACCTCCATATTTTTGGTTCATACGCTAAGGTGAACATTCCCTTAGCTCAAAGACAGAAAGGAGGTCCAGCAGCAAAGAGGATGAGATTTATGGGTATTGATGACAACTCAAAGTGGAGCACATTTATTGACTCCAAACATGTAATAGTGATTTCCCAATCCTCCAATTTTGAGGAAGATGCTGACTGGTCCAGGATTCATTCGAATGATCCTGGAGTTTATTTTCCTAGAGATGATGTTGCTGATGCCACGCAGCCTGATGACCAAGATTCACAGGCAAATGTTCCATCCACTAGTTCTTCTCAGCCTGATGTTCCATCTTCGCAAGCTGTGGATGCTGACGCTAGCGACGATGATGAAGACGAGGACGAAATGGAAGAAGAATGGATGACTGTTCCAAGGCATTCCAAGAGGGCCACAAAAGGGATCCCTCCACAGCGATATTCGTGGCAACTGACAAAAGCACTCTTGCCTTTGATTTGTAATGTTACACTTCCTCCTGATAAGTTCACACAAATCAAACATCTTCCTGATTCAGAGCAAGAGAAGTGGTATGAGGCAATGCAGGCTGAAATGGACAGTCTAAAGAAACTTAAGGTGTTTACGCCTGCAAAACCTCCAACAAACAAAAAAGTCATTGGCTGAAATTTACTCCACAATTGTTCTTATTGGGTATAGTAACTGATTGTACAGTATTAGAGACTAAACTGATTTTAAACTTCATATCAGCAGCTAGGCTGTTGGTAGCGCAATACTGGAAGAAAGACTCTTTGCCTACTATAGAAGAATGGACATTGAAAGTAACAAATTTAGCTGAAATGGTGAAAATCTCAGCATACTTGAAAGATCATACGCAAGAAAAATATATCTTGGAGTGGAGAAAATGGATAGACTATATTCAAAACAAGTACCAGATGTGAAGATATCAAATTGCGTATGAATGAATGTAAAGATATATTGTGTTATCCATAAGGGATTTAAGGTTTTGGGGGGGGGGATTTGTTAGCTTAAGGATAGTTAGGTTAATTTAGCTTATGATTGTTTTTTCTTTTAATAACCTGTATTTTGCTCTGGGAAGTCGGGGTGGGGGGAGGGAGGAGGGGGGGAAGGGTGGTGGGGTAGGGGGGAGGGAAGGGGGAAGGGGGGTTGGTGGGGGGAGAAAATGTTGTTTTCTTTGTTTGTAAAACTTTTCAATAAAAAAAAGTCATTGGCACTTGATGGGTCTACAGAATCAAAAAGAAGCCAAATGGTGAGTCATTGTACAAGGCCAGACTTGTAGCTCAGGGTTTTGCTCAACGTTATCCTGAGGACTACACAAAGGAGCCTGGATAGCTCAGCAGACTAAGCATTGTAATTAAAATGCAGCTGTCTGCAATTACTGCTAGTTTGAATCCCCAGGCTCAGCCTTCCATCCTTTCTAAGGTAGGTAAATTGAGGACCCAGTTTGTGGGGGCAATAAGCTGACTTTGTATAAATATACAAAAGTATGAAGGCTATTGCTTAACGCATTGTAAGCCGCCCTGAGTCTTCGGAGAAGGGCGGCATATAAATCAAATTAAAAAAAAATACCTATTCACCGACAGTCCGGATTGAAAGTGTAAAAATTGCTTTAGCCACTGCAACTATCCTTGGTTTAGAAGCTTTCCAGTTCGATGTTGACACAGCTTATCTACATGCTGACCTAGATGAAGAAATCTACGTGAGAGGTCCTCCAGGATTCCGACAGCAAGAAGGGGATACCTGGTTCCTAAACAAAAGTCTTTATGGTCTGAAACAGTCTGGTTTAATGTGGTACTTATGTCTTACTGACAAACTAAATTCAATGGGCTTTATTAAGTCCGAAACTGATGAATGCATGTTCACAAAAAGATCTGATAATACATATGAGATAGTTCTTGTTTATGTTGATGATATTGTTTATATTGGTCCAAATAAGCAGATGAGTGAGAATTTTGCAAAAGCTTTGCAGAGATATTTCAAAAATATCAAACAATTAGTGAAACAAGGTTTTGTAAAATTGCAATATGTGTCTACACATGATCAGATTGCTGATATGCTCAACAAACTGCTTCCAGCAGCTCAGCACAAGTATCTGCATAAGAAGATGTGCCTTAATTGATGACTATACCTGATGTCCGCTCAACTGACAAAGAAGGGGTTGTCACTGCGTTATTTGTATTTGTCAGCTGAGCTTCCATTCTGAACATTACGGTAGCTTGCCAGAGAACTTTATCAACAGAGATAAGACTGTCTTGTGATTTCTGAGCTACTGTGCATGTCTGCATTCTTTCTTTTCTAACTTTCTGATTTACTTCTTCCTTTGTCCATCTGTGTGATAAGACTGCCAGTAAGATGTAGTTAGCTTGTTTTTTTTACTTTTATCATAAAATGTTTCTTAGAATATATACTTTGGGTTTTCTTTCTTTGAGAGTATACACCATGGAAAACAAGATCCATTTGTCTCTAATTTGGTGCAATTACCCCAGAGGGGGAATAGGGCCAATTTACGCTCCGACATGCAGCACCCAACAAAAGCAAAAGCATCACAGAGGAACAATAGTGTTTCAGATGAAATGTGAAATCTAAAGATACAAGGCAGCTTTTATTTCTGTAAAAAATGGAAAGAGGGACACATAACTAAGGCAGGATATCAGCAGACAGCCAGAATCTGCAAAGATAAAGTCAGGAAAGCAAAGGCTCAGAATGGACAAAGACTTGCAACAAAAGTCAAAGATAACAAAAAAAGTTTCTTCCAACATATAAATAACAAGAAAAAAAATCAAGGAAACAGTCAGTCCACTAAAGAGAGAAGACGGCAAGGAAGTAACAGGCAACAGAGAGAAAGCAGAGCTGCTTAACTCATTCTTTGCATCGGTTTTCATGCAAAAAGAAACTATACCCCAACCTACCAGAAACATAACTGTAAAAAACAGACTGGAAATAAAAGTGAAAATAAGCAAAAAAATAGTAAGAGAACACCTGTCTGATCTTGATGAATACAAATCACCAGGACCTGATGGATTACATCCCAGAGTTCTAAAGGAGCTAGCAGATGTCATCTCAGAACCATTGCACCACATGTTTCAAAAATCCTGGAACACCGGGGAACTACCAGAGGACTGGAAAAGAGCTGATGTGGTTCCCATCTTCAAAAAAGGAAAAAAAAAAAACAGACCCAGGAAACTACAGACCAATCAGCCTAACATCAATACCTGGGAAAATACTGGGGGAAAAAACAGATCTGCCAACACCTAGAAACAAGTAAAATAATAACTAACAGTTAGCATGGTTTGTTAAAAACAGATCATGCCAAACCAATCTTATTTCGTTCTTTGACAAAGTGACTAAATTAGTAGACCAGAGAAATGCTGTGGACATAGTATACTTAGACTTCAGCAAGGCATTCGACAAAGTAGACCACAACCTACTTCTTGGTAAGCTAGAAAAAAGTGGGATAGATAGCTTCACCACCAGATGGATTCGCAACTGGCTGACAAACCATACTCAATGAGTCATCCTTAATGGTACTACATCTACATGGAGGGAAGTAAGCGGTGGGGTACCACAAGGTTCTTTCTTAGGCCCAGTACTCTTCAATATCTTCATAAACGACTTAGATGAGGGAATAGAAGGGGAACTCACCAAATTTGCAGATGATACTAAGCTGGCAGGAATAGCTAACACCCTAGAAGATAGGCTCAAGATCCAGATGGATCTTGACAGACTTGAACACTGGGCCTTATCTAACAAAATGAAATTCAATGTAGAGAAAAGTAAAGTCTTACACTTAGGTAAGAAAAACCAAACGCACACATATAAACTGGGTGAAACCAGGCTTCATAGCAGTGACTGTGAGAGGGATCTTGGAGTCTTAGTGGACAATCAGCTAAATATGAACCAGCAGTGTGCAGCGGCAGCTAAAAAAGCCAATGCAATCCTAAATTGCATTAACAGAGGGATACAATCAAGATCAAGTGAGGTACTAATACCACTCTATAAAGCCCTAGTAAGACCACACCTAGAGTACTGCTTCCAGTTTTGGTCACCACACTATAAAAAGAGATGTTGAGACTCTAGAAAATGTGCAGAGGAGAGCAACCAGGATGATTAGGGGACTGGAGACTAAAACATATGAAGAACAGTTACATGAACTGGGTATGGCTAGTCTAGTGAAGAGAAGGACCAGGGGAGACATGATAGCAGTGTTCAAATATTTGAGGGGCTGCCACAGAGACGAGGGGGTCAAGCTGTTTTCCAAAGCACCTGAAGGCCAGACAAGGAATAATGTATGGAAACTGACCAAGGAGAGATTCAATCTAGAAATGAGGAGGAACTTTCTGATAGTGAGAATAATCAACCAATGGGACAGCTTGCCTTCGGAAGTTGTGGGAGCTTCATCACTTCAGACTTTCAAGAAAAGATTGGACTGCCATTTGTCAGAAATGGTGTAGGGTCTCCTGCTTGGGGGTGGGGGTGGGGGGTTGTACTAGATGACCTATAAGGTCCCTTCCAACTCTGTTAATCTGTCTTCTGTCTAAAGCAGGGTTGCAGTCAACTGACAGATGTGAACATTTAGAGCAGGGGTGTCAAATATGTGTCTTCACAGTGGCATCATGTGACATATCGGGACTTTCCCCCCCCCTTCACTAAACTGGGTGTGGGCGTGGCCAGCACGTGACGCATCCGACACACAGGCCAGGAGTTTGACAGCCCTGTTTTAGAGTCTAGGTCTAGTAATTTTTTCTTGTATTTGTTTCCGAAGTGGGAAAGGCATTTTACCTTTACAGCTTTTACCACCTAAACTTCATGTAGCAAACAATTTATCTGAAATGGATAAACTGTCAATACCATTGTACAGCAGATTCCAGATATTTCAAAGTTAGTGGGGTTTTTTTTTCTCATTTGCCTGCTAAATATTTGGAGATTTCAATGCAGGTTAGAGTGAGGTTATCAAATACAAAACATGATTTGGCAAATAATCTCCAGTATTTTTTATCTAATCAGAAATAAGCCTGTGAATAAGCCATCAAGTGATGTGTGAATCTTCGAACCATGGAAGTGTCTGTCAGTTTTCCCTCCTTTCTTGTGTTACTTTCATTTTCATTTTAGGAACCACTTTGCCAAAATATAGACTTTGGAGCAAATGATCTATAAAACATTACACAAATCATGGTGAACAATCAGATGCATCAGCATTATCAAAGCTTAGATTTCTCCACAACTATTTTGTCCTCACAATAACTTGCATTAAGGCTAGAATAGTTCATTCATTGACTAACCTTTCTTGAAAAGTATACTTGTCTTTTTAGTTGATACAATCCAATAAAGCCACTTCATAGGGACAGGTATACTAAGGGAATCCCAAAGGTGTTTTTTTTTCTTCAAGAGGCAACTAGACTTTATTTTTCTTTGAAGAGATTTTGCTTCTCATCCAAGAAGCTTCTTCAGCTCTGACTGGTGGGTAATGGATTTGCATTTTTAGTGAGTTGTTAAGGCCGCCTGGAGGTTTATCTGTGTCATCAAGGTCACCTGTGTGGTGCAAATGGGTGTGGAGCTAAAAGAATGCAAATGACCAGCTGTCAGCAAGGAGTAAAAATCCTTCCATTCCACACCATCCAGTCAGAGTTGAGGAAGCTTCTTGGATGAGAAGTGAAATGTCTTTACATAAAAACAATAAAGTCCAGTTGTCTTTTTAAAAGAAAAAAGAAAAAAAAAGCACCTTTGGGACAACCATGCCCTGGATGACTGAGAATCTCCATAGACATTTATACTAAGGGAGAGACAACACATAAAAGCATCAGACCCCAAACTGGGCCTTTTATCATTTCAAACCACAATTCCTAGCATTCCATTGGTCATCTGTCTGAGGCTGATGGGAGTCATAGCCAAAGGCATCTAGAGGCCATCAGGTGGGTGGGGAAGACTACTCTATAGCAAGCCCAGTGTGTTCAGTATAAGCCTTAGAAATTCTGTTTCCAGAATGCATGCAGAATTAAGGGGTGGGTTGAGGGTAAAAGCCATTCTATTCAGGGAAGCAAAACTCAGCATGACTTGTTCCTCAGCAATTTACTGAGTTTTGCTTCCCTGAATAGAATGGGAGCATCGACTCCCTCTTCTTCACCATCGGAAGGACAACGATCAATACAGATGATGTTGCAACAGGAAAAGGAGAGGGAACATGAGAAGGAAAAGGATGTGACAATGCAGATGATTTTGCAAGAAATACAAGACATACAATCAAAAATAGTGAGCATCGAACAGAGAGCAGAAAAGATTGAACAAAGAACAGGGAAAACAGATGAAAAAGTAGAGAACATACAACAAATGATGAAGAAATATGAGGACAGGCTTCAAAAAATTGAAGAAAAGGAAGAACAAAGAGCCAAAAATTTAGAGATATGGATAGCAGATTAGATGAGGTTGAACGAGATAAGAGTGGAATAGGATGGGAGATGGACAAATCAGAATTCTATTTAAGATTTCAAAATATAGAAGAAAAGGGAGAAAACTTGGCAGAAAAAATGATAAAATTTTTAGCAGAAGCATAAGAAATTATTAAAAAAAAATGATGGATGGCATAGATGAGATATTTCGAGTATATACAAGATATGCAATGAGAAATAAACTACCAAGAGAAGTTCATATAAGATTCACCAAGAAATCAATTAAAACACAAATATTGCAGATTACAAAAGAGAAAACACAGAAATACAAGGGCAAGGAAATTGTGGTTCTGAAGCAAATACCAAGAAGAGTGAGGGAGATGAGAAGAGAATACTTTGATGAAAATATTGCTCCAGAAAGGTGTGAATTATAGATGGCTGATATCAGAAGGCCTGGTGTTTACATGGCAATTGCAAAGATTTAAAATAGATTCAATTGATAAAGCTAAAGCATTTTATGCTGAATATTTTAGAGAGAAGGAAGTAGAGTTAAGAAGGGAAGAATCATTGGTCGAACTACAAGAGGAATGTCTAGCAAAGAGTGAAAAGGAAGGCACAGTAGGGGGCATTGTAGAATATAAAGAACAACGTGAACTGAGATCTACTAGAGCAACAAATCCTTCATATAAAGTATGAATATGGAAGAGAAAAAATTGATCACAATGAACATAAATGGACTTAATATAGCAACTAAAAGAAGAAAGGTATTTCATAAATTAGAAAAATTAAAGTTGGATATAATTTGTCTACAAGAAGTGCATATTAAAAAACAACACAAACAAATGTTGGTTCAGCCAAAATTAGTGAAATTATTTGCTTCATTGCCGCAATGTAAGAAAAGAGGAGCAGTTTTACATATCAGAGACACAATATCTGCGGAAAAAAATTATGCAGTTGAAGAGGGAAGAATATTGATGGTGGAAATGATAGATAATAATAGGAAATAATAGGAAAATAATAGCAATATATGCTCCAAATGACAAGATGATTTTTATAGAAAATTACATATGAAACTAATTGAACTGGACTATGAAAATATTTATATGATGGCAGATTTCAATGGCATAGTAGATGGAAATATGGACTATAACACACAGAAGGCAACAAAGCAATGTAGAAAAATTCTGCCGAAATCCTTTTTTAAGATGATTGAGGAAACAAATTTAAAAGATGCATGGCGAGAAAGAAATGCAAAAAATAGACAATATACTTTTTATTCTAACAGACATTTATCATGGTCTAGAATAGATACGATATGGATGACAATGGAATTGACTTCTAATATAGAAGAAATTGACATAGAAGCTAACACCTGGGCAGACCATAACCCAATGACAGTGAGATGGAAAGGACAAAGGAGAAGGTCTAGATGGACTTTAAACAATACAGTATTAAAAGAAAATGATTTTGTACAGAAAATGGAGAAAGAATTGGCTTTCTTTTTCAAAGAAAATAG
Source organism: Coluber constrictor foxii (assembly GCA_038048745.1). NCBI lineage: Eukaryota > Metazoa > Chordata > Lepidosauria > Squamata > Colubridae > Coluber > Coluber constrictor. The sequence continues at coordinate 40,779,320 of CM075966.1, read as the reverse complement.
AAAAGAGGGTACATCAATGCAAAATCTTTGGGATACTATGAAAGCTTATGCCAGAGGCCTGATAATTGACTATACAAGGAAAAGAAATATTAAGAAAAGACAAGTTTATAAAACATTAGAGGATGATTATAACAAATTTGGAAAAGAACTACAGAAGTTCCCACAAAAAAAGGATATTAAAACGAAAATGGATACAACTAAACATAAAATGGGATTGTTGTGACCCCGGCCCTGGAGGCTGATTTAACTTTGCATGCTGATTTGGAGGATGATATGGAGGAGGAGGAGGAAGCTGTCATGAGCTATGTGCCAGAGGGGCGTCTTCACTGGTGAGTCAGCAAGAACTGACAGTTGCTTGTTTTTTTTGCTTGTTCTTGTGCTCTTGTCGTTACTCCTTTTTCTTCTTCTTCTTGGATTTCCCCTTCTTCCTCTTTTTCCTTCTCTTTGTTGTTCTCTTCACATATGGTTCTTTGATCTTCTCTTCTCAATGTTGTTTGGTCCCTTCTCCTCGACTCCTCTCCTCTATCATCTATTCCTTCTTGTTCCATGATCTGATCATATAAGTTTTGAGCTTTTTCTATCGTATCCACTTTTATCTTCCTCCCCTTCCACGTAGCTAGCACTCCTTCTGGCATTAACCATCAAAATTGTATTTGTTTTTATTTAATAATACTGTGAGGAATCCATAGTCTTTCCTCCACTCTCTGATCCTTTTGGGTATTTGCTTTAATGTTATTATTTCTTTTTGTTTATAATATATTGGCTCTTCTTTGGCTATTTTAAAAATAATGTCTCTCACCTTCTTCCTTACAAAGCGTACGTGGACTTCTCTTGGGAGCCTATGTTGCCTTGCATAATTAGTGTTGTTGTGGCCCCGTCCTCTGAGCCTATCCCATTGGAGGAAGGAAGCTCTGAGCAGGAGGAAGAGGAGCCAGCCAGATCTCCCAGCCCCCCCCCCTCTGGCACCGTCTCAGGTGCCAGCTGAAAGAGAGCCAAGTAGTGGGGAAACAGGTGTCTCAGATGAGAGTGAGGGAGAGACGTCATTCCTGGACGCACGCCAAAGAAGGCGAGAGAAAAGATTACTGCAGCTGCGGCGTATGAGGAAATAGACCTGAGTCACTGGATTGGAGTCACAGGATCAATGAGTCACTGGACCACACCCAGAGCCTATCTATATAAGACAGGACAGTGGGTCAAGAAGTTTGTGACGAACAAAGCGAAACAAACATAGCAACCTCGTAGTCTTGGAAGCTAGATGAACGGCAAAGCTACGTAGGTGATTTTCTTGTTTGTGTAAACTAATAAAGTCCTTGGCAGACGGTGTGCATATCGCTGCCAAGGTTGAGATAAGAACTGTGGAGTGTGCCAAGTGATTCTTAACCCTCGGCTGGCTGTGTTTTTGTGGGTCTCTGAAGGGGGGGACAGATCATCTTGTTTGTCACCCAAAACTCCATCGTTAACCCACGATGGACCAACAGCTGCAGCAGCAGGTACAGCAGATGCTGGAGGCCAATCAACTTCTGCAACAGCAAGTAGCACAGCTAACTGCACAACTTGCTTTGGGAAATGCTCCTGTAGCAGCTCCACCTGCTCCCCTTCCCCGTCCAAGATGCCCAGTGAACATGCCAGATAAGTTTTCTGGACAGCAGGAAATGTTCCCGGCCTTCTTGGGACAGTGCCAGCTGTACATGGCAATGCGGCCGGAGGATTTTCCGGATGACCGGGTTCGGGTGGCTTTTATGATCAGCTCCCTCTCTGGCATTGCCGCCCGATGGGCCACGCCCCTGTTGCTGCAAGACAGCCCCTTGCTTCTGGACTATCAGGGCTTTTTGCAACAGCTGCACACCATGTTTGAGGACCCCCTCCGGGTGCAGACGGCAGCGAGGCGCATCAAGGACCTCCGCCAAGGCAAGCGCCCCCTGCAGGACTATATTGCGGAGTTCCGATTGCTAGGCCAGGATTCGGCCTGGAATGAGGCGGCGCTGATGGATGCCTTCCAGGACGGCCTCTGCGATGAGATGCAGGACGAGCTGGTTCGGGTGGAGGCGCCACAGACCCTGGACGAGCTGGTGACCCACTGCCTGCGCATCGACGCCCGCCTACAACGGCGACGGCCCCGTAGGGCTCTTCCGGAACCACCGACAGTGCCGGCACCCCCGCGTTTCGTACCAACAGCGCCCCGTACCGTACCGCGTTTGGTGGCGACGGCTGAGGAGCCCATGGAGCTTGGAGCAGCCAGACCTCAACTGACGGCCCAGGAGTGGATGCGGAGACGCCAAGGGGGGTTGTGCCTCTATTGCAGCGAGGCTGGACATTTCGCCGCCTCGTGTCCCCGGAAGCGGAGTGGATCGCTCAAGCCTGTTCTGGAGCCTCGGCGTGACCAGCCGGGAAACGGGTCAGGCCTGGCTTAGGGGAAACTCTGGGTCAGGCAGGTGACCATGCCCCGCCGGAGGCGGCGGCTGTGGACTGTGAGCCCCCTCGGCACCTGATTTTGAACACCCGGGTGTTGTTGGCTAACCGGTCGGAGGGGCTCCAGGCGCACGCGCTGGTGGACTCGGGGGCCACCACGAACTTTATGGACCAGGCCTTTGTGGCCCATTACAAGGTTCCCTTGGTTCCCGTGGACCCTCCGTTGAGGGTCGAAACTATTGATGGGCGGGAACTTGTGGCAGGGCCCATCAACTTCGCTACTCAGCCCTTGCGCCTTGCCATTGGGAACCATGAGGAGGCGATCCAGTTTTATGTGAGGGCGGACCTGCACTTCCCCTTGGTCCTGGGGATGGCCTGGCTTCGGGCGCACGACCCTCAGGTGGCGTGGTCGAGAAATGCCATCTCGTTCCCAAGCCTGCAGTGTGTCGACCACCTTCGCCACACCTGTGCCGGCCAGGACGTCTCTGCCCCGAACGTCTCCTTGCCCCCGTCGCCGACGTGTTCAGCGAGAAGGAGGCGGATCGCTTGCCCCCGCACCGACCCTACGACTGCGCGGTGGACTTGATGCCCAACGCGCCCCTGCCCTCGGGACGCCTGTACTCCATGTCAGAGCCCGAGCTGGCCGCCTTACGGGACTTTCTGGACAAGAACCTGGCCCGTGGGTTCATCCGGCCTTCGACCTCCCCGCTCTCGGCCCCAGTCCTCTTCGTGAAAAAGAAGACGGGGGACTTGCGCCTGTGTTGCGACTACCGGTGCTTGAATGCCATCACGGTACGGAATCGCTATCCCCTGCCGCTGATCCCGGAGCTGATGGAGAGGTTGCGGGAGGCCTCGATTTTCACCAAGCTCGACCTCCGGGGAGCCTACAACCTGGTGCGGATGCGAGAGGGGGACGAGTGGAAGAAGGCATTTGGCACCCGATACGGACACTTTGAATATACCGTCATGCCGTTCGGGTTGACCAACGCCCCCGCGGTCTTCCAGCACTTGATGAACAACGTGTTCCGGGACATGCTGGATCGGTTCGTGGTGATCTACCTGGATGATATTTTGATCTATTCCCGGACCCCGGAAAGTCACCTCCAGCATTTCTGCCAGGTCCTGCAGTGCCTGCGGGAGCACCAGCTCTATGCGAAGTTGGAGAAATGTTACTTCTTCCAGACTTCCATAGAGTTCCTCGGGCACATCATCACCCCCGAGGGCATCGCGATGGACCCACACAAGGTGGCGGCCTTGCGCAGTTGGGAACCCCCGCGTCGGGTGAAGGACGTCCAGCGTCTGTTGGGATTCGCCAACTACTACCGGACCTTCATCCCGGGCTTTGCCACCCTGACCGTGCCGTTGACCCAGCTCCTTCGGAAGAAGGTTCCGTTCCAGTGGGGGCCCCCGCAGCAGCAGGCCTTCGAGGTTCTCAAGCAGGCCTTTGTCACGGAGCCGGTCCTGAGGCACCCCGATCCACACCGTCCGTTCGTGGTTGAGACAGATGCGTCCAACGTGGCGATTGGAGCGGTGCTGCTACAGGCTCCGGTGGATGGCGGCACTCTTTTTCCCTGCGCTTACTACTCCCGGAAACTCACTCCTTCCGAGCGCAACTACACCATCTGGGAAAAGGAGTTGCTGGCTATCAAGGCCGCGTTCGAGGCTTGGCGACATCACCTCGAGGGGGCCCGACACCAGGTGGAGGTGCGGACGGACCATCGGAACCTGGAGCACCTCACCACGGCCAGGAATTTGAACCAGCGGCAGATCCGGTGGTCATTGTTTTTCGCCCGGTTCAACTTCCACGTCACATACATTCTGAGCCACCTCAACCAGAGGGCGGATGCGCTATCCCGTAAGCCGGAATACTTTTGCCCCAAGGACTCCCTTTCCCCCCGGACAGTGCTGCCAGCGGACTCCTTGGCCGCGGTCCAGGAACCGGTGGACCTGCGGACTCAGGTGCTGGAAGCGCAGCGACGGGACGACTGGTCGCAGCAGCGGAGAGCGGACGTCGGCCCCGCGTCCCCATGGACCGTGGAGGAGGGCTTGCTCAGGCACCGCGGTCGGCTGTACGTGCCCACAAGTCCGCTCCGAGCCCTCGTCATGAACCAGTGCCATGACAACCCCGCGGCGGGCACTTCGGCTTCTTTAAGACCTTGAACCTAGTGACGCGGACTTTTTGGTGGCCTCGGGTACGGCACGACGTGCACGCCTACGTGACGTCCTGTGTGCCATGCCGACAGGCCAAAGCCACGTCCGGCCCCCCTCCTGGACTCCTCCAGCCGCTGCCGACACCGGAGAGACCGTGGGGAGCCATCTCCATGGACTTCCTGACTGACCTGCCCCTGTCCGCTACGTTCACGACCGTCCTCGTGGTGGTGGATGCGCTCACGAAGATGGCACATTTCATCCCGTGCCGCGGCCTGCCCTCGGCTCGTACCACGGCTCGCCTGTTCCTGCAACACATCTTCCGCCTCCACGGCCTGCCGGACCGGGTGGTTTCGGACCGCGGGGCCCAGTTCACGGCCCGCTTCTGGAAAAGCCTGATGGCTGCGCTGGAGGTGCAGGTGTGCCTGTCGTCGTCACACCATCCAGAGACTGACGGGGGCACGGAGAAGGTCATTGGCATACTGGAGCAGTACCTCCGCTGTTTTGTCAACCAGCAGCAGGACAACTGAGCCGAGTACCTTCACCTGGCGGAGTTCGCTTTTAACAACTCCCAACATACCTCCACCCAGATGACACCGTTCCATGCCAACGTCGGGTACCATCCACGGTTTTTTCCATTGACCATCATGGACTCCCCTGTTCCTGCGACCCGGGACTTCCTCTCGGAGCTGCAGGCGGTGCAGCAACTGGTGCGGCGGCAGCTGATCCGGGCGAAAGAGGACTATAAACGGTTCGCCGATCGCGCCCGCCGGGCGACGCCACCGCTGGAAGTTGGAGATCAGGTGTGGCTGTCCACGAAACACCTCCCCACGGACCAGCCGGTGAGGAAACTGGCCCACCGCTTTATCGGTCCCTTCCCCATCGAGGCGGTCATCAACCCGGTGACCTATCGGTTGACTCTACCCCGCTCCATGCGGCTCCACCCTGTTTTTCATCGGTCCCTCCTGGTCCCTGAGACTCCCGCTAGCCTTCTCCGCCGCCCGCCGCCGCCTGCCCCCCCAGCCGCAGCCGACGAGGACGACGCCTCGACGTATGAGGTGGACAGTATTTGGGACTCCCGTTGGCTGAAGGGGAGCTTCCAATACCTCATCGCTTGGAAAGGGTACGGGGCCGAGGATTTCACCTGGGTGGACGCGTCTGCCATTCAGGCCCCTGACCTGGTGCGGGCTTTCCACGAACAGTTCCCGTTCCGACCCCATCCCGACCGTCAGACCCGGGGGAAGGGCCCTGCGGTGGGGGATAGTGTTGTGGCCCCGTCCTCTGAGCCTATCCCATTGGAGGAAGGAAGCTCTGAGCAGGAGGAAGAGGAGCCAGCCAGATCTCCCAGCCCCCCCCTCTGGCACCGTCTCAGGTGCCAGCTGAAAGAGAGCCAAGTAGTGGGGAAACAGGTGTCTCAGATGAGAGTGAGGGAGAGACGTCATTCCTGGACGCACGCCAAAGAAGGCGAGAGAAAAGATTACTGCAGCTGCGGCGTATGAGGAAATAGACCTGAGTCACTGGATTGGAGTCACAGGATCAATGAGTCACTGGACCACACCCAGAGCCTATCTATATAAGACAGGACAGTGGGTCAAGAAGTTTGTGACGAACAAAGCGAAACAAACATAGCAACCTTGTAGTCTTGGAAGCTAGATGAACGGCAAAGCTACGTAGGTGATTTTCTTGTTTGTGTAAACTAATAAAGTCCTTGGCAGACGGTGTGCATATCGCTGCCAAGGTTGAGATAAGAACTGTGGAGTGTGCCAAGTGATTCTTAACCCTCGGCTGGCTGTGTTTTTGTGGGTCTCTGAAGGGGGGGGACAGATCAAGTGTTTACTCTAAACACCTCATCTATTTCATTGATGATCTCGTCCTTTGCAAAATCTCTGTGATTATTTTGGCCATTGTTTGAGTTAAGTCTTCATCTCTTTCCACCCGTACATTTTGGAACCGTAGATAAAATGATGCTCTTTCCATTTCCAATTGTGCTACGGTACTTTCAAGTTCTTTATTAAGGCCGGTCATTTTTACTTCTAGCAGCTCTATTTTCTTTTCTGTTCATTCTGACTTTTCTTCTATGGCTGTAATCCTTTGATCATTTTTTGAAATCATCTCCTGAATAGAGTCCATTTTCCCATCTAATTTCTGAATATCTTCTTTGACTGAATTTTTAATTTCATCTAAATCTCTCCTAGTTTCCTCGTGGTTTTTGAACATACATTCTTGCATTTTTTTGCATAGTCTCTTGTATTGTTGTCAATGTAGTCTGTACCGTCTGCATATTTATGGTCGGAGTTTGTTTTTCAGTTGGGAAAATTGTTTCTATAATTTTCTGCGTGGCTGGAGATGCCATTAGTCCTATTGATGTAGGAATAACCTTCTTCCCTGTCTTTACTGTAGTTACTGTAGTTGATGACATTTCTTTCAAGATTTTATACTGTTTTTCTAGAATTCTGTCTACCCTTTCCCAAATTAACATCCGTTTCTCAGTCAAGTCAAAACTCTTATTTTCCCTTATAATATTGTTGTTATACTATTGTTGTTATAATTTTAAATAAAGTTAAATAGCTTCTATTTCAATCACTCCTCTGCTAAATGTCTTCTTATATTCAATGATTTAACCACAATCTATATTGCCTTGCTAATTTTCCTTATATCTCTATTATTCCTCTATTGTTTTAATTAATTATCAGTTCAATTGATTATATTATACAAAACTATAAACTATAAACTCCTTATATAAAAGTCTATCTTTTGAAATATACCCTATATGACTATATAATAATATTCTGTCACTAAGAAAATTACTTAATTTTTCTATTAAACGTTTCCAAAGATTTGATCTCACTCAAAATATAAAAATCAAATTATGTTCAATATTACAATATTTAAACAATACTAATTTCAATATATATGTCTATTAATTAATACTATTTAAGGTAAATTAATCTTCTAAAAGAAAAAATATTAATATAGCTAAAGATAAATTAATTAAGAGATAATTACTTATAAACAAATTACTATAATTTTAAATACACAATAGGAGTATTAGTAATTATGTTTAGAATATATTAAAAATGTCTATAGTATATAAATATGTAATAAGATAATAATAATAATAATAATAATAATAATAATAATAATATGAATATATATAGATTTCCTTTTAAAAATTAATTACATAGGATTTACTGTTCTTTCCACAGATTTCGTTTTTGTAATTTTGTAGTTCATCAAAGTCCACTAATATTTATTTCACTCTTCTTAATATTAGGAAGCAAAAAAAAAAAAAAGAAAATCAAAAATGGCAGTCGTTGTTTTACAATTGCTTTATATCCCCAATTTAGTTGTTGTCTATATTATTTTTCTCCGTTGGTGTAGCTTAATCCAGAAAATAAAAAAAATTCAGCGTCCTGTTTTCTGTCCTTCTCCCTCTGAAATTTATTCCTCCTAGGTGTAGTCTCTTTCGAAAGTCTCTTTAACAGATAGTACTATCGTGCCAGGTTTCGCTGAGTCACTTCACTCCCCTCGGTATTTGCCGCCTGTTTCTTTCCGAGTCTCTCTGTCTCTCCGCTACTCCACCGGACTCTAGAGTTGATCTCCTCCTCGCAGAAATCGTCAATAAAGTTATTTTAACTTTTTGTCCTCCTGCTCACCTCGATTTTTCACCCCGTGCTCACTCTTTCGCTTCCTGCTTTAAAGATTTGAAGCAATGAGTCTCTGGTCTGACCAACTTGGCCGTCTTCTTCCTGCATCCGGAATAAAGGCTCTTCTCGGTGCGGCGGGAGACCGCACCTCTCCACACCACCTCCTCTGAAGTATCCCTCTCTTTTTCAGTCCACCCCAGGACTGATCTTACCCGCTACAGGGCCCGAAATGCCAAAAAATTGACATGGAGTACGGAGCGCTCCTTTTCCGTGCCACCTCGACCCGCGCCTCAACCAGAAGTCTGACAAATTGTAAACGTATTGGAATATTTGGAAAGAAATAACCACGTCCCTGCAGCGCTGGTCTTTTTGGATGCCGAGAAGGCATTTGAGCAATTGAATTGGGAATTTTTATTGAAAACAATAGAGAAGATGGAATTTGGGGATTATTTTTTACAATCTATTAGGGCAATATACCAGAAACAAACGGCACAAATAATAATCAATGGTAGTTTAACAGAAACCTGCAAAATTGAAAAAGGAACAAGACAGGGATGTCCCTTGTCACCATTATTGTTTGTTTTAACTTTGGAAATATTATTGATTAAAATACGAGATTCAAATAAAATAAAGGGAATTAAAATAAGACATCAAGATTATAGGTTAAGAGCGTTTGCAGATGACTTGGTTATTACATTAAGCCAACCAGATCAATCGGTTATAGATTTAACAGATATAATAATGCAATATGGACAAGTGTCTGGATTTAAGATAAATAAGCAAAAGACAAAGATAATAACAAAAAATATGAATACAAAACAAAAAGAAGTGTTAGAAAGATTAACGGGATTCAAAATAGTAAAAAAGGTTAAATATCTGGGGGTATATGTTACAGCTTCAAATGTGAAATTATATAAAAATAATTATGAATTGTTATGGCAACAAGTACAAAGAGAGATGGAAAGTTGGAGAAAACTCCAGTTGTCATTTCTGGGAAGAATTGCAGCAGTGAAAATGAATGTTTTACCAAAGTTCTTATTTCTGTTTCAAATGATACCAATACTTAAGAAAGATGCAAACTTGAACGAATGGCAGAAAGGTATTAATAAGTTTATTTGGGCGGGGAAAAAACCAAGAGTTAAGCTTAAGATAGTGCAGGATGTACGTAACAGAGGAGGTCTTAAAATGCCTAATCTGAGATTATATTACGATGCAGTTGTTTTATCAATAATTAGCGACTGGTTTAACTTAACGGAGGAAAGAATATTGAATATTGAGGGATACAATTTATTATATGGATGGCATGCATATTTATTTTATGATAAAAAGGTGGATAAGGTCTTCAAGACTCACATATTAAGGAACGCCTTGTTGCGAGTCTGGAAAAAATATCAACATAAGATAAATTATAAAATACCTATATGGGCAATACCCAGGCATGCGATAGAAAGTGTAAGTGTGAAGCAAAAACAAGATGTGATTACATATAAAGAGCTTCTTAAAATGGAAGGGAATATAATGCAGTTAAAACCATTAAATGTATTAAAAGAAGAAAAGATACTACAGACTTGGTTCCAGTTTGGACAGTTACAAGCTAGATGGAAAGAAGATCAGAAAATTGGCATAATGAAAACTGACGAAAATTTGGTAAAACAAATTAGAGATCAAAGTCAATCGCATATAAAAAGGCTATATAATGCACTGATAGAAATAGACTCAGAAATGGAACTGGTTAAGGATTGTATGATAAAATGGGCACAGAATTTTCAGGAACCAATAATGATGGAAACTTGGGAAAAAATATGGGTTAGAAATGTAAAATTTACACAAGCACAAAACTTAAGAGAGAATTTTTATAAAATGTACTATAGATGGCATTTAGATCCTAAAAAGTTAGCATATATGTATCTGAATCAACAACCTAAGTGCTGGAGATGTGACTGTGGAGATGCAACTTATTATCATATATGGTGGACATGTAAGAAAATTAAAGCTTTTTGGATCAAAATATGGTGGATTATTCAGAAGATTTTTAAGAAAAAGATAAATTTTACTCCACAGTTATTTTTGTTGGGTATTATTAGAGACTGTACTGTTAGAGAAACTAAACTGATGTTAAATTTAATAACTGCAGCAAGAGTTTTGGTGGCGCAATATTGGAAGAAGGAAAACCTACCTACCATAGAAGAATGGACATTAAAAATATCCAATTTAGCGGAAATGGCAAAAATTTCTGCATATTTGAAAGATCAAACACAAGAAAGTTATATTTTGGAATGCAGAAGCTGGATTGACTACATACAAAGTAAATATGGGACTAAAAAGTTTCAAATAGCATACGAATGAATATAAGTATTTACCATTTAGTTATGTAAAAAGGGAGTTAAAGTGTGAAAGGGTGGAAAAAGTGTTTATAGACAGTTAGCATATGTTTGTCTAAGATTGTTAGATGAAATACCCTGTACTCTGCTCTGGGAAGTGGGGGGGGGGGGGTGGAAGGAGGAGGGAGAGGTAATGCGGGGGATGCTAGGGTTTAATTTTGTGTAAAAGGTAAAATAAAACTATTTTAATAAGGAAGGTGAAGCAATTACACAATTATGATGATAATACTGATAGAATAAATCTGAAAGGAAATTGAAAGAAAGTATATACTATTAAAATACAGGAGTTGCTTGGATACCAAACAAGGAGAATATTCCACAGCAAAGGAGAAAGAAAGGAGAGAGGAGGAGAGGGTAGGAAGAGGAGAGGGAAGGAGGGAGAGGAATGGAAGGAAGGGGAAAGGAGAGGAAGGAAGGGTAGGGAACAAGAGTAGGAGAGAGGGTGAGAAAGGGGAAAAGAAGAGAGGAGTGAGAGAAAGGAAGGGGAAGTAGAATGAGGTAGGAGAGGAGGAAGGAGAAAGTAGGAGAGGAGAGGAGGGAGGGAAGGGAAAGAGGAGGAGGAGAAGAAGGGTTGTTGCGAAATGAGGTAAGAAAGGGTAGAAGAGCAACTCCGAATGTAATTAAAATGCTTTATTTTAGTGCTTTCCTTAAGGAAAATATGTATATGTATGATTAAGTATGTATAAGAAAATGTACATTTTATATTATGTGTATAAGAAATAAAACTGAAAAACTTTTTCAAAAAAAAAAAAGAAAGAAAGAAAGCAGCTGTTGCTCACTTCCAGTTGGCACCGTGGCGAACGGAAGGGGAAATACCGGGGCTCCTTGGAGCCCCACGAAAACCCCTTCTACTAAGCCACCGCTGGCAGGTCTGCAGACCTACCCTGTCCTGGAGGGACAGGGGATTAGAGAGGGACCCCTCGGACAGCCGAGAGGAACGGGTAGGTTCCTCGGGGCTGGAGGATTGCCCTCTACACTGGCAGTGGCAAGAGCGGCAGCCAAGGCAGCTGCCCCAAAGCTTCAGCAACCAGGACAAGCAAAGTGCAGGAGGAGATGCAGGAGCAAGGTGTTTGAATGTCGGGTGAGTAGGATTAGCCCAGGCAGGAACAGCCTTCAAATAATTGAGTACTAACAATGCCCTGGCCTTAATAGCGGCTAAGAACTACTTGGGCAAAGGATTTAAAGCAATTAACAAAGAGAAGACCCATCAAAGGACAATAGCATTTATTGACTGCCTTTAGAATTAATCTTCCTTTGGATGGATTTATAATTTGATATTTTTCTGATCTTTAATGAGAATGGATTATTTTTGAAGAGGGAGAAGGAGAAGAGAAAATAAGTAGAATGTCTTTTTAAAGCTATGAGAAACAACAAGTGGAGGAAGTGAAAATGGCTCCCTGCTGAGAAATGAAAGTGGAAACTGCAAACTGCTTGCTATTTAAAGAAGAAACTTTGTATCTTGTTTCCCAAATTGGATTACTTCGGACCACCTTTGGTGGGAAGGTAACTGCCTTCTGTGCGCAACTGGTGTTTAGTCATGCCAGTCATATGACCATGGAGAAGTCTTCGGACAGTTCTGGCTCTTCAGCTTTGAAACAGAGATGAGCACTGCCCCCTAGAGTCGGGAGTGACTAGCATATATGTGCGAGGGGAACCTTTATCTTATGAACTCTGAAAGTCAATAATTTTCTTTTAGGATGGAAAATTCAACAGCAAAACCAGGAAAGAACTTTGAAAACTCATTTTGTAACAGGAAATATCAAAAATGTGTAAATTTATTTTTTAAAAGATGATTCTATTTCCATATTTTTTCCAATGAAAGTGAAAGACTGTGGATTACATGGCACCTTTTGTACAAGAAATTTAAATGAGTCACATAAAAGGACATAAGTCTGTTTTTCAAAAATAAATAAATATAAAGGCATTTTTTTTGGAAATAAAAAGGGTCTTCTCCCGCGTAAAATTGGAAGTATCTTGGCGACGTTTCGACGAAGTCTCATTCGTCATCTTCAGGCTGGTGTTCTCGGCTTCATGCTTCCAGGAGCAATGCTGACGTCATCTTCAGGCTGGTGTTCTCGGCTTCATGCTTCCAGGAGCAATGCTGATGAATGAGATGACGAATGAGACTTCGTCGAAACATCGCCAAGACACTTCCAACTTTACGCGGGAGAAGACCCAAATAACCAAAGACCTACATACAAACACCCGCGAAAACCTCAGAATATATATATATATATATATATATATATATATATATATATATATATATATATATATATATATGTATGTATGTTTTTGTAAGTCATCCTGGATCTCCACTAATGGAGGAGATATCACAAATCTCCAATTTTTTGCCTTTCAGCCCAATCTCATGGGCCATCCAGACAGTGTAATATAGCCGACAAGCTATTTTCTATATTTTTAATATTTTTGCTGATAATTATAAATAAGGGAGGCTGTTATAGATCTATTTCGAGCTTATTGGCTCTCGTCAGACAGTCATACCCTTACTGGGATTTGAACCTGGGCCGTCTGCTTGTAAGGCAGTTGATTTAACCCTCAGGCCACAGGCTCTTATCCAATTACCAGCTCATTTCCAGGTAGGTTTATTTGTATGTTTTTGTAAGTCATCCTGGATCTCCACTAATGGAGGAGATATCACAAATCTCCAATTTTTTGCCTTTCAGCCCAATCTCATGGGCCATCCAGACAGTGTAATATAGCCGACAAGCTATTTTCTATATTTTTAATATTTTTGCTGATAATTATAAATAAGGGAGGCTGTTATCCCAGTAAGGGTATGACTGTCTGACGAGAGCCAATAAGCTCGAAATAGATCTATAACAGCCTCCCTTATTTATAATTATCAGCAAAAATATTAAAAATATAGAAAATAGCTTGTCGGCTATATTACACTGTCTGGATGGCCCATGAGATTGGGCTGAAAGGCAAAAAATTGGAGATTTGTGATATCTCCTCCATTAGTGGAGATCCAGGATGACTTACAAAAACATACAAATAAACCTACCTGGAAATGAGCTGGTAATTGGATAAGAGCCTGTGGCCTGAGGGTTAAATCAACTGCCTTACAAGCAGACGGCCCAGGTTCAAATCCCAGTAAGGGTATGACTGTCTGACGAGAGCCAATAAGCTCGAAATAGATCTATAACAGCCTCCCTTATTTATAATTATCAGCAAAAATATTATATATATATATATATATATATATATATATATATATATATATATATGTGTGTGTGTGTGTGTGTGTGTGTGTGTGTGTCTGTGTGTCTGTGTGTCTGTGTCTGTGTCTGTGTGTACAGTTAATATCTCGGGTTTCTTCCCATGTAATTGTAAGCATATCTTTAGAAGGATAGCAGCGACGTTTCAATGAAATCACATTCATCATCTTCTGGCTGATGTTCTTGGTTTGGTGCCTATGGGCAAACTCTGTGATCTTAACTGATGTTTTTCTATGAAAAGAGGCAAAGGTGTATTCTGATTGGTTGACAGTGTTGTTCTATTCTGATTGGCTGATGACGTAGTTGCATTTTGATTGGGTGGAAGCACTGCTGCTGGGCTGTGGGCTGATGGACAAGCTATGTTGGAAATGGTGGCAACACAGGCCTTCTGATGAACCTTTGACCTATGGTTTACACCTTGTGTTAAGATTCGTCTATTTATGAGAGCAGGTTTCCAAATAGAAGGCAGACGGGAGGTGTCATCATGTTTATTCATACAATATGGTTTTTTCTCTATTTCAATGGTCTCTCTGATTATTCTGCCATTGAGATGTTCTATTTTTGCAACTGTTTTTGTGTTATTAAAGTTAATATTATGTCCTGTGGCATTTATATGTTGTACTAATGATGATGTGTGTTCTTTCTTCTGTACTGAGTTTTTATGTTCCTCGATGCACACTCATTCTTCTCTTGGTCTGTCCAATATATGTTGAGGGGCAGGAAGCACACGGGATTTCATATATGCCTTGATCTTCTAGTTCTATTTTGTCTTTAGGGTTTCTCAGAATAGACGATATCTTTCTATCTGTGCAAAATATGGTTTTGATGTTATATATATATATATATATATATATATATATATATATATATATATATATATATAGCTTTGAGATACTGTTCAAGTAGTCCTCAATTTACAGTCATTTGTTTAGCATTGCCAAATACCTAATTGCCAATTAACTTTGCAAGGCCAAACAAAGCACAAAGTCAAAACGGAGCTTCAGAGTTTAAACCAACCAGAAAGAACAAAGTTGCTTCCTATAAAGCCTCATGTCCCTTTGATCCACCTTTATGTCTTATGGGAGGAGAAATCATCTCCATGCCTTACTCCTGAGTCGACCCTTTTGTTTTAACTGTTCTTGCCTTCTGGCAGCTCTGCGCATGCACGCACTGGGAACAGGCTCCCACTTTTCCTCTGCCTCACTGATGTCCGATTCTGGAGGCTCCAGAGTCAGCACATAACTCCCAGATGCCTCTGACCCCACCTCTGCCTCCAATGCAGAACCCTCCTCCGAGCCTTCCCCAGACTCCAGGACTGGCCCATGTTCCTCCCAGCCTCCTCACTGTCCGACTCTGCAGCCAACTCTGCAGGCCAGCGGCGGACCACAACACACCATGAGTTAGGCAGCAATATGAATCTTTGATCAATAACTTACTAAGCAAAATCAGAGTAATTACCATGCTATTCTTCTTACCCAATTTAGTTATAGAAATTTCCTGGTTTAAAACTTTTCATATAGGTTAGATATCAAATCCCAAGTTTGGAAATTCTAGGCACTGAAATAGGCTTCATCTGAAAGTTGGGAAAGGCTGAGCTAACTCTGAATTCTTATCTGTAAGACAACTCTATTTCCTCTTCCAGATTCAGATGACTGTTTCCCATGTCCAGAAGAAAACTATCCTAACAAGGACCAGGTGCTTTGCATTAAAAAACATACGACCTTCTTGTCTTACAAAGAACCTTTGGGAATCACCTTGACAAGTGTGGCTTTCTTCTTTTCTTTAATCTCAACCATGGTACTGGGGATATTCATTAAACAGCGGGACACTCCCATTGTCAAAGCTAACAACAGGAACCTGACCTACAGTCTTCTAGTTGTTCTCCTCCTCTCCTTCCTTTGTACTTTGCTTTTTGTTGGACAACCTGACCAAGTAAAATGTCTCATGCGACAAACTTCTTTTGGCATCATCTTCTCTGTAGCTCTTTCTTGTATATTGGGGAAAACAATCATAGTGGTCCTTGCTTTCATGGCCACTAAGCCTGGATCTAAAATCAGAAAATGGGTGGGGAAACGGCTGGCCAACACAATTGTCCTGTCTTGCACTTTGGTGCAAGTAACTATTTGTAGTGTGTGGCTGGCAATTTCTCCCCCGTTCCCAGATTCAGACATGCACTCCATACCTGAAGAAATTGTCCTGAAATGTAATGAAGGCTCAGCAATCATGTTTTACATTGTCCTTGGCTTTATGGGATTCTTGGCAGCCATCAGCTTCACGGTGGCCTTTCTAGCCAGGAAATTACCTGATAGTTTTAATGAAGCCAAGTTTATCACCTTCAGCATGTTCGTCTTTTGCAGTGTCTGGGTGTCATTTGTTCCCACCTATCTGAGCACCAAGGGAAAGTACATGGTGGCTGTGGAGATCTTCTCCATTTTGGCTTCTGCAGCTGGATTACTGGGCTTCATCTTTTTCCCCAAATGCTATATTATTGTCATGAGGCCTGATTTGAACAGAAAGGGAAAGCTGATAAAGAAACAAAACTGAACTCCTGTTTTGTTTATTTATTTGGTAAGCTTCTCTCTCTAGTTCAAACGTTATTCTGCATTCAGTTTGGTAAAGTTAGTTCAGAATCAATCCTTCTTCCCCAAATAATCATGAGTAACATATGCCCTCCATAAGAAAGACAACCTCATTCTTTATTTCAGAGGTAGAATAGTTTGTTTTTAAAAAGCTGGAAAAGCCATATATATTTTTCTTGAGTTACTTGTAATTTGATGCCAAATATTCAGTGTCAAAATGTTATGTTATGCAGAAAAGACTAATGTTCAGAAAAACCTGATTTCTAGTCCAACAGCATACAACAACAGACATGTGAATATTTTCTTGTATTGGCTGCCAGTTGCCCTCCAGGTGAGATTCTAGGTGCTGGTGATGACCTATAAAGCCCTACATGGCTTAGGCCCAGGATATTTGGTAGACCACCTGCAGCCAGCAATGACACCCCATTGCCTGGTCCATGCCCATAGAGAGGGCCTGCTCAGGGTGCTGGCGGCTAGATAGTGTCAGCTGGCGGCCCCCAGGGGTAGAGCCTTCTCTGTGAATGCGCCCACCCTCTAGAATCAACTCCCCTTGGAGCTCTGGTTGGCTCCTGATCTTTGTACCTTCTGCAATGAATTAAAAACTTGGTTATTCAAGTACCCTGACCTGGACTGATGGGGTTTTAAGGGTTTTAAATTTTAAATTTTATTAGGTTTTAGATTTTAACTTTGTATTGTGGCTTGTGCATTTTATTATTGTGAACCTCCCTGAGTCCATTGGGAGATAGGGCGGCCTATAAGCCAAATAAAATAAAATAAAATAAATAAAATTTTGATGGAATTCTAAAAGGTGTTTTTTCCAAAGGCAACTGGACTTTCTTTCTTTGTTTTTCCTTGACTTTCAGTTGCCTTTGGAAAAAGCACTTTTTAGACAAGCATGGCCAGGATTACTGAGAATCTCCATAGACATTGCAGTGGAATTTTTTAAAAAATTGGAATAATTAGACTGTCTTAGTCTAATTCCAAATAGAAGAGAAGTAAACAGTATCTTTGCAGCAGTTCAGATTAAAAAAAAAAACTTATTGGTTTGGGAATATTGGGAGAAGAGTAGGAGGAAGGAGTAGGAGGAAGGATTTTTTAAAATAAAAAATAGAGATGATAATAATAGGAATGTAGTTTCCCAACTGCAACCAGCAAAGAATGTGAAATAGTTTCTTGTGTGTCCAAATTAAACACAAAAAGAACAAAAGAAAAATAACATCCTTGGTCCATTGGTACAAGAAAGAAATGGAAAAGGCACAGTTAAACCTCTAAGTGGCCTCAATGACTCTCAGAAAAAGTGCTAATGACCAGATGATTTCAAGGAATATAAATCTTTCCATCCTCCACCATTCAATCAAAACTGAAGAAACTTATTTGCATGAGAAGCAAAATGTCGTCAAGAAAAAACAAAATCCAGTTGCCTTTTGAAATAGCAGATTTGGGACAACCATGACCTGGATGACTGAGAATCTCCAGAGACAAGAAGAAAAAAAAATTGGTCTCAAAAGTGAAAGAAGTTGGGGGAAAAAAATAGTTGTACACTATTTTTTTTCCCCAACTAGTCGAACCACCTAACGAAATGAATGTTTTGATCCTAAAAAGACTTAACTAATTAAAAGAAATGGAACTATGAATGTTGGTGGGGTGACAATCACCTACTCATCCAAAGAGAAAGTAAAATGCTTTCAAACAGTGGTAAAATTCAATTTTTTTTTACTACTGGTTCTGTGGGCATGGCTTGGGGGGCGTGACTTGGTGGGTTTGGCAGGGAAGGATACTGCAAAATTCCCATCCCACTCCAGGGGAAGGATACTGCAAAATCCCCATTCCCTCCCCACTCCTGGGGGAAGGATATTGCAAAATCTCCATTTCCACCCCATTTTGGGGCCAGCCAGAGGTGGTATTTGCCGGTTTCCTGAACTACTCAAAATTTCCACTACTGGTTCTCCAAAAACTGTCAGAATCTGCTGAATTTCACCCCTGCTTTCAAAATCTCCCAAAGTGCCTTAAAGGGTTTAATCACCCTGACCTTATTCCAGAAGCAAATCCTTCTATATAGAGAAAAATGGAGAAGTAGAAGAAGCTAAGTAAATGTTCTCCCTTCCCCTGTAAATCTATCAATAGCCAGGAGTCCAGAACAGTTCTCAACTTAGAGTCTCACAGATCCTCAAAGGGAAGATATATCACCCAAGCGTTAAGATTGCAGCAAAGACAGTAACCAGCCAGTCAGCCCTAGGGAGTGGAGTGGAGTGGAGTGGAGTGGAGTGGAGTGGAGTGGAGTGGAGTGGAGTGGAGTAGAGTAGAGTAGAGTAGAGTAGAGTAGAGTAGAGTAGAGTAGAGTAGAGTAGAGTAGAGTAGAATAGAATAGAATAGAATAGAATAGAATAGAATAGAATAGAATAGAATAGAATAGGGGTTTTCAGGTGACGTCACAGCACCCAGAGCAAGCAAGGGTTTCTCTCCCGAAGCTGACAGCTCCATTTGATGTATCTGGCGGCGGATCAAAGCCATACCCGAGTGGGAAAAGTGAGGGGAACCTTCCAGCTCCAAAGTAGAGTATGCAACCTACTGGAAGAAGCTGAGGAACTCCCCGGGGTCAATGCATCAAGAAGATGCCTGGAATGGCGTCCCAAAGCTGTGACTACATCTAAACAGGAAGCCAAGACATCCCGGTAATCACATTTAACTTGATTTGGTTTTGAAGAAAAATAAAAATAAAGGAACTTTGAAAGGCATCTCTGCTACGAACTTTGATTTTGCTCATTGTATTTAAGCCAGAACTAAGAAGGGTGGCAAAAGGGTTGCGAAGGCAAACCGAAAGAGAGAGAGAATGACATTGCTTTGGATAAGATCATAAAAGATCATAAAGGGATCATAAAAAGATCGTAAAAGAGGAAAGCTGGACGTTGTTATTCTCAATCTCCCTGCCGTTTGTAAAATTGGGTTCTTTGAAGATCAGGTGAAAGAGAATACTAATTTGTTCAAGCTGTTTTGGATACTTACCCTGGAAGCTACAAGTAGGACGCCATTTGCATGAGATGTCAATTTGGAACAATCTTCTGAATGCGAAAGTCAACTTATGTTGCTCTTTGATTGCCATCTAGTGGTTAACTCTGGGATTTACTCCACAACTAGCTTGATCCTCCTTTCTCTTTGAGAATTTATTTATTGTGTCTGGTCTGATAATTATTATTATTCACGGGTTATTATTATTGAGCATTTGATAGATATTAATGAGAGTTGTTAATTATTAATTGATTATTTAATTAATTTTGCTATACACTTATTATTTCAAAGATTATATCAAAGATAGATAGATAGATGATAGATAGATAGATAGATAGATAGATAGATAGGCTTGTAAAGTTATTAATTGTTTATCCACCAATTAATTGTAAAACTACAGCTTATTTGTCCTAAGTAATTGAAAAATATTGAGATAAAGTAGTCTTATTATTATGAAACTGAACGATATTGACAAAGAAACGTGGCAGTGCATGATTGATTGGAGAGATCTGTTAGGCCTATTCAAAATGGCTACGACCATGACAACACTTAAGAAGAAGGTGCTTACATCTTCCTCCTCCCTCTCTCCGATAACAATTCTACAGATGTTAAGAAAATCAGCAGAAGAAGTCTCACCCTTGGATAAATCCCCAGCCATATCCCGAGAACTGCAAGACATTCTTAAATCTATCTATATAAATCTTAAGGACACGGTACTTAAGAATCAAGATACGTTAGTTAATAATCAAGAAAGTTCCTCTAAAGTGCTTGAGGAATTAAAATCAGATGTGGCAACTTTAACAAATGAAACAAGGCAATTCCACACAAGATTTGAAGAGATCCAGAATACCTTAATCAATCATGACTACAAACTATTGAGGTGAAAACAGCCAAAACGGATAATAGATTAGAAAAAATGGATTCCCACTACACTATGATCAATAAAAAGATGGAAAATGAAATAGTGCTGCTTGAGATGGATAGATCTGGGTATTTTCTACATTTCCAGAACGTGGTGGAGGAAAAGGAAGAATGTCTCAATAAAGTGATGAGAGAAATAATTGCGGGAATTTTAGGACGGGATCAACTGAACGTAATGAGGGATGTTGATGAAATTTACCGCATTTACACCAGTTAACCAGGCGTTATAACCTCCTAAGAGAGATCCACATTTGTTTCTCTAAGAAGACAGTTTGGGAGGTAGTACTACAGAAAACAAGGGACCAATCATTCATTTACAAAGGGAAGCATATTATAGTACTACCACAACTACCAAGACGTGTGCGGGATTCTAGAAGACAATTTGACTTTCTTACAACAAACTTCAGAAAATACGGAATTTGGTATCACTGGTTACTGCCAGAGATTGACATGTTTTGGTCAACATCAGAGATTATAGAAATGATTAAAGAATTGGAGATAGGTACGAATGTATGGGCAGACCACCATCCTATAATAATCAAATGGGCTGAGATGGTCCATGAGAGCTGAATTATCTGGGGTTCGATATGACCCCCAGTTAGTCCCTCTCTGTGGTTGTTTTTATGTATTGTGTTGTATACCCATGTATAACTTATATTTGTTTAAAAATTACACTATATGTTTTTTATCTGTAAATAATTAATAAAGATTTATATATATAAAAAAGGAGTTGTTAGAACAAGAGTATGGGGAATATGAGATGAAATAAGAGAGCAAATGGTCGCAGAGAGATTTTGTTTTTCAAGGTTTTTGTATGTACAAGAAAAGAAAGATTTCAGGTACTTAATACAATATTTGGAAACAAACACAAGAAGACATAATTTGAAGTCGATGAAACACTAGGGAAACATATGTTTAAAAGAACTGAAATTCACACTATAATTTAAAAGAGAATTTTTATAAAATAATGTTCTGCTCATATACAACACTAGAAAAAGTATCTCAAATGAAGCTTCAGAATGTGAAATGTGAAAAATATGAAGGATCAGTTTATCATGCCTGACAGGCTTGGAAAATCACTGGTTAAATTTGGAGTTCAAATATCTATCTATGTATCTGTATGTGTATTGTTATGTCCTTATAAGGACATCCGCCTGGGATTGGCTGAAGATCCTTTCGGCGGGAGTTTTGAATCCCTGTCAGTGGGCGGTGCGTCTGCCGGAGCAAATATAAGGAGAGCTCCGGCAGCGCACAGGCAGTTCAGTTCTCGTTAATAAACGTTGTTTCTTGAACTCAGCTGGTCACTCTTCTTTCCTGCGCCGATCTAACACTGGCGACGAAGGACTAGAGAAGAATCCCCGCGTGGCACGATCGCCTTAACGAGCTGAAGTCACTCGACGCGGCCTGAGAGATGGCAACGCCGCAAGCGCCGTTCGCCTCGTTGGCTCCTTTCAACCCCAGCCGGGAGAAATGGAGCTCCTATATGATCCGTTTCCGCCAGTTCCTCCGGGGAAACGGCTACACCAACATCGACGACGAGAGGAAGAGGGCTCTCTTCCTCGCTCACTGCGGCACCGACGTTTTGGAGCTCGCCGTCAACCTCGTCGCACCCAGAGACATTGAAGTCATGTCCTGGGTGGATCTGCAGACTGCCCTGCAAGACCACTATGCACCAACGGGCACCCCCATTTCAAATCGCTTCACTTTCCGCCAACGGAACCAGAAGGAAGGCGAATCCCTCAAAGACTTTGTTGCGGCATTGCGCCAAATCGCAGCAAACTGCGAATTTGAAAACGTTGACAATGCTTTACGCGACGGGATCGTCTTCGGGATGAGAGATGCCAACCTCCAAAAGAAGTTCCTGAGCAGAAAAAGACTGTCCCTGAAGGACGTTCTTGAGGAGGCTACGGCTGCTGAAACTTCAGAGGCCGCCGCCGCTGCCATGCTCCAGTCCCGAGGGATTCATAAGATCCACAAACCGTCATCTGAATCGTCCGATGACTCTGCCACGCCAACCGACTCGGAGGGGGAGTCGACCGTTTTGAAAGTTTCCCGCTCATCTAGGCGGGAAATTCAAAAAGATGGCCGCCGCGCCTCTCAATGTGGCAGTTGCAAGGGACACCATCCGCGCCAATCCTGCCGCTGGCGTGATGCAACCTGCAGACGCTGCCTCAAGAAGGGGCACATTGCCGAGGCATGCAGAGCCTCTGATCCGGTTCCGGAATTGATCAAGCCCCGCACTCAAGAAAATCGCCGCGATTCCCAGAGGTCATCCAAACGGTCCTCAACTCAACAAAACCGCGACGACCGCAACAACTCTCATGGCGGCGCTGTGAACCAAACCACAATCGGCCTCACCAGCAACAACAGTGCCACAAAATTCCATGTGACACTGTTGGCAGAAGGCTTGCCGTGCACCATGGAAGTCGATTCCGGCTCCGTCTATTCCATTATTGACTGGCACCAGGCGAAGCGGCTGAAGCCGGCACTCCGCAAGCGCCACCTTGAACCCCTTCACTCCAAGCTGGTGGATTTTGGCGGGAATCCCATCGGCGTCCTCGGGAGAACCAGCCTTCACATCGCCTTCAAGCAGTTCCAAGGCCAGCTCCCAATAACAGTCGTGGAGCACAGCCGCCCGACCCTGCTGGGCGTGGAGTGGTTCCAGCCGTTGGGGCTTTCCATTGGAGGCATCCACCAGATTAGCTCAGGCGAACTCGACTCACTCATCGGAGAGTTCCAAGAAGTCTTCGATGGTAAGTTAGGGACCTTTACAGGGAAACCCATCTCTTTCAATCTGGACAAGGGGGTTACCCCTATTCGGCTTAAGCCCCGCCGGGTTCCATTTGCCTTGCGGGCTAAAGTAGATGCTCAGCTAGATAAGCTGATCGCCCAAGGCATCCTGGAACCCATCGATCATGCTTCATGGGAGACTCCCATTGTGACCCCCATAAAGCAGGATGGATCTGTGCGCATCTGCGCCGACTACAAAGTGACCATCAATAAGGCGTTACCGCAGAGCGCATACCCTGTGCCAGTGGTGCAACACTTGCTGCACTCACTCGGCAAGGGCCAAATTTTTGCAAAACTGGACCTGGCCCAGGCTTACCAGCAACTGCCAGTTGATCGGGAAACGGCGGAGGCTCAGACAATTGTCACCCATAGAGGCGCGTTTAAATGCAACCACCTCCAGTTTGGGGTCAGTGCAGCCCCAGGCATTTTCCAATCCATGATGGAGCGCCTTCTCCAAGGCGTTCCAGGGGTGGTGCCTTACTTCGATGATGTACTGATCTCTGGAGACTCAAAGGCTCAACTCTTTGACCGGCTGAGACTCGTTCTCCAGCGGTTTAGAGAGAAGGGCCTAAGGGTCCGGAGGGATAAGTGCATCATCGGGGTACAGGAAGTCGAGTTCCTGGGCTATCTCATAGATAGTTCTGGCATCCACCCCACCAAATCAAAAGTTAAAGCTATCCATGAAGCTCCCAGCCCCAAAAACAAAGCGGAGCTTCAGGCTTTCCTTGGATTGCTTAACTTCTACGCAATTTTCCTCCAGCAGAAAGCCACGGTTGCTGAGCCGCTCCACCGCTTGCTGGCCAAGGCGGCTCCCTGGAGGTGGGGACGCGAGGAAGAGTCTGCATTCAGAGCCGTTAAGGAGCTTCTGACCTCTGACAGCGTGCTCATTCAATACAATGAGACGCTGCCCATCAGACTGACTTGTGACGCTTCACCCTACGGAGTCGGCGCTGTACTCAGCCACGAACTGCCTACCGGCTGTACAGCCCCCATCGCCTATTTCTCCAAGACGATGTCCAGTGCGGAGCGCAATTATAGCCAACTGGACAAAGAGGCGTTGGCTATTGTTGCAGGGGTGAAGCGCTTCCACGAATACCTCTATGGATGGCGTTTCACCATTGTCACCGATCACAAGCCGCTTTTGGGCCTCCTCGCAGGCGACAAACAGACCCCAGCCTTCATGTCCCCACGCATGACGCGTTGGGCCATCTTCCTCGCCGGCTACTCCTACAGCCTCGTCCATCAGCCCGGCAAAGCCATCGCGAACGCCGACGCGCTCAGCAGATGCCCGTCCGCCGACGCCGTGGAAGATCCAGCCCCCACGCTCGAACTGCTGCACATTGACAACGACAGCAACTGTCCAGTAACATCTGCTGACGTCGCGACGCACACGCGGGCTGACCCCATCCTTCGCCAAGTCCACTCTTGGGTCTTAAGAGGCTGGCCGGCCCGAATTGACAGCGACGACTTCAGCCCTTTCAGCCGCAAGCAAAGGGAGCTGTCCACCATGCGCGGCTGTTTACTATGGGGAGATCGGGTGCTGATTCCCGGCGCGCTGCAATGACGGACTCTTGCCGCTCTGCATAAAGGACACCCGGGCATTGTCCGGATGAAAGCCCTGGCACGGAGCTACGTCTGGTGGCCGACACTGGACAAAGACATTGAACAATGGGTCGCCAGGTGTAGCCCGTGCCAAGAAGTCAGACCTGCACCACCTCAGTCTGACCCGACGCCCTGGGAAACCCCCAGCTCCCCCTGGTCGCGCATTCACATAGACTTTGCTGGCCCCATTCACGGGCACCATCTCCTCATCGTGGTGGATGCCTACTCAAAATGGCTGGAAGTCGTCCCCATGGCATCAACCACGACAGAAGCCACGATCCGGGCACTCCGGCGCCTTTTCGCAACCCATGGACTTCCAGACGTTTTAGTCTCCGACAACGGACCTCAACTTACGTCCGTGCCCATGGAGACTTTTCTTGCAGGGTTGGGCATCCGCCATGCCCTCTCTGCCCCTTACAGACCGGCCGGAAATGGACAGGCTGAGAGGATGGTGAGGCTCACCAAGGAGTCGCTCGCCAAGATGGGACCGGGGGATTGGCAGGAGCGCATTGACACATTCCTGCTCACACAGCACATCACACCCCACTCTGCCACCCGGAAATGCCCTGCCGAATTGTTAATGGGCAGGCGGCTCCGGTCACCCCTGGACAGACTGCACCCGCAATATACTTCAGAGGTCCCCACATCAGCCAGCCGTCAACTTCGCCAGTTTTTCGTCGGCGATGCCGTGTTCGCTTTAAATTTCCACGGCTCGCCTAAATGGCTTAAAGCTACAGTACACAGCACAACCGGTCCCAAATCCTACCGCGTTGCGCTGGAAGATGGACAGATCGTGAGACGTCATCTCGACCAGCTCCGCAAAAGGTGGAGGGAAGTGAGTGAAAACCATCCCGACGAGGTAGGCCTAAACCACCCCGATGAGGTAGGCCTAAAACACCCCGACGAGGTAGGCCTAAAACACCCCGACAAGGTAGGCCTAAACCACCCCGACGAGGTAGGCCTGAATCACCCCTACGAGGTAGGCCTAAACCTCCCCAACGGAGCAGGCCAAAACCACCCTGGCGAGGTAGGACTACCCCACCCAGACGAGGGAGGCCGCCAACATGAGGGAAGAACAAGCACCCTTGCGCCAAGCTTAACGCCAAACCCGGCCAGCCAAGACATTCCGGAAAACTATCAAGAACAAGTAGACCGGGGACAACCCAGCAGGGGAAGCCAACATCAACCCTGCGAAGTAGGCAACCGGCAGCCCAGAGACGGGGACCTCCAGCCAACACCACAGGAGGCCCGACAACAACCCGCCGACCGCGCAGAAGACCAACCCTGCGAGGAGGGCCACCACCACCCTGGCAGGGTAGGCCAACACCAACCCAGCATGGGCGAGCAGCCCAGCGCACAGCTGAACTCGAAACCACCACCCCCAGGCCAGCCGCGCAGAGAGGGCCTACACCACCCCTGCAAGGTAGGCCTACACCACCCTGACAGAGCCGACCCGTCACCAATGTCATCCGCCTGTCACCCCGGGAGTAAGCCGGACTCAACCAGGGGACCCCGGGGCTTAACCCAACCACCACCGCCGAACTCGCACCCTGACCCAGACCGGCGCGACCCTATCCCAGCGGGGAACCGAGAGAGACCCAGGGACCTACCGAGGCTCAGGAGTTCTGGACCGGTCGACAGCAGGGATCCACACCGGCGACTCCAGGATCCGTGCAGGAACGAGGCAGACCAGCATCCACCGCAGGCGGAGATCCGCGACCTGGCCGGAGGTTCGGAAACGGAGCCCGCGTCCTCTACGGCCAGATCCAGTCCGGCACCGGAGCGGAAGCCCCGAGCAGAGCAGACACCCTCCGTCCACGAGAGTGCCCATCCGAACTGTGAACTGCGCAGGTCTACGCGGGCACGTAGACGTCCTGTTTATCTCAGTGATTATTTCCCTGATAGACTGACTAAGAACTAGGGGGGGAGGAGTGTTATGTCCTTATAAGGACATCCGCCTGGGATTGGCTGAAGATCCTTTCGGCGGGAGTTTTGAATCCCTGTCAGTGGGCGGTGCGTCTGCCGGAGCAAATATAAGGAGAGCTCCGGCAGCGCACAGGCAGTTCAGTTCTCGTTAATAAACGTTGTTTCTTGAACTCAGCTGGTCACTCTTCTTTCCTGCGCCGATCTAACATGTATGTGTATGTGTATCAGGGGTGGGTTCTAATTTTTTTTACTACTGGTTCTGAGAGTGTGGCTTATTTTGTGGGTGTGGCTTGATGATCATGTGACAATTATTTAGGATTTAGCAAAGGTACTGATCTACCAGGCTTTTAACTGCTTGCAGAGCTGTACCGATCTACCCATTTATTTTTTGTAGGCACTGGTCTACCCATTTATTTTTTTGTAGGCACTGGTCTACCCATTTATTTTTGCAGGCACTGATCTACTCATGTATTTTTGCAGACACTGGTCTACTCATTTGTTTTCTTTTAACACTGATCAGCTGTAGGGCGGCCCTTTAAAGCCCCATGGCAAGAATTTAAACAGTTTTTTTTCCCTCTAGCCATCAGCTGGGACTCAGGAGGCAGCAATAGATTGGGGGTGGGGCCAAATAAAAGGTAAGAATAACGCGGGGGTGGGGGTGGCACGGGGGGCATGGGGGGGGCAGAACCAGTTCAGTGACATCATATTGTCACCGCTACCAGTTCGAAAGAACCGGCCCGAACCATAAGGAACCCACCACTGATATGTATGTATAAGTGTTATGTGTATATCAGTGGTGGGTTTCAACCAGTTTGCCCCAGTTTGAGTAAACCAGTAGTGGCGGTGGTGGAAGGCTCCACCCACCATCCCAGACATCATCATGGATGCTCTGCGCATGCGCAGAAGCAGCTTACACTCACAGTTCCGAACCGGTAGCAAAGGTAAGTGGAACCCACTACTGGTGTGTGTGTGTGTGTGTGTGTGTGTGTATGTGTGTGTGTGTGTACATATCATACACATATACATATAAACAAACATGTTTGGTTAGAGAAAGAACAATAATTACATTTATTAGAGACTCAAAATATCTTATAGAAGTTTTGCTAAAGAAAAAAATGTGATTTATGGATTTGATGATTTTAAAGTGTGGATTATGGAAAGAAGGAAATTAGGATGCACAAAGAGAGAGAGAGAGAGAGAGAGAGAGAGAGAGAGAGAGAGAGAGAGAGAGAGAGAGAAATATATAAATATATCTATGTATCTGAACTGATATTAGAACTGATATTATTATATTTTTCTTCATACTCTTATTTCTTTTGCTTTATTTCTTTTTCACTTTCTTACTACTCTTCCCTATTTTTCTTTTCTTCAGTTCAGTTGTTCAAAACTTGTTTTTATTCTGTTGAAAACCTCTTTAAGAAAAATATTATAAGAAAAAAAAATATAATCATTTAAAGGATTTTTGACCAAAGTAACAAACTCTTGGTGATCTAAAACCATGAACAATTTTTGAAAGATAATGAAGCCTTTTCATTATTTCTCCCCCTCCCCCATTTTGGAAGCCAATTTTAAAGGCAAAACTGACTTCCATGTCATGCCATATACATTAGTACAAGGCAGAAACATGTTATTTTCCTCATTTTTATATTATTTATTAATTTTCCTTGGTCGTCTTTGCTTTCAAGAAGAGTCTGGGGTTTTTTCTTCTTCTTTTCTTTTTGCTGTCAATAGGTTTTGATGCTACACAAAAAGTCACAAAGCATTTACACCAAGGTGAAATCAATTATCTTTTTGCTGCAATTTTGGCTGGAAGAAATGATTGATCAAGAGATGGTATGCCCTGTAATTGACCAAGTTTAATTCTACTCCTATGGACTCTAGGGAGTTCCAAAGAACAGAGCAAAACAGGAATCCAAGCAAGACTGATTATGTTGGAGTTTGTTTTTCTTGTATATTTCTACATTCAGCATATCCAAGAGAAAGAGCCAAAATGTTCTATATTCTGGAGCCATATCAATGATCATTTGGGCAAAGCACACCTTGATTTGCTATGTTACTCTTCAGGCTGTGCATGCTAATATGGCTTTCTCAGGCGATGTGCTATGATGCTAAATGCACCATCGACAACCCTAGTATTAAATACAAGTCTTACCATTCAGGCGATCTCATCATTGGTGGCATTATTTCTCTGATCTACATGATGTCTAATCTAGTCACCTTTAAAAGACTTCCATCTGAAGAACTTCTTGATGATCCCATGTATGTACTTGTCATTCTTAGCTCTGGCTGGCTGGAGACAATATATTTTGGGGAAACGATAAATGGTTGAAATATAACTTTTATCTCCTTTGAGTTATCCTTTCTCTTCTCAGAGAATCTATTTCTTAGATTATAATTATTGAGTTAACACCAAGACAATGGTTTTGTTCCACTTTATTTCATCTTCATAAAACTATATTAGGTCTTGCTTAACAGTTATCTGAGTGATTCCCAAGCCTCTGCTTTAGAGTTTCCCAATGCTTCTACCCCAAACTTCTATGGCATGCTACTTCCAACATAATACTGTATGTTCATAACTGATCAGATTGCATCCTGCACAGAAAATTCATTTCTGTGACATAGTCCTAAAGTTAGATACAGATACAGATTAACAGAGTTGGAAGGGACCTTGTAGGTCATCTAATCCAACCCCGTGCCCAAGCAGACCCTACACCATTTATGACAGATGGCTCTTCATGAAAGCTTCCAGTGATGAAGCTCCCACAACTTCTGAAGGCAACTTCTGTTCCAGTGGTTGATTGCTCTCACTGTCAGAAAAATTCTCCTTATTTCCAGGTTGAATCTCTCCTTGTTCAGTTTCCATCCATTATTCCTTCTCTGGCCTTCAGGTGCTTTGGAAAAATAGCTTGACCACCTCCTCTCTGTGGCAGCCCCTCAAATATTGGAACACTGCTATCATGTTTCCCCTGGTCCTTCTTTTCACAAGACTAGCCATGCCCAGTTCCTGTAACTGTTCATTCTATGTTTTAGCATCCAGTCCCCTAATCAGCTTGGTTGCTCTTCTCTGTACTCTTTCTAGAGTCTCAACATCTTTTTTATAGTTAATCAATTTATTTTCGAAACTCAACACAAATTCAATGCAGAAGAATTTCTGCTGTTTACATTATGCGGCTATGGTTACAGTTTTGGTTCTATGTCACATTTTTAAAAAACGATTGCCTGGAATTCATCAGTGAACAACATGAATAGATCTAACAGTTGCCCATCCAATAGTTGCCCATGATTTTTTACTTAATATTTAGGAAGGACTTTGTATCTTCCACTGAATTTTCCCTTGACAGCGTTGAAGTCTAACCCATCTGTATAGTTCTTTTTCTCTAGTCAAAAACTCTTGACATCAAAGATACGATTTCTTAGGAGCTGACAATGTCTCCTTTATAGGTTTTAGAGATTACGATTCCTAATAAGGCTCAACGTAAAACATCTGTTCTTTCAAAATGAGATAGAAATATTGTCTAAAGTGGTGTAGGGTTTCCTGCCTAAGCAGGGGGTTGGACTAGAAGGTCCCTTCAAACTCTATTCTATTCTATTCTATTCTATTCTATTCTATTCTATTCTATTCTATTCTATTCTATTCTATTCTATTCTATTCTATTCTATTCTATTCTATTCTATTCTATTCTATTCTATTCCATTCCATTCCATTCCATTCCATTCCATTCCATTCCATTCCATTCCATTCCATTCCATTCCATATTTTCTACTCTACTCCACTCCACTCCACTCCACTCCATTGCATTGCATTCCATATTTTCTATTCTATTCTATTCTATTCTATTCTATTCTATTCTATTCTATTCTATTCTATTCTATTCTATTCTATTCTATTCTATTCTATTCTATTCTATTCCATAAAACATTGTAAAAGACAATTTAGTGTACTCAAAGATATGGATACCAAAGAGGTTATATGCCAATTAGCTGATTCTATATTGAATCTATGGCATAGAGAAGTCAAGTATTTTCTACAGACTGTCTGGTCTTGGGTGGGGGAGGGGGGGTTTCAGAGTTTATTTTTGATTATTGCTGTTGACAAAGATTAATAAATTGAAATGTAACAAATTGTCTCTTTGGAAATGCAATCATTGTAACAGAGGCATTACTCTCCCTTGAAGTTTATTACAACAGAATTACCTGCATATCTTATCCTTGATCTTTGCTGTAAAGGAGATCAATGAAAATCCCCAGATCTTGCCAAACATCACTTTGGGCTTTGGTATATATAACAGTTATTTCTTGGCAACGTGGACCTACCTTGCTTCTATGGAGCTTCTCTCTTCACATGACAGATTCGTTCCTAACTATAAATGTACCATCCATCAAAACTCAATTTGTGTTATTGCTGGACCCAATTCTCATATCTCTCAGGTTATGACTGACATTCTGAGCATTTACAAGATTCCACAGGTAAAACCTGCTTAAGGTAAAAGCAAAAAATTCTATTGAAATGTGAGTTCCTCTTTACAGAAACTTTCCGGATGGGTTGTAAACTAATGTTAATTAGAACATTGATAACATATGGCTTGACAGCACTTCAATATTTTGCAGTCCTGATTGACTGAAAATTGTGCTGAGTTTGAGGATCTTGTTTCCATTTTTTTAAAAAAAGGAAACTAGATGAATCCTCTCTGTTGTCAAAGAGACTTTTTTTTTCCAATTTGAAATATATCTCTGTTGATTTCCATGGAACTTCCAACAAAGTTAAGGTAATAACATAAACGAATTTGACAAGAAATTGAAATATATTCTATATCTCAGGGGCTGCCACAAAGAAGAGGGAATCAAGCTATTCTCCAAAGCACCTGAGGTATTTTGGACAAGAAACAATGGGTGGAAGCTAATCAAGGAGAGAAGCAATTTAGAACTAAGGAGAAATTTCCTGACAGTTGGAACAATTTAATGAGTGGAACAACTTGCCTCCAGAAGTTGTGAATGCTCCAACACTGCATTCAGTGTTCATTTTTAAGAAGATGTGGGATAACCATTTGTCTGAAGTGGTGTAGGGTTTCCTGCCTGGGCAGGGGGTTGGACTAGAAGACCTCAAAGGTCCCTTCCAATTCCATTCTATGCTATGCTATGCTATGCTATGCTATGCTATGCTATGCTATGCTATGCTATGCTATGCTATGCTATGCTATGCTATTCTGTTGAAACTAGGAAGTTTTTCCTAGTAGTTTGTTCTCCTTTTCACTCAGTGGAATCTGGAACAGTTCATTTGAGAAGATTTGAAAATTGCCCCTAGAAGGCAATTACAATTATCCAGAAGATATAAAAAGTAATATAATACAGTTATAATAATGGACAGAAGTATTACTTCCATGTCAATTCACTTTGGTTGATAAGTAGCAATAATATAATATAGTAAGTCATAAGAGAATCACAAAACAGTGCAAGGTATTGTTTTTTTAAAAATTCACTAATGGTAATTTGGTGTCACAAAACCTTAAGGAGAAGTTACATAGATCATCAAATTCTGCCAATCGAATTATTTGTTAGCCATTTGTCTCTATTGTTTTGTCTGGATGAAAGAGCAGTATGGTGATTCCAAAGACTCAGAAGAGAAAGAAGTAAAAATGTTAGAAAAGAAGTAAAAATGTTAGATCAATCCTGAACATCTATTCTAACAATTCTTTTTTTATTAAAGAGTTTTACAAAAAAAAAATTTCAAATACTTCCCCCTCCCCCCTCCCTCCATTTCCCTCCCCTCCACCCAAACTTCCCAGAACAAAATGCAGGGTATAACAATTAACAATCATATACTAAACTAGGCTAGCTATCTATGGACTCCTATCCCCTCCTTCACACTTTAACTCCCCTTTTACCTAATTAAATATGAATACTCTTAATTTTTCTATTCATTTATAAGCTGTTTGATACTTTTTAGTCTGATATTTGTTTTGAATATAATCAGTCCATCTTCTCCATTCCGATATATATCTTTCTTGTGAATAGTCTTTCAGATATGCTGAAATTTTTGCCATTTCTGCCTAATTCACTACTTCAATAGTAGGCAGATCTTCCTTCTTCCAATATTGTGCCACCAAAAGTCTAGCTGCAGTTATTAAATTTAAAATCAATTTAGTCTCTATAACCATACGATCTGTAATTATATCCAACAAAAACAACTGTGGAGTAAACTTTATCTTCTTTTTAAGAATATTTTGGATAATCCACCATATTTTTATCCAAAATGCTTTAACTTTTTTACAAGTCCACCATATATGGTAATAAGTGGCATCATCACAATCATACCTCCAACATTTAGGTTGCAAATTCAGATACATACAGGCTAGCTTTTTAGGATCTAAATGCCACCTGTAAAACATTTTATAAACATTTTCTCTTAAATTTTGTGCTTGCATAAATTTCACATTTCTAACCCATATTTTTCCCAAGTTTCCAACATTATTGGTTCCTGAATATTTTGTGCCCATTTTATCATACAATCCTTAATTAATTCCGTTTCTGAATCTATTTCTATCAATATATTATATAATCTTTTTATATGCATTTGTCTTTGATCTCTAATTTGTTTTACCAAATTTTCCTCATTCTGCATGATACCAATTCTCTGATCTTCTTTCCATCTAGCTTTCAGCTGTCAATACTGAAACCAAGTTTGGATTATCCTTTCCTCTTTTAGTGCATTTAAGGACTTTAACTGCAATATACCCCCTTCCATTTTAAGAAGCTCTTTATAGGTAATCACCTCTTGCTTTTGTTCTACACTTATATTCTCTATCCCATGTCTGGGTATTGCCCATATAGGCATCTTATATTTAACTTATATTGATACTTTTTCCAAACTCGTAACAAAGCATTCCTTAATATATGGCTTTTAAAAGTCTTATCCACCTTCTTATCATATAATAAATAAGCATGCCAATCATATAACAAATCATATCCTTCAATATTCAATATTCTTTCTTCTGTTGAATTAATCCAGTCACTAATTATCAATAGGACAGCTGCTTCGTAGTATAATCTTAAATTGAGCATTTTGAGACCTCCTCTTTCACTTATATCTTGCATTATTTTTAACTTTATTCTCAGTCTTCTCCCTGCCCAAACAAATCTATTAATACCTTTCTGCCATTCCCTCAAATTTACATCTTTCTTGAGTATTGGTATCATTTGGAACAAAAATAAAAATCTGGGTAAAACATTCATTTTTATTGCCGCTATTCTTCCCAACAAAGATAATTGTAGTTTTCCCCAATTCTCCATCTCTTTCTGTGTTTTTTGCCATAACAATTTGTAATTATTTTTATATAATTTCACATTTGAAGCTGTAATATATACCCCTAAATATTTAATCTTTTTTACTATTTCAAATCCCGTTAATCTTTCTAGTTCTTCTTTTTGCTTTAATGTCATATTTTTAATTATTATCTTTGTTTTTTATTTGTTTATTTTGAATCCAGACACTTGTCCATATTGACTAATTATGTCCATTAAACCTGTAACTGATTGTACTGGTTGAGTTAAAGTAACAACCAAATCATCTGCGAATGCTCTTAGTCTATAATCATGATGTCTAATTTTAATTCCCTTTATTTTATTTGACCCTCATATTTTATTCAATAAAGGTTCAAAAGTTAAAATAAACAATAATGGTGACAAAGGACATCCCTGTCTTGTTCCTTTTTTCAATTTTAAAAGTTTCTATTAAACCACCATTAATTATTATTTGTGCTGTTTGTCTCTGGTATATTGCCCTAACAGATTGCATAAAGTATTCTCCCAACTGCATCTTTTCTATTATTTTCAATAAAAATTGCCAATTCAATCGATCAAATGCCTTCTCCGCATCCAGAAAAATAAGCGCTGCAGAGACTTGGTTGTTTCTTTCCAAATATTCCAATAAATTTACAATTTGTCTTATATTACATTTCATTTGTCTCCCAGTTATAAATCCAGATTGATCATTATGAATCATTTGTTGCATAATTATCATTAGCCTATTTGCTAATATTTTGGCAAAAATCTTATAATCAGTATTTAAAAGCGATATTGACCTATAATTTTTGGGCTGACTATGATCTTGATCCTCCTTTGGGATCAGTGAAATAAAAGCTGTTCTCCAGGATGGGGGTACATCGCCTCCAGCTTGAATTTTGCTAAATAATTCCTTAAGCGGTTCCACCATCTCTAACTGTAAATTTTTATAATAAAAAGCTGTCAATCCATCTGTACCTGGAGCTTTACCTCCTTTTAGCTGTTTAATTGCTGAAATAATTTCCTCCAAAGTTATTGGTTGGTTTAATCCTTCCCTTTGCTCTGGTGTAACTACAGGAATATTCTCCTCCTGTAAATATCTATCTATGCCTTTATCTTGAATTGTATCACTAGCATATAACTTTGCATAAAATTCTAAAAAAGCTTTTTTAATCATATTTTGTTGATATACCCCTTTACCTTTATATTCTATTTTTTCTATGGTACATAGCTTTTGTTTTTTTCCTTAACAAATAAGCTAACCATCTACCTGGTTTATTCGCATTACAGAAAGTATTATGTTTAACATATTGTAAATTAGTTGCCACTTGGTTTGCCATCAACATATTAAACTGCCCTACTCTAACAATTCTTTAGACCTCTCTGGTGCACCCTAGAGAGAGGCTATCTAGCAATAACAATAGCCCTTAGACTTATATACCACTTTATATCCCTCTCTGAGCAGTTTATAGAGTCATCATATTGCCCCCAACAATTTGGGTCCTCATTTTACATACCTTGGAAGGATGGAAGCCTTGAGCCTGGTGAGATTTGAACTGCCAAATTGCAGAAGTAGCCTGCAGAACTGCCTCTAACCACTGCTCCACTATGGCTCTACACAATATTTCACTGTTTTCCCAAATATAATGAATTCTGCACACATTGAAGATTGCATCACAACGTTTTTAGAAATATGGATTTCCAAAAACGGTGACCATTTTGTGTTCAAAGAAATTAAAGTAACATCCTCAATGAGTTATGTATAAGCCCTGAAATCAAAGTAACAATATGATTTAGCCAGATTTAACTATATCGAATTCATATACCTACATTTTGTATTTTCTTTTTCTCATAAGTTCATATATGGCTCTGCTCCAGTGATGGATAACATTATTCATACAGCTTTCATCTATCAGATGTTTCCAAATGAACAACTTCAAATTATGGGGATTCTCCAGTTGCTGCTTCATTTTAAGTGGATCTGGATTGGGATAATTTTTCAAGAAAATGAAATTGGCGAACGATTTCTAAGGGAAGTGCTCATCATGTTTTCCCAAAATGGAATCTGCTTCGATTATATTAAGGAGTTTCCAACAATAGCTTTTTCAAATGAGATGGGAGAACAAATCAATGGTTTTGTTAAAATATGCAAAGTCATTATGAGAAGTACCTCCAGTGTTGTGATTGTATATTGTGAGAACCAGGTCATGGCTCTTTTCAGAATGATCTCTGTTTCGGAATATTGGGAAGCCACAGTTGAGAGGAGAGACAAAGTTTGGATTTTCCCAGCCCAGATGGAGTATACTTCAGTTCCGTTTCAAAGAGACTGGAATATGGACTTTATCCATGGTGCTCTTTCTTTTGCAGTTTCATCCAAAGAAGCATTAGGGTTTAATAGATTTCTTCAGATGAGAAACAGTGTTCCAGAAAATGAAGACAGTTTTTCAAGAGTCTTTTGGGAGCAAGCCTTTGAATGCTCTTTCTCAAAGTCCATTTTAAACCCAAAGTTGGAGAAACGGTGCACTGGGGAAGAGAAACTGGAGGCTCTTCCAGACTCTGTTTTTGAATTGAGTATGACTGGACAAAGCTACAGTATCTACAATGCAGTCTACGCTGTAGCACATGGTGTACAAGCATTCCTTACATCCCATTCCAAACACAGATCAGCAGTTGATAGTGGGAAACACAAGCTTTTCAATCATCATGTATGGAAGGTATGCTCCTTCCTTCCTTCCTTCCTTCCTTCCTTCCTTCCTTCCTTCCTTCCTTCCTTCCTTCCTTCCTTCCTTCCTTCCTTCCTTCCTTCCTTCTCTTCTTTCTTTCTTTCTTTCTTTCTTTCTTTCTTTCTTTCTTTCTTTCTTTCTTTCTTTCTTTCTTTCTTTCTTTCTTTCTTTCTTTCTTTCTTTCTTTCCCTCCTTTAATCTTATTACAAATAACTCAAGGCAAAGAACATATCCAACATACCTTCTTCCTCTTAAGCACCTGAAGGCAAGACAAGATAGGACAGGGGTGAAATTCAAATCTTTTCCCTACCGGTTCTGTGGGCATGGCTTGGTAAGCATGGCAGGGGAAGAATATTGGAAAATCCCCATTCCCACCCCACTCTGGGGCCAGCCAGAGGTGGTATTTGCCAGTTCTCCAAACTACTCAAAATTTCCGCTACTGGTTCTCCAGAACCTGCTGGATTTCACCCCTGAGATAGGAATTTATCAAAAGGACCTAAACTTAAGGAAAGATTTCCTGACAGTGAGAACAATTAATCAATGGAATAGCTTGCCTAATTTAAAACTATTAGGTTTTTAAGAAGAGTTTGCACAACAATTGTTTGGAATGATGTGGGGGTCTTCTGCTTGGATAGGGAGTTGGACTAGAAGACTTCCAAAGTAACTTCCAACTCTGTTATTCTGTATCCCTTGATCCTCTTTTCCCCACAACAACAATGTGAGGTGAGGTGATTGGCCCAATGACTCCATGTTGGCTTTCATGCCCAAGGCAGGACTAGAACTCATGGTCTCCTGCTTCCTATTCTTCTGCCTTAACCTCTAGACCAAGCTGGCCTGCTAATGTAGGAGATGACTTTGCTTCCATATCTACCACCGTTCACAAATTTTGTAGAAACCAGTTTAAACATAATGCTGGAAGAATGACAGGTGGATCAGAATGTGTAGAACTTTCTATCCCAGCTTTTTTAATTGTAACAGGCTAAGTCTTTATGAATATTTAATGTTGAGAATTGAAAAAAAATGGCCATTAGATACAGTAGAGTGAAAAACTTATTTGCGCTCCCTCTGTCCCTCCCCCCCCTCTCTCCCCAGTATATTAGAGGAGACCTTAATAAGGAAGGAGAATTCAGTGACTCTCTAAAATATAAACGATAAATTCTACTAGCAGCAATAAAGTTACTCAGATAAGCAAAGAGAGGGTGCAACTATTGTGTATCCCCCATAATTATATCATAACATAACACCCTAAAAGCAAACATATTCCATGGAGCTAGTTAGAACTGGATGTATGTTTGCCAAATGGTACCAAGCACGGGGATAAGCTGCTGGTTATGGGGACATATACTTTGGTGTGATAGCCACCAAAAAGGGCTATTAGCCTCTTTTTGGTGGCTAGTAGCTCTGTCTCTCATGGTGATTCTTCTGGCCACTTGGTGATGGAAATGAGGAATAAAGGTTATTATTAGCATAGTTTGGAAATGCAAAAATACCTTTGGAAAATAATACTACTGTATATTTTTGCCACTCTTGTATACTTCTATTAATTACTGCCATGTTCTTCCCTTCAGCTTCATCACTACCTGAAAAAAGTCTCATTTAACAACAGTTTTGGAGAAAACATTTTCTTTGACCAGAATGGGAAGGTTGTATCTGGTTTTGATATCATCAACTGGGTCACCTTCCAAAATCTATCCTTTCTTAGGGTCAAAGTTGGAAAAGTAGGTCCATCGGTTCAACTCGAAAGCCTTCTCTCTCTATCAGCGGATAATATTGTCTGGCCCAATATTTTTAACCAGGTAACGTTTATTCGTTTTTCTAAGGATGGTTCACTGCACATACTTCAGCTGATATTTGAATGGTTCACTTGAACAGATGCACAAATTAAGGAATCAAGTACATGAAAAGCACAGGACTTCAAAGAGGATTTTGCCTAAGAAAAATTAACTCAATGTACTCCTCCTTCAAGAGGGATGGGATGGCTCAGTGGTTAAGATGCTGAGCTTGTCGATCGAAAGTTTGGCAGTTCAGCGGTTTGAATCCCTAGTGCCGCATAATGGGGTGAGCTCCCATTACTTGTCCCAGCTTCTGCCAACCTAGCAGTTCAAAAGCACATAAGAAATGCAAGTAGAAAAAATAGGGATCACCTTTGGTAGGAAGGTAACAGCATTCCGTGTGCCTTTGGTGTTTAGTCATGCCAGCCACATGACCATGGAGACATCTTCCGACAGTGCTGGCTCTTCAGCTTTGAAACGGAGATGAGCATCACCTCCTAGTGCCAGGAGCGACTAGCACATATGTGCGAGGGGAACCA
This sequence comes from Coluber constrictor foxii, assembly GCA_038048745.1. Lineage (NCBI taxonomy): Eukaryota > Metazoa > Chordata > Lepidosauria > Squamata > Colubridae > Coluber > Coluber constrictor. Next base: position 40,740,357 of record CM075966.1, on the reverse strand, counting down.
TTACCTTTACTCCTCCTTCAGAGCTAACGAACAGAAATCTTTGATATCTATCAGATGAATAAGAAACCTTTCCATTTACACACCTGATTATGCCTGAAGGATATTTTAAGGAGTAAGCCAAACCTAGTAAGCTAACATAGAATGATTGATAATTCTAATTTAAAAAAAGGAAAGGAAATATTCCTCTAAAATGGTAATGTCTTAGATTGCTAATGTTTAAATTCTAAATATATTGCATTTTCTTTACTAACAGACACAACCTCTTTCTCTGTGCAATGATCATTGCTCCTTGGGGTACAGCAAGATCAAAATAGAAGGGAAACCATTTTGCTGTTACAAATGCCTTCGTTGCCCAGAAGGGAAAATTGCCAACCAGACAGGTAAGAGATTCTATGAAAGAACAGCTCATATCTTATAGTTCTGAAGGTGAATAGGTTCAAAATACTACTAGATTTTCTGGTAGTTGGGGCATTCATCCCCACAGATCCTAAAAATAGAAATTTTGTACCAGAATATTCATGAGATTGTCCCAGGTAAACATGGCCCCAACTCACAAAAGTGAGATCAAACAAGGATAAATAGGGTAAACTGAAATACTGTGTAGTGAACATAAAAGATAATCCATGGAGATCCATGCATATACCAGGCAGTCCAGAGAACAAAACAGCGGAAAACAGATTTGAAGAGATCAGTCTGCACTGCAGTGTGAGAGGGGGAGAGGGAGAGGCAGAGAGACTTAAAAGGGTGTTCAAATTAAAGCACAATGTCTATAATTTCCAACATTTGCAAAACAATACTCAGGATCATTCTGCTTAAGGTAGAACCCTGTATGTGAAGGGTTCAGGCTATCTTTACCAAAACATAATGTCAACTCTAAGGGACATGGTGGTTCAGTGGCTAAGACGTTGAGCTTGTCGATCGAAAGGTCAGCAGTTCAGTGGTTCAAATCCCTAGTGCTGCATAATGGGGTGAGCTCCCGTTACTCGTCCCAGCTTCTGCCAACCTAGAAATTCAAAAGCATGTAAAAAATGCAAGTAGAAAAATAGGGACCACCTTTGGTGGGAAGGTAACAACATTCTGTGTGCCTTTGACATTCATTCATGCCGGCCACATGACTATGGAGACAATGTGACTGATTGTCTGAGGTAAGGGGGAACTTTCACTTTTAATCAGGTGAAAATTGCGGGAACTTTCAGAGTTGGTTTTCACCAGCTTGTGCCAATATGGTATCTCCAATAAAATTGTTCTTTGAGGAACTTGCCTGCCTTGGAGTTCAGCTTTCTATGGAGTTATTACTTGGAATCCTGACATATAAGACATTATTGATTATGCATTCTTATAATAGAGAAAGGCAAAGAACACTAAAATAAATCACTATGGTCTTCATTGATTGCATGCCATTTCTATGACAATCCCTGCCCTATGGAACACTCCCTCCCCAACAAGATTATTTTATTGTTTATGTTGTTTTATTATTGATATTGTTTTAATTCTTGACTGGTAGCTATCTGGAGTTTGGTATGAGATGAGCAGCTATATACATGTTTTGAATAAATTAGTAAAGTAAACATTATATGAAGACCAAAGGGTGAAGATAATCAGCAAAAAGGCAGATGGATTCAGAGGAAGGATGCTTGCAAAATAAATTATTATAAAAATTGGGCATGCAGTGTAATATCAAGGTTTGTTTCTTCTAAAGCAGTAGTATGAGATTCAATCCAATATCAAATGTGCATACCAAATCAAATCATATTACCCAAAATTTCACATCATGTCCAGGGGTGAAATCCAGCAAGTTCTGACAGGTTCTAGATAACCGGTAACAGAAATTTTGAGTAGAAATTTTTGAGGAAATACCACCTCTGGCTGGCCCCAGAGTGGGGAGGGAATGGAGATTTTGCAGTATCCTTCCCCTGCCATGCCCAGCAAGCCATGCCCACCAAGCCACACCAGGTCGACCAAGCCATGCCCACAGAACCGGTATTAAAAAAAATGGGATTTCACCACTGATCATGTCACAGTATTTTCTAAGGAGTTGATCTCAGTCAATTCAGACAATGTAATGAAGGTGTGGAAATTCTGGGTACCATAATACAACACTTCTGAATTTTGAGGAAGCCTGAGCTGACACAATTTTTCTTCCTCTTCCAGATTTAGATGACTGTTTCTCATGTCCCAAAGAAACCTACCCTAACAAGGACCAAACTCTGTGTATTAAAAAACACACAGTCTTCTTGTCTTACAAAGAACCCTTGGGAATCACCTTGACCAGTGTTGCTTTTCTCTTTTCTTTCATCTCAGTTGTGGTGCTGGGGATCTTCATTAAACACCAGGACACACCCATTGTCAAAGCTAACAACAGAAATCTCACCTACATTCTTCTCATTGCTCTTCTGTTTTCATTCCTTTGTGTTTTCCTCTTCATTGGGCAACCCGAACAAGTAAAATGTTTTATGCGACAAACTGCTTTTGGCATCATCTTCTCCGTCACCCTTTCTTGTATATTGGGGAAAACCACAATAGTTGTTCTCGCTTTCATGGCCACCAAGCCAGGCTCCAAAATGAGGAAATGGGTGGGGAAAAGGCTGGCTAATATTATTGTCCTATCTTGCTCCATAGTGCAAATCACCATCTGTAGTATATGGCTGGCAACTTCTCCCCCATTCCCAGATTCAGACATGCACTCAGTGTCTGATGAAATTGTCCTGGAATGTAATGAAGGTTCAGCCATCATGTTTTACATTGTCCTTGGCTATATGGGGTTCTTGACAGCTATCAGCTTCATGGTGGCCTTCCTAGCCAGGAAGTTACCAGATAGCTTTAATGAAGCCAAATTTATCACCTTCAGCATGTTTGTCTTTTGTAGCGTCTGGCTATTGTTTGTTCCTACCTATCTGAGCACTAAGGGGAAATACATGGTAGCTGTGGAGATCTTCTCTATTTTGGCTTCTGCAGCTGGATTGCTGGGCTGCATCTTTTCTCCTAAATGCTTCATTATTGTTCTGAGGCCTGATTTGAACAGAAAGGAACAACTTGTAAAGAAACAAACGTAAACTTAAATTTCACTTTTTTGTATTTATGTATTAAGCTTTTTACTTCTTAGTCTCTAGTACAAGCTTCAATCTGATGAACTGGTTTACATTTGCTTAAGTTTGTTCAGATGCAATTTTTTTTATTCAAAATAATCCATGTATGCACTGCATAGGAATGACAACCACATTCGTTATCTCAGCTGTAGATACATTTTTTTGTATCATTTGTAATTGATCAGATCATATTTGGCATACAATATTTCATGTCACATTCCTATGAGGTGGAAGTTAAGTAAAACATCTCATTTTGCCAACTAAATACACATTTCACACAGAAGAATGTCTACTTATGTGACTATAGTTAACAAGATTTTGGTTCCATGTAACTTTTTTCTTAATTGATTGAGTCTGGCTAGAATTCAAAAGTGAAGAATAGAAATAGATACAATAGTTCAAGATTTCCGTTCAGAAGAACAGATTCTAGTGTATTTTATAACACCTTTTATAACTATAAAGTCTCAGCATACTTTTTTGCCATAAATATTTCTAGTCAGCATTTCATTTCTTACATATATGAAGTAAGGTCCTGAGAGAGAATTTGGGGGGACGCAGGACAAGAAGCAGTGGATGGTAATTAATCAAGGAGAGACTCAACCTTGAACTAAGGAGAGGTTTCCTGACAGTTAGAGCAATTAATCAGTGGAACAATTTGCTTTCAGAAGTTGTGAATGCTCCAATACTAGAGGTTTTTAAGAATGGATTAGACAACCATTTATCTGAAATTTATTTATTTTATTTTATTTATTTATTTTGTCAAGCATATATAAGATTACAGATAAGAGTCTAAACATGATTGTGAATACATGAAATGTATAAACATGATTATGAATACATGACATGGTTATGAATAAAAGGGGACATTAGGACAGGGAGGGTAGGCATGTTGGTGCGCTTATGCATGCCCCTAAGATTCCCTCTTAGGAATGGGGTGAGGTTGACAGTAGACAGTCTAAGGGTAAAGTTTTGGGGGTTTGGAGAAGAGACCACAGAGTCAGGTAAGTGCATTCCAGGAATTGACCATTCTGTTGCTGAAGTCGTATTTTCTGCAATCTAGTTCAGAGCAGTTTACCTTAAGTTTGTATCTATTGTGTGCTCGTGTATTGTTGTGGTTGAAGCGGAAGTAATTGACAGGTAGGACATTGTAGCAGATAATTTTATGTACTACGCTTAGGTCAGACCAAAGGCGGTGTAGTCTAAGTTGCCTAAGTCCAAGCACAGGAGTAGAGGACTCATCTCGTGAAATATCTCTGAACTCTCTCAATTGTATTAATGTCTGATATGCAGTGTAGGTTCCAGACAGATGAGCTGTATTTGAGAATTGGTCTAGCAAATGTTTTGTATGATCTTATTAGTAATACATGATATAGAGATTCCTGTTTGAGCAGCGGGTCGGACAAGAAGACCCTTCCAATTATGTTATTCTGAGTGTGGGATAGAACTAGAAAATGGTTAAGAAGAATTCTTTAAGATGCAATCAGGAAAAAGGTGAGAGATCTATAGGATTATTTTACATTATGACTGTAACCAAACTAGCAGTACTAATGGCCCACATTTTGTTTCCAGAGGAACACTTGAGCCAATCCTTTGGACCAAAACTACAATCCTAGATACCTCAAACACAAATTTATTATCTTGAAAGGGGGGGGGGGGTAATTACAATGGTGTAGATATATAAAGAAAGTGAAGAAATTATGAAAAGGGGAAGGGGAGAGGCAGAATTCTTTTGAATGTCAATACATAGACAATATAAACATGAAAGCACAACACTTTTACTTAATATTTTGAAAGAATGTTGCATTCCTCCATTGCATTTCTTTTTTTTTTTTTTGCAGTTTTGCAGTCTAACCCATCTGTGTAATTCTTTCCCACTTGTTAGGATATGATTTGGGCCTAACAGTTGTCCAGGCAATATATGTATTCTGTTACTTTAAGTTTTAATGCTGCATCATGCTGTAATGCTGAGTCATGCTATAATTAATTGTAATTTAACAATGTATTTAAGAAAGGTACTGTAAGGTATTCAGTGGATGATAAGCTGCTATCATCACGTGCGTGTGTGGGTGGATCTGCTACTATCCGGGGTTTGTGAACCAACTACTGTTTGTTTGGTAAGAGTTTGTTTGGAGTTACCGGTAAAGACTAGGACTGTTTAGAAGACTACGAGATTGTTTATTTCCCATTATAAAGAAAACTTTGATAACACCAGTTTGTATGTATCTCCATCTCATTGCTCTCAGCAACGTTTCTCTGTGCACTTCACTCTGCTAGTTGTTACACAACAACAATATCCTTAACACCACTAGTCAAACATATTTGACATCTTAGAAAGGATTTCTTAGGAGCTGAAGTAGTTTTAGATATTACCATTACCATATTGCAGTTTCTAATGTGGCTCAATATACAACATTTGTAACTTTCAAAGTGAGATAGAAATATCCCAATGCTATGAAAACATTGCAAAAAAGATAATTTAGGCTATTAAAAGAAATGGAGAAGAAAAGAAAGTTTGTCTTCCAAATAGCTGTATTCAATTTTATGGATCAGTAAGGGCAAAGTATACAGTCTATTTTGGCAACTTCTCTGTTTGGAAACAAAAGGCATTACCCTCTCTTGAAGTATGTTTCTACAGATCTACCAACATATCTTATCCTCGATCTTTGCTGTAAAGGAAATCAATGAAAATCCCCAGATCTTGCCAAACATCACTTTGGGCTTTGGTATATATAACAGTTATTTCATGGCATCGTGGACCTACCTTGCTTCTATGGAGCTTCTTTCTTCACATGACAGATTTGTTCCCAACTATAAATGCAGCAGCGACCAAAATTTTGTTTGTGTTATTGCGGGACCCAATTCTCATATCTCTCAAGTTATGGCAGACATTTTGAGCATTTACAAGTTTCTACAGGTAAGACTTGTGGAACAAACAACAAAATCCTATCGATAATATGACTTCCTCTTTAATGACATTTTCTTTTCTGGTTTTAATTAATGACAACCAATACATAAATAAGATCTGGTCACATAACACATTTTTTTCAGGTGCTAACTGGTGTTTATCAGATAATCACAGTAAGAAGAGTTTCTTTTATGAAAAGATATGACTGCTTCAAGATATGCATACATATGAAACATCTGCCCCAACATTTCTATATCCAAGAATATAGAAGGAAAGGGAAAGAAGAAAGGAAGGAAGGAAGGAAGGAAGGAAGGAAGGGAGAAAAAAGAAAAAAGAAAAAAGAAAGAAAGGAGTGAGTGAGTGAGTGGAATAGTGTTCATACCTATGGTTGGACAAATTTCAAAGGAAAAAATAAAAGATTTTAAAACCTTATTAAGTTATCTTCTTAATAAGATTAAGTAATAATTTCTGTGAATAAACAAAAGGTCTCCCTACCTTCAGAAAATCTGCCATTGTCTGAAAACATCCATAACAATTTATTATTTTATTTTATTTTATTTTATTTTATTTTACTTTACTTTACTTTACTTTACTTTACTTTACTTTACTTTACTTTACTTTACTTTACTTTACTTTACTTTACTTTACTTTACTTTACTTTACTTTACTTTACTATTTTATTATTTTATTATTTTATTTTATTTTATTTTATTTTATTTTATTTTATTTTATTTTATTTTATTTTATTTTATTATTTTATTTTATTTTATTTTATTTTATTTTATTTTATTTTATTTTATTATTTTATTTTATTTTATTTTATTTTATTTTATTTTATTTTATTTTATTTTATTTTATTTTATTTTATTTTATTTTATTTTATTTTATTTTATTTTATTTTATTTTATTTTTTCTATACCTCCCTTCTCCCGAAGGACTCAGGGTGGTGGACAGCCAGGGTAAAAACACCAACACACAAAAATTATCAATATAAAATTTAAAATTATTAAATAGTTTGGCCCAATTAAATTTAAAAAAACCAGAATTAAAATGCCAATTAAAATTCATTTAGATGGTCAGCTCCGCCTGTTGGAACAGCAGGGTCTTGAGGGCATGGTGGAAGGTGGGAAGGTCAGGGATCTTATGTATCTCCGGGGGCAATTCATTCCAAAGAGCAGGGGCCCTCACAGAGAAGGCCCTCCCCCCGGGGGTCGCCAGTTGACATAATTTGACCAACGGCACCCTGAGGAGTCCCTCTCTGTCAGAGCAAACTGGCCAGTGGGAGGCTATCGGTGGCAGCAGGCAGTCTCGTAAATAACAAGCTTTGAATATTCGAAGTATGTCCCTCAGCCCCAAAGAACAGGGAAACTCCTTCACTAGAACATTTCCTAGAGAGCTGCTAAACAAGAAAATAGTCCTGTGTCATGGATTTATGGGTTTTCATCCCTGATGCTCTTCAAGAAAACCACCCCTCAGGGATGGTACGAGGATTCTTGCTTTGTGTAATATTTCCAAGCTTTTTTCCAACACTATGCCTAAGTTTCCACAACCAAAATGTGATGTGTGTCTAGTTGGCGTTCATCTATAATAATAATGATACTTCGATTGTTCTGTACACACACACATACACACACACACACACAAAACATACACAGTAAAATTACAGTAACAGAACCTTGCAAGATTTAAAGTATTTAGAAGGATCCCTTCCGAAAGTTTTTCTATGCCTCCACTATGTCTGTGGACCGAGATACTTTTGCATGAGAATTCTACAGCTATATCTAGTCTACATCTCCTCCTCCTGTCTCCCAAGTTTGTTCTCACATTTCATTACAAATACCTATTCATTTTATTTATTTATTTATTTGTTTGTTTAGTTTGTATGCTTGTTTGTTTGCCAAACATGTACGAGACAGCATGTATAGCAGTGGTGGGTTCCTCCCGGCTCGCCCCGGTTCGCGAGAGCCGGTAGTGGTGACGATATGACATCACTGAACCGGTTCTCTGTCTTCCGAAGCTGGGCCCTCCCGCCCACCCCAGGGTTATGCCGACCTTATATTTCTTCTTTTTTCACCCAGCTGAGAGGTGCGGCAGAGCGGATTGCCACACCTCAGCTGGGCAGATTCGCAACGCGCTTGCGCAAAGAGGAAGTTTGGCATGCAGGTAAGCAAACCGAGCATGCGCATGACAATCATGCACAAAGCACACGACTGAAGAGGTGATCATGCTTGAAGCACGCACACGAAGAGAATGGGTAATAAAGCCAGTTAGAACCCACCCCTGATGTATAGGTATAAACATAATCATAAACAAAGGAAATAAGTACAGATAAATGGGGACAGTAAGACAGGGACGGTAGGTAAGCTCATGCGCTTATGCACGCCCCCTTTATGGACCTCTTAGGAATGGGTCGAGGTTGTTTAGTTTAGTAGATAGTTTAAGGTTGAAGCTGTGAAGGTTTGGGGCTGTAACAATGGAGTTGGGTAGAGCATTCCAGGTGTTGACCACTCTGTTGCTGAAGTCATATTTCCTGCAATCAAGTTTGGAGCGGTTTACCTTGATTGTTTGCCCATGTATTATTGTGGTTGAATCTGAAGAAGTCATTGACAGATAAGATGTTGTAGCAGTCATTTTTGTGTACTATGCTTAGATCGGACCTCAGGTGGTGCAGTTCCAGATTGTCCAAGGTCAGAATTTCAAGCCTGGTGGCATAAGGGATTATATTGTGTGTAGAGGAGTAGAATACTCTTCTCGTGAAATACCTCTGGAACCACTCAATCATGTTAATGTCCAATATACAGTGTGGATTCCAGGCGGATGAGCTGTATTCAAGAATTGGTCTGGCAAAGGTTTTGTATGCCCTAGTTAGCAATACAATATTACAGGAGAAGACGCTTCACAAGATTAACAATTCTTAATGCCTTTTTGGCAATGCTGTTACAGTAAACTCTATATTTTCCCCCCTTAGTTAACATATGGCTCTGCTCCAGTGACGGATAACATGATCCATACAGATTTTTACCATCAGATGTTTCCAAATGAACATCTTCAAATTATGGGGATCCTCCAGTTGCTACTGCATTTTAAGTGGACCTGGATTGGACTGATTTGTCAAGAAAATGAGATTGGTGAACGATTTCTGAGGAAAGTGCTTACCATATTTTCAGAAAAAGGAATCTGTTTTGATTATTTTGCAGAACTTCCCCCAGAAGCTTTTTCAAATGAGCTGGGAGAAAAAGTAGATAATTTTCTTAAAGTATACAAAATCATTATGACAAGTACCTCCAGTGTTGCAATCATATATTCTGAAAACCAGGTCATGGCAATTTTCAGAATAATACCATCTGTTTCAGAATATTTGGATACAACAGTTGAGATGAAAGATAAAGTTTGGATTTTCCCAGCCCAGATGGAATTCACTTCAGTTTCGTTTCAAAGAAACAGCAATATCGAGTTCATCCGTGGAGCTCTTTCTTTTGCAGTTTCATCAAAAGAATTATTAGGTTTTGATACATTTCTTCAGACTAGAAATAGTCTTCTAGAAAATGAAGATAGTTTTTCAAAGGTCTTTTGGGAACAAGCCTTTGAATGTTCTTTCTCAAAGTCCACTTTAAACCCAGAGGCAGAGAAAAGGTGCACTGGGGAAGAGAAGCTGGAGACACTTCCAAGCTCTGCTTTTGAATTGAGCATGACTGGGCAAAGTTATAGTATCTACAATGCAGTCTACACTGTGGCACATGCTCTCCAAGCCATGCTTACATCCCACTCTAAACACAGAGCAATGGCTGGTAGTAGTAAACAGAAGCTTCTCGATCATCAAGTATGGCAGGTAATCTCTTATATTTTCTAATCTAGCAGATAATAATTGTTTCCATAACTACAACAGTTCACATAATATGTAGAAACCAATTTAAATTTAAGCTGGAGAAATGACTTAGATGGATCAGAATGTCCACATCTCTCCACCCCATATCAAATTATTTTTTATGACACAAAGTTCCAGATATTTTGATTGCTTATATTCATATTTGATATGGACCTTATATATCTTTATATAAAAAATAGCGCTCTCTCTCTCTCTCTCCCTCCCTCCTTCCCTCTCTCTCTCTGTATGTGTGTATGTGCGTATGTTCCAGCATAACTTTGGAATGCCTCGAGCAATTTCAACCAAACTTGGTATACAGATAACTTACTCTCTCTGGAAACAAATACTATGGGAGTAAGACACCCCTAACACCCCTCAGGGTATGTGTTCTATTAAGATCCAGCCTGTTGTGCCTTAAAATGGCTTCTACTTTACTGCCTTAAAATGGCTTCTACTGTGCAGCACAGTGAAGTTGCCATGATAACAGCTTCACAGTATTCCACAAGGGGACTCCCTCTGGTAAGGGGGAAAATCCAACATTAGAAATTATGTTTGGGCTGGACATTTTCAGTGAGGCTATATTATTCTTGAGGACAAATGTATGGCCATGATCAATAAAACATTACTAAAACTTATTTATTTATTTATTTATTTATTGGTTTGATTTATATGCTGCCCTTCTCCGGAGATTCAGGGAGGCTTACAATGCATTAAGCAATAGCCTTCATACTTTTGTATATACCTGCTTAGTAGGCCTTTTGGCCCCCCAAGCGGTGTTCTTTTTTATACAAAGTCAGCTTATTGCCCCCACAATCCGAGTCCTCATTTTACCTACCTCGGAAGAATGGAAGGCTGAGTCAACCTTGAGCCTGGTGAGATTTGCAGGCAGCTGGCAGCTAAGTGCTACTTTAACAGCAGTTTAGACCACTGCTCCACTTGGCCTGCCTGCACCACTATGAGACTGACACGACGTACTTCACATAGATTACATACAAGAAAAGAACTACAACATCAAACAGCTTAGTGCATATATCACGGACTAAGAAGCCACTTCTAAATCAGAAAAAAAGCATATCAAATTATCATGGATCAGCTAGCAAAACAATAAGGTGGTATCATTTTACTTGATGCTTCTGGGGGCACAGAGAAAACATTTTTAACTAATTTAATTCTCGCTGAAATCAGGGCTCAGGGTGAAGTTGCTCTTCTTGTTTAATACAAGATTGGGATAAATAAATACCCAGGTAATGCCAGGTTATCAGCTAGTTATTAATAAATGATACCAGTTCTTGTTTGCAACACTTTAGTTATATGGTAATCAAAGTGGAACTGCAACTATTGTATCTCCTCATCCATATTTATAATTTAATTAAATTGTAGATGAAGACCCCAAATGAAGAGCAACTCCTTATGAAGCTTTCTCATTAGTAGTATTCTAAGATGGAGTCCTGATCTTTAAGGATGGTGAGAGTAGCTTTTCTTCACATGGAGAAATTCATGAATTTTTGTCTCAGCACATACAACAGTAAATTTTTAAAAGACTTTTCTGCTTTAAAGATGGTTGTATAACTATGGGAGAGAAAAACAGGACAAAATCTGGTGTCTTCAGTCACTGAAAATAAAAATTACAAAAAAGAGAGGAGTGAGACCAGGGTGAGGAGAAAGATTGAAGTGGATGCCAAATGATAGTAAGGAAAACAACATGGTAGCGTCATGTACACGTGAGTAGTTGCCATGAAAGGAGAGATGTTATACTCTTAGTTAGCAGAACAGAACAAAAAAAAAACCCAGAACAGAACAGAACAGAACAGAACAGAATAGAATAACAGAGTTGGAAAGAACCTTGGAGTCCCTTCCAACCCCCTGCCTAGGCAGGAAACCCTCTACCATTTCAGGCAAATGGTTATCTAACATCTTCTTAAAAACTTCCAATGTTGGAGCATTCACAACTTCCAGAGGCAAGTTGTTCCACTAATTAACTGTTCTAACTGTCAGGAAATTTCTCCTTGGTTCTAAGTTGCTTCTCTCCTTGATTAGTTTCCACCCATTGCTTCTTGTTCTACCCTCAGGTGAGAATAGCTTGACTCCCTCTTCTCTGTGGCAGCCCCTGAGATATTGGAACACTGCTATCATGTCTCCCCTAGTCCTTCTTTTCATTAAACTAGACACACCCAATTCCTGCAACCATTCTTCATATTTTAGCCTCCAGTCCCCTAATCATTAATGCTTCTCTGTTTCTCTTGGTGATTCTTCTCCTACTCTGATGGAACTGATGAATTAATCCTATTATGATCATTCTTTGGAAACACATCAATATCTTTTGAAATAATATTATTGTATATTTTGTCATTCTTCATACCTTTTATTACTTAGTCATGTTCTTTACTTAAGTTCCATCACCATCTGAGAAAAATCTCATTTAACAACAGTGCTGGAGAAAATATTTTCTTTGACCATAATGGGAAAATTACAACTGGTTTTGACATCATGAACTGGGTCACCTTCCCAAATCAAACCTTTCTTAAGGTCAAAGTTGGAAAAGTACACCCATCAGCTCAACTAGAAAGCCTTCTCTCTCTATCGGAGGATGACATTATCTGGCCAAATACATTTAATCAGGTATATTTTATTTATTTTTCTTCAAGAGGTGTTACAGCACTCATGCTACAGTTGATCTCTGAGGTGCACCATTTAATGAATCAAGTACAAGAACTGAAGAAGCTTCTTGGATGAAAAGTGAGACATTTTCAAGGAAAAAAAAAGTCCTGTTGCCTTTTGGAAGAATCACCTTTGGTACAAGAAAAAACATATTCTTGATGCACAAGATTTTGAAGATGATTTTGCATAAGAAAAAGCAACTCAATGTATTTGTACCTCTGAGTTAATTAATCCTAACCTTTGGGTTCTATCAAGAGAGACTTCTCCATTACATGGTCCATACCAGAAGGGTATTTTAAAGGATAATACAAGCCTTGTACACTAGCTTACAATTTTTCATAATCGTAATAAAAAAAGGAAGGATATGATTCCTCAAAAATAATGTTTTCTAGATTGCCAATCTTTAAATTCTAAATGTATTGCACTTTTATTTATTCAATTCATTCACAGTCACAACCTCTTTCTTTGTGCAATGATCCTTGCTCCTTGGGACACAACAAGATCAAAATTGAAGGGAAGCCATTTTGCTGTTACAATTGCCTTCGTTGCCCAGAAGGCAAAATTGCCAACCAGACAGGTGAGAGATGTCATGCAAGAAGTGTTGTAATGGGATATGGGTATGATTTTGGGGGAAGAGAGGTGGGGTGCTGCCTTTTGTATTTTTGGACCTGCAATATTCTTTTAATATAGTCTTAAAACAATGTAGAATTATTTCATCTATTTGTGTTTCCTGTCCTGTTTTGCTGCGATGATTGACAAATATTGATATTTATTAGCTCTGAAGGTTAGTAAGTTTGGAATGTGTCAGAATTTCTTGCAAAAATCAAATCCAAAAGCACACACAGATAAACTGATTCAGCAGGATTCATTTAAATAAGACACTTCTTTATATACAAGAGAATATATATATATATATATATATATATATATATATATATATATATATATATATATATATATATATATATATATATATTTGTCTGTGTAAGTTTTCACGGGTATATATGTGTGTACAGGTGATATCTCGGGTTTCTTCCCGTGTAATTGCAAACATATCTTTGGAAGTATTGCAGCGACGTTTCGATGAAATCTCATTCATCATCATCTGGCTGATGTTCTCGGTTTGGTGCCTATGGGCAAACTGTGTGATCTTAACTGACATCCTTCTTTAAAAGGAGGCAGAGGTGTATTCTGATTGGTTGACAGTGCTGCTTTATTCTGATTGGCTGATGATGTAGTTGTATTTTGATTGGGTGGAAGCACTGTTGCTGGGATGTAGGTTGATGGATAAGATATGTTGGAAATGGTGGCAACACAGGGCTCCTGATGACCCTTTGACCTATGGCTTACACTTTGTGTTAAGATTCGTCTATTTATGAGAGCAGGTTTCCAAATAGAAGGCAGACGGGAGGTGTCATCACGTTTATTCATGCAATATGGTCTTTTCTCTATTTCAATGGCCTCTCTGATTATTCTGCCATTGAGATGTTCTATTTTTGCAACTGTTTTTGTGTTATTAAAGTTAATATTATGTCCTGTGGCATTTATGTGTTGTACTAATGATGATGTGTGTTCTTTCTTCTGTATTGAGTTTTTATGTTCCTCGATGCGCACACTCATTCTTCTGTTGGTCTGCCCAATATATGTTGAGGGGCAGGAAGCACACGGGATTTCATATATGCCTTGATCTTCTAGTTCTATTTTGTCCTTAGGGTTTCTTAGGATAGACGATATCTTTCTATCTGTGCAAAATATGGTTTTGATGTTGTGTCTTTGCAGTATTTTGCTAATTTTATCTGTTGTTCCTTTTATGTAGGGTAAGATGGCTTTCCCATTGTTTTGTTCTTCTTGTTGATTTCTCTTCTGTTTGGGTGTTGCATATTGGATCATACTGATGATTTTATTTCTACAGAACCCATTTGATATTAATACGTTGGTTAATGTATATAATTCTGTTTTTAAATGTGCTTTATCAGCTAAACGTTTAGTTCTTGTGGCTAGTGTTTTGGCAACAGAGTTTATTTGTGCTGGATGGTGGTGTGATTTAGCATTGAGATAGCGGTTCGTATGTGTCTTCTTTTGATAGATGGTATGTCCTAAGGTGCCATCAGGTTTTTTATAAATTAATACATCGAGGAAAGGTAGCTGGTTGTCTGATTCTATCTCCATGGTGAACTTTATTTTGGGATGGAGGCTGTTCAAATATATTAAGAAGTTTTCCAGTTTATCTCTTCCATGCGGCCAGATCACAAAAGTGTCATCAACATATCTAAGCCACAATTTTGGCTTGTTAACAGTTTTTTCTAAAGCATTGGTTTCGAAATCTTCCATGAAAAGATTGGCTATGACCGGTGATAACGGTGATCCCATTATCATTATAAATGATCTATAACATTAACATTATTAACATTATTGTTAATGTTGTGTGATAACTACGTTATGTGGGAGGGGCAGATATGGCGAGAGCAGGGGACCATATCATGTGCGGGGGGCGCGCACTCGCTGTCTTCGAGCGATTGCGCGCCCCGGTCCCCGGAGCTATTCCTGTTCCCCGGGTTGTTTAGAGTCTCAGGACCCGGGGCTCCGGCTGTTGTTGTGCAATGCGAGGTCTGTGGTAAACAAGGCCCCCCTCATATGTGATCTTCTTGAAGAGGGGGGTGCGGACCTGGCCGGTATTACCGAGACCTGGTTGGGCCACGAGGGGGGAGTTCCCCTCGTGGAGATGTGTCCACCGGGTTTCCTTGCATTCCACCAGCCGAGAGCCCAGGGCAGGGGTGGGGGAGTAGCGGTCATTATTAAGGAAGGTCTGGGTCCGAGGGAGGCCACTGTACCTCAGATAGCCGGGTGTGAGTCCGCCTTTGTGAGATGGGGTCCCGGTGGGCAGATGGGTCTGTTAGTCACGTACCTGGCTCCCTGCCACGTGGCAACGACCCTACCCGAGCTTCTCAATGTTATAGCCGAGGTGGCGGTTGATACCCCCAAGCTTATAGTTATGGGGGATTTCAACCTGCCATCTATCGGCGAGACATCTGAGGTGGCTCGGGAGTTCATGGCTTCCATGACGGCCATGGACCTGACCCAGGTAATTCAGGGCCCGACTCACATTGGTGGACACACCCTGGACTTGGTTTTTGTCTCTGGTCAGTGGCTGAGTGGTCTTGATATTGGGGATATAGGTGTTGAACCCTTGTCATGGACTGACCACTCGCTCCTTCGTCTCGACTTTCTGACCGTTACACCCCATCGCAGGGAGGCGGAAGCAACTAGGTGGTTCCGCCCCAGGCGCCTGATGGATCCTGATAGGTTCCAGACGGAGCTTGGGCCATTTCCTGAGACACTGACACGCGACTCGGCTGAGGACCTGGTGGCTGCCTGGGATAGGGCAGCCGGTGGGGCCTTGGACCGGGTCGCGCCTTTGCGGCCTCTGACCCGGCGCCGAACTCACTTATCTCCTTGGTTCACCGAGGAGCTGAGGGAGATGAAGCGCCGGAAAAGACGCCTAGAGAGTGGTTGGAGGGCTAGTCGCTCTGAATCCGACTTAACACTAGTAAGAGCTCATATTAAGACTTACTTAGTGGCAATAAAAGCGGCGAAATCTAATTATTTCACCGCTCTTATTGCATCATCAGATAATCGCCCAGCCACCCTGTTTAGGGTGACCCGCTCCCTCCTCCATCTGGGAGCGCGGGAGGATCCCTTGCAGGGTCGTGCTGAGGATTTTGTTCAATATCTGGATGATAAAATAACTCAGATTCGGGATGAGCTGGCCTCTGACTGGGTTAGTTCGGGCGAGGTGACTGAGCCCAGTCTTGAGAGTGTTATCTGGGCTGAGTTCGATCCTGTGGCTCCTGAGGACGTGGACAGGATCCTGGGTAGACTGAACGCTACCACATGTTTATTGGACCCGTGTCCCTCCTGGTTGGTGCTGGCCTCCTGGGAGGTTACACGAGGCTGGCTCCAGGAGATTATAAATGCTTCTTTGAGTGAGGGTGCCCTTCCGCCTGCCTTGAAGGAGGCGGTGGTGAGGCCCCTCCTCAAGAAGCCCTCCCTGGACCCGGCTGCTTTGGTAAATTATCGTCCTGTCTCCAACCTTCCCTTCCTAGCGAACGTTGTTGAGAGTGTGGTGGCGCGGCAGCTCCCCCGGTACCTGGATGAAGCTGTCTATTTAGACCCGCTCCAGTCCGGCTTCAGGTCTGGTTACAGCACCGAAACGGCATTGGTCGCGTTGGTGGATGATCTCTGGAGGGCCCGGGGTAGGGGGTACTCCTCTATCCTGGTGCTGTTAGACCTCTCAGAGGCTTTTGATACCATCGACCATGGTATCATGTTGCGCCGGTTGGAGGGATTGGGGGTGGGGGGCACCGTTCTGCGGTGGTTCTCCTCCTACCTCTCCGACCGGTCGCAATCGGTGTTGACAGGGGGGCAGCGGTCGACCCCGAGGCGCCTAGTGTGTGGGGTGCCACAAGGGTCGGTCCTCTCGCCCCTTCTGTTCAACATTTATGTAAAGCCGCTGGGTGAGATCATCCGTGGTTTTGGGGTGGAATTCCATCAGTACGCTGATGACACTCAGCTGTACATTTCCACCCCAGACCACCCCAACGATGCCGTGGAAGTGATGTCCCAGTGCCTTGAAGCTGTGCGGGTCTGGATGGGGAGAAACAGGCTTCGACTCAACCCCTCCAAGACCGAGTGGCTGTGGCTGCCGGCGTCCCGATATAGCCAACTGACTCCATCGTTGGTTATTGGGGGCGAATCATTGGCCCCCATGGAAAGGGTGCGCAACTTGGGCGTCCTCCTGGATCCACGGCTGTCATTAGAGGATCATACGACAGCTGTGGCCAGGGGGGCTTTCTATCAGGTCCGCCTGATACGCCAGTTGCGCCCCTTTCTAGATCGGGACTCCCTGCGCACAGTCACTCAGGCGCTCGTCACGTCTCGCTTGGACTACTGTAATGCTCTCTACATGGGGCTCCCCTTGGGATGCATCCGGAGGCTTCAACTGGTACAGAATGCGGCCGCGCGGGGGATTATGGGAGCGACAGGGTGCTCCCATGTGACACCTCTCCTGCGTGAGCTGCATTGGTTGCTGGTTGATTTCCGGGTGCGTTTCAAGGTGTTGGTAATCACCTTTAAAGCGCTCCATGGCTTAGGACCAGGGTACTTACGGGACCGCCTTCTGCCACCTATTGCCTCCCACCGGCCGGTTCGCTCCCACAGAGAGGGCCTCCTCAGGGTGCCGTCAGCCAGACAATGCCGGCTGGCGACCCCCAGGGGGAGAGCATTCTCTGTGGTAGCCCCCACCCTCTGGAACGATCTCCCTCCAGATCTAAGAACTATCACTGACCTCCGGACCTTTCGTCGGGCGTTGAAGACTTATTTCTTCCAACTTGCCGGACTTGCCTGATCCCTCCTATTTTTAAATATTTAAATTTTAAATTATTTTAAATTATTTAATTTTTAGAGTTTTAGTGTTTTATTGATATATTTCAGCCTAAATCTATATGGACTTTTAGTACGTTTTAACTCACTGTATTGTTATTGGTTTTAAATTGGCTGTTCACCGCCCTGAGTCCGGAAGGAGAAGGGCGGTATAGAAATTTGATTAATAAATAAATAAATAAATAAATTATTATAAATGTTAATATTTGACAATCCCCACCTAGTAACTTCCCAGTGTATATATAACCATCAGCCTTGCAACTCTTAAACCCAAGACCTGTCAATGCAGTATCTAAACATATTTCAATTCCAGGCTGACTGCTTCAGCCATAAATGGTCTTGTTCAATTTGTACACCGTGTTAGGCTTTTTTTTACTTTCATACCCTGGTGCTTGAACCATGTAAATTTCTTCCTCTAATTCTGCATTGAGGAATGCAGTGGTTATGTCAAAATGCCAAATTTGATGACCATGTGCCACTGCCAACGTTAGTGCCAGTCTGATGCTTTCCTCTTTACAAAAGGAGGCTTGGGAAGGTAAGTAGAACAGTGCGGGGGATGAGGTAATCAGCTGTGGCATGTGTGTGGGAACCTTTTTAAAAACTTTTTAAAAGCATTTTTTACTACCGGCTCAGGCAAATAGGTAGTAAAAAGGTTCCAACGATCACGTGACACAGCTGTGATCATCAGTGCCTCTTTTTTTTTACTTTTTTAAAGCATTTTTTTGCTACCTATTTGCCCGAGCTGGTAGTAAAAAAATGCTTTTAAAAGGTTAAAAAAAGGCTCCGAAGATCACAGTTGTGCCACGCAATCATAGGAACCTTTCTTTTTACCTTTTAAAAGCATTTTTTACTACCTATTTGCCCGAACCAGTAGTAAAAATATGCTAAAAAGGTAAGAAGAAGAAGAAGAAGAAGAAGAAGAAGAAGAAGAAGAAGAAGAAGAAGAAGAAGAAGAAGAAGAAGAAGAAGAAGAAGAAGAAGAAGAAGAAGAAGAAGAAGGAGTTCTGACGATCACGCATTGCTCAGCTGACCATCGGAATTTTTTTTATTTTTTATTTTTTTCCTTTTTTACATTTTACATTTTTTACTACTGATTCGGTGAACCAGTAGCATTTTTTATTATCAGTTTGGGAGAACCAGCCCGAACTGGTAGTATTTCATTTCTGGTTATGTTGGTCAAAAATAACTATACAAGACTAGCACTGTCTAAGTAGTATACATGTTATTTGTCTTTCATTTGGTTTTTGGGGGATAAAATGCCAGGATAGCCACACTGTGTTCGATATACTTATATGTAAATAATAAAAATTGTGTGTGTGTGAGTGTGTGTGTGTGTGTATGGAATGATATCTGACTAAGTAATCTCAAAGTAATTTCAAAGGATTGTGTTCTACAGACAGTTTTAAATATTTCTAGCCTTCCAAATAAGTTGGATTTCAAATACTTGCATTCCCAGATTCTATGAGGAATATCTGGATATTCCAGGCACTGAAATATTATACTCTTAAAAGTTTGGGAATTCCTATCTGCTTAATGACTCTATTTCCTCTTCCAGGGTTAGATGACTGTTTCCCATGCCCTGAAGAAACCTATCCTAATAAGGACCATGCTCTTTGCATTAAAAAACATGCAAACTTCTTGTCTTTCAAAGAACCCTTGGGAATCACTTTGACCATTCTTGCTTTCTTCTTTTCTTTCATCTCAGCTGTGGTGCTGGGGATCTTCATGAAACATCAGAACACTCCCATTGTCAAAGCCAACAATAGGGGGCTCACCTATACTCTGCTCATTGCTCTCCTTTTATCCTTCCTTTGCACTTTGCTTTTCATTGGACAACCTGACCAAGTAAAATGTCTCATGCAACCACCAGCTTTTAGCATCATCTTTACTGTAGCCCTTTCTTGTATATTGGCAAAAACAACCATAGTGATTCTTGCTTTCATGGCCACCAAGCCAGGCTCTAAAATCAGGAAATGGGTGGGTAAAAAACTGGCCAACACTGTTGTCCTGTCTTGCTCACTGGTACAAGTCACTATTTCTGGTGTATGGCTGGCAACCTCTCCCCCATTCCCAGAATCAGACATGCATTCCATGGTTGAAGAAATTATCCTGAGATGTAATGAAGGTTCAGCCATCATGTTTTACATTGTCCTTGGCTTTATGGGCTTCTTGGCTGCTATCAGCTTCACAGTGGCCTTCCTAGCCAGGTAATTACCTGACAGCTTTAATGAAGCCAAATTTATCACCTTCAGCATGTTGGTCTTTTGTAGTGTCTGGATGTTGTTTGTTCCTACCTATCTGAGCACCAAGGGAAAATACATGGTGGCTGTGGAGATCTTCTCCATTTTGGCTTCTGCAGCAGGATTACTGAGTTACATCTTTTCCCCCAAATGCTATATTATTGTGCTGAGACCTGACCTGAACAGAAAGAAACAGTTGATAAGAAACAAAATTGAATTCCAGATTTATTTATTTATTTACATATTTATTTAAGTGTTTCTATCAAGATTCTTTCTCTAGCTCAAGTTTCACTCTGCTGAACGGCTTTCAATTTGGCAAGATAGTTCAAAATAATCCAAAATAATCAAGAGCAATCTATGCACTGCATGAGAAAGGCAACCCCATTTTTTGTTTAAGGATCAGTTATATTTTCTTTTAATAGCAATCTTTTAAAAATGCAGGATTAGTTATATACTTTTCTTAAGCTATTTCTATCTGATATCAAAAATTCAATACAGGAAAACAATTGAAACCCATCTATTAAGTTTTATAAGAACTGTATAAATCCAATAAAAATAAAAGTGAAGTAGCATACTGTTGCTGGTGGATCTGCATTGTTCTTTTTATTTTCAAATAAATAACAATAGGGATATATTTTCTCAAAGGCATTCAATAGACTGGTGGCCTCCAACCTTTTGGGCACCAGGGACCAGTTCCATGTAGAGATGTCAGAGTGCGCAGAGTATTTATTTTATTACCTTCAGCATGTTTGTCTTATGTTGTGTCTGGGTGTTGTTTGTTCCTACCTATCTGAGCACCAAGGGGAAATACATGGTGGCTGTGGAGATCTTCTCCATTTTGGCTTCTGCAGCTGGATTAGCAGCCTGCATTTTTTTGCCCAAATGCTATATCATTGTTCTGAGGCCACAGCTGAACAGAAAAGAACAGTTGATAAAGAAGTAAACATAGACATCCATTTTTGTTGTTATTTATTTAGTAAGCATATTATTCTGTTTCCAGTTACATTCTGATGAGCTGCTTTTAATTTATTAAGTTTGTTCAGAAACAATTCTTCCCACCCAACCCCCAAGATAATGAAGTGCAACATATGCACTTATAGGATAAACAACCCCAATTTTTATCTGAGCAGTGAATACCTTTTTTAAAACATAGGAACAGCCATATATTTGTATTTGAGCTAATATTTGATCTCAAATAATCAATCCAGAAAAATATCACATTTTCCAGAAAAAAAGTATTTTGTAGAAAAAATTGATTTCTAGTCTGAATTGCTCAGATTTTTTTTTCCAGAGGAAAATGCATGGGAAATTGGGTTCCCAAATTGTTTTCTACACTGGAAAAAACATTTGTCCCTAGTTTTTATATTCTTAGTGGCATACTTATTAAAATATTCAGTGAATCCAATACTTGACAAAATATATAAAACTGAAAACAGTAAAAAAATGCAGTACAACGTCCAAGCATTTGGATTGTTGCAAATATTTATTTATTTTATTTATTTATTGGTTTGATTTATATGCCGCCCTTCTCCAGAGACTCAGGGCAGCTTACAATGCATTAAGCAATAGCTTTCATACTTTTGTATATATTTGCTTAGTAGGGCTTTTGGCCCCCCCTAAGTGGTGTTCTTTTTTATACAAAGCCACTTATCACCCCCACAATCCGGGTCTTCATTTTACCTCCCTCAGAAGGATGGAAGGCTGAGTCAACCTTGAGCCTGGTGAGATTTGAACTTGCAGTAATTGCGGGTAGGTGGCAGCTAAGTGCTACTTTAACAGCACTTTAGTCCACTGCTCCACCAAGGATATTGTTCTCTTCTATTTTGGGGGGGGGGGGGGCAAAACACATTTTTATTTTTTTAAAAAAAATATTCCACCACAGAATTCATTTTCATGTATTTGCATTTACATGTTTATTATACAATACAACATATAATAATGACAAATCTTAATTGTATACTATTTCAGAACAATTAAGTTAAGACATGGAATGAAATTAATAAGGACATGTTCAGACATGCTAATAAGACAAACTACAATTGCCATTGTAGGAAACCATTTCTTTGATAAAAATGAATGCCTAGAATGATGTGTTTGTTTCAAATAATAGCAATAGCAATAGACTTATATACCGGTTCATAGTGCTTTTACAGCCCTCTCTAAATGGTTTACAGAGTCAGCATATTGCCCCCAACAATCTGGGTCCTCATTTTACTGACCTCAGAAGGATGGAAGGCTGAGTCAACCTTGAGCCAGTGAGATTTGAACTGCCGAACTCCAGCTAGCAGTCAGCTGAAGTAGCCTGCAGTGCTGTACTGTAACCACTGTGCCACCTTGGCTAATACCTATTTGACAACCACTGCCCCTTTTAATCAGTAGTAGAAAGCTATAAATTGGTTCATATAGCAAGGGCAAAATCCAAGAACAAATATAAACTCCAAGATGCAAAGGAATGAAAAGGATTGGGACTGACTCATTTGCAGTTGTATGTTGCATCCTGCTTTTTTGTTTGGATGAAAGAGTGCGTTCTGCTCAGAAATAAAGGAAACTTAAAACTGGAATTGCACAATATTTGAGGTTTGGGTGGTACTGTACCATGGTTTTCTATGATAAAGTAAAATTTAGGTTAATCAAGGTTTTAAAATTCATAACATTAGATGTATGTTAAAAATATGGAATAGGTTGTCCACTCCAAGGATAAAGCATTCAGACACAAACTGAGCAATGTGATATATGCAGTAAAATGTAGTGAGACATGTACAGATCTGTACATTGGAGAAAAAAAAACAACCACTGTACAAATGTATGGCACAACATAGGAGAACAAACCCATCAGAACAAGATTCAGCAGTTGGGCTCCAAAATGGGCCCAGCCTGAAACAGTGAAGGCGGGGGCTTATGTCCTCCATCTATGTTGGTCTCCTCTGTTCACAGGGTTATAACCGGTGGGTCACCAGAGGGGACCCAGTACCCAGCATAGGCCACTATTAATTAAAATTTCTTTTTTTAAAAAAAGAAAAGAACAAGATTGAACAGTTCATCTGCAGTTGAAAGACGAAGATCACTCTTTTGAATACAGCAAAGTCCACATTCTAGAGAGAGAGAGGACCTCTGGTTTGAAAAAGGGATCAAAGGATCCATCTATATTAAGATTGAACAGCCCTTTCTCAACAGAGGGGGAAGGATATGATACCACTTATCATACACCTACATAGTCATTTCAGCAGTTCCAAGAAGTTCCACACCCATTTGCACTATTCAGGTGATTCTGAGGACACAGATAAACCTCCAAGTGACTTCAATGACATTCAGAAAGAGTGCTAATGATCACATGACTGCATATATATGACTTATATAAGGCATATAAATCCTTCCATCCTCCACCATTCAGTTAAAACTGAAGAATAGATGAGAAGTGAAATGTCTTCAAGGAAAAACAAAGTCCACTTGCCTTTTGAAAAAATCACCTTTGGGACAATCATGACCTGGATTCCTGAGAATCTCCACAGATGTATAAATCCAGACTGTGCCTGAAAATCCACATTATAAACATTAGCACAAGAAGCATTTTACAGGAAAGAAAAATCAGTAAAGAGACATGGCTAATCTACTGAGTTCATTTGGAGCAATAGTATGGAGAATATGGCAGCATAAGGATTTTAAATTTTTAGGTAGATATTTTAGGTAGATAGCAGAACATTTGGAAATTAACACAGAAGACATAGTTTGAAATTGATAGAACAATGTGAAAACATCAGGGGTGAAATCCAGCAGGTTCTGACAGGTTCTGGAGAACCGGTAGTGGAAATTTTGAGTAGTTCAGAGAATTGGCAAATACCACCTCTGGCTGGCTCCAGAGTGGGGTCGGAATGGAGATTTTTCAATATCCTTCCCCAGGAGTAGGGAAGGAATGGGGATTTTGCAGTATCCTTCCCCTGGAGTGGGGAGGGAATGGGGATTTTGCAGTATCCTTCCCCTGGAATGCAGTGGGAATGGGGATTTTGCAATATTCTTCTGCCAGGAGTGGGGCAGAATGGGGATTTTGCAACATCCTTCCTCCAGGAGTGGGGAGGGAGTGGGGATTTTGCAGTATCCTTCTCCTGCCCACCAAGCCACACCATGCCCATCAAGCACTACCCATAGAACCGGTAGTAAAAAAAAATGAATTTCACCACTGGGCCATAGGTAACAGAAATATTTTTAGGTAGATAGTAAAACATTTGGAAATTAACAATAGAAGACATTGATAGAAAAGTGGGAAAACATGTTTGAAAGGATTGAAAATCACATTATGGTATTTAAAAGAGAATGTTTATAGAATGATGTACTACTGATATATAACACCAGAAAAAGTATCTAGAATATATTTTTATTTTAATTTAATTTGATTTATATGCCGCCCTTCTCCGGAGACTCAGGGCGGCTTACAATGCGTTAAGCAATAGCCTTCATACTTTTGTATATTTATATTTATACAAAGTCAGCTTATTGCCCCCAACAAACTGGGTCCTCAATTTACCCACCTTATAAAGGATGGAAGGTTGAGTCGACCTTGAGCCTGCCTGGGATTGAACTCACAAGTAATTGCAGCAGCTGGATCTTAAATGCTGCCTTTGTAGGAGGTATTACTCCCCTACGCTACTCAGGCTACTTTCAATTTATGATGGAAATGTGGACAATATGAGGGGTCATGTTAATATGCCTGCAAAACATGCAAAAAAAAAAAACAAACCAGAAAAGTTTGGGTTCAAATAGATGCATATGTACATGTCTGAACAGAGAAGGAACACTAATTAAATTTATGAGTGACTCAAAAAGCTGGCATTTTATGAAAAAAAAAGTGATTTGTGGATTTGTTTATTCAAAAGGCTATATTATGGTAAGAAAGAATTGCTGCAATTTTTTAAAAAAAATTAATTTATATGTCGCCCTTCTCTGGAGACTCAGGGCGGCTTACAATGTGTTAAGCAATAGCCTTCATACTTAGTAGGGCTTTTGCCCCCACCCCACCCCGCCCCACCCAACAGTGTTGTTTTTTATACAAAGTCAGCTTACTGTCCCCACAATCTGGGTCCTCATTTTACCTACCTTGAAAGGATGGAAGGCTGAGTCAACCTTGAGCCTGGCTAGGATTGAACTCGCAGAAATTGGAGGCAGCTGGTGTCACTTTAACACCACTTTAAGCTGCTGAGCCACCAAGGCTCATTTCAGAAAGCATTGATCAAGAAACATTGTGCTGCATAATTGACCATGTTTAATTCTACTCCTATGGACTCCAGGGAGTTCCAAAGAACAGAGGAAAACAGGGACCTAACTCAGACTGACTGATGTTATTAATATTCCTTCTTCTTAAACATGTTCAAATATGAGGCTAGAAGAGCAAGCTGCATGAGTCTGACTGCTTTTTTTCCTATACATTTTGACATTCAGGTCAAGAAAGAGAAAAAGCCAAAATGTTAGGTTGTCCTACATACATGTTAAGGATCATTTTGACAAATCACTGATATGATTTGCTATGTTACTCTTCAGGATGTGGGTGATAATATTACTCCCTCAGATCATATGCCAGGATGCTAAATGCACCATCAACAATCCTAGTATGAAATACAAATCTTACCATTCAGGTGATCTCATCATTGGTGGCATTATTTCTCTGATCTACGTGATGTCTAACCTGGTTACCTTCAAAAGAATTCCATCGGAAGAACTTCTTGATGATCCCATGTATGTAGCTATTTATCTTAACCATATTAGCTTTGAAATCATGGTGGTCAGCTTATTATTGTAATATAGCTTTCATCTATTATCATTTAACTGTTCTGTGCTCAGAGATTCTATTCTATTGCTTATATAGAATAGAATAAGTTTATTGTCACTTTGAAAGTACACTAATTAGGTAAAGGTAAAGGTTCCCCTTGCACATATGCGCTAGTTATTCCCAACTCTAGAGGTGGTGCTCATCTCTGTTTTAAAGCCGAAGAGCCAGCGCTGTCTGAAGACGTCTCCATGCTCATATGGCTGGCATGACTCAATGCCAAAGGCGCACGGAACGCTGTTCCCTTCCCACCAAAGGTGGTCCCTATTTTTACGTGCTTTCAAACTGCTAGGTTGGCAGAAGCCAGGACAACAAGCCTGGATAGCTCAGCAGACTAATGCATTGTGCATTGTGATTAACGCCAGCTGTCTGCAATTACTGTAAGTTCGAATCTCACCAGGCTCAAGGTTGACTCAGCCTTCCATCCTTCATAAGGTAGGTAAATTGAGGACCCTGTTTGTGGGGGCAATAAGCTGACTTTGTATAAAATATGAAAAAGGCTATTGCTTAACGCATTGTAAGCCATCCAGAGAAGGGCGGCATATAAATCAATTTTTTAAAAAAAAGAGTAATGGGAGCTCACCCTGGTATGCAGCACTAGGGATTCAAACTGCTGAACTGCCAACCATTCGATCGACAAGCTCAGTGTCTTAGCCACTGAGCCACAGCATCCCATACCCTAATTGACATACATTAAAAATGAAATTTCGTTGCATACACCTCTTAAAGGTCACCATCTTCAATTTTACACTATATAAACATGACAAGATAAATAGATAAATAAATAAATAAATACAAAACGATGTATATACCAAAGCTATTATATGACACAGAGAAATAAGATTACAAGAAACAACACAGTCTATTTATACATATTTATAGTGAGAAAAACAAATCTTGTGAGTTTACCAGACGGATGGCCTAGGCAAGAAAGCTGTTACAGAATCTGGTAGCCCTGCTAGAAATACTTTGAAATCTGCGAGTAACAGAAACAGACCATAAAATGGGTGTGTAGGGTCCCTAACGATGCTTTGAGCTCAAAGCACATAACACATGTGCTTAGCACATAGCTATAAGCAGTATCCTGAATAACGGGAAATAAGCTTCCTATAATCTTCTCAGCTGTCCTCACTACTCTCTGTGTGGTTTGTTATTGTTAGTCGCAAAGTCATGTCTGACCCATCATGAACTCATGGACAACGTTCCTCCAAGCCTTCCTGTCCTCTACCATCCCCCAGAGTCCATTTAAGCTCACGCCAATTGCTTCAGTGACTCCATCCAGCTACCTCATTCTCTTCTTTTGCCCTCAATCATTCCCAGCATTAGACTCTTCTCTAGTAAGTCCTTCCTTCCCATTAGGTGGCCAAAGTATTTGAGTTTCATCTTCAGGATCTGGCCTTCTAAAGAGCAGACAGGGTTGATCACCTCTAGGATTGACCAGTTTGATCACCTTGCAATCCAAGGGACTCTCAGGAGTCTTCTCCAGCACCAGAGTTCAAAGGTCTCAATTCTTTGGCACTCAGCCTTTGTTATGGTCCAACTTTCACTGCCATACATTACAACTGGGAAAATCATAGCCTTGACTATACACCCTTTTCTTGGCAAGGTGATGTCTCTGCTTTTTAGTATGCTGTCTAGATTTGCCATAGCTTTCCTCTTTAAGAGCAAACATCTTTTAATTTTTTGGCTCTAGTCTCCATCTGCGGAGCCCAGGAAAATATAATCTGTCACTACCTTCATTTCTCCCCCATCTATTTGTCAGGAATTGAGAGGGCTGGATACCATGATCTTAATTTTCTTAATGTTGAGTTTCAATCCAACTTTTGCACTCTCCTCCTTCACCCACATCAAAAGGATCTTTAGTTCCTCTTCACTTTCTGCCATAACAAAGAAGTTATCTGCAAAATATCTGTATTTTACTCATGGAACTTATTTTCTACACACTGTTTTTCTTTGGGCCCATAGAGTTTAGTTTTGGACCTTGTTGTTAACAAAGATTATTAAAATGAAATGCAATAGGTTCTCTGGGTGGAAGTGTGAGTGTTGTGACAGAGGCATTATTCTCCCTTGAAGTTTGTTTCTACAGAACTACCTGCATATTTTGACCTTGATCTGTGCTATAAAGGAAATCAATGAAAATCCCCAGATCTTGCCAAACATCACTTTGGGCTTTGGTATATCTAACAGCTATTTCATGGCAACGTGGACCTACCTTGCTTCTATGGAGCTTCTTTCTTCGCATGATAGTTGGCTTCCCAACTACAAATGTAATATCCACCAAAATTCAGTATGTGTTATTGCGGGACCCAATTCTCATATCTCTCGAGTTATGGCAGATATTCTTAGCATTTACAAGATTCCACTGGTAAGACCTTTTTTAAAAAAAAAAAAAAAAGCCCACATTTGTGAAGTATCTGATATCTGTGTTTGTTCCTGTTTAATGAAATTTTCTCTGTTGGCTGTAATTAACGGCAAGCAGAATATCAGTCAAATCTGGCTGCATAATGCTTTCAAATTTCAAGTCCTAATTTACGGCACATTTGTTCATGAGTTTCAGGAAAAGACATCTCACTTTCTCTTTACAATAAAGGAAAGAGATAAATCCTCCTGATCTCTTGACATAATTTTAAGATTTAATTTATTAAGATCAAATATACTTCTGTTGCTTTCAATGAAAGTTCCCTGTGAGTAGAAGCAGCCTATTTCTTGGAGTTATAAAGTAGTGGCCAAAATTGTGGAAATCTTTTGGGGAAAGTGTATTTTTGAGGTTTGATTGCTAGTAACACCACTTTTTTTCTTTTTGGAGTTTCAAGATAATCATATTACACTGCTGGAATGGCTTGGGAATAGCCCAGACCTTAACCCAATTGAAAATCTATGGAGCCAACTAAAGAAACTTCTTAGTCAGAAGCAACCCAGCAATAAAACCCAGTTAACAGAAGCAACTTTTCAATCTTGGTTTCACATTAGAACAGCTGCAGAACTAAAAGACTTGGTTCACTCCATGGGAAGAGGTTGTGTTAGGATATGGTGTAAGCCTAACAAGTTGTCCAGGCAATATATGAACACATGAAAATGTATTCTATGTCTTTAAGATGTAATGCTGGGTAATTGTACTGCTCTACGCTCTGCTGGTTGGTTAACACAACAATATCCTTAACAGGTTGCAAGGCTATTTCATGCTAAAGGTTACCCAACTAAGTATTTTATTTATTTATTTTTATTTATTTATTTTGTCAAGCACGTATTAGATAACAGATATAGATATAAACATAGTTATTAATACAGGAAATGGTTACAAATAAAAGAGGGACATTAGGACAGGGATGGTAGACACGTTGATGTGCTTATGCACACCCCTTACAGATGCCTTAGGAATGGGGTGAGGTCAACAGTAGATAGTCTAAGGTTCAAGATTTGGAGGTTTGAGGAAGAAACCACAGAGTCAGGCAGTGTATTCCAGGTGTTGACCACTCTGTTCCTACTATCAAGTTTGGTGCGGTTTACCTTAAGTTTGTATCTATTGTGTGCTCTTGTATTGTTATGGTTGAAGCTGAATTTTATGTCCTACGCTTAGGTCGGACTGAAGGCGGTGTAGTTCTAAGTTGTCTAAACCCAACATTTCAAGTCTAGTGTTATAAGGTATTCTTAATTAATTAATTAATTAATATTATATTAACTGACATGGTGATAATTTTTGTATATCTCATTTTTTTCTACGTGTTTCACTTGTCTTCTTTATACTATAACTGCTATTCTAAGAGGAAATTCTTCATACAAGTTATTGCATTATATTCTTGGTTAAATTATGTTTCCATTGATATATAATTTTATGGTACTACTCTCCCCTCCCCCCCAAAAAAGTGGTGTTACTAGCTAGTTTTAGAAAATACACTTTTCCCACAAGGTTTCCGCAACTTTGGCCACTACTGTAGGTATTCCATCACTGGAAGTTTTCAAGGAAAGGTGGACAATTACTGTATATGTTAGATTTCTACCTTTGGTAGGGTTTTTTGAGTTGAAGATCACCAAGAAGATTTTTGAAGCCTTAAACCATAGGTCTAAAAAGAATATTTATCTAATCTAGTTGACACTGATTATTCATAATGGTGATGCTTCTTTATCAAATATCTTTTCTTCAACCTGCACTTTTTAGAAAATAATGGTGTCTCTTATGAAATTGTTGTAGAGAGATTAACTCTTCTATAACAAATTTTGTGAAATCGTGAGGGAGAAAGAGGATCTTGCAGGGGGAGAGCCTTCTCTGTGGGGGCTCCCGCCCTCTGGAATGAGCTACCCCCAGGAATACGACTGATCCCAAACCTCCATACTTTCTGTAAGGCCCTGAAGACTTTTCTATTTCAGCAAGCTGGGCTGGCTTAAAAAGATTTTAATGGGTTAATGAGTTAATTTTAGTGAGGGGTTTTAAATATGGGGAAGCCAAAATGGATTTAATTGTGTTTTAAATTATTTTAACTTTTATACTGTTTGTATTATAATTATGGCTGTTCACCACCCTGAGTCCGTCAGGAGTAGGGCGGTATACAAATTTAATAAAACTGAAACTAAACTGAAACTGAACTAATATTAATTTTTTCATTTTATTTTATTATATTTCTATACCGCCCTTCTCCCAAAGGACTCAGGGCGGTGCACAGCTGGGTAAAAACACAAAACACACAAACATCATAAATTTAAAATTTAAAATTATTAAACAATTTGGCCCAATTAAATTTAAAAACCCAGAATTAAAATACCTAATTAAAATTCATTTAGATGTTCAGCCCCGCCTGTTGGAACAGCAGGGTCTTGAGGGCACGGCGAAAGGCACAAAGGTCGGGGAACTTACTTATCTCCAGGGGCAATTCATTCTAAAGGGCAGGGGCTCCCACAGAGAAGGCTCTCCCCCTGGGGGTCACCAGTCAACATAATTTGACTGACAGCACCCTGAGGAGTCTCTCTCTGTGAGAGCGAACTGGCTGGTGGGAGGCTATCAGTGGCAGAAGGCGGTCTCGTAGATACCCAGGTCATAAGCCATAGAGCGCCTTAAAGGTGGTAACCAACACCTTGAATCGCACCCGGAAGACGTTCAATTGTTCAATTACATTGTAATTCAATTTTTTTTAAAAAAAAAAAGGACTGCTGAATTTTAGGAATAGTGGGAGAAGCTCTCCCTCTCCTGGAAAAATTATGGGGAAATGATAAACCAACTGTCATGGTTCCAAGACAAGCCAACAAAAGAAGGGGCCTCACTGGGAGTAGAACTCTTTACTGGAGTTTCAGCTTGGCACGTGGTGATCAATACAAGTAAAAAGGTTTCTAGCCAGCATTAATGGCTTCTGCTAGCCAGCTGGCTATATGGACTAACCATGTCCTGCCCTCCTGTTCCCAGTTGCTCTTGGCTTGCTGGAGCCCGGTTGCTCCCTGGCCGGCTCCAGCAAGTATTCTTCAGGTTTGGATAGCTGTTGTGGCCCTCTGGCAGCCAGAGGAGCTGGCTGCAGAGTTGGACAGTGAGGAGGAATATGGGCCATTCCTGGGGGTTAGGGAAAGCTCAGACAAGGGTTCTGCATCAGAGGCAAACAATGAGCTAGACAGAAGTGAGGAAGAGGAACAGCTGGAGCCTGTTCCCAGTGTGCACATGCGCAAAGCTGCCAGAAGACAAGAACAATTCAGAAAACAGGGTTGACTGGGGACTAAAGCCACACCTTGGAGGTGATTGGCCCCTCCCATAGGAAACAAAAGAGGAGCAAACGGGGAGTGAACTTTTGCAGGAAACAATTCATTCGTTCCTTGACTCTGTGCCGTTCAGAGTTTCGTTCAGAGAGACTCTGTGCCAAGTTTTGCCTTGTATTGCGTTTGGAAATTAGTTACCTGGCAGCTTTCCAAGTGAGATAAGGTCTGTGTTAATAAATATTCCTTTGAAAAACTGTTTGAACAGGCCTTGCTGACTGTGAATGAAAGGAATTCGCAGTCGTGTAAATAAAAGAGGTTTTGTCGGGACCAAGACTCTTGGAGACTAGGTCAGAACAATGGCTTCTGAACCAACTGCAGCTGGCTTGCCTTCCTGGCTCCTCTCCCAGCGTGAGTCCCATCACCTGACACCCATCTGTATACCCCATACACCCCCCCCTGTCCCTGTACATGTGTGGCAACTCCAAAACAGCACATTGAACAGTGCACTGTCTCAGATGTTGACACCCACTTTCTCTCTTAACACATCAAGTGAATAATTTTGAAAGGACATTTGTGCTTTCAAGTTAGATGCATAACTATGAGAGTGAAGTAAAGGGACAAAATGTTGGTGGTTTCAGGTTCAGAGAATGAAAATTTCTGGTAATGGAGACATGTACTCCTAGGTGGCAAAAAAAAATATGAAATGAGGGTTGTTAGGCTTTCTTTTGGTGAATCTTCTGGCTGTTGCCAATGGCAGTGATCAATTCACACCATTAAAAGTAGTCCTTGACTAACAACCATTCATTTAGTCACAACAGCAGTGTAAAAAGTCACTAATTACCGTTTTACTTAAGACTGCTGCACTGCAGCATCTCCCATGGTGACATAATCAAAATTCAGATGCTTGGCAACTAGTATGTATTTATGACAGTTGCAATGTTCTAGGATCATGAGATCAAGTTTTGCAACCTTCTCACAAGCAAAGTCAATGGGGAAGACAAATTCATTTAACAACCATGTTACCAGAAGTGGTATTCAGTTGGTTCAGACCGGTTCAAGTAAACCGGTAGCAGAAATTGTGGGTAGGCCCCCTCCCCAGCTGTATGCTGCCATATTTAGGCATGTTTTTGAGGCCAGGCACATGCATGGAAGGAGCGCATGCTCACATTTGTGAATCAGAAGGGAAAGTAAGTGAATACTACCTCTGCATGTTACCAATGGCAGTGATTCACTTAACAACTCCTGCAAGACAGGTCATAAAATGGGGCACAACTCACTTAACAACTCTCTTAGTAAAGAATATTTTGGACACAATTGTGGTCATATGGTGAGGACAACCTGTATTTAGGAGTGCAACAATATCTTACAAAATGACATTGCTGTATAGTTTGGCTATTCATGCATATTAATTACTGCCATGTTCCTCCCCTGAGCTTCATCATTACCTGAGAAAAGTCTCATTTAACAACAGTGCTGGAGAAACCATTTTCTTTGACCAGAATGGGAAGATTGCAACTGGCTTTGATATTATCAACTGGATCACCTTCCCAAATCAATCCTTTCATAGAGTCAAGGTTGGAAAAGTAAATCCATCAGCTCAACAAGAAAACTTTTTCTTTCTATCGACAGATAAAATTGTGTGGCCCAACCTTTTTAACCAGGTACCTTTGATTCATTTTTAAAGGGGAGATTCACTGCTCAGGCTATAGCTGATGTTGGAATAGTTTTTGAAGAATTGCACAAATTAATGAATCAAGTAAATAAAAAGCAATATGCTTGATGCACAGGACCTTTGAATAAGAATAGAATAGAATAGAATAGAATAGAATAGAATAGAATAGAATAGAATAGAATAGAATAGAATAGAATAGAATAGAATAGGGTAGGGTAGGGTAGGGTAGGGTAGGGTAGGGTAGGGTAGGGTAGGGTAGGGTAGGGTAGGGTAGGGTAGGGTAGGGTAGGGTAGGGTAAGGTAGGGTTCTAGAATAGAATAGAATAGAATAGAATAGAATAGAATAGAATAGAATAGAATAGAATAGAATAGAATAGAATAGAATAGAATAGGGTAGGGTAGGGTAGGGTAGGGTAGGGTAGGGTAGGGTAGGGTAGGGTAGGGTAGGGTAGGGTAGGGTAAGGTAGGGTTCTAGAATAGAATAGAATAGAATAGAATAGAATAGAATAGAATAGAATAGAATAGAATAGAGTAGGGTAGGGTAGGGTAGGGTAGGGTAGGGTAGGGTAGGGTAGGGTAGGGTAGGGTAGGGTAGGGTAGGGTAGGGTAGGGTAGAGTAGGGTAGAATAGAATAGAGTAGGGTAGGGTAGGGTAGGGTAGGGTAGGGTAGGGTAGGGTAGGGTAGAATAGAATAGAATAGAATAGAATAGAATAGAATAGAATAGAATAGAATAGAATAGAATAGAATAGAATAGAATAGAATAGAATAGAATAGAATAGAATAACAGAGTTGGAAGGAACTTTATAAGTCTTCTAGTCCAACCCACAGCTTAAGCAGGATTTACAGTGGTGAAATCCACATTTTTTTTACTACCAGTTCTGTGGGCGTGGCTTGGTTGGTGTGGTGTGGTTTGGTTTGATGGGCATGGCAGGGGAGGGATACTGCAAAATCTCCATTCCCACCCTACTCCAGGGTACGAATACTGCAAAATCCCCATTCCCTCCCCACTCCTGGGGGAAGGATATTGCAAAATCTCCATTCCAACCACACTCTGGGGCCATCCAGAGGTGTTATTTGCCAGTTCTCTGAACTATTCAAAATTTCCACTACCGGTTCTCTGAACCTCTCAAAATTTCTGCTACCGGTTCTCCAGAACCTGTCAGAACCTGCTGGATTTCACCCCTGGCAGGATAATCTACACCACTTCAGACAAATGGTTATACAATCTTGTCTTCAAAACTTCCAGTGTTGGAGCATTTACAACTTCTGGAGGCAAGTTGTTCCACTGAATAATTGTTCTAACTGTCAGGAAATTTCTCCTTAGTTCTAAGATAAAGGAAGTCAATTTACTCCTACCTCTGAGTTAAACAACCCTAATCTTTGAGATCTGTCTGATGAATAAAGGACTCTTTAATTTGCATGACTTCTTATGCTTGAAGAATATTTCAAGAAATAACCCAAACCTTTCATCAGAGGTAGTATTCAGCCAGTTAAGACCGCTTTGCCTGAACTGGTAGCGGAAATCGCGGATGGGCCTGCCCACCTGCCCTGGCTCTATGCCATCCTATTTAGGCATGTTTTTGAGCCCTGGCACATGTGCAGAAGATGCATGCATGAGCAAAGTGCATGTGCAGAAGGCTGGGTGCATGTGTGGAAGGCACGCATGTGCGTGCAGAGGAAGCAAGCGTGTGCATGATGAACCGGTAGCAACATAATGTTAATCCTGTTGCAGCCTTTCATGCTAGTATAGAATGTTTCATAACTGACTAAAAAAGGAAAAATTCCTCAAAGATAATAATTTCTTAGATTGTTAACATCTAAATTCTAAACGTATTGTACTTTCATTTGTTAACAGACTCAACCTCTTTCTTTGTGCAATCATCATTGCTCCTTGGGTTACATCAAGGGCACAATAGAAGGGAAGCCATTTTGCTGTTACAAATGTCTTCGTTGCCCAGAAGGGAAAATTGCCAACCAGACAGGTAACAGATACCATGCAAAGCAGCATTGATATTCATTAACTCTGAAGGTCAATAGGTCCAAACACTACCCAGGCTTGCTGATGTGTATGTATTGAGCCATACAGTCCAGGAGAAGTGGGATGGTTACAATGTAACCAATTGTAACACGTCCCAAAGTTGCTGCTTTTTTTTCCCAAAAGGAAATTGGACTTTCTTTGCTTTTCCTTGAATGTGTTTCACATCTCATCCAAGAAGCTTCTTCAGTTCTGACTGACTGGTGGTGAACAGAAGGATTCATATTCCTTGCAGTCGTCTGATTGTTAGCACACTTTCTGAGAGTCATTGAGGCCACTTGGAGGTTTAACTGGGTCCTCAGGGTAATTGAATAATGCAAATGGGTGTGGAAGTTTCTTGGAACTGCTGAAAGGGCTGTGTCATAAACAGGAGATAGGTAGTGTCATATCCCTCCCTTTCTGTTGAGAGCGGGGTTCTTCAATCTTAATGTAGATGGTCTATTTAACCAGGGGTGGGATTCAGCCAGTTCGGACTGGTTTGAGTGAACCAGATGCTAATTTTACATCTGGTTCGCCGAACCAGTAGTTGCAAGGACTGGTTGTCTCTGCCCACCCATCCTCTTCCCTCCCTTCCCCTCCCAGGAGTCTCCATGCGGCCTGTTTTGGATGCCAGGTAAGTGCAGCGCCTGCACAGAGCTTCTGGGAGGGCAAAAAATGTGCCCGCTGGAAGTTCCAGAAGTCTGGAAATGGGCTCATTTCTGGCCTCTGGAGGGCCACCGGAGCCCGAGGGAGGCCATTTTAGCCTTTCCAGAGGCTTGCCGTAAGACTCCAGAGCCAGGAGAGGGTGAAAAATGGGCCTCTCGGAAGTTCCGCAAGTTTGGAAACAAGTCCATTTCTGGCCTCTGGATGGCCTCCAGAGCCTGAGGAGACCATTTTTGCCCTTCTGGTGGCTTTCTTCGAGCCTCCAGAACTTGGGGAGGGTGAAAATGTCCCCCACCATGGTGCAGGAGGCCAGGTAGGACACACCCACCATGGCCATGCCCACCCAGCAACTGGGCAGAGAACCAGTGGCTAAAATTTTTGAATCCCACCCCTTCTTTCAAAAGAGTGGTCCTCTCTGTCCAGAATTTGTCTTCAAAATAGTGACTTTCAAATGCATCTTGTCCAGGTGGGTTTATTCTTATTCTTCTATGTTGGGCCTTGTATTTGTGAAGTAGGTTGTTTTGTTTCTCCAATGTATAGATCGACATGTCTCACTGAATATCTTTGAATGCAACAATAAAAATCCTTCTATACTCCAAGGAGGGTATCAACTTGGCAATACCTGGCAGGCAGATAACTTATCCACTTACTGCATGAGAAAGAGTAAGAAGAAGAAAGAAAACAAAAGTGAACATTTTAAAAGTGAAAAAAAAATTAAAAACAGCTCAGTGTTTTTTAGGAAAAAGTGGTTGGAAAAAATCTCCCCGCCACCACCTTGCACTCATCTGAGACTTATAAATGTATGGATCTCTTATCCCAATGAGTCAGCAAGCTGTCTAAAAGCTTTTTTATGGGATAGTTCTGAGAAGATACTTTCCAAATCGAGAGCTTTGGCTTCTCAAAAATCAGCTTGGCAGCAAAAAACATTTCACTGATTGTTGTTGTTGTTAGTTGCAAAGTCATGTCCGACCCATCGCAACCCTATGGACAAGGTTCCTCCAGGCCTTCCTGTCCTCTACCATTCCCCAGAATCCATTTAAGCTCACACCAACTGCTTCAGTGAGTCCATCCAGCCACCTCATTCTCTGTTATCCCGTTCTTCTTTTGCCCTCAATCATTCCCAGCATTTGGCTCTTCTCCTGTGAGTCCTTCCTTCTCATTAGGCGGCCAAAGTATTTGACTTTCATCTTCAGGATCTGGCCTTCTAAAGAGAACTCAGGGTTGATCTCCTCTAGGATTGACTAGTTCGATCGCCTTGCAGTCCAAGGGACTCTCAGGTGACTTCTCCAGCACCATAGTTCAAAGGCCTCAATTCTTTGGTGCTCAGCCTTCCTTATGGTCCAACTTTCATAGCCATACATTGCAACTGGGAAAACCATAGCCTTGACTATACACCCTTTTCTTCGCAGGGTGATGTCTCTGCTTTTTAGTATGATGTCTAGATTTGCCATAGCATTCCTCCCCAGGAGCAAGCATCTTTTAATATCTTGGTTCACTGTTAGAGCAAACAAAAACAAAAACCTTGCCATTCAAGATGCCATTTTCTAGAGGACTCCAAGAAGAGCCTTTTCTGGTGGTGGCTCCCTCCCTGTGGAACCTCATCCCTGTAGAGATACAATGGGCTAGCATTATGATTTTCTTTTCAAGGCCCATGAAGATTTCATTTCATCAGAAGGCCTAGAAATTCAAGAGAGATGTGGAGTTCATTAAGTGGGTTGTCCAAATGTCAGGAAAATTCAAGATATTTATAACTTACCCAGCAACACTATGAACTGGACAGCCATATATTTTTCTAGTAAATAAACAAGTGAATAAGTAAAGTAAAGTAATAGTAATTTTATGAGTCTATTCTTAAACAGTTTAGTTTTAGAGCTTTCCTGACCTAGAGCCTTTAATATAAGTTAGATTTTAAATTTCCAAATATCCAATCTTGAAATCCCAGTTGTGGAAATATGTTATTTCTGAAAGTTGGGAAAGGGTGAACTAACCCTGAATACTTATCTGCTTAACAATTTTCTTTCCTCTTCCAGATTTAGATGACTGTTTGTCCTGTCCTGAAGAAGACTATTCTAACAAGAACCAGGTGCTTTGCATAAAAAAACCCATGAACTTCTTGTCTTACAAAGAACCCTTGGGCATCATCTTGACCAGTGTTGCTTTCCTCTTTTCTTTCGTCTCAGTTGTGCTGCTGGGGATCTTCATTAAATACCAGGATACTCCCATAGTCAAAGCTAACAACAGGAGTCTCAGTTATATCCTTCTCCTTGCTCTCCTGCTTTCCTTCCTTTGCACTTTGCTTTTCATTGGGCAACCTGACCAGATAAAATGTCTCATGCGACAAACTATCTTTAGCATCATCTTCTCTGTAGCTCTTTCTTGTATACTGGGTAAAACAACTATAGTGGTCCTTGCTTTCATGTCCGCCAAGCCAGGTTCCAAAATCAGCAAATGGGTGGGGAAAAGGCTGACCAATACTATTGTCCTGTCTTGCTCCCTGGTGCAAGTCACCATCTGTAGTGTGTGGCTAGCAATTTCTCCCCCATTTCCAGAATCAGACATGCATTCCATTGTTGAAGAAATTGTCCTGGAATGTAATGAAGGTTCACCCATCATGTTTTACATTGTCCTTGGCTTTATGGGCTTCTTGGCTGCTGTCAGCTTCAGAGTGGCCTTCCTAGCCAGGAAATTACCTGATAGTTTTAATGAAGCCAAATTTATCACCTTCAGCATGTTGGTCTTTTGTAGTGTCTGGGTGTTGTTTATTCCCACCTATCTGAGCACCAAGGGAAAATACATGGTGGCTGTGGAGATCTTCTCCATTTTGGCTTCTGCAGCAGGATTACTGAGCTGCATCTTTTCCCCCAAATGCTACATTATTGTGCTGAGACCTGACCTGAACAGAAAGAAACAACTGATAAAGAAACAAAATTGAATTCCAGATTTATTTATTCACATATTTATTTAAGTGTTTCTATCAAGATTCTTTCTCTAGCTCAAGTTTCACTCTGCTGAACGGCTTTCAATTTGGCAAGATTAGTTCAAAATAATCCAAAATAATCAAGAGCAATCTGCCTGCATCCTATGGATGGGTCTTTGCTTGTTGGCATGGCTTGGTTTCTGGCACACCATGGTCTGATGAAAGTTCACAAACCAGGGATTGGGACCCCTGCAGTAGACAATATGATAATAGGTTCCTGTCAATCCAGATTAAAAACAAAAAGAACAACCCCCCCCCCCCACATCTTTGGTCCGCTACTACAAGAGATAAGGACAAGAAAAAGTCTGTTTCAATTCTGCACCCTTCTCCTTGTATCTTTTCGGCAATTTATTTAAAACCATCTTTTTCTCAATCCCATCCCACAAATATTTTTTTCCTACATCCTACTTGCTTTCTTTTGTTGCATGTCAACTAACTTTAACCTGGCTTGCATTTCCAACACTTCTACCTACAATTCCTGTTCTCATTCCAAAATTAAAAACTTCCAGCTTCTTATCAATCAAGGCCTCCTAACTTTTCTTCCGATTACTCAGTGGCATTCCATCCATAATTCTCTCTTGATCCTAAGAAGAAGAAGGTGGCAAACCACTTTTGAAAGTGTTAAGAAAAATCCATGGCCTTGTCCTTATAAGGACCACAAGTCAACATTGTAATTGTAATTGTAATTGTAATTTTATTTCTATACCACCCTTCTCCCGAAGGACTCGGGGCAGTGTACAGCCAATTAAAAACACAGAGTATACAGAACATCAAGTTTAAAAATAATTAAAATTATTACACAATTTCAGCCCGAATTAAAACCCAAAAATTTAAAACACCCAATTTAAAATCATTTACACAGATAGCCCGGCCTGGCGGAACAGTAGGGTCTTGAGGGCACAGAGAAACACACAAAGGTCAGAGATCTTGCGTATTTCTGGGGGAAGTTCATTCCACAGGGCAGGAGCTCCCACAGAGAAGGCCCTCCCCCTGGGTGTCGCCAGCCGACATAACTTGGCCGATGGCACCCTGAGGAGCCCCTCTCTGTGGAAGCGAACTGGTCGGTGGGAAGCTACTGGTGGCAGGAGAATAGTACTCTTCAGGCTGGCAATACATTTTGTAAAATTAACCCATTTTATTATATTATATTGGCCAGAGAAGAGTAATGAACTCTATGTCAACTCTGAAGCTGGCCTGACTGAGGCCATTTTGAGACTTCAGTGCTGACACACTGGAGAAGAGGGACAGGGAGGGGGCAATAGAGATAGTTGGGGTCTTGTAACAAAAACAAAATACTTTCTCTTGGGAACCAAGGACATTTCTGCAAGTGTTTGGAAGGAGGGGGCTGGAGTCACCTAGCAACTGGACAGCATCCTGATTGGACCATGTGACTGATCGTTTTGAAAAAGTCGAAAACTTTTACTTTTAATTAGATGAAAACTGCGAGAATATTCAGTGTCGGTTTTTACCAGCCTGTGCCAATATGACATATCCATTCTTATTCTTTGAGGAAATTGCCTGCATTACAGTTTTTTTTCCAAATCATTTTTTATTTTAAACAAAAACAAAAAAATAAAAATAAAAATAAAACATACAAACATCATTCATTCAATCAAGTACAGACAGTACATCGGTCGGTTTGCATCTCTAGTGCCCTCTCCTCTCTTCACAATATCACTACATATCCAAAATTTATTCTTATATAAAATATATCAGTTATATCATAACTGATCATATCATATCACCATTTTTTATTATCTACCCAATGGTAAAATAAATCCCATATCAAATAATATTGTTTTTCTTCCTGTTCTCTTATTTCAAATGTCAGTTTACTCATTTCAGCACAGTCCAACATTTTCCTAATAATTTCTTCATCCGTAGGTATCATTTCTTCTTTCGAATTTTCAGCAAATACAATTCTAGCTGCTGTTAGAAGATTCACAATTAAATACTGCAGTTCTTTGTTGTATATTTCTGGTAAAATCCCTAATAAAAATATCTCTGGTTTAAAGTCTATGCATCTCTTGGTCATTTTTTCCAACCACATGTGTATCTTAATCCAATATCTCCTTGCTTCTAGGCATTCTACCACATGTGGTAATAGGATCCTGGGGTTTGATGACATTTCCAACACTTCTCCGATTTGTTCTAGAACATTCTGGAGATTCTCAATGTGGATAAATGCCACCTGTAAAACATCTTATACAAATTTTCCTTATACAGTATGCTGTAGACATTGTCATTTTATAGTTATGAGACCACAATTTTTGCCATTTTTCTAAATCAATCCCATAACCAAAATTTTCCCCCATGCTACCATCGATTCTTTAACTTGTTCTTCTTCCAATTTTAACTCTAGCAAAAACCCATACAGCTTTTTAATAATATGATCATCAGCACCCATTAAAACCTTATCCAAATTAGTCAAAGCATTGTAAAACCCTTTTTGCTTACAATCTTCTCGATACCTAGAAAATATTTGCATATATGAAAGCCAATCCATCTTAAATCCCTGTTCCTCTAGTTCCTGTTTTAATTTGAGCTCATCCTTTTCATCCAATAATTCACTATACCTAATAGTTTGTTCCTTTCTAAATGTTATGGGATAACATTAGCCTGCATTAGAGTTTTGTTTGCTCTAGGTATGTTACTTGGAACCCTCCAAGGTCTAGGTCAGTGGTGGCTAATCTTTTCTGGACTGAGTGCCCAAAGCAAACCCCCCAAATGCAATACGTGTGCAGCCCCCCGCATGTGCCCCACCCCACACATATGTGTGCCCCCCACCCTGCCCCCAGTGCATGCATGGCAAAGCTGAACTGGGGCAATGGCTCGCATGCCCACAGAGAGGGTGCTGTGTGCCACCTGTGGCATATGTGCCATAGATTCGCCATTACAACTATAGGTGAACTAAAGACATTAATGTTTGCTGGCAAATAATGACTTTTTAATTTAATAATGTTCTTTTCTCATTATGGAAGTCTAGTCAAAGTGCCTGACTTCTGTGTCATATCATCTTGTCATACCATTACAAAGCTGGCAAACTTGTTCTTTTTCACTATGTTGTTTATTTACATTCCTTAGATTTTATTCCTTTGACTGAAGTCCATTTCTTCTCTTGTTGCTACGTAGAAATGGCAAATTGTTTTCTCCTAGATGAGATCAATTATCTTCTTCTGCAACACCAAAAGAACAAGAGATATTGTGCCCCATAATTGACATTGTTTAATTCTACTCCTCTGGTCTCTAGGGAGTTCCAAAGAGCAGAGCAAAACAGACACCCAACCAAAACTGAGTGATGTTATTAATATTTCTTGCTCCTAAACACATTCAAATATGAGGTTTAAAGAGCAAGGCTCTGTGGTTCTGGTTGTTTCTGCTATACATTTCTGCATTCAAGTCATCTGAAAGAAAGAGGCAAAATGTTAGATTGTCCTACAGTCAAAAGCCATATCAGTCAAATATGGAGCAAGCCTGTGTGATTCTGATTCTTTTTCCTATACATCTCTGCATTTCAATGATCCTTGAGAAGAAATGTTAGATTGTCATATACTCAGAAGCCATATCAATGATCGTTTGGTCAACAAACATCCGTGATTTGCTATGTTACTATTCAGGCTGTGGGTGATAAAACTGCTTTCTCAGGTCATATGCCAAGGTGCTAAATCCAGTATCAACAATCCTAATATTAAATACAAGTCTTACCATTCAGGTGATCTCATCATTGGTAGCATTATTTCTCTGATCTACATGATGTCTAACCTAATCACCTTCAAAACAATTCCATCTGAAGAAGTGCTTGATGATCCCTTGTACGTAGTTACTATTCTTAACTATATCATCTCCCAAATCTGGTTGGATAAATAGTTAATCTACTTTGGGGATGGCATAAATGATTGAACTATACATTTTATTTCCTTTCAGTTAACTTCCTGTGCTCAGAGATTGTACATAGTTCATAATAATTGGGTTAACAGTGAAATAGTGCTTTTCCCTCTCACTTTGTTTCACCTTTATAAAATTTTTACCACTGTACTTGGTCTTGTTTAACAGATGTCCTTGAGTTTTCCTCAATGTTCTGCTTTCTAGTTTCCCAATGTTTCTGTCCAAAACACCAATTCCACTATAATATTCTATGTGTGTTCAGATCTGTTCAGATCACATTCTGCACAGAAAAGAAATTTCTATAAGGTAAAACCAAAGTTTATTAGGAGACTAAATATGCAT
Organism: Coluber constrictor foxii; assembly: GCA_038048745.1. Taxonomy (NCBI): domain Eukaryota; kingdom Metazoa; phylum Chordata; class Lepidosauria; order Squamata; family Colubridae; genus Coluber; species Coluber constrictor. The sequence continues at coordinate 40,697,122 of CM075966.1, read as the reverse complement.
TTTAGACAGAAGCATTTCTACTATTTCTATTATTGGGATGTGATTCTACTCTTTTGTTCCATGTCACTTTTTCCTTGATTGATTACGTCTGGCAGAAATTCATCAGTGAAGAATAGAAATAGAAGTAGAAATAGAAATAGAATGCAAAACTGCATTCAGTTTTGGTCACCACGATATAAAAAAGATGTTGAGAATCTAGAAAGAGTGCAGAGAAGAGCAAGAAAGATGATTAGGGGACTGGAGGCTAAAACATATGAAGAACGGTTGCAGGAACTGGGTATGTCTAGTTTAATGAAAAGAAGAACTAGGGGAGATATGATAGCAGTGTTCCAATATCACAGGGGTTGCCACAAAGAAGAGGGAGTCAAGCTATTCTCCAAAGCACCCGAGGGCAGGACAAGAAGCAATGGGTGGAAACTAATCAAGGAGAGAATCTGGTTTATGGCAACGTTAATAAAAGCACCATTTTATTCCATGGACTTTTCCAGTCTACATCACATTCCCACAGATATATGGAATACGTTCCTGAAAGAGGATTTTGGGGGGAGGGGAGAGAAGAAATAGTACTAGAGAATGATCTAGAATAATTATTTAAGAATTAGGAAAAGATCAGGAAAAACAAGGAGTTGTTTCAGAGACGGGAGTTGAGCAGGATTATATTACACAATTGTAAGGAAACTAGTCGTACAAATGACACGTTTTGCTTACAGAAGATCTTTTGAATCAATCTTTTGTTACAAAACCTAGGTAACTTAATCATTTATTGAATGAGATTATCTTGAGAAAAGAATTCAATCACACGGGTATAGGGTGGGAGAGAAGAATGGGAAGAAATCATGGAAAGGAAGATGAAAGGCAGAATTGTTTTAAATATAACCATAGAGAAAGCATAAATATGGAAGAACAACATGTTGACCTTTAAAGAATATGTAGAAAGAGTGTTGCATCTTCCATTGAATTTCCCCTTGGCAGTTTAATTAACCCATATGTGTAATAAGAATAGAATAGAATAACATACTTGGAGGTCTTCTAGTCCAACCCTCTGCTTAGGCAGGGAACCCTACACCACTTCAGAGAAATGGTTATCCAATATCTTCTTAAAAACGCCCAGTGTTGGAGCATTTGCAACTTCTGGAGGTAAGTTGTTCCACTGATTAATTGTTCTAATTGTCAGGAAATTTCTCCTTAGTACTAAGCTGCTTCTCTCCTTGATTAGTTTCCACCCATTGCTTCTTGTCCTTCCCTCAGGTGCTTTGGAGAATAGGTTGACTCCACTTTTTTGTGGCAGCCCCTGAGATATTGGAAGACTGCTATCATGTCACCCTTAGCCCTTCTTTTCATCAAATTAGGCATACCCAATTCCAGCAACCATTCCTTATATGTTTTGGCCCCTAATCATCTTTGTTGTTCTTCTCTGCACTCTTTCTAATTCTCCTTCTCTAATTCAACTTCTTTGACATCACAAAGAGGATTTCTTAGGAAATGTTGCTTTCCAGATTTTAAAATATTGCAAGTCCTAATGTGCCACAATATACAATACTTCATCTTTCAAAATGAGATAGAAACATCGCAATGCTATCAAAAACATTTTAAAAGAGATACGTAATTTAGACAACTGAAAGATATGGATACCAAAGAGGCCGTCTACCAAATAGTTGATTTTATACTATTTTTATGGTAAAGAGAAGTATTTTCTACAGGCAGTCTGGTCTCTCTCTCTCTCTCTCTCTCTCTCTCTCTCTCTCTCTTTAACAAAGATTATAAAACTGAAATGTAACAAATTATTTGTGTGGAAATTCCATTGTTGTGACCTAGGTACTGCCCTCCCTTAAAGTTTGTTTCTACAGACATACCAGCATATCTTGTCCTTGATCTTTGCTGTAAAGGAAATCAATGAAAATCCCCAGATCTTGCCAAACATCACTTTGGGCTTTGGTATATCTAACAGTTATTTCATGGCAACGTGGACCTACTTTGCTTCTATGGAGCTTCTTTCTTCACATGACAGATTTGTTCCCAACTATAAATGCAGCATCGACCAAAACTCAGTTTGTGTTATTGCGGGACCCAATTCTCATATTTCTCAGGTTATGACCGACATTCTGAGCATTTACAAGATTCCTCAGGTATTTATTTATTTTTTGTTTGTTTGCTTGTTTGTTTGTTTTATTTGTCAAACATGTACACGATAGAAAGTATAAGTATAAACATAAACAAAGGAAGTAAGTACAGATAAATGGGGACATTAAGACAGGGATGGTACCACTGTTGCACTTGTATACCGTATACTGTTGCACTTATGCACGATCCCTTTACGGATCTCTTAGGAATGGGGTGAGGTCTACGGTAAACAGTTTGAGGTTGAAGCTGTGGGGGTTTGAGGATGTAACAATAGAATTGGATAGAGCATTCCGGGCATTGACCACTCTGTTGCTGAAGTAGTGTTTTCTGCAATTGAATTTGGAGTGGTTTACCTTGACTTTGTATCAATTGTTTGCCCGTGTATTATTGTGGTTAAAGCTGAAGAAGTCATTGTCAGGTAAGACATTGTAGCAGACAATTTTATGTACTATGCTTAGATCAGACTACAGGTGGTGCAGTTCCAGATTGTCCAAGCCCAGAATTTCAAGTCTGGTGGCATAAGGGATTCTAAGGTAAGACCTGCTCAAGTAAAAATCAATAGAACTATTGATATGTGAGTTTCTCTTTCATAACATTCTCTCTCTCTCTTTTTTTTTTCTGGTTCTAATAAATCACAACCAACAAATAAATAAAGTCTGGCTAGACACTACTTTCATATTTTCCAGGTCCGATTTACTGAAAATTGTGCCGAATTGGAGGATTTTGTCTCCAATTTGAAATAAATAGAAAGGAGATGCTCTCTCTTGCTCTTAAAAGAGATTTTTTTTTTCATTTTGAAATATTTTCTGCTGCTTTCCATTGAAGTTCCATAGCAATTAAAGTGATAACAAGAAAATAATAAGAAAAGTAAAACATATTATATGTCTGGACAATCAAAGTAGTGAATTTATAACAAAGAAACAAGATATGATTGAACAATGATTTATTCCTTCAAATACTTCAAAATAGTCTATTCTATTCTATTCTATTCTATTCTATTCTATTCTATTCTATTCTATTCTATTCTATTCTATTCTATTCTATTCTAATTATATCAAATATATACACATACCTCTTATACTTTGATTTTTTTCCCCTCCTAAACTCACGTATGGCTCTGCTCCAGTGATGGATAACATGATTCATACAGCTTTCTTCTATCAGATGTATCCTAATGAACATCTTCACATTATGGGCATTCTCCAGTTGCTGCTTCACTTTAACTGGACATGGATTGGGATAATATTTCAAGAAAATGAGATTGGCGAACGATTTCTGAGGGAAGCGCTTCTCGTCTTATCTCAAAATGGAATCTGCTTTGATTACATTGAAGAGCTGCCAACAGTAGCTTTTTCAAACGAGATGGGAGAACAAGCCCTTGCTTTTGTCGAAGTGTGCAAAGTCATTACGAGAAGTACCTCCAGTGTTGCAATTGTCTATTCTGAAAACCAGGCCATGGCAGCATTCAGGACGATCTCCTATGTATCAGATTATTGGGACACCAGAGTGGAGATAAACGATAAAGTTTGGATTTTCCCAGCCCAGATGGAATACACTTCAGTTCCATTTCAAAGAGACTGGAGTATGGATTTTATCCATGGTGCTCTTTCTTTTGCAGTGTCATCAAAAGAATTAATGGGATTCAAAAGATTTCTTCAGATGAGAAACAGTGTTCCAGAAAACACAGACAGTTTTTCAAGGGTCTTTTGGGAACAAGCCTTTGAATGTTCTTTCTCAAAGTCCACTTTAAACCCAGAGGCAGAGAAAAGCTGCACTGGGGAAGAGAAGCTGGAGGCTCTTCCAGACTCTGTTTTTGAATTGAGCATGACTGGGCAAAGCTATAGTATCTACAATGCAGTCTATGCTGTGGCATATGCTCTCCAAGCCATGCTTACATCCCACTCCAAACAAAGAGTAATGGCCGGTAGTGGGAAACAGAAGCTTCTCAGTCATCCAGTGTGGCAGGTAAGATCCTACTATATATTTACTAATCTAGCAGATAATATTGCTTCCATATCTACAGCTGTTCACAAATTATATAGAAATCATTTTAATGCTGGAGGAATGTCTTGGGTAGATCAGAACCTATCTGTCCCAGCTTTTTTTAATTTGAAAAAGTGTAAGTTTTATGAATACTTAATAATGAATATTGATTCATTATTTGATCATCAGTTACAGCAGCATAGTTAAAGGATTTTTCCTCTCTCCTTCCCTCCTCCAGATTCACTACATTACATTCACTCTACTATATTCAGATTCACTATATAAAGAGCTGTGGTGGCACAGTGGTTAGAGTGCAGTACTGCAGGCTACTTCTGCTGACTGCCAGCTGACTGCAATTTGGCAGTTTGAATCTCACCAGGCTCAAGGTTGACTCGGCCTTCCATCCTTCTGAGGTCAGTAAAATGAGGACCCAGATTGTTGGGGGTGATATGCTGACTCTGTAAACTTCTTAGAGAGGGCTGTAAAGCACTGTGAAGTGGAAGCACGAAGCCGAGAACACCAGCCTGAAGATGACGAATGAGACTTCGTCAAAACGTCGCCAAGACACTTCCAATTTTACGCGGGAGAAGACCCGAATAACCAAGGACCTACAGATATATGTATATGTATATGTATATGTATATGTATATGTATATGTATATGTATATGTATATGTATATGTATATGTATATGTATATGTATATGTATATGTATATGTATATGTATATGTATATGTATATGTATATGTATATGTATATGTATATATGTATATATGTATATATGTATATATGTATATATGTATATATGTATATGCCTAAATGCTATTGATACTGCTATATTGGGGGAGATCTTCTCAATAAGAAAGAAAAAATCGGTGTCTTCTAGGTTGATAAAAGAGCAACTGATGCTACAAGTTGAGCCTATCCTATCTTGATAGAAGATTCTAGGACTCATATCCTACTAAATAAGGGTATATATGGTGTAGGCTAAATCTGCTAATGAAATAAACTTCAGGAATGACTTTATGGTTCCCAATGGCTTTGAAATATAGCCTGACACTCTTCATACAACGTATTGGCAATAAAACAATCTTATTGCTGCTCACTTAACCTTCATTCCTGGTTGTAGCTGCATACCTGCCTGGACTCTATCTGAGTTGCAGGTGGGGTGGAGATTCCCAGGCTTATGGTTCTGGGGAATTCAGACCAGTTGTCTCTGGCCTAGGGTGTTAGGCAACGTAAGAGTTCACAATCACCATGGCAGCTGTAGATCTGGTTCAAAGTATTCATGGCCTGACACATACACTCAATATATCTGATATTTGCCTTGGGGAGTAGCATCATGATCTGAATTTGTGGGGTGTTAGCATTAGTGAGGGGTCCTTAGTGCTCTCTGAGCTTGTTTTCTTGCAGATGTTTCATTACCCAAAATGAAAAGTAACATCATCAGTGCTAGTAAGGAGTGCAGTTTGCTGTTAGTTTTTATTCTAGTGACTTGCCTGTCAGTGTTGGTGGGGTTTCTTTGACTGGGCTGTTTGCTTCTTTGGCAATTTTTTTGATTGGGGTATTGTTCACTTGATTGTTGGTCTGATGTTAACCTTGGAATTAATCTATGCTGATCTAGGTGCTGATTGCTAGTGTAGAGGTGCTTGGATCTTTTTGTGCCTTTTGGGATGGGTGATAGTCTTTTTTGCATACTCTATAGACATTATTACTGTCTATGTGTCTATTGATGACTGATTTGTCATAGTGCCAGACATTTTTGAACTTGGCTTGGTCCAGGTTGGTCACATTTTCCCAACTAAAACTATAGTTAAATCTGTCTATATGTTGTGCAATTAAAGAATTATCATCATTAATGTTAGTATTAGTCCCCTGCCATAAATAGACCACTTCCTGTTGACCCTAGAATTCTTAGCAGATGTCCCTCACTTCAGCAAGGTGAAGCTATTAGATTAACGTGCCTGGAGGATTCAATGTGCTTTAGATGAAATTTGGAAGTTTTGCCAAAGTTCTGCCATGCAGTTTGGGTGATGTGCTTATTGTTGCTTGGGATGAGACTGGATTCAGAGGCACTGAATTGTGCCTGTGCTAATGAAGAGTGAAGCTAATTGAGCACAGGCAAGAGCCTGTATTAGGACTTGTCTTGTGGCAATAAGGCCAGCAAAGAGTATTTACTTCTCTGCCCTTTTTTCTATCTATGGATAAACATCCAGTGGTCCTGTTTTGGATGACCAGGTCACTCCTAGATAAGAAAGAGCTGTGGCAACTCATACCATGAAGAATATTCTTGGCTTCTATTAGATAATGACTCCACTTAGAGTTGGACTCTGGCTGGGCAAATCCTTTGGAAATGACTGAGACATGTCTAAGCCTTATTAATTGTGAAGCTTGAGCTGGTTGATCCTGAGGAAGTAGACAGGATCTTCATGGCTTTTTGTGTTCTAGACTCATGCCCTTCCCATTTGGTTAAGGTTTTCCTGGAAGTCGCATGTGGATGGATGCAAGTCATGGTTAATGCCTCTTTCAGGAAGATATGATAGTGATAAAGGGATGCAGTGGCTCAGTGGCTAAGATGCTGAGCTTGTTGATCAAAAGGTCGGCAGTTCAGCGGTTCAAATCCCTAGTTCCATTTAACAGAGTGAGCTCCCATTACTTGTTCCAGCTTCTGCCAATCTAGCAGTTCGAAAGTGTGCAAAAATGCAAGTAGAAAAATAGGGACCACCTTTGGTGGGAAGATAACAGCATTCTGTGCACCTTTGGTGTTCAGTCATGCTGGCCACATCATATCCTCAGTATCAATATCATAAAGATAAAGGTAAAGGTTCCCCTCTCACATATGTGCTAGTCATTCCTGACTCTAGGGGGTGGTGCTTATCTCTATTTTGGCTAGAGCTCTCTATTTTGACCATGGAAAGATCTGCAGTTTGGCAGTTCGAATCTCACCAGGCTCAAGGTTGACTCAGCCTTCCATCCTTCTGAGGTCAGTATAATGAGGACCAAGATTGTTGGGGGCAATAGGCTGACTCTGTAAACCGCTTAAAGAGAGCTGTAAAGCACAATGAAGCGGTATTTAAGTTGAAGTGCTATTGCTGTTGTCTACTTTGAAGAAGCCATTCTTGGACCTAGTTGAGTTAGATAAATTGTCTCCAATCTCCAACCTTTTCCCTTTGAAATGAAAATTATGTTAGGGGGAAGAGAGAGTCAATGATGATGAGGAAGATAAAAGAGATTGCGTGGTTGCCAAATAACAGTAAGGAGGAGAACATGCAGCTGGTGATTGTGACATAGGGTATAGTTCTAGATTATGGCCATGAAAACAGAGTTGTTAGCCCTGCTTAGCACTTCTCTGCCTCTCCTGGTAATTATTCCTGGGCCTGCTGATGGAACTGATGAATTAATGCTACTATTATATTTGGGGGCATAACAATATCTTCTGAAATAATATTGCTACATATTTTTGCCATCACTGTATATCTTTATTAATTATTGTCATATTCTTCCTTTGAGCTTCATCCCTACTTAAGAAAAGTCACATTTAACAACAGTGCTGGAGAAAATATTTTCTTTGATCAAAATGGGAAGGTCACATCCGGCTTTGATATTATCAATTGGGTCACCTTCCCAAATCAATCATTTCTTAGGGTCAAATTTGGAAAAGTAAATCCATCTGCTCAACTAGCAAACTTTGTCTCTCTATTGACAGATAACATGGTCTGGCCCACCTTTTTTAACCAGGTAACTTTAATTCATTTTTTAAAATGGTGGTTGACAACTCATGTTGCAGCTGATGTCCAAATAGCTTGCTTGAACAGCTGCACAAACTAGTGAAACAAGCACAGGAAAAGCAATATTTTTGATAAAGGATTTTGAAGATTTTGTATAAGAAACTCAATGTATTCCTACTTCTAAGTTAATTAGCCCTAATCCTTGACATCTATCAGAGGAATAAAGAGTTTTCCATTGATATCGCTCATTATTCTAGAAGGATAAGGTATAAGACATGTCTTGTAACTGGCATCAGTGGTGGGATTCAAATAATTTAACAACTGGTTCGCTGTCCTAATGACCATCTGGGTGTGCGTGGCCATGGTGGCCATGGCCAGGGGATGTGACACCCTCCGGGAGCAAAACCAGACCAAAGAGGGATGTGCCACCCCCCCGTGCTCCATTTTGGGCCCAGTAGGCCTCCTTGCAGCCTCCTGGGAGTGAAAATGGGCCACGGGGGGATTGCTGCATCTCCCCACACCTCATTTTGGGCCTAGGAGCCTTCCCTGCACTTACCTGGGTGCGCGGGGACTCCTGGAAGGGTGGGGGGCAGTCAGCAATTTAACTACTGGTTCGCCCAAACTGGCCCGAACTGGCTGAATCCTACCACTGGCATGGAATGTTTCATAATTCTAAACAAAAAAGAAAGGAAAGATTCCTCAAAGATGGTGATTTCTAGATTGTTAATGTTTAAATTCTAAATATGTTGCCCTTTCATTTACTAACAGACACAACCTCTTTCTTTGTGCAATGATCCCTGCGCCTTGGGTTACAGCAAGATCAAAATAGAAGGGAAGCCATTTTGCTGTTACAAATGCCTTCATTGCCCAAAAGGGAAAATTACCAACCAGACAGGTAGGAGATGACATTCAAGAAGAATTGGTGTCTATTAATTTTGAAGATCAATAAGTTCAAAATACTATCCAAGCTTCTGAGATTTGTTTGTGTATATATTTATTTATTCACTTTTTGTAGCTGCTCATCTTAGTCAATAACTCTGGGCCTCTTACAATTCAAAAAAGTATTACAATAAAAAGACTAAAAATATTTTAAAACAATTAAATAAATATATCTATATTTTATATAGAGTGATTGGGTCATTTATTCCTACAGATCCTGAGAATAGAGATTTTACCATTACAACCATAGAATTTTCCCAAGCAAACATTACTCCACCTCATAAAAGGAGAAATGACACGTGAATTAGTTTCCACTAGAACCACTAGAATGTATTCCGAACTTTTCCAGGATTATGGTTAGGATGGTTGAAGTGTAGATCATGGGAGTGTGACATGTGGTTTTTGACCTACTTGCCTTCCCTTATTTTTTCTTATATATATATATATTCCCATTTTATTGTTTCATATTAATTCTGTTAATTAATATAAAACAATAAAATGGGATTTTAATTCTAAATGACACCTAGGGTCATTTAGAATCAGACAATGATGAAGTAGAACAAAATATATAAACAGTAAACGATAAATGAAAGACATCAAATATCATTGACATTGTCAGATTCCTGTCCAGTCACCATGAGTTGCCCTATCAGTCCCATCTAGAAGGAGGATGGACCTAAAAATGTGTCCACCCCAGACATTTATGAATACATATGATTAGCAACATGGACATTTACTTTGTGCTTAGTCCCTCCATCTAAAGAAGTACAGGCCAGCTCTGCATTGGTTACTGTATTCCTGAAGGTCAGGTGATTTAGCCCTTGTCAAATAATGGTTAGCCTACTATGATTTCTTTTAATAGAAGAAATATATGCATGTGGGATTGAACTGTGGAGTCACTGGTGCTCTCTGAGCTTGGTCAGTGTAGTTTATCTCTATTATCTCAACAGGTAGAACTTCACAGTGTAAAACAACAATCTACTCAATATAAATTGAGAGATTTTGCCATAATAATCTCTATTAATATATTCCTGCATAGTGAGCATAGAATACAGTGTTGAGCCTCAGCCCGGGGCTCACCGTATCTGGGGGAGAGATGCAGTGGGAGTGATGGGTGAGGCAGTGGCTCACTGGCAACAGCCCCACATCAGATGACACCAAAAGGCCACAGTGTTCCCCACCGAACCTGCGACACCCAGCTGATTGCTGTCAGTGGTCTTCTGCAGCAGCCATGTGCCACCCGCTGGGCCATTCCAGATGGGCAAGGAGAACTTTGCCGCAAGATGGGTGTCAGCCCTGGTGGGTACCATGGCAACTGGACATACACTGCCAACAGGCGCTGGATGGTGGGCATGGGCAGCCAGATAGACAGAGGATGGGCCCCAAAGACTTGAAAAGGCACCTGTTACCTACTCATCACATTCTGAGGCTCCAGCCTGTTTGTGGGAATTAAAGCAGAGTTTTGCTGCATTTGCATGCTTGTCCTGGCTCCCTTTGTTCCTACCAGGTCCGGCCTAGACTGGCTGAGATACAGATTAATTTTCCCAATTCAGGAGAACCTTAACAAGAGTGGTATTTTTCTTCTTTTTCTTTTTTGCCCTCTCATTTTAAAGGAAGGAAGAATTGGAGGTATCCTTTTTATAGTGCTCTTTTTAGAGAGCATATGCATCGGATTCAGATTTGAGCTAATTGCCTTTATTCATGTCTCTTTTTTTCTTTTACATCAAAATATACTTTTAACAGAGGGAGAGCAATTATTATAAACACTGTTAGTTAGTTTAGTTAGTTAGTTTATTAAATTTATATACCGCCCTTCTCCTGGTAGACTCAAGGCAGTGCACAGCCAAGAATAAAAAACATTTCAATAAAAATTTAAAATTTATAAAAGAATTAAACAATTTTTGGCGCAGAAAATTTCAAAAACCCATAGACAATTTAAAATTTGAAAACCCATAGATAATTAAAAATCTAAAGAGCAGGGGGGGGGGTTACGCCAGCCCAGCTTGACAAAATAAAAAAGTTTTTAGGGCACGGCAAAAAGCCCGGAGATCATGCAGATCTCCGGGGGCAGATCGTTCCAGAGGGCTGGTGCTGCCACAGAGAAGGCTCTTCCCCTGGGCGTCACCAGCCAACATTGCCTGGCTGACGGCACCCTGAGGAGTCCCTCTCTGTGGGAGTGTACTGGCTGGTGGGAGGCTATCGGCGGCAGAAGGCGGTCCCGCAAGTACCCAGGTCCTATGCCATGGAGCACTTTAAAGGTGGTAACCAACACCTTGAAGCGCACCTGAAAGACCACCAGAAGCCAATGCTGCTCGTGCAGGAGAGGCGTTACATGGGAGCACCCCTTGCTCCCATAATCCCCCACACGGCCGCATTCTGCACCAGTTGGAGCCTCCGGGTCCTCCTCAAGGGGAGCCCCATATAGAGAGAATTACAGTAGTCCAGGTGGGAAATGACGAGTGCCTGAGTGACTGTGCGTAAGGAGTCCCAGTCCAGATAGGGATGCAACTGGCGTATCAGGCGAACCTGATAAAAAGCCTCCCTGGCCATGGCCATCATATGCTCTTCTAAAGACAGCCATGCATCCAGGAGGACGCCCAAGTTGCGAGCCCTATCCGTGGGGGCCAATGACTCACCCCCAATAGCCAGTGATGGCATCAACTGGCCATATTGGGACACCGGAAGCCATAGCCACTTGGTCTTGGAAGGGTTGAGTTGGAGCCTGTAGCTCCCCATCCAGATCTGCATGGCCTCCAGGCACCGGGACATCACTTCAAGGGCATCGTTGGGGTGGCCTGGGGTGGAGATGTACAGCTGAGTATCATACCAGCGTACTGATGGAACTCCACCCCAAAGCCACAGATGATCTCCCCCAGCGGCTTCACATAAATGTTGAACAGAAGGGGCGAGAGGACCGACCCTTGCGGCACCCCACAAACGAGGCACCTCGGGGTCGACCTCTGCCCCCCTGTCAACACCAACTGCGACCGGTCAGAGAGATAGGAGAACCACCACAAAACGGTGCCCCCCACTCCCAACCCCTCCAACTGGCGCAGCATGATACCATGTTCGATGGTATCAAAAGCTGCTGAGAGATCTAAGCAGCTTTTGCTTAAGACCAGGATAGAGGAGCAACCCCTATCCCGAGCCCTCCAGAGATCATCCACCAACGCGACCAATGCCGTCTCCGTGCTGTACCCAGGCCTGAAGCTGGACTGGAGCGGATCCAGATAGACAGCTTCATCCAGGTACCCAGAGTCTTTGACTTGTTTCCTCTAGGCAATAATGTGAGTGGGGTTGTGAGTGGGGTTGTGATCCTATTTCAAATGTAATTGAACAGTATGAACTAAATCAAATAATTCTCAAGGCTCTGTCCTCAAACAATCCTGCCCTATAGCCTTCCTGATAAGTTGTATTTCAAACTCCCAAGTTCTAAGATTTTATGATGAATTACTGGAAATTTGAGGCACTGCAATATTGTATTTTTGAAAATTAGGAAAGGCTGAGCTAACCCTGAAGTCTTATCTCTTAACAACTCTATTCCCTTTTTCAGGTTTAGAGGATTGTTTCCCATGCCCTGAAGAATACTATCCGAACAAGAACCAGGATCAGTGCATTAAAAAACTCAGAACTTTCTTGTCTTACAAAGAACCCTTGGGAATCACCTTGACCAGTATTGCTTTCCTCTTTTCTTTCATCTCAGTTGTGGTGTTGGGAATCTTCATTAAACACCAGGATACCCCCATAGTCAAAGCCAACAACAGGAACCTCACCTACATTCTTCTCATTGCTCTCCTCCTCTCCTTCCTTTGCAGTTTGCTCTTCATTGGGCAACCTGATCAAGTAAAATGTCTCATGCGACAAACTGCTTTTGGCATCATCTTCTCTGTAGCCCTTTCTTGTATACTGGGAAAAACAACCATAGTGGTTCTTGCTTTCATGGCCACCAAGCCAGGTTCCAAAACCAAGAGATGGGTTGGGAAAAGGCTGGCTTACACTATTGCCTTGTCCTGCTCCCTGGTTCAGGTCACAATTTGTAGTGTGTGGCTGGCAATTTCTCCTCCATTCCCAGATTCTGACATCCACTCAATGACTGAAGAAATTGTCCTGGAATGTAATGAAGGTTCCGCCATCATGTTTTATATTGCCCTTGGTTTTCTGGGGTTCTTGACTGCTATCAGTTTCATGGCGGCTTTCCTTGCTAGGAAACTACCTGACAGTTTTAATGAAGCCAAATTTATCACTTTCAGCATGTTGGTCTTTTGTAGTGTCTGGATGTCATTTGTTCCAACCTATCTGAGCACCAAGGGGAAATATATGGTGGCTGTAGAAATCTTCTCCATTTTGGCTTCTGCAGCAGGATTACTGGGCTGCATCTTTTCCCCCAAATGCTACATTATTGTTCTGAGGCCCGAATTAAACAAAAAGGAGCAACTAACCAAGAAACAAAAATAAAACTATTTTTCTCTGCAATTTATGAAATGCTGCATCTGCTTCTTCATAGCGCCTATGAGGCTAAAGAACAGCAGAATACATGCAAGTTTAGAAAATTGTTGTACTTAGTTGCGAAGTCATGTCTGAGCCATCACGACAATATTCTTCCAAGCCTTCCTGCATAGTTATGCATAGTTGAAATCTTTGCAAAAATAGAAATATGGCTTTCGCAGAAATGGAAGCTGTCTTGAAAAATACAATTTGTATATTATCTATTAAGAACTCGTTTGGATAATCAATAGAGGGAGAAAAGACCTGGAAAAAAAAATCCCCACAAACCATTTACATCCGGGTGAGATCAATTATTTTCTTCTGCAATATCAGAAGAGTAAGACATAATTGATCTTGTTTTAATTTTACTCCTCTGGACTCTAGGGAGTTTCATAGAGCAGAGCAAAACAGACACCCAAACAAGACTGAGTGATATTATTAATATTTCTTGTTCCTAAACACATTCAAATATAAGGCTCTGTGATTCTGATTCAGAAGCCATATCAATGATCACTTGGGCAACAGGCATCTTTGATTTGCTATGTTACTCTTCAGACTGTGGGTGATAAAACTACTTTCTCAGGTCATTTGCCATGATGCTAAATGCACCATCGACAACCCTAGTATTAAATACAAGTCTTACCATTCAGGTGATCTCATCATTGGTGGCATTATTTCTCTGATCTACATGATGTCTAATCTAGTCACCTTCAAAACAATTCCATCTGAAGAACTTCTTGATGATCCCATGTATGTAATTGTCGTTCTTAATTCTGTTAGCTACCATTTTTTCTGGATAATTAGTCAATGTATTTTGGGGAAGGAGTAAATGATTGAAACTTAACTTTTATCCCCTTTCAGCTATCCTTCCTCTGCTCCAAGATTCTACTATGTTTCTTACATACTTTATAGTAATGTGGTTAACAGTTTTTTTCCTACTTTATGTTTTATCTTCATAAAGTATATACATGGTCTTGCTTAACAGATATCTGAGTTTTGCTCAAGTCTGTTTTCTAATGCTTCTGTTCCAAACTTCCATGGTACACCAATCCCAAGATAATACTATATGTATAATACTATCTTGTACAGATATAGTATATATATATACACACACACAATCAGTTATATATATATGTGTAACTGATCAGATCACATTCTGCACAGAAGAGAAATTTCTATGAGGTAAAACTAAAGTTAAACATTTCATTTTTTAAAAAAATTGATTTATATGCCGCCCTTCTCCGGAGACTAGGGCGGCTTACAATGCGTTAAGCAATAGCCTTCATACTTTTGTATATTTATATTTATATTTATACAAAGTCAGCTTATTGCCCCCAACAAACTGGGTCCTCAATTTACCCACCTTATAAAGGATGGAAGGCTGAGTCGACCTTGAGCCTGCCTGGGATTGAACTCGCCAGTAATTGCAGCAACTGGATCTTAGATGCTGCCTTTGTAGGAGGCATTACTCCCCTACGCTACTCAGGCTCTTTTTGGAGGCTAAATTCTCATTCTATGCAGAAGACTTTTTACTGTTTTCATTATGTGGATGTGGTTATACTTTCTGGTTCCATGCCACCTACTTCTTGATTGATTGAAGCTGGATAAAATTCCTTAGTGAAGAATAGGAATGGATATTATACTTGACCAACCAACTTGTTTTCAATAGGAGAAAGTTTCTATTGTGGTTTATGGCAACCTAACATCTAAGTATACCTTTATTTCAGTGGTGGGATTCCGCCAGTTTGCACCACTTCGGGAGAACTGGTTGTTAACTTTCTGAGCAGTTGGTGAGCTGGTTGTTGGAAGAAATCATTAGGGCAGAGAACTGGTTGTTAAATTATTTCAATCCCACCACTGCCTTTATCTCATAAATGTTTCCAGTCTTCATCCCTTTTCTTCAGATATATGGAGTACAGTCCTAAGAGAGATTTGGTGTGTAGGGGTGGAAATAGAGGATGATGCAGAAGAATGATCTAGAAAAGGTCTTAAATGATGTCTATGGAGATTCTCAGTCACCCAGGACATGGTGATTCCAAAGGTGCTTTTTCAAAAGGCAACTGATCTTTCTTTGTTTTTCCTTGAAGAGGAACTAAAGAAGTTTCTGGGAAAAGCAGTGAAACATCTTCAAGGAAAAACAATGAAAGTCCAGTTGCCTTTTAAAAAAAAGCATTTGGGACAATTCCTGAAGAAGGTTTTCAGAAAGGAGAGATAATTGATTCAGAGGTGAGAGACAAGAAGGATTATTTTACATAATGATTGTAAGAAAAGTAGTAGCACAAATTGCAAATGAGTTGAGTCAATCTTTAATAAATATAACTTGGACCTATCATCCATCATCCATCCATCCATCCATCCATCCATCCATCCATCCATCCATCCCTTAAAGTTTGTTTCTACAGACATACCAGCATATCTTGTCCTTGATCTTTGCTATAAAGGAAATCAATGAAAATCCCCAGATCTTGCCAAATATTACTCTGGGCTTTGGGATATCTAACAGTTATTTCATGGCAACGTGGACCTACTTTGCTTCTATGGAGCTTCTTTCTTCACATGACAGATTTGTTCCCAACTATAAATGTAGCGTCCATCAAAATTCAGTTTGTGTTATTGCTGGACCCAACTCTCATAACTCTCAGGTTATGGCTGACATTTTGAGCATTTACAAGATTCCTCAGGTAAGACCTTCTCAAGTAAAAAAACAACAGAACTATTGATATGTGAGTTTCTCTTTAATGACATTTTCTGGATTTGTGATAAACTAATGTCAATCAAAATGTAACTGACATATGCATAGACAATGTTTTCATATTTTCCAGTCCTGATTTACTGAAAATTGTGCTGATTTGGGGTCTCCAATTTTTTTTAAAAAATGGAAATTTCTCTTGCTCTTAAGAGAGATTTCCATTGAAGTTCCATAGCAGTAAAATAACAAGCAAATAATAAGAATATGAAAGCATATTATATGGTATATCTGGAAGATCAAAGTGATGCATTCATAATAAAGAAAGAAAGAACATATGATTGAACAGTGATTTATTTATTCCTAAAATAATTTAAAATAGCATTTTTTGTTTATTTGCAGACAAGTATTGTAGTAGTTGTTCTATTGAAGCTAGGAGATTTTTTCATGATTTGTTGTCTTCCCTTTCCTTCAATGGAATCTTGAACAATGCAGGATACAGCTTCATTGATATAGGAAGGAAGGAAGGAAGGAAGGAAGGAAGGAAGGAAGGAAGGAAGGAAGGAAGGAAAGAAGGCTCAGCCTCATTAGTCATTTGAGAAGCACAGACATGGTTGCATTTATTTATTTATTTTATTACATTTTTATACCGCCCTTCTCCCGAAAGTATCAGGGCGGTGTACAGCCACAATAAAACAATCCCAACATAACAATTAAAAACCATTAAAATAATTAAATCATTTGGCCACAATTAAAACCCAAAAGCTAAAAACCCTTTTAAAACCATTTAAAAAACCCATTAAAATCATTGTTCCGTCAGATCGGCTTGATGAAACCATAGGGTCTTCAGAGCACGATGGAAGGTGCAGAGGTTGGGGATCCTTCGTATATTTGGGGGCAGTTCATTCCATAGGGCAGGGGTCCCTACAGGGAAGGCTCTCCCCCTGGGGGTCGCCAGCCGACATTGTTTGGCCGATGGCACCCTGAGGAGGCCCTCTCTGTGAGAGCGTATCGGACGGTGGGAGGCAATCGGTGGCAGAAGGCGGTCCTATAGGTATCCTGGTCTTAAGCCATGGAGTGCTTTGAAGATGGTGACCAGCACCTTGAAATGCACCCGAAAGACCACTGGAAGCCAGTGCAGCTCGCGCAAGAGGGATGTTACATGGGAGCGATGAGTCACTCCCATAACCACTCGCGCGGCTGCATTCTGGACCAGTTGGAGCCTCTGGGTGCTCCTCAAGGGGAGCCCCATGTACAGAGCATTACAATAGTCCAGGCATGAAGTGACTAGGGTGTGAGTGACCGTGCATAATGAGTCCCGATCTAGAAAGGGACGCAACTGGCGAATCAGGCGAACCTGATGAAAAATCCTCCCGGTCACGGCCGTCAAATGCTCGTCTAAAGACAGCTGTGTATCCAGGAGGACGCCCAAGTTGCGAGCCCTCTCTGAGGGGGGCAAGATCTCATCCCCAATAGCCAGCGATGGCACCAGCTAGGTATACCAGGGCGCCGGAAACTACAGCCACTCGGTCTTGGAGGGGTTGAGTCTGAGCCTGTTTCTCCCCATCCAGATCTGCACGGCCTCAGGCATCAGGACATCACATTAAACAGAACCTTGGATAACTGAAAGTATTTCTCCTACCTCGCTTTTTAGTCTCTGGAAAAGTAGGAAGGTTCCTGTCAGGGAGACAGGATACTAATGCAGGTCCAGTTAGTCAAGGGATTGATAAGAAAACACCTATATAGTGATAGCAGTTGCACTTAGACTTATATACCACTTCATAGTGCTTTTAGAGCCCTCTCTAAGCAGTTTACAGAGTAAGCATTTTGCCCCCATCAATCTGGGTCCTCATTTTATCGACCTTGGAAGGACGGAAGGCTGAGTCAAGCTTGAGCTGGTGAAATTTGAACTGCCAAACTGCAGCTAGCAGTCAGCTGAAGTAGCCTGCAGTGCTGCACTCTAACCACTGTGCAACCTCGGCTCTATATGCTTTGAATGAGTTCAAATCTCCACAACAAGATGGTTTTCATCCCAGATTATTGAAGGAGCTGGCAGATGTGATCTTGGAACCACTGAATGAAATCCGAGCTCCGGACAGCTCCCGATCTCCACACTTTATGTGCTGGCCTGAAGACATGGCTTTTTCATCAAATTCCCTGACCGATTATAGGGTTTTAACTGGGGATTTTAAATTTGGATCAGATTTTTTTTTAATTTTAAAAACAAACTTTATTCAATATAAACAGATAAAAAATTTTACAAAACATTCTTAACTCTAATAACGAAAATACAGTTCTATATTACCTATTTTCTAAAATTAAGAAACAAAATTATCTATCATATTTGGACATATAACTATATATATACATTAGTCTTAATTTGCTATTGATGATGTAAATTTGTTACCTTTAATTTCTTAGTATATTTGGCATCTGTTTTTTTTTTCCCTTGTCTATCGATCCATTCATACCATCTGGTCCATATTTGGTTATACTGTGAGTCTTCCTTGTTATTTAGTGTTAAAGTTAATCTATCCATTTCTGCACATCTAAATATTTTTTGAATTATTTGTTCTTCTGTTGGCAACTGTTCTAGTTTCCAAGATTGGGCTAGGGTTAGTCTTGCTGCCGTAATTATGTATAATGTAATATATTTTATTTCTTTTTTGCTATCTTTTTAAAGTATGCCTAGTAAAAAAATTTCAGGTTTTAGGTCAATCTCTTCTTCTGTTATTTCTGTTATCCATTTTCAGATTTTAATATTTTACTGTTCTTCTTTTTATTGTGTGAGCCACCCCGAGTTCTATGGGAGAAGGTATATAAATTTTAAAAATAAATAAATAATGGACTTTCCTGAACCTTACATATTATAGCCAGATTGAATATAGTCAAATTGCATCATAACATTTCCAAAAATGGTGACAGTTTACTTCCATTAACTTCATAGAAATTAAAGGAAGATCTTCAATGAGTTATGAATAAGCCCTGAAAAATCAAAGCAACAAAATAAAGCAGTCAAATTTAACCGGGGCGCATGCAGAGGGGCATGCGTGCATGCTCAGGGGGGCAGATCATGTGCGGGTGGTGGTGGTGCAGGCATTGCATTTTGAGGGTTTGGGCACTTTGGGCAGTCGATCTGGAAAGGATAGTCACCACTGACTTATATCAAACACATACACATACATTTTGTATTTTCTTTTTTCCTAAGCTCACGTATGGCTCTGCTCCAGCGATGGATAACATGATTCATACAGCTTTCTTCTATCAAATGTACCCGAATGAACATCTTCACGTTATGGGGATTCTCCGGTTGCTGCTTCATTTTAAGTGGACCTGGATTGGGATAATTTTTCAAGAAAATGAGATCGGTGAACGCTTTCTGAGGGAAGTGCTTCTCGTCTTATCTCAAAATGGCATCTGCTTTGATTACATTGCAGAGCTTCCAACCGTAGCTTTTTCAGATGGGATAGGAGAACAAATCAATACTTTCATTAAACTATGCAAAGTCATTATGAAAAGTACTTCCAGCGTTGCAATTGTCTACTCTGAAAACCAGGCCATGGCAGGTTTCAGGACAATCTCCTATGTTTCGGAATATTTGGACACAACAGTGGAGAGAAGAGACAAAGTTTGGATTTTCCCAGCCCAGATGGAATACACTTCAGTTCCTTTTCAAAGAGATTGGAAAATGGACTTTATCCATGGCGCTCTTTCTTTCGCCATGTCATCAAAAGAATTATTAGGATTCAATAGATTTCTTCAGATGAGAAACAGTGTTCCAGAAAACACAGACAGTTTTTCAAGGGTCTTTTGGGAACAAGCCTTTGAATGTTCTTTCTCAAAATCCACTTTAAACCCAGAGGCAGAGAAAAGTTGCACCGGGGAAGAGAAACTGGAGGCTCTTCCAGACTCTGTTTTTGAATTGAGCATGACTGGGCAAAGCTATAGTATCTACAATGCAGTCTATGCTGTGGCATATGCTCTCCAAGCCATGCTTACATCCCACTCCAAACACAGACCAATGGCTGGTAGTGGGAAACAGAAGCTTCTCAATCATCAAGTGTGGCAGGTAGTCTTCTATTTTTATTAATGTAGCAGGGCTTATTGCTTTTGTATCTACAATTCAGTGGTGGGTTCCTCCCGGTTCGGCCGAGCCGGTAGTGGTGACGATATGACATCCCCAAACCGGTTCTCTTTGTTCAGGAGCTGGGTCCTCCTGCTCCTCCCCACATTATTCTTACCCTTTATTTGGCCCTGCCCCCTATCTATTCGCTGCCTCCTGCATCCCAGCTGATCAGCTAGAAGGAAAAAACCTGTTTAAACTCTTGCCGCAGGGCTTCAAAGGGCTGCCCTACAGCTGATCAGTGTTAAAAGGCAGTGTGGTGGTAGACCAGTGCGCTCAGAAAACAAATGGGTAGACTGGTGCCTCTAAAAACAAATGAGAAGACTGGTGCCTCCAAAAATAAATGGGTAGAACAGAATGCTCCAAGAACAAATGGGTAGACCGGTACAGCTCTGCAAGCAGTTAAAAGCCTGGTAGACCAGTACCTCTGGTAAATCCTAAAGAATTGTCACATGACCATCAAACCACGCCCACAAAATAAGCCACACCCACAGAACTGGTAGTAAAAAAAATTAGAACCCACCCCTGTAGCAATTGTCCAAAAGTTATATAGAAACCAATTTAAACATAATGCTGGAGAAATTACTTAGGTGGATGGGAATGTCTGCACATTTCTATTCCAGCTCTTTTAATTGCAAAAAGGTCAGTTTCTATCAATATTTAATGTTGAATATTGGAATAATTGAGCCATTATGTAAAGCATCATAGTGAAAGTTTCTTTCCTCTCTCCCTGACCCCTTCTTCAGATTCACTGTATTGGGAGAGTTCTTCTTAACAAGAAAGGAGAGTTCAGTGTCTCCTAGGTTGGTGAGAGAGCAGTTGATGCTCCAGGTTGGACGTACCATATTTTCATAGGAAAACTATAAAAATATTCCTATGGTCCATTGGATTCTAGGATTGACATCTTTCCAAATAAAGTACAATTGAGATAGGCTATATCTCCTAATGAAATAAAATAAAAGAACGATAGTCTACATCATAGTCACCAGAGATGGTATTCAGCCGGTTCAGACCAGTTCAGCCAGTTCGCTACTAGTTCAGACCAAACTGGTAGCGGCAACTGCGGGTGGGCTGCCCACCTGCCCATACGTAATGCTGTCCTATTTAGCCATATTTTCAAGGCTGGGTAGATGTGCGGAAGGCTTGCGTGTGAGCAAAGCGCATGCACGGAGCGCTGGGTGTATACATGGAAGGCACGCGAAAGAGAGCGAAGCAAACTGGTGGTAAGAATTTGTTAAACCCACCGCTGATAGTCACCAGTGAAATAAACCCTGAAACTCCACATACAAATTGCTGACAATAACGACTCTTCCTATTGCTACTCACTTGCCTTCCTCCCTGAGGTTTCAGGGAACATGCGAATTCATAGCCACCATGGCAGCCATATATCTAATTCAAAGTATTCATGGCCCAACTCACACATACAGGGCTCACTCTTTGGATCTGTTATTTGCCTGGCATGATTGCCAAATTACAGGAAGGAAGAGAACATGCTGATGATGGTGGTAGCAGTACTTCTGAGTGATAGGCATGAAAACAGGCCTATTAGCAATAGCACTTAAGACTTATATATAACTTTACAGTGTTTTACAGCCCTCTTTAAGCAGTTTATAGAGTCAGCCTATTGCCCCCAACAATTTGGGTCCTCATTTTACCCACCTTGGAAGGATGGAAGGCCACCTCGGAAGGATGGAAGGCTCCCCTTGAGCCTGGGGAGATTCAAACTGCCAAATTGCAGGCAGCCAGCAGTCAGCAGAAGTAGCCTGCAATACTGCACTCTTACCACTGCGCCATTGTGGTTCATAGGTTAGCCTATCATTAGCTGTTTTTTGTCCCTCGTCGTGAGTCTTCTGCTGCTTGCTGAAAGAAGTGACAAATTAAGGTTATTATCATGATACTGTATATTGGAAGTGCAACAATATCTTCTGAAATAATATTGCTGTATATTCTGCCATTATTGTACACCTTTATTAATTATTCCCATGTTCTTCTCTTGAGCTTCATCACTACCTGAGAAAAGTCTCATTTAACAACAGTGCTGGGGAAAACATTTTCTTTGACCAGAATGGGAAGATTGCATCTGGCTTTGATATCATCAACTGGATCACCTTCCCAAATCAATCCTTTCTTAGGATTAAAGTTGGAAAAGTAGATCCATCAGTTCAATTTGAAAACCTTCTCTCTCTATCGACAGATAATATTGTCTGGCCTAACATTTTTAATCAGGTAACTTTTAGTCATTTTTAAGGGATGGTTCAGTGATCATGCTGCAGTTGATGTCCCTATAACATCTTTGTACAGTTGCACAAATTAATGAACCAAGTACATGACAAGCAATATTCTTGATGCACAGGATTTTGAAGAGGGTTTTGCACAAGGAAGGGTACCTCAATGTACTTTAACAGATTAAGAGAGTTGGAAGGGACCTTGTAGGTCATCTTGTCCATCCCATCCCACCCAAGCAGAAGACCCTACACCATTTCTGACAAAGGCAGTCCAGTCTCTTCTTGAAAGCTTCTAGTGATGAAGCACCACAACTTCCGAAGGCAAGCTGTTCCATTGGTTAATTGTTCTCACTGTCAGAAAAATTCTCCTTATTTCCAAGTTGAATTTTTCCTTGATCATTTTCCATCCATTATTCCTTGTCTGGCCTTTGGGTGCTTTGGAAAATAGGTTGACCCCTTCCTCTCTGTGGCAGTCCCTCAAATATGGGAACACTGCTATCATGTTTCTCCTGGTCCTTCTCTTCACTAAACTAGCCATGCCCAGTTCCTGCAACCGTTCATCATATATTTTAGCCTCCAGTCCTCTAATTATCTTGGTTGCTCTTCTCTGCACCCTTTCCAGAGTCTCAACATCTTTTTTATAGTGTGGTGGCAAAAACTGGATTCAGTATTCTAGATACGGTCTTACTAAGGCTTTATAGAGTGGTATTAGTACCTCCCTTGATCTTGATCAGGGATGTCAAACTCAAGGCCTGGAAGGTTGGATCTGGCCTATGGGGTGGATAGATCTAGCCCACAGACCTGCCCTGGAAACAGCAAAGTACTAGACCATGGTGCCTCTACCAGCAAAAGTGGAGTTTTCGCTGTCAGAGGGCTGCAGGAGGCGGTCGCAGCCGAAAATGTAATTCAGGAGCTCATTTTCTCTGGCAGAGCACTCGGGCCACCATATGCATCCCCGACACGAATGACATCGAGCTGGACACGCCCACCTTTGCTACACCCACTCCAGCCCCCAAGGTCAAACACAACCTCGATGCGGCCCTCAATGAAATCAACTTTAACAACCCTGATCTTGATTGACAGGGGGGCAGAGGTCGACCCCGAGGCCCCTTGTATGTGGGGTGCCTTAAGGGTCAGTCCTCTCGCCCCTTATGTTCAACATTTATGTGAAGCCGCTGGGTGAGATCATCTGTGGTTTCAGGGTGAAGTACCACCAGTATGCTGATGACATTCAGCTGTACATCTCCACCCCGGACCACCCCAATGATGCCCTTGAAGTGATGTCCTGGTGCCTGGAGGCTGTGTGGATCTGGATGGGGAGAAACAGACTCAGGCTCAACCCATCCAAGACCAAGTGGCTGTAGTTTCCGACGTCCCGATATAGTCAGTTGGTGCCATCACTGACTATTGGGGGCGAGTCGTTGGGCCCCACGGATAGGGTTCGCAACTTGGGTGTCCTCCTGGACTCACGGCTGTCTTTGGAAGAGCACCTGATGGCTGTGACCAGGAGGAGTTTTTATCAGGTCCGCCTGATTCGCCAGTTGCTTCTCTTTCTGGATTGGGATTTGTTAAGTACGGTCACTCATGCTCTCGTTACTTCCTGCCTGGACTACTGCAATGCTCTCTACATGGGGCTCCCCTTGAGGAGCACCCGGAGGCTCCAGGTGGTCCAGAATGCGGCCGCATGGGTGGTTATGGGAGCGATGTGGCACTCCCATGTGACCCCCCCTCCTGCGCAAGCTGCACTGGCTCCTGGTGGTCTTCCGGGTGCGCTTCAAGGTTTTGGTTACCACCTTTGGAGCGCTCCATGGCATTAGACCGGGGTATCTATGAGACCGCCTTCTGCCACCAATAACCTCTCACCGACCAGTACGCTCCCATAGAGAGGGGCTTCTCAGGGTGCCGTTGGCCAAACAGTGTCGACTGACAACCCCCAGGGGGAGAGCCTTCCCTGTGGGGGCACCTACAATCTGGAACGAGCTCTGCCCGGAGACACGGAGGATGCTGCACACTTTTCATTGTGCTCTCAAAACATTTTTATTCCAGCAGGCTGGCCTGGCCTAACGCTCCCTTTTAAATTTTAAATTGTTTTTAATCTGTTTTATAAATTGGGTGCTTTTAAATTTGTTCTTGGGCCAAAATATTTAATAATTTTAATGGGTTTTAAAGTTTGTATTGTTTGTATTTTATCTTGGCTATTCACCGTCCTGAGTCCTTCGGGAGTAGGGCGGTATATAAATTTGATAAATAAATAAATAAATAAATAAATAAATAAACAGCATCCCTTTGTTAATGCAATTTAGGATTGCATAGCTTGTTCAGCTACCGCCGCACACTTCTGAACTTCTGAATTAAGTAGTCCTAATTTTTGATGTCTAGCAGATGAATAGGAGATCTTTTCCATTAACATGTTTTATGGTATCAGAAGGCTATTTTAAGGAATAGGCCAAGTCTTGTACTCTAGCACAGAATGTTTAATACCTATAATCAAAAAAGGAAAGACAAATATCCCTCTAACATGGTAATTTCTTAGATTCTTAATGTTTAAATTCTAAATATGCTGCCCTTTCACTTATTGACAGACACAACCTCTTTCTTTGTGCAATGCTCATTGTTCCTTGGGATACAGCAAGATCAAAGTAGAAGGGAAGCCATTTTGCTGTTACCAATGCCTCCATTGCCCAGAAGGGAAAATTGCCAACCAGACAGGTAAGAGATGCCATTCAAAAAGAATTAGTGTCTGTTAGTTCTGAAGGTCAATAAATTCAAAGCATTACCCAGGATTTTGATGTTGGGGCTTTTATCCCTGCAGATGCTGACAAGAATGATTGTAACCACAACAACCATGGTATTGTTCCAAATCTAGCCCCAGTTTGCAAATGACCAATGGCACCTGAGCTAGTTTTTAAATATAAGTCTATATATAAGTCTAAATGCTATTGCTATTTTAGAACCACTAGAATGTCATCTAAATTTTTCCAGGATTAGGGTTAGGATGATTGGAGTGTAAAGCATAGAAATATATTGTTTTTGTTGCTCAGATTTCACCATCCTTCTCTTATTTTCTCTTCTATACTTCCTTTTTTCATTTCATATTTATTCTGTTTTTATGCTCTAAGCCCATGATGGCAAATCTATGGCATGAGTGCCACTCGGTGGCATATAGCACCCTCTCTGTGGACATGCGAGCTGTCACCCCTGTTCAGCTCCACCGCACATGCATGTGTGCCTCCCACTGGCAAGCTGTTTGTCAGATCTCCGCCATGCATGCATGGGGAGCGGAGGAAGATTGGCAGTGGTGGGATTCAAATTTTTTTACTACCGGTTCTGTTGGTGTGGCTTTGTGGATGTGGCACAGATCGGTGGGCATGGCTTGGTAGGTGTGGCAGGGGAAAATATTGTAAAATCTCCATTCCCACCCCACTCCTGGGGTGTTCTGTCCCCGTCTCACACACACACACACACACACACACAAACAGACAGCCGGGGATTAAATAAACTGGCAGACAACCAATTCTTCCGATAAGACGCTTGGCAACAACCCAGTAGCTGCTTGCCAAGAACTTTTACTCAATAAACAAAATACCCACAGTCAAGAATTGTCCAGTTCGTAAAATAAATCCAAGGCCAATAATGTTTTTTCCAAAGATGCAATGTGACTCGATAGTAGTTAGTTTTGTCTGTCACAGAGTTTGAATGGCCACCTCACCCCCTTTTATACCCTGTGGGGTATAAAATGGGTGTGCACGTTGTGCGCGCTTATCTCTGTGATGCTGCCGAGGATCCAGCCAAGATTCATTACCCTCATCACTGTCCAACTGTGGTTGCGTGGACGTGCTTGGCTCTGGGCCTATCTCTTGCCCTTCGGTGTCCTCTGGAGGCATTGCCAGAGAGGAGGGTCCTGGAGAGGGAGGCCTTGCCAACTCCTCTCCTTCACTCTCAGAGTCCTCTCCTGCCAATGACACAGGCTCAGGCAACGGAGCCACAACATGGGGGAAGGTTACTCCAAAATTCCTATTCCCTCTCCACCCCACTAACCTGCTTTCCAGCTCTGTTCTCCTGTGCAGGGCAACAAAAGAAGACCCAGCAGATCAGCTGTGACTCGGGAGGCAGCAAATAGATGGGGGTGGGGCCAGCAGGGGTGGTATTTGCCAGTTCTCTGAACTACTCAAAATTTCCAATACTGGTTCTCCAGAACTGGTCAGAACCTGCTGAATACCATCTCTGCTCATTGGTGAAATTCAGGCACTAAAATACATTGCTTCTGAAAGTTGAAGATGACAGAATTAACCCGACAGCATTGTTTCCTTTTCCAGATTTAGATGACTGTTTCCCATGTCCCAAAGAAAGCTACCCTAACAAGAACCAGACTCTGTGCATTAAGAAACATACAACGTTCTTATCTTACAAAGAACCCTTGGGGACCACTTTAACCAGTATCGCTTCCTTCTTTTCTTTCATCTCAGTTGTGGTGCTGGGGATCTTCATTAAACACCAGGATACCCCCATAGTGAAAGCCAACAACAGGAACCTCACCTACATTCTTCTCATTGCTCTCCTCCTCTCTTTCCTTTGCAGTTTGCTCTTCATTGGGCAACCTGATCAAGCAAAATGTCTCATGCGACAAACTACTTTTGGCATCATCTTTTCTGTAGCTCTTTCTTGCATATTGGGGAAAACAACCATAGTGATTCTTGCTTTCATGGCCACCAAGCCAGGTTCTAAAACCAGGAAATGGGTTGGGAAAAGGCTGGCTTACACTATTGTCCTGTCCTGCTCCCTGGTTCAAGTCACAATTTGTAGTGTGTGGCTGGCAATTTCTCTTCCATTCCCAGATTCTGACATCCACTCAATGACTGAAGAAATTGTCCTGGAATGTAATGAAGGTTCCGCCATCATGTTTTATATTGCCCTTGGTTTTCTGGGGTTCTTGACTGCTATCAGTTTCATGGCGGCTTTCCTTGCTAGGAAACTACCTGACAGTTTTAATGAAGCCAAATTTATCACTTTCAGCATGTTGGTCTTTTGTAGTGTCTGGATGTCATTTGTTCCAACCTATCTGAGCACCAAGGGGAAATATATGGTGGCTGTAGAAATCTTCTCCATTTTGGCTTCTGCAGCAGGATTACTGGGCTGCATCTTTTCCCCCAAATGCTACATTATTGTTCTGAGGCCCGAATTAAACAAAAAGGAGCAACTAACCAAGAAACAAAAATAGAACTATTTTTCTCTGCAATTTATGAAATGCTGCATCTGCTTCTTCATAGCGCCTATGAGGCTAAAGAACAGCAGAATACATGCAAGTTTAGAAATTTGTTGTTCTTAGTTGCGAAGTCATGTCTGAGCCATCACGACAATATTCTTCCAAGCCTTCCTGAATTGTTATGCATAGTTAAAATCTTTGCAAGTGTTCAGTTTTGGCGATAGTTCTTTAATGACAGAATAATCAGAGAAGCCATCGAGATAGAAAAACGCCCACACAGCATGAAAAAACAAGATGATACCTCCCGCCTGCCAGCCATTTGGAAACCCGCCCTTATTGACAAACGAGTCCCTAACACGATGAATGACACCAGATCCACACTCACAAGAGCCACACAGGATGTCACCACCAAACATCCACGCAGAAAGCAGATTCAAACCCACACTGATAATGAAGCACGACCAAGGACCAGAAGCCAGACCGCAGCTGCATCGTTAGCCACTTTTAACCCCTCCAATCCATACATGAATCAAACCAACACCCTCCATGAAAAGCTCTCATGACCACAAACACGAAGCCAAACAACAACAACGCAGCTCACCAGCTCAAATCCCCCTGCAACTCAGACTAAGCTGAGCACAACCAAGCCCCCACCCAAACAGAACACACCCCCAGCCAATCAGAGCACAACCAACCCCCCATCCAATCAGAGCACAGCCCTAACCAATCAGAACACACCTCCACCCAATCAGAACACAGCCAAGCTCCCACCCAATCAGCTCCCACCCCAACTAGGAAGGGTCAGCTGCAATCTCACATTGCTCCAGGAAGCACGAAGCCGAGAACACCAGCCTGAAGGTGACAAATGAGATTTCGTCAAAACGTCGCCAAGATACTTCCAATTCTACGTGGGAGAAGACCCGAATAACCAAAGACCTACATACAAACACCCGCGAAAACCTCAGAAAACAAATATATATATATATCCCCTTGCTAAAGGCACACTAGGAATATTGTATTCAATTTTTGTTGCCACAACATTAAAAAAATGTTGAGACTCTAGAAAAAGTGCAGAAAAAAACCATGGATAAGTAGGAGACTTGAGGATAATAAATGGCTGCAGGATTTGGCTATGTCTAGTTTAATGAAAAGATAGACTAGGGATGACATGACTACATTATGTTCCAATATCTCAGGAGCTGCCATAAAGAAGAGGAAGTCAACCTACTCTCCAAAGCACATGAAGGCAGGACAAGAAGCAATGGATGGAAACTAAAGGAGAGAACCAACCTTACACTAAGGAGAAATTTCCTGACAGTTCGAACAAGTAATCAGTAGAATAACTTGCCTACTGAAGTTGTGAGTGGAGGTTTTTACGAAGAGAATGGACAACATTTGTCTGGAATGCTATATGCTTTCCTGCTTGAACAGATGGCTGGACTAGAAGGCCTCCAAGGTCCCTTCTAACTCTGTTATTCTATTCTATTCTATTCTATTCTATTCTATTCTATTCTATTCTATTCTATTCTGTTCTGTTCTGTTCTGTTCTGTTCTGTTCTGTTCTGTTCTGTTCTGTTCTGTTCTACTCTACTCTACTCTACTCTACTCTACTCTACTCTACTCTACTCTACTCTACTCTACTCTACTCTACTCTACTCTACTCTACCCTACCCTACCCTACCCTACCCTACCCTACCCTATCCTATCCTATTCTATTCTAGTTGAAATCAATCCTGAATTACTTTCCTCTGTATTATTTCTTTTTTTTTTCACTTTGCACATTTTACTGCTTTCAACAGATGACAGATGTTCTGATAATCTACAGTAGTTCTTTTGGGGCCAGGTTAAATTCAGCTGGGAATAAGAAATTATCTGCCATATCCTATTTTCCTATCCTGCCACATCCTAGCCTGTTATTCTGCTATCATTATTCAATTCTTCTCTGAATTCTCAGGGGGAATTCTAGTTGCTACTGGAAAAACTACCAAGACTAAATGACACAAAGGATCTTCCCTATATCTTGGAGAGCTGTTACAACAGAAAGTCAGAAAGCTCAGTTTTCATCAGATCTTTTCTTGATACTTTATGCTCAGAGGGAAGCTGCTCAGGGACATTTCAATTACAGATAGGAAGAGATAAGCAGGCAGCTTCTTGAAATGATGGTTAAGATTCCAGTGCTGGTACTCTTGCAGTCTCAGATAATGTACAGTTTTGCTCTTGTTCAATGTCTGGTCAGTGAACCTCTTCCCATTCATAAATATTTAAAGACAGGACAACTGAACCTTGGTGTCATAACATTCCAAATCTATATGCTTTCTGAACCACTCTTGTTTGAAATCCCACCCTCACATGAAAACCCTGGATTCCCTTTGTAAGGCATTTCAATTGGTTACATTTGTTAAAAGAACTGCTCTTGCTGTGAATAACCTGACTGTGTACATTCTCTGGTTGTTGAACATTAGTCAATGTATTTCATGAGCCACATTTATTAATGTGATATTATTATGCTGCAATGCTGGAAAATGTAGACTCTAAAATTTCTGTTCCCATCATCTGCAAAAGCTAAGCCACCCAAGGAAAACTTGCCTTGCCTTTGACTTGACTTGACTTAATTACTTCTCATTTCTCAAGGTTTCTAGTCTTACGTTTTAAATTTCCCTTAACTTTCTGATATTCTTTTGCCATCGGTCAATCTTTACAGAGATTCCCCTGGAAAGTTATATATCAACTAATTTATTATTGTCTAAATGTTTCAAAATCACAGTCTATCTTCTCTGATGCTTCTGAGAAAAGGGGCTTTACTTTCCCAGTGAAATCACATCTAAGGCAGCATAAACTATATGCTTCGTAGTTGATATGTAAGATCTGGACAATTTTCCTATTTCCAAGGACTCATTTTGAGATGACAAGTAAAAATAGGTCTTTCCTGTCACTTGATATAAGGCTGAAGAAAAAGGGTCGCAATAGTTGTCTTCCCGCTTTAAAATGCCAGAGCAATTGTCCTTGGAAAGCAATGCATAGTTCATTCCGATCGATAGTAGTGAATTAATACCATCATCTTACAGGTACTTGACACAAAATTATCAGCATATTCTGGCCTTGGAATTTGCTTTGAAGGAAATCAATGAAAACCCTCACCTCCTACCCAACATCACCTTGGGCTTCCACATTTACAACAGCAACTTCATTGGAAGCTGGACCTATCGTGGTGCACTGGAGCTTCTTTCAACAAAGGACAAGTTCATCCCCAATTACAAGTGTGATGGCCAGAACAATGAAGTTGCGGTCATTGGAGGACCCTATACAAAAATAAATCTGGATATGGCAAATATTCTGTGCAACTACAAGATACAACAGGTGAGGTATGCTGCCCTTTTCTCCCGAGCATGCAAATGAATCTTAGATGTCCTTCCTTCCTTCCTTCCTTCCTTCCTTCCTTCCTTCCTTCCTTCCTTCCTTCCTTCCTTCCTTCCTTCCTTCCTTCCTTCCTTCCTTCCTTCCTTCCTTCCTTCCTTCCCAACAGCAGGTTAGGGAGGTTATACTCTCAACCAGTTACTAATTTGT
This sequence comes from Coluber constrictor foxii, assembly GCA_038048745.1. Lineage (NCBI taxonomy): Eukaryota > Metazoa > Chordata > Lepidosauria > Squamata > Colubridae > Coluber > Coluber constrictor. The sequence continues at coordinate 40,666,066 of CM075966.1, read as the reverse complement.
GGGATACTTAGTTAAAGCATTCATTTCAATGAGAATAAAACATGACGGTTGAATTTTCACAAGGATTCTAATCAAACAAAAGAATTAAGAACATTAAAATAATGAACACTTCACAAATTAAAACCGAAGTCTGTTGTGGCCAGCCTTCATGCTCTTCTTTTGGTCAGTTTTTAGTTTTGTTTCTCATACAAAATTACAAAAAGGTACATGATACGTTAAAATGTTCACTGAATCCAATGAGTGGGCAAAGCATTACACACTGTGAACTTTAAACTGTCTTTATGCAATGCATCAATTCTGTCACTCAATTTAGCATGCTTATTACTTTAACACCTTCTAGTTATTTTTTCTTCTATAGCTCATCTATGGTTCTGCACCTACAAATAATCATGGAGACGTTTTCCACTGGATGTTCCCTAACAATATGCTTCAATACAAGGGAATTCTCCAATTGTTGTTACATTTTGGGTGGACATGGATTGGGATGATTTCTCTGAACTATGATGATGACGATTGGTTTATAGCGACTGTGGTTTCAATGTTTGCCCAGAGAGGAATCTGCTTTGATTTTATTGAACATTTCCCCAAGAAGACATACACTCATGAGTTCTCTGATATGTTAGAGGATGGAAATGAACTATATGACACTCTCATGGCAAGTTCAGCATCTGCTGTGGTTGTACAAGCTGAATTTATGCTGACTATGAGGTTGCTGTTCTCTTATCAAGGTCCATCAAAAAATGAGAAAGTCTGGATCATGATAGCCCAGATGGATTTCACTTCCACTTCCTTGCAAAGGAACTATCCTTTGCAATTCATTCATGGTGCTATATCCATTGTGGTTCACTTAAGTGACTTGGTCTGGATTTTGTTAGGAAAAGAAATCCAGCCACCAATGAAGAAGATGGCTTTCTCAAGGAGTTTTGGGAAGATGCATTTCAATGTGTGTTCCCCAACTTCAGTGGGGTGAAGAATTTTGATGGTCTATGCACTGGGGAAGAGAAGATAGAGACTCTCCCTTCTTCTATTTTTGACATGAACATGAATAGCCACAGTTACACCATCTACAATGCCATCTATGCTGTTGTACATGCCTTGCATGCTCTGTATTCATTCAAAAGGAAACACACAGTTTTGCCAGATACAAGTCAACTGAATCTTCGCCATCAAGAATTTTGGCAGGTATCCTTTTGAGTTTATGTATGTATTTTATAAATTATCTCCCCCCCCCACCAATTATGTATGATATGTTTCATCTTCAATCTTGAATCCTCTTCCAGACAGCCAGGAATTTAGCCAAATTTGGTGTGCTTGCACAATATCTTAGCTGTTTCTACTTCTGCATTCTTCTGGACAGAGAGATCTGATGTAGTTCCTGGATTTTATTGGAGCCACTCTCCCACCTTAGGCATCATGGCCCCAAGTGTTCCACTACACCTGGAGTCACTTTGTTCTTCAGTTCCAACATCAGACCATGGTATTTCTCCAGCTTCTCATTTTTCCTGATGTTGCTGTCATTCTGCACCACCTTTGTCTTTCGGTCCTTGAGTGCTATGATTATTTCTGGTTGATTGACTAGTACCTGCCCATCTGTCCAGATCTGGAAGTCCGACCAAATCTTAGCTTTCTTATACTCCCACACCACCTGTGGGATCTCCCACCTGGATTTAGGAGGATCTAGCCCTTACTCTGGGCAGATATTCCTGTTCACTATGTCATCTATTTGGTTGTGCCCTTCATTGTATGGTGTTCTTGACTTAATCTTACAGCCCTGAAATACGTGTTGAACTGTCTCTGAGACCTCTCTGCATAGTCTGAACCTTGGCTCCTGTCATGTTTTTAGACAGCTTCAATGTGCCTATTCTTTTTTTTTTCATATTTTTTTTTAAAAAATGTAAACATAAAACATAGAATACATCTTTTTAGAGCAAGGGTTTGGTCTGGCATAAAATGAGTAAAATTATTCACGTTTCCTTAATTTTGTTCAAAATTTCATCCATTTACATCTTTAAAAAAAAGAAAAAAAAATCTTATTCTAAACATTAATCGTTCTACTATTACACCCAAAATTTTAAACAATAAAAACCATTCTAAATCTTTATCATTTTAACAATCAATATTTCGTATATATTCCTCAATCCTAAAACCCATTACATCAAATCTATATTTAACTTCTCTTAAATGACATCTAATATCCATAATCTTGACAAACCTATTTTCCTCCTCTCTTAAAGTCATTTCATAAACAATCAACATTTCCTTCTATAGTGTGTTACTTCAACAATACTTTATTTTATTTACTTCAAGTTTAATCTCATATTTTATTGAATCTAATTTTTAACTGGTTCATAGTTTAAATATCTATTTCCCGGCTGTATTTTCCAATACTCCTGTCTGTATTTATTTAAACTGGTTCACAGTTTAGCTACTATTCTCCAGTAAAGTCTCTTCCACTTCCTCCTAAATTTATTTTTTAGCTGGTTCATATATTAATTAGCTGATTTCCAGCAATGCTTTCCTCCACTCCTTACCTTAATTATTTTAGCTGGTTCACAGTATAATTTTAACTGCACACCAACCTTCTCCTTAACTCCTCCTAAATCTATTATAAAACTGGTTCCCAACTCAAGTAGTTGCCTTCCAGCAACGCTTTCCTCCATTCCTAACTCTTATTTTTTTATTTTTAACTGGTTCCCAATTTACTTTAAGTGTTCTCCAGTATGATGCTTTCCTCCACTCTACCTTATTGTAAAATTAGGTCACAGCTTTGCTTTCACTGATCTCCAGAATCATACTTTCCTCCCCTCCTAAATTCATTTATTTAACTAATTCATAACATTTATCTCTTATTCAGTTGTTTAGCTCCAAATTACTTCGGAATGTATTACCAATATTGTTTTCCAATCTATTCTCCTCCATATCTCTTACCAATTTAAGATAAATATCTCCTATTCGCTCTTAAGTTTTCTCCCATTCCATGCTCATTTCTTATTTTAAATAAGAAACATTTTGAAACCCTTTAAGATCAATTTTTTTATGGTACTTAATTCTATAGATAATTCTTTTTAACATCCAATGCCTTTAAAGGTAAACATTTTCTTCCAGATTATTAAATCTGTAGGTAGTGCTAGTTAAAAATACAAAGTTTAAAAAAGGCATTAGAACATCCAAAAATCATGTTTTTCTTCAATCATTTATGCTCTTATTTCTTAATCAAATTGTTTATATATTTATATAAGAATAATAATAAAAAGGAGAATGTAATAGCAATAATAATAATAATTACAAAGAAATACAAAAAATAAGGCAACACTTAAAAAGAAAAGAAAAAAGGAAGAGAGTAGAAATGTAACAAAAGAAGTCAAATGGATTAAAGAAGAAAATAGAAAGAGGAAAAGAAAAAAAGAGAAAAATACTAAAAGAAAGAAATAGAGAGAGAGCATAGAGAAGAAAAAGGGAGAAAAAAAATCTCCTAGCATTATTCAACCACCCAGAAACCATTACATTCAGTTAAATCAAAATATAATATTTTGCTGTCTTGTTACATAATATATTCCATTATTCCTTTCTCCAGTCTGTCCAAATATGTATCTTTTCATTTCAATGTTATCAAACTTATGAGTTCTACAAAGTTAATTCTGAAGCTATTCCATATATGGTATCACGTCCTTCTTCTATTGCCACACCCTTCTTTTGTTGCCACACTTATTTAGTTCAGTTTTCATTGTTCCATTTCTTCTTTCTAATCTTCAATAAATCCTCCAGTGAAAAGATATGTATCCTAAGTCAAGTTTTCTGAGTGTTCCTCAAGTTAGTCAAGTTTAAATAACAAGCAACAAGCATCTTTTCAAGTAACAAGCAGCCTGGAATGTACACTTTCACTTTTCAGCTGGCAATCATTTTATCTGTCTCCGGTTGTCTTTTTCCATTGCTTTTGAAGGCATAATTATTTCTTCTTCTCCTTTCTCTCTCTCAAACATAGTCCAATCTCATTTATCCACCAAAAAGTAAAGAAAAAATCTATCCAGATCTGTAATCAAACATTTCCAAAAAGTCAGTAATTTATGTTATCCACCAACAGAACTTTTATCTTTGTGACCCAATAGTCCTCAGCCAGTGTTAAGGCTGGGGTAGACTAATTGTAGTTCAGTGTTTGTGAGCAGTTCCTGCCTGGATTGATGTCCACTCACCTGGCATGCAAACTCCTGGCTCTGCTCTCCGCTTCTCCTCTTCTCCTCCTGCACATTCTTGTATCCTGGTTGCTGCAGTCTCAAGGCAGCCGCCATGGCTGCCGTTCCACCACCGCCGGCACAGAGAGCAAGCTTCCAGCCCCAAGGAATCTGTCTGTTCCTCTCGGCTGTCCGAGGGGTCCCTCTCTATCCCCCTATCCCTACACGACAGGGTAGGTCCAAAGACCTACCAGCGGGGGCTTGGCAAAGGGAGTTTTCGCAGGGCTCTGAAGAGCCCGCTAATTCCCCATCTGTATCACCACAGCACCAACCGGAAGTCCAATGTCCCTGTTCTTGAGCTATTATAATGAATGCCTTATGCTACCTTTTGGTTCAGCCATTGGTAGGACTTTCCAATTTCTGCCACCTCAGCTATCTGTGGAAGGAGGAGGAGGGGGGGGGGAGGAGGAGGGGGGGAGGAGGAGGAGGAGGAGGAGGAGGAGGAGGAGGAGGAGGAGGAAGAAGAAGAAGAAGAAGAAGAAGAAGAAGAAGAAGAAGAAGAAGAAGAAGAAGAAGAAGAAGAAGAAGAAAAAAGTTGGAACTAGAAAGAGGAAAAGTGGAAATATCCTAGACTTTCTAAAAACTAAAAAAAAAAAACCCCTACCTCATGAGAACTATCTTAAATAACAATAGTTGAGGCTGCCAGAAGAGCAAGAAGCAGAACCAGAAGAAGAAGACCTCACGAGAGAAATGCTAGTTATCAAGTATTCATAGAAATCATAGAATAACAGAGTTGGAAGGGACCTTGGAGGTCTTCTACTCCAACCCCCTCTTAGGCAGCAAACCCTATACCACTTCAGACAAATGATTATTCAACATCTTCTTAAAAATTTCCAGTGTTGGAACATTTACATCTTCCCATGCAGAGTTTTGTCTTGCTATGACACTTCCTCGAATTGATTTACCTATCATGTCCGCTTTTACCTCAGGAATTCTGTCAGCAGCTCATCTTCAGGTGCCATCTTACTGATATACTTCTGGATGTCCTGGGGCTTATTTAAAACAATGGATCCTATTGTTTTGAAATAATACTTAAAGGATATTATGGATATTATGATAAAAACAATAATTAAGCAAGAAAATATTGTAGGTCTCTTTCTTCCAAAAGTCCTTTAAATATTTGTCTAGTCAATTTTATAACATCTTTGTTTCTTTTTCTCATTGAGTTGCATCATTTTCTGAGGACTGTCTCATTTAACAATAATGCTGGGGAGCCTGTTTCCTTTGATGAAAGTGGGCAATTGGTGTCAGGATTTGACATAATCAACTGGGTCACCTTGCCAAACCAGTCCCTCCTTAGAGTCAAAGTTGGAAGTTTAGATGTACATACATCTGAAGAAATGAAATTCACCATTCAGGAGAAGGCCATTGTTTGGCCCACCAGTTTTAATCAGGTAGGCTGGAGGAATCTGTTGTGTGATTGTGCCTTCAAATACAACATTAATATAAGCAAAGATTCCAAGATCACATTCTGTCAGAGAAGACCCCAAACTCTTAAGCTCTTTAGCTTCCCTTCACAAAATCATAGATTGTTCATCAAACCCCAAGTATTTATTACATGAAATTAATTCCCTTCAAAGACAACAAGAAGAAGCTTCTTCTAGCAGAAATCCCCAAGTTATTCAGCTCTTTGGCTTCCCTTCATGACGTGGTAGATTGTTCACCAAACTCCAAATGTTTATTATATCAATTTAATAAATAGTACTTTAATTAATATTACACTAATGACAACAGCAACAACAATGGAAAGTCTCATAAATCTTTGGAAGTCTGTCCTGACCACTCTGAAGGACACTATTCTTTACTTTGCCAAAGTAAAGTATGCCAACAAGTAAACCAAGTTTTACGTTTTTTTGCTATATATGGTTTTTTTAATATACCGTATTTTTTGGAGTATAAGACGAACCTTTCCCTCCCCCCCAAAAGGAGGTGAAAATTTAGGTGCCTCTTATATACCAATTGTAGCCCTGCCCACCCACTCCCCCCACCCTTTGGCCTCTGCCTCCCAGCAGTTAACTCCTTGCAGCAAACAGCAAGAAAAAGCAGCTCCTGTCACATTCAGCACAGCCTAATTAGCACAAGTTGATTGGATCGGCCTCCTGACTCTCAGCTGCTTTGCTCTCAGCTGTTTTGCGCAGGCCTCTGCTGCTTGCTGCAAGGAAGAAAATTGCTGGAGGAGATTTTTTTTCCCCTTTATGCTAATCAAGCTATGCTGAAAATGAAAATGAAAGTAAAGGAGGCTGTTTGCTGTTTGCTGCAATGAGGCAAAATTTGCTCAGAGGCAGAGGCAGAAGGAGATTTCTTTTTCTCACCAAAAAAAAGGTAAGTGCATCTTATACTCTGAAAAATTTTTGGTGTATTCGGGTCTTTTCCCGTATAATATTGAGAGTATCTTGGCGAAATTTTGACGAGATCTCACTTGTCATCTTCAGATTGGTGTCTTTGGCTTCGTGCTTGTGCAAGGAAAGTTGCCAAGATACTCTCAATCTTACATGGGAAAGGACCTGAATATACATTTGAAAATCTACGAACATACACACACACACACGTATATAATTTTATTTTCGTAGGTTTTTATGTGTATTATTGTTTATGCCAGGATTTTCCTACATAAATCAAGATATTTCACAGCCATAGTTCAGTGAAATCTCATTCATTAGTTTCTAGGCTTTCTCAAACTTTAAAGCAGTATTTTGCTGTCTGTTTGAAGATTTGGAAGAGACTGAGATAGATCTATTTCTGGCTTATTTGCCTTCTTCAACTAGCCACGCCCCCTTTTTTGACTCTGCCCTGAAATGGTCAAATATTTATATTATTTTATTTTCATAGGTTTTTATGTGTATTATTCTTTATGCCAGGATTTTCCTACATAAATCAAGATGTTTCACATCTTGATTTACTTAGGAAATCAATACACCTTGATTTACAAAGGTTTATTCTGATTGGTCGACAACAACATTACAATACAACAACACTGTTGACCAATCAGAATACACCTTTGCCTCTTTTCATAGAAAAACGTCAGTTACGATCACACAGTTTGCCCATAAGCACCAAAACGAGGACGTCAGCCAGAGAATGATGAATGTGATTTCATCGAAATGTCGCTACTACCCTTTTAAGGATATGTTTAAAATTAAATGGGAAGAAACCCATGTATTTATTATTTATTTTCTTACTTTTTTGTAGGATTTATGTGTGTTTTTCTTTAGCCAGGTTTTTTCCTATGTAAACCAAGATTTTTCTGCAGCCATAGTTCAGTGAAGTCACATCCACTAGTTTTGGGGTTTTTTTTCCTTCTGGCAGCGAGCAGGCTTTATGCTGCCCAATGGGAGACTTAAATAGATCTATTTCTGGCTCATTAGCCTTCATCAGTAAGCCACTCCCACATGTCATGTATCCTCCCTGTAAAGGTACATTATTTATTTTCTTACTTTTTCTTAGGATTTATGTGTATTTTTCTTTAGCCAGGTTTTTCCTACGTAAACCAAGATTTTTCTGCAGCCCTAGTTCAGTGAAGTCACATCCACTAGTTTTTGGGCTTTTTTTTTCCTTCTGGCGGCCAGCAGACCTTATGCTGCCTAATGGGAGACTTAAATAGATCTATTTCTGGCTCGTTAACCTTCATCAGTAAGCCACGTAGGAAAAACCTGGCTAAAGAAAAACACACACAAATCCTACGAAAAAGTAAGAATGTGTGTGTGTATGTGTGTGTGTGTGTGTGTGTGTGTGTGTGTGTGTGTGTGTGCATTTATGTGTATTTCTCTTTAGCCAGGTTCTTCCTACGTAAACCAAGATTTTATGCAGCCCTAGTTCAGTGAAATCGCAATCCACTAGTTTCTAGGCTTTTTTTCTTCTGGCAGCCAGCAGCCAGCAGTCTCCCAATGGACAGCAAAGGGTCTGCTGGCTGCCAGAAGAAAAAAAGCCGATATATAACCCGAATTCAGGATTCTCCTTTTTTCTGCTGTCCTTTCAGGTTCAGCCCTGTTCAGTGTGCAATGATCACTGTTTTTCAGGTCAAAGAAAAACTGTGAAAGAAGGGAAACTGTTCTGTTGCTATGATTGTCTTCCATGTGCAGAAGAAAAGATTTCAGCACAAGAGGGTAAGATGTGCATCAATAGAATTTCTGGATTGAATAAGACATAATGTGTTGGTTGGTTAATTTCTGCCTCTATTATTGAAGCTTCTTTGCCTCCCATTTCACTTGAATATTAAAATTTTCACCCTTTAGAATATGACGGACACATTTCCACTACAGAAGTGTAATTTTGTATTGAGTTGTAGCAATATAAATAATGTATTATGTTCTTTTTCAGATGCAGATGACTGTGTCCCATGTCCAGGAGATCAGTATGCAAATTTCCATCAAAATGCATGCATTGACAAACAGGTCTCCTTCTTATCTTACCAAGACGTTTTAGGAATTACATCTTTGGTGTTTGCATTCTTTTTTGCTTTCATGACAGTACTTGTGCTTGCTATCTTCATTAAGCACAATGACACACCTATCGTCAAAGCCAACAACCAGAGCCTCTCCTACCTTCTCCTCACCTCTCTTCTCTTCTCTTTTCTTTCTGCTTTCCTTTTCATTGGTCAACCGACAGTACTGACATGTCTCCTTCGACAAGTTGCTTTTAGTTTCATATTTTCAGTAGCAATTTCTTGCGTGCTAGCCAAGACTATCATCGTAGTTCTTGCTTTCATGGCCACCAAGCCAGGATCTGGAATAAGGAAATGGGTAGGAAACAGATTGGCTACTTTGATTGTCTTTTCTTGCTCCTTTATTCAAGCTTCTCTTTGTGTCATTTGGCTGGCAACCTCTGCCCCATTTCCAAATTTTGACATGTATTCCCTGCATAAAGAAATTATACTAGAATGTAATGAAGGGTCAACTTACATGTTTTACTGTGTTTTGGGCTTCATGAACATTCTTGCCCTAGTCAGTTTCATGGTTGCATACCTAGCTAGGAACTTGCCTGACACCTTTAACGAAGCCAAGTTCATCACCTTCAGCATGCTGATCTTCTGCACTGTGTGGTTGTCATTTTTCCCAGCCTACCTGAGCACCAAGGGCAAACACATGGTGGCTGTGGAAATCTTCTCCATCTTTGGCTCCAGTGCAGGGTTACTGGCTTGCATTTTTTAACCCAAATGTTATATTATTATTTTACGTCCTGAACTAAATAAAAGAGAACAGCTAGTGAGGAGGAAATAACATCTCCAAGTTGTTTAATGGACATTGCTGAAAATTCCACGTGATAAGCAAGATGTTTAAATTTGAAAATAAAGTTTATGAAAATATCTCAGTCTTATGGAAGTTCTTGCAATTTAGACATCCTCTGGTTAAATGAAAACATATTATAGTTTAAGCTATTTATGCAGCTATTTGTGCTCTTTGTAAAAAAGAAATATTTTTCTAATGTTCTTTATATAGAGAGCACCATACTTGTTCAAGGATGTTTTGTATCTGAGAAACAGAAAATGATCCTAAAGATTAATTTTAAATTTAGTCTGCCATTATATCTGTAATATAATGTGTTCTTATGGTCACATTATATCACAGACATATGATGAAGATTTTGCTCTCTCTATACCACTATGTATACTGTATATCGCCAATGTAAGATTATTCTTGTCCTTTAGTATTTGTTGTCTAGCCAGCAACTATCCAGGGAATTCAGAGAAGGTAGACAGATACTCTCCTACTTAATGTATTCATCAAGATAATATGAATATTGCATGTCAATAGAAGGATATCTAGTCCACTATACATTACAGAACTCTATAGTTCACCAATTCATTTGAATTCTCCAGGGACTGGTAAAAGTAACATGAATGAATCTTCTTCTTCAAAAGGGAAAGATTTTCTACTGCTGCAATAAGTTCAGTTTGGCTGCATGATATGCCAAAATGCAGTTGCCAAAATGATACCTGGCTCTGGTAACTACCGGAGAGGGTGTCAATGTCTGAGACAGCATGCTTCGACTCAACCCTTCCAAGACCGAGTGGCTGTGGATGCCGGCATCCCGATATAGCCAGTTGGTGCCATCGCTGGCTATTGGGGGCGAGTCATTGACCCCCACAGAGGGGTCTCACAACTTGGGTATCCTCCTGGACACAGGGCTGTCTTTAGAAGAGCATAAGACAGCCATGGCCAGGGGGGCTTTTTATCAGGTTCGCCTGATACACCAGTTGCGCCCCTTTCTGAGTCGGGATTCCTTATGCACAGTCACTCATGCTCTCGTCACTTCTCGCCTGGACTACTGTAACAGTCTCTACATGGGGCTCCCCTTGAGGAGCGCCCAGAGGCTCCAACTGGTCCAGAATGCGGCCGCGTGGGTGGTTATTGGGGTGACTCAACGCTCCCATTTAACACCTCTCCTGCGCGAGCAGCACTGGCTTCCAGTGGTCTTCCGGGTGCGCTTCAAGGTATTGGTTACTGCCTTTAGAGTGCTCCATGGCTTAGGACCCAGGTACTTACAAGACCGCCTTCTACCGCCGGTAGTCTCCCACCAACCAGTACGCTCCCACAAAGGGGGCCTTCTCAGGGTGCTGTTGGCCAAACAATGCCAGCTGGCGCCCCCAGGGGGAGCCCCCAGGGGGAGAGCCTTCTCTATGCTCTGGAATGAGTTGTCCCCAGAGATACAGTGGATCTCGGATCTGCGCGCTTTCCGAACTGCCCTAAAGATGTTTCTGTTTCAGCAAGCCGGGCTGACCTGACCTACTCTTTTAAATTGTTTTAACTTAAATTGTTAAAATTATGGGGTTTTTTAAATTAATTCTTTATTTATTTTTTATTGTTAAAGAATAGCAGGGAAAAAAAACAATACAAAAATCAATAGTAAAGAAAGAAAAAAAATTTCCCCCCAATGTGCTATAGAAATGGAAAGGAAATTTTAGGAAATTAAAGTCTTCAATTCTTCCAGAAATCTCTTTGATAAGGTACTGGCGTCGATTCATCCAATCTCCCAAGTGCGAAGTCCACAAATGGTTGCCAAGTATTCCAGAAAACATTCTCTTTGTATATACCACTTCTAATTTTAATATTAGATGCTGTGCAATGCCAGGTCTGCAGTAAATAAAGCCCCCCTCATCTGTGAGTTTGTTCAGGAGGGGGGTGCGGACCTGGCAGGTGTTACGGAGACCTGGTTGGGCCACGAGGGGGGGGTGCCCCTCGTCGAAATGTGCCCGCCAGGCTTCCTAGCATTCCATCAGCCGAGGTCACAGGGGAGGGGCAGGGGGGGTTGCGGTTATTATTAGAGAAGGTCTGAAACTGAGGGAGGCCACTGTTCCTCAGACGGCCGGCTGTGAATCCCTCCTTGTGAAATGGGGTCATGGGGTTCAGATAGGTTTGCTGATCACGTACCTGGCTCCCTGCCACGTGGCAGCAGCCCTGCCCGAGCTTCTCGGCGTCATCGCCGCGGTGGCGGTTGATACTCCCAGGCTTATGGTCATGGGGGATTTCAACCTGCCGTCCATGGGGGAGATGTCTGAGGTGGCTCAGGAGTTCATGGCTTCCATGACAGCTATGGACCTGACCCAGTTAATTCATGGCCCTACCCACATGGGGGGAAGCACATTGGACCTGGTTTTTGTCTCTGGACAGTGGTTGAGAGATCTTGATATAGGGGACATAGTCATCGAACCCTTGTCATGGTCAGATCACTCTCTCCTTCGTTTTGACTTTCGAACCGCAATACCCCATCGCAGGGAGGCGGAGCCGGTAAGATGGTTCCGCCCCAGGCGCCTGATGGAACCTAATAGGTTCCAGATGGAGCTTGGGCCATTCCCTGAGGCTCTGGCACACGCCTCGGCCGGAGACCTGGTGGCCGACTGGGATAGGGCAGCCACCGGAGCTCTGGATCGGGTTGTGCCTTTGCGGCCTCTGACCCGGCGTCAATCTCACTTGGCTCCTTGGTTTACTGAGGAGCTGAGGGAGTTGAAGCGCCAGAAAAGACACCTAGAGAGTAGTTGGAGGGCCAGTCTTTCTGAATCTGACCGGACACTGGTAAGATCCCATATTAGGACTTACCTAGTGGCGATAAAAGCAGCAAAATGTAGCTATTTTGCTGCTCTTATTGCATCATCAGATAATCGCCCGGCTGCCCTGTTTAGGGTGACCCGCTCCCTGCTCCACCAGGAAGTGTGGGAGGACCCCTTGGAGGGTAGAGCCAAGGATTGTGTTCAATATCTGCATGACAAAATCACTCAGATTCGGGAAGATTTGGACTCCGACTGGGTGGTCTCGGGGGAAGGGACCGGGGCAGGTCTTGAGAATTTTATCTGGGCTGAGTTTGATCCTGTGACCCCTGAGGATGTGGACAGGATACTGGGTGGACTGAACGTGACCACGTGTTTATTGGACCCGTGTCCTTCCTGGTTAGTGCTGGCTTCCCGGGAAGTGACACGAGGCTGGTTCCAGGGGATTATAAAGGCTTCATTGGGGGAGGATGTCTTCCCTGCCGCCTTGAAAGAGGCAGTAGTGAGGCCTCTCCTCAAGAAGCCTTCCCTGGACCCGGCAATGTTGGCAAATTATCGTCCGGTCTCCAACCTTCGCTTTGTGGCAAAGGTTGTTGAGATCGTGGTTGCGAAACAGTTTCCCCAGCACCTGGATGAAGCGACGTATCTAGATCCATTCCAGTCGGGCTTCAGGCCTGGGTACAGCATGGAAATGGCATTGGTCGCATTGGTTGATGATCTCTGGAGGGCTCGGGACAGGGGGTGCTCCTCTGTCCTGGTCCTGTTAGACCTCTCAGCGGCTTTTGATACCATCGACCATGGTATCATGCTGCACCGGTTGGTAGAGATGGGGCTGGGAGGCACTGTGTTGCGGTGGTTCTCCTCCTATCTCTCCGACCGGTCGCAGTCTGTGTTGGCAGGGGGGCAGAGGTCGACCCCGAGGCCCCTTATATGTGGGATGCCACAAGGATCGGTCCTCTTGCCCCTTCTGTTCAACATTTATGTGAAGCCGCTGAGTGAGATCATCCGTGGTTTTGGGGTGAAGTACCATCAGTACACTGATGACACTCAGCTGTACATCTCCACCCCAGACCACCCCAACGATGCCCTTGAAGTGATGTCCCGGTGCCTGGAGGCCGTGTGGATCTGGATGGGAAGGAACAGGCACAGGCTCAGGCTCAACCCATCCAAGACCGAGTGGCTGTAGTTTCCGACGTCCCGATATAGTCAGTTGGCGCCATCACTGACTATTGGGGGCGAATCACTGGCCCCCACGGAGAGGGTTCGTAACTTGGGCGTCCTCCTGGACTCACGGCTGTCCTTGGAAGGGCACCTGACGGCTGTGGCCGGGAGGATTTTCTATCAGGTTCGCCTGATCTGCCAGTTGCGTCCCTTTCTGGATCGGGACTCCTTGCTCACGGTCACTCACGCCCTTGTCACTTCCCGTCTAGACTACTGTAATGCTCTCTACATGGGGCTCCCCTTGAGGAGCACCTGGAGGCTCCAACTGGCACAGAGTGCGGCCGCGTGGGTGGTGATGGGAGCGACATGGCGTTCCCATGTGACACCTCTCCTGCGCAAGCTGCACTGGCTCCCGGTGGTCTTCCGGGTGCGCTTCAAGGTTTTGGTTACCACCTTTAAAGCGCTCCATGGCTTGGGACCTGGGTACTTGCAGGACCGCCTACTACCACCAATAGCCTCCCACCGGCCAGTACGCTCTCATAGAGAGGGGCTCCTCCGGGTGCCGTCAGCAAAACAATGTTGGCTGGTGGCCCCCAGGGGGAGAGCTTTCTCTGTGGGGGCACCTACTATCTGGAATGAGCTCCCCCCAGAGATACAGAGGATCCCGAATCTGCGCACCTTCCACCGCACTCTTAAGACCTTTCTATTTCGCCAGGCGGGCCTGGCCTAACCTCTCTCCGTTTTTAGCGTTAAATTCTAATTTGTTTTAAATGATTTGGGGTGTTTTAATTCTGTCTGGGCCAAATTTATTTAATCTGTTTTTAATTGGGTTTTAAATTTCGTATTTATGTATTTTTATCGTTGGCTGTACACCGCCCTGAGTCCTTCGGGAGTAGGGCGATATATAAATCCAATAAAATCTAATCTAAATCTAAATCTAATATCACAAGTCAATTTATCATTTAATGCAAATTTCCATGTTTCATTATACCATTCTTCTAGTTTTAAGTCAATATTTAATTTCCAATATCTAACAATTATAATTCTCCCCATTATAACCGAAATCCTCACCAATTCTCTTTCTCCAGTTGTTAATGCTGTTTCATTCAATATTAATAATAATATGGTTTCCAATTTCAATTTGACCCTCTTCTTAATCATTTCAAATATTTCATTCTCTATCCTAGACCAAAAAAGTTCAACCCCATTACATTTATACCAAATATGAGCATATGTCCCAAGTTCCACTTTACATCTCCAACACATTTTATCCACTTTATTATCCATTTGAAAAAGTCTTATTGGGGTCAGATACCACTTCCAGACAACTTTATAATCACGTTCTTTGATCCTTATTGATAATGTCCTCATTATTCTACTAACCCAGTTCATATTCCAATTTTGATTAGAAATTTCAATACCCAATTCTTTTACCCAATTCTCTTTCATTACCATTTGTGAATTATTATCAAAGTTAATAATTTTATAAATATTGCTCACTAATTCCTTTAACCCAATTTCATCTTTTATTATTCGAGATGTCAAGTTTTCAAATTCCGTTTCCTTTCTACTCTCATCATTCCTTTCTTTACGTTTCCTATTCCATTTATTCATTTGAATTCTTTCAAACCAATTAATGTTTAATTTTCCATACATTTCCTCTTTCCTCATTTCATTTTCTGTAAATTTCAGCCATTCACTAATTGTTTCCACTTTCTCTTCTATTATAATCCTCTCTCTGTTACTATTTAATTTCATTGGGCAATTCTCTTTCAGTTTACCTAAATACAATACGTCTGGTATTAATTTTTTTGCTACTCTGTCCCAATTTTTAACCAATAATTAAACTATTTAACCAATAATTACAAATTTTAACCTTACCCTTAAAATTTTCCAAAAACCATTTGTAACCAAACTTCTTTATTTCCTTCATTTCCAAACTACCCCAAAGTTCAACATCTTTTAAAATTTTTACTACTGTTCTTATATTAAATGCTCTATATTAGTTTAATAATTTTGGAATTCCTAAACCACTTTGTTTTTGGTTCTGATACCACATTTTCTTAATCAATCTTGATTTTTTATCCCCATTACAAAATTTAGCTAATTTTTTTTTATATACTTCAATATCCTTCTCAGTTAAAAAAATTGGAAGCATCTCAAATAAAAAGTTAAATTTAGGAAGTAACATCATTTTATATATAGCTACTCTACAAAAACAAGATAACTTTAATTTTTTATATTTCCCAATTTTCTCTTCAATTTCTTTTATTACTATGTCATAATTTAGTTTCTTTTAATTTTTAATTCTAAGTGAAAGTATGATACCTAAATATCTTAAATTATCCTTTATCCTAATTCCAAATTGATTTTGTAATTTTTCTAATTTGTTTTCCCTATCAGTTTCTATTAATAATTCTATTTTGCCCAATTTACTTTCAAACCAGTCATATCTTCAAATTCTTCCAAATGTATTTGAACTCTTTTTATATCATTTGTAATATTATTTAAAATGATAAGGGTGTCATCTGCATATAAATTAACTTTGATACCTTTATAACCTATTAATTCTGAATCCTCTTCAATCAAAGTTGTTAAAATTTCCACTGCTAATAAGAATAGGGTCGGAGACAGGGGACAACCCTGTCTCATCCCTGCTTCCAAATTTATATCTTGTCTAAATATACCATTTATCTACACTCTTGCCATACCCCTCTGGTACAATTTAGAAATGATATGAATAAATTTATAACCAAATCCTAATGCAGAAATCATTTAAATATAATAAACTAACTAACTAACCTCCTAAAATGCAGGGATGGAGAACCAAGTACCATCACCTTGAAAATATAAATAGATATCTGGGCGAATATGAATGATTGTGGATAGTCAAGGAGGGAAGGGAAAGCAAGGGAAGGGAAGGGAAGGGAAGGGAAGGGAAGGGAAGGGAAGGGAAGGGAAGGGAAGGGAAGGGAAGGAGGGAAGGAAAGAAAGAAAGAAGGAAGGAAGGAAGGAAGGAAGGAAGGAAGGAAGGAAGGAAGGAAGGAAGGAAGGAAGGAAGGAAGGAAGGAAGATAGATCTTGGTTAATATGAAAAACTGTATGGATAGTCTTATATAGAAATATGGTCATCTTCATTCCACCCATCCTGGAAAGGATTATGGATAGAAAGTATTTTGACATGTGGACAGATCCTATTTTGCTTTAGAAGAAATGGAGGAGAGATTGAAGCATTTTTGAGGAAAAACTGCAGAGATCTGTCATGGCCTGCATTCAGTGAAGCAAAGTAAACAAAAGGCTTTGAAAAGAAGTGTGATAACATTTTTGGTTCAAAGCAGGGACAGTAGACACATGCAGCATAGTGGTAGTGGAAGAGTAAAGTAGTGGCAGATATAAAGAAAGAATTTGGGAGCGGGGTTGAAAAAGACTTTGGAGGGGTGACCCTGGTTTGTCATTTCTATCTACTTTTGGGCCAATAGTTGAAATCAATCTTGAAAGTTTTTCCTTCTCTATTAGGATTTGTCTTCATTTTGCATTTTTTACTGTTCTCCATAATAAATATCTCTTGTTAATCTGTAATTGTTTTGGGACCAAGTTAAATGCCATTCTGAATAGTAAATTATCGGGCATATCCGTTTATCCTATCCTGCCAAATCCTATCCTGATTTAATACTATCATTATCAAATTCTTGTCTGAATTCTCAGTGGAATTCTAGATGCTGCAGGCAAGAATATCAAGACTAAATGATACCAAGAATCTTCCCTATACCTTGAAGAGCTTTTACAGCAGAAAGTCAGAAAGCCCAACTTTCATCAGATCTTTTCCTGATACTTTATGTCCTCTCAGAGGGAGGCTGCTCAGGGACATTTCAATTACAGATAGGAAGAGATAAGCAGGCAGCTTCTTGAAATGATGGTTAAGATTCCGGTGCTGGTACTCTTGCAGTCTCAGATAATGTACAGTTTTGCTCTTGTTCGATGTCTGGTCAGTGAACCTCTTCCCATTCACAAATATTTAAAGACAGGACAACTGAACCTTGGTGTCATAACATTCCAAATCTATATGCTTTCTGAACCACTCTTGTTTGAAATCCCACCCTCACATGAAAACCCTGGATTCCCTTTGTAAGGCATTTCAATTGGTTACATTTGTTAAAAGAACTGCTCTTGCTGTGAATATCCTGACTTTGTACATTCTCTGGTTGTTGAACATTAGTCAATGTATTTCATGAGCCACGTTTATTAATGTGATATTATATGCTGCAATGCTGGAAAATGTAGGCTCTAAAATTTCTATTCCCATCATCCGCAAAAGCTAAGCTACCTAAGGAAAACTTGCCTTGCCTTTGACTTGACTTGACTTAATTACTTCTCATTTCTCAAGGTTTCTAGTCTTATGTTTTAAATTTCCCTTAACTTTCTGATATTCTTTTGCCATTGGTCAATCTTTACAGAGATTCCCCTGGAAAGTTATATATGAACAAATTTATTATCGTCTAAATGTTCCAAAATCATAGTCTATGTTCTCTGATGCTTCTGAGAAAAGGGGCTTTACTTTCCCAGTGAAATCACATCTAAGGCGGCATAAACGATATGCTTCATAGTTGATATGTAAGATCTGGACAATTTTCCTATTTCCAAGGGCTCATTTTGAGATGACAAGTAAAAATAGGTTTTTCCTGTCACTTGATATCAGGCTAAAGAAAAAGGGTTGCAATAGTTGTCTTCCCGCTTTAAAATGCCAGAGCAATTGTCATTGGAAAGCAATGCATAGATCATTCCGATCGATAGTAGTGAATTAATATCATCATCTTACAGGTACTTGACACAAAATTATCAGCATATTCTGGCCTTGGAATTTGCTTTGAAGGAAATCAATGAAAACCCTCACCTCCTACCCAACATCACCTTGGGCTTCCACATTTATAACAGCAACTTCATTGGAAGCTGGACCTATCGTGGTGCACTGGAGCTTCTTTCAACAAAGGACAAGTTCATCCCCAATTACAAGTGTGATGGCCAGAACAATGAAGTTGCGGTCATTGGAGGACCCTATACAAAAATATCTCTGGATATGGCAAATATTCTGTGCAACTACAAGGTACAACAGGTGAGGTATGCTTCCCTTTTCTCCCCAGCCATGCAAATGAATCTTAGATGTCCTTCCTTCCTTCCTTCCTTCCTTCCTTCCTTCCTTCCTTCCTTCCTTCCTTCCTTCCTTCCTTCCTTCCTTCCTTCCTTCCTTCCTTCCTTCCTTCCTTCCTTCCCAACAACAGGTTAGGGAGGTTATACTCTCAACCGGTTACTAATTTGTGGGATACTTAGTTAAATAATTCATTTCAATGAGAATAAAACATGACGGTTGAATTTTCACAAGGATTCTAATCAAACAAAAGAATTAAGAACATTAAAATAATGAACACTTCACAAATTAAAACCGAAGTCTGTTGTGGCCAGCCTTCATGCTCTTCTTTTGGTCAGTTTCTATTTTTGTTTCTCATACAAAATTACAAAAAGGTACATGATACGTTAAAAGGTTCACTGAATCCAATGACTAGGCAAAGCATGACACACTGTGAACTTTTATTTATTTATTTTATTTTAATTTGATTTATATGCCGCCCTTCTCCGGAGACTCAGGGCGGCTTACAATGTGTTAAGCAATAGCCTTCATACTTTTGTATATTTATACAAAGTCAGCTTATTGCCCCCAACAAACTGGGTCCTCAATTGACCTACCTTAGAAAGGATGGAAGGCTGAGTCGACCTTGAGCCTGGCGAGGATTGAACTCAGAGAAATTACAGGCA
This sequence comes from Coluber constrictor foxii, assembly GCA_038048745.1. Taxonomy (NCBI): domain Eukaryota; kingdom Metazoa; phylum Chordata; class Lepidosauria; order Squamata; family Colubridae; genus Coluber; species Coluber constrictor. The sequence goes on along the minus strand of CM075966.1, from coordinate 40,646,888 downwards.
GCTGGTGTTAATTGCTGCCTTTAGTAGGAGGCATTAGCCCTCTACGCTACACAGGCTCTTTAACTTTAAACTGTCTTTATGCAATGCATCAATTCTGTCACTCAATTTAGCATGCTTATTACTTTAACACCTTCTAGTTATTTTTTCTTTTATAGCTCATCTATGGTTCTGCACCTACAAATAATCATGGAGACGTTTTCCAATGGATGTTCCCTAACAATATGGTTCAATACAAGGGAATTCTCCAATTGTTGTTACATTTTCGGTGGACATGGATTGGGATGATTTCTCTCAACTATGATGATGGCGATTGGTTTATAGCGACTCTGATTTCAATGTTTGCCCAGAGAGGAATCTGCTTTGACTTTATTAAAAGTTACCCCAAAAAGACATACACTCATGAGTTCTCTAATATGTTAGAGGATGTAAATGAACTATATGACACTCTCATGGCAAGCACAGCGTCTGCTGTGATTGTACAAGCTGAATTTATGCTGACTATGAGGTTGTTGTTCTCTTCTCAAGGTCCATCAAAAAATGAGAAAGTCTGGATCATGATAGCCCAGATGGATTTCACTTCCACTTCTATACAAAGGGACTGGCCTCTACACTTCATTCATGGTGCTATATCCATTGTGGTTCACTTAAATGACTTGGTTGGATTTCAGGATTTTGTTAGGGAAAGAAATCTGGCCACCAATGAAGAAGATGGCTTTCTGAAGGAGTTTTGGGAGGATGCCTTTCAATGTGCGTTCCCCAACTCCAGTGGAGTGAAGAATTTTGATGGTCTATGTACTGGGGAAAAGAAGATAGAGACTCTCCCTTCTTCGATATTTGACATGAACATGAATAGCCATAGTTACACCATCTACAATGCCGTCTATGCTGTGGTAAATGCCTTGCATGCTTTGTATTCATTCAAAAGGAAACACACAGTTTTGCCAGATACAAGTCAACTGAATCTTCGCCATCAAGAATTTTGGCAGGTTGTTGTGGCCCCGTCCTCTGAGCCTATCCCTTTGGAGGAAGGCAGCTCTGAGCAGGAGGAAGAGGAGCCAGCCAGATCTCCCAGCCCTCCCCCTCTGGCACCGGCTCAGGTGCCAGCTGAAAGAGAGCCAAGTAGTGGGGAAACAGGTGTCTCAGATGAGAGTGAGGGAGAGACGTCATTCCTGGACGCACGCCAAAGAAGGCGAGAGAAAAGGGTACTGCAGCTGAGGCGTATGAGGAAATCCTGAGTCATTGGATTGGAGTCATGGGATCAATGACTCACTGGACCACACCCAGAAGCATATGTATATAAGACAGTACGGTGGGTTACGAAGTTCGTGACGAACAAAGCTAAACAAACGGAGCAACCTCGTAGGCTTGGAAGCTAGATGAACGGCAAAGCTACGTAGGAGATTTTCTTGTTTGTGTAAACCAATAAAGTCCTTGGCAGACGGTGTGCATATCGCTGCCAAGGTTGAGATAAGAACTGCGGAGTTTGCCAAGTGATTATTAACCCTCGGCTGGCTGTGTTTTTGTGGGTCTCTGAAGGGGGGGGACAGATCATCTTGTTCGTCACCTAAAACTCCATCGTTAACCCACGATGGACCAACAGCTGCAGCAGCAGGTACAGCAGATGCTGGAGGCCAATCAACTTCTGCAACAGCAAGTAGCACAGCTAACTGCACAACTTGCTTTGGGAAATGCTCCTGTAGCAGCTCCACCTGCTCCCCTTCCCCGTCCAAGATGCCCAGTAAACATGCCAGATAAGTTTTCTGGACAGCAGGAAATGTTCCCGGCCTTCTTGGGACAGTGCCAGCTGTACATGGCAATGCGGCCGGAGGATTTTCCGGATGACCGGGTTCGGGTGGCTTTTATTATCAGCTCCCTCTCTGGCACTGCCGCCCGATGGGCCACGCCCCTGTTGCTGCAAGACAGCCCCTTGCTTCTGGACTATCAGGGCTTTTTGCAACACCTGCGCACCATGTTTGAGGACCCCCTCCGGGTGCAGACGGCAGCGAGGCGCATCAAAGACCTCCGCCAAGGCAAGCGCCCCCTGCAGGACTATATTGCGGAGTTCCGATTGCTAGGCCAGGATTCGGCCTGGAATGAGGCGGCGCTGATGGATGCCTTCCAGGACGGCCTCTGCGATGAGATGCAGGACGAGCTGGTTCGGGTGGAGGCGCCACAGACCCTGGACGCGCTGGTGACCCAATGCCTGCGCATCGATGCCCGCCTACAACGGCGACGGCCCCGTAGGGCTCTTCCGGAACCACCAACAGTGCCGGCACCCCCGCGTTTCGTACCAACAGCGCCCCGGACCGTACCGCGTTTGGTGGCGACGGCTGAGGAGCCCATGGAGCTCGGAGCAGCCAGACCTCAACTGACGGCCCAGGAGCGGATGCGGAGACGCCAAGGGGGGTTGTGCCTCTATTGCGGCGAGGCTGGACATTTCGCCGCCTCGTGTCCCCGGAAGCGGAGTGGATCGCTCAAGTCTGTTCCGGAGCCTCGGCGTGACCAGCCGGGAAACGGGTCAGGCCTGGCTTAGGGGAAACTCTGGGTCAGGCAGGTGACCATGCCCCGCCGGAGGCGGCGGCTGTGGACTGTGAGCCCCCTCGGCACCTGATTTTGAACACCCGGGTGTTGTTGGCTAACCGGTCGGAGGGGCTCCAGGCGCACGCGCTGGTGGACTCGGGGGCCACCACGAACTTTATGGACCAGGCCTTTGTGGCCCATTACAAGGTTCCCTTGGTTCCAGTGGACCCTCCGTTGAGGGTCGAAACTATTGATGGGCGGGAACTTGTGGCGGGGCCCATCAACTTTGCTACTCAGCCCTTGCGCCTTGCCATTGGGAACCATGAGGAGGCGATCCAGTTTTATGTGACGGCGGACCTGCACTTCCCCTTGGTCCTGGGGATGGCCTGGCTTCGGGCGCACGACCCTCAGGTGGCGTGGTCGAGAAATGCCATCTCGTTCCCCAGCCTGCAGTGTGTCGACCACCTTCGCCACACCTATGCCGGCCAGGACGTCGCTGCCCCGAACGTCTCCTTGCCTCCGGAGCTGACATCCTTCGCCGACGTGTTTAGCGAGAAGGAGGCGGATCGCTTGCCCCCGCACCGACCCTACGACTGCGCGGTGGACTTGATGCCCAACGCGCCCCTGCCCTCGGGACGCCTGTACTCCATGTCGGAGCCCGAGCTGGCCGCCTTACGGGACTTTCTGGACAAGAACCTGGCCCGTGGGTTCATCCGGCCTTCGACCTCCCCGCTCTCGGCCCCAGTCCTCTTCGTGAAAAAGAAGACGGGGGACTTGCGCCTGTGTTGCGACTACCGGCGCTTGAATGCCATCACGGTATGGAATCGCTATCCCCTGCCGCTGATTCCGGAGCTGATGGAGAGGTTGCGGGAGGCTTCGATTTTCACCAAGCTCGACCTCCGGGGAGCCTACAACCTGGTGCGGATGCGAGAGGGGGACGAGTGGAAGACGGCATTTGGCACCCGATACGGACACTTTGAATATACCGTCATGCCGTTCGGGTTGACCAACGCCCCCGCGGTCTTCCAGCACTTGATGAACGACGTGTTCCGGGACATGCTGGATCGGTTCGTGGTGATCTACCTGGATGATATTTTGATCTATTCCCGGACCCCGGAGAGTCACCTCCAGCATGTCTGCCAGGTCCTGCAGCGCCTGCGGGAGCACCAGCTCTATGCGAAGTTGGAGAAATGTTACTTCTTCCAGACTTCCATAGAGTTCCTCGGGCACATCATCACCCCCGAGGGCATCGCGATGGACCCACACAAGGTGGCGGCCTTGCGCAGTTGGGAACCCCCGCGTCAGGTGAAGGACGTCCAGCGTCTGTTGGGATTCGCCAACTACTACCGGACCTTCATCCCGGGCTTTGCCACCCTGACCGTGCCGTTGACCCAGCTCCTTCGGAAGAAGGTTCCATTCCAGTGGGGGCCCCCGCAGCAGCAGGCCTTCGAGGTTCTCAAGCAGGCCTTTGTCACGGAGCCGGTCCTGAAGCACCCCGATCCACACCGTCCGTTCGTGGTTGAGACAGACGCGTCCAACGTGGCGATTGGAGCGGTGCTGTTACAGGCTCCGGTGGATGGCGGCACTCTTTTTCCCTGCGCTTACTACTCCCGGAAACTCACTCCTTCCGAGCGCAACTACACCATCTGGGAAAAGGAGTTGCTGGCTATCAAGGCCGCGTTCGAGGCTTGGCGACATCACCTCGAGGGGGCCCGACACCAGGTGGAGGTGCGGACGGACCATCGGAACCTGGAGCACCTCACCACGGCCAGGAATTTGAACCAGCGGCAGATCCGGTGGTCGTTGTTTTTCGCCCGGTTCAACTTCCACGTCACATACATTCCGAGCCACCTCAACCAGAGGGCGGACGCGCTATCCCGTAAACCGGAATACTTTTGCCCCAAGGACTCCCTTTCCCCCCGGACGGTGCTGCCAGCGAACTCCTTGGCCGCGGTCCAGGAACCGGTGGACCTGCGGACTCAGGTGCTGGAAGCGCAGCGACGGGACGACTGGTCGCAGCAGCGGAGAGCGGACGTCGGCCCCGCGTCCCCATGGACCGTGGAGGAGGGCTTGCTCAGGCACCGGGGTCGGCTGTACGTGCCCACAAGTCCGCTCCGAGCCCTCGTCATGAACCAGTGCCATGACAACCCCGCGGCGGGGCACTTCGGCTTCTTTAAGACCTTGAACCTAGTGACACGGACTTTTTGGTGGCCTCGGGTACGGCACGATGTGCACGCCTACGTGACATCCTGTGTGCCATGCCGACAGGCCAAAGCCGCGTCCGGCCCCCCTCCTGGACTCCTCCAGCCGCTGCCAACACCGGAGAGACCATGGGGAGCCATCTCCATGGACTTCCTGACTGACCTGCCCCTGTCCGCTACATTCACGACCGTCCTCGTGGTGGTGGATGCGCTCACGAAGATGGCACATTTCATCCCGTGCCGCGGCCTGCCCTCGGCTCGTACCACGGCTCGCCTGTTCCTGCAACACATCTTCCGCCTCCACGGCCTGCCGGACCGGGTGGTTTCGGATCGCGGGGCCCAGTTCACGGCCCGCTTCTGGAAAAGCCTGATGGCTGCGCTGGAGGTGCAGGTGTGCCTGTCGTCGTCACACCATCCGGAGACCGACGGGGGCACGGAGAAGGTCATTGGCATACTGGAGCAGTACCTCCGCTGTTTTGTCAACCAACAGCAGGACAACTGGGCCGAGTACCTTCCCCTGGCGGAGTTCGCTTTTAACAACTCCCAACATACCTCCACCCAGATGACACCGTTCCATGCCAACGTCGGGTACCATCCACGGTTTTTTCCGTTGACCATCATGGACTCCCCTGTTCCTGAGACCCGGGACTTCCTCTCGGAGCTGCAGGCGGTGCAGCAACTGGTGCGGCGACAGCTGATCCGGGCGAAAGAGGACTATAAACGGTTCGCCGATCGCGGCCGCCGGGCGACGCCACCGCTGGAAGTTGGAGATCGGGTTTGGCTGTCCACGAAACACCTCCCCACGGACCAGCCGGTGAGGAAACTGGCCCACCGCTTTATCGGTCCCTTCCCCATCGAGGCGGTCATCAACCCGGTGGCCTATCGGTTGACTCTACCCCGCTCCATGCGGCTCCACCCCGTTTTTCATCGGTCCCTCCTGGTCCCTGAGACTCCCACTAGCCGTCTCCGCCGCCTGCCGCCGCCTGCCCCCCCAGCCGCAGCCGACGAGGACGACGCCTCGACGTATGAGGTGGACAGTATTCGGGACTCCCGTTGGCTGAAGGGGCGCTTCCAATACCTCATCGCTTGGAAAGGGTACGGGGCCGAGGATTTCACCTGGGTGGACGCATCTGCCGTTCAGGCCCCTGACCTGGTGCGGGCTTTCCACGAACAGTTCCCGTCCCGACCCCATCCCGACCGTCAGACCCGGGGGAAGGGCCCTGCGGTGGGGGATAGTGTTGTGGCCCCGTCCTCTGAGCCTATCCCTTTGGAGGAAGGCAGCTCTGAGCAGGAGGAAGAGGAGCCAGCCAGATCTCCCAGCCCTCCCCCTCTGGCACCGGCTCAGGTGCCAGCTGAAAGAGAGCCAAGTAGTGGGGAAACAGGTGTCTCAGATGAGAGTGAGGGAGAGACGTCATTCCTGGACGCACGCCAAAGAAGGCGAGAGAAAAGGGTACTGCAGCTGAGGCGTATGAGGAAATCCTGAGTCATTGGATTGGAGTCATGGGATCAATGACTCACTGGACCACACCCAGAAGCATATGTATATAAGACAGTACGGTGGGTTACGAAGTTCGTGACGAACAAAGCTAAACAAACGGAGCAACCTCGTAGGCTTGGAAGCTAGATGAACGGCAAAGCTACGTAGGAGATTTTCTTGTTTGTGTAAACCAATAAAGTCCTTGGCAGACGGTGTGCATATCGCTGCCAAGGTTGAGATAAGAACTGCGGAGTTTGCCAAGTGATTATTAACCCTCGGCTGGCTGTGTTTTTGTGGGTCTCTGAAGGGGGGGGACAGATCACAGGTATCCTTTTGAGTTTATGTATGTATTTTATAAATTCTCTCCCCCGCCCCCCACCAATTATGTGTGATATGTTTTGTCTTCAATCTTGAGTCCTCTTCCAGACAGCCAGGAATTTGGTGTGCTTGCACAATATCTTAGCTGTTTCTACTTCTGCATTCTTCTGGACAGAGAGATCTGATGTAGTTCCTGGATTTTATTGGAGCCACTCTCCCACTTTAGGCGTCATAGCCCCAAGTGTTCCACTACACCTGGAATCACTTTGTTCTTCAGTTCCAACATCAGACCATGGTATTTCTCCAGCTTCACATTTATCCTGATGTTGCTGTCATTCTGCAACACCTTTGTCTTTTGGTCCTTGAGTGCTATGATTATTTCTGGTTGATTGACTAGTACCTGCCTATCTGTCCGGATCTGGAAGTCTGACAAAATCTTAGCTTTATTATACTCCAAACACCACCTGTGGGATCTCCCATCTGGACTTAGGAGGATCTAGCCCTTACTCTGTGCAGATATTCCTGTTCACTATGTCATCTATTTGGTTGTGCCCTTTATTGTATGCTGTTCCTGACTTCATTTTATAGCCCTGAAATATGTGTTGACCTGTGTCTGAGACCTCTCTGTATAGTGTGCTCCTTAGAAACTGTCATGTTTTTAGACAGCTTCGATGTGCCTGTTCTTGTGCTACTATGATGAATGCCTCATGCTACCTTTTGGTTCAGCCATTGGTAGGACTTTCCAATCTCTGCCACCTCAGCTATCTGATGGAAGGAGGAGGAGGAGGAGGAGGAAGAGGAGGAGGAGGAGGAGAATGAAGAAGGAGAAGGAGAAGGAGAAGGAGAAGGAGAAGGAGAAGGAGAAGGAGAAGGAGAAGGAGAAGGAGAAGGAGAAGAAGAAGAAGAAGAAGAAGAAGAAGAAGAAGAAGAAGAAGAAGAAGAAGAAGAAGAAGAAGAAGAAGAAGAAAGAGGAAAATTGGAAATATCCTAGACTATCTAAAAACTATATTAAACAAAACCTACCTCATGAGAACTATCTTAAATAGCAATAGTTGAGGCTGCCAGAAGAGCAAGAAGCAGAACCAGAAGAAGAAGACCTCATGAGAGAAATGCTAGTTATCAAGTATTCATAGAAATCATAGAAACAATAGAGTTGGAAGGGACCTTGGAGGTCTTCTGGTCCAACCCCCTCTTAGGCAGCAAACCCTATACCACTTCAGACAAATGATTATCCAACATCTTCTTAAAAATTTCCAGTGTTGCAACATTTACATCTTCCCATGCAGAGTTTTGTCTTGCCATGACACTTCCTCCAATTGATTTTCCTATCATGTCCGCTTTTACCTCAGAAATTCTGTCAGCAGCTCATCTTCAGATGCCATCTTACTGATGTACTTCTGGATCTCCTGGGGCTTATTTAAAACAATGGATCCTATTGTTCTGAAATAATATTAAAGGATATTATGGATATTATGACAAAAAACAATAATTAATCAAGAAAATATTGTAGGTCTCTTTCTTCCAAAAATCATTTAAATATTTGTCTAGTCAATTTTATAACATCTTTGTTTCTTTTTCTCATTGAGTTGCATCATTTTCTGAGGACTGTCTCATTTAACAATAATGCTGGGGAGCCTGTTTCCTTTGATGAAAGTGGGCAATTGGTGTCAGGATTTGACATAATCAACTGGGTCACCTTGCCAAACCAGTCCCTCCTTAGAGTCAAAGTTGGAAGTTTAGATGTACATACATCTGAAGAAATGAAATTCACCATTCAGGAGAAGGCCATTGTTTGGCCCACCAGTTTTAATCAGGTAGGCTGGAGGAATCTGTTGTGTGATTGTGCCTTCAAATACAACATTAATATAAGCAAAGATTCCAAGATCACATTCTGTCAGAGAAGACCCCAAACTCTTAAGCTCTTTAGCTTCCCTTCACAAAATCATAGATTGTTCATCAAACCCCAAGTATTTATTACATGAAATTAATTCCCTTCAAAGACAACAAGAAGAAGCTTCTTCTAGCAGAAATCCCCATGTTATTCAGCTCTTTGGCTTCCCTTCATGAAGTGGTAGATTGTTCACCAAACTCCAAATGTTTATTATATCAATTTAATAAATAGTACTTTAATTAATATTACACTAATGACAACAGCAACAACAATGGAAAGTCTCCTAAATCTTTGGAAGTCTGTCCTGACCACTCTGAAGGACACTATTCTTTACTTTGCCAAAATAAAGTATGCCAAACAAGTAAATCAAGTTTTACGTTTGTTTGCTATATATATATATTTTTAATATACCGTAGTTTTCGGAGGATAAGACGAACCTTTGCCCCCCCAAAAGTAGGTGAAAATTTAGGTGCATCTTATATACCAATTGTAGCCCTGCCCACCAACTCTCCCACCCTTTGGCTTCTGCCTCCCAGCAGTTAACTCCTTGAAGCAAACAGCAAGAAAAAGCAGCTCCTTTCAGATTCAGCACAGCCTAATTAGCACAAGTTGATTGGATCGGCCCCCTGACTCTCAGCTGCTTTGCTCTCAGCTGCTTTGCGTAGGCCTCTGCTGCTTGCTGCAAGGAAGAAAATTGCTGGAGGAGATTTTTTTCCCCTTATGCTAATCAAGCTATGCTGAAAATGAAAATGAAAGTAAAGGAGGCTGTTTGCTGTTTGCTGCAATGAGGCAAAATTTGCTCAGAGGCAGAGGCAGAAGGAGATTTCTTTTTCTCACCAAAAAAAAGGTAAGTGCATCTTATACTCTGAAAAATTTTTGGTGTATTCGGGTCTTTTCCCGTATAATATTGAGAGTATCTTGGCGAAATTTTGACGAGATCTCACTTGTCATCTTCAGATTGGTGTCTTTGGCTTCGTGCTTGTGCAAGGAAAGTTGCCAAGATACTCTCAATCTTACATGGGAAAGGACCCGAATATACATTTGAAAATCTACGAACATACACACACACACACGTATATAATTTTATTTTCGTAGGTTTTTATGTGTATTATTGTTTATGCCAGGATTTTCCTACATAAATCAAGATATTTCACAGCCATAGTTCAGTGAAATCTCATTCATTAGTTTCTAGGCTTTCTCAAACTTTAAAGCAGTATTTTGCTGTCTGTTTGAAGATTTGGAAGAGACTGAGATAGATCTATTTCTGGCTTATTTGCCTTCTTCAACTAGCCACGCCCCCTTTTTTGACTCTGCCCTGAAATGGTCAAATATTTATATTATTTTATTTTCATAGGTTTTTATGTGTATTATTCTTTATGCCAGGATTTTCCTACATAAATCAAGATGTTTCACATCTTGATTTACTTAGGAAATCAATACACCTTGATTTACAAAGGTTTATTCTGATTGGTCGACAACAACATTACAATACAACAACACTGTTGACCAATCAGAATACACCTTTGCCTCTTTTCATAGAAAAACGTCAGTTACGATCACACAGTTTGCCCATAAGCACCAAAACGAGGACGTCAGCCAGAGAATGATGAATGTGATTTCATCGAAATGTCGCTACTACCCTTTTAAGGATATGTTTAAAACTACACGGGAAGAAACCCGCGTATTTATTATTTATTTTCTTACTTTTTCATAGGATTTATGCATGTTTTTCTTTAGCCAGGTTTTTCCTACGTAAACCAAGATTTTTCGGCAGCCCTAGTTCAGTGAAGTCACATCCACTAGTTTTGGGGTGTTTTTTCCTTCTGGCAGCCAGCAGGCCTTATCTGCCCAATGGAAGACTTAAATAGATCTATTTCTGGCTCGTTAGCCTTCATCAGTAAGCCACAGCCACATCTCACGTATCCTCCCCTGTAAAGGTACATTATTTATTTTCTTACTTTTTCGTAGGATTTATATGTGTTTTTCTTTAGCCAGGTTTTTCCTACGTAAACCAAGATTTTTCTGCAGCCCTAGCTCAGTGAAGTCACATCCACTAATTTTGGGGCTTTTTTTCCTTCTGGCAGCCAGCAGGCCTTATGCTGCCCAATGGGAGACTTAAATAGATCTATTTCTGGCTCGTTAATCTTCATCAGTAAGCCACGTAGGAAAAACCTGGCTAAATCCATAAATCCTACAAAAAAGTAAGAATGTGTGTGTGTGTGTGTGTGTGTGTATTTATGTGTATTTCTCTTTAGCCAGGTTCTTCCTACGTCAACCAAGATTTTATGCAGCCCTAGTTCAGTGAAATCGCAATCTACTAGTTTCTAGGCTTTTTTTCTTCTGGCAGCCAGCAGCCAGCAGTCTCCCAATGGACAGCAAAGGGTCTGCTGGCTGCCAGAAGAAAAAAAGCCGATATATAACCCGAATTCAGGATTCTCCTTTTTTCTGCTGTCCTTTCAGGTTCAGCCCTGTTCAGTGTGCAATGATCACTGTCTTTCAGGTCAAAGAAAAACTGTGAAAGAAGGGAAACTGTTCTGTTGCTATGATTGTCTTCCATGTGCAGAAGAAAAGATTTCAGCACAAGAGGGTAAGATGTGCATCAATAGAATTTCTGGATTGAATAAGACATAATGTGTTGGTTGGTTAATTTCTGCCTCTATTATTGAAGCTTCTTTGCCTCCCATTTCACTTGAACATTAAAATTTTCACCCTTTAGAATCTGACGGACCCATTTCCACTACATTCTAATACATAAAGACTGAGAAGTGTAATTTCGTATTCAGTTGTAGCAATATAAACAATGTATTGTGTTCTTTTTCAGATGCAGATGACTGTGTCCCATGTCCAGGAGATCAGTATGCAAATTTCCATCAAAATGCATGCATTGACAAACAGATCTCCTTCTTATCTTACCAAGACGTTTTAGGAATTACATCTTTGGTGTTTGCATTCTTTTTTGCTTTCATGACAGTACTTGTGCTTGCTATCTTCATTAAGCACAATGACACACCTATTGTCAAAGCCAACAACCAGAGCCTCTCCTACCTTCTCCTCACCTCTCTTCTCTTTTCTTTCTGCTTTCCTTTTCATTGGTCAACCGACAGTACTGACATGTCTCCTTCGACAAGTTGCTTTTAGTTTCATATTTTCAGTAGCAATTTCTTGCGTGCTGGCCAAGACTATCATCGTAGTTCTTGCTTTCATGGCCACCAAGCCAGGATCTGGAATAAGGAAATGGGTAGGGAACAGATTGGCTACTTCAATTGTCTTTTCTTGCTCCTTTCTTCAAGGTTCTCTTTGTGTCATTTGGCTGGCAACCTCTGCCCCATTTCCAAATTTTGACATGTATTCCCTGCATAAAGAAATTATACTAGAATGTAATGAAGGGTCAACTTACATGTTTTTCTGTGTTTTGGGCTTCATGAACATTCTTGCCCTAGTCAGTTTCATGGTTGCATACCTAGCTAGGAACTTGCCTGACACCTTTAACGAAGCCAAGTTCATCACCTTCAGCATGCTGATCTTCTGCACTGTGTGGTTGTCATTTTTTCCAGCCTATCTGAGCACCAAGGGCAAACACATGGTGGCTGTGGAAATCTTCTCCATCTTTGGCTCCAGCGCAGGGTTACTGGCTTGCATTTTTTTACCCAAATGTTACATTATTATTTTACATCCTGAACTAAATAAAAGGGAACAGCTAGTGAAGAGGAAATAATATCTCCAAGTTGTTTAATGAACATTGCTGCAAATTCCACGTGATAAGCACTATGTTTAAATTTGAAAATAAAGTTTATGAAAATATCGCCATCTAATGAAAGTTCTTACAATTTAGAAACATCCTAGTCTTGCATAAAAGCAGAAAGTATTATTAATCTACTAACAGAAGTGTTTATGCTTCTTCTAAAAAAAAAGAACTTATTCTCCCAAATTCCTTTATGTTTATTTGTTCAGTGTTTTTTTTTCTCTGAAAGAGAGAAATTAATTCAAAATATTAATTTTAACCTCCTATTCTGTTCTTTTCATCATTTCACATATCACAGACATATCTGGAAAATTTTTTTTGCTATCTGTATGCTACTATTATCCAGAAGAAGATTAACCATATCCTTCAGTGTTTGCAGTCTTGCCAGCAACTTCTAGAACTCTCCAGGGAATCCAGAGTAGAGTAGAGTAGAGTAGAGTAGAGTAGAGTAGAGTAGAGTAGAGTAGAGTAGAGTAGAGTAGAGTAGAGTAGAGGAATAGGATAGGATAGGATAGGATAGGATAGGATAGGATAGGATAGGATAGGATAGGATAGGATAGGATAGGATAGGATAGGATAGGATAGGATAGGATAGGATAGAATAGAATAGAATAGAATAGAATAGAATAGAATAGAATAGAATAGAATAGAATAGAATAGAATAGAATAGAATAGAATAGAATAGAATAGAATAGAATAACATCTTAAAAACTTCCAGTGATGGAGCGTTCACAACTTCTGGAGGCAAGTTGTTCCACTGGTTAATTGTCCTCACTTAAGTTTCTCCTTAATTCCAGTTTGCTTCTCTCCTTGATCAGTTTTCATCCATTTTTTTCTTGTCCTGCCCTCTGGTGCTTTGGAAAATAAATTTACCACTTCCTTTTTGTGGCAGTCCCTCAAATACTGGAATACTGCTATCATGTTCCCCCTAGTCCTTCTTTTCTCTAGACTAGCCAAACCCAAATCCTGCAGTCATTCTTCATACGTTTTTGTCTCCAGGCCTTTAATCATCTTAGTTGTTCTTCTTTGCACTTTTTCCAAAATCTCAATGTCTTTTTTGTAATGTGATGGCCAAAACTGGATGCAGTATTTGAGATGTGGTCTTACTAAGGTTTTAGAAAGCAGTACTAATACTTCACATGATGTTGATGCTATGCCTCTGTTTATACAACCAAGACCAAGTTTGTTAATATGAGATGTTTTGTCTTATGTTCGACACGGAACATGTGACAGCAGATGTACATCTGATTGGGTACCCTATCGGCAACCAGCTGGCAGGAGAAAGACGTTATGCGATTAGCTAAGCCACTTGACAGCTCGGATATAAAAGAGCTGTCAGAACAGGAAAAGCCACTCACTCACTCAGGCTGTTAGCGTAAGAGTGAGTCACTCTTATCTGGTTACTGCTAGCTAATAAACAGTAGTTGAACTGTTACCTGGCCTCACCTCCTTCCTCACCCGCCTTGTTCGAGAATAGAACATTTTGTTACTCATACCACAAAGAGAAATAATGTCATGATAGGACATGTGATGGCAACATGACACAGCAAATTTGACAGCCGTGCTTTACCGAAAAACCATTGGATACTGAAGTGGAAAAGCCAGTTTTAAGATTTCACACATGAAAAGCATAAAATAAACCCCCCTTTTGCCTCCCTTCCTCCCATGGTCTTTTGTCCACCAATCAGTTGCTCTTGGCTTGTTTTGAGAATAATCTGTCTGCCTGGGACACTCTCAGAAGTTGATGACCTTGAGGTGAAATAGGCTTAGGCCTCCAGATGGCATGCTTGCATTCCAGAGCTTCCCTCCTAGACCATCCTCATATTCCAATCCTTTCCTTTTTCTCTCCCATTATTATTTTCTGATTGCAAACAGGCTGCATAGTGAGTCAACCATAATAGAGAGTCATTGGATTGTACCACCTTTTGTCAAATCAACTGCAGGGGTTTCTCCCCAAAATGTACTGTCAATGAAAACACAATCATCCAAGCCAAAAGTATCTAAGTTGAATCATGGCAACTGGACCAAACTTTGTTAAGTGGGGTGGGAATGGAGACTTTGCAATATCCTTCGCCCAGGAGTGGAGAGAGAATGGAGATTTTGCAGTATCCTTCTCCTGGAGGGGGTGGGATTGGAAATTTTGCAGAATCCTTCCCCTGCCATGCCCACTGAGCCACGTCTGCCAAGCCACGCCCACAGAACCAGTAGTAAAAAAATTGAATTTCACCACTGGGCAGAGGGCCTGAGAATTGTAGGAATTCTCTTTCTACATCAATTGCAGGGGTTTCTCTCCAAAATGTACTGCAAGATGTCAATGAAAACTCAATCATCCAGGCCAGAAGTATCTAAAATAGGTTAAATCATGGCAACTGGGCCAAAGTTTGTTCATTTGAGATGTTTTGTTACTCATCCAAGTAACTTCATCAGTCAAAATAAAAATTTCAGTCAATTTAGTTAAATTTACTTCTTAAAGCATGGTTAACTGACGTAGTGTTCTGAATCTGCTAGGGAAAGTCTCCTCGTGTATTATAATTACCCTACTCCTATTGTTTTGGACAGGTAATGGTACTGCGGTAGTAGGACAGAAGTAGATATTGAGATAGATTTATCTTCCTGAACATTCTCAGGAAGTACAAACTCTTCTTTGCCTTCTTCATAAGCATGTTAGCATTCGTAGTCCATGAGAGGTTCTTTGAGATATAAATGCCCAGAAATTTAAAACTATCCACCCTCTCCACCTCTCACCATTTATGTACAATGGTAAATGTACATCTCTCTTCCTCCTGAAGTCAATTATAAATTCTTTAGTTTTCGTGGTGTTAAGTGTGAGATTATTTTCACGACACCACAATGTCAGCCCTTGTACTGCCTTCCTGTCCTGGAAAGAGTTGTGGCCAGAAAGCATTTTGACAGGATGACATAGCCAATTTTGCATTACAGGAAATGGATTTCTTCTAAATTTAAGCATCTTGGAAGTAAAAATGCAGAAATCCCTCACTGCATGCACCATTGCTTGCCTTCACTGATGCAAAGTATGCCTTCTAATTGACAAATGACATCATTGGAGCCTTAATTTTAAAAAAGGCTTTGAAAAGAAGTGTGATGACATGTTTGATTAAAAGCAGTGGCAGTACATACAAGGAGCATAGTGGTAATAATAGTGGAAGAGCAAAGTAGTGGCAGATATAAAAAAATGGGAGTTGAATTTTTTTAAAAAATTGGGGTGACCGGGGTATGACATTACTATCCACTTCCTGGCCATTAGTTGAAATCAATATTGAAATCAGTGTTAGGATTTGCATGTTTTACTACTCCCAATGGATGACAGATGCCTCCTGTTAATCTATAATTGTTGGGCCAGGATAACTGCAGCTCAGAATAGGAAATTATCTACCACATTCTATTATTCTATCATGCCATATCCTAGCCTGTTACTCTCCTAACATTATCAAATTCTTCTCTGAGTTCTCAGTGGAATTCTGTTTGCTACTGGCAAGACTACTAAGACTAAATAACACAAAGAATCTTCCCTATATCTTGGTGAGCTGCTACAGCAGAAAGCCCAACTTTCATCAGATCTTTTCCGGATACTTTATGCTCTGTCCTCTCCGAGAAAAGTTGCTCAGGGATATTTAAATTACTCGAAGAGTTGAGCAGGCAGCTTCTTGAAATGACGGTTAAGATTCCAGTGCTGGTACTGTTGCAGTCTCAGATAATGTACAGCTTTGCTCTTGTTCGATGTCAGGTCGGTGAACCTCTACCCATTCCTAGATACTTAAAGACTGGACAACTGAACCTTGGTGTCATAACATTTCAAACATTCATGCATTCTGAATTGTTTGGATTTGAAATCCCGCCCGCAGATGAAGAACCTGGGTTTCCTTTGTAAGACATTCAGTTTTATTTTATTTATTGTTATTTATTTATTTTGGTCAAGCATGTACTAGATAACAGATATAAGTATAAATGTAACTATGAATACATGAAATGGATACAAATAAAAGGAGGCTGTAGGACAGGGATGGTAGGCACGGTGGTGCACTTATGCACGCCCCTTACAGATCTCTTAGAAATGGGGTGAGGTCGACGGTAGTCAGTCTAAGGTTAAAGTTTTGGGGAAGAAACCACAGAGTCAGGTAATGTATTCCAGGCATTCACAATTCTGTTATTGCAATTTTCTGCAATCACGTTTGGTGCGGTTTACCATAAGTTTGTATCTATTATGTGCTGGTGTATTGTTGTGGTTGAAGCTGAAGTATTCATTGACAGATAGGACATTGTAGCAGATAATATTATGAATTACGCTTAAGTCGGACTGAAGACAGCAAAGTTCTGTCTAAACCCAAAATTTCAAGTCTGGTGACCTCAGGTATTCTGTTACGAGCAGCGGAATGGAGGACTCTTCTCGTGAAATATCTCTGGACCAGTTCAATTATATTTGTTAAAATATAATCACAGCACAGCAATTGCAATAGCTGTGAATAATCTGACTCTGTACTTGAACGTTAGTCAATGTATTTCATGGCCCACATTTATTACTAAGGGGCTGCCACAAAGGAGAAGGGATCAACCTATCTTTCAAAATGCCTGAAAACAGGACAAGAAGCAATTGACAGATACTAATCAAGGAGAGAACCAATCTAGAACTAAGAAGAAATTTTGTGACAGAACCATTAATCAGTGGAATCATTTGCCTGCAGACATTCTGCGTACTCCAACACTGGAGATTGTTAAGAATAGATTGGACAACCATTTGTCTGAAATGGCATAGGCTTTCCTGCTTGAGCAGGGGATTGAACAAGAAGACCTCCAATGTCCCTTTCAACTCTGTTATTCTGTTATTAATGTGATATTGTTGTGCTATTTTCAAAAACAATGCTGGAAAATGTAGGCTCCAAAATTTCCTTTCACATTATCTTCAAAAGCTATATAACCTCATGACTATTTGCCTTGATTTGAGTAGCTTTCATTTGTCAAGGTTCCTATTCTTATGCTTTAATTTTCTCTTAACCTTTTGGTATCCTTTGCCCTCAATCAATCAATCAATCAATCCTTGTAGAGCAAAATATGAACAAAATGATTATTGTCTAAACTCCCCAAATACAGTCTACCGTATTTTCCGGCGTATAAGACGAATGGGCGTATAAGACGACCCTCCTCAGAGCCATTTAAGGCTCGTCAGAGCCTTATGGGCTGGTCTGCCTGGTTACAGGAGAATGAGACCCGGTGTATAAGATGACCCCCGACTTTTGAGAAGATTTTTGTGTGTTAGAAAGTAGTCTTATATGCAGGAAAATACAGTATTTCCAAATCAAAAGACATCTCAGTGGCATGCTTCATAGTTGACATGTAAGATCTGGACAGTTTTCCCATTTCCAAGATTTCATTTAGAGATGGCAAGGAAAAATATGCCTGTCCTGTCATTTGATGTCAGGATCAAGAAAAAATATCTTAATAGTTCTCTTCCAGCTTTAAAATGCCAGAAAGAAAGAACTGTCAGTTACTTTAATCATCTTACAGGTACTTGACACAAAACTATCAGCATATTCTGGCCTTGGAATTTGCTTTGAAGGAAATCAATGAAAACCCCCACCTCCTACCCAACATCACCTTGGGCTTCCAAATTTACAACAGCAACTTCATCGGAAGCTGGACCTATCGTGGTGCCCTGGAGCTTCTTTCAACAAAAGACAAGTTCATCCCCAATTACAAGTGTGATGGCCAGAACAATGAAGTTGCGGTCATTGGAGGACCCTATACAAAAATATCTCTGGAAATGGCAAATATTCTGTGCAACTACAAGATACAACAGGTGAGGGATGCTACTTTTTCTCCCTAGCCATATATATGAATCTTAGCTTTTCCTTCCTTCCTTCCTTCCTTCCTTCCTTCCTTCCTTCCTTCCTTCCTTCCTTCCTTCTTTCCTCCCTCCCTCCCTCCCTCCCTCCCTCCCTCCCCCCTCCCTCCCAAACAGCAGGTCAGGAAGGTTAAGGTTATAATCTCAAACAATTAATGTATGGAGTACTTAAGGTATTCATTTCAATGAGAAAAAATGAAGCTCAGGTTTTCCCAAGGATTCTCATCCAACGAAAAAAATAAGAACATTGAATAAGTCAACAGTTGACAAACTAACGGAGAAGTCTGTTTTGGCCATTTTGCAGATTTTTATTTTGGCCAGTTTTTATTTATGTTTCTCATACACAGTACATACATGATATGTAAAAACGTTCAATGAATCCAATGACTAGGCAAAATATTAGAAACTAGAAAATGTTTGGGATCAGTGGTTGATCCCCAAGTATCTCAAATAGGACATGGAATGTTCTCTCTCTCTCTCTCTCTCTCTCTCTCTCTCTCTCTGTGTGTGTGTGTATGTGTATGTGTATGTGTATGTGTATGTGTATGTGTATGTGTATGTGTATGTGTATGTGTATGTGTATGTGTATGTGTATGTGTATGTGTATGTGTATGTGTATGTGTAGAATAAAAAGAGGGGGTCAAATTAATCTACAAAGCACCAGAGGCAAGACAAAAAAACAATGGTTGGAAACTAATCAAAGAGAGAAGCAACCTGGAATTGAGGAGAAATTTCCTAATAGTGAGAACAATTAACACGTGGAACACGTTCTCCTGCTTGAGCCAAGGACTAGAAGAAATCCAAGGTTCTATTCTATTCTATTCTATTCTATTCTGTTCTGTTCTGTTCTGTTCTGTTCTGTTCTGTTCTGTTCTGTTCTGTTCTGTTCTGTTCTGTTCTGTTCTGTTCCGTTCCGTTCCGTTCCGTTCCACTCCACTCCACTCCACTCCACTCCACTCCACTCCACTCCACTCCACTCCACTCCACTCCACTCCACTCCATATTTTCTATTCTATTCTATTCTATTCTGTTCTGTTCTGTTCTGTTCTGTTCTGTTCCGTTCCGTTCCGTTCCGTTCCGTTCCGTTCCGTTCCGTTCCGTTCCGTTCCACTCCACTCCACTCCACTCCATTCCATATTTTCTATTCTATTCTATTCTATTCTATTCTATTCTATTCTATTCTATTCTGTTCTGTTCTGTTCTGTTCTGTTCTGTTCTATTCTATTCTATTCTATTCTATTCTATTCTATTCTATTCTATTCTATTCTATTCTATTCTATTCTATTCTATTCTATTCTATTCTATTCTATTCTATTCTATTCTATTATTATTCCATTCCATTCCATTCCATTCTTCTTTTAGTCTCGAAAAATTAGTCGGGGTCCTCTCTGGAACATCTCATCTCTCATCCTTTCTCCTTTTGTGGACTGAGAGATTTTTATCTGCTGGTTCTCAGCTGGCTCTCCCTCCTCCTTTCCAAGGTCATTACCATATACCACTACATTGAGCCCAATTTGAGGTGCAGCTTACATTACTTATTTAATTAATTAAAACCATAATTAATCTCGCTTCTCCCTTTATTGCAATAACCACTGCTCATTATTGTCATGATCATATTCTTATTTGTAATTTTGAACTCTTCATTTTTCTGCTTTTCCTTCATCGTGCCTTGAGCATGCGGTTCTGACTGCTTGTTTTTATTCTGAAGTGAAAAAGCAGAAGCAAATTTGGGGATATGACATCAACAATTTTAAGGAGAAAAATTGTGTGTTTTGCTGACTCTATCAACTGATCAAAGCATGGCGTTAAACTATCTTTACGCAATTCAGCAATTCCGTCGCTAAATTCTGCATGTTTATTGCAATAACATCTTTCAATTGCTTTTCTTTCTTCAGCTCATCTACGGTTCTGCACGTACAATTAATCATGGAGATGTTTTCCACTGGATGTTCCCTAACAATATGCTTCAATACAAGGGAATTCTCCAATTATTGCTACATTTTCGATGGACATGGGTTGGGATGCTTTCTCTGAATTATGATGATGGAGACTGGTTTATAGCAACTGTGGTTTCAATGTTTGCCCAGAAAGGAATCTGCTTTGATTTTATTGAAAATTTCCCCAAGAAGACATACTCTAATCAGTTTGATGAAATGTGGGCAGAAGGAAATAAAGTTCATGACAAAGTCATGAAGAGCATGGCATCTGCTGTGATTGTACAAGGTGAATTTATGCTGAGTATGAGATTGTTGTTCTCTTATCAAGTTACATTAAAAAATGAGAAAGTCTGGATTATGATAGCCCAGATGGATTTTATTTCTACTTCTATGCAGAGGAATTGGCCTTTACACTTCATTCAAGGTGCTATATCCATTGTGGTTCACTTAAGTGACTTAGTTGAATTTCAGGATTTTGTTAGGGAAAGAAATCCGGCCACCAATCCAGAAGATGGCTTTCTCGAGGATTTTTGGGAAGATGCTTTTCAATGTGCATTCCCCAACTCTACTGGAGAGAAGAATTTTGATGGTAGGAGGAGAAGATAGAGACCCTTCCTTCATCTATTTTTGACATGAACATGAATAGCCACAGTTACACTGTCTATAATGCAGTCTATGCTGTGGTACATGCCTTGCATGCTCTATATTCATTCAAAGAGAAACACAAAGCTGTATCAGATAAAAGTCAACTAAATCCTCTTGATCAAGAATCATGGCAGGTATCTTTTTGAGTGTGTGTTTGTGTGTGTGTGTGTGTGTGTGTGTGTGTGTGTGTGTGTGTCCATCCCCCCCGAGGTATGTTATCAGTCACATTCTCCAACAAAGCAATTTTGACAGTTGTAGAGATCACTCCCCTTTGGCCACTGTGGGTAACCATGGAGATGGCCTTGACAGAGAGGTGGCTGGAATGTGCTTTTCTTTTGACTGACGTGCTCCCTCGCTGCAGCTGCAAAGTTCATTTTCCAGTCCCCCCTTGCCTATGGCAACTCAAGAGTAGGCCAGGGATGCTTTGTGAGTTAACATTGGAAGTCTTACATGATCTTAAGAGGTCAGCTATGGGTATCATCTTACTAATGTACTCTGGATGCTCTGGGTCTTGTTTTCTTAAAGGAGAAGATACATTACTTCTGGATTCTTGTTTTCTTAAACGGAAGATGCATTTCAATGTGTTTCCTAACTCCAGTGGACAGAACAATTTTGATGGTATGTGCACTGGGGGAGGAGAAGAGAGAGGCCTTTCCTTCATCAATTTTTGACATGGATCTTAGGAGCTCAGCTTTGGGTACTATTTTTCCTTCTCTTAAAGGGAAATGCATCTCCCCTTTAAGAAAACAAGAATCCAGAAGAAATGCATCTTCTCCTTTAAGAAAGCAAGAATCCACTGTGCTGGAAATCCAGATTACATCAGTAAGATGGTACCCAAAGCTGAGCTCCTAAGATCCTGTGGGACTTCCATATCCAGACAGAGGAACAAAACCAATCAACCAGACATTTGGATCTTAGGAGTTCAACTTTGGGTACCATCTTACTGATGGATTCTTGTTTTTCTAAAGGAAAACTATGATAGAAAGCAATAATTAATCAAGAAAATATTGGGGATTGGTTTCTTCCAAAAGCAATCCCCAAAGTCCTTGATTTAATCATTTTTATAATCTCTTTAATTCTTTTTCTATTTGAGTTGCATCATTTTCTCAGGACGGTCTCATTTAACAATAATGCTGGGGAGCCTGTTTTCTTTGATGAAAGTGGACAATTGGTGTCAGGATTTGATCTAATCAACTGGATCACTTTTCCAAACCAGTCCCTGCTTAGAGTCAAAGTTGGAAGGTTAGATGTACATACATCCGAAGAAATGAAGTTCACCATTCAGGAGAATGCCATGGTTTGGCCCACCAGTTTTAATCAGGTAGGCTGGATGTATCTGTTGCGTGACCATCCCTTCCAAGACAACGTTAAAAGCAAAGATTCCAAGACCATGTTCTATAACAGAGGTCCCCAAACCCTTTAGTTCTTTTGCTTCCCTTTGTGAAGTGTTATTTTATTCTTCAAACCCCCACAAAAATATTATATGGAATTAACTAATATTAGACTAATAACAGCAACAACAACAATGGAAAGATCCTTAACCCCCTCTATTTGGGGGAACACTTTCGACATTGTTCTATTGTTTGCCAAAAAGTTTGCCAAGTCTTCCTTTCATTTGTTAGAAGTTGACTACTTTCTATAGTCACCATTTATTTATACCTATTGTTCCCTTTTTCTTTGAAGATTTGTGCAATAATAAAACATTGCTACTGCTTTGGTCATATATGCATAATAAAAATAAACAAAGAAACAATTGCATCTTAAAATAAGCTGCTAAAGAACCGAATACAATTATGCTAATAGAATTCTCATACCTACATATCTTACAGTATCAAAGAATGTCTAACTTTGGACTTCCGGTTTCGATCTCCTCGGCGCTGGGCGGCTCGTTCGTTCGTCCGCCGCCCCCGCCGCCTGTAGAGCCGCTTTTTTCCTTCAAAAGCGGCTTGGAACGCTCCCCTTTTGCAATAAGGGGGAGCGAGAGTGGGCAGCAACAGGTTGAGCCCCAGAAGTGCTGCCAGGGTGGTTCCTAAGCCCTGGTAAGCGCTTTTGTTGGGGCTCCCTATTCAAGCTGCTGAATCTCCGAGCGGCGTGGGACTTCTGCAAGCCAGAACAAGTTGGGGAGGAATCGAAACGAACGAAGCTAATTCCCAAGTGAAACACAACTAGCTTGGTGAGATCTGGAAATTTTTTCTGATGAATATAAAGTTTCTAAATGAGTTCTTTTTAAAATTTGGAAAGCAAGCTGTTTGAACTTAAAGTGTGTGAAAATGGCGGCTGATTAAAGCAGAGTCAGTGAAAGCGGAAGGAGAAAGTGCAACAAGAAAGCGAAAGTGTGTTTGGCTGTAATTGGACTTTGTTTATTCACAAGTTTTACAAGTTTCTTACAATAATAATCTTTTAAAGCATCTTTTCTTCATAAAAGTTAATGGAATTTGCTCCTCTTTTGTAAACCTGGGGAGATCAGGAAAAGGAGGAAGATTTTTTTCCTTTCTGCCTGGATTTAAGCTCTGTTCAGGCATGACTTCAAAGAGAACGGGGGGGGGATTCCCCCACACACCAGACAAAGGAAAAGCCAGTGTCAGCTTCAAAACAGTTAAAACAGACACAGGATAGTGATACAGAAGATCTGAAAGCATTCATACATAAATATATGGGAGAACTTTCTGGCCAAATGAGTAAATTGGATGAAAGGTTGACTAAAAATCAAAAAGAAATGAAAACAGTGGTGGGGGAAGTGAAGGAGCTGGTGGAAGAAAAAACTGAAGGATTACAGCAGAGTGTAACTAAAGTAGCCACGGTTCTTACTGATGCTCTACTGGTGATTGAGAAAAAAGTGGAGGATTTAAATCTTGAAGTTGAGGCTAACAAAAAAGAAGTAAAAGAACAGATGTTCAAGGTGGGGGTGCAGAGCCAGAGGTTTGAAGAGGAGATTACCATGCTACAATTTCGAAATATGGAGTTTGCTTTAAGACTAAGAGGCTTAAGGGAGAATAACCGTGAAAACCTGAGGGCAACCTGTGTGGAGGTGTTGGCGAAGATTTTGAAAGTTGAACCAGAGGTGGTGGATAACAGAATAGACAAGCTGTACAGAGCTAACTCACGTATCGCAAAACAGAGAAACTTGCCAAGAGATGTGGTAATCTACTTTACTGAGAGGAAATTGAGAAATGATATTTTGCAATACTCTTTTCAGTCTACGCTTCTACATGGTGGCAATCAAATTGGGGTTTTTAAAGAGTTACCACCAAAGATGTTAAGGGACCGGAAAGATTTTGGTTTCCTTGTGAATGAGCTGAAGAGGCGTCAGATCCCATTTAGGTGGGATGTCCCTGTTGGTATTGTTTTAAGATTTGAAGATGTGAGATATCGTATCAACTCGGTGGAGAAGGCAGAACAGTTTTACAACAATGTGTTGAAAAAAGTTCCTTCACCCCGCTCTTCTACACTTATACCTATTGAAGATATCTCAGTTGAGCAGGTTTCTCAAGAGGGACTGTCAAAGGAAGGTCAAGAAGATCCAAGGGAGGAAATTCTAGGTGCAGCAGGAGGTGTTTTAGAAGACTCATTAATAGATTTTCCTGAGGTGAAACCAAAGCAATCTAGAGCTACAAGAGAGGTGGAACCGGATTTGGATTTACTGATGCAAGAACCCAAGAACCAACGTATAACCAGAGCGGCAGGGAAGCAACGATTGGAAACATACCAGGGGAAGATACCACAGGAGGAGAAGGAAGTGAATGGGAAAAAATTATACTCAGAAGCTGTGGGAGGAGCAAGACCGAAGACGTCAGCGGTTGGTGAGAGTCTTCGCGAATTGCTTCGAGGGCTTCAACCATCGTCAAAATGATACTTAAAATTTTATCTTGGAATGTGAATGGTTTGAACTCACCGCAGAAAAGAAGAAAAATATTTCATTATTTAAAACAATATAATAATGATGTTGTTTGCTTGCAGGAAACTCATATAAGAACCCAGGACCAGAAACTTTTAATTTCAAAAATTGGATTACAATTTATATCTTCTAGTAGGGCTAAAAGAAATGGACTTGTCCTTTATATTGCTAAAAGAATATCAGCTAAACTCATAGAAGCGGATGATGAGGGGAGATACATTGCTGTTGCAATAACTGTACAGAATGTTGAGGTGCTTCTAATTGGCATTTATGCCCCGAACCAGCAACAGGAAAGTTTTTACAAAATGTTGAATGAAAAAATCTTGCAGTGGAATTATAAATCTTTTTTGATTATGGGAGATTGGAACGGGGTGATTGATGTAACACTGGAAAAAAAGACATCTGCCAAGAAAGGGAATAAGTTACCACAGACTTTTTTTGCTATGAAAGAAGAATTAGAGTTGAAGGATGTTTGGAGAATTCATCATCCAAATGAATTGGATTTTACTTTTTTTTCAGATAGACACAAATCTTTTTCGAGAATTGATTTTATGTTGGCTACTACTGATTTACTTAATATAGTGACAAAAACAAAAATTCTTCCTAGAACTTTAACAGATCATAGTCCAGTCTGGATTGAGATGAACCCAGGCAAGAGAGAAAGGAGATCCTGGCGTATGAATGAAAATATTTTCAGACATGAAAAGTATATTAAGGAGCTTAAGAAACATACTAAAGAATTTTTTTATATTAATTTGAATAAAGGTACACCCATTGAGATAGTATGGGATGCATGTAAGGCCTATATGAGGGGTGTACTGATACATATGAATTCTAGACACAAACTAATTCGTCAGAAGTCGAGAATGGACTTGGAGACAGAGATAAAGGATAAAGAACAATTGCTTATTAAGAATCCGACTGATGAAAAGGTATTGTTAACTATAAAACTCTTGAAAGATCAATTTCAAATGCTGATGGCTGAACAAACAGCAACTAATCTGCAGTATGCTAAACATAATACTTTTTGTAATGCTAATAAACCTGGCAGATGGTTGGCCTATACTTTGAGGAAACAGCAAAATTCTCGTATGATAAATGTCATTGAGTATAAAGGGAAACGAATGCATCAGCAAAACTTAATACATCAAGCCTTTTTAACTTACTATTCGAAATTGTACCAAGCTGATAAAGTTAAAGAAGATCTCATCGATGAATATTTGCAGAAGAAGAGAGTTACAAAAATTTCTAGTATACAAAGTGATAGACTGGATCGACCTATAACATCGGAAGAGATTTTATATGCAATAAAACAACTGAAATTATCCAAAGCCCCTGGGACAGATGGTTTGACAGCAGTTTTTTATAAGACCTTGCAAGAGGAACTGATAGAGCCTCTTAAAGACTTGTTTTGTAATATTCAACAGGGGGGAAAAATACCTCCCTCGTGGAAGACGGCTTTTATATCACTGATACCTAAAGAAGAAGACTCTGCTAAACCTGAAAATTTTAGACCAATATCTCTCCTGAATACGGACTACAAAATTTTTGCTAAAGTATTAGCCAACAGATT
Source organism: Coluber constrictor foxii (assembly GCA_038048745.1). Classification (NCBI taxonomy): domain Eukaryota; kingdom Metazoa; phylum Chordata; class Lepidosauria; order Squamata; family Colubridae; genus Coluber; species Coluber constrictor. The sequence continues at coordinate 40,620,832 of CM075966.1, read as the reverse complement.
GATGCCAGTTATTCAAGATGTGATTCATGAGGACCAAGCAGGTTTTATAGAAGGTAGATACATGAAGGACAATGTCAGGCAACTCATAGATTTGCTGGAATATCTTGAGGAAAAGAAACAGATCTCGGCGGTGCTGGTGTTTTTGGATGCGGAGAAAGCCTTTGATCGAGTCAACTGGGATTTTCTAAAAAAGATTTTGCATAAGATGAACTTTGGGGAACAGTTTATACAAGCAATCTCGGCAATTTATCAAGAACAGACAGCACAGATTATTATTAATGGCAGTTTGACTACTAATTTTAATATACAGAAAGGGACAAGACAAGGCTGTCCATTATCTCCATTATTGTTTATTTTGACGCTAGAAGTGCTGCTGAATGCTCTACGGGACTCGGACAAAACGAGTGGAATAGTTGTAAGGCAAAAAGATTATAGAACAAAGGCATTTGCAGATGATCTGATTGTTACCCTAACACGACCTTTGGAATCAATCATACAGATGAAATATATTATAGAGGAATACGGTCTGGTTTCAGGTTTTAGCCTGAACCAGAAAAAGACTAAGATGATAGTTAAAAATATGATGGAACCACAAAGGAAAGAGCTTGAAAGGGTGGCAGGCTTTGAAATAGCTACAAAGGTGAAATATTTAGGGGTTCAAGTTGCAGCATCTAATAAAAAACTTTTTCAAAATAACTATGAAGAACTCTGGTATAAGATTCAAAAGGATCTTGATATATGGAAAAAGCTGCAACTTTCTTTGCTTGGTAGAATAGCAGTTGTTAAGATGAACGTTCTACCTAGATTTTTGTTTCTGTTTCAAATGATTCCGGTGCTTAAAAATGACAAATATCCGATGGACTGGCAAGCAGGTTTAAATAAATTCATTTGGAGTGGGAAAAAACCAAGAGTTAAATTTAAGATCATGCAAGATGCACGTGAACGTGGTGGCCTTAAAGTTCCAAATCTACGTTTATATTATGAAGCAACAGCATTGATACAAGTTGGAGATTGGATTGGAACAACTAAAAGAGAGATTTTGAATATAGAAGGCCATGATTTGCAATTTGGGTGGCACGCATATTTACTTTATGAAGACAAGAGAGACAGTGTATTTAACAGGCATATTTTAAGATATGCTTTGCTGAGAGTTTGGAAGAAGCACCAGCTTCAATTGGATTACAAAATACCTTTGTGGTTGGATCTTGGGCATATTATGCCAAAAATAAAGTCACTCGGGGGGTTGTTGTACAAAGAGATACTTTTTATCGATGGGGGCAGTCGGAGTTTGAAGTCTTGGAATACCCTGTTGGAAGAGGGAGTCAATTTAACTTGGTTGCAGTACTTTCAACTTCAAGCAAGATGGAGAGAAGATCAGAAAATTGGATTAATGCTACATGAAGAGGATTTGGTGACTCAGATAAAATGTAAAGGACCGATGCATATTAAACGAGTGTACAATTTATTGTTAGAGAGAGACTCAGAGGGGGAATTAGTTAAAGACTGTATGATAAAATGGGCACAGAATTTTGATCAACCAGTAATGTTAGAAACATGGGAAAAGATTTGGGTCCAGAATGTTAAATTTACGCAAGCACAGAACCTGAGGGAGAATTTTTATAAAATGTTTTATAGATGGCATTTAGATCCAAAAAAGTTATCACGTATGTATCCAAATGTTCAACCTAAATGTTGGAGGTGTGATTGTTTGGATGCAACATATTTTCATATTTGGTGGACATGTAGGAAGTTGAAACCATTTTGGATTAAACTTTGGTGGGTAATGCAGAATATTTTGAAGAAGAAGTTGGAGTTCTCTCCTCAGTTTTTCTTGTTGGGAATAGTTAAGGGCTTTTCAGTAATTGACACTAGATTAATATTGTACATGATTACTGCAGCCAGATTACTGATAGGCCAATATTGGAAGAAAGATAAAGTGCCTACTATAGAGGAATGGATATTGAAGATGTCTAACTTGGCAGAGATGGCAAAAATTTCTGCATACCTAAAGGAAAGGACCCATGAAGTTTTTGTTAAGGAATGGAGGAAATGGGTAGATTATATGAAGAATAAATACCAAAGCAAGAAGTTTCAATTAATGCTCAGTTGAATTAGAATTAGAATGCATTTAAGTAATTGTATGGAAGGTATAGTTATATGGTTTATTATTATTACTAAAGTGAAGAGTATATAACTGATGTATAGATAAAAATTTAAAGAGAATGTGTTAAAAAATTATTTTTTTTCCTTTTTGATATTAAGTAGGTTACCAAATGTTAGTATATCTTAGTAATTGTATGAAAGGTATAGTTATATGGTTAATTATTATTACTAAAGTGAAGAGTATATGATTGATGTATAGATCAAACTTTAAAGAGAATGTATTAAAAAATTGTCTATTTTTGCTTTTTGATATCAAGTAGGTTACTAAAAGTTAGTATATCTATTTTTGAAGAAGTCTAATTAACTAAATTGTCTTAATCTAATTAATCTATATTTTTAGATTTTCAAATATGTGTAATGTTAGTGAATTGTTAATAGTTAATTTCTTATTTAAAGGGATCTCGCCTTTAAAGAATGTTGAATATGTTAAGGTTAATGTTTGCCAAATAGCGGAAGTCAAGGGAGGGGGGAGGGATAAAGGGGATAGGGTGGGGGGGTGGGAGAGGGAGGGGGAAGGGGGGGGGTTTATATATTATAAAATGTAATGTAAAACTTTTTCAATTTAAAAAAAAAAAAAAAGAATGTCTAACTTTGTATTGTTAGGTTTTAAACTCAAATCAGTGTTGTCCCAAAGGTGCTTTTTTCAGAAGGAAACTGGACCAAGAAATGTCTTGGATGAGAAGCAAAACGTTTTCTTTTCTTTTTTAAAATAATTTTTATAAAACATTTTTCAAAAAATAAAACAGACTCTTTAAACAATAGTTTCTTTCCAACAGTTTCGCAACGGTTAAACATTTCTTATTTATCCATTTTTCTCCCTTATTTCAATGTATCCTTTTTACATACAAGTCTAATATTGATTTATTTACATATATGCATATAAATAACAGTGTACACAATTTCATTTCTACAAACTGCATTTTTTCTGTTTCCTCTTATTTGTTGTTACATTTCTACTCCTATATCTTCTTTATTTTTTTAAATTTATTTATTTTTTAAATTAGTTTTATATGCTGCCCTTCTCCGGAGACTCAGGGCGGCTTACAATGCGTTAAGCAATAGCCTTCATACTTTTGTATATTTTTTATACAAAGTCAGCTTATTGCCCCCACAAACTCGGTCCTCAGTTTATCTACCTTAGAAAGGATGGAAGGCTGAGTCAACCTTGAGCCTCGAACTTGCAATAATTGCAGACAGCTGAATGTTAATAACAGGCTATTAGCCTGTTGAGCTATGTGAGGCTCTTTTGATCTTTCCTTGCCTTTTACCTCTCTCATTTAGCCATTTGTACCATTTCTTCCACACAATATAATATTCTGTTTCCTCTTTTATTTGTATCTCCTTTGTAAGTTTATCCATTTCTGCACATTCCAAAACTTTTCTAATCAAATTATCTTCGGTCGATATGTTATTGTATTTCCAATTCTGTGCATATATTATTCTTGCTGCTGTGATGAATATAATTTAATTAATATGAATAAATATTGTATTTTTTTTTTATAAGACCCTGGGAGTATTCCTAATAAAAATGTTTCTTGTTTCATCTCAATATGTTGTTTGGTTATCTCTTCTAATTTTACTCCAATACTGTTTGAGAAGCCAAATATTTTCAAAGATAAACAAGGAAGTCCAGTTGCTTCGTCTCCTTTGGGACAGCCATGACCAGGATGACTGAGAATTTCCACACACATCAAGTCAGTGTTCCCATTAATCATGGCTCAACGCTGGCAGCCCTTCAGTTTCTTTTTTCAAATTTGATGAGATGGGGAACTCATCAAATTTGCAGACAACACCAAGCTAGTAGGCTCCCAAAGATAGGCTTAAGATACAGGAGGATCTTGACAGACTTGGACATTGAGTGCTATCTAACAAAATAAAATTTAATGGTGAAAAAGGTAAGGTTCCACATCTAGGCAAGAAAAACAAGATGCACAGATACAGCATATGTGATACCTTGCTTAGTAGTGGTAACAGTGAAAGGGATCTTGGAATCCCAGAGGACAATCACTTAAATATGAGCCAGCAGTGTGGCTGCAGCTGCCAAAAAAGCCAACACAGTTCTAGGCTGCCTAAAAAGAGAAACAGAATCACATGAAGTGTTAATATTTATTTATTTATTTATTTATTTCAATTTACATACCGCCCTTCTCCCCGGGAGGGGGACTCAGGGCGGTGAACAGCCAAATTAAAACACATATAATGCAAATATTAAAAAATTTAAAATTAGATTAAATCGTCGGTGTTCCAATATAAAAGTCTCAAACCCAGTTAAAATACCCAGTTTAAAACCCTAGAAATTAATAATACCAAAAATTTAAAAACCCCATTAAAATCAATCAAGCAAAGCCGGCTTGTTGGAATAAATAAGTCTTAAGGGTCTTTCGGAAAGGGCGGAGGTACGGGATCAAACGAATTTCAGGAGGCAGCTCGTTCCACAGGGCGGGTGCCCCCACAGAGAAGGCTCTCCCCCTGGGGGCCGCCAGCCGACATTGCTTGGCTGATGGCTAATATCACTTTATAATGCATTGGTAAGGCCACACTTGGAATACTGCATCCAGTTTTGGTCACCATGGTGTAAAAAAGATGTTGAGACTTCAGAAAGAGTGCAGAGAAGAGTGACAAAGATGATTAGGGGACTGGAGGCTAAAACATACAAAGAACAGTTGTTGGAACTGGATATGACTAGTCTTATGAAAAGAAGGACTAGGGCTGACATGATAGCAGTTTTCCAATATCTTAGGGGCGGCCTCAAAGGAGACGGAGTCAAACTATTCTCCAAAGAACCTGAGGGTAGGACAAGAAGCAATGGGTGGAAACTAATCAGAGACAGAAGCAACTTAGAACTAAGAAGAAATTTCCTGACAGAACAAATTTATTTATTTATTTATTTATTTATTTATTTATTTAATTTTTATACCGCCCTTCTCCCAAAGGACTCAGGGCGGTGCACAACCCCAATAAAACAACATAAAATACAAAATTTAAAAGCAATTTAAAAACCAATTAAACATTTTGGCCCCACAGTTAAAAGCCCCAAAATTTAAAACACCCCATCTCATTCTTATTAAGCCAGTCCAGCCTGTTGGAATAACAGGGTCTTAAGGGCATGGCAAAAGGTACGCAGGTTGGGGATCATACGTATCCCTGGAGGCAGTTCATTCCAGAGGGTGGGTGCCCACACAGAGAAGGCTCTCCCCCTGGGGGTCGCCAGTTGACACTGTTTGACCAACGGCATCCTGAGGAGTCCCTCTCTGTGAGAGCGTGTTGATCGGTGGGAGGCCATTGGTGGCAGAAGGCGGTCCCGTAAGTATCCAGGTCCTAAGCCATGGAGTGCTTTAAAGATGGTAACCAGCACCTTGAATCGCACCCGGAAGACCACCGGGAGCCAGTGCAGTTCACACAGGAGAGGTGTCACATGGGTGCATCGAGTCACTCCCATAATCACCCACGCAGCCGCATTCTGGACCAGTTGGAGCCTCCAGGTGGTCTTCAAGGGGAGCCCCATGTAGAGAGTGTTACAGTAGTCCAGATGGAACAACTTGCCCCCAGAAGTTGTGAATGCTCCAATACTGGAAGTTTTTAAGAAGATGTTGGATAACCATTTGTCTGAAGTGATGTAGGATTTCCTGCGTAATCAGCTGGACTAGAAGACCTCCAAGGTCCCTTCCAGCTCTGTTATTCTATTCTGTGGTGTTCTGTTGTGTTCTGTTGTGTTGTGTTGTGTTCTGTTCTGTTCTGTTCTGTTGTGTTCTACTCTACTCTACACTACTCTACTCTACTCTACTCTACTCTACTCTACTCTACTCTACTCTACTCTACTCTACTCTGTTCTTTTCTTTGAAGAATTATGTATATACATCACTATCCCATTTATCTTTGGGTATTCTGGATAATATTTTTATCATGGTGAAAATGATTCTGGGTAAGATTTTTCATTTTCATCATGATGAGGCACTGGGGGTAATCAAAGATAAGATGGCATCCACATAAACTTTGTCCGTTTGTCACATAAGCTTTGTTCATTTGTTTATTCTCTATGAGTTGCATGCACAGCACATATAAAAAAGATGAGGTGTATTTCATAGTCATGATTAACATCTCAATAGGTTTTTTATCTCCCTATTAATGGTTCTGGTGACCTGAAGTTTACAAGGGATTCAATTTTCTATTCTCTTTGAAGAAAACTGAAAAGGCAACAATTCCATGCTTGTGTAGTTGCTAAATGCTAAAGTCAGAAACTAGTACAATTAGTCTTATTGCTGAATATAAGGGAAAATGAGCATACTTTCAAAAGAGGAAGAAATATCAATAAACTGTGATAAGTTGATAACACCCCCCCCCCCCCTATAATGGATAATTTACACCCCTCTCTTAGTGGTTTTAGAGAGTCAACATATTGCCCCCAACAATTTGGGTCCTCATTTTAGCCACCTTGGAAGAATGGAAGGCTGAGTCAACCTTGAGCCTGGTGAGATTCGAATTGCCAAATCGCAGGCAGCTGGCAGTCAGCAGAAGTAGCCTGCAGTACTGCATTCTAACCACTGTGCCACTGTGGCTCATTAGGCAAAATAAATCAAGTCGAAAACTGCACATCATCTGCTGAATTGGTACCCATATGTTGACTTTCCAAAGATTCTTTATAATGATTTCATTGGCTTTTGCTGGGTGTATTGCTATTTACATACATTTTTATAAATATAACTGAACAAAAATCTATTTAATTAAACAGATCATACTGGACTCTAAGCGGGATACATGAGAATAAATTAATAGATTTTTATAGCTCCCTCCCTATTCACAATACCTAATTCAACATTTTTCTTTTTTTCTTCCTTTGCATTTCTGTGTGCGATGTATGCATTAGTGACTAAAAAAGCTCTTTAATTGAATAAATGATGTTGAAGAAAGATCTTGTTGGAGTCTAAGCAGGATATGCAAGACATAATTAATGTCTTCTATAGCCCTCATACTGACAATACCTGAATTCAACACTTTCCTTTTCTCTCTTCTCCTTTCAGGTTCAGCCCCTTTCTGTGTGCAATGATCATTGTCTTTCAGGTCATAGAAAAACCATGAAAGAAGGGAAGCTGTTCTGTTGCTATGACTGCCTTCCATGTGCAGAAGGAAAGATTTCATCACAAGAGGGTAAGATACACATCAATATAATTTGTTGATTGAATAACAAATAAGGTGTTGATTGATTGATTTCTGCCTCTTTTATTCAAGATTCCTTGTCTCCCATTTCATTTGAAAGTTAAGATTTCCACATCTCGCTATAGGATGCAGCTGAAGTTCAGATTAATCTTACCAGGGATCAGAGTTGGGAATGCAGAAGAAAATATTTTTTTCCTATCCATTCTAAAAAACAAACAGGAATATAATTTTGATTCAGTTGTAGCAATATAAACAATGTAGTATTTTCTTTTTCAGATGCAGATGACTGTGTCCTATGTCCAGGAGATCAATATGCAAATTTCCATCAAAATGCATGCATTATCAAAGAGATCACCTTCTTGTCTTACCAAGAATCTTTAGGAATTATGTCTTTTGTGTTTGCATTCTCCTTTGCTTTCATGACAGTACTTGTGCTTGCTATCTTCATTAAGCACAACCACACACCTATTGTCAAAGCCAACAACCAGAGCCTCTCCTACCTTCTCCTCACCTCTCTTCTCTTCTCTTTTCTTTCTGCTTTCCTTTTCATTGGTCGGCCAACAGTACTGACATGTCTCCTTCGACAAGTTGCTTTTAGCTTCATTTTTTCAGTAGCAATTTCTTGTGTGCTGGCCAAGACTATCATCGTAGTTCTTGCTTTCATGGCCACCAAGCCAGGATCTGGAATAAGGAAATGGGTAGGGAACAAATTGGCTACTTTGATTGTCTTTACTTGCTCCTTTCTTCAAGCTTCTCTTTGTGCCATTTGGCTGGCAACCTCTGCCCCATTTCCACATTTTGACATGTATTCCCTGCATAAAGAAATTATACTAGAATGTAATGAAGGGTCAACTTACATGTTTTACTGTATTTTGGGCTTCATGAACATTCTTGCCCTAGTCAGTTTCATGGTTGCATACCTAGCCAGGAACTTGCCTGACACCTTTAATGAAGCCAAGTTCATCACCTTCAGCATGCTGATCTTCTGCACTGTGTGGTTGTCATTTTTCCCAGCCTACCTGAGCACCAAGGGCAAACACATGGTGGCTGTGGAAATCTTCTCCATCTTTGGCTCCAGTGCAGGGTTATTGGCTTGCATTTTTTTACCCAAATGTTACATTATTCTTTTCCAGCCTGAATTAAATAAAAGAGAACAGCTAGTGAGGAGGAAATAATATCTCCAAGTTGTTTAATGAACATTGCTGAAAATTCCACGTGATAAGCACTATGTTTAAGTTTGAAAATAAAGTTTATGAAAATATCTCCATCTAATGAAAGTTCTTACAAAATTTAGAAACATCCTAGTCTTGTGTGAAAGCATACAGTATTATTAAACTACTAATGGAAGTGTTTATGCTTCTAAAAAAAAAGAACTTATTATCCTAATTTCCTTTATGTTTATTTGTTCAGTGATGTTTTTCCTTTAAAGACAGAAATTAATTCCAATATTAATTTAGATCTCCTATTCTGTTCTTTTCATCATTTGATATATCACAGACATATCTGGAAGATTTTTTTTGCTATCTGTATACTACTATTATCTAGAAGAAGATTAACCATATCCTTCAGTGTTTGCAGTCTTGCCAGCAACTTCTAGAACTCTCCAGGGAATCCAGAGTAGAGTAGAGTAGAGTAGAGTAGAGTAGAGTAGAGTAGAGTAGAGTAGAGTAGAATAGAATAGAATAGAATAGAATAGAATAGAATAGAATAGAATAGAATAGAATAGAATAGAATAGAATAGAATAGAATAGAATAACAGAGTGGAAGTCTTCTAGTCCAACCCCCTGCTTAGGCAGGAAAACCTTCACCACTTCAGATAAATGGTTATCCAACATCTTCTTAAAAAGATGAATAGAATAGAATAGAATCCAGAGACGTTAAAAGAACATATAATCCGTGGCCTGCTCTCGAATTGCTATAGGCAAGGGGGATGGGAAACTGACAAAGCAGTACATCAGCCAAAAACAGAAATACATTCCAGACATATCTCTCTCAAGGCTGTCTCTCAAGGTTATCCACAGCAGCGGGAGGGGAGTGATCTCTACAGCCTGAGAAATTGCTCCATTGGTGAATGTGATTGATGATTCACTGGGGGCAGGGGGAACAGGGTCAAGATTGGGTGTAAATTATGTGGGGTCAGAGTTGGCTTCACCTGGAATGTGCTGACATGAAGCTCCTAATAAATAACTGGATTTCTTTTGAAGTTTGGCTCCAAGCTCATGATTTAATTAGAGAATCTGTCAGAACACTGACACTCCTATTTACTGTATTCATCAAGAAAATATAAGTATTGCATGTCAACAGTAGGCTTCTATAGTCTATTGTATATTATAGACCTCTGTAGTTCCTCAAGGAGAACATTCTATTCCCTAGTTACTTGGGAAGTCAACATGAATACATCTTGTTCATTAGAAGAGAAAGATTTTATGTTGCTGTAATAAAGCAGATTTTATTCTGCTTTAAGGTATTTGAAACTGAATTCAGTACCTGGTGGTACCTGGCTCAATAATAACGACTGATGGGATTTTGGACTCCTAGTGAAATATCACTTAAATATAAGCCAGCTGTGTTCTGAACCTACCACAAAATCCTAGCCTGCATTAACAAAGGGATAGCATGATTATTATTTGTATAGATAATGTATGGTGGTGAACATACCTAATACTTTTTTCTATTCCTATTTTCCCCACAAGAACCCTCTTATTATTATTATTTTAATTCTTTCCCCCTATTTAGTTAAAGGAAATAATAACCTGTCAAATGTCTGGGGCTGAGATAAAATGACTGCCTCAAAACAGGGGTAAATGTGGGGATGAAGTGCCAAATACCATGACATAGAAGAAAGAAATACTGTATTTTTCAGAGTATAAGACACCCGCCCCCCCACAAAAGAGGCTGAAAATTTGAGTGTGACTTATACTCTGAATGTAGCCAAAAATGTGGGGCATGGAGGGGGTGATGGTCTGTGGCAATCCCTGCAACCTGGAACAGCTGATTGGTGGTATTCCGGGAGGCTGATCTGCCCGCCAATCAGCTTGTGCTGAATCAGGTTGCAATAATGTGCTGAAGCTGACCTGGGTGGTCGCTATTTGCTGCAAGGACTGTCAGAGTTTGCAGCAGAAATCACATCCAGAAAGCACCCACAAGTAACTGATTCAGCAGAACTCAATAACTTCTCTTTATATATAATGTAAAGTAAATATACAATACCAAAAGCAGGTTTTCCAACACATGCAAAACACAAGCAGAGGAAGGACTTTCAATTACAATTTCAGAGATCAGCACAGCATGCAGCTTTAGAACAGTTGACCTAAGCCATGCCCAAATACTGTTTCCGGCTCCCCTTGGGGTGCACCCGGAGGCTCCAACTGGTGCAGAATGCGGCCGCGCGGGGGATTATGGGAGCGACGGGACGCTCCCACGTGACACCTCTCCTGCGCGAGCTGCATTGGCTGCCGGTGGACTTTCGGGTGCGTTTCAAGGTGTTGGTAATCACCTTTAAAGCGCTCCATGGCTTAGGGCCAGGGTACTTACGGGTACTTGCCGCCAATTGCCTCCCACCGGCCGGTTCGCTCCCACAGAGAGGGCCTCCTCAGGGTGCCGTCAGCCAGACAATGCCGGCTGGCGACCCCCAGGGGGAGAGCCTTCTCTGTGGCAGCACCCACCCTTTGGAATGATCTGCCTCCAGAGTTAAGAACAATCTCTGACCTCCCGACCTTCCGGCGGGCTTTAAAAACCCATCTTTTTCAGCTCGCCGGCTTAGCCTGATTCCTATAGTATTTTATCATTTTAGAGTTTTATTTTAATATGAAGTTAGTTTTAATCTATGGCCACTTGTATTGTTATTTTATGAAATTTTAACTTTTGTATGTTTGTTTTTTAATTGGCTGTGCACCGCCCTGAGTCCGTAAGGAGAAGGGCGGTATATAAATCTAAATAAAGTAAAGTAAAGTAAAGTAAAGTTTCAGTTTCCAAACAGCCCCCAACTCTCTCACACACTACACGCTAGCCAGATGAATACCGATGGATGCTGGTAGGCAGAGGAAGATTTTTTTATTATTATTTTCCTCTCCAAACACTAAGGTGTGTCTTATACTCCGGAGCATCCTATACTCCAAAAAATACAGTAGGTATCTGGGCCAATAAGATTATGTGTTGTCTTATGTAGAAATAGCAGCATCTTTATTCCACCTATCCTGGAAAGGATTGTGAATAGAAAGCATTTTGACTTGTGGACATAACCAATCTTGCTCTTAGAAGAAATGGAGAACAGATTTAAACATTTTGGAGAGGAAAGTGCAGAATTCTGTCATTCTGTACACCATTGCCTGCACTGAACGATGCAAAGTAAGCCATCTAACTGACAATTTTTTTCTTGCCTAAGTGTAAGACTTTACTTTTCAATGTAGAGAAAAGTAAAGTCTTACACTTAGGCAAGAAAAACCAAAAGTACACATATAGACTGGGTGAAACCAGGTTTAATAGCAGTAACTGTGAGAGGGATCTTGGAATCATAGTGAGTAACCAGTTAAATATAAGCTAGCAGTGTGCAGCGGCAGCCAAAAAAGTTAGTGCAGTCCTAAGTTGCATTAACAGAGGGATACAATCAAGTGGGGATCAAGTGGAGTATTAATATCACTCTATAAAGCCTTAGTATGACCACACCTAGAATACTGCATCTAGTTTTGGTCACCAAACTACAAAAAAGATGTTGAGACTCTAGAAAAAGTGCAGAAAAGAGCATGGCTTAGGCCCGGGGTACTTACAGGACCACCTCCTGCCTTCCTCCCACGGTCCAGTGCGCTCCCATAGAGTGGGCCTCCTCTGGGTGCCATCAGCCAAGCAATGTCAGCTGGTGGCCCCCAGGGGGAGGGCTTTCTCTGTCGGAGCCCCGACCCTCTGGAATAGTCTTCCCACAGACCTCAGGACGGCCCCCGACCTCCTCTCCTTTCACTGGGGATTAAAGACATGGCTGTTTAAAGAACATTACGATCATGGGGTTATATAGTCTTTTTTAGAATAATTTTAAGGGATTTTAATGTGTTTTAATTGTGTTTATTGTGATTTGTATTTATGATTGTTTTTGTAAGCCGCCCTGAGTCCTCGGGGAGAATGGCGGCATATAAATCACAAAAATAAAATAAAATAAAATAAAATAAAATAAAATAAAATAAAATAAAATAAAATAAAATAAAATAAAATAAAATAAAATAAAATAAAATAAAATAAAATAAAATAAAATAAAATAAAATAAAATAAAATAAAATAAAATAAAATAAAATAAAATAAAATAAAATAAAATAAATAAAATAAAATAATAAAATAAAATAAAATAATAAAATAAAATAAAATAAAATAAAATAAAATAAAATAAAATAAAATAAAATAAAATAAAATAAAATAAAATAAAATAAAATAATAAAATAAAATAATAAAATAAAATAAAATAAAATAATAAAAAAATAAAATAAAATAAAATAAAATAATAAAATAAAATAAAATAAAATAAAATAAAATAAAATAAAATAAAATAAAATAAAATAAAATAAAATAAAATAAAATAATAAAATAAAATAAAATAAAATAAAATAAAATAAAATAAAATAAAATAAAATAAAATAAAATAAAATAAAATAAAATAAAATAAACAAACCAGGATGATTAGGGGACTGGAGGCTAAAACATATGAAGAACGGTTACAGGAACTGGGCATGGCTTGTCTAGTGAAGAGAAGACTAGGGAAGACATAATAGCAGTGTTCCAATATTTGAGGGGCTGCCACAGAAGATAAAAAAGGCAAGCGATTTTCCAAGGCCCCTGAAGGACAGACAAGGAATAATGGATGGAAGGATCCATTATTCAAGGAGAGATTCAAGCTGGAAATAAGGAGACCTTTTCTGACAGTGAGAACAATCAACCCATGGAACAGCTTGCCTTCGGAGGTTGTGGGAGTTTCATCACTGAAGGCTTTCAAGAAGAGATTGAACTGCCATTTGTAAGAAATGATGTAGGGTCTCCTGCTTGGGTGCGGGGATTGGACTAGATGACCTGCAAGGTCCCTGCCAACTGTGTTAATCTGTAAATGGTATTGTTATGTTTTTAATTAACAAAAAGCTTTGAAAGGAATTGTGATAAAAGAATTTAGATTCAAAGCAGTGGCATTAGATACAAGGAGAATTTTGGTGGTACTAGTAGAGTAGAGAATAGTAATGGCAGTTATAAAGAAAAAGTATGGGGGTGTGACTGAAAAAACTTTTGGGAGTGACCTGAGTTTGACATTTCTATCCACTTTCAAGCCTTTAGTTGAAATCAATCATAAAACTTTTTTCTTATGAATTAGTATTTGTCTTCACTTTGCATGTCTTATTTGTCTCAGGGGATGACAGATGCCTCCTGTTAATCTATAATCGTTCTGAGGACATGTTAATTACAGGTCTAAGTAGGAAATTATATGCCATATCCTATCATCCTATCCTGCCGCATCCTAGCCTGTTACTCCACTATCATTATCAAATTCTTCTCTAATTTCCTTGTGGAATTCTAGTTGCTAGTGGCAAGACGACCAAGGCTACATGACACAAATAATCTTTCCTGTATCTTGGAGAGCTCTTAAAGCAGAAAGGCAGTGTATGGTTTGCATTATGATTCCATTGTTGGTACTGTTGCAGTTTGAGATAATGTACAGCTTTGCTCTTGGTCAGTGTCTGGTCAGCGAACCTCTTCCCATTCCCAGATATTTAAAGACAGGACAGCTGAACCTGGGTGCCATAACCTTCCAAATCTATACGATTTCTGAACCACACTCGTTTGAAATCTCACCCTCACATGAACACCCTGGATTGGCGTTGTAAGACGTTCAGAGTTGTTGCATTGCTTCAATGAACTTTCGTTGTTGTGACTAATCTGACTCTGTAGATTGCTTGGTTGTTGAGCATTAGTCAATGCATTTCCTGGGCCACATTGATTAATAATGTAATATAACTGTATTCCTTGAAAAAACAATGCTGAAAATTTTCACCTAAAACTACTTGACTTGATTTGACTTGACTTAATTACTTTTTATTTGTCAAGGTTCCTAGTCTTATGCTTTGATTTTACCTTAACATTCTGATATTCTTTTGTCATCGATTAATCCTCACAGAGATTCCTCTGGCAAGTGATAGCTGAACTAATTTATTATTGTTCAAGCTTTCAAATATCTTAGTCTATTTTCTCTGGTGCTTCTGAGAAAACGGCATTACTTTCCGAATAAAATCACATCTAAGTGGCATGAACTATATGCTTCATAGCTGATATGTAAGTTCTAGACAATTTTCCTGCTTCCAAGTCTTCATTTTGAGATGACAAGTAAAAATAGGCCTATCCTTTCACTTGATGTCAGATTAAAGAAAAAAAAAATGTCTTAATAGTTTTTTTTCCAGATTTAAAATGCCAGATATAGAGAATAGTGAGTTAATATCATCATCTTGCAGGTACTTGACACAAAACTACCAACATATTCTGGCCTTGGAATTTGCTTTGAAGGAAATCAATGAAAACCCCCACCTCCTACCCAACATCACCTTGGGCTTCCAAATTTACAACAGCAACTTCATCGGAAGCTGGACCTATCGTGGCGCACTGGAGCTTCTTTCAGCAAAGGAAAAATTCATCCCCAATTACAAGTGTGATGGCCAGAACAATGAAGTAGCTGTCATTGGAGGACCCAGCACAAAAATCTCTCTGGAAATGGCAAATATCCTGTGCAACTACAAGGTACAACAGGTGAGGTATGCTTCCTTTTACATATACATATACATATACATATACATATACATATACATATACATATACATATACATATACATATACATATACATATACATATACATATACATATACATAATCTTATATATCCTTTCTCCCTCCCTCCCCCCCCCCCCCCTCCCTCCCTCCCCCCTCCCTCCCCCCCCCCCCGCCTTCCTTCCTTCCTGGAACGTACGATGTTACAGAGTGTGCTGTAAGACGTGTCTGCTAAGAACAATTTTCTTCCAAATCTGAAATTGTTAAAATACCGCAGCAATGAAAAAGGTGAAACGTGATTGCTTGGGAAAGTCATCCTTGATTTACTTGCAATATAATTGAATTCCTGGCTTGGGCAAAGTCAAATGCTGAGTATAAGGTAAGTGAGTCAGAACCATGACCATAATTAATCTAGCTTCTCTGTAAATTTTAATAACCATTGCTCAGGGACAAAAACAAAAATGTCAGGGTTCCAAGTAACACCCCCAACAAAAGAAGACTCCAAGGCTTGAGTTTCCTCAAAGTTCCCTTTTATTAGAGATGTCATATTGGCACATCTGGGAAAATCTGAATCTGAGAGTTTCCAGGTTTTCCCCACCCAAAACAAAATCCAAGTCCCTGCCCAGCACCCACATGTCCATTGCATAATCCAATCAGGCACCATCCAAAACTGGAGGTGCCTCCCAGTCACCTTATGACAGCTGCAGGGCAAGGTGGCCTTGTGTCTCTGAGAAAAGAATGTTATTTTGACTATATAACACCCACGCTCCACACAATCCCCCCTCCCATTTTCCCACAGTAGAAAATGTGGCAGGCTCAAAGGCCCAAATGTAAAAGATGGCTTCCAGGTCTGACAAAAAGCTTATTTGGGAATGTGGTATCAAGAGTTGTAAGCAGAACAATTTGCCATGCAATTTGCTATGTATTGTACTAAATTTTAATATCTGATCAATTTTTTTAAAAAAACTATCTTTACACAATTCAGCAATTCTATCATTGAATTTTGTATGCTTATTGCAGCAACACCTTTCAATTGCTTTTCTTTCTATAGCTCATCTATGGTTCTGCACCTACAAATAATCATGGAGATGTTTTCCACTTGATGTTCCCTAACAACATGCTTCAATACATGGGAATTCTCCAATTATTGCTACATTTTGGGTGGACATGGGTGGGGATGCTTTTTCTGAACCTTGATGATGGAGATTGGTTTATAGTGACTGTGGTTTCAATGTTTGCCCAGAGAGGCATCTGCTTTGACTTCATTGAAACTTTCCCCAAGAAGACATACGACAATCAGTTTGATGAAATGTGGGAGGAGGGAACTAAAACATACAACATTGTCATGGCAACCATGGCATCTGCTGTAATTGTCCAAGGTGAATTTATGATTATGAGATTCTTGTTCTCTTATCACGTTAAATCAAAAAATGATAAAATCTGGATCATGACGGCCCAGATGGATTTCACTTCCGCTTCTATTCAAAGGAACTGGCCCCTGCACTTTATTCATGGTGCTATATCCATTATGGTTCACTTAAGTGACTTGGTCAGATTTCAGGATTTTGTTAGGAAAAGAAATCCAGCCACCAATCCAGAAGAAGGCTTTTTCAAGGATTTTTGGGAAGATGCGTTTCAATGTGTGTTCCCCAACTCCAGTGGAGAGAAGAATTTTGATGGTATATGCACTGGGGAGGAGAAGTTAGAAACTCTCCCTTCTTCGATTTTTGAAATGAACATGAATAGCCAAAGTTACACCATCTACAATGCAGTGTATGCTGTGGTACATGCCTTGCATGCTCTATATTCATTCAAAAGGAAGCATACAGTTTTGTCAGATAAAAGTCAACTGAATCTTCTCCATCAAGGATCGTGGCAGGTATCATTTTCAGTATGTATGTATGTATGTATGTATGTATGTGTATATGTACATGTACATGTAAATGCATGCATGTATAATGTATATTCTATTCTCATCCTTATTGGTTATGTGTGTCCTGTCATCTCCTTACTAGAGACATAGGAGTTTGTGGCATTGTGCAGCATCTCAGCTGTTTCTGGCATTGGGCTCTTTGGGATAGAGAACTCTGATGTAATTCCTGGGATTTTTTGGAGCCATTTTCCCAGCTTAAGATTCATTTTGGCCTTTTGTTTTCACATATTCCACAGTTCTTTTTTCACACCCTTGTACTTCTCCAGCTTCTCATAGTCCTTTTTGATGTCACTTGGCATCACTGTGTCTATCACCACCACTGTCTTCTGGTTCTTGTCTAGTATCTTGATATCTATTTCATTGGCTACTACCAACCCACCTGTCTCAATCTGGAAGTCCCATAAAATCTTAACTTTCTCATTCTCCATGACTTTCTGTGGGATCTTCCATCTAAACTAGCCCTTATTCTATGCAGATGTTCCTGTACACACTGCCAGTTACTTGGCTTTGCCATTCAGTGCATGCTGTTCCTGCCTATATCTTACACTCCTACTACTATGTGTTGGACCTTCTCAAAGGCCCTGTCTGCATCATCTGTACCTTGGATTCTGTTTAGTGTGGTAGATCCCTGCTTCTATGGTTCTGGTGCCTGTCCTTGTGCTGCTATGATCAGAGCTTTTGGTCCAGCCCTTTCCAGCTACTAATAGGATTTCCCAATGTTTGACACCTTAGGTACCTGTTGAGAGCACATCTCTTGGAGGGGCTTCTATTGCCATGGAACTTGCTCTGATTGATTTTCCTGTCTTGTCTTGTGCTGCTTCAGGCATTCTCTCAGCAGCTCATCTTTGGGTGCCATCTTATTGATGTACTCCCGGATGCTCTGGGTCATGTCCAGGACAGTAGATTTCCTATTCTTAAAGGAAAACTCTGATAGAAAGCAATAATTAATCAGGAGTAGATTTGGGGGGGGGGGGGTCTCTTTTTTTTCCAAAAGTCCTTGTAGCTCTTTGTCTAATCATTTTTATAAAACATGTCTCTCTTTTTCTCATTGAGTTGCATCATTTTCTGAGGACTGTCTCATTTAACAATAATGCTGGGGAGCCTATTTCCTTTGATGAAAGTGGGCAATTGGTGTCAGGATTTGACATAATCAACTGGATCACCTTGCCAAACCAGTCCATGCTTAGAGTCAAAGTTGGAAGTTTAGATGTACATACATCTGAAGAAATGAAATTCACCATTCAGGAGAAGGCCATTGTTTGGCCCACCAGTTTTAATCAGGTAATCTGGATGAACCTGTTTGCAAAGTACTCTGTGTCAAAAAATAAACCAAGTCTTTCTTTTGTTTGCTACAAATTGAATCTTTTCTATAATTATCATCTTCCCTGCAGATTTTTACAATAATAAAATACCGCTGCTGCTTTGGTCATATATGCATAATATAAATAAATATATTTGCAGGTTGATAACCCTAAAATAAGTTGCTAAAGAAATCTGTACATTTATTCTAATGGAATTCCCATACCTCCCAATTTTACATTATCATAAAACTATACATTATCAGGTTTTGTCATTGTTCTATGCTCTACATAGTACTTATATGTCTCCAACTCATGGATGCTTCAATACAGAAATCCATTCAGACTGGATCAATTTAGTCAAATGAATCTTTGGAAAGAACAGAATAAAGAAAACAAAGTTCAAGGGAACTGTGATCACTTTCATCCAGTATGAGAAAAAGCTATCATTCTCATCAACAGTACAGTAGTGGCCAAAATTGTGGAAACCTTTTGGGAAAAGTGTATTTTCTAAAACTAGCTAATCAAACATCCCCCCCTTTTTTTGGAATAGTACCATAAAATTATATATCAATTGAAAGATAATTTTCTCAAGAATGTAATGCAATAACTCGTATGAAGGATTTATTAATAGAATAGCAGTTCCAGTATAAAGAAGAAAAGTGAAACCCGTAGAAAGAACAAGATATACCAAAATTATCACCATAGAAAAAATGAGATATACAAAAATTATCACCATGTCAGTTAATACTTAGTTGGATAACCTTTAGCATGAATTATAGCCTTACATCATCATCCCATGGAGTGAACCAAGTCTTTTAGTTCTGCAGCTGTTATAATGTGAAACCAAGATTGAATGATTGCTTCTATTAACTGGGTTTTATTGCTGGGTCGCTTCTGACTAACATGTTTTTTTAGTTGGCTCCATAGATTTTCAATTGGGTTAAGGTCTGAACTGTTCACAGGCCATTCCAGCAGTGGAATCTTGAAACTCAAAAAAAAAAAAAAGTGGTGTTACTAGCCATCAAATCTCAAAAATACACTTTTTCCAAAAGGTTTCCACAATTTTGGCCACTACTGTACTTGGATAAACCCAAGTCAACACATTCATTTTGGAGTTTGGAGGTATATGACTTATGGTCTTCCCAAACAGTGGCTGCAAAGAGCTAGAATTATCATTTCTAAAAAAAGATTCTCATTAGGCAGAATAGAATAGAATAGAATAGAATAGAATAGAATAGAATAGAATAGAATAGAATAGAATAGAATAGAATAGAATAGAATAGAATAGAATAGAATAGAATAGAATAGAATAGAATTCTTTATTGGCCAAGTGTGATTGGGCACACAAGGAATTTGTCTTGGTGCATACACTCTCGGTGTACATAAGGAAAAAAAAGATGCATGCAAAATTTATTCAAAATAAACCAAGTACAGAACTGCACATCTCCTGTACCAGTTCCAATCTGGATTTATCAGTGGTTCTTTATGATGATTTCATTGGCTTTGTATAGATAGATTGCTGTTTTCTTGTATATCTTATATACATCACAAGAATTAATTGATTGATTGATTGATTGATTGATTTATCTCCTCTACACATCTCTCTCAACATTTAAATTAAATGTTAATTGAATTTAACATTCTGAGCCATGGGGGTGTAATGGTTAGAATGCAGTACTTCAGGCTACGTCTGCTGACTGCCATAGTTTGATTCTCCCTGGCTGAAGGCTGACTCAGCGTTCCATCCTTCCGAGGTGAGTAAAATGAGGAGCCAGATTATTGGGGCAATATGCTGACTCTGTAAATTGCTTAGAGAGGGCTGTAAAGCACTGTGAAGTGGTATATAAATCCAAGTGTTATTGCTATTCCCCTTTTCTCTGTTCTCCTTTTAGGTTCAGCCCCTTTCTGTGTGCAATGATCATTGTCTTTCAGGCCATAGAAAAACCATGAAAGAAGGGAAGCCGTTCTGTTGCTATGACTGCCTTCCATGTGCAGAAGGAAAGATTTCAGCACAACAGGGTAAGATATGCATCAATAGAACATATTGATCAAATAAGAAGTAATGTGTTGATTGGTTGATTTCTGCCTCTGTTATCCAAGATTCTTTGCCTCACCTCCCATTTCATTTGAAAATTAAGATTTTCACACCTCAGAATATAATGGAGCTGAAGTTCTAATTCTGCTTACCAGTGATCAGAGTTGGGGGTGCAGAAGATGTATGTAATCCTTTTTTCTATCCATTCAAATAAACAAAATCTCAGACCACAATTTTGCTTTTAGTTATACCATTCTGTCCTCACTACACCAGCGTGCAGCTAAACCCTATTCAACCAGACCATATATGAAGATCTTGATGCTTTTATTTAAAAACAGGATGAGGATATAGATTTTGTCTTCAGAAAAATTGTGTCACAGATTAAGTCGGATTCTTCTAGATACCTCAGAACGTTACAAAATGGAATCTGGCTGTAAGGGTACTCTGTAGAGTCAAACACTATCAAACCAATTTCCAAACAATGAAATATTTGTTTTTGAATACTAGATGGAGCTCAAGACATGTTAAAGAACAACAGGAATAAAAATACTCAAATAATATGCCGGAGGCATGACATATAAACAATGTACTATCTTCTTTTTCAGATGCAGATGACTGTGTCCCATGTCCAGGAGAGCAATATGCAAATTTCCATCAAAATGCATGCATTGTCAAAGAGATCACCTTCTTATCTTACCAAGACCGTTTAGGAATTGTGTCTGTGGTGTTTGCATTCTCCTTTGCTTTCATGACAGTATTTGTGCTAGCTATCTTCATTAAGCACAACCACACACCTATTGTCAAAGCCAACAACCAGAGCCTCTCTTACCTTCTCCTCACCTCTCTTCTCTTCTCCTTCCTTTCTGCTTTCCTTTTCATTGGTCGGCCAACAGTACTGACATGTCTCCTTCGACAAGTTGCTTTTAGCTTCATATTTTCAGTAGCAATTTCTTGCGTGCTGGCCAAGACTATCATCGTAGTTCTTGCTTTCATGGCCACCAAGCCAGGATCTGGAATAAGGAAATGGGTAGGAAACAGATTGGCTACTTTGATTGTCTTTTCTTGCTCCTTTCTTCAAGCTTCTCTTTGTGCCATTTGGCTGGCAACCTCTGCCCCATTTCCACATTTTGACATGTATTCCCTGCATAAAGAAATTATACTAGAATGTAATGAAGGATCAACTTACATGTTTTACTGTGTTTTGGGCTTCATGAACATTCTTGCCCTAGTCAGTTTCATGGTTGCATACCTAGCCAGGAACTTGCCTGACACCTTTAATGAAGCCAAGTTCATCACCTTCAGCATGGTGATCTTCTGCAGTGTGTGGTTGTCATTTTTCCCAGCCTACCTGAGCACCAAGGGCAAACACATGGTGGCTGTGGAAATCTTGTCCATCTTTGGCTCGAGCGCCGGGTTACTGGCTTGCATTTTTTTACCCAAATGTTACATTATTCTTTTCCAGCCTGAATTAAATAAAAGAGTGCAGCTAGTTAGGAGGAAATGATAACTTCAAGTTTTGAAGCTTTGAATTTGAAAATAAAGTTTATGAAAGTATCTCAGTTTTATGGAAATTCTTGCAATGTAGAGATATAGAGATATGCTAGGTTATTTTTATGCTGTTTATGCAACAATTTGTGCTATTTGTTCACTTATTTTTTTTTCTAATTTCCTTTGTTTTTTGACTACAGCATACTTGTTCAAGGATATTTTGTGTCTGAAAGACAGAAATTAATGCCAAATATTAATTTTAAATTTAATCTGTCTATTTTATTCTTTTGGTCATTTATCATATCGCAGACGTATCTGATGAAGATTTTTCTATCTTTATACTATTATTCTCCAGAGGAAGATTACCCATGTTTTGAAAGACAGAAATTGATATCAAAGATTAATTTTAATCTGCCTTTTCTGTTCTTTTGGTCACTTATCATAGCGTAAACATACCTGAGGAAGATTATGTTACCTATATACTATTCTACAAATGAAGATTAACCATGTCCTTTAATGTCTATGGATACTTTCAGTCATGCGGGTCATGGTTGATTCAAGGGCATTTTTTCAAAATGCAACTGGACTTTCTTTCTTTTTCCTTGAAGATATTTGTGTTCCGAGTGCAATTCAAGGTGCTGGTGATCACATTTAAAGCCCTACGTGGCCTAGGACCAGAGTACTTGCGAGACCACCTCCTGCCACCGGTGGCCTCCCATCACCCGGTTTGCTCCCATAGAATTGGCGTCCTCAGGGTACCTTTGGCTAGACAATGTTGACTGGTGACCCCTAAGGGGAGAGCCTTCTCTGTGGGAGCCCCTCCCTCTGGAATACGTTACCCCTGGAGCTCCAGACAATCCCTGACCTCCGAACCTTCCGCCGGGCCTTGAAGACCTGGCTCTTGCAACGGGCAGGCCTGGATTGATTCTATACTGATTTTGTAGCTTTATATATTCTTAAATCTTAAATTTGAATTGGTATTCCCACGTTTAACTTTATTTATTGGATACTCTGTTTTAAGAGCCTCAGATAGCTCAACCGGCTGAATAGCCTGTTATTAACATCCAGCTGTCTGCAATTATACCAGTTCGAGGCTCAAGGTTGACTCAGCCTTCCATCCTTTCTAAGATAAGTAAATTGAGGACCCAGTTTGTGGGAGGCAATAAGCTGACTTTGTATAAAAAATATACAAAAGTGTTATGTCCTTATAAGGACATCCGCCTTGGGATTGGCTGAAGATCCTTTCGGCGGGAGTTTTGAATCCCTGTCAGTGGGCGGTGCGTCTGCCGGAGCAAATATAAGGAGAGCTCCGGCAGCGCACAGCCAGTTCAGTTCTCGTTATTAAACGTTGTTTCTTGAACTCAGCTGGTCACTCTTCTTTCCTGCGCCGATCTAACACTGGCGACGAAGGACTAGAGAAGAATCCCCGCGTGGCACGATCGCCTTAACGAGCTGAAGTCACTCGACGCGGCCTGAAGAATGGCAACGCCGCAAGCGCCGTTCGCCTCGTTGGCTCCTTTCAACCCCAGCCGGGAGAAATGGAGCTCCTATATGATCTGTTTCCGCCAATTCCTCCGGGGGAACGGCTATACCAACATCGACGACGAGCGGAAGAGGGCTCTCTTCCTCGCTCACTGCGGCACCGATGTATTGGAGCTCGCCGTCAACCTCGTCGCACCCAGAGACATTGAAGTCATGTCCTGGGTGGATCTCCAGGCTGCCCTGCAAGACCACTATGCACCAACGGGCACCCCCATTTCCAACCGCTTCACTTTCCGCCAAAGGAACCAGATGGAAGGCGAATCCCTCAAAGACTTTGTTGCGGCATTGCGACAAATCGCAGCAAACTGCGAATTTGAAAATGTTGACAATGCCTTACGAGACGGGATCGTCTTCGGAATGAGAGATGCCAACCTGCAGAAAAAATTCCTGAGCAGGAAGAGACTGTCCCTGAAGGACGTCCTCGAGGAGGCCACGGCTGCAGAAACCTCTGAGACCGCCGCCGCTGCGATGCGCCAGTCCCGTGGTATCCACAAGATCCACAAGCCGGCATCGGATTCCTCCGATGACTCTGCCACACCAACCGATTCGGAGGGAGAGTCGACCGTTTTGAAAGTTTCCCGCCCGTCTAGGCGGGAAATTCAAAAAGATGGCCGCCGCGCCGCTCAATGCGGCAGTTGCAAGGGACTCCATCCGCGCCAATCCTGCCGCTGGCGTGATGCTACCTGCAGGCGCTGCCTCAAGAAGGGGCACATCGCCGAGGCATGCAGAGCCTCTGATCCGGTTCCTGAATCGATCAAGCCCCGCAATCAAGAAAATCGCCGCGATACCCAGAGGCCATCCAAACGGTCCTCGAACCAGCATAACCGCGACGACCGCAACGACTCCCAGGGCGGCGCTGTTCACCAAACGACCATCGGACTCACCAGCAACAACAGTGCCACAAAATTCCATGTGACACTGTTGGCAGAAGGCTTGCCGTGCACAATGGAAGTCGACTCCGGCTCCGTCTACTCCATTATCGATTGGCACCAGATAAAGCAGCTGAAGCCGGCACTTCGCAAGCGCCACCTTCAACCCCTGCATTCTAAGCTGGTGGATTTTGGCGGGAATCCCATCGGCGTACTCGGGAGAACCAACCTCCAGATCGCCTTCAAGCAGTTCCAAGGCCAGCTTCCAATCACTGTCGTGGAGCACAGCCGTCCGACCCTGCTAGGCGTGGAGTGGTTTCAGCCGTTGGGGCTTTCTATTGGAGGCATCCACCAGATTAGCTCAGGCGAACTCGACGCACTCATCGGAGAGTTCCAAGAAGTCTTCGATGGTAAGTTAGGGACCTTTACAGGGAAACCCATTTCTTTCAATCTGGACAAGGGGGTTACCCCTATTCGGCTTAAGCCCCGCCGGGTTCCATTTGCCTTGAGGGCTAAGGTAGATGCTCAGCTAGATAAGCTGATAGCCCAAGGCATCCTGGAACCCATCGATCATGCTTCATGGGAGACCCCCATTGTGACCCCCATGAAGCAGGATGGATCTGTGCGCATCTGCGCTGACTACAAAGTGACCATCAATAAAGCGTTACCGCAGAGCGCATACCCTGTGCCAGTGGTGCAACACTTGCTGCACTCACTCGGCAAGGGCCAAATTTTTGCAAAACTGGACCTGGCCCAGGCTTACCAGCAACTGCCAGTTGATCGGGAAACGGCGGAGGCGCAGACAATTGTCACCCATAGAGGCGCGTTTAAGTGCAACCGCCTCCAGTTTGGGGTCAGTGCAGCCCCAGGCATTTTCCAATCCATGATGGAACGCCTTCTCCAAGGCGTTCCAGGGGTGGTGCCTTACTTCGATGATGTACTGATCTCTGGAGAATCTAAGGCCCAACTCTTTGACCGACTGAGACTCGTTTTACGACGGTTTCAGGAGAAGGGCCTGAGAGTCAGGAGAGACAAGTGCATCATCGGGGTACAGGAAGTCGAGTTCCTGGGCTACCTCATAGATAGTTCTGGCATCCACCCCACCAAATCAAAAGTTAAAGCTATCCATGAAGCTCCCAGCCCCAAAAACAAAGCGGAGCTTCAGGCTTTCCTTGGATTGCTTAACTTCTACGCAATTTTCCTCCAGCAGAAAGCCACAGTTGCTGAGCCGCTCCACCGCTTGCTGGCAAAGGCGGCTCCCTGGAGGTGGGGACGCGAGGAAGAGTCTGCCTTTCGAGCCGTGAAGGAACTTCTGACCTCCGACAGCGTGCTCATTCAATACAATGAGACGTTGCCCATCAGACTGACATGCGATGCTTCACCCTACGGCGTCGGCGCTGTTCTCAGCCACGAACTGCCTACCGGCTGTACAGCCCCCATTGCTTATTTTTCTAAGACAATGTCCACTACGGAACGCAACTATAGCCAACTGGACAAAGAGGCATTGGCTATTGTTGCAGGGGTGAAGCGTTTCCACGAGTATCTCTATGGCCGGCGTTTCACCATCGTCACCGATCACAAGCCGCTGTTGGGCCTTCTCGCCGGCGACAAGCAGACACCAGCCTTCATGTCCCCACGCATGACGCGTTGGGCCATCTTCCTCGCCGGCTACTCCTACTGCCTCATCCATCAACCCGGGAAAGCCATCGCGAACGCCGACGCGCTCAGCAGATGCCCGTCCGCCGAGGCCGTGGAGGATCCAGCTCCCACGATCGAACTGCTGCACATTGACAATGACACCAACTGTCCAGTAACATCTGCCGACGTCGCAACGCACACGAGGGCTGACCCCATCCTGCGCCAAGTCCAGTCTTGGGTATTAAGAGGCTGGCCAACCCGCATTGACAGCAACGACTTCCTGCCCTTCAGCCGCAAGCAAGAGGAGCTGTCCACCATGCGCGGCTGTTTGCTATGGGGAGACAGGGTGCTGATTCCCGGCTCCTTACAGAAACGGACTCTGGCCGCGCTGCATAAAGGACACCCGGGCATTGTCCGGATGAAAGCCCTGGCACGGAGCTACGTCTGGTGGCCAACCCTGGACAAAGACATTGAGCAATGGGTCGCCAGGTGTAGCCCGTGCCAAGAAGTCAGACCTGCACCCCCTCAGTCTGATCCGACGCCCTGGGAAACCCCCAGCTCCCCTTGGTCGCGCATTCACATAGACTTTGCTGGCCCCATTCATGGGCACCATCTTCTCATCGTGGTGGATGCCTACTCCAAATGGCTGGAAGTTGTCCCCATGGCATCAACCACGACGGAAGCCACGATCCGAGCTCTCCGGCGTCTGTTTGCCACCCATGGACTCCCTGACGTATTAGTCTCGGACAACGGTCCTCAACTTACGTCCGTGCCCATGGAGACTTTCCTCGCAGGGCTGGGCATCCGCCATGCCCTCTCTGCCCCTTACAGACCGGCCGGAAATGGACAGGCTGAACGGATGGTGAGGCTCACGAAGGAGTCGCTCGCCAAGATGGGTCCTGGGGACTGGCAGGAACGCATTGATACATTCCTGCTGACACAGCACATCACACCCCACTCTGCCACCCGGAAATGCCCTGCAGAACTTTTGATGGGCAGGCGACTCCGGTCACCCCTGGACAGACTGCACCCGCAATATACTTCAGAGGTTCCCGCATCTGCCAGCCGTCAGCTTCGCCTGTTTTCCATCGGCGATGCCGTGTTCGCTTTAAACTTCCACGGCTCGCCTAAATGGCTTAAAGCTACAGTACACAGCACAACCGGTCCCAAATCCTACCGAGTTGAGCTAGAAGATGGACAGATCGTGAGACGTCATCTCGACCAGCTCCGCAAAAGGTGGAGGGAAGTGGGTGAAAACCAGCCAGACGAGGTAGGCCTAAACCACCCCGACGAGGTAGGCCTAAAACACCCCGACGAGGTCGGACTAAACTTCCCCGACGAGGTAGGCCTAAACCACCCCTGTGAGGTAGGCCTAAACCTCCCCGACAGAGCAGGCCCAAACCACCCTGGCGAGGTAGGACTACCCCACCCAGACGAGGGAGGCCGCCAACTAGCAAGAAAATCGAGCACCTCGGCGCCGAATCTATCAGCAGACGCGAGCAACCAAGACCAAGTAGACCGGGGACAACCCAGCAGGGGAAGCCAGCAGCAGCCCTGCGAGGTGGGCAACCGACAGCCCAGAGACGGGGACCTCCAGCCAACTCATCAGAACACCCCACAACAACGCACCGACAGCGCGGAAGACCAACCCTGCGAGGAAGGCCTCCACCACCCCAGCAGGGTAGGCCAACACCAACCAGACATGGGCGAACAACCCAGCGTTCCGATAACCGCGAAAGCACCTCCCGCTAACCAGCCGTGCCGAGAAGGCCTACACCACCCCTGCAAGGTAGGCCTACATCACCCCGACAGAGTCGAACCGCCACCCGAGTCGTCCACCCGTCATCCCGGGAGTAAGCCGGACTCAACCAGGGGACCCCCGGGGTTAGCCCAGCCACCTCCGCCGGATTCGCACCCTGACCCAGACCGACGCGACCCGAGCCCAGCAGGGAACCGAGGGGAACCCAGGGACCTACCGAGGCTCAGGAGTTCCGGACCGGTCCACCGCAGAGAGCCACACCGGCGATCTCAGGATCCGTGCAGGAACGAGGGAGACCAGCATCCACCGCAGGCGAAGGTCCGAGACCCGGCCGGAGGTTCGGGAACAGAGCCCGCGTCCTCTACGGCCAGATCCAGCCCGGTACCGAGACAGGAGCCCAGAGCAGAGCAGACTCCTCCCGTCCAGGACAGTGCCCATCCGAACTATGAACTGCGCAGGTCTACGCGGGCACGTAGACGTCCTGTTTATCTTAGTGATTATTTCCCTGATGGACTGACTAAGAACTAGGGGGGAGGAGTGTTATGTCCTTATAAGGACATCCGCCTTGGGATTGGCTGAAGATCCTTTCGGCGGGAGTTTTGAATCCCTGTCAGTGGGCGGTGCGTCTGCCGGAGCAAATATAAGGAGAGCTCCGGCAGCGCACAGCCAGTTCAGTTCTCGTTATTAAACGTTGTTTCTTGAACTCAGCTGGTCACTCTTCTTTCCTGCGCCGATCTAACAAAAAGTATGAAGGCTATTGCTTAACGCCTTGTAAGCCACCCTGAGTCTCCGGAGAAGAGCAGCATATAAATCTAATTTTAATTTTTTTTTTAAAAAAAATGTCTTTTAACTTTTGGATTTTCTGTTTCTTATTGTTGTGAGCCACCCTGAGTCCTTCAGGAGAAGGGCAGCATATAAATCCAATAAATAAATAAATAAATTTAACTTCACATCCAAGAACCTTTTCCAGTTTTGAGAACTGAAGAAGCTTCTTGGATGAGAAGGGAAATGTTTTTAAGGAAAAACAAAGAAAGTCCAGTTGTATTTTGAAAAAGCACCTTTGGGACATGACCCTTAGTGATGGTAATCTAGCCAGCAGCTCCTAGAACTCTACAGATAATCCAGCTAAGAAGTATTTGAGTCGATAATTTCCTATTTGGTATCTTCCAGAATATGAGTCCAGGATCAGACAGAGATGCCGAATGGGAACAGAATTAACAATGTTGCTTTCCTGCAAAGGGCCGACGTGCCTTTGCTCCTCTTTTAAGCCTTATAGGAGGGGCCAATCATCTCCAGGCCTTACTCCCAAGTCGCCCCTTTTGTTTTAACTGTTCTTGCCTTCTGGCAGCTCTGCGCATGCGTGCACTAGAAATAGGCTCCTCCTGTTCCTCTGCCTCTCTGATGTCTGACTCTGGAGCTCTGGAGTCTGTGCATAACTCCCAGATGGCCCTGGCCCCATCTCTGCCTCTGATGCAGAACCCTTGTCCAAGCCTTCCCCAGACTCCAGGACTGGCCCATGTTCCTCCCCAGCCTCCTTATTGTCCGACTCCACTGCCAGTCTGCAGGCTACTGGTGGACCACAACAGTATGGGGAACATTCAGCATAAAATATTTTGACTTCTGTATGGGGAAAGTTGATGAAGTTAGGGTACTGGTTATGCTTCTTTGAGGATGAAGTTAAAATTTAATTGTCAGAGTTCCGACAGATGCCCTAATTAAATCATGAATCCCGAGCCAAGCTTCAAAAGAAATCCAGATATTTATTAGGAGCTTCATGTAGGCACGTCCCCAAATGAAGCCAGCTCTGACCCTATGTAATGTATGCTCCAACTATGACCCTGTTTCCTCCCTCCCTCCCAGGGTGTGTCATCAATCACATTCACCAACGGATCAATTTCGTGGGTTGTAGAGGTCACTCCCCTCTGACTGCTGTAAATCTCCCTGGGTTACAGCCTTGAAGGAGATAAGCGTGAAATGTGCATCTGTTTTTGGCTGCTGTGCAGTTTTGCCAGTTTCCCATCCCCCCTGGCCTATGGCAACTCGAGAGCAGGCCAGGGATGCTTTGCGAGTTGACATTAATATGTGGTTTATAATCAGAGTGAATGTTTATATTTAATTGTAGCCTTAAATTGATATTAAGATTGGAGTTAAATAAGGAGAGTCAGGAAAGTCTGACTGTTACACAACTTTTTCTTTTCTCTTTCCCCTCCTTTTTCTTCTCAAAATTGATTTTAAGCTATGGCTTTCTAAGATGAAGGCAAAACTTAAAACTGTGTGTTAGGATCAACTGCCTCTTAGGAGAGACCTCTAGAGAAGAGTTTCCTGAATTCAGGACTATTATAAGGAAAAATGGAAATGGAATGAGATAACTCAATGTGGCCAACTCCCCAGAGTCAGCTCCTCACAGTCAACTTGCTGCAGGACAACTTGCCACTGGACAATTCAACCGTTCGACCTAATTATTTAAAATAATTAATAAAAATTATTTACATTTTTGTCATTCACATTTCATTTTGTTCCTCCTTTTGCATCCTTAATTTAATTATTCTACTCCACCATTTCTTTGATATTAGTATAACTCTGTGCTGCGGTGAGTTGTCCCATGATGAGTTGGCCATGATGAATTATTCCATGGTGAGTTGGCTGTGGCAAGTTGGCCATGGTGAGTTGGCCATGGTGACTTGGTCATGGAGAGTTGGCTATGCTGAGTTGTTCTGCACCCAAATGGAGATGTCCAACGATATACTTCAAAAGAAAATGTGACTCACACTCTGGAATATAAATTCTTGGGGAAAAATTGATCTGAAGGCAATCTCAACTAAAGATGAACTAGTATTAAAATAGTGAGGAGGAATTGGGATTATATGGTTTACAATACATATTGAGGTGAAATTTATAAGATGAGATATAATAAGGAGATGAACACCCTTTGAATGGTGTGGGAGTAGGAATGGATTTCCAGAGGAAAAAATTGCAAACTACAGGAACCAGGAGCACTATTCAGTTGACCCTGAGGACACAGATAAACATCCAAGTGATTCAATGATCCTCTAAAAGGATGCAAATGACCAGCTGTTTGCAAGGAAAATAAATCCTTCCATTCCCCATTATCCTGTCAGAGCTGAAGAAGCTTCTTGGATGAGAAGCAAAACGACTTCAAAGAAAAAAACAAGAATGTCCAGTTGTCTCCTGAAAAAGCACCTTTGGGTCAACCATGACCTGGATGACTGAGAATCTCTACAGATTATAAGCCAGTTTCCAATGAATTTTAAACTCAGTGTGTCTCAGCCTACATTTTTAGATTCATTGCTTGATATGACTTTTCCTCTCTTTAAATAATCCCTGTATGTTTTTATACATACAGTGCAGTGGTGGGATTCAAATAATTTAATAACTGGTTCTCTGCCCTAATGACTGGCTGGGTGATCATGGCCATGGTGGGTGTGGCCAGGGGATTTGACAGGCAGCACTCGGCCTCCTGCACCGCCCTGGGAGCAAAAATGGGCCATGGGGAGCATACGACACCCCATGCCCCATTTTGGGCCTAGTAGGCCTCCCTTCACATGCCAAAATGGGGCATGTGGGGACTCCTGGAAGGAGCGAGGCAGGGAGGGGAGGGGCCACCCATCAATTTAACTACCAGTTCACCCAAACCATCCCAAACCAGCTGAATCTCACCACTGATACAGTGTGTTTGTGTGTGTGTTTGTATCTCATTTTATGACCCTCTAATTTGGGGTAGAGTCAGGGCACCTGGATGGAGCTGAGCATTTACTGGCCATTTGCCCTTCCTGGATACCCCATGAAGTTCACAGCAGATATTATATCTTTGCACATACAATATATAAAAGCTTTTTTTCTTTTCTTTTTTAAGAACAACTGTATTTTGTCCATTTCCATTTGCATGCTCCTGGAGAACTTTTGAAATTTTCAGTACTATTCCATGTCATTGAGAGCTGTGGTGGCACAGTGGTTAGAATGCAGTACTGCAGACTAGAATGCAGTACTGCTGACTGCCGATTGCATGCAATATGGCAGTTCGAACCTCACCAGGCTCAAGGTTGACTGAGCCTTCCATCCATCTGAAGTTGGTAAAATGAGGACCCGGACTGTTGGGGGATTGTTGGGGGCTGATTCTGTAAACTGCTTAAAGAGTGTTGTAAAACAGGTGTGAGCAACTATGGCCCTTTTATGACTTGTGGACTTCAACTCCCAGAATTCCTGAGCCAGTCATGTTAGCTCAGGAATTCTGGGAATTCTGGGGGAGATCATCCGTGGTTTTGGGGTAGGGTATCATCAATACGCTGATGATACCTAACTTTTTATATTCACCCCGAATCAGCCCAGTGATGCCCTCGACGTGATGTCCCGATGCCTGGAGGTGGTGCAGCTCTGGATGGGGAGGAACAGGCTCTGACTCAACCCTGCCAAGACAGAGTGGCTGTGGGTACCGGCATCTCAGTTCCAAGGGAATATTCCATCTTTGGTCATAGGGGGAGAAGTGTTGCCCCCGGTGGATAGGGTGTGCAACTTAGGCATCCTCCTGGATGCACAGTTGACCATGTTATGACCGTGACCAGGGGGGCATTTTCCCAGATTTGTCTACTGCGCCAGTTACGCCCCTACCTGGACCGAGATGCCTTATGCACAGTCATCCATGCACTTGTCACCTCCCAGATCAGCTACTGTAACGCTCTCTACATGGGACTACCCTTGAAAACCACTTGGAGGCTTCAGCTGATGCAGAATGTGGCCGCACAGGTAGTCATGGAAGTGTCCTGATGCTCCCATGTCACACCCCTCCTGTGTGACCTGCATTGGCTACCGGTTGCCCTCCAGGTGAGGTTCAAGGTGTTGGTGATTACCTATAAAACCCTACATGGCTTAGGCCCAGGGTATTTGGCAGAACACCTGTGGCCAGCAACAGCTCCCCATCACACAGAGAGGGCCTACTTGGTGTCCCGTCAGCCAGGCAATGTCAGCTGATGGCCCCTAGAGGTGTGCCTTCTCTGTAGGCACACTTACCCTCTGGAATCAGCTCCCCTTGGAACTCCAGGTAGCCCCCGACCTTTGCTCTTTCCGCCGTGACTTTAAAACATGGTTGTTTCGCCAGGCTGGCCTGGACTGAATGGAGTTTTAATGGGAATTTTAGTTTTTATTGTTTTTAGTTTTTATTGTTTTTAATCTGGACTGGTGTTGTTATTGTTGTGAGCTGCCCTGAGTCCTTGTGGAGAAAGGGCGGCATATAAATCTGATAAAATAATAAAATAAAATAAAATAAAATAAAATAAAATAAAATAAAATAAAATAAAATAAAATAAAATAAAATAAAATAAAATAAAATAAAATAAAATAAAATAAAATAAAATAATAAAATAAAATAATAAAATAAAATAAAATAAAATAAAATAAAATAAAATAAAATAAAATAAAATAAAATAAAATAAAATAAAATAAAATAAAATAAATAAAATAAAATAAAATAAAATAAAATAAAATAAAATAAAATAAAATAAAATAATAAAATAAAATAAAATAAAATAAAATAAAATAAAATAAAATAAAATAAAATAAATAATAAAAAAATAAAATAAAATAAAATAAAATAAAATAAAATAAAATAAAATAAAATAAAATAAAATAAAATAAAATAAAATAAAATAAAATAAAATAATAATAAAATAAAATAAAATAAAATAAAATAAAATAAAATAAAATAAAATAAAATAAAATAAAATAAAATTGAAGTCCACATGTCATAAAAGGGCCATAGTTGCCACCTCTGTTGTAAAGCACTGAGATATAGCGGTATATAAGTCTAAGTGATATTGCTAAGTCTGAGTGCTATTGGCATTTTCATATACATAAATGAGTTGTTTGAAGAGAGGAAAGCTCATATCAAGCAATAAATCTGGAAATGTATAGACCAGGGGTGTCAAATTGGATTTCTTCGAGGGCCAGATCAACATTGTAGTTCTCCTCTGTGGACCAGTGAGGGGGCTGGGGAGCAGTGGGGAAGGGAAATGGGATGGATGCCTCCTGCAGCACCCTGCCACCCAAAATGGAGAACAGTTTGCCCCATTTCCAATCTAAATGGCTTCCTGCAGCACTTTACTGGCCAAAAGTTTTGCCCTCCCTGGCCTCCAGCAGCATTCTGCCGGCCAAAAACGGGCCACGCAGAGGCCCCGGGAGGCCCTGTCTGGCCCGTTTTCAGCCCCCTGGCCTTCAGCAGCACTCTGCTGGCAAAAAACAGGCCATGTAAGGCCCCGCGAGGCTTCCATGTGGCTCCTTTTTGGCCTGCAGAGTGCTGCAGGAGGCCAAAAACGGGCCACATGGGTGCCTCACGCATCCCATTTTGGCCGGCAGAGGCACCATGGGCCCCATAGGCCAGATTTAAGCACCCTGTGGGCCTTGAGTTTGACACCCCTGGTATAGACTGACAAATGGACACAACTTCAGTGTAGAATTTAAAGTGGATCTTCTATGCACAGCCTCCCTCTGTCTCCCTCACATACATAATCTCTCTAAAATTTCAAACTTGCTAATTAAAAAGTTATTAATGCTGTATGTTTATGAGTTGAGGTTTCCTGATCTGCAAAGGAAGGGTGGAAGGAAGGACGGAAGTGTTGTTTACTCCATGTTATGTGATCTTTACATTTGGATTTATTCTAGGTCTGTCTACTATTCCCCAGACTTGACAAATGCAACAATATCATTTATTTGTACTTTTCTCTTCGGTAAAATTATAGCACACTATAATTCTCTATGGATGAGTATATCCTCTGCAATTACTAACCTAACAGAGGACTAGTGATCTCATTCTTCCTTCCCACCCCACCGCATCACAGCCATGGAGTATTGCAGTTGCTGAAAAGAAAATAATAATAATTTTCCAAAACATCAAAAGGCAAGGCAAGAAACAATGGTTGGAAATTAACCAAGGAGAGAAGCGAGCTAGAACTAAGGAGAAATTTCCTAATGGTGAGAGCAATCAACCAATGGAACAGCTTGCTTCAGAAGTTGAGGGTGCTCCATCACTGGAAGCTTTCAAAAAGAGACTGGACAGCCGATTGTCTGAAGTGGTATAGGGTCTTCTGCTTGAGCAGGGGGTTGGACTAGAAGACCTCTGAGGTTCCTTCCAACTCTATTTTTCTAGGTTTTCATTTGTAATACCCTATTCAGAACTCCTACACTCTTAAGAATTGGAAGAGGAAGAATACGTTCATGGATTTGATCCCTGCTTTGGAGTTAGTTTGAAGTCTTAGCTTCAAGAAACTAAGCGAGCGACTTCTAAAATCAAGACGTGATGGTTGGGGAAGGTGTTCTGAGTAACAATGGAAGACCTAATTGATTTGTGTCTCAAAGCAAAACCTTCATACCAGTCTATCCTATTTGTAGCCACTTTATTAGCAGTGCTTCCCCTTAGGGTGGGCAATGTTGCTGCCAGAAGTAACTGCATTTTGGATGGACTTTTCCAGCTTCCTCAACAGAATTATCAGCCTGGAGACCTCATCATTGCAGGAATTATTTCTCAGAGCTTCTTCGTTGCTAGTCCTATAACTTTCACAACACACCCCACTTTTGAAGAGTCTGAAGATCACCTGTAAGTGTTTTATTACGATCATTATTCCTATCAGCCTTTTAAATAGTAGACATATTCTCACACAGCAGGATCTAATGGGTGTTAGGTGCAGAGAAATGAACAATGCCGTCATAAGCTTTTCTTTTCCTCTGCCATGTGATTTAGAATAATTTTATTGTCACTTTGAATGTACACTAATTGGCATACATTAAAATGAAAATTGGTTGCATACAGCTCTCAAAGGATCGCCATCTCCAATATGCACTACATAAACATGACACAATGAATACATACATACATACATACATACATACAAAATTATACATATAACCACATATGTTTATTTTATTTTATTTTATTTATTTATTTATTTAATTTTTATACCGCCCTTCTCCCGAAGGACTCAGGGCAGTGAACAGTTAAAATAACATACATATAAAATGTGAAAATAAGATAATTAAGCCAGTTTGGCTCATCAATTAAGAATCTTCAGCATAAAGATTTAAAAATTTAGAAGAGATTTATGCCAGACTGGCTTGGTGAAAAAGAAAGGTCTTAAGTGCACGACGGAAAGTACGAAGATCTGGGATCATTCGTATCCCTGGGGGTAACCTTTTCCAAAGAGTAGGTGCCCCAACAGAAAAGGCTCTTTCTCTGGGAACCGCTAGTCAACATTGCTTTAGTGACGGCACCCTGAGAAGGCCTACCCTGTGGGAGCGTACTGGTTGGTGGGAGGTTATCGGTTGCAGAAGGTGGTCTCGTGTCATATTACATGACACAGAGAAACAACACAGTCTAGATCAGATGTATACATATACATGGTGAGAAAAACGAATCTTGTGAGTTTACCAGACAGATGGCATAGAGAACAAAACAGTTACAGGTTCTGGTAGTCCTGCTAAAAATATTTCAAAACCTCCTCCCAGAGGGGAGCAACAGAAACAGACAGTGAAGTGGGTGTGTCTCTAACAATGCTTTGAGCTCTAAGCACATAGAGCTTATATGCAGTATCCTGAAAAATGGAAGTGAGCTTCCTATTATATTCTTGGTTGTCCTTAACACTCTCTGTATGAACTTTCTATTGGAGGCACTGCTGCTACCAAACCAAACAGTGATGCTGTTTGTTAAAACCCTCTCAATTGTGTCTCTGTGGAAAGTGACCAGAACAGAAGGAGAAAGATGTGCCCTCCTCATCTGATGCAGGAAATGCAGTAGGGGTGAAATGTAAAATTTGTTACTACCAGTTCTGTGGGTTTGGCTTGGTGTGTGTGTGGGGTAATGTGATTGGGTGGGCGTGGCCAACTTTTTTTTTTTAAAAAAAAACCTTTTCAAAGCATTTTTTCTAATGCTTTGAAAAGCCTCTGCCAATCAGGCAACTCAGCTGGGATCGTCAGAGAGGCTTTTTAAAAAATACCTTTCTGATGATCCCAGCTGAGTAGCCTGATTGGCAGAGAGGTATTTTTCAAATACCTCTTTTTAAAGAGAGGCTTTTAAAAAAAATACTTCTCTGACGATCACAGCTGAGTTGCCTGATCTGCCAATCAGACAACTCAGCTGGGATCGTCAGAAACTTTTCAAAGCATTTTTTTAACCACCTCTTCAGCCAAGAGGTTGCAGAAAAAAATGCTTTGAAAAGCCTCTGATGATCCCAGCTGAGCCGCATGATCATCAGAGGCTTTTTTTTTTAAATTTTAAAAGCATTTTTTCGTCGGAAGAGGTTGTAGAAAAAATGCTTTTAAAAGTAAAAAAAAAAGCCTCTGATGATCGTGAGGCTCAACTGGGCATTGGGGGTGTGTGTGTGCAGGGATTTTTGCTACTGGTTCTCCGAACCACCCGCCACCATCACTACCAGATCGGGCGATCCAGTCCGAACCGGGAACATTTCACCCCTGAAATGTAGATGCTGGTTTGCACACTTCACTAAGGATGATGTGTGGAGAGACCAATTCAGATTGTTAGTTATCTGCACCTCCAGATACTTAATACTGTTGACCACCTCTACAGCTGCATCCTTGATCCTGAGTGGAGTATGACTATGCTGGCTCTTTCTAAAATCTACAATCGTCTCCTTTATTTTATTAACATTTAGAACCAGATTACTTTTATTGTATAAAAGTATATAAGTGCTATAAGCACTTTCATCGTCATCCCAGATAAGACCCACCACTGCCATGCCATCCGCATATTCCACAATATGATTCATAGCACATTTGACACAGCAGTTGTGGGGCATCAAGGTGAACCGTAGCCCTGTTCACCTTGACTCAGCCCTGTGAGGAACCTGTACTCAAGGAGATGGAGTTGGAAACTTTACACACACTAGGGCCAGGGCTGGATTTAGATGAAAAGAGGCCCTAGGCTATTCCACTTATGAGGCCCTTTCACCTCCCATTTTTTTCGGTTCAGTGTTTTAGTGTTCACTGTTTTTAGAATAGTGTAATTTTAATTTTGCTAACAATTTGAATGTAGGCCCCTCTTGATCTTGAGGCCCTAGGCTGAAGCCTAGTTACCCTATAGGAAAATCCGGCCCTGACTAGGGCCTATCAATAAAGAAATCCAGTGGATGATGAGACTCATGTGGCTGATGAGATTCCCTGCAATTTTTTTTTTCTAGCAATGCTACCAAGATTGGGGAATTGAAATGAATACAAAAATTAACTTGAGGTTTCACTTGTGTAGGATTGATAGGGATGTCTACTCTGTCACTTTTAAAAACTATAGTGTAATGTTCTCGCACTATATCCACAGTGTGATATAGTAATTCATTATTCATGCATTTTAGCTCATAGAGTTACTATTCATAGGTATTTCACCTTAGAGTTCTGCTTTCCTTGGAAACAAGTCCGAATATGCAGTGTGCCAATGCAATCCTAGGTTACATTAACAGAGGGATAGAATCAAGGCCACGTGAAGTATTAGTACCATTCTATAAAGTCTGACTAAGACCACATTTAGAATATTGCACCCAATTTTGGACACTATATTATAAAAAAAAAGATATTGAGGTTCTGGTAAGAATACAGAGAAGAGAAACAAAGATAATTAGGAGCCTGAATCTGATACAGATGAAGAATGGCCTCAGGAATTGCATATATCTAGTCTAGTAAAGAGAAGGCCTAGATATGTGATAACAGTGTTCCAATATTTAAGTGGCTGCCACAAAGATTAGATTTAGATTTAGATTTATTGGATTTATATACCGCCCTACTCCCGAAGGACTCAGGGCGGTGTACAGCCAACAATAATAATACATACATACAAAATTTAAAAACCAACTAAAAACAGATTAAATGAATTTGGCCCAGACAGAATTAAAACACCCCAATATAATTTAATTTTTTTTTAAATTTGACACTAAAAACGGGGAGTGGTTAGGCCAGGCCCGCCTGGCAAAATAGAAAAGTCTTAAGAGCGCGGCGGAAGGTGGGCAGATCCGGGATCCTCCGTATCTCTGGGGGGAGCTCATTCCAGATAGTAGGTGCCCTCACAGAGAAAGCTCTCCCCCTGGGGGATGCCAGCCAACATTGTTTGGCTGACGGCACCCGGAGGAGCCCCTCTCTATGAGAGCGTACTGGCCAGTGGGAGGCTATTGGTGGTAGTAGGCGGTCCTGCAAGTACCCAGGTCCTAAGCCATGGAGCGCTTTAAAGGTAGTAACCAGGACCTTGAAGCGCACCTGGAAGACCACCGGGAGCCAGTGCAGCTCGCGCAGGAGAGGTGTCACATGGGAACGCCATGTCGCTCCCATCACCACCCGCGCGGTCGCACTCTGCGCCAGTTGGAGCCTCCGGGTGCTCCTCAAGGGGAGCCCCATGTAGAGAGCATTACAGTAGTCTAGATGGGAAGTGACAAGGGTGTGAGTGACCGTGAGCAAGGAGTCCCGATCCAGAAAGGGACGTAACTGGCGGATCAGGCGAACCTGATAGAAAATCCTCCCGGCCACGGCCGTCAGATGCCCTTCCAAGGACAGCCGTGAATCCAGGAGGACGCCCAAGTTACGAACCCTCTCCGTGGGGGCCAGTGATTCGCCCCCAATAGTCAGTGATGGCGCCAACTGACTATATCGGGACGTCGGAAACCACAGCCACTCGGTCTTGGATGGGTTGAGCCTGAGCCTGTTCCTCCCCATCCAGATCCGCACGGCCTCCAGGCACCGGGACATCACTTCAAGGGCATCATTGGGGTGGTCTGGGGTGGAGAAGAAAGCATCAACCTATTGTCCAAAGTACCTGAAGGCTGGAGAAGAAGATAGAAACTAAGATAGATAGATAGATAGATAGATAGATAGATAGATAGATAGATAGATAGATAGATAGATAGATAGATAGATAGACAGACAGACAGACAGACAGACAGACAGACAGACAGACAGACAGACAGATAGATAGATACAGTAGATGGATGGATGGATGGATGGATGGATGGATGAATGGATATAGAAATTAATCAAGGAGAGAGCCAACCTAGACCTAAGGAGGGATTTCCTGACAATTAGAACAATTAATCAGTGGATCAGCTTGTCTCCAGAAGTTGTGGGTGCTGCATCATTGGAAGCTTTTAAAAAGAGACTGGGCAGCCATTTGTCTGGAACGGTATAGGGCAGGGGTCCTCAAACTTTTTAAACAGGGGGTCAACTCACAGTCCCTCAAACTGTTGGGGGGCCAGATCAGCTGGGAGGGCGTGGCTAGGTGGTCATGTGACTAGATGGGCATGGCTAGGTCATGTGACTGGGTGGGCCAATTTAACAGTCCATTAAACAGTGCACACAAATTAAACTTTAATTTGTTTTGGTCCTGGGGGTGTTTTATTTGCTTTTGTTTGCATGTTGCTCTTTTGGTTGCCTTTTCTTTTTACTAGATTGTTTTTTCAGTTGTTTAGGAGTCTAGTGGTCCACTTCAGGAAACTCAATTTTGCTGCAATTCTTCTCAGCCCCAAGGAGCTTGAGAAATCTCTCTCTGTTCTCTCTATCCTTTGTCTCTCTCTCTTTCCTTCTCTCTCTCCCTCTCTTTTTCTTTTTTTTCTCTCTCTCTTTCTCTCTCCTTATCTCTCTCTCTTTCTTTCTCCCTCTGTCTTTCTCTCTTTCTTTGTTTCTCTCCCTCTCTCTCCCTTTCTCTCTCTGTCTGTCTCTCTCCCCCCTCTCCCTTTCTCTCTCTCCTTCTCTCTCCCCCTCTCTCCCCCTCTTTCTCTCTCTTTCATTCTCTCTCTCTCTCTCTCTGTGTGTCTCACTTTGTCTCTTCCCTTCTCTCTCCCTTTCTCTCTCTCCTCTCTCCAGCTCTTTCTCTCTTTTTCTTTGTCTCTCTCCCTCTCCTTCTCTCTCCCTCTCTCTTTCTGTCTCTCTTTCTTTCTTTGTCTCTCTCTCCTTCTCTCTCCCTCTCTCCCTCCCTCCCTCTTTCCATCTCTCTGTCTCTCTGT
Source organism: Coluber constrictor foxii (assembly GCA_038048745.1). Taxonomy (NCBI): domain Eukaryota; kingdom Metazoa; phylum Chordata; class Lepidosauria; order Squamata; family Colubridae; genus Coluber; species Coluber constrictor. The sequence continues at coordinate 40,580,176 of CM075966.1, read as the reverse complement.
CTGTCTCTCTCTCTTTCTTTCTCTCTTCTCTCTCTCTCTCTCTCTCTCTCTCTCTCTCTCTCTCTCTCTCTTGTGGAGGGGGTGAAGGTGAAAAATGGGCCATTTTTACCTGGTTGTTTTTTTTTTTGCCCCTTCTAACCCCCTCCCCCACCTCCACAAGCATTCTGCAGGCTAAAACCAGACAAAAATGGCTCAGTTTTTGTCCAAAAACGGGCCATTTTTGCCTGTTTTTTGCCTCTTCTAACCACACCCCCCTCCCATCTCCAGAAGCATCCTGCAGGCTAAAATTGTTGAGCTTACCTTTTGGTTCCAGCCTGTAGGTCTCCCAAAAGTAAGACCTGCACTCTGCTGAAGGATGGGTTGGGTGATGTGGGCGGGGCAACCTCGTGGTGCTCCGTGGGCCAGATTAATTGGTTCAGTGGGCTGCATGCAGCCCGCAGGCCGAAGTTTGAGGACCCATGGTATAGGGTCTCCTGCTTGAGCAGGGAAGGGACTAAAAGATCTCCAACTCTGTTATTCTGTTATGTGTTATTGTTTTGAATTGGCAGATAACTTTTTGGTCTGGAGGCATCATGAGTCATTGTTCCTGACTGATGTTTGTTAAAACTCCAATCTTCAAATTTATATGGAATACCTTCTCCTAGCGACAGCATCTCTTTCCAGAATTTTCTAGGACGACATTAGCAAACGTATACTAATCTCAGATTCTGTATCAGTGTTGTAAAAAAAAATGTTTTAATTTCAGTATAATATACATAGGTGCATGTAATGGCTGGGAAGTATTCTCTGAATTGAATCTTTTTTTTTTCATCTTAGTATAAGCATTGTGAGTTAGAGGAAAAAATAATTATCATTGCAGGATATTTGTTCAAATTTACCAGCACATTCTAGCCTTGGAATTTGCTATAAAGGAGATCAATGAAAATTCTCAGATCTTACCAAATATTACCCTGGGTTTTCAGATCACAGATAGCAACTTCATTCCAAGGGGGGCCTATCTGGCTTCAATGGCCATTCTCTTCACTAAGGACAGATTGATTCCTAATTACAAGTGTGGCAGGGAAGTGAATACAGTGGCAGTTATTGGTGGACCAATTCCTGATGTCTCTATTTTCATGGCCAGAATTCTGAGCACTTTCAAGATTCCCCAGGTAAGGAGGAATGTCTTGATGCATGAGCATTCAATTACCTACCTCCACTTGTACCTTTATCTCCACCTCTATCACCATTTGCAACTCCATCTTGATCTTGATTAGGGGACTAATAAGTTTTAGGAGGCTAAAACTTATGAAGAACAGTTGCAGGAACTGGGTATGTCTAGTTTGATGAAAAGAAGGGGTCACATGAAAGCAGTCTTTCAATATCTCAGGGGCTGACACAAAAAAGAGGGAATCAAGCTCCCCAATTCTGTCCTATCAGTGTCACTTCCTAAAAGAGCAACAAATATGCAATTTGGAAAAAGTCAAAATTAGCAGAAACCATCTCAGAGAGTCTGTGGGATGTACTCTCTGCAGTCATCAAGAGGGAGTTAACTTTGATTGGAAAATAAGAAAAGAATATAAAAGGATGGAGGCTAAAACATATGAAGAATGGTTGCAGAAACTAGGTGTGTCTAGTTTAGTTTAGTTTAGTTTATTTGGATTTATATACCGCCCTTCTCCTTGCGGACTCAGGGCGGTGTACAGCCAATTAAGAACAATATACAAACATACACAAGTTAAAATTTCTTAAAATAATAATATAAATGGCCGTAAAATTTAAAAATTAACATATTTAAAATACAACTCTAAAAATACTAAAATGTTATAGGGATCAGGCTAGGCCGGCGAGCTGAAAGAGATGGGTTTTTAAAGCCCGCCGAAAGGTTGGGAGGTCAGAGATTATTCTTAACTCTGGAGGCAGATCATTCCAAAGGGTGGGTGCTGCCACAGAGAAGGCTCTCCCCCTGGGGGTCGCCAGCCGGCATTGTCTGGCTGACGGCACCCTGAGGAGGCCCACTCTGTGGGAGCGAACCGGCCGGTGGGAGGCAATTGGCGGCAGAAGGCGGTCCCGTAAGTACCCTGGCCCTAAGCCATGGAGCGCTTTAAAGGTGATTACCAACACCTTGAAACGCACCCGAAAGTCCACCGGCAGCCAATGCAGCTCGCGCAGGAGAGGTGTCACGTGGGAGCGTCCCGTCGCTCCCATAATCCCCCGCGCGGCCGCATTCTGCACCAGTTGGAGCCTCCGGGTGCACCCCAAGGGGAGCCCCATGTAGAGAGCATTACAGTAGTCCAGACGGGAAGTGACAAGAGCATGAGTGACCGTGCGTAGGGAGTACCGATCTAGAAAGGGTCGCAGCTGGCGAATCAGGCGGACCTGATAAAAAGCCCCCCTGGCCACGGCCGTCATATGATCCTCTAAAGACAGCCGTGAGTCCAGGAGGACGCCCAAGTTGCGAACCCTTTCCGTGGGGGCCAATGACTCGCCCCCAATAGCCAGCGATGGAGTCAGCTGGCTATATCGGGACGCCGGCAGCCACAGCCACTCGGTCTTGGAGGGGTTGAGTCGAAGCCTGTTTCTCCCCATCCAGACCCGCACAGCTTCAAGGCACTGGGACATCACTTCCACGGCATCGTTGGGGTGGTCTGGGGTGGAAATGTACAGCTGAGTATCATCAGCGTACTGATGGAACTCCACCCCAAAACCACGGATGATCTCACCCAGCGGCTTTACATAAATGTTGAACAGGAGGGGCGAGAGGACTGACCCTTGCGGCACCCCACATACCAGGTGCCTCGGGGTCGACCGCTGCCCCCCTGTCAACACAGATTGCGACCGGTTGGAGAGGTAGGAGGAGAACCACCGTAAGACGGTGCCCCCCACCCCCAGTCCCTCCAACCGGCGCAATATGATACCATGGTCGATGGTATCAAAAGCCGCTGAGAGGTCTAACAGCACCAGGATAGAGGAGTACCCCCTACCCCGGGCCCTCCAGAGATCATCCACCAATGCGACCAATGCCGTTTCGGTGCTGTACCCAGACCTGAAGCCGGACTGGAGCGGGTCTAAATAGACGGCTTCATCCAGGTATCGGGGGAGCTGCCACGCCACCACACTCTCAACAACCTTCGCCAGGAAGGGAAGGTTGGAGACAGGACGGTAATTTGCTAAAACAGCTGGGTCCAGGGAGGGCTTCTTGAGGAGGGGCCTCACCACCGCCTCTTTCAAGGCAGGCGGAAGGACACCCTCACTCAAAGAAGCGTTTATAATCTCCTGGAGCCAGCCTCGTGTAACCTCCCGGGAGGCCAGCACCAACCAGGAGGGACACGGGTCCAGTAAACATGTGGTTGCGTTCAGTCTTCCCAGAATCCTGTCCACGTCCTCGGGAGCCACAGGATCGAACTCAGCCCAAATAACACTCTCAAGACCTGGCTCAGTCACCCCGCCTGAACCCACCCAGTCGGCGGCCAGGTCGTCCCGAATCTGAGTTATTTTATCATCCAGATATTGAGCAAAATCCTCAGCACGTCCCTGTAAGGGATCCTCCCGCGCTCCCGAATGGAGGAGGGAGCGGGTCATCCTAAACAGGGCGGCTGGGCGATTATCTGATGACGCGATAAGAGCGGCAAAGTAATTAGACTTGGCCGTTTTTATCGCCACTAATTAAGTCTTAATATGGGCTCTTACTAGTGTCAAGTCAGATTTGGAGCGGCTGGCCCTCCAACCACTCTCTAGGCGTCTTTTCCGGGGCTTCATCTCCCTCAGCTCCTCGGTGAACCAAGGAGCTAAGTTGGTTCGGCACCGGGTCAGAGGCCGCAAAGGCACGACACGGTCCAAGGCCCCACCGGCCGCTCTATTCCAGGCAGCCACCAGGTCCTCGGCCGAGTCGTGTGTCAGTGTCTCAGGGAATGGCCCAAGCTCCGTCTGGAACCTATCAGGATCCATCAGGCGCCTGGGGCGGAACCATCTGGTCGGTTCCGCCTCCCTGCGGTGGGGTACAGCGGTCAGAAAGTCGAGCCGAAGGAGCGAGTGGTCAGTCCATGACAAGGGTTCTAAGCCTATATCCCCAATATCAAGACCACTCAACCACTGTCCAGAGACAAAAACTAGGTCCAGGGTGTGTCCACCAATGTGAGTTGGGCCCTGAATTACCTGGGTCAGGTCCATGGCCGTCATGGAAGCCATGAACTCCCGAGCTATCTCAGATGTTTCGCCGATAGATGGCAGATTGAAATCCCCCATGACCATAAGCCTGGGGGTGCCAATCACCACATCGGCTACAACATTGAGGAGCTCGGGCAGGGTCGTTGCCACGCGGCAGGGAGCCAGGTACGTGACTAACAAACCCATCTGCCCACCAGGACCCCACCTCACGAAGATGGACTCACACCCGGCTATCTGAGGAACAGTGGCCTCCCTCGGATCCAGACCTTCCTTAATAATGACCGCCACTCCCCCACCCCTGCCCTGAGCTCTCGGCTGGTGAAATGCAAGGAAACCTGGTGGGCACATCTCCACGAGGGGAACCCCGCCCTCGCGGCCCAACCAGGTCTCAGTAATACCGGCCAGGTCCGCACCCCCCTCTTGAAGACGGTCACAGATGAGGGGGGCCTTATTTACAACGGACCTGGCATTGCATAACAGCAACCGGAGCCTCGGGTCCTGAGACTCCGAACAACCTGGGGAACGGGAATAGCTCCGGGGACCGGGGCACGCAACCGCTCGAAGACAGCGAGTGCGTGCCCCCTTCACATGATACGGTCCCCCGCTCACGCCATATCTGCCCCTCCCACACAATGTTTCTATAGCCCAACCCTCGACAGGGGGCTCTCTAGGAGCCCTCTTACCTCCAGAGTCTACACCCTCCTTAACACCCAATACCGAGCCTGTCCTTTTCCCATTTGGGTTCCCCCCCAAACCCTCTCCCACCCCCACCCCAGAGCCCCTTAAAATTCTTAAAAACCGATTTAAAAACCCTCTCAACCCCTTTTTTGCCACATGCCACCTCTCGGGGTCCCAGGACCCGTCATTAAGGTAGGCCCTCGATAGTGTGGAGGGCCAGGCCTGCGAGAGGGGGGAATCTCGCAGGGCAAGAAGCGTGGACCTTAAATACATCCGGAACAATGTATAAGAATCATAGAGGACGATAAAAACATGGCTTCCGCAGAGATAAAACAATGTCCAGGAGCGGACCAGTCTATCCGGAGGATCCTCGCTACCCTCCCACAGTAGCAATGGAGTTGTTAAGTTCTGCCCAGTCCTGCTGGGGGGTGTCAAACCACCCTCTCACTGTGGTTCGTTGCAAAGGTCCAGTAAGTTGAAACAAGGCAGGGCCACTCTCTCACAGAGGTCCGGCCATACTGTCCTAAAAATGCAACAATAGTTTAATGAAAAAAAGGACTAGGGGAGACCTGAAAACAGTGTTCCAATATCTCAGAGGCTGCCACAAAGAAGAGGGAGTCAAGCTGTCCTCCAAAGCACCTGAGGACAGGACAAGAAGCAATGGGTGGAAACTAATCAAGGAGAGAAGCAACTTAGAACTAAGGAGAAATTTCCTGGCAGTTAGAACAATTAATCAATGAAACAACTTATCTCCAGAAGTTGTAAATGCTCCAACACTTAAGATGTTGGATAACCATTTGTCTGAAGTGGTATAGGGTTCTCTACCTGAGCAGGGGGTTGGAACAGAAGACCTCCAAGATCCCTTCCAACTCTTCTCTTCTCTTCTCTTCTCTTCTCTTCTCTTCTCTTCTCTTCTCTTCTCTTCTCTTCTCTTCTCTTCTCTTCTCTTCTCTTCTCCTCTCCTCTCCTCTCCTCTCCTCCCCTCCCCTCCCCTCCCCTCCCCTCCCCTCCCCTCCCCTCCCCTCCCCTCCCCTCCCCTTCCATCTCCATCTCCATCTCCATCTCCATCTCCATCTCCATCTCCATCTCCATCTCCATCATCATTTGCAACTCCATCCTTTTTCTAACAAGATAGATGAAGATTTGTTCTGTTTCATTTCAACCAACTCTCCTTGTCTTCTTCTTATATTTTTATATAATCCTTAATCTCTCCAGCTTGCATATGGCTCAGCTCCAGTGCTGAAGGAAAAAACCCAAGAAGTTTTCTTCCACCGAATGTTTCCAAATGGGAATTATCAGTACGAAGGGGTCTTGCAATTGCTGTTGCATTTCGGGTGGACATGGATTGGCGTGATTTTTCTAAATTATGAAAACGGAGAAAGGTTATTATGGAACGTGCTCCCTATGTTTTCCCAGAGTGGGATTTGCTTTGAGTTCATACAAGAATTGCCTGCCATAGATTTCTCAACCGGCTTCGAAAGAATTATAGCACGTTTTTTGGAAATATACAAAGTTGTGATCAATGGTACGGTAAACGTTGTCTTCTTTCATGGAGAAATTCAGAGCATTCTGATGTTGAGACTGCTCCCATGGGTTGCAGATATTGCGAGGTTACCAAAACAGAAAAAAGGGATAGTCTGGATTATGATAGCCCAAGTGGAATTCACTTTCTTTTCCTTTCAAAGATATATGCAGATTGATATCCTTCATGGAGCTTTCTCCCTTGCAATTCATTCCAAGGAGGTGGCGGGCTTCCAAAGATTCCTTCAGATGAAAAAACCTATCTCAGAAGTAGCAGATGACTTTATCAGAGGATTCTGGAAGGAAGTCTTTCTGTGTTCTTTCCCTGATTCCTTCTCAGGAGGGACAGCTAAGAGGATCTGCACTGGAGAGGAGAAACTGGAGTCGGTTCCTGGTTCTGTGTTTGAAATGAGCATGACAGGCCATAGCTATAGTGTCTACAATGCAGTCTACGCTGTGGCCCATGCATTGCATGACATGCAGTCCTCAAATTGGAATGGTCCAAATCAGAACATTCAGAATGACCAACTATGGCAGGTAATCTTTTGAAATCCGTACTGTAATCCCTACTGAAATCCCTACTGTAATGTTACTGCACCTGCTTAGTCAAAGCTCTGTTCTCTTTGTAGTATGATGAAATTGAGAAGTAAAATAACTTTCTGTTCCCAGATAGTGAGTCTTTAGGTGTAAGGTAAAGGTAAAGGTAAAGGTAAAGATAAGGTAAAGGTAAAGGTAAAGGTAAAGGTAAAGGTAAAGGTAAAGGTAAAGGTAAAGGTAAAGGTAAAGGTAAAGGTAAAGGTAAAGGTAAAGGTTCCCCTTGCACATATGTGCTAGTCATTCCTGACTCTAGGGGGCGGTGCTCATCTCCATTTCAAAGCCGAAGAGACAGCACTGTCCGAAGACGTCTCCATGGTCATGTGGCCGGCATGATTAAACACCAAAGATGCATGGAACACTGTTACCTTCCCACCAAAGGTGGTCCCTATTTTTCTACTTGCATTTTTATATGCTTTCGAACTTCTAGGTTGGCAGAAGCTGGGACAAGTAATGGGAGTTCACCCAGTTACACAGCACTAGGGATTTGAACCACTGAACTGCCAACCTTTCGATTGACAAGCTTAGTGTCTTAGCCACTGAGCCTCCACGTCCCCTTCTTTAGGTGTAGTGAATTCAAATCCTGGTTTGTCAGAATTTAAATCTCCACAGGAGTTTAAATCCTAGTAAAAACTTGAATGTACAGTACTAAAATATAACCAATAAAGGCTATATATATACGCCTGACAAGTTTTAGAACAGAGGTGTTAAACTCAATGTGCTTAGATCTGGCCTGCAGGGCCAGTCTGGAAATAGCAAAGGATCAGCACACAGTGCCTCTGCTAGCAAAAACAGATTTTGCCATCAGGATGTTTTCAGGCCGTCCCATCTTCTCCCCCCCCGCCCATCTCCCCCCCCCCACACACACACTAGCCCACGGAGGGCAACTACAATGCTGATCTGGGCCTCCAAGACATCCAGTTTGAGAAAAACAAAACTGATTAAATAGTACATCCTAATGATCAGTAGTGATAACCGGGGTAGACTGCTGGAGGTTCACAGGGGTTTGTGAGAACCACTAGCTAAGATTCTGTGCAGTTCGGAGTATCCCCAAATCCCAATCCTGGCTGGCCCTGCCCCCTCCACCCTGCCCCTCCTAGGAGGCCCCACGCTGCCCATTTTGGATGCAGGTAAATGCAAGGTGCACATGGTGTCTCAGGGAGGGCAAAAAACAGGCCTACCAGAAGTTTAGGAAGGCCAGAAACAGGCCCATTTCCAGCCTCCAGAAGGCCTCTGGAGCCTGGGGAGGCCATTTTCATCCTAGAGGCTCGAGGAATGCCCCTCCCCTGTGGTGCAGGAGGCCAACTAGGCCACACCCACCATGGCCACGCCCACCCAGCAACCAGGCAGAGAACCCCTTGCTAAAATTTTTGAAGCCCACCCCTGGTGATAACCAATGTAACGATGGCCTTCTGTTGTCACTCAACCAGCAGATGCCCATTGGAACACAAGATTTTTTTAAAAATGAGGGGAAAAAATATTACAAGCTCTATCTCTGGAATACTGTGTAGTGATGCAAATACAAAAAGGTCTACAATTTCCTTTTATATCCATTCATCGTCTCTCCTTGCAGTCTTTTAAAGGCACTCATGTTCTAAATCTCAATGGATACTTTTCTGTCTCTGCCCTGTTTTTTCAGTCATATTTGAAGTAAACAATTGAACAGTTTAGGGTCAGATTCCATGTGAGCAATTCCAAAGTCAACATGTATATTTCTGCAACTGGCAAGACAGAGAACAGAGAAAATAAGGCATAAGTGGGTTTTGTTATGACAATATTTGGAGTTGATTAATATGTAGACAGATCTGGTCTGATAAACAAAGATAAGGAACAGATGATATAATCTCAGAGACAACTAGTTATATTTTGATATCTCATCTAAGGGTTGGGATGGAGAGGGTGTCAAAAATAGATCTTCAAGGGGACAAAAATTGGACCCATGTGTTGTGCTACACCAGCAGCCTGTGGAGCTGGCAGCGGAGTCAGACAGTGAGGAGGATGGGGAGGACAATGGGCCAGTCCTGGAGTCAGGGGAAGGCCCGAACAAGGGCTCTATGTTGGAGGCAGAGATAGGGCCAGGGCGTGGGAGTGATGCGTGGACTCCAGAGCCTCCAGAGGCTGACAGCAGAGAGGCAGAGGAACAGGAGGAGCCTATTCCTAGTGCATGCATGCAAAGAGCTGCCAGAAGGCAAGATCAGCTAAAGCAAAAAGGATGACTTGGGAGTAAAGCCAGGAGATGATTGTCCCCTCCCGTAAGGCTTAAAAGAGCAGCAATGGCTCTTGGGCTCTTTGCAGGAAAGCAACGTTGCTGTTGTTATTTCTTGTCAGTGTCTCTTGTTTCTGAACTTTGTGGGGCTTTGCCAAGAAAAGCCTTTGGCAGGGTGCCAAAGAAGATAAAGGTTTGTGATAAGGCCAAAGAACTGTTAATGAAGAATTTGTTTTGGACTTAATTTGGACTAAGCTGAGAATGAAGTAATTCTCAGCTGTTCTAATAAAATATGTTTGTTTAGGACTGATTGTGTCTGGTAATAACTACATGGGCCTAGGTCACAACACCATGTTTAGAATGCAGGACCTATCTACTTCTTCTGCAGATATCAACTACTTGAACCAGATAAACTCATACTTTATATTATTCACTTATCCAGCTATTGAATGAAAGCTCCAAAGACCATTTACCATTGACTATTCAGTCTATGGAGATGCTTAATTATTAACACTATACATAAAGAAATAACTATAGACATGTATATCCTGTAAATGATCAACTCTGTATTAATTATCAATGACCAACAATCTGTGTTGTTTTTTTAAAAAAAATTGAGTTTTTCTATTTCAACTTAGCTCCATCATTATCTAAGAAGAGTCTCATTCAACAATAATGCTGGAGATGAAATTTCCTTTGATTCAAATGGAGAATTATTGGCTGGATTTGATATTATCAATTGGATCACATTCCCAAATCTATCATTTAACAAGATAAAAGTAGGAAAGGTGGATCCCTTTGCTTCTGAAAATAACTGTTTCACAACTTTGGTAGATACCTTCACATGGCCCACTGAGTTTAATCAGGTGAGGATGTACTTTAGAACTTTAACTTTAGAATAACTTTATTGTCACTTTAAATGTACACTAATCAGCATAAATTAAAATGAAATTTCATTGCGTACAGCTCTCAGAGGGTCACCACCTCCAATATACACTACATAAATATGACAGACAGACAGACAAACAAACAAATTATGCATATACCCACATAACCACATATATTATGACACAGAGAAACAACACAATCTAGTTCGGATGTACACATGTACATGGCAAGAAAAATGAATCTTGCAAGTTTATCAGAATAGTCAACAAAGATTACAGAATCCCGTAGTCCTGCCAGAAATACTTTGAAACCTCCTCCCAGATGGGAGCAACAGAAACAGACGTAAGTGGGTGTGTGAAGTCTTTAACAATGCTTCGAGCTCTAAGTACATGGCTCTTATAAGCAGTATCCTGAATAATGTAGATGGAACTTCCTATAATCTTCTCTACTGTCCTTACTACTCTCTGTATGGACTTTCTATCTGAGGCACTACCAAGTCAAACAGTGATGCAGTTTGCTAAAATGCTCTCTATCATGCCTCTATAAAAAGTGGCCAGGACAGAAGGTGAAACTACTCTACAATAGTTTATTGTAGAAGTACTGAAGTAGTTCTGTCTACCCTGAATTATCCTAAACAATAGAAGTTCTAACAGTCTCTTTTATGCATAATTTTCTTGACAAGTGAGGTTAAGTGAGGCTTCATTACCTCACACACAAAGACACTGACCAGGGTTTAGGACAATTCAGCATAGTCAACTCAGTGTGGTCAACTCACTATGGCCAACATGCTGCAGCCAACTCACCGTGTGACAACTTGCTATAGCCAACTCATCACAGACAATTCACTGCAGGATAAGAGTTACACTAATATTGAAATAATTGTGGAATTTAATCATTTAAAAAGGATGCAAAAAGAGGGACAAAATAAAATATGAATGGCATAAATTAAAATAATTTTAGTTATGTTAAATACTTACAAGTTGGCCGTACCAAGGTGTCCCATTCAACACTAACATTTGTCAAAACAGAAACATATATTCTTGCTCCTGACCAATCAATATGATGGATATTGTTTAGAATATTTAGAAGTATTTGCTAAAACTTAATATATCCTCTTCTTTCTTGACCCACAGATCCAACCTCTTTCTCTGTGTAACAATAAATGTAGCCCTGGATATAGAAAATCCTCAAAGGAAGGGAAGCCATTTTGCTGCTACGATTGTCTTCAGTGTCCACTTGGGAAGGTCTCTCAGCAGCAGGGTAAGAGATGTAATAGAAATAGCTTCTGTACTTTATTGCTCGTTCTTTGCTTAAAGTTTTGATTATGATCCCTCAATGTAGAAGACTAAAAGCAGGTACATTAGATTATAACATCTGAAATACAATGCAGATTGCGAATTTTGAGAGTTGGAATCACAAATATCAAGGAAGGCTCCAAACTCTTCCGGGCAGTGAAAGTGGATTAAATATAAAATAATTTTAAAAATCTGATGAACTTTATTATGTGAAACCCAGAGAAGAATCCAGAGCTTGCTTGCTTGCTTGATTACTTACATACTTACTTTACTTTATCTATCTATCTATCTATCTATCTATCTATCTATCTATCTATCTATCTATCTATCTATCATCTATCTATCTATCATCTATCTATCATATTTACAGTGTACCCATCTCCCACATAGATTGATTCTCCAAAGAGTAATACAGTATTACCTCATGTAATTAAATATATGGAGTACTTTTGTTAAACTAATATATTTTTGCAATGAGTTTCTATTTATTTTATGAGGCATTATTTTAAATTGCTCAATGATTGAAATAAAGAAGAATTGAAAAATATACTTTCTAATAGTTTCTTTACTAATTATTTATTTATTGTGTGCCTTTGAGTCAGTCTTGACTCCTACTTAGTGGTTAGCCATTGCCTCACTTCTAGGGCTAAGACAAAATGGCTGGTTCAAGATTATCCAGTGGGCTTTATGCCTAGGTAGGACTATAACTCACAGTATTCCAGCTTCTAGACTTGTTTAATTACTTCTAATAAAAATAAGAAAGACTGATTCAAACAGATAAATATATCTTTCTAGCATCTATCAATCATCTATCAATCTAATCTAATCTAATCTAATCTAATCTAATCTAATCTAATCTAATCTTTTTTTCCCTCCAGACTCAGGTGATTGCTCCCAGTGTCCAGAAGATTCCTATGCAAACCATAACCAGGATTCATGTACCCCTAAAGATGTACACTTCTTGTCATATAATGAACCCCTGGGAATTGTTTTGGTCATGCTTGCTGTCTGTTTTTCTTTCATCACAACTTGTGTGCTTTGGATCTTTGTTAATTACCGAGATACTCCAATTGTCAAGGCCAACAATCGAAATCTCACCTACCTGCTCCTCATTGCCCTCTTGCTCTCCTTCATTTGTGTTTCTCTATTCATTGGTCATCCCAACAATGTGATGTGTCTCTTTCAACAACCTGCTTTTGCTATCATCTTCTCTCTGGCAGTCTCTTGTGTGTTAGCCAAAACCATCATGGTGGTGTTAGCTTTCATGGCCACCAAACCTGGATCAAGGATGAAAAAATGGGTGGGAAAAGATTTGGCAAACTCAATTGTTCTTTCTGGCACCTTAATTCAAGCCACAATTTGCACTGTTTGGCTGACAACCTCTCCTCCATTTCTTCATTTTGACGTACACTCCTTATCTGAAGAAATCATCTTAGAATGCAATGAAGGTTCCACTATAATGTTCTATTGTGTCCTGGGATTCATGGGGTTGTTAGCCACAATTAATTTTATGGTGGCTTTCTTTTCTAGAAAATTACCTAATAGTTTCAATGAAGCCAAATTTATTACTTTCAGTATGTTGGTCTTTTGCAGTGTTTGGTTGTCTTTTGTTCCAAGTTACATAAGCACCAAAGGAAAATACACAGTGGCTGTGGAGATCTTCTCCATTTTGGCTTCTAGTTTTGGATTATTAGGCTTCATCTTTTTCCCCAAGTGCTTTATCATTCTGATGAGGCCAGAACTGAATGACAAGAAGCAACTCTTAAAGGGGAAACATTAAAACAAGTCAAAATTAATGACCCCCCTGAAGGAGATATAGAATAGAATTCTTTATTGGCCAAGTGTGATTGGACACACAAGGAATTTGTCTTTGGTGCATATACTCTCAGTGTACATAAGGAGAATAAAATACATTCATCAAGAATAAAAAGATACAACACTTAGTGATAGTCAAGGTTACTAATAAGCTATCAAATTGTACTAGGAAACAAATAAAAACAATGTAATTGAAAAATATAAGCAACATGGTTATAGTAATAAGTGGGAAGAGATAGATACTAATAAGGAAGAGAAGAATAATAGTAATACAGTCTTAGTAAATTATTTGACAGTGTTGTGGGAATTAGTTGTTAAGCAGAGTGATAGTGTTTGGGAAAAAACTGTTCTTATGTCTAGTTATTCTGGTGTACAGTGCCCTATAGCGTCTTTTTGAAGGTAGAAGTTGAAATAATTTATGTCCAGGATGTGAGGGGTCTGTAGATATTTTCACAACCCTCTTTTTGACTCGTGCAGTATACAGATCCTCAATGGAAGGCAGGTTGGTAGCCATTGTTTTTTTCTGCAGTTCTAATTATCCTCTGAAGTCTGTGTTTGTCTTGTTTGGTTGCAGAGCCAAACCAGACAGTTATGGAGGTGCAGATGACAAGCGCAATAATTCCTCTGCAGAACTGCATCAGCAGCTTTTTGGGCAGTTCGAGCTTTGTGAGTTTGTGCAGAAAGAACATTCTTCGTTGTGCTTTTTTGATGATGTTTTTTATGCTAGGTGTCCATTTTAAGTCTTGAGATATGATAGAACCTAGAAACTTGAAGGACTCTACTGTTGATACTGTGTGGTCTATTATTGTAAGAGGTGGTAGTATAGGAGGTTTTCTTATAAAAATCCACCACCATTTCTACAATTTTGAGTGTATTTAGTTCAAGATTGTTCTGTTTGCACCACAAAGCTAGTTGTTCAACTTCCCATCTGTATGCAGATTCATCGTTGTCTTGAATGAGACCAATCACTGTTATATATATGTGGTTAAATCCCATTCCATAAGAAAGGCATTGTAATGAAATTGTTCTTAAGTCTGTGAATAAACACCTTGAGTCATAAAACTGACTCCAAACAACAGATTAAATTTTCTCCTATCCCCATTTCTCTTCTTTAAATTAAATCCCAACTGGAGAGATATTGAGGCTTATTCTTTTTTATAACCAACAGGTTATGTTATTTACTTGGTTAGAAAGATTAGAATTTTGATTAATTTATTCTGTTTTTTTTCTTATTTTATATTTTACCAATAATATTCTTAATTCCGAAACTTTTGATTAGACTATACACTTTTTCTTTACACTATTAATAATGAGCTTTATTCCTCCTCATCTAAATTGTATCCCTAGATTAGCTCAAACTTTGTTCATACTTAATAATATGTGAAAAGTTGTTGTTTTTGTTGTTGTTATTATTATTATTATTATTATTATTATTATTATTATTATTATTATTATTATTATTATTATTATTATTATTATTGGAACTATTCCCTACTTCAGTGGTCTCCAACCTTTGCAGCTTGGCAACCTGGTTGGGGGAGAGGGGAACTGGACTGCACGGGCAGCAAGTCAGCATGCATGCATGCATGCACACAGCCCTTCTGTGAGTGGTGGGTGGGTGCACACATACACACAGTCCTTGCACAAGTCGTGAGCCAGTGCAAGCGGAGGGCTCGTGTGCACACACTTGCAAAGACAGATGCACATTGCACACTTATCTCTCTCAAGGCTGTATCCCAGGGTTACCCAGAGCAGCCAGAGGGGAGTGACCTCTACAACCTGTGAAATTGCTCCATTGGTGAATGTGATTGATGACACAACCTGGGGGAGGGGGGAAACATAGTCATAATTGGAGCATAAATTACGTAGGATCAGAGCTGGCTTCACTTGGGAATGTGCCGACATGAAGCTCCTAATAAATAACTGGATTTCTTTTGAAGCTTGGCTCGAGACTCATGATTTAATTAGGGCATCCGTCGGAACCCTGACACAATGAGCATCAAGCTTGCCAAAGATTCATTTGCTGTTCTTCGAAAGCCCTTTTGGTAATCAAAATGAGTCTGGAAAATGCTGTTAGTCAGTCAACTCATTCTCTCTGTCTCTCTCTCTCTCGCTCTCTCTCGCTCTCTCTCTCTCACACACACACAGAGCATTTGAGCCCTTTGAAGCCTGGAGGTTTATCTGTGTCATCAGGGTCATCTGAGTGGTGCAACTCTGTGTCCTTTCAACAAGGCTGCATTCCAATCTGCACCACTCAAGTGATCCTGATGACACAGATAAACTTCCAGGTGACCTTAGCGACCCACTAAAAGAATGCAAATGTCCAGCTGTCTGAAAGGAATATAAATCCTTCCATTCCCTGCCATCCAGTCCAAGCTGAAGAAGTTTCTTGGACAAGAAGCGAAACTTCTTCAAAGAAAAGCCTGAAAGTCCAGTTGCCTCTTGAAAAAAAAAGCACCTTTGGGACAACACATACAAACATGCACACCCACACCCACATACACACCCACAAAAAAAATCCCCTCGTGCATCAGCTATATTCATTTGCTCAATAAATAAATGCCTATGCATATCTCATCCTTCTCTTCCTGAAACTTCAGAATTATAGCAGAATTTTTTTCCACTAAAATTTCATGGCTTTTCTACAACAAAAGTACACCTAAGATTCACTAAACATGTTTATTTTTCAGTGCTGCAGAGAATTTTGACTCCTTTGTTATTATTAAATTAGCTAAAATTATTGTGCCTTCTATTTCTCGTCTTTGGGGAATTTGAGTGGCTGTATGCAAAAGCTATACAGTGAAGCTGGGGGAAAAAATTATAAATAGTCCTTCTTCTTTTCTCAGCATGTGCTTTAGGAGCACCAGATTCTGACATCTTCATCTTCATCTCCACTTCTACTTTTTTTTCTCTGTCTCTCTCTCTTTAATTGGCTGAGAATGTCGAAAAGTATGTCTTGTCTCTATTAAAATTATGAAATATGGAAATATTACTACTTTATGGATTCATGTTACTCCCCCAGGTAGCTGGGAGAAACACTGCTGTGCAGTGTTTCATCAGAGACCCTATTCCTATACTTCACAAGTATTACGAACCAGGGGATCTTATAATTGGAGGCATCATGTCTCAGATTTATGTTTTTTCAGAGGCCATGAACTTTGACAGACATCCATTTCAGGGCTCTCCGAGTGGTCTTATGTAAGTAGCTAGACTTCAGAACAAAGCAAACTATATCAATGGATACATTATTGTCTTCATCTGGCTGTTGCGCCTAATGTTTCCATTAATACTGCATAAACAGAGAGATAGAATCAAGATAATGTGAAGTGTTAATACTACTTTATAATGCCTTGGTAAGGCCACCCTTGAAATACTGCATCCAATTTTAGACATCATGATGTAAAAAAGATGTTGAGACTCTAGAAAGAATGCAGAGAAACGCAACGAAGATGATTAGGGGATTGGAGGCTAAAACATATGAAGAATGGTTGCAGGAACTGGGTATGTCTAGTTTAATGAAAAGAAGGACTAGGGGGAGACATGATAGCAGTGTTACAATATCTCAGGGGCTGCCACAAAGAAGGGGGAGTCAAGCTATTCTCCAAAGTACCTGAAGGAAGGACAAGAAGCAATGGGTGGAAACTAATCAAGGACAGAAGCAACTTAGAACTAAGGAGAAATTTCCTGGCAGTTAGAACAATTAATCAGTGGAACAACTTGCCTCCAGAAGTTGTGAATGCTCCAACACTGTAAGTTTTTAAGAAGATGTTGAATAATCATTTGTCTGAAGTGGTGTAGGGTTTCCTGCCTAAGCAGGGGGTTGGACTAGAAGACCTCCAAGGTCCCTTCCAACTCTGTTATCCTATGAATTCTATGAATACTTGATAACTAGCATTCCTCTTGTGAGGTCTTCTTCTTCTGGTTCTGCTTCTTGCTCTTCTGGCAGCCTCAACCATTGTTATTTGAAGTAGTTCTCATGAGGTAGGTGGTTGGTTTTTTTTTAAATTTTTAGTTTTTAGAAAGTCTAGGATATTTTCCTCCACTGCAGTTAATAAAGGCCGCTAGCATAAATATTCTCTAATGCCTGTGCTCAGAAAGCTAAACAGTGTCACGCTTGGTTGTAGTTGAATGAGAAACTTCCAACAAAGGCAAGACCTGTGAATTAGGCTTTGAGATAAATAGCAATATAGCAATAGCACTTAGACTTATATGCTGCTTCACAGTGCTTTTACAGCCCTCTCTAAGCAGTTTACAGAATCAGCATCTTGCCCCCAACAATCTGGGTCCTCATTTTACAGACCTCAGAAGGATTGAAAGGCTGAGTGAACCTTGAGCCTGGTGAGATTTGATCTGCCAAATTGCAGCCGTCAGTCAGCTGAAGTAGCCTGCTGTACTGCACTCTAACAACTGCATCACCACAGCTCTAAATAATAACCCAGAGTTCAAAATATTGCCTTCCAAACCAGTTCAAAACTGGTTTTCCCAGTATGCAATGTATCGCTGTGAAAGGCTGAGTGCCAAAGAATTGAGGCCTTTGAACTCTGGTGCTGGAGAAGATTCCTGCGAGTCCCTTGGACTGCAAGGCGATCAAACTAGTCAATCCTAGAGGAGATCAACCCTGAGTTCTCTTTAGAACGCCAGATCCTGAAGATGAAAGTCAAATACTTTGGCCCCTAATGAGAAGGAAGGATTCACTGGAGAAGAGCCTAATGCTGGGAACGATTGAGGGCAAAAGAAGAAGGGGATAGCAGAGAATGAGGTGGCTGGATGGAGTCACTGAAGGAGTAGGTATGAGCTTAAATGGATTCCAGAGGATGGTAGAGGACAGGAAAGCCTGGAAGAACATTGTCCATTAGGTCGCAATGAGTTGGACATGACTTTGCAACTAACAACAACAACAACAACAACAAAACAATGCCACACAGAAAGTTGATAAAGCTGCCAATGAACGTATTTATTGTTCTAGTTTTTATGCTCTCCTTTTTGGCTATTTGGATATCTTAGTGTCCTAGAGAATTTAAAAGATAACTCTCTCATTAGGCAAGAAGCCCCATCATCTTTCTAAAGGGGATTATGTCACACCTTTGGGAGCATTGAGAATGTTTGTGTTTAAGGCTTAGTTTTAGGGTTACAATTATGCTATCAGAATTTTTGAAGATTTTCCCCCCAAATCCTATATTCCATATAGCATGCTTAGCTTGGGAAGGTTTGGTCTGGAGGTGAATAGATTTAAATAGACTTACAAGGCATGGGCCACTTCGAACACTTTCTTAAATACCTTTAGAAAGGAAGTATAGTCCACATCCTATTGTGAAGGCATGATTATATTGCACTATGCCATTCTCATTGCAGGATACTGATTCAGACTTACCAACACATTGTGGCCTTGGCATTTGCTGTAAAGGAGATCAATCAAAGTCTCCAGCTTTTACCCAATGTCACCTTGGGCTTCCATATTTATAATAGTCATTTCAAAGCTCGCTGGACCTATCTTGCTTCATTGGAACTTCTTTTTAGGAAGGGCCAATTCATCCCTAACTACAAGTGTGATGCCAGGAATATTTTACTAGCAGTCATTGGAGGTGCTCATTCACATGTCTGTCTTCACATGGCAACCATTCTGTCTGTCTTTAAGATGCCACAAGTAAGATCACATTTTTTAAAAAATTGAGTTGGAAAATCTTGGGTGCCTGATATGACATTAAGGTTGGGTTCCTTGATCAGGATGGAGGAGACGCAGGTTGAAGTTCATGTTCAACCATGGAAGCTAACTGAGTATCTATTGAGTAGTTACTATGTCTCAGCTCTTCTTGGTTAACAGGTATATTGTTGTGATGGGAATAAAAATTAAAGCAGTAGTATGATATCCAGTCCTCTTGAAGGAAAGAGAATAAATCAGAGGAACATGGAGCTAAAATCTTTATCAACCATTTCAAGTTATAAATGGAAATTTAGTTTGCAAAATTTCCCCTGGAGGAGAGAAGGGAAGGGAAGGGAAGGGAAGGGAAGGGAAGGGAAGGGAAGGGAAGGGAAGGGAAGGGAAGGGAAGGGAAGGGAAAGGAAGGCAATACATGAGAATGACAAATTCTGAGTTTGGTTGATATTGAAAACTGTTTCTTCTTCCTGAAATTGTTTCTTCCTCCAGCTGTCTTCCTCTATTCAGGTACAGTTTTCTTCTATGTAGAAATATTACAGACAGCTCTGTATTTGCTAACTATTTTATACAACAATGTAGCTATACAGGTAGTCCTCAATTTATGGCCATAACTGAGCCTAGAATTTCTGTTGCTAAGTGAGACATTTGTTAAGTGAGTTTTGTCCCATGTTATGATCTTTCTTGCCACATTTCTTAAGTGAAACACTGCAATTGTGACACAATTGTTAAGTGAATCTGGCTTCCCCATTGACTTTGCTTGTGAGAAAGTCACAAAAGGTGTGTCAGGGTTCCAAGTAACACCCCCAACGAAAGAAAACTCCGAGTCTTGAAGTTCCTCAAAGTTCCATTTTGTTAGAGATGTCATACTGGCACATCTGGGAAAACCTGAATCTGAAAGCTTCCAGGTTTTCCCCACTGAAATGAAAATCCAAATCCCTGCTCAGCACCCACATGTCCATCACATGGTCCAATCCATGTACTGTCCAATCTGGAGATGCCTCCCGGTCACACCCCTCCAGATGCAGGGCAGGATGTCCTTGACTCCCAGAGAAAGAAATATTATTATAGCTATATATTTCCCCAGATCCATACAATCCCCCTTCCCAGTTTCCCACAGCACTAAATGTGGCAGGCCTGAAGGACCAATGCAAAAGATGGCTTCCAGGCCTGACAAGGTGATCACTTTGTGATCAAGTGATCACCCAGTCATAAAGTCCCGAGTGTCTGAATTTTGATCACATGACCATGGAGATGCTGCAACTGTAGTAAGTATGAAAAATGGTTAGAATTCACGTTTTTCAGTGCCGTTGTAACTTTGAATGGTGACTAAACAAACTGTTGGAAGTCAATACTGCAGTTCATCTTGAGTTGGAATGCTTTTTTTTAAAAAAAAAATGTGGTTCATAATTTCAGTCTTTATTCCATGATAAAAAAACAGGGTACCTCAAATGAGCCTAAGATGCATTTCAATATCTCTATATCAGGGGTGTGTTCCAAATTTTTTTACTACCAGTTCTGTGGGCATAGCTTATTTTGTGGAGTGGTTTGATGGTCATGTGACAATTCTTTAGAGTTTAGCAGAGGTACTGGTCTACCAGACTTTTAACTGCTTGCAGAGTTGTACCGGTCTACCCATTTGTTTTTGGAGCGTCCTGGTCTACCCATTTGTTTTTGGAGGCACCGGTCTACCACTACACTGCCTTTTAACACTGATCAGCTGTAGGGCGGTCCTTTGAAGACCCACAGCAAGAGTTTAAACAGTTTTTTTCCTTCTAGCCATCAGCTGGGAGTCGGGAGGCAGCAAATAGATTGGGAGCAGGGCCAAATTAAAGGTAAAAATAATGTGGGCGGGGCAGGAGGGTCCAGCTCTTAAACAAAGGGAACCGGTTCGGTGACATCATATTGTCACCGCTTCCAGCTCGTTGGAACCGGGCCGAACCGGGAGGAACCTACCACTGCTCTATATGGAAAAAACTGTTCCTATGTCTTCCCAAGCACTAATGTTCTTCTTACATACCACTCAGTGTATACTATACTGTCGCCCATGGATGAGGGGTGGGCATTTAGAAATCACTTATAGCCTTAACACAGTCACAGAAATAAGTAAATCTCTGCACCTTAATGTAAATGCAGTTGCTGAAAACACTGTTTGAAATTATTACTTAGGTTCTTATGCTACATCAGAATTCACGTGGTGGATAATTTGAAAGGCTAAGGTCAAGCACAGGAAATCAGGAGTCCAGGCAGTTTAAATGAATATATAGGGTTGATTGTTTGCTAAAGCTCTCTAGAAAAATCTGAACTACTAACCGTCAAAGTGAATTGGCAATAGAAAAGACCAGGGATGGGCTGCTGGGGGGTTCGCAGAGGCTTGGGAGAACCTCTAGTTAAGGTTCTGTGCAGTTCAGAGAACCCCCCAATCCCACTCCTGGATGACCCCACACACCCCACCCCGCTCCTCCCAGGAGTCCCCATGCAGCCCGGTTTGGATGCAGGTAAGTGCAAGGCACAGGCAGAGGCTCAGGGAGGGTGAAAAATGGGCCTCTGGAGCCCTGCAGGGAGGCTGACTAGACCATGCCCACCCAGCAACAGGGCAGAGAATCCCTTCCTAAATTTTTTGAAGCCCACCCTTGGATAAGAGTCAATGGAATTCAAGATGGGCTGGACATAGACCTCTTGTGGGCACTAAGGGATGCGAGACTGATGGTGACTTGATCCCTCCCTCAGGCTCAGCCTAGTCCTACATTAGATAAAAGCACACATATTATATTTTAGGCTTATGACTTCCTCTCTTGTCTTTCTAATGTCTTCAGATCACATATGGCTCTGCTCTAGTGATGAATGAACAAACTCAAGCCATATTCTCCCATCAGATGTTTCCAAACCGGGCCCATCAGTATAATGGGATTCTCCAGCTATTGTTGCATTTCAGCTGGATATGGATCGGGGTGGTTTATCAAAATGAGGATATTACAGAGGAGTTTATAGAGAAGGTACTCCCGAGTTTTTCCCAAAAAGGGATCTGTTTCGATTTCATTGAGCGGCTCCCGAAACAAACCTTTTCGGATTATATACCTGAGAGCATTGAAGAAGGCACCAAAAAAATGAAGGTCGTTATGGAGAGCAGTGCCAACGTAGTAGTTATTCATGGTGAAATTCATGCTCTGATGTTTTTCAGAATCATGAAAGCGTATGTCGACTGGGATAATATTGCTGTCAGTGTTTCAAAACTGACATAGAAGCAAGGAGGAGAAACGTTTGACATTTCACCTAGAAAAACTTTGGGTGAATTCAGTCTCCTGGGAGATGTTTGGGAGGGGGACATTCCTGTGTGCTGAAGAGACAGATAAGAGAGAGTGATCTGGAGGGCAGCCAATGGAGAGCAGTTTCTGGGGGAAGGAATAGGAGGGGTTTTGGATGGAGGGGCCAGAACTGTCTGCACCATTGTCTGGCTTGGATGCATCTCTCAATAAAAAGAATATTTCCTAAAGATGCTGTCTGGAAATTAAATTATTTTGAGGATGAAATTGAAGCTCTGACAGACAGACAGTTCCCCTTTTTTTTCTTTTCCCTTTCCCTCTCCGAGCCAATCTGGCAAGCCTCCAGAGCTCTGGTTCTCTGCCAGAAGTCTGGACACAGTGGAGAGAGAGCCCGGAAACCATGGCCGAAAGCCAACTCTCCAACGAAAGCCTGGTACAAGCAGCGGCACTAGAAGCAAACGTGGATATACAGAAGGCCCAACCCCTCCCTCCTCCAGCAAAGCTGCCAGTCGAGAAGAAGAAAAAAGAACCTTTGTGGGCTTTGCCGAAGTCGGCAGAAATGGAATTCCCCTTTCCAGCCGGGAAAGGTAAGAGCCAGCCTCTAAGTGAATTAGCGAGGGTGGATTGGATGTGGGACTGGCAACAGGCCAGACAGCCGAAAGCTTCAAAAAAGTCCCTCGAAACTTCCATAGATAAATTAAAAGAACATTTTGAACGGGCGGTCCAACTGGGGGAGGAGCCGTCCTGCAGGCCCAAGGAGAGGGGGAGGCCAGCCCAGCCTACTGAACTGAGTCACCACAAACAGGAGCGCAGTCCTCCCCCCTCCCACATCAAACGAAGAGATAGCCCCGGCAGGCATCCCTGGATTCCCCCTCCCCCCACCAAGCCCATCAGCCTGCACTGGGCATCACCCCCCCACCTCCGGAGGAGAGATGATGAAGAATTCCAACGACATTATGGGCAGGCTGAGAGAGGCCCACAATGGGAGGAGGGGCCGCCTAGGGGGGAGCCACCCCGGTTTAGAGGGAAATTTGATGGGAATCCAGAACAGCTAGCACAATTCATCGATGCGGCTGAGATCTACATCGAGCGCTACGCACACCTTTACCCATTCCCCAGGGCCCTAGTCAGTGCCATCGCAGAAGGCCTGGAGGGAGAGGCAAGGAGCTGGTCAGGGGTCCTGTACAAAAACAGGGCCGCCCAACAACAAAATGCAGATGGTTTCTTACAACTGTTGCGAGCCCGTTTTGAAGAAACAGGGGAGGACCCCTATGTAGAAGATGAGCTTAGAAACCTAAGGCAGAGGGGAAAGCCCATCCAAGAGCAACAACATTCATGCTGACCGGCTTATAGCTAAGTTCCATGCAGATCACCCGGGCAAGGCGGGAGGGGGTGGTATGCCTCATCAGATGGGGTGACAGCACTAACCCTGTTGTTTCTCCTGCACAGGCCTCGCTGAGAGTATGAAGGGAGAGGGGCCGGATGTCAGTGTTTCAAAACTGACATAGAAGCAAGGAGGAGAAACGTTTGACATTTCACCTAGAAAAACTTTGGGTGAATTCAGTCTCCTGGGAGATGTTTGGGAGGGGGACATTCCTGTGTGCTGAAGAGACAGATAAGAGAGAGTGATCTGGAGGGCAGCCAATGGAGAGCAGTTTCTGGGGGAAGGAATAGGAGGGGTTTTGGATGGAGGGGCCAGTACTGTCTGCACCGTTGTCTGGCTTGGATGCATCTCTCAATAAAAAGAATATTTCCTAAAGATGCTGTCTGGAAATTAAATTATTTTGAGGATGAAATTGAAGCTCTGACAATTGCAATGAAAACGAAAGCTAAAGTTTGGATCGTGGCAGCCCAGATAGAATTTATATCGCTACCGTTTCAAAGAAATTGGGATATTGGTTTCCTCCACGGGGCGCTATCATTTGCCCTTCACTCAAAAGAGTTGCATGGATTCCGCGAGTTTCTTCAAATGAGAAACCCCCTCTCAGAAAAAAAGGATGGCTTCTTGTCAGAAGTTTGGCAGCATGCTTTTACTTGCTCGTTTTCTGACGGCAAAACAGATGAGAGAGTTGAAAAACGATGCACCGGGGAAGAGAAGCTGGAGACACTTCCTATGACTCTGTTTGGAATGAGCATGACTGGCCACAGCTACAGCATCTACAATGCAATCTATGCAATAGCACATGCTTTTCATGCCATGCGCTCATCCAGGAATAAACGAAATGCTTTGGTAAAGGCAAAGAGCTGGGACCTTATCAATCAGCATCCATGGAAGGTAATGTTCTGAACTTATTATGGGAAAGTGTAGAATCTATGATATAAGCAAATACATTGGGCTAAATATGATATGCCAGGGTAATGATGATTTAATAGCTGACCAGCGGCTGTAAGGCTGTATTAGTGAAATGATGATGCAGTGAGAATGAATCAGCAGGGTTATCATTTTAAGAGGCTGTATATATAACAGAGGCCCTGTGAGGGTATTTTTCTCTCTCCATGTGTGCTTCTGTGCTGTAGTTGATGATTGATTGCCTGATTTTGCCTAGTACATGTATGTATATATTCCTTGTACATAAACCAGTATTTGAAAGACAAACTTCTGTTTGCTGTGTTTTGCTCCTGGGTTATCTCAAAATAGTCACACTGTGCACAGTCTGACGTGCTATGTTTCAATGAAAGTGCCTCAAATGCGGCCTCTGTTAAAAATGTGTATTATTTAGCATTATTATAAGGAAATAAGGACTGGAGGTGACATGATAGCAGTATTTGGGACTACCACACACAAGAAGAGGTCAACCTATTCTCCAAAGCATCTGAAGGCAGAATAAGAAACAACAGATGGAAACTAATGAAAGAGATAACCAACCCTAGAACTAAGGAGATATTTTCTGACAGTGACAATTAATCTACGAAACAGCTTACCTCCAGAAGTTGTGAATGCACCATCACTAGATGTCTCCCCCCCACCCCCAAATTTTTATTTTATTTTTTGAAACACAGAAATAAACCTACAATACATCTTTTCAGAACAGAGCATTGATCGGGTCATAAATTTGTTCAACTTTTTGCTCATCTTTAACAAACATTTTTATATTCTATTTTTGCCATAATACTTATCACAAATCTCAACTATTACCATCTTATACAAAAACTAACTCATATTAACTTGATCAAAGCAATTACCCTTCTATTAATCCACCTTAAATCTTAATTTAATTAATACTTCATAATACATTTCACAATTCTTACCCTAAATACTCACTATTTACAATACAATTCAAACATGTTCATATTTCTAAACTTTATTTCCATTTCTAAAACTTCCTTACATTTTATTATTACTTCATATAATATTCATTAATTTTTTATTTAATTATTACTTCCTCAAATTTAAGTCTTATCTCTAATCTTGAAAATATACCAATTTGACATTTAAATAAAGTTCTTAGTTCAAATAACACAACATAATACAATTCACAATTATTTCCCTAGATTCTGTCTATTTAACAATATCATTATCTAAAAACCAGTTACATAAGTCTTATGTAGTAAATCATAATCCTATATCATTTCAATTTTCTTTTTGCTTAAATGAATGTATTATTAAAAATATTCAAATTATTATAATTGTTATAGGTATTTAAACAATATCCCAATTATTTTAGCCATCAATTTTCTCAAATAATATCATCCAACATCTCAATAAAAATTAATTCATTATGTTCATTGATATATTTTGTTTACATAATCTAATTTTTGTTTATTTTCGCTTCCATCTATATTTCAATTCTAAGTATCTGTAACATATTCTTCTCTACTTTTTATCTTCATTTCTCTCTTCCCTATTTTACTCTATCTGTCCCGTTGTTTCCCCTCTCTTTCTTTTCCTCTTATTTTACCATTATTAATCTCAGTATACTCATTAAATCAAAGTCCTGGACTCTTCTATTTAACTCTATATTTCCTAATATTTTTCAAACTTTTTCTTTTATCATTCCACTGTTAATCCCAGTGTAATCATCTTTATTTTTGCTGTTAATCCCAGCATAATCATCTTTATTTTTACTGTTAATCACAGCATAATCATTTTATTTTTACTGTTAATCCCAGTATAATCATCTTTATTTTTTTCATTGTGAATCCCAATGTAATCTCTAGAACCTCCTTTTTATTATTACTATCCATATATTTAGTAACTTCTTCATATTTAATCATATTGTCTTTATCTTCTTTATTTTCAATCTCTGTGTCTTGCTTCTCCGTCTTCATTTTCCTGTCTGCTTAGTGTCCTCCATTTCAGCTTTTATGTCCTCAAATTTTAGTCCCCCATACAACATTATAATTATTTCTCTTATTTCCATTTTCCATGGCAAGTACATCAATTTAATCATTTCTCTAATTTCCTGTGCCATTTTATTCTTTTTAAGTTAGTATTGTTCCAATTATAAAAGTTCCGTTATATCCCCCCCTCTTTTTTTCCCCCTCAAAGTCAAACTGCTTGCAGACAAAGAAATCCTCCCCCAAAAGTTCTCATGGCTCTTATCTGTAAAGTTCACACTTTTCCAAAACAAAGATCAAGTTGCAATTATTCCTTTTTACTCCCGAAGGTGTCTCTCTGCAATCCACAATTACCAAATGTCAAACAAGAATCCATTTTGTTTCAATCTACATCAACAATCTTATTTGGCTTCTCTATTTCTTTTTAGCTTTTAAAAATATCAAAACAATTTTATAGTCCAATCCAAATTTAAACAGGTCTTCTCTCTTCTTTTTTCCTTTTTTCTGTTTTAAAACTTACTGTCCATTCTCTTTGTTTTTCTTAAAATTTGAAAAAGAAAGGATCTATTTCTTTCTTTCTGATCCTTTCATCAATCTTGGGGCAATTTCTCTAGTTATTTAAAGTTTCCAAATAATTTTGTTCAAAGTTCAATTTTCCATTGGGTTTTTATTCCTTTAACATTGCGCTTCAGACTCTTCTTTTTTCCCCCCGACTCATTCACCACTGTTTCATCATTTGGGGTCTTAAAGTTAAAAAAAAATGTTTTCCTTATGGTTGTTTCAAATCACAGCTTGGCTGTCACTCACCTGGCTTCCAAAAACTCTGTTCTATTCATCTCTCCTGCTCAATGCTTAATCTGGTTACCCCAGCTTCGTAGCAGCCAAAATGGCTGCCATCCCTCACCACCGAGTCATAGACAGTTTCCTCTGACCTTCATGAACTTGCCTGTTCCTCTTGGTCTTCTGAGGTGCCTCTCTTTCTTCCCCGTCCCTGCAGGACAGTTCTGGTCAGAAGACCCATCGGCAGTGGTTCGTCAGTCTGGGTTTTCACGGGGCTCATTAGAAAGCCTGGCAAGGCTTTCCTGAAGGCCTCTGTAGTTGATAATAGAGCTCCAGATCGATCCGGAGCTCTGTTATCAGTTGGAGAGGCCTTTCCTAAAGGCCTTTCCTGAAGTCTTCTGTAACTGATAACAGCACTTTAGATCGATCCAGAGCTCTGTTATTGGCGCAAAGGCCTTCAGGAAAGCCTTGTGGGCCTTGCCGGATGGCGGCGTTCCTGAAGGCCTCTAATAGCAAAAAAGAGGCCAGTGGCGACAAACGCAAGTGAGGTGACTCAGTAGATGACCCCTCTCCAAAAACATAAGACCTGGTGTCTTTTTTGGTGGCAAAAAAAATATATAAGACAGGGTCTTATTTTTGAGGAAACATGGTATTATCAGTTTGTGCAATTTTATTGCATGAGCTGAGTAAATAATCAACTTTCTTCTGCTTCTTTGCACAATCTGAACTTCAAATCATTTGATCATTTTTCAGGTCTGGCTTTGATTGCATTCATTCTAACAGTTTGCTTTTGAATAGCCAAAATCAAGCCTTAGGTTGTTTTTTTAATGTTCTAGTTGTAAGGCATATCCAGATGTTATCATTATGTACTTTCCTCTGTGTCTTTTGTAGAAATTGACAATATGAATTAGTATGGTCCATCACACCATCAGCCAGATATTTAGATTGGATTTTGGCATTTTTATCCATCTATTGAATCCTTCCCAAGCAGCTGAGAGAGGCAGATATTGTTGTCTGATAATATTAAAAATATGGTCACAGGATGTAAGCTAATTCAACTCAAGCTGCCTTTTACAATGACTTTGTAAATTTTAAAATGCCAATGACCATGAAGTGGTACTCCAAATGTTTTGGGATTGCACCCAAGATGCCTATTGCTATTAGTACTATATTTCCTTTCTTTTCCCATAGTCATTCTACTTCTATTTGCAGATGTTTGTATGCTAAGATTTTTTTTTTAGTTCCTTATTTTCTAATCTGCTATCTCCAGGTACTGCAATGTCTACAACTGAGCATTATTTTGTTTTTCACTTTTCTCTCAATTTAGCTCCACCACTATCTGAGAAGCACCTCATTCAATAACAGTGCTGAGGAAGAGATTTCTTTTGATCAGAATGGAGAATTAGTTGGTGGTTTCAATATTTTAAATTGGATCATGTTCCCCAATCAATCTTTTCTCAGAGTTAGCATTGGTAAAACAAACACACAGAAATCCTCAGGTGAAATTCTTACTATCCAAGAAGATGCCATTGTGTGGCCTGGGATTTTTAACCAGGTAGGGTTGAGATGCATATGAAATTGTATAAAGTTGTTGTTCACTGTCATAAAAAATATTCCAATAAAAGAAACAGGAGACAGTAATGCAATAAACAATTCTTACTTTAAGATTCAGAGGTTTATTTCATGAGCAATTTGGAACATGAAAAGCCGTCATAACACAAGTTACATTAGTAACCCATTGCAATGAGGTCCGGAGACGACAGCTAGGTCCAGCAAGAAATAGCTATGGCCAGTGGCCCCAATCTGAGACCCATCTTCTTCTTTTATACCTTTATTCAAACAGCCCCTCAGTAAATAGAATTTTACTGAAGTTACTTCCCTGTACTTCATTAATTAGCACATACTGTACTTTTGGGAGTATAAAATACAGTCCCCCCCTCTAGGTAGAATCATTCAAACTAGTTTATACTATTTCAACAAGAAAAAAAAGAAAAATCCAATGCAGCTCCACCAATCCTTGAGAAAAAAATCAAACAAAAAAGAAAAAAAAACTCTAGAAACTGCATTCCCAGATGTTTTTTTAAGACTCTTTCAAATCCTGCCACCCTTTGTTATTCACTCCTTCTGGTTGTAAGATGTTTTCATTTCCATTCTTTCCTCCTAGATGATAAATTCCAAAAAAAGAACTTATAATAGGGTAATCACAAATTGCTGCTACTACTGCAGCAATCTGTTAAACTTGCTCAGGATGATAAATCCAATTCCAGATAGTACAAATTTTTGTAAGCCTCCAACTCCGGATGAAGTCATTATAATCCATAAATCCAACTTAGTATAGACTTTAAAAAATTTTTATAAACTTTTTACCACACTTTCCATATATTCTGATAAGAACTGTAGATGCTGAAGGACTTCACGACACTCAGTAGTACATGCCACTTGAATTTCCTCATCGGCTTCTTCCTGCTGTTTGACATCACCTTCCATTTCTTGGGGAGCATTGGACCCCTGCTGCTGTTCATCTCGAGTTATAATATTTTTAAAATCTTGCTCACGCAGTTCAGGGTCCAGTGCTCCTACTCTGAATTCACCAGGGTATTCAATTTTCCCATCTGAGAAGTCCTTAATAGAATCCTCTAAAGAACCACCTTGTACTCCTTGTGCTTTTAACATTCTTTGATTCATACTTTGAATCTCTTCCTTCTGTCTGCCTTTTACAGACTCTCTTTCTTGTTTCTTGTTCTTCCCATATTCAGTGGCTCTCTTGAAGATATTTTTATAAAAGTGTTCTGCTTTTCCAATAGTATTCAAACAATATCTCACACCATGATATCTAAAAATTAAGCCAACTGGTAAGTCCCATCTAAATGGGATATTACTTTTCTTCAATTCCTTAGTTAAAAAAGCAAATTCTTTCCTGTTCTTTAAAACCTTCGATGGTAACTCTTTAAAGGTATTGATTTGTGCACCTTCCACTTGCACTCTGGCAGAGTAGGACTTTTGTAAGATGTCATCTCTCAGCCTTTTATCAGTAAAGTAAACAACAACATCTCTAGGCAGGTTCCGTTGTTTGGCTACTCGTGAGTTGACTCTATAAACTTTCTCTATACAACCAAGAATTATCTCATCTTCTAGCTCAAGTAATTCAGCAAAGACCTTTGCAGAAATTGCTTTTAAATCTTCTCTCTGGTTTTCTCTAATACCTCTCACTCTAATCGCTGATGCCATAGTTTTGATTTGAAGCATGATAATATCATTCTGTATGGTCTGATTTCGAATCTCAGCTTCCACAAACTTTCCTTGTATTTCTTGTATCTGAGAATCAAATTTACTACTAATCTCAGTCACTTTCTCCTCCATTTCAATCACCACATTTGAAAGATCTGAGATTACTTTAATAATAGTTTGACTTAATTGGTCATGCTTTCCAGCAATCAAGTCCACAAGATCTTGATGATGTTAATATAGTTCCTAGAAATTTAAAATGAAATGGAAAATTATCCTGTCCTTTTATAGCTTGTATATGTGTATGGTTTTTTTTAATCAATTAGAAAGGCATGATCCAAACATGATTTCAATATAAAATTATCCTCTGTAGGAAGATAGGATGGAAATATTTGGAACCCTAGGTAGATGGGGAGGCATGAATTATAATGACAGGCAACCAAACCTTATATTGACGGGGAGGCATGGATTATAATGACAGGAAACTAAAACCAAATTAAATTAAAAAAACAACAACAACAACGTGTGATAAAAGGAAAAACAAACTGGAAGCAAGAAAGCTGAGAGGGTTCTGCCTTTGTTAGAAAACATTTTAACAACTAAGAAAGAAAATATATTTTCTATAACTAAGTAGCTAAGATACAACTGTAGAAGACTATTCATGGAAATATAAGCAGCCCACACAAAAGTTTATGGTATAACATCAGGTACTGCCTTGCCAGAATTAAATCACTCCATCCAGTGACATCATCTCAGGAAGGCCTTCTGAAAATTCCCACTCTTTGGAAACTCATACCATAAAGTTTGCAAATGCCCCCCCCCCCCAATTATGTAATTTAGAAGATCATAAAATCCAGTTTTATTTCACAGAGTCTTCAACCCACTCAAATGTCATTGGAATCGGTCTTAATGGATTGTTGATGTTGTTGCTATTGTTGTTGTTATTCTTGCTGGATGTCTTTAACTCACCCAGTTTTGTTTGATTTGGGCTCGTAGCCAAACAAAATAAAAACAAACTGAATGGGGAAATATTATTTCAGGAAAAGTAATAGAAATAAATACATACTGTATGTAAATATCTTCTCATTCTATCAGACTGTCTTCCTGAGCCATATGTTGTCTGATGAGTTGCAAAATCTAAACTAACTTTATTCTGTTTTTGTTCAGACACGGCCCCTTTCTCTTTGTAATCCCCGTTGCCGTTTAGGGTATACGAAGTCTAAGAAGGAAGGGGAACAATTCTGCTGCTATAATTGCATTCCCTGTTCAGATGGGAAGATTTCAGACAAGGAAGGTAATAAATAGCTATACACAGAGAAAGGCTTGTGACCAAATTTGGTAGCATGCGATATTTCTGTTCATCCAAAATGTGCATTGCATGCTAACAAAGCTTGCTCTGAATTCCTAAAGCCTCTGCTCTGCTCTCCCCTCCCCTCCCTTCCCTTCCCCTCCTCTCCCCTTCCCTTCCCTTTTCTCCCCCCCCCCGCCTCTCCTCTCCTCTTCTGTCCCTTCACTTTTCCTCTCCTCTTCTCATCACTTCCCTTTTCCTCCTCTCCTTCCTGCCTGCAGTATTTTCCTCTTAATTTGCTCATTGTCAACCTTCCTATTTCAGAAAAATTAACTGCTTCCGGTGAGCTAGAATTTCCTTTAGTATATCGTTTTTGCCAATTTTATTTTTTTGTTTCTTTTTTTTTAAAAAAAAGAGAGTTAACATTCATTTTACTTTTTATGAAGAATTTGGTGAACAAGAAAATCCACTAATGAAGAGATCATTAATAAACATATCAGTAACATAAGTAGCTTTGGTTTTATACTTTTTTTTTCTTTATTTTCTGTATCTCTATGAAAGAGTAGCTAGATTTAGGGGATGACTGGAAAGTATTTCAGTATAAAAAGAGATAATCAGGATAACTATAACTCCTAATCTATTATTTCATGTAAGAAATGACACTTTCCATTTTTTCCTCTTCTTCAAATCTTCCTTTTATTTAAGGAAAGTGATTCAGCTTTGGATTATTACCAACACAATTTTGGGGTTGCAGTGGTTAGAATGCAGTGTTGCAGGTTAACTCTGGCCACAGCCAGGAATTCAATCCTGACTGACTCAAAGTTGACTCATCCTTCCAAGATCAGAAAATGAGGACCCAGAATGTTGGGCGCAATGCTGACATTGTAAACCACTGAGGGAGTGCTGTAGTAATAGCCCTTAGACTTAAATACCGCTTCATAGTGTTTTCCAGGCCTCTCTAAGTGGTTTACAGAGTCAGCATACTGCCCCAACAATCTGGGTCCTCATTTTACCAACCTTGGAAGGATGGAAGGCTGAGTCAACCTTGAGCCTGGTGAGATTCGATCAGTGGTGAAATGCAATTTTTTTTTACTACCGGTTCTCTGGGCGTGGCTTGGGGAGCATGGTGTGGCTTGGGGGGTGTGGCAGGGAAAGTATACTGCACCATCTCCATTCCCACCCACTCCAGGGGAAGGGTATTGCAAAATCTCCATTCCCACTCACTACACTGGAAGGATACTGCAAAATCCCCATTCCCTCCCCACTCCTGGGGGAGGGATATTGCAAAGTCTCCATTCCCACCCCACTCTGGGACTAGCCACAGGTGCTATTTGCCGGTCCTCTGAACTACTCAAAACATCCACTACCGATTCTCCAGAACCTGCTGGATTTCACCCCTGGATTTGATGTGTTGGCAGCCGGTGATCAGCAGAAGTAGCCTGCAGTACTGCACTCTAACCACTGTGCCACTGAGCAGTATATAAGTCTAAGCACTATTGCTAGTGCTATTGCTATACTGATAAAGTATGAATGCATCATCTTTTTTTTTTCCAGATATAGATGATTGTTTTGAATGCCCTAAGGAGCAATACCCAAACAGATTTAAGGATGGATGCCTTTCAAAACAAATAACCTTTCTGTCTTATACAGAACCATTGGGGATCATCCTGGCTATGTTTGCTCTCTGCTTTTCTTTCTTCACAGCTTTGGTGCTTGGAATCTTCATGAAACACAAAGGAACACCCATCGTCAAAGCCAACAACCAAAGTCTCAGCTATATTCTGCTGATCTCGCTCCTATTCTCTTTCCTTTGTTCTTTGATGTTCCTTGGCAAGCCCGAACAGTGGAAATGCCTCCTTCGGCAAACTTCCTTCGGCATGATTTTCACCATAGCAGTTTCTTGCATATTGGCCAAAACCATCCTAGTGCTTTTTGCTTTCATGGCTACCAAGCCTGGATCTCGAATGAGGAAATGGGTGGGGAAGAGATTCTCTAGCTCCATTATATTTTCTTGTTCCTTTATTCAAGCCCTAATTTGTATTGTGTGGCTGGCCACCTCTCCCCCTTTCCCTGATTTGGATTTGCATTCAGTGACCGAAGAAATGATACTGCAATGTAACGAAGGTTCTCCCGCCATGTTCTATTGCACCCTGGGCTTTATGGGTTTCCTAGCCACTGTCAGTTTTGTTGTGGCGTTTTTAGCTAGGAAATTACCTGATAGTTTTAATGAAGCCAAGTTCATCACATTCAGCATGCTGGTGTTTTGCACTGTTTGGCTGACATTTCTTCCAACCTATTTGAGCTCCAAGGGGAAATACATGGTAGCTGTGGAGATCTTCTCCATCTTAGCTTCCAGTGCTGGGTGCTTGGGCTTTATCTTTTCTCCAAAATGTTACATTATTTTGCTGAGGCCTGAGCTGAACAGCAAGGGGCACCTGGTAAAAATAAACAAGTAAGAAATCTATAACTCTGACTGAACTAGGTTTTTTCCCCTCATGATCATATACCACTATATTTAATTATACTGAGTATACTGGATATTTATAAATGATTATTTTCTTTTATATGTACCTAGTTTTCCTACAGACATTGGGCCAGAAAGATAGATGAGTCTGTGTACTTTCATCATGTTGATTTTGGCTTCTTCCTGTTGATGTTATTTGTAATTTTGTTATCTTTTGTTTTTAGTTGAGGTAGACCATCCAAAATCACAATTACATGAATTGGATGGCTATATATATATTTCAGTTCTGAACCCTGAATAGATCTATCCAGTGGTGAAATCTAAAATTTGTTACTACTGGTTCTGTGGATGTGGCTTGATGCGGGGGGGGGGGGGGGGGGGGCATAATGTGACTGGGTGGGCATGGCCATTTTTTTTTTACTTTTAAAACCATTTTTTCTACAACCTCTTTGGCGAAGAGTTTGTAAAAAGAATGCTTTCAAAAAGTTCTGATGATCCCAGCTCAGTTGCCTGATCGGCAGAGGCTTTTTTTCTTTTAAATGCCTCTGACGATATCAGCTTGGATCGTCAGAGACATTTAAAAGAAAAAAAAGGTTTTTTTTCTTTTAAGTGCCTCTAACAATCCAAGCTGAGTTGCCTGATCAGCAGAGGCTTTTTTTTTCTTTTAAATGCCTCTGACGATCCAAGCTG
Source organism: Coluber constrictor foxii (assembly GCA_038048745.1). NCBI lineage: Eukaryota > Metazoa > Chordata > Lepidosauria > Squamata > Colubridae > Coluber > Coluber constrictor. The sequence goes on along the minus strand of CM075966.1, from coordinate 40,545,392 downwards.
AGCCATGCATTCGTCAGAGGCTTTTTAAAAAAACTTTTAAAAGCATTTTTTCAACCGAAGAGGTTGTAGAAAAAATGCTTTTAAAAGTAAAAAAAAAAAAAACCCTTTGATGATTGTGCAGCTCAGCTAGGCATGGGGGGGGGGCAGGGATTTTTGCTACTGATTCTCTGAACCACCCGCCTCCATTGCTACCGGATCGGGCGATCCGGTCCGAACCGGGAGCATTTCACACCTGGATCTATCCCTACAGCTCCAATCAGTTGCCCTGGGGAATATCAACTAGATTCGCTTCCTGTAACTGTTTTTGAAACAGATCTTGCCTTTATAAAGGGTAGACTACCTGGAATAGATTGCAGTTGAATATAGTAGTGATGGTCAATTATGAATATTTTTGTAGTTTTACTCCATATTGAGTTTATTTTATATTTATCTAGAAACCTCTGATATTCTAGATAAATAAACAAATATTTTAAAGGTTAAGCTCTCAGATCTATGATAAGTATACAGACAGAAGAAAGTGCAATAATTATTGATGTATATGCATACTCGTGTGTGTGTGAGAGAGAGAGTGGGGAGGGAGGGAGGTTTGTGCAGGAGTTTGGTAAGCCATATTTGTTCTGTTTCTGGCATATTCCAAGAAGGAACAAAAAATACAGTTGATAATCCCTTGCCAATGGCAGTCAAAGATCAGCTGGGAACAGGAAGTGATGGGGTTGTAGTGGATAAGGCAGTTGGATAAGGCGCTGAACAGGAACGAGGACTCATTCACTACTTGAGAACGGGCGCTTCCAATCAAGTCAGCTACCCAAGTCAAGACAACATGGAGAATTTGAGATGGAAGCAGATTGCTTTCAAGGATACCTCCAACGTGATTACAGCTGGGACAAAAGGAGAATAAAGCAAGACACTGAAGTATGCAAAACTGAGCTAGTTTATAGGGAGCAGCCAATCTACAAATAATGGCCAGAATAAAAATATGATATCGACATTATAATGAGTATAATATCATATTGAAGAAGATGGTAGAGAAGCATTTTCAAAGTTATGCTGATTGAGATCCAAGATCAAGACTCCTGCTGTTGATTCTTCTTATAATGTTCTTTGTTTCAAAGGAAGAGGACTGCCCTTCAAAAGAGAAAAAAGATATGCAGCTAGTCCTCGACTTACAACAGATTGTTTAGTGACCATTCAAAGTTACAAAAGCACTGAAAAAAAGTGATTTATGACCAGTTTCCACACTTACGATAGTTGCAACATCCCCATGGTCACGTGACCAAAATTCAGATGCTTGTGAACTGACTCATATTTATGACATTTGCAGTGTCCTGGGCAGTGATGAAATCTAAAATTTGTTACTACTGGTTCTGTGGGTGTGGCGTGGGGGCTGGTGGTAATGCGACTGGGTGGGTGTGGCCTTTTTTTTACTTTTAAAACCATTTTTCCTACAACCACTTCGGTAAAGAGGTTGTAAAAAAATGCTTTCAAAAGGCTCTGACGATCCCAGCTGAGTTGCCTGATCAGCAGAGACTTTTTTTTCTTTTAAATGCCTTTGACGATCAGGCAACTCAACTGGGATCGTCGGAGGCATTTAAAAGAAAAAAAGGGTTTTTTTTCTTTTAAAAGCCTTTGATGATCCCAGCTGAGCTGCACGATCATCAGAGACTTTTTTTTTTACTTTTAAAAGCATTTTTTCAGCCAAAGAGGTTATAGAAAAAATGCTTTGGGGGGGGGGGGAGGGGGCAGGGATTTTTGCTACCGGTTCTCCGAACCACCCGCCTCCATCGCTACCGGATCAGGCGATCCGGTCTGAACTGGTCCTGGGGTCATGTGATCCTCTTTTGCAACCATGTGACCAGCAAAATCAATGGGGAAGCCAAATTCACTTAACAAGCATATTCCTAATTTAACAACTGCAACAATTCACTTAACAACTGTTAAATAAGAACACATAGAATGGATTGTGGCACCATTACATGCAGACATAGATAGTCCTTGACTTACAACTTGTCACTTCACAGCCGTTCAAAATTACAAAATGCCCAGAACTGGTGCTTTATGGCCCATGAAGCACTTCTAGGAATCATAAAAGCTTTTGATACACACACACACCCCATACACATGCAGTCACATGACCATATTTCAGGCACTTAAGAACCCGTACATCTTTACAATCATTTGCAGCATTTGCATTCCCATGGTCAGTTTCTGGTTTTAAAAAAAAAAACCACTCAGAAGAATGGATTCACACTTGCAACCATGCATTCATTTAACAGATACTGCAAAATATTTCATAAAACCAGATCTGGATACATGGGTACCTTGATTTATAACCTAACAACTTACAATTGGAAATCAGGTCCTAATTGCAGTTGTAAGTCAAGGACTACCTGTAACTCAGAAACTGGATGATTTAGGGAGTGTATAATTTCCTTGGTTTTAAACTGGATAGCTCAGCAGACTAATGCATTGTGATTAAACTCCAGCTGTCTGCAATTACTGTAAGTTCAAATTTCACCAGGCTCAAGGTCGACTCAGCCTTCCATCCTTTTTAAGGTAGGTAAATTGAGGACCCAGTTTGTGGGGGCAATAAGCTGACTTTGTATAAATATACAAAAGTATGAAGGCTATTGCTTAATGCATTGTAAGTCGCCCTGAGTCTCCGGAGAAGGGCGGCATATAAATCAATTTTTTTAAAAAAATTATATATGCTAACACAGAGAGAGAGAGAGAGAGACAGAGAGATGGATAGAGAAACAGAGAGACAGAGAGACAGACAGAGAAGAGGAGAGGAGAGGAGAGAAGAGAAGAGAAGAGAAGAGAAGAGAAGAGAAGAGAAGAGAAGAGAAGAGAAGAGAAGAGAAGAGAAGAGAAGAGAAGAGAAGAGAAGAGGAGAACATAGACATGGATATAAATTTCTATATAAACCATTAAAAATGTCAGCAACTTTTTCATCCTACCAAAGGAGCACCAAAGTTGAGCTGAAATCTATGAATGATAATCCTAATCATTCCCTCCTGCAATTATGACATTAATATTATTTCTTTCTCCATGTCCTTGGGGAGCCTTAAAATCTACTGGGAAAATAACAAAACAAATCAATATCAAAGTATGTTTATCAGCCATTTAGAGTTAAAGTAGGAGATCTATGATTCTTCATCAGTTGGATTGCAGACAATTTGCCCCAAACAGTCATGGCTTCAGTTTGCATAGTAAGCAACCAATCAAATTGAATAATAGTGGACAGAGATCTTGCTCGGTTGCATCACTGGTGTTTGATTCATTCTTAGCCAGAAGAGTTCCATGGAAAATGATGATATCGGTGGTGTTTGTATTAGCGCTACTTCCATTGACAGTGTGCAAAGTTCCTAGTTTTAGATGTAATGTTAGTGAGCCTCTTCCTATTCATCATAAATATTATAAGTCTGGGAATTTCATAATGGCTGGCATCATTTCTAACACTTACCGTTTCACAAGTCCTACTTTTTATCTAAAACGCCCTTCTTCTGCAGTGTTTGGTGATTTTGTGTAAGACCTTTTATTTTCTTAACCCTTCCGTATGTCTTTTCCAATTATATTCTAAGTATGTTTTTTCTGTTGCTGTGTGTTGTGGGGAAGGAACTTTGCTGATGAAGGTTTGCTTAATCATTCGGTAGAAAATAATCTAGAATATTTTCTTTTTCTAAGAATGGAGGCAGACTCCATTGTGAAAAAATCAACTTTCAGGGATGTATTTCTGCTGGTTCCAATCTTATGCCCCAAATATTTTAAGAGAGATGTGAGTATCTATTTTCAACACCATGGTCATTTGGCTGTCATGTGCCTCCAAATTAACAGAATAACAGAAGACCTTTGAGGTCTTCTAATCCAACCACCTGCTGAAGTAGGAGACTATCATACAAGTGGTTTTCCAATCTCTTCTTTAAAATCTCCAGTGATGGAGCACCCACAACTTCTGAAGTATAGCCATTTCACTGATTAATGGCTGATTCTAGACTGTTCTCAATCTAGATTAATGGCTGATTCTAGATTGTTCGCAATTTAGAACTAAGAAAAAAATTCCTGTCAGGTCCCTTCCAACTCTGTTATTCTGTTATTCTTCCAGTCAGGAAATTTCTCTTTATAGTAAGAACAACCAATGGAATGGCTGGTCTTCCATTCTAGGACAATTGAAAGGGAGGCACATTAATTCTTTGATCTAAAATGGATCTGAAAATTATTTCCTGCTATTCTTCCTATCGGGTGTGAGATAACTCTGAATTTTTAAGAGAACATTAAAGCAAGAGTAGAAAGAAACATGCACTCACATTCTAATATAATTGCCCTCACTCTAATTTCTGCATGTTCCATATAATTGGTCTAAACATATTTTACTGCAGAGGCTGAAGAATGGAAAAGCTAAAAGGAGAGACTGTTTTAAACTTACCCTGTTACATATTTAGTCTTAATCTGGATGTTCCCCTTTTTATTTGAGAAAGGGAATGAATGAACTAGGTAGTAAAGAGCCTGGTGGCGCAGGGGACTAAGTGCTGTTAAAGTAGCACTTAGTTGCCAGCTGCCTGCAATTCCTGTAAGTTCAAATCTCACCAGGCTCAAGGTTGACTCAGCTTTCCATTCTTTCAAGGTAGGTAAAATGAGGACCCGGATTGTGGGGGCAATAAGCTGACTTTGTATAAAAAAGAACACCACTTTGGGGGGGGGGGGCAAAAGCCCTACTAAACAGGTATATACAAAAGTATGAAGGCTATTGCTTAATGCATTGTACACCGCCCTGAGTCTCCGGAGAAGGGTAGCATATAAATCAAACTAATAAATAAATAAATAAATAAATAAATAAATAAATAAATAAATAAATAAATACATACATACATACATAAGAATTAAATGGAGTTGTTGCTATTTTTTTTTCCTTATAACTGAACCAATAATAAGAAATAAGAATCTTCCTGAAGCATCCCATAGATTATATAACCTTCTGTATTACCAATCAGCAATTATAGTTACGTATATCAAATGTCCATATTTCACAGAGGCATTTGAACCATTGCCACTAAAGGGTAGACAAGACTAAGTCCAGCATTTTTATTCATTCCTTAGGCACTATCCAAGAAATGAATCTTATTAAAAAAAACAAACAAACTACAAGTTAGAATGTGGACTCTTCCTATTTTCAATATCTAGTAAATCACTTTGAAATTTAGAATGAATACAGACCAATTCAAAACAATATGAGGGTCACTGACTTACTTGCTGAACAAGTGAGATTTTGTGATCATTTTTAAAATTATGTCTCATGCTGAAGAGTTACAGTTGGTTTGCTGTGCTTGATGTAAAACTCAGCACACCTGAAAGGTGTCTACATTTTTGTCCCTACCTATAAACTAATAAAATAGTGGAAGCTGAAAGCCCAGCATTATCACAAAGCAATTGTGTTGCTTTATACTAGTAGGAGTCCAACTACCTTTGTCTACCTGTTGGGTTAAGGTCTAACAATATATCTGTTATGTCCTTATAAGGACATCCGCCGGGGGATTGGTAGATTCCACCGGCGGGAAGTTTAAATGATTGTCATTGGCCGGTGGGCATGCCTGAGCAGGATATAAGGAGGCTCAGCAGGCCAGCCGGCGTTCAGTTTCACCCATCTAATAAAGGTTCTGAACGGACAGCTGAGTCGCGTTTCTCTCCAGCGCCGAGCTAACACTGGCGACGAAGGACTGAAGAAGAACCGACGACCTGCAACACAACGCTACCGCCTCAGGAGCTGAATCACCGAGCTAAGTCACTGAACCATGTCTGGACCACAAATTTCCCTGGCTCCATTCAATCCAAGCCAGGAAAAATGGAAGTCCTTCATGGTGAGATTCAGACAATTCCTGGCGGGCAGCGGCTTCACAGAACTAGACGACAACAGGAAGAGGGCTCTCTTCCTGGCTCACTGCGGATCCGAAGTCCTGGAGATGGCGATGGACCTCGTGGCACCCAGGGACATCGAGCAGATGCCATGGTCCGAGCTCCAAGACGTCCTTCAGGAGCACTACACGCCCACGAGCACCCCCCTAGCCAACCGTTTTGAATTCCACCAAAGGAATCAGAACGAAGGGGAAACGTTCAAGGACTTCGTATCGGCGCTCCGGAAGATCGCGGCCAGCTGTGAGTTTGAGAATGTGGACGTCCAGCTAAGAGACCGGATCGTATTCGGCATGAGGGACTGCTCAGTCCAGAAAAAGTTCCTCAGCCGGAAAAAGATCTCTCTAAAGGACGTCATAGAAGAAGCAACCGCGGCGGAGACGTCCGACAGAGCGGCAGCAGCAATGAGACGCTCAAAAGGGATCCACAAGATCCACAGAGAACAGCCACAGTCATCCGAGGACCTCTCCACGTGCTCGGAGTCCGAAGGGGAAATGGCCGTCCACAAGGTCACGAGGCCCCAAAGGCGGGAAAGTCAACAAGATGGCACCCGAGAGGACAGATGCGCCAGCTGCAAGGGAGATCACCCTCGCGCCAGATGTCGCTGGCGAGATGCAACCTGCCGCCGATGCGGACGGAAAGGCCACATCGCCGAGGCCTGCAGGGCGGCAGAACCAACTTTTGAGAGGCAGAGACCTGGAGACCGCGAATACCAGAGGTCATCCAGACGGTCCCAGCAACCGAGGCGACAGGACGAGCGGCAAGCAAACGGCCGGCAGGTCAACAAAACGACCATCGCCAACACCGCAGCCGAGGGAGCCGAAAAATTCCACGTGACCATCCACGTGGACGGGGCACCATGCCCCATGGAGATAGACTCTGGCTCACCCTTCTCCATTATTGCCTGGCAGAACCTTAAAAGACTCCAGCCCAACATCTCGAAGGGACACCTGAAGCCAATCCAGGCGAAGTTAGTAGACTTTGGCGGCCACCCCATCGGCATCCTGGGACGAACGAACATCAGAGTGACATACAAAGGGTTCAGCGGAGACCTCCCCATCGCCGTCGTCAAGGACGCCCGACCGACCCTACTGGGAGTGGAGTGGTTCAGGCCACTAGGGCTCACAATCGGAGGAATTAATCAGATTAGGAATAGTCAGCTCGACAAACTCCTAGAAGACTTCCAGGACGTCTTCGACGGGAGCTTAGGTAAATTCCTGGGGAAACCCATCTCTCTAAATTTAGATCCTAAAATCAATCCGATTCGGCTAAAGCCCCGCAGAGTCCCGTTTGCCCTGAGACCAAAAGTGGATGCACAATTGGATAAGCTAATCGCCCAGGGCATCCTCGAACCAATCGATCACGCTGCATGGGAGACTCCCATTGTGACCCCCATGAAGCCTGATGGATCAGTGCGCATCTGCGCCGATTATAAATGCACCATCAACCGCGCGTTGCAGCAGAGCGCATATCCGGTGCCAGTAGTGCAACATCTGTTGCACTCACTGGGCAATGGATCAATTTTTGCCAAACTGGACCTGGCGCAGGCTTACCAGCAACTGCCAGTGGACCAGACAACTGCGGAGGCGCAAACGATTGTCACGCACCGGGGCGCATTTAAATGCAACAGACTCCAATTCGGGGTCAGTGCCGCCCCGGGGATATTTCAATCGATGATGGAACGCCTTCTCCAAGGCATTCCAGGGGTGGTGCCCTACTTCGATGACGTTCTAATCTCGGGGACATCGGAATCCCAACTAATGGAACGGCTCAGGCTTGCCCTGCAGCGATTCCAGGCGAAGGGACTTCGGGTCCGACGGGACAAGTGCGTGATCGGAGTCAGGGAAGTCGAGTTCCTGGGCTATTTAATTGATAGCCAGGGCATCCACCCCACCAAAGACAAGGTAAGGGCTATACACGAGGCTCCAGCCCCCAAAAACAAAACGGAGCTTCAGGCTTTTCTGGGATTACTTAACTTTTATAGTGTATTCCTACAACAGAAAGCCACCGTCGCTGAACCACTGCACCGACTCCTAGGGAAGGCGGCACCTTGGAAGTGGGGGAGCGCAGAAGAGGAAGCCTTCCAGAAAGCCAAAAGACTCCTGTCCTCCGACAGCCTCCTCATCCAGTACAACGGGGAGCTACCGCTAACCTTGACCTGCGACGCCTCACCCTACGGGGTCGGGGCCGTCCTAAGCCACCAACTCCCGAATGGAGAAGAAGCACCAATTGCTTTCTTCTCCAAGACAATGTCACCAGCCGAAAGGAACTACGGCCAAATAGATAAGGAAGCGCTAGCGATCGTGGCAGGCGTCAAGCGCTTCCACGAATACGTATATGGCAGAGCGTTCACCATCATAACAGACCACAAACCATTGCTTGGCCTCCTCGCGGGGGACAAACCCACCCCAACCTTCATGTCGCCCAGGATGACACGCTGGGCCATCTTCCTGTCGGGCTACAACTACCGCCTAGCCCACCGGCCCGGTAAGGTCATTGGAAACGCCGACGGCCTCAGCAGGTGCCCGCTGAACGAACGGATCGAGGATCCCGCACCCACACTCGGACTCCACCACATCGATGATGACCAGTCCAGCCCGGTGTCCTCATCCACGGTTGCACAGCACACCGCAAAGGACAGAATCCTCAGGCAAGTGCTATCCTGGGTCTTACGGGGATGGCCAGAAGAAGCCCAGAGGGAAGAGCTGACCCCATTCCACAGAAGGCAGCAAGAACTCACCACGATGCAAGGCTGCCTCCTCTGGGGCGACCGCGTGGTCATACCCACATCACTCCAAAAACGGACTTTGCAAACCCTTCACTGCGGCCACCCAGGGATCGTCAGGATGAAGGCCCTAGCAAGGAGCTACGTCTGGTGGCCCGCCTTAGACAAAGACATCGAGGCGTGGATTGCCAGATGTGACCCGTGCCAGGCAACGAGGCCAGCACCCCCGCAAGCGACACCGTCAGAGTGGGAATCACCATCCGGACCCTGGTCGAGAATCCACATCGACTTCGCCGGGCCGATGAACGGTAAATCCCTCCTGATCGTGGTCGACGCGTTTTCCAAGTGGCTGGAAGTCATAGCCATGCCCTCCACCACGACGGAAGCCACCATCAAGGCCCTACGACGTCTATTCGCCACGCACGGCCTCCCGGACACCCTCGTCTCCGACAACGGGCCGCAGCTGACAGCGAAGGCGATGGAGGAATTCCTGGTGGGCCACGGAATAAGGCACGCGCTCACCGCCCCGTACAGACCGGCCGGAAACGGACAGGCCGAGAAAATGGTGAGGCTAACGAAAGAGACACTAACCAGAATGGGAAAAGGGGACTGGCAGGAACAAATTGACCGGTTCCTCTTGACCCAACACATCACCCCTCACACAACGACGAGAAAGAGCCCGGCAGAACTACTGATGGGACGGAAGCTGCGCTCACCGCTAGACCGCCTGCACCCGCTGTATAACCCAAAAGACAGGCCGAACAAACCTCCGCCGCCTAGGAACTTCGCGTGCGGGGATTTGATTTTCGCGCTAAATTTCCAGGGCGATCCCAAATGGCTCAAGGGTCAAATCATGCGAGTGACCGGCCCGAAGTCCTACGAAGTCGAGCTGGTCGACGGCCGCATCTGCAGGCGACACATCGACCAACTCCGGAAAAGGTGGAGGGGAACCGAGGAGTTCGAGGAAAACCACCCAGACGAGGTAGGCCTACCCCACCCCGACGAGGTAGGCCTGCACCGACCAGACGAGGTAGACCTGCCCCACCCCGACGAGGTAGGCCTGCACCGACCTGACAGGGTAGGCCAACCACACCCCGACGAGGTAGGCCTACCCCACCACGATGAAGGAGGCCCACCGCACCCTGACGAGGAGGGCCGGCGACACCCCAGCAGAGGAGGACTGCCTCAACCCGGCAAGGCAGGACACCGACCATCCTTCACGAAGGAAGCAGCAACCCAGAAAAAGGCGAGCACGGTAGACCGGGACCTGCTCCACCAGCGAGGGTGCCCACCGGAAAACCAAGGGGGCACCCGACAGCACAACCCCCGAGACCGACACAACTCGGAAAGGGGGTCGGAACAACGAGGCCGGGCAAACCAACACCCCCCAGACGAGGTCGACCGCCAAAATAAAAACGGCGAACACCCACCCGGCAGGGGAGGACGACAACGACCCGGCGAAGAAGGCCTCTCACCGCCCGAGGAGGAGGACCAGCCCATCCCCGGCCTGGAGGGATGCCGCCGACACGGCAGGGTAGGACAACAACAACCCCGGGAGGGAGTCCTACCCTACCCCGGCGAGGTAGGCCGGCCCGGAGAGGCCAGGGAGAGACCGTCGCACCCACCACCACCCGGGGGTCGACCCACCGTGGAGGTCCCCACGCCCTCTGACCCGGGAGCATCTCGGACACGGGACGAGGATTCGGGAACCTTACCGAGGTTCAGACGACCGTCTACCGACCGTGGCGACTGGAACAGCCCGGAGGACCACCGGACCTACGGCGGCGCGCCCAGAGAACGGCCCAAGGAGACGACTTCAACTCCTGCCGGAGACGCCAGGGCAGGCCCCGCGCATTCGACGGCAGGGTCCAGAGACTCCCGGACGGAGGGACAGGAGCCAACCGGGGCTCGGCCCGTCCGGAGCAGCATCCACCCACCGACTGGGCCGCGCAGGTCCAGTAGAACTGTCAGGCGTCCCGCCTACCTGCGCGAGTACGTGATCGCGCACACGGATTGACGGACTAAGGACTAGGAGGGGAGGGGTGTTATGTCCTTATAAGGACATCCGCCGGGGGATTGGTAGATTCCACCGGCGGGAAGTTTAAATGATTGTCATTGGCCGGTGGGCATGCCTGAGCAGGATATAAGGAGGCTCAGCAGGCCAGCCGGCGTTCAGTTTCACCCATCTAATAAAGGTTCTGAACGGACAGCTGAGTCGCGTTTCTCTCCAGCGCCGAGCTAACAATATCACTACTCAGTCCCCATTTGAATCGTTTACTAAGGACTAGGGTATTCTGGAGGTAAGTCACTCAGCAGAAACATGTTTCAGGTTAGAAGCTTTTGTGGATCTGATGAACTTTGGTTTCTGCTTGCTTCAATGTATGGGATAACGCCCATATAGAGGAAAGGGTAGCTGTGGAATTCAATATTTATTTTACTACCAGTTCTGTGGACATTGCTTGGTGGACGTGGTGTGGCTTGGTGGGCATGGTTTGGTGGGCATGGCAGGGGAAGGATTCTGCAAAATCTCCATTCCCACCCCACTCTGGGGCCAGCCAGAAGTGGTATTTGCCAGTTCTCCGAACTACTCAAAATTTCCACTAGCAGTTCTCCAGAACCTGTCAAAACCTGCTGAATAGCACCCCTGGAAAAGCACATAAGACAAAGGTCTTATAATAACAAAAAGAATTCTATTTCATTTTATTGACTATTTAACAGAAGGAATCATAACTACAGCAAGAAATACCAGAAGGCAACACACACAGTATCACAGCTTTGCCACAACACAGTTTTAATAATGACTTTTTTTGTATATTTATTGTTTTTTAGTTAGGTATTATATGCTGTCTAGAGTAACTTTTTTGTGAGATGGTCAGCTGTGTAAATTTGATAGATAAAAAATCATGGGATATATGTACATACATATACATACACATACAGTATATACAGTGTGTTTGTGTGTGACAGAGAGAAAGATAGAGAGAGCGGATAGATGATAGATAGATGATAGATAGATAGATAGATAGATAGATAGATAGATAGATAGATAGATAGATGATAGATAGATAGATAGATAGATAGATAGATAGATAGATAGATGATAGATAGATAGATAGATGATAGGTAGGTAGGTAGGAGGTAGATAGGTCAGTCGGAAGGTAGGTAGGTAGGTAGGGGAAGCGAGAGGGAGAGAGATATAAAAGATAGATGATAGATAGATAGACAGAGAGACAGACAGACAGACAGATGGATAGATGAGAGAGAGAGAGAGAGAGAGAGAGAGAGAATAGAAAATGGTGGTTTCCTAATTCTAAGGTTTCAAAATAATCCTGTAGGGATCTATGTATAGCCATTTTAGAGCACACCTCACCAGGGAGAACTGAGAAAGAGTCACAAAATCTGGGGTGGCCTCCTTGCTTCTCCTTTTTTGGTGTAACATCATGTTTGAGCCTATATTGTATGTATTTGATGGGGATTTCCTGTATGGCTTGTATTCCAAGTTAACTCTAAACAACAATAACTGTAGGGCAGTGATGGCTAACCTTTTTGCTGTCGCGGGCCAAAAGTGGGTATCATGTGGGGGCTTCACGCATGCATGTGCCCTTATGTATAATTCAATGTGCCCTACTCCCCGCACATGTGCATATGAACCCCCCATGCTACCCCCATTTTGATGGCATGGTGGGTCCTGTAGGCCTGTTTTCCACCCTCCCCAGGCTCCAGAGGCTTTCTTGGAGCCTGGGGAGGGCAAAAACAGCCTTCCCTCCCCCACCCGGGAGGCCCTCCGGAGTCCAGAAACAGCCCATTTCCTGACTTCAGGTGGGCCTGGAAGGCCCAAAAATTAGCTGGCCGGCATGCATATGTGCCCTGGAGCTGAGTAGGGCAACACTCGCATGCCCACAGATACAGCTCCGCGTGCCACCTGTGGCACCCATGCCATAGGTTCGTCATCATGGATGTAGGGTCTTTGTCAGAGTGTAGAAATCTGTCCAGGGTGTGTTTCAGGGCTTCAGATATGAAACTTATGCCTCAACTCTTATCCAAGGAATATTTCCTGTTGGGCTCCATATCTAACTTTGGCTTAATCCATGGCTAACAGTGATAGCAATAGAACTTAGACTTACATACCACTTCACAGTGCTTTAAACCCTCTCTAAGTGGTTCAGAGAGACAGCCTATTGCCCCCAACAATCTGAGTCCTCATTTTACTGACCTCAGAAGGATGGAAGGCTGAGTCAACCTTGAGCCTGGTGAGATAGATTCTTATCAGCAAACTCCATAGCAGAAATGTAGTTGATTTTTTCTCTTATTGAATGTGAGCTACATAGATACCAGTCTGCCAAATTCCCAGCTTCTGAAATCATACAGATAGGTCTCCCAATCCTGACACTTCTATGGAGCCAGGCAAAACTGTTTTCGGAAGGTAAAGCAGTGGTAGGATTCAGCCAGTTCGCACCACTTCTGGAGAACCGGTTGTTAACTTTCTGAGCAGTTTGGCAAACTGGTTGTTGGAAGAAATTATTAGGGCAGAGAACCAGTTGCCAAATTACTTGAATCCCATCATTGAGGTAAAGCAATAAAAGAGGTCCTGGTAGACATTTCAGAAGAGAAGTCCTTGGTGCTCTCTGAGCTTGCTTGATTTCTTGCAGATATTTCATTACCCTAATTAGGCAACATCATCAGGGTTAGTCATTTCAGAAGAGCTTATGGTTTACACACTCACATTCCTGGATGAATCTATGTGTAGTCATCCTCAGGATCATTGTCTCTGAGACAAAGTCCCTTGAATTCCAAAAAGAACATGCAAAAAATTCTTTCAAAAAGGAAAGGACACAAAAACTATTCTGAGAAAAAAGTTCCTGGGAGTATCAAGAAAAACATTTTAAAAGTTGTGCATCTTGAACAGTGATGAAATTCATTTTTTTTACTATCGGTTCTGTGGCCGTGGCTTGGTGGGCATGCTGTGACTTGGTGGGCGTGGCAGGGGAAAGATACCGCAAAATCTCCATTCCCACCCACTCCAGGGGAAGGATACTGCAAAATCTCCATTGCCTCCCCACTCCTGGAGGCCAGCCAGAGGTGGTATTTGCCAGTTCTCCGAACTACTCAAAATTTCCGCTACCAGTTCTCCAGAACCTGTGAGAACCTGCTGGATTTCACTCCTGATCTTAAATCTTCTAAACAATTCTACTATTCTAGAGTGGGAGGATTCTTCAGAGAAATCATAGTGTTTGAAGTTAGACACAGTCTAACTTCTAACAAGATCTTTGCTAAAAACATTCTGAATTCTGTCAACTTCTTTGCTGACAGTTCAAAATTGTAAGATGTCCATTCCTCTCATCGTAGGGTCCTAAAACAGCACTACCAACACATCCTGGCTTTGGAATTTGCTTTAAAGGAGATAAATGACCATACCAATCTTTTACCTAACATCACCCTTGGCTTCCATATCTACAATAATGATTTCAGGGCAAGGACTATTTATCTTGCTTCCATGGAACTTCTCTCCACAAAAGACAAACTTCTCCCAAATTATAGGTGTGATGCACAAAATGACCTGGTAGCAGTTATTGGGGGACCTAACTGCGATGTCAAATTCAATATGGCAACCATTCTCTGCATGTACAAGATCCCACAGGTAGGCAATATGAAAACAAATAGATATTGCAATAGAGGTACAAACCTCTCCTTTCAAATTCGAGGAATTTTTGTGGTCTGGGGTTGAGAAAAATAAATAGAAAGAAATGGGAGGATTTGATTTTTAAAAGGAACTCTTGGTTCAGGGATACTATGCAAGGAATTTGGACCATCTATTCCTTTCCTTATGGAGCTAAATTGTATCATCAAGACTAGACGTTCTGCATGACTGTTAGTCCCATTCATGAAACTCAGTGCAGGCAATGAAGCTCCTTTATTTTATCATTTTCCACACATATTGCAAATGAAAAACATGGTAGGGATTTTTTCCCCTTTTGGAAAAGGAATCAGATGTTGTGGAATGCCAGCAGCCAGCAAAGCTGGCAGCAGATTTGGACAGTGAGGATGTTGGGGAGGAATGTGGGCCAGTCCTGGAGTCTGGGAAAAGCTCAGACGAGGGGTCTGAGTCAGAGCCAGAGAGGAGGGCCAAGGCCATCTGATAGTTCTTTGCTGCATCTGGAGTCAGACATCAGCGAAGAACAACCGGAGCCTGTTCCCATGTGCACATGCACAGAGCTGGCAGAAGACAGAAACAATTAAGAAAACAATGTTGACTTGGGAGTAAGGCTGAGACATGCTTGGTCCCTCCCATAAGATATAAAAAAGGAGTGAATGGGATGTGAGGCAGGAAGCAATTAATTCATCTGGTCGGTAAAAACTTTGGGAAAGTTCTGTTTGACTTTGTGCTAAGTTTGGCCTTGCCCTGCATGTGGCGATTAGTTTTCTGGCAGCATTCCAAGAGAGATAAGGTGGGTGTTTGTAAACACTCCCCTGATAGACTGTTTGAGAAGCCTTTCAGATTGGAAATGACAATAATTCACAGCCATATGAATAAAAGAGGTTTGCCGGGACTAAGATTGTGCTGTATATTTTCTAAGGAAGCCTAGGTCAGAACATCAGATGAAAAGTAAACTTTGAACAAGAAAATAAGTATCAGAATAGATGATCAACAAATACAGACAAACCCACATAATTGTGGAAATGTCTTTTCTGGTGTTTTCTTTTGATTTAGCTCACATATGGTTCAGATCTAGTGATGGAGGAAAAAACCCAAGGAGTCTTTTTCCATCAGATGTTCCCAACTGTGGCACTCCAGTATGAGGGTATTCTCAGGTTATTGCTATATTTCATCTGGAGATGGATTGGAGTGGTTTACCTGAATGACGTTAATGGAGAGAGATTTGTACAGGAAGTGCTTCCCATGTTCTCCAAGAATGGCATCTGTTTTGACATCATACAAAGATTCCCACAGCTAACTCTATCTGTCTTTGTTGATCAAATGATGAGGGAGGCACTTGACACACTCTTGCGTATCAGGAAAAGCACTGCAAATGTATTCATCATCCATGGAGAAATTCAGACCTTCTTTGTTTTGAGAACAATACTTTATTTATCGGAATTTGAGAGTGCACCAATGGCAACAAAGGTCTGGATTCTGACAGCTCAAATGGATTTCACCTCAATTCCCTTTCAGGACGTTTGGAACTTAGACTTCATCCAAGGGGCTTTATCACTTGCAGTGCACAGAAAGGAATTGGTTGGCTTCCAGAACTTTGTTCAAACCACAAATCCTAAAGGTAGAAGAGAAGATGGCTTCATCAAAGCTTTTTGGGAACAAGCTTTTAAGTGTGTGTTCCCCATTTCTCTGGGAGACCAAGAGGGGAGCACAATCTGCACCGGGGAAGAGAAATTAGCCTCTCTTCCTGTATCTGTTTTTGAAACAAGCCTGACCGCTCACAGCTACAGCATCTATAATGCTGTTTATGCTGTAGCTCATGCTCTGCATGATATGCATTCAACCAAATCCATGTACAGATCAAGAACAGAGAGAGAAGGATGGAAACCTCTGCACCTGTCTCTGTGGCAGGTACTGTAACTGCTCACCAAGCTGAGATATTGAATTCTTCTCAATGATTTTATGTACAGGTCTGAGCAAAGTAGAATCTAGATCAATGGCTGTCCTAAAATCTGAATTACGTTTTATAAGTTCATTTTATATGGATTTCATTATTACATCTTACTAAGAATATACATATATTCTAAATAAGAATATATTAAGTGATAGCAGTAGCACTTAGACTTATGTACCGCTTTACAGTGCTTTACAGCCCTCTCTAAGTGGTTTACAGAGTCAGCATATTGCCCTCAACAATATGGGTCCTCATTTTACTCACCTCGGAAAGATGAAAAACTCAGTCAACCTTGAGCCTGGTGAGATTCGATCTGCCAAACTGCTGGCAGCCGGTGATCAGCAGAAGTAGCCTGCAGTGCTGCACTCTAACCTCTGTGCCACCTCTGCTCTTGGTTGCTTAATGACTATTAATATTAATAACATAACCACCTGCGTGGCTGCATTCTGGACCAGCTGGAGCCTCCGGGTGCTCCTCAAGGGGAGCCCCATGTAGAGAGCATTGCAGTAGTCCAGGCGGGAAGTAACGAGAGCATGAGTGACTGTATTTAACGAGTCCCGATCCAGAAAGGGACGCAACTGGCGAATCAGGCGGACCTGATAAAAGTGCAGTACTACACTCTAACCACTGTGACACTGTGGCTCATAAGTGATACGATTCTCCTCTTGTTACTGATGTCAATATGTTGTTTTTTCTTCTGATAAATTCATTTAAGCTTCCAGAGGAATACTATACAATAACATTATTCCAATATTCAGCTGTTTCGTTATTTCTTTTTGTCACTTTTGTCACTTTATTTTATGTAACATAGTTGCCATGGACTAAAAGTAATGTTGGCCATGGTGATTATCTTAAATAATGTGACAAGAAGAAGACAAAATAAGCAACAAATAATTTAGTTCTCTAATAAATTTGTTTAGCACAGTGGTATTTTTTATTAACCTAAATGAAACATTTAGGAGTCAGAAAGATTATTTATAAATTTCCAGTTTGAATTTATTTTGTCGCATTTCTATTTATTTGTTTTGTCGCATTTCTATGCCGCCCCACTTCCAAGGGACTCTGGGTGGTTTATAACTGCTATCCTAGGATTACTTTTCATATCCTCTTTACAATTTCATTGTTTACAATTTACATTGTTTCTAAAATTGGATGGAAACTAATCAAGGAGAGAAGTAACCTGGAATTATGGAGAAATTTCCTAACAGTGAGAACAATTAACCAGTGGAACAGCTTACCTTCAGAAGTTGTAGGTGCTTCATCGCTGGAGATTTTTAAGAAGAGACTTGTCTAAAATGCTATAGGGTAGTGATGGCTAAACTTTTTCGCATCGTGTGCCAAAAGCGGAGGGAGTGGGGGGTCACGCACGTGTGTGCCCACACCCATAATTATATCCACCCGACCCCCACGCACGCACGGGTGACCTCCCCGAGCTCCTCCCACTTTTGGCACGTGATAGCATGATGGGCCCAGTTGGCCCATTTTTTGCTCTCCCCAAGTTCCAGAGCCTCTCTAGGAGCCTGGGGAGGATGAAAACAGCCTCACCCTTCCCCCAAGGCCCTCCAGAGGCTGGAAATGGCCCATTTGCCGACTTCCAGTCCTACCGAGGAGAGCAAAAAATGGGCCTTCTAGTCCCACCAGAAGTCAGCAAATGGGCCATTCCCAGCCTCCAGAGGGCCTCAGGGGGGGAGGCCATTTTGCCCTCCCCAGGCTCCTAGAGAGGCTCTGGAGCCTGGGGAGAGCAAAAAACAGACCTCCCCCCCCCCCAGGCCCTCCAGAGGCAGGAAACAGCTTGTTTCCCTACTTCTAGTGGGCCCAGAAGGCCCAAAAAAAGCTGGCTGGCGTGCACATGCACGCTCAGAGTTGAACTCGCGTGCCCACCAGTATGGCTCTGCATGCCACCTGTGGCACGCATGCCATAGGTTCACCATCATGGGTATAGAGTTTCCTGCTTGAGCAGGAGGTTGAACTAAAAGACTTCCAAGATCCCTTCCAGCAGATTGATTGATTGATTTTCCTTCATTTATTTTCCTCATTCCTGATTTCAGTTCCATCACTTTCTGAGAAGTGTTTCATTTAACAATTCTGCTGGTGAAAAAATTTCCTTTGATGAAAATGGTTCATTAATAACAGGATTTGATATTATCAATTGGGTCACATTCCCTAACCACTCCTTTCAGAGAATTAAAGTCGGCAAAATAGAACCCATGGCTCTCCCCAAGGAAGGCTTCACCATTCACGCAGAAGAAATTCAATGGCCCAGCCATTTCAACCAGGTAAGATGCATACTCAAGATGCCCATCCTACAAAAAAATAAAATAAAATAAATTAAGGGAATTTGAAATGTAGAAAGGTGCTCACCAAGACTCCGCAAGAATCATCCAATTCATATTTTAGCCTGATCCTGGTTTCTGACATAGCCAAAATATTCAGTCAACCAAGGGGTAATTTATTCTAAATTATTCCCATCCTGAAACATATATTGGGAAACAGCTGTTTTCTAGCTTCTGGAAAAGAAAAATTATGGTGTTTGTTATTCTGATGTGTGTATCTTTGGTGAGTTCTTGAAATATCCATGCAATTCAAGACTCCATCTGAAGAGAATAAGGACACTAAACATTTCCTCAAAATAAGTAGGTTATCCCATTCCATTCATAAGTGAACTGTAAAGATAAAGATAAAGGTTCCCCCGAACGTGTGTGCTACTCGTTTCCAGCTCTTAGCCACTGAGCCACCACATCTCTTAAGTGAACTATATATCAGTTCAAAAAGATGTACTTTCCAGTGTCTGGTTCTCTTTTCATTCTTCCACAGACAAAGCCTCTTTCACTATGTAATGATGCATGCCCAGTGGGGACTAATAAGGCAAAAAAGGAAGGGAAGCCATTTTGTTGCTATGATTGCTTTCCATGTCCCGAAGGGAAATTTACAGATCAAAAAGGTAAGAAATCCTGGGTAAAGATTTCTAAGATGACAAAATATCAAATAATCAGATGATGGTATAGTATCAGAGGTGGGTTTCAGTAGGTTCTGACCAGTTCTGGAGAACCGGTAGCAGAAATTTTGAGTAGTTTGGAGAACCTGTAATAAAAATTCTGACTAGCCCCACCCCCATCTATTCTCTGCCTCCCAAGTCCCAGCTGATCGGGAGGAAATGGGGATTTTGCAGTATCCTTCCCCTGGATTGAGGAAGGAATGGAGATTTTACAGTACCCTTCCCTTTCCACGCCCAAGCCACACCCACCAAACCATGCCACACCCACCAAGCTACACCCACAGAACCGGTAGTAAAAAATTTTGAAAGCTACTGATCTGTCCCCCCCGTAGCTTTGCCGTTCATCTAGCTTCCAAGACTACGAGGTTGCTATGTTTGTTTCGCTTTGTTCGTCACAAACTTCTTGACCCACTGTCCTGTCTTATATAGATAGGCTTCTGGGTGTGGTCCAGTGACTCACTGATCCTGTGACTCCAATCAGTGACTCAGGTCTATTTCCTCATACGCCGCAGCTGCAGTAATCTTTTCTCTCGCCTTCTTTGGCGTGCGTCCAGGAATGACGTCTCTCCCTCACTCTCATCTGAGACACCTGTTTCCCCACTACTTGGCTCTCTTTCAGCTGGCACCTGAGACGGTGCCAGAGGGGGGGGGGGCTGGGAGCTCTGGCTGGCTCCTCTTCCTCCTGCTCAGAGCTTCCTTCCTCCAATGGGATAGGCTCAGAGGACGGGGCCACAACAGCTACCACTGTATAGTATGCTCTTAATTTGTCTATATACCCAACTGTATTTTACAAAGTCTATTAAAATTGGCTTATTCTACAGGTATTAAGGGTGGCTATGCTATGAGAGAGAGAGAGAGGGAGGGAGGGAGGGAGAGAGAGAAGGAGAGAGAGAGAGAGAGAGCAATAATAACAGTCATAAGTCTTATGTACATTAGTCTTATGTACAGTCATAGTCTGTACATAAGACTAATAATAATTAGTCTTATGTACAGCTCCATAGTGCTTTACAGCACTCTCTGGGTGTTTTACAATGTAGAAGCATTATTTGCATAATTCTCTTAACAATCTGGATTGTCATTTTACTGACCTTGGAAGAGTGGTAGGCAGAGGTGGTACTCAGCTGGTTCAGAACGAACCAAAGCAAAGCAAAGGTGGGATTCAATATTTTTAACAACCGGTTCCGTGGGCGTGGCTTATTTGGGTGGGCATGGCTTGGAGGTCATGTGACTGGGCGGTGTGGCTAGCTGATCATGTGAACAGGTGGCCATGGCTATGTGTATAGGGACTACTCAGAGGGCTGAAAAAAGTCATTTCTGACTGGTCCTCACATTTTTGACTGGTCCTCACACTTATGACCATCCTCACATTTATGCCAGTTGCAGCATTCTTAACAACCACGTCACTCATTTCACAATTGCTTCTCTTCACCATGGTGACAAGATAGGGCAAAAAACATAAAATGTGAGGACAGTCATAAGTGCGAAGTCTGATCAAAAGTGCGAGGACCAGTCAAAAATAACTTTTTCAGCCATATGCAATAGGGTACTATTGAGTAGTCCATATGCAATAGGGACTACTCAGAGGGCTGAAAAAGTGATTTCTGACAGGTCCTCACACTTATGACTGGTCATCATTTATGCCTGTTGCAGCATGCTTAACAACCATGTCATTCATTTCACAACTGCAGTGCTTCATGTGACTGGATGGGCATGGCCAAGTGGTCATGTGACATTG
Source organism: Coluber constrictor foxii (assembly GCA_038048745.1). Lineage (NCBI taxonomy): Eukaryota > Metazoa > Chordata > Lepidosauria > Squamata > Colubridae > Coluber > Coluber constrictor. The sequence goes on along the minus strand of CM075966.1, from coordinate 40,524,426 downwards.
CTTCTTTGCCCTAATGACAGTTTGCTGCAATGGTCATAAGTGTGAAAAATGGTCATAAATCACTTTTTCCTGTGCCATTGTAACTGTTGTAAATCAAGGATTACCTGTACAAAAATACAAAAAGCTTCTTTCCTTGCAAAAAGCTGCCCTAAATACCAATCCTTTGATTAGAAATACCTGCAAACTAAGGAATTAAAATAGTTAAAATGCAATGTTAACTATCAGCAGCCAACTCTTGCTCATAAAGTGAAACCCTTTAGCAGAGAGGTCATTTAAGCTCTCCAGAATGAAGCAAAGGAACAAACAGAGTATCTGTTGCTTGCTAAACCAATTACCAGAACAAATAGACACAGAACTAGTCAGATTTCCAAAGTTGCTTCTTTTCAGGAACAGAGATTAACATTTTTGCTTCTAAACAAAACTGAATAGGGAAAATTATCCCATCATTAAACACAGGATTAAACATCACCAAGCACAGAATTAAACTTCACCAAAAACTGGTTTTAGACCAAAAGTCAGAAAGGGTATGTAAACTCACGTTTGAATGTCAATCTTTCTAGCTAGCCAAGAAGCCTTGCTGAATGTCACTCATCTTGGTTCCTTGTCATTAAAAGCTTCTGCTTCGTTATTCAATTATTTCTTCAAAGTGCTGATCATTGCACCCTGGCTGGAAGAACTCCAACAGGGGAGTATTTCCTCCCAACAGCGGTGTAAAAAGCTTAAAACAACTCTTCCCCTTTAAGAAAGTCAAGCAAAAAACAAAAAACCCTCCAAGAACCTCCGGAACCGGAAGTGACAGTAAGTCTAGGCATTCTGCCGGAGAGGCAGTTTCTGTAATAAAGATTAGGCTAGGAAACAACACCAAATGTTATAATTTATCCTTACAGGATTAACCCTGTAAAGTGGAAAAAAACAAAAGGAGATTTCTTTTAGCAACTGGTTCTCCGAACTGCTTAATTACTTAACAACCGGTTCTACTGAACCGGTGCGAACCAGTAGAATCCCACCACTGTGATAGTGGCAACCTGTGGGCGGGTGGGCCCTCCCCTGCCCACCTGCCCCCATGCTATGCCATCTTATTTAGCCACGTTTTTAAAGCCATGCACATGCGTGCAAGCCATGCACGCTCACCTTTTTGGTGTTGGGTGAACCGGTTGTTAAATTATGTGAAACCCACCTCTGGTGGTAGACTGAATCAACTAGTCAGGATCAAATGACATGTTGTGGGCAGAGTTTGCCCGCAATACTGCACTTCAACCACTGCTTTACAAAGACTCCAGAGATAGATAGTGGTGGGAAAAGAGAGAGAGAGCGATTGATTGATTTCAGGTTGCTTAAATCAATGGAAAAAATAAGCTTTGCTTTCTTTTTCCCTTGGTGGACCACTGTTATTCCTCCTAGCCTTCTTTCTTAGTTTGTCTCTGTGCTGCACACATAAATTGTGATGCTCAGAAATCAACCAGTACAAACACATCCCAAGCTTCATCAGGCATATCACTTCAAGGTAATTCAGCAGTGCTATTAAACTTTTAGCGGTACTATCACTAAATAAGGAATATAATAATGAGGACCGTAACAATATTTTAGTATGTTGCTTCTGGAGAAGCATTTGGAAGTCTACTCTTCAAAATTGTTGATGAAGTTGATGCAAAAACTGTTTGTGGTGATTATTTGTTTATTTAGCCTACAATGAGAACATGACAAAACAGAAATAAACATATACATACCATACCTATAATTATGAGGCAGTGGTCTCATAATTGGATATCCTATTCAGTTAGCCAGATGATCCCCTCTGACATTGCTTTGTGCAGAACTTCCAGGGAACCAGGAATGCATGTCCTTGCTCAATATGTTTAATTCTTTGTATATCAGTACCACAATGACAACAAGGGAAACCTGTCCATCCCCATTGATACAGGGGAGAGGAACTGCTTTCCAGTATTACATCTAATTCAATTCAATTTTGTTCAGATAGGATAAACAGATTAAAGCCAGGTGGTTTTTATAGAGGGAGCTGGGTAGATGTTAAGTGAATGGGTGTTTTCAGTGCTGGCCTATGGTATTTCAATCTTATGAATGAAGTGTATCTGAAGAATCTTTGATTCATTATAAGAATCAATTGATTCATTATAAGAATCAATCTTATAATGAAGTGTATCTGAAGAATCTTCTTGAATTGAAGACTTATTGCATGAACCATGCAAGGAAATGTTGGTTTATTTAATCCTTCCAGGAAACAGAGGGAAAGACATGGATGTTCAACAAATGTGTTCATTGAGGAAGGTAAAGAAAAATCCAAACACATAAACCCACATAGACTAATACACCGTGACTTTCTTAAATCATATTTTTTTTCTTGGTTTTATTTAACAGTGTGAAAAATTTTTTACATTTTTTTAGAGAATGGAAATTATATTCTGGAATGATATAGTACTTAAGTAGAAGATGTTGTAGAATATTCATAGCAATACTAATAGCACTTAGACTTATCTATTGCTTCACAGTGCTTTACATCCCTCTCTAAGCGGTTTACAGAGTCAACATATTGCCTCCAACCATCTGGGTCCTCATTTTACTCACCTTGGAAGGATGGAAGGCTGAGTCAACCTTGAGCCTGGTGAGATTTGAACTGCCAAATTGCAGGCAGCTGGCAGTCAGCAGAAGTAGCCTGCAGTACTGTACTCTAACCACTATGCCACCGCAGCTCATTGAAATAGAAATAAAAATCCAGATTGTGTATTTCAGATATGGATGTCTGCAGTCAATGTCCAGATGATCATTATCCAAACCCTACCCAGGATTCTTGCATTCCAAAGAAGAAAACCTACTTGTCCTATGGAGAACCTTTGGGCAGCACTTTGGCCAGTTTTGCTCTTTGTGCTACTTGTCTCTCTGCTTTCATACTGGGAATCTTTGTTAAATACCATGATACTCCCATTGTCAAAGCCAACAACCGGAACCTGATCTATGCTCTCCTTGTTTCACTCTTCTTCTGCTTCCTCTGTGCTCTCCTTTTCATTGGCCACCCAAAAAAGCTAACTTGCTTCATTCGACAAACTGCATTTGGCATGATCTTCTCGACAGCAGTTTCTTGCAACTTGGCCAAAACCATTGTGGTGGTTCTAGCATTTGCTGCTATCAAGCCAGGGTTCAGGATGAAGAAATGGATGGGCCAAGTATTGGCCAACTCCATCATTCTTTCCTCCTCACTGATTCAAGTCATCATTTGTACTGTGTGGCTGGTAGTTTTTCCCCCATTTCCAGATGTTGACATGCATTCAATGCCAGCAGAAATTATTGAAGAATGTAATGAAGGTTCAGCTTTCATGTTTTACTGTGTCCTGGGTTTTATGGGTTTCCTGGCCATTGTCAGCTTTGTAGTGGCTTTTCTGGCCAGGAGATTGCCTGACACATTTAATGAAGCCAAGTTTATTACCTTCAGCATGTTACTGTTTTGCAGTGTTTGGATGTCTTTTGTTCCAACTTACCAAAGTACCAAAGGGAAGTACATGGTGGCTGTGGAGATCTTCTCTATTTTGGCCTCCAGTTTTGGGATACTCAGCTGCATCTTTTCCCCCAAATGCTACATCATTTTGCTGAAGCCAAATCTTAACACGAGGGAGCAGCTAACAAGAAAAAAAATAAACTGTGAACAATGAACCTGAAATACTGTAAATTTATTCTCAAAAACACTGCAGGAAAAAGGGTGCTTGTGACGATTTCACATTGATGGATAGGTTTCTCTGATTTTAACCCATATATCTGTGCTATTTCACACACTGTTTATGCCTTTAGGTAAAAACTGAACCCTTCACCTCTAGTATTCTTCCTTGTCAGCATTTTTATACATGTAGTCTAAATACAAATTCGTCTTAGGAGGCATTGTTGTTTTTAAATATTGGGAAACATCCCAAGTCTGTGCAAGCAAAATGGTGTTAAAATGTGTGATATGATAGCTATTTTAGTTTAGTTTAGTTTATTTCAGATTTATATACTGCCCTATCTCCCAAGAGGGACTCAGGGTGGTGAACAGCCAAAAAATTCAAATACATAGAATACAAAAGTTATAAGGAACTAAAATAAATAAATTAAATCCTTGGCTTCTCAATTTAAAAAAAATTAAAATTTCAAACCCCCAACATCCATAAAATTCCAATTTAAAAACCCGAATCCATATAATTTAAAAACCCTGTTAAAAAACCCTTTGGGCTAGGCCGGTTTGTTGGAATAGGTAGGTCTTTAGGGCCTTACGGATGTTGCGAAGGTCCGGGATCAAACGTATACTAGGAGGCAGCTCATTCCATAGGGTCGGTGCCCCCACAGAGAAGGCTCTCCTCCTGGGGGCCGTCAGCCGACACTGTTTGGCTGAAGGCATCCTGAGGAAGCACTCTCTGTGTGAGCGTATTGGCTGGTGGGAGGTTATTGGTAGCAGCAGGCAGTCTCGCAAATACCCTGGCCCTATGCCATGGAGTGCTTTAAAGGTGAGAACCAACACCTTGAAGCACACCCGGAAGACCACCGGAAGCCAGTGCAGCTCACGCAGGAGAGGTGTTACGTGGGAGCGCCAGGTTGCTCCCATAATCACCTGCGCAGCCGCATTCTGGACCAGCTGAAGTCTCCGAGTGCACCCCAAGGGGAGCCCCATGTAGAGAGCATTACAGTAGTCCAGGCGGGACGTGACGAGGGCATGAGTGACTGTGCATAGGGAGTCCCAATCTAGAAAGGGGTGCAACTGGCGTATCAGGCGAACCTGATATTTTATACAGTTATTGAGCAAATTCTTAAATTCTGATCCAGAACTTTTAAATAAATTCTAAATTTCTCTATCAAAATTCTGTGTGTGTGTGTGTGTGTGTGTGAGAGAGAGAGAGAGAGAGGGAGGGAGGGAGGGAGGGAGAGAGAGAGAGAGAGAGAGAGAGAGAGAGAGAGGGAGGGAGGGAGGGAGGGAGGGAGAGATTTCAGGTCACTTAAATCAATGGAAGAAATAAGGTTTACTTTCCTTTTCCCTTGGTTGACCACTTTCAATTTTTTTTGAAATCTGTGAGTTTCTAATTTAGATTATTACTGAAATTTGCAAATAAAATTGTGACATTTTGTTAATCTCATTTTCTTTAGCCTCTTTTTTTAAAAATCAAATTTTGATTACTCTTTCTATTTCTGGGAAGCTGCTCATCATTTGAAAAGACAAAGAGAGAGTAGCAGCATGTACTTTTGTCCATTTAACAATAAATAATTAGGATGGCTTGGATTACAAACTATGATATCAGCTGGCTCCCTCATTGAGCAAGCAGAGCGTTTGTACTTATGCAGGAACTGCCATGAGAAAATTTATCCTGATTTTCATTATAACCATATACAGTAGTGGCCAAAATTGTAGAAACCTTTTGGAAAAAGTGTATTTTTGAGGTTTGATGGCTAATAACACCACATTTATTTATTTTTTGTTTCAAGATAATCATATTCCACTGCTGGTATGGCCTGGGAATAGCCCAGACCTTAACCCAACTGAAAATCTATGGAGCTGACTAAAGAAACGTGTTAGTCAGCAATAAAACCCAGTTAATAGAAGCAAACCTTCAATCTTGGTTTCACATTACAACAGCTGTAGAACTAAAAGAGTTGGTTTATTCTGTGGGAAGACATTGTAAGGCCATAATTCATGCTAAAAGTTACCCAACTAAGTATTAACTGACATGATAATTTTTGTATATCTCATTTTTTCTACGTGTTTCACTTTTCCTCTTTATATTGTAACTGATATTCTAATAGCAAATCCTTCATAAAAGTTATTGCAGTACATTCTTGATTAAATTATCTTTTCATTGATATATAATTTTATAGTACTACTCCCCCCAAAATTGATGTTATTAGCTTTAGAAAATATACTTTTCCCAAAAGATTTCCACAATTTTGGCCACTACTGTATCCTACCCAATTGAAACACAACAACACAGTCACACACAGCCATCTATACAGACAAATAAATGTAGATGCCCTTCACATGCATATGTTCCTCTTTATTTTACAACTGAGAACTCTTTGTGAGACTATCCAAAACATGAAGCATGGACAATATCTGCAGAATTCAAAAGCTGAATATAATCAATTTGGAGAACAACCAAACTTTTGTATGGAACTCTATTCGGTCTCTTCAAATGCTCTTCTATTTATTAAATTGGTACTTGAAACGGAGTGTCCTTCTGATCATGCAAATACTGATGTCAGGGTTCCAAGTAACACCGCCAACGAAAGAAGACTCCGAGGGTGGAGATTCCTCAAAGTTCCATTTTATTAGAGATGCCATATTGGAACATCTGGGAAAACCCGAATCTGAAAGTTTCCAGGTTTTCCCCACCCAAGTGAAAATTCAAGTCCCTGCCCAACACCCACATGTCCATCACATGACCCAATCAGGTACCATCCAAACTGGAGATACTTCCCAGTCACCCGACTCCAGGTCCCAGGGCAAGGCGTCCTTGACTCTCTGAGAAAGATACGTTATTTTGACTATATATCTCCCATGCTCCATATAATCCCCCCTCCCATTTTCCCTCAGTAGAACATGTGGCAAGCCTGAAGGTCCAATGTAAAAGATGGCTTCCACGCCTGACAACTGGTTTAGAAAGTGTTTAATGTTCTTTTTTTGTAAAAGCTTTTGTTTCTCATCTCCTTTGGTATAAAAACTAGGTACATTTTTTCCCCCTGTCCTATTAAAGGAGCACAAATGTTGAATTCAAATCCTGGGAACATGTTCACCTGTTTTCAAAGTCTCAGAGAAAGACTGCCACTGATTAATAATGGCAGTGACAATATTTTCCTCAGGCAATTCTGAAATTAACTATGTTGACTTCCCAGTTCCTTGTGGGGGATTATTAGATCTTATTGGAAAAAATAACAAGCCAATATTAAAATGTGTTTACTCATCATTGAAAGCTAGAGATGAAATCTATCATTCTTCCTCAGTTGAATGACAGATAATTGCAGACAACCATCATGACTTCAGTTCTCACAATTAGCAACCACTCAGGTTGGACAGTGCTATATAGAGACTAGTCAGAAGAGTTGTGTGGAAGATGTTAGTCCTGGTGTTGTTGGTGTTAGTGCTACTTCCACTGACAGTGTGTCAAGTTTCTAGCTTTAGATGTAATGTTAGTGAGCCTCTTCCTATTCATCATAAGTATTATAAGTCGGGAGATCTCGTAATGGCTTTCATTATTTCTCACACTTACCGGTTTTCAAATCCTACCTCCTATAAAAAACGTCCTTCGTCTGCACTCTTTGGTGACTTTGTGTAAGGCATTTGATTTTCTTAATTGTGCTGCATGCACTTTCCAACTATATTCTACATCTGTTGCTGTGTGTTGGGGAGAGTGGGTGCAGATTTGATGCAGGTTTGTTTAGTTGTTCAGTAGAGATTTTATTTTTCTTTTCTAAGAATGGAGACGGACTCCATTGTCATTTGGGGCCATATTTCTGCCTTATAGACTAAGCATTTAAAGTAATGAATATTTCTTTCCAGCATCATAATTATTCGCTTACGATTTCTATTCTGGGACACTTTGAAGGGAAGCCATTAGGAATTCTTTATTCTGAGATGGATCTACAAATTATTATTACCTACAGTAGTGGCCAAAATTGTGGAATCCTTTTGAGAAAAGTGTATTTTTGAGGTTTGATGGCTAATAACACCACTTTTTTTCTGGATTTTCAAGACAATCATACTCCACTGCTGGAATGGCCTGGAAATAGCCCAGACTTTAACCCAATTGAAAATCTGTGGAGCCGACTAAAGAAACTGATTAGTTAGAAGTGACCCAGCAATAAAACCCAGTTAATAGAAGCCATCATTCAATCTTGGTTTAACTTTACAATAGCTGCAGAACTAAAAGACTTGGTTCACTCCATGGGAAGATGTTGTAAGGCCATCATTCATGCTAAAGGTTACCCAACAAAGTATTAACTGACATGGGGATATTTTTTGTATATCTCGTTTTTTTATTATGGTGATAATTTTTGTATATCTCATTTTTTCTATGTGTTTCGCTTTTCTTCTTTATACTGTAACTGCTAGCAAATCCTTCATAAAAGTTATTGCATTACATTCTTGATTAAATTATCTTTCCATTGATTTATAATTTTATGGTACTACTCCAAAAAAAGTGATGTTATTAGCTAGTTTTAGAAAATATACTTTTCCCAAAAGGTTTCCACAATTTTGGCCACTACCGTATTACTACTGCATAATACATATCTTTGAATTTTTCAGAGAACATTTTAGCAAGAGCAGAAAGAAGCATATACACATATTCTAATATCATTTACATGTCAGTGTTGTAAATTGAATTAAGAATTTATTTGTGAGAGTAATTCTCTCCTCATCCTAATCTTTGTCTGCTCCGTGTAAATGGTCTAAACGTTTACTACAGTGATTGAAGAATGGAGATAATACCTGGAGAGATCGTTTTAAACTTCTCTATTACCTGTAATGTTAATTTATTAATAATTAATGTTAATTTGAATGTTCTGTGCAACTTGAAGAATGAGAGAGGAATCAGTAGCAAGGAAAAGTTCAAGGTAGTATCTTAAATACAATATTCTCGGTCTTAATCTGGGTGACTTTCATTTATTTTAGGATAATAAAGGGGAAAAATGAGTCACCCAATATGACTCATTTGTGGATTCTGTAGGTGTTATTCTTTTTCCTCTAAAAAGAAGACAGACAATAAGAAAACCAAAAATTCACAGAGAATTTCCTAGAAGAAACCGTAGTAGTTTTGTAACTTTCCACAAAATTATGGTCATGGATATTAAGAGCCCAAACATTGCAGTCATATTTGAACTCACTTAACACTTCAACACATTAATGTGTTCCTTTGCCAAAGCTCTGTATTTCTATCTTTTTCTTAATGACAGTCCAAAAAACATTATTGAAAATAGGGTTAGGGTTAGGATTTAGGATGATGGCTCTACCTATTTTTAGTGTTCAGCAAAGCACTTTGAAATCTGAAATGTATGGAGGTCATCACAAGAAGAACATGAGTGCCACTGATTGATTAGCTCAATCAATGAGATTTTGTGACCATTTCAAGTTTGAGCACCATACCGAAGAAGTTAGGTCTACCTCTCTGGAAAATTTCCATTCCTAAAATCATTAACTTCTTTCAAATTTTTGAAGCTGCTATGAAATCATGCAAAACAGTCTTCCAAAAAGGATTGAAGAAAGTCCTACTGAAGTTCCTATAGAAGTACTAGGACTCTTCAGCTTCTCCGGTAGAAACAGCTTCAAAAATGAAAGTATATAAAACTATTCTGAGAAAATGCACCAAGAAATATTTTGAAAACAATTTCACATGTTTTGTGTTTTAATGTGGTTGGAGCATATTAGCATTCTGAAGAAAAATCTTTAGAGAAGTCATAAGGTTCTTCCAGGACAAAGGACCAAGCAATTTAATATCAAATAAGACATTGGTTATCATTTTTAGCTATTAATTTCTCTTGTAGAGTCATGAGACAGAACTACCAACATATCTTGACTTTGGAATTTGCTTTAAAGGAGATCAATGACAACACCCAACTCTTACCTAACATCACTCTGGGCTTCCATATCTACAATAATGATTTCAGTGCCAGTGTTATTTATCTTGCTTCCATGGAACTTCTGTCCACAAAAGACCAATTCTTTCCAAATTACAAATGTGATGCCCAAAATAATCTGGTAGCAGTCATTGGGGGACCTAACTCTGATGTCTGTCTCAACATGGCAACAATTCTCTGCATGTACAAGGTCCCACAGGTAGGCAATGTGAATATACCTTAAGTATTTAAGAAGGGAGAGCATCTTCTCTAAAATTTGAGGCATTTTTCTGATCACGTTATGAGTGAACAAAATAGAGACAAATCCAAAGACTTAACTTAAACAGAAACTCTTCATTCTGGGAAAGAGCTGTCTGTTTACTTCTTCGTTGAGGTACTTCTTCATTCATGTCATGTGAAGAGGAAGTAGACATGATTCGAAGGAGATTTTTGTGATTTATTTATTTAAATTTTTTTTAGAATAGAATAGAATTCTTTATTGGCCAAGTAATTGGACACACAAGGAATTTGTCTTTGGTGCATATGCTCTCAAGTGTACATAAAGAAAAAATAAAATATATTCATCAAGAATCATAAGATATAGCACTTAGTGATAGTTCTAGGATACTAATAAGCAATCAAATCATACTAGGAAACAATAAAAACAATATAAGTTGTAAAGATACAAGCAACATGGATATAGCCATAAATGGAAAGATGGGTACTGTAAGGATGGGAAGAATAGAAATACAGGCTTAGTAGTTAATTTGACAGTGTTGTGGGAATTATTTGTTTAGCAGACTGATGGCATTCGGGAAAAAAACTGTTCTTGTGTCTTGTTGTTCTGGTGCGCTGAGCTCCATAGCGTCATGTTGAGGGTAGAAGTTTAAACAATTTATGTCCAGGATGTGAGGGGTCTGTAGATATTTTCACAGCCCTCTTTTTGACTTGTGCAGTATACAGATTCTCAATGGAAGGCAGGTTGGTAGCAATTGTTTTTTCTGCAGTTCTAATTATCCTCTGAAATCTGTGTCTGTCTTGTTGGGTTACAGAACCAAACCAGACAGTTATAGAGGTGCAGATGACAGACTCAATAGTTCCTCTGTAGAATTGAATCAACAGCTCTTTGGGCAGTTTGAGCATTCTGAGTTGGTGCAGAAAGAACATTCTTTGTTGTGTTTTTTTGATGACATTTTTGATCCAAGGTGTCCATTTTAAGTCTTGAGATATGATAGAACCTAGAAACTTGAAGGACTCTACTGTTGGTACTGTGTCATCTAGTATTGTAAGAGGTGGTAGTATAGGAGGGTTTCTCCTAAAATCTACCACCATTTCTCCAGTTCTGAGTGTATTTGGTTCAAGATTGTTCTGGTTGCACCACAAGGCTAGTTGTTCAACCTCCCATCTGTATGCAGACACCCAGATTTGAAAATTGAATTTTGAACAATAATACAAGAATGAAAAACAGAACCAAAAAAATGTATTCAACAGCATCAGCAACATGCATGGACAAATATCCATACTTGTTTTTTGTTTTGGAAATATCTTTTTCCGGTGTTCTCTTTTTATTTAGCTCACGTATGGCTCTGCTCTATTGATGGAGAAGCAAACCGAAGGAGTTTTTTTTCAGCAGATGTTCCCAAGTGTGGCACTCCAATATGACGGTATTCTGAGGTTATTGCTATATTTCAGCTGGAGATGGGTTGGAGTGGTTTATCTGAATGATGTTAATGGAGAGAGATTCGTACAAGAAGTGCTTCCCATGTTCTCCAAAAGCGGCATCTGTTTTGACATCATACAAAGATTCCCGCAGCTAACTTTTTCTGTGTTCGCTGATCAAATGGTGAAGGAGGGCTTTGAAACATTCTTGGGTATCATGAAAAGCTCCGCAAATGTATTGATTGTACACGGTGAAATCCAGACCATCATTATTCTGAGAATGGTCCTTTACTTGTCAGAATTTGAGAACATACCAATGGTAACGAAGGTCTGGATTATGACAGCTCAAATGGATTTCACCTCAATTCCCTTCCAAAATGGTTGGAATTTAGATTTCATCCATGGTGCTGTATCACTTGCAATGCACAAAAAGGAATTATCTGGTTTCCAGGAATTTGTTCAGGACCAAAATCCTAAAGGGAAAAGAGAAGATGGTTTCATCAAAGCTTTTTGGGAACAAGCCTTTAACTGTGTGTTTCCTGTTTCTCTGGCAGACCAAGAAGGAAGCACAATCTGCACAGGTGAAGAAAAATTAGACTATCTTCCTGCATCTGTTTTTGAAACAAGCCTGACTGCTCACAGCTACAGCATCTACAATGCTGTGCATGCTGTGGCTCATGCACTACATGATATGCATTCAAACAAATTCAGGTTCGGATCAAGAAGAAAGGGAGGAAGATGGAACCTTCTGAATAAGTCATTGTGGCAGGTAATGGCCTTCCAAGCTGAGATACTGTATACATATTTTTTCTAGCACATTTTTATTTATTTAGTTAGTTAGCTAGTTAGTTAGTATACCTGTTATACCTGTTATAGTTAGTTAGTTAGTATACCTGTTATCTCGTACATGTTTGACAAACTAGTTTGTCAAACATGTACGAGATAACAGGTATAAGTATAAGCATAGACATGAACACAGGAAAAAAAGTATAAATAAATAAAATTTATTTATTATAAATGTATTTAGTATAAATAAATGGGGAAAGTAGGATAGGGATGGTAGGCATGCCAGTGCACTCATGCAGACTCCTTACAGAGCTCTTTGGAATGATGTGAAGTCCACAGTAGACAGTTTAAGGTTGAAGCTATGGGGGTTTGAGGATGTAACAATGGAGTGTTTTCAGTACAGTGTTACTGGAGAAGAAGTTTCACAAAATTAGGTTAACAACTCTTAATGCCTTTTTGGCAATGCTCTTACAGTGAGCTCTGGCACTTAGATTTTTAGAAATGAATGCTCCAAGGTCCTTGACAGAGTGAAGGTCGTCTACGAGGTCCTATCCACCCAGCTTGTATTGGATGTTCTGATTTTTGTTGCCAATGTGTAAGACAGAGCATTTGTTAGTTGAGATTTGGAGTTGCCAATTGTTTGACCATTCTGACACATCGTTAAGATCACTTTGTAGGACAGCAGTATTGTCAGTGGTGTTAAATAGTTTTACATCCTGAGCGAAGAGGACACAGCTGCTTATAATATGATTGCAAAGGTCATTTATGTAAAGCAGAAAGAGTGTGGGTCCTAAAATGCTGCCTTGGGGGACCCCACTGTTAACTGGTGCAGGGTTTGTAAGTACAGAGTGGATATCTAGGTTAGTGGTTTTCAACCTGTGGTGTGTGATCTCTGGGGGGGGGAGGCACGATGTCATCACATGAGGCCTGCAAAGGCTTGAAGAAGTGTTATGTTTTAAACCTTCAGTTAAGTCTTGGAAGTCCATGACCACGGTCCGTGGCCACAAAAGATATTTAAAGGGTGTTAGTCACAAAGAAATAGCAATAGTAATAGCACTTAGGCATATATACCATTTCACAGTGCTTTACAGCTCTCTCTAAGCTGTTTACAGAGTCAACATATTGCCCCCAACAATCTGGGTCTTCATTTTACCCACCTCGGAAGGATGAAAGGCTGAGTCAACCTTGAGCCTGGTGAGATTTGAACTGCCAAATTGCAGGCAGCCGGCAGTCAGCAGAAGTAGCCTGCAGTACTGCACTCTAACCACTGCACCAACCTGGCTCTTAAAGAAAGGTGGAGACCCACTAATCTAGCTTACGTTTACTGCCTTTTTCTTTTTATATACATTAGCATTTCTTTAACGCCATAAATATTTTCTGATTCCAGTTGCACCATTACCTGAGAAGTGTTTCATTTAACAACTCTCCTGGGGAACAGGTTTCTTTTGATGAAAACGGTTCATTAATTGCAGGATTTGACATTGTAAATTGGGTCACTTTCCCAAACCAATCCTTTCGGAAAGTAAGAGTTGGCAAAGTAGAACCATCGGCTTTCTCTTTAAAAATGTTAAACATTTATGGAGATGATATTGAATGGCCACGTAGATTCAACCAGGTAAGGATTTAATTCATATTATAATACTGTAAATGATTTTCTGATGTTTAAAAAAACCAAGAACAATTCAGGCCATATAGCCCCTGAAATAATTTACCTATCATTGGATAATTCTTTGAATTTATCTCAATTTATCTCTCTTATTCCCTCCATATATTTCAAGAGTCTTCTTTCACTCATTTTACCTTCCCAAAGTAGCAAGAGCAATAGCACTTAGACTTACATGCCGCTTCACAGTGCTTTAAAGCCTTCTCAAAGCAGTTTTCAGAGTTTGGCCCCAACAATCTGGGGCCTCATTTTACCAACCTTGGAAGGATAGAAGTCTTTGTAAAGATTTTATTGTTTGATTTGGGGTCCAAAACATCTCAAGGGCCGCATTCCTACTTGTCTTATCTTAACCAAATTCAAACCACATTAGCTGGGGATGCATTTAAGGAATACTTTACCAACACAATGGCAAAAATATGGGCAAATCATATTAGGGCAGCTATTACAAATAGTCCTCAACTTACACTCAGCAATAGCAATAGGACTTAGACTTATATACTGCTTCATAGTGCTTTACACTCCTCTCTAAGCAGTTTTACAGAGCCAGCCTATTGCCCCCCAACAATCTGGGTCCTCATTTTATCCACCTTGGAAGGATGGAAGGCTGAGTCAACCTTGAGCCTGGTGAGGTTCAATCTGTCAAACTGCTGGCAGCCGGTGATCAGCAGAAGTAGCCTGCAGTGCTGCACTCTAACCCCTGTGCCACCTCTACTCTTGGTTGCTTAATGACTATTATAAGTTGGAAAAGACTTCAAAAAAGCTGTTTGCGATGCGTCACATGTTTGCATTTCAGGAGCTTGGTAACCAGTTTTACAGAAGCCTGGAATCATGTGATGCAATCCCCCCCCCCATTTTCTGGCAAAAATAGTAAAAAAATGCTTCCATTAGATAGAGGAAGTCCTTGACTTACAAGCTGTGGTAAGCTGTGGTGGCGCAGTAGTTAGAATGCAGTACTGCAGGCTGCCTGCCAGCTCCTGCAATTAGGCAGTTTGAATCTAACCAGGCTCAAGGTTGACTCAGCCTTCCATCCTTCCAAGGTGGGTAAAATGAGGACCCAAATTGTTGGGGGGCAATAGGCTGGCTCTGTAAAACTGCTTAGAGAGGGTGATAAAAGCACTGTGGAGTGGTATGTACTGTGTTTCCCTGAAAATAAGACATCCCCTGATGATAAGCCCAATTGGGTTTTTATTATTTATTATTAATTAGATTTAGATTTATATGCCACCCTTCTCTGGAGACTCAGGGTGGCTTACAATGCATTAAGCAATAGCCTTCATACTTTTGTATATTTATACAAAGTCAGCTTATTGCCCCCACAAACTGGGTCCTCAATTGACCTACCTTAGAAAGGATGGAAGGCTGAGTCAACCTTGAGCCTCGAACTCGCATAATTGAAGACAGCTGGGTGTTAATAACAGGCTATCTTGCCCGTCGAGCTATCTGAGGTTTTTGAGTGCATGTGCTAAAATACACCCCCCGAAAATAAGGCCCCTCCAAAATAAGTCCTCCCTGAAAATAAGCCCTCTCTGAAAATAAGCCCTCCCCAAAAATAAACCCTCCTCAATATTATTTAAAAGCATGCACAGCCAATCCCTGCCATTTCCATTGGTTAGAGTTAGGGAGACAGAGCTGGAAATCAGGTAAGATAGCAAGAGGAGCCTTTTCCATACTAGATAGTAATCATGTTCCTCCCTATTTTGTAGTTCCTTGAGTTTATCTAATTCTGCACATTCCATGGTTTTGCTAATTACCCTATCTTCTGTTGGTGTATCACTACTCTTCCAGTATTGTGCGTATAGTATTCATGCTGCTGTTATCATATGTATAATTAAATATGTTATTTCTTTTTCATATTGTCCGTTTAGTATTCCAAGTAGAAAGGTTTCTGGTCTTATTTCTATCTTCTGCTGTATGGTTTCTTCTATCTGGGATCTAATCATTTGCCAGTATTGTTTTGCCATTGGGCAGGTCCACCACATATGATAGTAAGTGCCTTTATGGAGTTTGCATTTCCAGCATGTTGATGGTGTATTGGGGAACATTCTTGCTAATCTGGCTGGTGACAGATGCCACCTATAGAACATTTTGTAGAGATTTTCTTTGTATGATACAGACATTGTCAATTTATAGTTTATTGTCAATAATTTTTGCCATTTGTCTAATTTGATACTGTAGCCGAAATTTTTTGACCAGATTATCATGTTTTCTTTCACTACCTCTTCTTCTAATTTATATCCTTGTAGATAATTATAGATTTTTTTTAATTAGTTTGTCTTGTGTCCCTTGCAAAATTTTGTCCAGTTCAGTTTGACCTTTTTGGAATCCAAATTGAGTCAAATCTTTTTTATATCTTGATTTAATTTGTGCATATGGCCACCAGTCAATGTCTGTACCCATCTCCTTCAGTTCTTGCCTTGTTCTTAGTTCCCCCATGTGGTTTAGTAGCTCTTGGTAGGTTTTCATTTTACTACTGTCCATGGTGTTTGGGTAAATCTGGGCTTCCATTGTTGACAGCCATTCCGGGATTTTATTATAATGTGCCTTTTAATACCTTGCCATGTTTGATATAATGATTGTCTGATTGTGTGTCTCTGGAAATAATCATGTTTTTTATCTGTGCCTTCCCAGAGGAAGGGATGCCATCCTTGCTGTAGGTCAAATCCTTCCAGACTCAGCAATCTTTGATTTTTTAGATCCATCCATTCCTTTATCCAAATTAATACTGATGCTTTGTAGTAAGATTCCCAGTCGGGTAGTGCCAATCCTCCTCTTTCTCTTGTATCTTGTAAATGCTTTAGTTTGATTCGTGCTTTCTTCCCTTGCCATATGTAGTCAGCTATTAATTTGTTGAAGTCCTTAAAAAAAAAATTCCCTGGTTTTATTGGAATTGCTTGGAATAAGAATAAAATCCGTGGTAGTACATTCATTTTAATTGAAGCGATCCTCCCCAAGAATGATAATTGTAGCTTTTTCCAAATTCCTAGGTCTTTTTTAATTTGTTTTGTTAATTTATCATAATTATCTTCTCTTATTGAAGAGCTTTTATTAGTCAGCCATATTCCTAGATATTTTATTTTCTTCGTAGTTTGTATGCCTAATTTATCTTCTAATTGTTTTACTTGTTGATTGGTGAGGTTCTTTGTTAATATCTTTGTTTTTTGTTTGTTGATTTTGAGACCAGCTACTTTCCCATATTTCTCTATTCTGTTTAACAACTTGGCGCCAGATGTAGTTGGTTGTTCTATAATGAATACAATATCATTGGCAAAGGCTTGGAGTTTGTATATTTCTCGTTTGGCTTTTGAGAAAGTGATCCAGTTTATGATGTCAAATCCTGCCAGCAGTTCACCATTTTGGTCAAAAGAATTTTTTTCTCCAGCACTGTTATTAAAAGATATACTGTGCAGAAAGCGGTGAAGCTAAAGAGTCGTGAAAGAAGTGAAAACAGATATATTTGTAGGACTCTCGGTCACTAAAGTTCTCTTTCAAAACATACTAAAAATAATTCAGCAAATAAAATATTCACTAGTTCAATGAAATAACAAGACATCCCATGGATATTTCTTCCCCTTACCTTCCCCTCCGAGTCATACTAATTGCTTTTCTACTTTTGGGTTTTATACTATAAACTAATCAAAATGAAAGAAAAAAAGCAAGACATCCCATGGAACGATAATAAATTGGAAGATTTTATTGTTATTAAGAGAAACATGAGAGGTCTTGGGTTTCCTACTTCAAAATAATCCACTGTATTTACTTGGTTTCAATGTTTTAAAATAGGAAAAATAGCACAAAAAGAACAAGAGAAACAAGGAAATATTGAAGGACTTTGATTTCTGAATTTTAAAACCTTGTAACACACAATTTTTATTACTTGCTCCTTCTAATTTAGAAGTTGTCGCACTAATATTAATCAGAATCTGACAAGATCAAATGGGACAGGATAAAATGTATATTGACTTTGATTATGGTAGCAATAATTGGAATTTCAAGAGAATAACTTTTATTGTGAATGTTTTCTCTTTGTCTGTCTCTCTCTCTTTCTCCTCATATGTGAATGCGTGTGTGTGTGTGTGTGTGTGCACGCACATGCTCCTTTGAGTCAGTATGGACTCCTAGTGAGTACTTGGACAAGTCCCTGGAATTGAATGTTATACATAGAGAAAATTGGTATAAGGTGTTCTACAACTGGTAGAACAGTCTTGATGATTAAAATAGACAAATTATTTTGTACAAAAAAAGTTGAAAGTTGAAGAAGAGTGACGAGCAGCATACACACACAAACACACAGAGTTTTGAGAAGTAATTCATATAGGCAGAAACAAACGTTGAAAGTTAAATTCCCATCATAAAATTGTTACATTTTTGTAAATTATCATCAAACCATATATTCCTTCAAAGTATACCTAATTTGCTTTCTATATGAAGTGAGAAGATGAGAAGATGGAGTGAGGAAAGCTAAGGCTCACAATGAACAAAGGCTTGCGACTAAAGTAAAAAATAACAAAAAAGCTTCTTCCAACATATTAAAAACAAGAAAAAAGTCAAGGAAACAATTGGCCCATTGCTGGAAGAAAGTGGCAAGAAGGTGACAAACAACAGGGAGAAAACAGAACTAGTTAACTCATTTTTTGCATCTGTCTTTACACAAAAGGAAAAAAAAAACAGTCCAACCTATCAAAAACAGCACCACAAAAAACAGATTAGGAACACAAGTTAAAATAGGGAAGAAAATGGTAAGTGAACACTTGTCTACCCTAGATGAGTTCAATCACCAGGACCAGATGGATTACACCCCAAGGTTCTGAAGGAACTGGCAGACGAGATCTCAGAACCACTGAACTATATATTTCAAAGATCCTGGAGCACAGAAGAATTGCCAGAGGATTGGAAAAGAGCTGATGTAGTTCCCATCTTTAAAAAAAGGAAAACAAATAGATCCAGGAAACTACAGACCTATCAGCCTGACCTCAATACCAGGGAAGATTCTGGAAAAGATCATCAAACAACAAATCACCGAACACCTAGAAGCAATCCATGTAATAACCAAGAGCCAACATAGGTTTGTCAGAAACAGATCATGCCAGACTAATCTTATTGCATTCTTTGAAAAAGTAACAAGATTAGTGCATCAGAGGAATGCTATCGATATAATTTACTTGGACTTTAGTAAAACTTTTGTTAAAGTAGAACATAACCTACTTCTAGGTAAAGTAGAAAAATGTGGGTTAGACAGCATCACCACCAGATGGATTCGTAACTGGCTGACCAACCACACTCAATGTGTAGTCCTCAATGAAACTGCATCTACATGGAGAGAAATATGCAGTGGAGTACTTCAGGGCTCTGTTTTAGGCCCAATGCTCTTCAACATCTTCATCAATGACTTGGACGAGGGGATAGATGCAAATGATCAAATTTACAAATGATACCAAGCTGGCAGAAATAGCCAACACACCAGAAAATAGGCTCAAGATACAGAAGGATCTTGACAAACTTGAACATTGGGTGCTATCTAAAATGAAATTCAACAGTGAAAAAAACAAGGTTTTTAGGGAAGAAAACAAAATACAGATATCAGCCAGCAGTGTGCAGCAGCTGCCAAAAAAGCCAGCACAATTCTAGGCTGCATAAACAGAGGGATAGAATCAAGATCACATGAAGTGTTAATACCACTTTATAATGCCTTGGTAAGACCACACTTGGAATACTGCATTCAGTTTTCACCACTGCATTTCATATACACCACGATGTAAAAAAGATGTTGAGACTCTAGAAAGAGTGCAGAGAAGAGCAACAAAGATGATTAGGGGACTGGAGGCTAAAACATATGAAGAACAATTGCAGGAACTGGGTATGTCTAGTTTGATGAAGAGAAGGACTAGGGGAGACATGAGAGCAGTGTTCCAATATCTCAGGGGTTGCCACAAAGAAGAGGGAGTCAAACTATTCTTCAAAGCACCCGAGGGTAGAAGAAGAAGCAATGGGTGGAAACTAATCAAGGAGAGAAGCAATTTAGAACTAAGGAGAAATTTCCTGACAATTAGAAGAATTAATCAGTGGAACAACTTGCCTCCAGAAGTTGTGAATGCCCTAACACTGGAAATTTTTAAGAAGATGTTGGATAACCATTTGTTTGAAGTGGTGTAGGGTTTTCTGACTGGGCAGGGGGTTGGACTAGAAGACCTCCAAGGTCCCTCCAACTCTGTTATTCTATTCTATTCTATTCTATTCTATTCTATTCTATTCTATTCTATTCTATTCTATTCTATTCTATTCTATTCTATTCTATTCTATTCTATTCTATTCTATTCTATTCTATTCTATTCTATTCTATTCTATTCTATTCTATGTTAATTGCTGGAGAGATATTATAAATGTCTCATGGTGAGGCATATTGGATTTCTTCCTTAGAAGAATGACTAAGTCTTTTATGAGAGTAACCTTCAATATCTAGAATTACCTCATTTCTAAAAAAAAAAAATAATAATTCAGATTGTAGAATTCAGATCTAATAGGAAACTGTATTGGGCTATTGTCTATTGAAATAAAATTATATTTCATTAGACATAAATAGTGAAAATTACTAGAGGTCACTGTATACCCGAGCAGCTCAAAAATGAAAAAGCTGATACATATCCTATGTTACTGCTTCAATATACCTAATGGAAGATCCTAATTATTCTCCTTACCCTCCATGACTGTTGACTAAGGAATTTCTCTCTCGTCATTCTTCTTTGTCGGCCTTGGAAAGAATGCAGGGCATGCAAAGCATGTGCAATTGCATAGACAGCATTGTAGATACTGTAGCTGTGGCAGTCATGCTGGTTTCAAACACAGATACAGGGAGAATCTCTAGTTTCTCCTCCCCAGTGCAGATATTGTCATTCTCTTCATCTGTGATGGAAGCTTGAAGCAAACAGTTAAAGATATGTTGCCAAAACAGAATTAGAAATCCATCTTCCTTATCTAAAACCGGGCTCCTCATCTGAACAAATTTCTGGAAACCTGACACTTGTTTTGAGTTTACTGCAAGAGTTATAGAGCCATGAATGAAATTAAGATCCCAATATCTTTGGAAAGGAAGGGACGAGAAGTCTCCCTCCGCTGTCATAAACCAAACCTTGGGGTTACATGGCATATCATTATATTCTGAAATTCTGAGCAAAGACCTTAAATTTAGCATACTCTGAAATCCCCCCAGAAACATCACTATTTTAGTTGTACTCTTATAAACCATGTTTAAAATGTTGTATGATGCTTGCGTTGTCTTCTCATCCTCACTGAGAAATCCACCTGGTATTTTTTCTATAAATTCAAAACAGATCCCACTTCTGGAGAACATGGGAATAACATTCCTCAGCAAGGTCCCAGCTATGTTGCCAATAGTAAAGTACAACATCCCAATCCAGGTCCAACCAAAATGCAAAAAGAGTTGGAGAAGTCCATGATATTGATGATCGGCCTTTGGGAGCATCCAGTAAAAGAAATGACTTTGAGTGATGCTACTGGTCTCTGGGACAGAACTATATGCAACCTAAAAAAAAACAAAACCAATGTGATGAAAAATACCAGTCACACAGTAAATGGTGGTCTTTGGTGTATTTTAATATAAATGTATTAAATACCACTTATTAATATGCTACAAAATATTAACTGAAATGAATTGAATTAATGTTTCGATTTAATCAGTTAATTTAATTTTTTAATAAATTGATCATGTAGAGTCCAGCAGAATTGGACCCTTGATTGTCAAGAATGGAATTTTGGCAACTACGTGCTTTGTCTTTTCTACTTGCCATTAGATGAAGATGGGGAGGTGCTAGTTATGAATGAGTTAACTAGAGAAATGAAACTTTTACAGCTCCACTAAAGCTTGTGAGCATCTGGAAACTTTAGAAGGATATTTTAGCAGGTCAGCAGTTGAGGCAGATGGTTCCCAACTGATTGAAAACCATTGGTGGGACAGAGGATAAGACCCACAGTGATTATACCAATGACTTCATGCACTGCACCCCATTCTGTAGACTCTGCATCCTCAGATTGAAACTGTAGTGTCACCTCTGTATCCAGAGGTAAGGCACACATTACCATGTTTTCTTTGAACCTGAAGGATTACCAGATATACAACTGTACTTCTTATGTTTGGATGTTCTTTCCAAAGTTCAGCTGAGATTATCAAAGCTACATTTGTTTTTAAACTTTCTCCAAAAGAAAACACAATGAAATGTATTGCCCACAATGAAATATTAGAACACTAAAATATCATTAACCCACCCCAATCCCCAATATATGTTAAGCAAAGGACTTACCTGCACAAATTTGTAAGCTGTCATAATGGTAGCCATATCAAGAAATTCAATAGAACTTGGTCCTCCTATGACAGCAATCAGATTCTTCTGATTGTGACACTTATAATTAGGGATGAATCTGTTTGGTGCAGAGAGGAGTTCCAGAGCAGCAATACAAGTATATCTTGGAAGAAAATAGTTATTGTAAATGTTGAAGCCTAGTGTGATATTGGTTAAGATTTGGGGATTTTTATTAATCTCCTTTACAGCAAAAACCACAGCCAAGATGTGTTGGTAGCTCTGTGACAATAATCTACAATGAAATTTTTAAAAATAGTTAAGTATTCTCTGTATAATTAGTTACAAAATAAAGTTTTCTTCTTTCCTGTGTTCAAGCATGAGAAGAATGATGTATTTTATTATAAATATTTCTTGTCTGCTATTGAACTAACATTAAAATGATTTATACTGTAAGACGTACTCACACCATCAATCTACACTGAACAGAAAGAGGTATTTTTCTGAAGAAAAATAAACAGATGCTATAGTACATAATTTAAAAAACACTTGGTTTTTCAAACGTGACCAAAATCATACACTCTCAAATGTCATGCGCAGAAAATTAAAAAAAAGAATAGGAAGTTTTAAAATATCTAGTTCCTCACATGTGTTCTAACAACTCATCCTTGCTGGGATGATACCTGAAGGACATCTTTTCAGTCATAACGAAGGTCTGAGAAATTATGCCACCAACAATGAAGTCCCCAGCTTGATAATATTTATGAGGAATTGATGCAGGCTGAGTGCTCATGCATTTTGCTACTGGGACTTGGCCAACACTCTTAGGGAGAAAGAATAATACAAGGAAACCAAGAATTACAGCTACATAGAAAATCATTTGTGAAAAGAAAGACTTCCATGGATCCCACATTATTGTTAGCACCCCCTTGATCTGCAAAACAAAGGGATGGATTGAAAGCCAGGTAAATGCAGTTTAAAGCCTCAGTGCCAAGCCTTGGTTATTATACTATCTCTATAGTCTGTCTATTTCTGAAGGCCAGAGGAGATGCTTAAAGTCTCTGTCAGTAGTTATAATGGCCCTGGGAATTCCCCAGTTTGCTGAAAAAGTTCATAATTATAGAGAAGATAATGAATGACTCAAGAGTTACAGAGCCAGCTCTGTTTCATTCTCTTTTTTTGCACAACTAATTTCTTTTACAGCAAAAACTCTAGTGTCCCCGAGAGATTATTCCTAGTCATACTGAACTTTGACCAGTGAAGGACATAGAGACAACATCATTTCTATTATACTGTGAGAACAAAAGTGAATATAGACTCTGTGAGAGTATTTGACTTTAAAGTCCATCTCAGAGAGTACAAAAAAAGTAAAAAAAATTTGTACTCTCACAAAAAATACTTACACAATTCCCTTCATGTTGCCACAATAACAAAGATGATGTAGAGAAATGCAAGCTTTGATGAGATTGATATGTCAAGTAGAATTTTCTTTATTGTTTTTCTATACTGTATATTTATTGTATTTTATCAATAAGAATAAATACAAAGGGAAAAAACCCAACCATATACAACCCAGGAAAGTATATATACAAAACCAACAAGAATAAAAACAACAGGGGTGTGTGGCCAGTGTCATGTGTGATACGACAGGCTCTTTGAGGGCTCTCAAGGACCCATCGATATCTCTGCTGTCTGGGGTCCCCAGTGACCTAAGTCATCCTGTAGGGATGACAAACAAGAGGAGCACAGACCGGTCAGCACAGGGAGATTGCAAACTCCCTGGCTGGACTGGAAGAAGCTCTTCAAATTGGGCAGTGCAGAAAGTGACCATAGAAATTGCTAGGAAGCTGGGGCAGCCGCAACAGAAGGGGAAGTAAAGAGACAGCATGTGACATTGAGGTGAGAGTGATTTGACTATTTTTCTTTTTCTTTCTTTCTTTCTTTTTTTTTTTTTTTGAGAGTTTCCCTTTAAATTCACCTGAAAGCTCTATAGCTGTGATGGCAAACCACAGGTGGCACACATAGTCATATCACTGGGCATGCGAACTCAGCTCATCCGGCCAGCTGAATTTTGGGCCTACCGGAAGTCAGCAAACAGGCCATTTCAGGTCTCCAGAGGGCCTCCGGGGTGGGGGGAGGCTGTTTTCACCCTCCCCAAACTCCTTGAAAAGCTCTGGAGGCTGGGGAGAAAAAAAAGGGCCTACCAGGCCCACCAGGCCATCCCGTGCCTGCAGCGGAGGGGGGGGGAGTGGGGGGAAGCGGGGGATCATGCACGGGGGTGGGTTGCATCCTCCCCCTTCCCCCGCTCCTAGCACGCGATGGCAAAAAGGTTAGCCATAACTGATGTAGAAGGTGGAAAAAGACTTCCCGAGAGTGAGGAGTGAGAGTGGGTGTGTATTCACTCTCACATCTGGTAATTAGGCAGCAGGAAAGTGAAACTGGAAGTTTTTATTTTTTTTTTATTTTTACTGATTAAGAAGTACTTAGGGAACTTTCAGCCTCTTTAAAATTAATAACAAGAATTTGGACAATGAATTGAAGATTGAATCCCATTTGGTTATGGAATGGTGGTGATTGATAAATGGAAACTTTGAAACAATTTTTAAAAGATGTAAACACACACACACACACATACACAGGCCTCTCGAGAGAGAGACAGAGAGAGGGAGAGAGAGGGAGAGAGAAGGTTAGCTCAAACATTATACAAATCTTCAAATCACTCTGTTAACCGTTTGTTACTATATATAACTTGCAGAAATTCCACAAATGACCTTCCATCTCTCATGAAACTATCTAGTCCATTGCTTCTTACATTTCCAACACTATACATTTTCACTAATCCATCTGGAGTCAAACACCAAAGATACATCCTTTTATTTTTTAAAAAATCTTCAAACGATAGTTTAAAATAAATTTTAATTCATTAGTCCATACATTCTCCCATTTATCTAGCATTATGATGTCAAGTAAAATTTAAATGCTGCATACCATTTTATTTCCACCAGTGGAGGAAACAAAAAAAGTTGAAAATATAGTTTAATTCACTCTTTTTGTTAATTGCTCCCTTTTATTAAGATCTGGTCTAATTATAATAATGTAACATTTGGGGAAAAAGATAAAAGCCAGGAGCCCAGCACTAGAGGCCAAGATGGCAAAGATCTCCACAGCTGTTGTATATTTTCCTTTGGTGCTAATGTACGCAGGGACAAAGGACAACCAGACACTGCAAAACACCAGCATGCTGAAAGTAATGGACTTGGTTTCCTGGAATGTGTCTGGTAACTTCCTAGCTAAGAAAGCTGCAATAAAACTGACTATAGCCAGGAAACCCATAAAACCTAAAACAGAATAAAACATTGCAACAGATCCTTCATTACATTCTATAATTATTTCACTACTTATGGACCACATATCAACATCTGGGAAAGGGGGAGAAGTTCCAAGCCATACAATACAAAAGGTACTTTGAACAAGAGAACAGGAAAGCACAATGAAAAGGGCCAGTCTATTCCCAACCCATGTCCTCATCCTTGATCCTGGTTTGGTGGCCATGAAAGCAAGAACCACAATGATGGTCTTGGCCAACATACAAGAAACAGCCACTGAGAAGATGATTCCAAAAGCAGTCTGTCGAAGGAGACAGGTCACCTTCATAGGTTGACCAATGAAAAGGAGAGAACAAAGAAAGGAGAGGAGGAGAGAAATGAGGAGGGTATAGGAGAGGCTGCAGTTGTTGGCTTTGATGATGGGAGTGTTGTGGTACTTCAAGAAGATTCCTAACACAAGTATTGTGATAAAAGAAAGCACAAGAGCTGATGTGGCTAAACTGATCCCCAATAGTTCTTTGAAGGATAGGTAAGTTACATGCTTTGGCATGCATAAATCCTGGTTGTTGTTTGGATATTGATCTTCTGGGCACTGGAAACATTCATCTCGATCTGATAAATGAAATATAGAAAGTTAAATAAGGATATATTTTTGAGCCCACCCTGCTTAGTCTTTCAGATTAAAAAAATAATTAAGTGTGTCGTGAATTATTTTCATAGTATGATTTGTTAGTGTAGATTTTGTTAATAAGTAATAAACTGTCCATTTTTATTTTCTTTTTTTTCACTTCACACATCAGTAGAGAGGAAACAGCTTATGTGTATGAGAAACTACATAAAACAACATGTCAGAGCGTTTGCAATGTGACTACTACTAGGAGACAACCCAGGAGCAAAACGCAGCACACAGAGCCTTAAACATGGAACAGTGGTTTATATACAAAACATATACAAAAATACACATGGTAGCAATTACCCGACAAGCAATCAAACTTCTTCTTAACTCTACACAGAGAGTTTGGCAATGAATACCGGACACAAGGAGAGACAATACCTTAACACAATATTTTGGAAGTGGATTTTTTTTTGCTTTTTGGAAAAATTGGCTAAAATTAAAAGAAATTTTAAGAAGAATCTTAAGTCAGTTGAATATACTTTGGTATCCAAATGTTCAGATACAGCCAATGTCTTTCATGGGATCTCTTACCTATCTGATTTGTGATCTTTCCCTCTGGGCATCGAGTGCAGTTATAACAACAAAACGTTTGCCCTTCGAGCTTGGTCTTGTGGTAACCTGGCTTGCATTTCTCATTACAAAGTGAAACAGGACGTTCCTTTCCAGAAAAGGGGGGAAAAAAAGTTCAACAGAGAGATAGGATTTTTCAAATACTGGAGATCTTGAAATACATTCCATTGGCAGGTTGAACCATTGATTCAAGGAGAATCTGCCACCTTTTTAGAATACTGCAGTATAAAATAGGATGATAGGATTTCTTTTTTTTTTCCTATTCAATTGTGTCCAGTTCACAAAGACTATTTGGACAAGTCCCTGCAGTTTTCTTGGCAAGATCTCAAGAATTAGTTTGCCTTTGATTCCTTTCTAAGGTTGAGAGAAGGCAACCGGTCAAAGCTCAGCCAACTGGCTTTTTGTCTAAGATAGAACTGGCACTCATGATTGCCAGGTTTCCAACCTGATGTCTTAACCACTACACCAGACTAGTTCATTTCCTTTATATCTTCAATGTGGTCACGTAGCAACATATTGAGTCTTAGGAAATTAATTTACTGCATTGTTGCATTTATTGGTCTGTATGCAATTTTTTTTAATCCAACAGAGTTTGCTAATGAAATTGTCCAGAGATTGGTACCCTAGAATGAATTAAATTTTGAGGGTCAAATTCCGAGGTATTTACAATGGGGCCACAAACTGCTGTTAATAGTTTTATTCTTTATCCAAGAATGGCATTAACATTCATTGGATGAATGGATTATAATGGTGCTAGAGTATGAATTTGCACCATAATTCTCAAGTCTTTCCATTACTAGAAACTAGGCAAGAAGCAGATGATCAACCATTCCTGTCTTTCGGAAGGACCCATGGTTTTCCACATAATTTCACTGAGCACAAGCTTCACAAGCAAAAAACCAATTCATATGTCTGAATATCTGTGCCATTCACATTGAACTTTGAGCTGTATAACACTTTTGAGTCAGTGGAGAAAAAATGGGGAAAGAAGTGTAAGAGGAGTTAAAATAACATGGACTCTACCTGATTTAACCAGCTGGGCCAAACCACATCATGTTCATCAATCATCAAACATTTGTCAGTGGTTGCTGATGGGTCTATCTTTCCAACTGTCTTTCTGAGAAAGGTCTGGTTTGAGAAAGTGATCCAGTTTATGATGTCAAATCCTGCCAGCAGTTCACCATTTTGGTCAAAAGAAATTTTTTCTCCAGCACTGTTATTAAAAGATATACTGTGCAGAAAGCGGTGAAGCTAAAGAGTCGTGAAAGAAGTGAAAACAGATATATTTGTAGGACTCTCGGTCACTAAAGTTCTCTTTCAAAACATACTAAAAATAATTCAGCAAATAAAATATTCACTAGTTCAATGAAATAACAAGACATCCCATGGATATTTCTTCCCCTTACCTCCCCCTCCAAGTCATACTAATTGCTTTTGTACTTTTGGGTTTTATACTATAAACTAATCAAAATGAAAGAAAAAAAGCAAGGCATCCCATGGAACGATAATAAATTGGAAGACTTTATTGTTATTAAGAGAAACATGAGAGGTCTTGGGTTTCCTACTTCATAATAATCCACTGTATTTACTTGGTTTCAATGTTTTAAAATAGGAAAAATAGGACAAAAAGAACAGGAGAAACAAGGAAATATTGAAGGACTTTGATTTCTGAATTTTAAAACCTTGTAACACACAATTTTTATTACTTGCTCCTTCTAATTTAGAAGTTGTCGCACTAATATTAATCAGAATCTGACAAGATCAAATGGGACAGGATAAAATGTATATTGACTTTGATTATGGTAGCAATAATTGGAATTTCAAGAGAATAACTTTTATTGTGAATGTTTTCTCTTTGTGTCTCTCTCTCTCTTTCTCCTCATATGTGAATGCATGTGTGTGTGTGTGTGTGTGTGTTTGTTGCTCATTATACTTCCCACAAAGAGTAGAGAGAAAAGAAAGAAAGAAAGAAAGAAAGAAAGAAAGAAAGAAAGAAAGAAAGAAAGAAAGAAAGAAAGAAAGAAAGAAAGAAAGAAAGAAAGAAGGGAGGAAGGGAAACGTTTGATACAGGGACACTGGACTCTGGCTGAGATTTTCTTATATTTTCTGAATTCAACAAGAAATTGGATTATAAAAATAGGAGTAGGGAAAAATCAATTTACAACTAGCCCTAAAATCAGTTCTAGTACTTAGAAAAAGAGTTCAACAGTGAAGTTGATTATGCATAGCTGGAATTTTGCATAGCTGGACTGGAATTTGTTTTAGGTGTATATGCCCTCAGTGTACATATGGAGAATAAAATACATTCATCAAGAATAAAAAGATACAATACTTAGTGATAGTTAAGGTTAGTAATATGCTATCAAATCGTACCAGGAAACAAATAAAAACAATATAATTGAAAGATACAAGCAACATGGTTATAGCAATAAGTGGGAAGAGATAGATACTAGTAAGGAACAGAAGAATAATAGTAATATTATTACTATTTACTACTAGTAAATTATTTGACAGTGTGGTTGGAATTGGTTGCTAAGCAGAGTGCTGGCATTCAGGAAAAAACTGTCCTTGTGTCTAGTTGTTCTGCTGTGCAGTGACTAATAGGGTAATTTTGAGGGTAGAAGTTGAAACAATTTATGTCCAGGATGTGAGGGGTTTGTATCACAAGGCTAGTTATTCAACCTCCCTTCTTTATGCAGATTCATCATTGTCTTGAATGAGAACAATCACCGCTGTATCATCTGCAAACTTCAGTATTTTGAGAGAGGGATCTTTTTAGATGCAGTCACTGGTGGAGAAGTGGAGAGAGCACACAGCCCTGGGAAACTCCATTACTAATTACATCATTACATCATTTTTACATCATCATCATAATTACATCATTTTTCTCCTGCTTAAACATAGGAAAGAATAAAACTTTAGTTCCAAACTAATTATCCAGGGAATACTTAACCATTTTTAAAAATTTCATTGTAGATTATTGTCACAGAGCTGCCAACACATCATGGCTGTGGTTTTTGCTGTAAAAGAGATTAATAAAAATCCCCAGATCTTAACCAATATCACACTAGGCTTCAACATTTACAATAACTATTTTCTTCCAAGATATACTTGTATTGCTGCTATGGAACTCCTCTCTACACCAAACAGATTCATCCCTAATTATAAGTGTCACAATCAGAAGAATCTGATTGCTGTCATAGGAGGACCAAGTTCTATTGAATTTCTTGATATGGCTACCATTATGACAGCTTACAAATTTGTGCAGGTAAGTCCTTTGCTTAACATATATTGGAGATTGGGGTGGGTTAACAATATCTTAGTGTTCTAATATTTCATTGTGATAAATTGATAAATTTACACAATGATAAATTTCATTGTGTTTTCTTTTGGAGAAAGTTTAAAAACAAATGTAGCTTCGATAATCTCAGCTGAACTTTGGAAAGAGCATCCAAATATAACAAGTATAGCTGTCAAAGAAGTCATGGTATTGTGTACATCACATTGGTATAGCATTCTTCTGTGACATCTTTGTAGCACTTAGATGGACAATCTTGAAGTCTTCCCAAACTTCCGTACACTCTAGAGCAACTGGCAAGGTATGTTTTGGCCATCCATTCTGATGATGTGTCCCACCCACCTCATCTGGGCTCTGATTGTCAACATCCAGCTTCAGTATCCAACTAAAATTCCTGGACCATTTCATTTCTGAAAAGCTTACTGTATATTAAATACACGGATTAGCAATGTCGAGGTAAAACTAACTCTGAGATCCTCAGGTCCCAGTTAATAGTATTAAACAATGATTTTCCCTGCCAAACCCCCAGGCCTCCACATAGACCAAGTAAGCCATTTCCCTTTGTTATGGGAACCATCTGCCTCAACTGCACACCTGTTTAGATGTCCTTGAAAAGTTTCTAGAATCTCACAAGTTTCAGTGGAACTGTAGAAGTGTCATTTCTCTACTTAACTCATTTATAATCAATACTTCCCCTTCCCCATCTTTCTCCAATGGCAAGTAGAAATGACAAGGTACATAGCTGTCAAAGTTTCACTCTTGACACTGATAATCAGGGGTTCAATGCTGCTGGACTCTCCATGATCAACTTATTAAAAAATTAAATTAACTGATTAAATCGAAACATTAATTCAATTCATTTCAGTTAATATTATGTAGCATATTAATAAGTGGTATTTAATACAGTTATATTAAAATACACCAAAGACCAACATTTACTGTGTGACTGGTATTTTTCATCACCTTGTTTGTTTTAGGTTGCATATAGTTCTGTCCCAGAAACCAGTAGCATCACGCAAAGTCATTTCTTTTACTGGATGCTCCCAAAGGCCGATCATCAATATCATGGACTTCTGCAGCTCTTTTTGCATTTTGGCTGGACCTGGATTGGGGTGTTGTACCTTAATATTGGCAATATAGCTGAGAACTTGCTGAGGAATGTTATTCCCATGTTTTCGAGAAGTGGGATCTGTTTTGAATTCATAGAAAAAATACCAGGTGGATTTCTCAGTGAGGATGAGAAGACAACGCGTGCATCATACAACATTTTAAGTATTGTTTCAAAGAGTACAGCTAAAATAGTGATGTTTCTGGGGGGTTTTCAGAGTATGCTAAATTTAAGGGCTTTGCTGAGATTTTCAGAATATAATGATATGCCATGCTACCGCAAGGTTTGGTTTATGACAGCAGAGGTAGATTTCTCCTCCCTTTCTTTCCAAAGATATTGGGATCTTAATTTCATTCATGGCTCTATAACTCTTGCAGTACCCTCAAAACAAGTGTTGGCTTTCCAGAAATTTGTTCAGATGAGGAGCCCAGTTTTAGATAAGGAAGATGGATTACTAATTCAGTTTTGGCAACAGATGTTTAACTGTTTGCCCCAAGTTTCTATCACAGACGAAGAGGATGACAATATCTGCACTGGGGAAGAGAAACTAGAGATTCTCCCTGTTTCCGTGTTTGAAACCAGTATGACTGCCCACAGCTACAGTATCTACAATGCTGTCTATGCAATTGCACATGCTTTGCATGCCATGCATTCTTTCCAAGGCCGACAAAGAAGAATGATGAGAGAGAATTTCTTGAGTCAACAGTCATGGAGGGTAAGGAGAATAATTTGGACATTCCACTAGGTCCATGGTAGCAAACCTATGGCACGTGTGCCAGAGGTGGCATGCAGAGCCCTCTCTGTGGGCACACGTGAACAGGAAGCTGTTCTTCCAGGTTCCAATTGCACCCATGTGCACCAGACAGATGTTGCTGCATGCATGCGCACAGCAGCCAGTTATTTTCTGGGTTCTGGTCCGCATTTGTGTGCCAGCCAGTTGGTCTTCATGCAAAGACCAGCTGGCCGGTGCATATGAATGTGACAGAACTCGGAAGTGCAGCTGGCTGCTGCAAAGATGGGCTCCAGCCAGCTGCTCAAGTCTGGGTTCCAGTGCTATAACACGCTCCAGTTTCCACTCAATCTGAATTGTGTTTTTTAGAAATGAGGTAATTCTAGATATTGGTGGTTACTCCCATTCTTCTAAGGAAGAAATCCAATATGCTTTCCCATAAGACATTTATAATATCCTAGCAGCAATTAGCATATACAAAGCAAGTTAGGTATACTTTGAAGGAATATATGGTTTGATAAAAATTTACAAAACTATTACAATTTACAGTGGGAATTTAACTTTCAACATTTGTTTCTGCCTGTATGAATTACTTCTCAAAACTCTCTCTCTCTAGGTGTTTGTTGCTCATTATATTTCCAATGTTTTTTTTTAGAAAATAATTTGTCTATTTTAACTATCAAGACTGTTCTACCAGTTATGGAACATCTTTTATCAATTTTCTCTCTATATAACATTTAACTCCAGGGACTTGTCCAGGCAGTCACTAGGAGTCAAAGGTGCATATGTACATACAAACATGCATGCAAACATGAAGAGAAAGAAAGAGAGAGAGAGAGAGAGAGAATGTGGAGAGAGGGAGGGAGGGAGGGAGGGAGGGAGGGGAGAGAGAGAGGGAGAGAGGAAGGAAGACAGACAACATTCTGAATAGAAGTTCTTCTCTTGAAATTCCAATTGTTGCATCTCTGCTATGTAATCAAATTCAATATACATTTTATTATATGGCATTTGACCTTCTCACATTCTGATTAATATTAGTGCAACAACTTTTAAATTAGAAGGAGCAAATAAACAAAATTGTGTGTCACAAGGTTTTAAAATTCAGAATTCAAAGTCTTTCAATATTTCCTTGTTTCTCCTGTTCTTTTTGTGCTATTTTCCCTATTTTAAAACATTGAAACCAAGTAAGTACACTAGATTATTATTAAGTAGGAAGCCCAAGACCTCTCATGTTTGTCTTATTAACAATAAAACAATAAAATCTTCCAATTTATTATATTTCCATGAGATGTCTTCTTTTCTCTCATTTTTATTAGTTTATAGTATAAAACCCAAAAGTACAAAAGCAAATAGTAGGACACAGAGGGAAAGGTAGGGGAAGAGATATCCTTGGGATGTCTTGTTATCATGATAAAAGTCTTCTTAAAAATAGACATTTAATAACAAGGCAAGAAGTAGAAAAGATAAACATAAGCTTATTTTTGTGTGTTTGACCCAGATATTCAGTAGATTAGTTATTATTGTGTTGTCTCTTATACGTTTTCTATTTTTTGATAAAAAGTTAAATTTCCTTAATGATGCATTATGTCATCTTTACAAAATTGATTTTTTTCAATAGATGGTATTATTCTTTGCATAAGAAAAAAAATATTGTTTCACAGATATATTGTTCGTTTCTGTAAGTGTTAATATTTCCAAAGTCTTACTATTGAACTAGTGAATATTTTATTTGCTGAGTTATTATTAGTATGTTTTGAAAGAGAACTTTAGACAAATATATCTGTTTTCACTTCTTTCATGACTTTAGCTCCACCGCTTTCTGCACAGTATATCTTTTAATAACAGTGCTGGAGAAAAGATTTCTTTTGACCAAAATGGTGAACTGCTGGCAGGATTTGACATCATAAACTGAATCACTTTCTCAAACCAGACCTTTCTCAGAAAGACAGTTGGAAAGATAGACTCATCAGCAACCGCTGACAAATATTTGATTATTGATGAACATAATGTAGTTTGGCCCAGCTGGTTTAATCAGGTAGAGTCAATGTTATTTTAACTTTCCCTCTCTTTCTCTCTCACTCACTCACACACACACACATTATATTAATATATTAATTCATCTTCCCTGAAGATCTACACATGATTTTAGATTTCACTAAGACTTGGAAAAATCGATTAGAATCTGTGGTGTGAGTGATAAAACATTGTCTCTCTTCATCTATGAATTTTCTAAACATTTTCAAACTTAGAAAATCCCATTTCTTGAACAGAAAGACGTTTAAAAATGGATCTCCCAAAATTTAACAATCTTAAAGTGAATAAAGATATTTGTGCATATTTTCTTCATCTCAATTTAATATCCCGGGATTGTATAATCATATGGCTGGGAAAAATTCATGCAAATACCAGTCCTTCCCTTTAAACTGGATAATGAGTACCATCTCTAAATATGTCAGGGATTATCATAAAAAAATCACTATATCTATATTAGTGATTGTACTAATTTTGAAATCATTCTTCATTATGGAGGCATTTCTAGTGGCATCTTGGATATATTCTTTTCTTATTTTCCAACCAAAGTTAACTCCCTCTTGATGACTGCAAGAGAATACATCCCACTCTCTGAACTCTCTGAAATGGTTTCTGCTAATTTTGACTTTTTTGCAAATTGCTTATTTGTTGCTCTTTTAGGCAGTGACGCTGCTAGGCTAGAATTGGATGGAGAAATTAAATCCATAACCAACAGTTTTGGATAAAATCATCACAAAATATTATTAGATTTCAAATCAATCTAAAATCCTGTACTGGGTGGCACCTCATTTTTCTTGGTGGAAATTCCCTGCTTTAGATTAAATGGGAAATTGAATAAATGCATACATAAAGAAATAAAAACATAATGTAATAGAAAACTATACCAGTATTATAGTTAACAAACAACAAGATGGGGCCATATATTCATCAGAAATTGACTTAGGTTCTAGAGGGGCCTCAACTGATTAAATCAAGAAATAGGATGTCCTGAATCTGGTTTCAGCTAGTCCAGGGGTCGGTTCTACTTAACTTTACTACTGGTTTGCAGTGGGGACATGCATGCGTGCTTGCTACAATCGCATACACGCATGCTCTTCTGCACATGCACAGAAGCATTTTTATGATGTTGGGATCAGTGGGCGGAGCCTCCCGCCAGTTTTATACCAGTTCTATAGAACCAGTGCGAACCGTGGGCAATCCACCACTGAGCTAGACTCATTGGAGTATTCTGGGAAACTGTCTATATTTGATGACAGATGACTGTTGAATTTTCAGTTTTATGTTCACCCATCAGGTTTTCTTCTCAGAGAATGGAGAACTACCATCCATTCCCCAGATATCTATAAGCTTTACAAATGCAGCATTTGAAAAACATTTTCTACATAACCAACTATCTTTTTCATTCTTGAAAAGGAACAGCCTCGTTCACTCTGTAATGAAAAATGCCATCCAGGTTACAGAAAGACCAAAATTGAAGGACGACCATTTTGCTGCTATGATTGCACTCGATGCCCAAAGGGGAAGATTTCAGTCCAGAAAGGTAAAAGGAGGAGGGGGGGGAGGAAGAAAGCATAGAGAGGAAGGAAGGAAGGAAGGAAGGAAGGAAGGAAGGAAGGAAGGAAGGAAGGAAGGAAGGGAGGGAGGGAGGGAGGGAGGGAGGGAGGGAGGGAGGGAGGGAGGGAGGGAGGGAGGGAGGGGAGGGAGGGAGGAAGGAAGGAAGGAAGGAAGGAAAGAGAAAGAAAGAAAGAAAGAAAGAAAGAAAGAAAGAAAGAAAGAAAGAGAAGGGAGAGAGGGAGGGAAGGAAGGAAGGAAAGAAAGAGAAAGAAGAAAGAAAGAAAGAAAGAAAGAAAGAAAAGAAAAGAAAAGAAAAGAAAAGAAAAGAAAAGAAAAGAAAAGAAAAGAAAAGAAAAGAAAGAGAAGGAAAGGGAAGGGAAGGGAAGGGAAGGGAGAGGGAGGGAGGGAGGGAGGGAAGAAGGAAGGAAGGAAGGAAGGAAGGAAGGAAGGAAGGAAGGAAGGAAGGAAGGAAGGAAGGAAGGAAGGAAGGAAGGAAGGAAGGAAGGAAGGAAGGAAGGGCAACATTTTCTAGAGGAAAACTGGAGTCTGGCTGACATTAAATTTTTCTTCTATTTTCTCAGTCCAACAAGAAACTGAATTATAAACATAGGACTAGGGAAAAGTCAACTTACATCTAGCCCTAAAAGCAATTCTAATAGTTAGAAAAAAAGCTAAACAGTTAAGTTGATTAATCATAGGTAGGGATTCTCCATGATTACAAGTGTAGAAACTGAAGTAAGACAGTAACCTTACAAAGATGCATTTACTTCCATTTCTAGTATGAGTAGTTTTGAGTAAGAGGAGGGAGGTATACAGCTACAGTTTATCTAACAGCAATGTACTGGTATGCAATACAAAATAAAAGGCTTTAATAGCAATATTTGACAACAATGTGAACTTTAGTATGAAATCTAGGCCAAGAAAAAGTGGTTTCATCGGAGTCAAATCATAAAGTTTACTCACATGGTTTATATAAATAATGTTCTTTACAAAAAGAATTCTAAGCTTTCTGGTATATTTTGACTTAAATATAAACATTTGATTTTCCAGATATGGATGATTGCTTCCAGTGCCCAGAAGATCAGTATCCAAACAACAACCAGGATTTATGCATGCCAAAGCATGTAACCTACCTATCCTTCAAAGAACTATTGGGTGCCAGCTTAGCTACATCAGCTCTTGTGCTTTCTTTTATCACGACATTGGTGCTAGGAATCTTCTTGAAGTACCACAACACTCCCATCGTCAAAGCCAACAACCGCAGCCTCTCCTATACGCTCCTCATTTCCCTCCTCCTCTCCTTTCTTTGTTCTCTGCTTTTCATCGGTCAACCTGGGAAGGTAACCTGTCTCCTTCGACAGACTGCTTTTGGAATCATCTTCTCAGTGGCTGTTTCTTGTATGTTGGCCAAGACCATCATTGTGGTTCTTGCTTTCATGGCCACCAAACCAGGATCAAGGATGAGGACATGGGTTGGGAATAGACTGGCCCTTTTCATTGTGCTTTCCTGTTCTCTTGTTCAAAGTACCTTTTGTATTGTATGGCTTGGAACTTCTCCCCCTTTCCCAGATGTTGATATGTGGTCCATAAGTAGTGAAATAATTATAGAATGTAATGAAGGATCTGTTGCAATGTTTTATTCTGTTTTAGGTTTTATGGGTTTCCTGGCTATAGTCAGTTTTATTGCAGCTTTCTTAGCTAGGAAGTTACCAGACACATTCCAGGAAACCAAGTCCATTACTTTCAGTATGCTGGTGTTTTGCAGTGTCTGGTTGTCCTTTGTCCCTGCCTACATAAGCACCAAAGGAAAATATACAACAGCTGTGGAGATCTTTGCCATCTTGGCCTCTAGTGCTGGGCTCCTGGCTTTTATCTTTTTCCCAAAATGTTACATTATTATAATTAGACCAGATCTTAATAAAAGGGAGCAATTAACAAAAAGAGTGAATTGAACTATGTTTTCAACTCTTTTTGTTTCCTCCACTGGTGGTAATAAAACAATATGCAGCATTTAAATTCTACTTGACATCATAATGTTAGTTAAATGGGAGAATGTATGGACTAATGAATTAAAATTTATTTTAAACTATAGTTTGAAGAATTTTTTTTTAAATAAAAGGATGTATCTTTGGTATTTGACTCCAGATGGATTAGTGAAAATGTATAGTGTTGGAAATGTAAGAAGCAATGGACTAGATAGTTTCATGAGAGACAGGAGGTCATTTGTGGACTTTCTGCAAGTTATATATAGTAACAGACGGTTAACAGAGAGATTTGAAGATTTGTATCTGAGTTAACCTTCTCTCTCCCTCTCTCTGTCTCTCTGTCTCTCGGCCCTTATGTGTGTGTGTGTGTGTGTTCACTCCTTTTAAAAATTGTTGTTTCAAAGTTTCCATTTATCAATCACCACCATTCTATAAACAAATGGGATTCAATCGCCGCCTAATTATCAGATGTGAGAGTGTATACACACCCGCTCTCACTCCTCACTCTCAGCAAGTCTTTTTCCACCCTATATATCAGTGAAGGCTAACCTTTTTGCCATCGTGGGCCAGGAACGGGGGGAGGGGGAGGAGGAGAGGTCGCACACAAGCGTGCCCACATCCATAATTCTATGCAACCCGTCCCCATGCATGACCCCCCACTTCCCCCACTGCAGGCATGGGATGGCTCAGTGGGCCTGGTAGGCCCTTTTTTTCTCCCCAGCCTTCAGAGCCTTTCTAGGTTTTCTAGGAGCTTGGGAAGGGTGAAAACAGCCTCCTCCCCACCGGAGGCCCTATGGAGACCGTAAATGGCCCAAAAATGGAAGGGTCTTGATGATTGAGATACAAATAGAGTTTAAAACAATATTACTGATTTCGATCTATGCACTAAACAGAAACCAAAATGAGTTTTTTTTTAAAAAAAATACATGATAAAGTAAAAGATTTGGAATATGAGAATATTTGTATTATAGGTGATTTCAATGCAATTACGGACATGGAAAAAGACTAACAGAGTAATAAGAAAAATAAAACTAAGAAAAAGACACTTCAAGATACCTTCAAAGAGATGACACAGCAACTACATCTGCAAGATGCATGGAGGGAAGTAAATAAAGAAAAAAAGCAGTATACATTCTATTCTAGCCCACATCAATCGTCGTCTAGAATAGACATAGTCTGGATGATGACAGAACTCAGAAAAGATGTAGAGGAAGTAGAAATATCAACAAATAAGTGGGCAGACCACAATCCAGTAAAAGTAATATGGAAAGAATATTGAAGAAAGAGAAGATGGATGATGAACAAGGAATTATTAAAAGATAAAGATTATTCACAGATGATTGAAAAAGAAATGAATATATTCTTCAAGATAAATACAAAAGAGCAAACCTCTCTCCAAAACTTATGGGGTATGGTAAAAGCCTATATAAGAGGCTTGACAATTGCATACATGGCGAAGAAAAATAAAGATAAACAACAAATAAGAGATAATTTGTTAAAGGAATTTAAAAAATATGAATCCGAGTTACAGAAAGAACCTCAAAACAAAACAATTAAAGGAAAAATAAATTTGACAAAACAAAAAATTAATCACAAATCAAAAACTACAGGTCAATATGAAACGGGTGCGTTTCAAGGTGTTGGTAATCACCTTTAAAGCGCTCCATGGCTTAGGACCAGGGTACTTACGGGACCGCCTTCTGCCACCTATTGCCTCCCACCGGCCGGTTCGCTCCCACAGAGAGGGCCTCCTCAGGGTGCCGTCGGCCAGACAGTGCCGGCTGGCGACCCCCAGGGGGAGAGCATTCTCTGTGGTAGCCCCCACCCTCTGGAACGATCTCCCTCCAGATCTGAGAACTATCGCTGACCTCCGGACCTTTCGTCGGGTGTTGAAGACTCATTTCTTCCAACTTGCCGGACTTGCCTGATCCCTCCTATTTTTAAATATTTTAAATTATTTTAAATTTTTAGAGTTTTAGTGTTTTTATTCGGTATATTTTCAGCCTAAATTTATATTGATTTTAGTACGTTTTAACTTATTGTATTGTATTGGTTTTAAATTGGCTGTTCACCGCCCTGAGTCCGGAAGGAGAAGGGCGGTATAGAAATTTGATTAATAAATAAATAAATAAATAAAATATCATTATTAAACGTAGATTACAAATTATTTACACTAATTATCACAGAGAAACTAAAAAGAGTAATTAATGAGTACATTCATCCAGATCAGAATGGCTTCCTTCCAAAAAGGCAAATAAAAAACAATATGGGATTAATAATTGATGTTTTGGAATACTATGAAAAAAAATCAGATAAACAATTGGCATTAATTTTTTTGGACGCACAGAAGGCCTTTGATAACCTAAATTGGAAATTCCTCATATTACAATTGGAAAACATGAATTTTGGCGACAAATTTTTAAATATGATTAAGAAGATTTACTCCTCCCAAACCACAAAAATAATGATAAATGGTGACATGACAGAACACTTTACAGTATCAAAAGGAGTGAGACAGGGATGCCCCCTATCCCCCCTATTGTTCATATTATCTCTAGAAACATTACTAAATGAAATTAGAAGAGACAAAGAAGTAAAAGAATTGAAAGTCAAAAAAGAGGAGTATAAGCTCCAAGCCTTCGCTGACGACATGGTTTTTATTATAGAACAGCCAATATTAACAGGATTGAACAGGATTTTTAATAATTTAACAGGATTAAATTATTAGCAAGAATAGAAGAATATGGAAAGGTAGCTGGACTTAAAATTAACAAACAAAAAACAAAGGCATTAATGAAAAACCTTACAAACCAACAAGAGAAGGAATTAGAAGATAAATTGGGAATACAAATCTCAAAAAAGATAAAATATTCAGGAATTTGGATTACTAACAAAGGATCATCAATTAAAGAAGATAACTATAATAAACGGACAAGACAGATAAAAGAAGGATTTAGAAATTTGGAGTAAATTACAATTATCATTCCTTGGAAAGATTGCCTCGATTAAAATGAACGTACTACCCAGAATCTTATATCTGTTTCAAGTAATTCTGATAAAACCGGGGAAGGATTTCTTCAAAGATTTTAACAAAATGATTGCAAATTATGTCTGGCAGGGGAAGAAAGCAAGGATCAAAATAAAGCACTTACAAGATACAAGAGGGAGAGGAGGATTAGCACTACCGGATTGGGAAACTACTATAAAGCAGCATCACTGATTTGGATTAAGGACTGGATAGAACTCAAAAATAAAAGAATGCTGACATTAGAAGGTTTTGATTTACAAAGAGGATGGCACACATTTCTGTGGGAGGGAAAAGACAAACAACATGGATATTTCCAACGACATATTATCAGAGAAGCACTGTTCCAAACTTGGCAGGAGATAAAAAAAAAACATTACGATAAAATTCCAGAATGGCTATCGACTATGGAAGCACAGATCTTCTCCAATGCTATGGATATTGACAAAATGAAAACCTATCAAGATCTGTTAAACAATCAAGGGGAATTAAGATCAAGACAAGAACTGAAAGAACTGGGTACAGACATTGATTGGTGGCCATATTTACAAATAAAATCTAGGTATAAGACAGATTTGGTACAATTTGGATTCCAAAAAGGGCCATATGAATTAGATAAAATTTTACAAGGGACAGATGATAAATTGATAACAAAAACTTATAATTATCTATTAAGATATAAATTAGAAGAAGTGGTTAAAGAAAATATAATTTGGGTGAAGAATTTTGGATATAACATTGAATTGGAAAAATGGGAAAAATTATGGAATGTAAATTATAAACTAACAATGTCTGTATCTTACAAAGAGAATATGTACAAAATGTTATATAGGTGGCACCTCCCGCCTGCCCGACTGGCAAAAATGTTTCCGAATATGTTTCCGAATATGGTACCATTTCAGAAATGGTATAACTGGTTGGAGAAGAAGAAAGTGAAAAAGGATATGGATATAAATGAGAAGATAAAAATTATAGATAAGAAATTAAGTACCAATTAAGGAAAATAGTAAATTAAAGATGTAGATTAAGAAAATGCAAAGAGATGATGTACCAGTAATATAGATACAAGAGATATTCTAGAAAAAGATTATAAAGTTATAAATATAAATACAGATTACGAAAAAGTTTAAAAAGAAAATATAAAGATTTGTTTTATGCTTATTTGTTTTGTATGTTTTGTTGTTGTTTGTATGTTTGTTTGTACTTTTTAATAATAAAAAAAATTAAAAAAATATTTTAAAAATTTGCTTGGAAAAAATTACATGCCTTTCTTAGTTTTTGGAGTCTTACAGGAATGTATCATAGCCTTCAAATAGCAGCCTGTTGAATATCTTAGTAGAACAAACTCATGGGAACGCTGAGTCTGTTCTCAAGTTGCCAGTCTTCTTCCTGGCATTTGGCACCCAAAAAGTGCCCCTTCATTTTGATCTATTTCTCCTCACAAAGAATATTAGTCTCTTGACAAAAAGTGGGTATCAGAAGGTTGGGAACTAATCCAAGGACC
This sequence comes from Coluber constrictor foxii, assembly GCA_038048745.1. Taxonomy (NCBI): domain Eukaryota; kingdom Metazoa; phylum Chordata; class Lepidosauria; order Squamata; family Colubridae; genus Coluber; species Coluber constrictor. Next base: position 40,482,626 of record CM075966.1, on the reverse strand, counting down.
ATTACTTATGAAAATGTCATCTTTAATCATGCATCACTTTTGCATATGCTTGTTTGCATCTTTTCCCCTCCTTTTCTGAAATGTATAAATATCAATTCATCTCTTGTTTGCAAGAGTGTGTCTCACTATCCTTTTGGTGGGGTCCCCTCAAGAACATAGGTATTTATAATAAACGCTGCAGTGAGTTTCCATTAGTATGTGTTTTGATTTGGCAGAAGCAACTCCGCCTTTGTGTAGTTTTTTAGTGGGCACGACTTCAGTAACTTCAACAGACCAACTTTTAGGTGGAATTGACATCCTGTGCCATTGATTGATTGATTGATTGATTGGTTCGATTTATATGCCGCCCTTCTCCAGACACTCAGGGCGGCTTACATTGCATTAAGCAATAGCCTTCATACTTTTGTATATACCTGCTTAGTAGGGCTTTCGCCCAAGCGGTGTTCTTTTTTATACAAAGTCAGCTTATTGCCCCCACAATCCGGTCCTCATTTTACCTACCTCAGAAGGATGGAAGGCTGAGTTAACCTTGAGCCTTTCCATATTACTTTTACCAGATTGTGGTCTGCCCATGTATTTGTCGATATTTCTACTCCCTCTTTTCTGAGTTCTGTCATCATCCAGACCATGTCTATTCTAGACCACGATTGATGTGGGCTAGAATAGAATGTATACTGCTTTTTTTCTTTATTTACCTCCCTCTATACATCTTGCAGATGTAGTTGCTGTGTCATCTCTTTGAAGGTATCTTGAAGTGTCTTTTTCTTAGTTTTCTTTTTCTTATTAGTCTGGTAAGCTTTTTCCATGTCCGTAATTCATTGAAATCACCTATAATACAAATATTCTAATATTCCAAATCTTTTACTTTATCATGTATTTTATTTAAAAACTTATTTTGGTTTCTGTTTGGTGCATAGATCAAAATCAGTAATATTGTTTTTAACACTATTTATATCTCAATCATCAAGACCGTTTCATCATTGTCTGTGTATATTTTTTTGGTTTTCAGGTGTTTTTTTAATATAAACTGTGATTCCTCTCTTTTTTTGTTCTGATAATGAAGTGTATAACTTTCCTAATCTTTGATTCTCTAATATTTTTGTTGCTGTTTCTTGATATAGACTTCCTGTAAATTTGTAATATCCATCTCCATTTTTTGCAATTTTGTAAATGTCTGGGTTCTCTTGACTGGTGCATTTAATCCCTTTATATTGATTGAGATCATTTTTATTTCCTGTTCCATTTTTATTCTTATCTATTCACTGTCCTTAGTGTTCTTGTGTTTCTTGTTACTATTTGTGTTTTTTCCCTCGCTCCCTCTCTCTCCATTCTTTCTCTTTCCAATCTTCTCCTTTCTTCTTGTTCTCTTTCCATTTCTTCTGTGGAGTGTTTCTCTTGGCTTTTATTCTCCGGTTCTTCTCTGCTTTCCTGGTCTTCCTCTAGTATGAAATGATGGTTGAAGAACTCCTGGGCTTTTTCGAAACTGTCAATCCTAAATTTCTTCTCTTGCCAAGAGATTAAAATGCCTTCCGGTATCAGCCAATGGAACATCACTCTGCTGTTAGGAAATTGTATTCTTCCCTCTGGTCCCTTACTCTTCTTGGAATCTGTTTGAGTGTTATTATCTCCTTCCCCTTGTACAGGATTGCCTCATCTCTCATCTTTTTGTAGATTTCTTCTTTTATGGTTTTCTTAGTGAATCTGACATGCACCTCTTTTGGCAATTTGTGCCTGTGGGCATAATTTGTATGCACTCTATAAACCTATAAACCTTGTCAATGTCCCTTCGGATATCTGGCGGTGACATCAGCATGTCTGGAACAAGAGAACGGAGTTCCGTTCTTGAAATTCCAATATTCCTAACCAGGAAGCCAATTTAGGCACTATTGATCCCAGAGAGATCAATAGAAAAAAGAGGAGTCTTCAAGGACCTCAGAGAAAAAATCAATCTCCCCGAAGGTTCAGGAGAAACCTCTTAATTCCGGTGAGGAAAAAAACAGCCATTTTGGCTGGCCTGAAGCGCTGACAACCGAGGAGTAGGAAGTGAAAATTGAAACAAGAGATCGCATTGGTAAGAGAAACGAGGGAAAGAAATCGAGTGTGGTACAGCTATAGAGTGGGAGAAGAGAGCGGAGAGATTGAGACTCCAAAGTAAGCGGCAAAGCAACAGACAGATAAGTGGCGATGAAAAGACAAAAGGGACGGAAGAAGAACTTTTGACAGGCAGTGACAGCGCGAAAAGAGAAAGGGCGGTGGAAACGAAGAAACTCCAGCAGATATACCCACACATTGACTGGAAAGAGATGTGGATTATAAAATAAACAGACCAAATAGAGAAAGGTGTCTTGGACTAGAATTGTGAGCATGACAAGAAAAGTTAGAGATTGGAAGATATAATGAGCAACGGAAGAAAGAACCAACTTTGACAGACAGCGACAACGTGAAAGACAAGACGGAAACTTACAACATATATACCCAGATATTGATTTGAAAGAGGTGTGGGTTCTAAAATAAATAGACTGTGAAGGAAGATGGCATTTTAAGAATAAGGATGGTGAGACTGATCGGAGAAGTGGTGATTTTAACGGAGTGATAGACAGAACAGACTTGGAAAATAATGAACTTGGAAGCTTAAACTAATTACCCAAAAGTGTTGAATTTGGATATTTTGACATTTTGACATTTGGATATTTCAGGCAAGAGACATTAAAAACCATACTTCAAATGAATAGAAAGGAAAAAAATAATAACTGTATAGAGGAAAGAGCACGAAATGACGCAAGAGTGACGGAAGATTGCAAGGCAAAAGAATAACGAAGTATATATACAATTGTTTAAGCTGAGTAGAATTATTTATTAACTATTAAGAACAGTTGATTGTGGAATATTGATTGCTAATTAGTGTTTAACGATTGAGACAAGTTGTCTTATTGTTATTTATATTAATTATTTACCTTTCCTTCTATCTATTTACCTATCTATACTAATATTAGTAACGTTTAGCATTATCTATTTATTACCATAGATTTATTATATATATTGTATTAATTATACTAAGAACAAATTAATGAATTGTTAAAATCCTAATTTTTTCCCTCACTTCCCTCCTTTTATTTCCCTTCCTCTTTATATAACTATATTCAAAAATTTAAACCTACAAAACCTTGATTAAGTATATAGAAAGATATATAGAAATATACATTGTTTGATAGAGTGGTTAAATACTTATTAAGGTGATAAGATTATTAACATAGATAAATTTATAATATTATAAATACAGATTGCCATTTAAAGATTTTATATATTATACAAGTTAATTATTAACATAGACAGGAAACTTAAAGATACTAAAAGTAAGCTAGTGTATGAAATTTTGGAAAAACTTAAAAAAAAAGAATAAAAATGACAAGCACAGGCACAACTCTCACAACTCTCAGAACACAAAATTCTGCGCATGCCCAAGATGGCGAACGTACCTAGGGTCCCCTGAGAGGATGGGTGTTTGGCTGGCTTCTTAGAGGGTCCTGGGGGGTTGCAGACCATCAGCAACCCCCCGCCCAGCCAGCGGATCGTATGGCCATTACGCTGGTGGGTTTGTAGCCCACCAGCGTGTCTCCGGAGGCTCCTGCCGCTCCCGCCGCCTGGAATCAGCTGAACAGCTGAGAGGCGCTTAGAAGATGGCGGCGCAGCGAGGAGCGAACGATGAGGAAGCGAACGGTGAGTTCGCGTGTGGCAAGTGGCAAGCAAGTGGCAAGCGGTAGCAGGGAGTGGCGAGCGGCGGCAGCGGCGGTGAGAGGGCTGGCTGTCGCTGCGAAGCCCTGCGAAGCCCTGCGAAGCCCTCCATGTGTTTCCGGAGCTCCTGTCAGTAAAAAGAACAGCTGAGAGGCGCTGCGAGGGATAGCAGCGCAGCGGTGAGCAGCGAAGAAAGGGCGGCAAACGAGCGGCGAGCGGCGGTGGCGGTGAGAGGGTGCCTGGTGGCCGCTGTGACTGTGAATGTGAGGGAGTCTGTCAAGCTGGGGGGGCGCCGGGGAGGCGCTAGAGCCGTGAGCCACATCTGTTTTGGAGGCGACCCTGCGCTGGTCTGCAGGCGCCCTAGTGGCAGGAGAGTGCCTGTGGAATTGAAAGATCTTGGCGTGGAGGCGGCCTGGAGTTGGTCTGGAGTTTGATCTAACGACCTTAGCGATGTGAAGATGGCTCCGGCGACGCCAGCGGTGCCCCAAATTTGTCATCGGGCCTACGGACCTACTCCCCCCCCCCTCCCGCCCCACTTGTTTTTGCCAGCCCTCGAACTTTGTCCACCTTCCCTGCTATCTGTCCGTTATTCTCTGGAGCGAGATTTTAAACTTTGGCTTTTTTTCACCATTTTTCCATCATTCCGCTGGCTGGCCACTGAAACAGGCCAGCTCATGGGAGGACTTATGGAGCCGATCTTTGTCACCTACCCTGAGGGGTGGCCATACCGGCAGGAGGAATTTTGCCAGGCCACGGTGAGAGAGTGGCCTTGGCCTTGGACTTTTCTAACGCTCCTGCCGTTGGTTGGACCGCCGTGAGAGGGTGGCCCGGACATCCCCTCAGCTGGGCAGAATGCGGGGACTCCTAGCCGCTACCGTGAGAGGGTAGCGGCGTCTCTCCTGATCGACCTGGTCCTGCTTCAGGACATTTTCGAACTCTGATGATGGACCTATGCCATGCCCCCCATTCTCTTGTCTGCTAATTGCTGGATGTTCCCTAGGTCTTCGCTTCTTGCCCTGCGAGATTCCCCCCTCTCGCAGGTTTGGCCCTCTACGTTATCGAGGGCCTACCTTAATGACGGGTTTTGGGACCCCGAGAGGTGGCATGTGAAAAAACGGGGACTGAGGGGTTTTTTAAGAACTTTTTTAACGGGTGTTTTAAGAGGTTCTGGGGTGGGGGAGGGTGTGGGTTTGGGGGGAAATTTAGGGGGGAAAGGGACAGGCCAGGTAGTCTTAGATGCCACTGGGGGTCTAGTTTCTGGAGGTAAGAGGGCTCTTACTGAGCCCTCTGCAGAGGGTTGTGTGATAAATACGCTATGTGGGAGGGGCAGATATGGCGAGAGCAGGGGACCATATCGTGTGGCGGGGGCACGCACTCGCTGCCTTCGAGCGATTGCTTGCCCCGGTCCCCAGAGCTATTCCTGTTCCCCGGGTTGTCTAGAGTCTCAGGACCCGGGGCTCCGGCTGCTGTTGTGCAATGCCAGGTCCGTTGTAAATAAAGCCCCTCTCATATGTGACCTCCTTAAAGAGGGGGGTGCGGACCTGGCTGGTATCACCGAGACCTGGTTGGGCCACGAGGGGGGGGTTCCCTTCGTGGAGATGTGCCCACCAGGTTTTCTTGCATTCCACCAGCCGAGAGCCCAGGGCAGGGGTGGGGGAGTAGCGGTTGTTATTAAAGAGGGTCTGGGTCCGAGGGAGGCCACTGTACCTCAGATAGCCGGGTGTGAGTCCATCTTTGTGAGGTGGGGCCCTGGTGGGCAGATGGGTCTGTTAGTCACGTACCTGGCTCCCTGCCACGTGGCAACGACCCTGCCCGAGTTTCTCAATGTGATAGCCGAGGTGGCGGTTGGTACCCCCAGGCTTATAGTCATGGGGGATTTCAACTTGCCATCCGTCGGGGAAGCATCTGAGATGGCTCGGGAGTTCATGGCTTCCATGACGGCCATGGACCTGACCCAGGTAATTCAGGGCCCGACTCACATTGGTGGACACACCCTGGATCTAGTTTTTGTCTCTGGTCAGTGGTTGAGTGGTCTTGATATTGGGGATATAGTTATAGAACCCTTGCCATGGACTGACCACTCGCTCCTTCGACTCGACTTTCTGACCGCTGCACCCCACCGCAGGGAGGCGGAACCAACTAGGTGGTTCCGCCCCAGGCGCCTGATGGATCCTGATAGGTTCCAGACGGAGCTTGGGCCATTTCCTGAGACACTGACACGCGACTCGGCCGAGGACCTGGTGGCTGCCTGGAATAGGGCAGCCGGTGGGGCCTTGGACCGCGTCGTGCCTTTGCGGCCTCTGACCCGGCGCCGAACTCACTTATCTCCTTGGTTCACCAAGGAGCTGAGGGAGATGAAGCGCCGGAAAAGACGCCTAGAGAGCGGTTGGAGGGCCAGTCGCTCCGATTCTGACTTGACACTAGTAAGAGCTTATATTAAGACTTACTTAGTGGCAATAAAAGCGGCGAAATCTAATTATTTCGCCGCCCTTATTGCGTCATCAGATAATCGCCCAGCCGCCCTGTTTAGGGTGACCCGCTCCGTCCTTCATCTGGGAGCGCGGGAGGATCCCTTGCAGGGACGTGCTGAGGATTTTGTGCAATATCTGGATGATAAAATAACTCAGATTCGGAACGAGTTGGCCGCCGACTGGGTTGGTTCGGGCGAGGTGACTGAGCCCGGTCTTGAGAGTGTTATCTGGGCTGAGTTCGATCCTGTGGCTCCCGAGGACGTGGACAGGATCCTGGGGAGATTGAACGCCACCACATGTTTATTGGACCCGTGTCCCTCCTGGTTGGTGCTGGCCTCCCGGGAGGTTACACGAGGCTGGCTCCAGGAGATTATAAATGCTTCTCTGAGTGAGGGTGCCCTACCGACCGCCTTGAAGGAGGCGGTGGTGAGGCCCCTCCTCAAGAAGCCCTCCTTGGACCCAGCTGCTTTGGTAAATTATCGTCCAGTCTCCAACCTTCCCTTTCTAGCGAAGGTTGTTGAGAGTGTGGTGGCATGGCAGCTCCCTCGGTGCCTGGATGAAGCTGTCTATTTAGACCCGCTCCAGTCCGGCTTCAGGTCTGGTTACAGCACCGAAACGGCATTGGTCGCGTTGGTGGATGATCTCTGGAGGGCCCGGGGTAGGGGGTACTCCTCTATCCTGGTGCTGTTAGACCTCTCAGCGGCTTTTGATACCATCGACCATGGTATCATGTTGCGCCGGTTGGAGGGATTGGGGGTGGGGGGCACCGTCCTTCGGTGGTTCTCCTCCTACCTCTCCGACCGGTCGCAATCTGTGTTGACAGGGGGGCAGCGGTCGACCCCGAGGCGCCTAGTGTGTGGGGTGCCACAAGGGTCGGTCCTCTCGCCCCTTCTGTTCAACATTTATGTAAAGCCGCTGGGTGAGATCATCCGTGGTTTTGGGGTGGAATTCCATCAGTACGCTGATGACACTCAGCTGTACATTTCCACCCCAGACCACCCCAATGATGCCGTGGAGGTGATGTCCCAGTGCCTTGAAGCTGTGCGGGTCTGGATGGGGAGAAACAGGCTTCGACTCAACCCCTCCAAGACCGAGTGGCTGTGGCTACCGGCGTCCCGATATAGCCAACTGACTCCATCGTTGGTTATTGGGGGCGAATCATTGGCCCCCACGGAAAGGGTGCGCAACTTGGGCGTCCTCCTGGACTCACGGCTGTCTTTAGAGGATCATACGACAGCCGTGGCCAGGGGGGCTTTTTATCAGGTCCGCCTGATACGCCAGTTGCGGCCCTTTCTAGATCGGGACTCCCTACGCACAGTCACTCAGGCGCTCGTCACGTCTCGCCTGGACTACTGTAATGCTCTCTACATGGGGCTCCCCTTGGGATGCACCCGGAGGCTTCAGCTGGTGCAGAATGCGGCCGCGCGGGGGATTATGGGAGCGACAGGGCGCTCCCACGTGACACCCCTCCTGCGTGAGCTGCATTGGCTGCCGGTTGATTTCCGGGTGCGTTTCAAGGTGTTGGTAATGACCTTTAAAGCGCTCCATGGCTTAGGACCAGGGTACTTACGGGACCGCCTGCTGCCACCAATTGCCTCCCACCGACCGGTTCGCTCCCACAGAGAGGGCCTCCTCAGGGTGCCGTCAGCCAGACAATGCCGGCTGGCGACCCCCAGGGGGAGAGCGTTCTCTGTGGTAGCCCCCACCCTCTGGAACGATCTGCCTCCTGAACTGAGGACTATTGCGGACCTCCGGACTTTTCGTCGGGCTCTAAAGGCGCACTTTTTTCAACTCGCCGGACTTGCCTGATCCCTTCTTTTTAAATATTTTATATTTTATATTTATATTTATATATTTTTATACATTTTTAAATTTTAAATTTTTTAGAGCCTTAACTTTCAGCCATAACTTATATTGATTTTAGGATGGTTTTAATTGTTTATGTACTGGTTTTAATTGGCTGTACACCGCCCTGGGTCCGCCAGGAGAAGGGCGGTATAGAAATTTAATAAATAATAAATAATAAATAATAATAATAATAACTCTTAAGACCTTTTTATTTCGCCAGGCGGGCCTGGCCTAACCTCTCTCCGTTTTTAGCATTACATTTTAATCTATTTTAAATTATGTGGGGTGTTTTAATTTTGTCTGGGCCAAATTTATTTAATCTGTTTTTAGTTGGGTTTTAAATTTTGTATTCATGTATTTTTATTGTTGGCTGTACACCGCCCTGAGTCCTTCGGGAGTAGGGCGGTATATAAATCCAATAAAATCTAAAATCTAAATCTAAACAACAACTATAACTAAAATAAATAAGAAAATAACCTCGACTCAGACATCCCTTACAGCATCTCCTGCCCAGCAAAGATCAATAGATACCATGTTAGGAACAGAGAAAGAAAAGGCAATCTCCACGTCCAGTATACAAAACATTCAATCAATACTGGCAATGATTCAGGAAGTAATGAATAAGACACAAGAATCTATCTTGAATAACCACGAGGAAACAAGAAGAAACCACGAGGATTTGAAGTCTGACGTGGGAGAAATAAAGGACAATATCAAGAAAATGGACAATAAAATAGAAAAAAAAAGAACAGAATATTGTGAAAAAATGAGCAAAGGATCCAAAAGGTGGAGGTAAAAATGGAACAAACGGACAAGAAGATAGAAATGCTGCAACAAAATCAGATGTCAATCAATAGAGAATTGGAAGAATTAAAATGTATCTGGAAATGGAGAAGGCATCTTTTTATCCTAGGTTCCAGAACATAGCGGAAAGTAAAGATGAAGACCTAGGAGAGATAATGGCAGGAATCCTGGCGGAAACAACACAGAGAGACAAATTTTTAAAATATTTTTAATATTCCTTACTTATACACAGAATCTTGCCAAAGCAAGGCAAACTGCCATCCACATAAAGTATATGCTGGGAACTGTTAAGGAGGAGCTTTCTTTACCCTTTATCTGTCACACAAACTATCTGAATTGATTTGTCCCTTACTTTTCTGGAATACACTCATTCCCTTCTGGGAATCCAGATTTCATTCCCTTACAATTCCTTTTGATTCAATGTTATTTCAACAATTCCATTCATCTGAAAATCCACTATTAAAAAATTGATTGTCTATATAAGAACCATACCTGACCTAAATATTACAGAAAGACTTGTTGCAAGAAAAGCTGTAGGATTTTAAAAAAAGTTTTTTTTTCAATTTTTATTTATATATACAGACTAAACAAAACAATAAAACAGTAAAACAAACTAAACAATAAAACAGTAAAACATACAAAAGATAAACATATAAACACAAATTCAAATATTTATCCAAATTATCGCAACTGTAGTCTGTAATCTTATTTCATGATTTAACTCCTCCTTATTTGGTCTTTCCCTTCTATCTATCTTTCTGGTTTATTATTGACTTATATGTGTACTATGTTTTCCTCTTTCTGTATTTGGTAGTTCAATTTACTTCCTGACCCTTTTTCCCTTTTCTATTTTCCAACCAACAATACCACCCGTCTTGCTCCATGCTCCCCCCAAATAATAAACCTCCCTGAAAATAAGGCCAAGCACTTATTTCAGGGTTCAAAACATATAAGACAGGGTCTTATTTTGGGGAAAATGTGGTAAGTCTAAGTGCTATTGCTATTGCTACAACAGTTGCTTAGTGACCATTTGAAGTTATAATGGCACTGAAAAAAGTGACCTATGACCATTTTCAACCCTTATGACCATTGCAGTATCCCCATAGTCATGTGATTTACATTCGGATGCTCGACAACTGGTTCATATTTATGACGGTTGCAGTGTCTCAGGATCACATGATCCCTTTTTGCAACCTTCTGAAAAGCAAAGTCAATGGGGAAGCCAGATCCACTTAACAACCACTTTAGCCACTGCAGTGATTCCCTTAACAAACGTGGCGAGAAAAGTCGTAAAATGGACAAAAACTCACTTAACAGTTTTTTCACTTAGCAACATAAATTCTGGGTTCAATTGTGGTCATAAATCAACGACTACCTGTAATGCCATGTTCATTAACAACCAGTGATTCATTTAAGCATCACATGATTCACTCAATAATCATGGTGAATTTCTTTATGCTCATTATAAAAATGGTAATGACATCAAATCTGGTTACATGGTGACCTGCGTAATGACCGCAAAGACTTACAACCAGAAGTCTGGATTCAATTGTGGCCATAAATCATGGGCTACCTGTAGCTTGTTTTCTCTACCTATCATATGGGGAAAAATAGATCTAATCTATATATCTATATATCTATGTAGGTCTTTGGTTATTCGGGTCTTCTCCCGCATAAAATTGGAAGTGTCTTGGCGATGTTTCGACGACGTCTCATTTGTCATCTTCAGGCTGGTGTTCTCGGCTTCGTGCTTCCAGGAGCGGCTGCATTCTGGATCAGCTGGAGTCTCCGGGTGCATCTCAGGGGCAGGCCCATATAGAGGGAATTGCAGTAATCAAGCAGGAAGTAACCAGGGCATGAGTGATTGTGCGAAGGTCATCTTGGTCCAGGAAAGGGCACAACTGGCATACCAGGTGAACCTGTGTGAAGGCCCCCCTGGTCACAGCTGTTAGATGGTCTTCTAGGGACAGTCAAGCATCCAGGAGGACACCCAAGTTGCGAGCCCTATCAATAGGGGCAAGTTTTTCTCCATCCATCAAAAATGATGGGGCTTCTGAAATCCGAGCCAGCATCCGGCATCCAAATGTAATGATTATTTCATGGAAAATTAGTTTTTTCCCCCCAGTTCTAGTAATATATTGCGAATTGTTAGAAGTATAGTGCTTTAAAGTGAGGATGGAAGGCAGTAGTGAAATCCATTTTTTTTACTACCAGTTCTGTGGGTGTGGCTTGGTGGGTATGGCAGGGGAAGGATACTGCAAAATCTCCATTCCCACCTCATTCCAGGGGAAGGAAGAGCCTGGATAGCTCTGCAGACTAAGCACCCTAATTAACATCCACCTGTCTGCAATTACTCCATGTTCAAATCTCATCAGGCTCAAGGTTGACTCAGCCTTCCATCCTTTCTAAGGTAGGTAAATTGAGGACCCAGTTTGTGGGGGCAATAAACTGTATAAATATACAAAAAGTATGAAGGCTATTGCTTAACACATTGTAAGCCGCCCTGAGTCTTTGGAGAAGGGCAGCATATAAATCAAATCCAAAAAAAAAAAAAAGGATACTGCAAAATCCCTATTCTCTCTCCACTCCTGGAGGAAGGATATTGCAAAATCTCCATTCCCACCCTACTCTGGGGTCAGCCAGAGGTGATATTTGCCACTTCTGAACTGCTCAAAGTTTCCGCTACCGGTTCTCCAGAACCTGTCAGAACCTACTGGATTTCACCCTTGACAGAAGGCCAATTTAGTGTAATGGTTAAAAGCACTGGAAAAGAAACTGGGAGATTATGAATTGTAGTCCTGCCATTAGTAGAAGTCTCACGGGGTGAGTTTAGGGAAGTCACTCCTTCTCAACCAAGGGAAGGAGACAAAAGAAAGCCACTTAAAAAACAACTTTGCCTACAAATTTTTATTGTCCATATAGTTGCCAGGAATCCAGATTGGCTCAAAGGCACATCTGCCCTTGCAGACATAGGAAATTCACACCCACACCCACACCCACACCCACAACACACACATGATTAAAGTTGCTGAGCTGGTCAGGTTTGAGACCTGAGCATTATGCAACTGTATGAGCTTCTATTACTTGTCCCAGCTCCTGCCCATCTAGCAGTTTGAAAGCATAAAAATGTGAGGAAATAAATGGGTGCCTCTTCAGTAATATAGTTATGATGGCCACACGACTATGTAACATAGAAATATCTTTGGACAATGCTGGCTCCTTCAGCTAAGAAATAGAGATGAGTCCCCTATACACATGTGCCTTTTGATGGTTGATTTCTCTTGATGGTGTTTTGGGACTTGGCTCATTGATAGGTTCCTCCCAGTTATACTACCAATTCACTGATTGCGCACTTTGTGTGCACTCTTTGTGCTTCATGCACGCATGCGCCAAACGTCGGGGGCAACCGATTCTCTACCATGGGATCGTCACCATTACTGATTCACCCAAACCACTGTGTATCAGTAGCAATCCACCACTGACTTGGCTTGATCTAGGACGTTCCCAGTTTCCCAGAAACTATATTTTATTCCTTATACTGTGTCCATCTTCTCTTAAAAAATTAACAGAATCCACAATGGATCAAGAATCAGCGTCCCTTATAGATAATTGAAAGTTTTTATCACTACCGGTTCACCTGAACCAGTGCGAACCAGGAGCATTTCACCCCTGGTTCCAGACTTCCATGAATTTTCTGGTATTTTGGGACTCTCAGATGAAACTATGGCTGAATCTATCCACATGTCTCATCATTTCTTCTGACTGTTAAGTGGTGTACATGACTGCACTCTTCTAGTCTTCTGCCTGTTTGTCCTATAAAGTGACTGTTTCAGTCTTTACACTTAATGTAGTACAATATGGTTATATTGTAGAGTTTTTTTTTCTTCTGGGGCTGCTGGGTATTTTGGTTGGTGTGCTATGTTGATGCCATGTGGTTGCAATAGTATGTTGGTGATTTCTGAGATGTTTTTGAAGTATGAGAGTGTTGTCCTTTTTAAAGCTTGTGTTAGTTATGTGATAGTAGGTTGGGTGGCCAAGTACTTTTGATAAAGTTCTGTGGGTATCCATTTGTTGTGGCCTGTCAGCAGCCTGTGCAGCTAGTAGCTGATTCCGACAGTGAGGAGGCTGGTGTGGTGCTGTGCCAGGAGCCTGTGCAGCTGGCACTCAAATCATACAATGAGGAGGCTGGAGAAAATGTGGTGCCAGAGGTAGGGATTCAGCCAGGGACTCCAGAACCACCAGAAGCTCCCTTAAGTGAAGAGGATGAAGAGGAGGAGCCTCTTTTCGATGCACGGGCACACAGAGCTGTCAATAGGCAGGAGTGGCTCCTCAGAAGGAGGTCTCCTCGAGAGTAAGTCTTGGGGCTAATTGGCCACTCCCTTAGCGTATTTAAGGAAGAACACCAACTGAAGCAATTTTCAGGGAACAACTTGGTTTACATATCTTCGTGTCTTGTCTTGCTTATCTTATCAGCTTCCTGCAAATTGCTTCTGGGCATTCTGCCAACCACAGTAAGCTTTCAGTTATTATTCTTTGAATTCTTGGTGGCTGTTAATGCAGTTAATTAACAGCTGTTGTTGTAAAAGACTAATTAACTTTAGTAAACTAAGGTTTGAATGGACTTTGTGTGTGCTACGTTCTTTGGGGTCCGTAGCTGGAGCAGAACACCATTTTGTTGAAAGATTTTATATAGATGATCTGTTTTCTAGGTAACTTTTCTATGGAGGTTGTAATAAAATAAATCACAATATGAAGGATATTTTTACTTTCTCAGAAAAAACTATGATTTCATAGTGTCTTGTGTTGATTCAGGAAAAGTACCAGAATTTGATTTCAAGGAATTTCCTAAGTGACTTTCTATTATTTAAATGTTACTTTCTTACGTTGCTTTTAATGGTATTCTGGTCTACAAGGACCTTTTTCTGATCTACAAGGAAATTATTGCATCAGAATTAACCCAAGAATAATTTCCTACTCAATAATTATGAACTTTGAATTGGTCTGCAGCTTCTTTAGGTCTGTGGAGAATTCTCAGTGTTGTTAATGTTTTTACAGTTCGAAGTAAGAAAAAGAAAAAAGAGAAGCTTAAATATCCACATAGCACTTCAGAATTTGGCTGATACAGAGAGAAATTGTATTAAGAGGCTAGTCAGAGATATTTTGCTCCTTGACTTAGGATATGTAACTTGAGGCTATACATTAATGGGCCCTATGGAGAAATGTTCTTTTACACAGATACTTTTATTCATGATGATAATATTCAGATTATTGATTCTAGGACCTTTTCCTATGTCTGTCAGCAGGCTTCCAGTGCAAAAATGCCCTGGAACCCAGCCCATTAGTATCTTTCATAAATATTTTCAGCCAGGAGACAGGATCATTGGTGGCATCTCCTCACAGTCGTTCATTTATATTGAGACAATGGAATTCAGAAGACACCCATTCCAGGACATAATTTTGAACCCTGTGTAAGTAGCTATATTCATTATTTTTTTTAGAATAAAATAGAATTCTTTATTGGCCAAGTGTGATTGGACACACGAGGAATTTGTCTTAGGTGTATATGCTCTCACTGTACATAAGGAGAATAAAATACATTCATCGAGAATAAAAAGATACAACACTTAGTGATAGTCAAGGTTACTAATAAGCTATCAAATCGTACTAAGAAACAAATAAAAACAATATAATTGAAAGATACAAGCAACATGGTTATAGCAATAAATGGGAAGAGATAGATACTAGTAAGGAAGAGAATAATAATAGTAATACAGTCTTAGTAAATTATTTGACAGTGTTGTGGGAATTAGTTGTTAAGCAGAGTGATGACATTTGGGAAAAAACTGTCCTTCTGTCTAGTTGTTTTGGTGTGCGTCTTTTTGAGGGTAGAAGTTGAAACAATTTATGGCCAGGATGTGAGAGGTCTGTAGATATTTTCACAGCCCTTTTTTTGACTTGTGCAATATACAGGTCCTCAATGGAAGAATGTAATTTTAAAATTACATGCAGGTTTTCTTCCTTTTCCTTTTAAGAAGGATATTCCACATTTATTAAACACAAATGGCATTAACAGTTCCTCTTAAACAAATACTTTTGACATGAGTGGAGTCCGCTACTTCTTGTAGTATAGGATAAATAAACAGCATGCACAGTGAAAAAAGTTAAATGATCAATAATGCATTTTAAATATATATAGTTTGAATAAGGGGAGGGGAAGAGGAGAGAAACATTTTTTAAAAAAAATCAAAGCAAAATTCAGCCTGATATGTCATTTGGAAGAACTCCATCAGTTCTGTGCAGAGAAGAGCAAAGATGATAAAGGATCTGGAGCATAGATTATATGATGAAGGGTTGAAGGAGCTTGCTATGTCTAACTTATTGAAGATAAGGATGAGTAGGGACATGATAATTGGCTTCCATAACTTGAGGAGGTCACAGAGAAAAGGGGATTGACTGATTCATCAAAATACCAGAGTACAGAACATGAAACAATGGGTGGAACCTTGTTAAAGAGAAGATCCATTCTAAAAGTTAGAAGGATTTTTCTAACAGTGAGAATAATTAATCAATGGAACAGAACTGTGGGAGCTTCATTACTGGAAGTTTTCAAAAACAGACTAGATAACCATTTGACCAAGGCCTCCTGCCTTGAGACAGAGGTTGGACTAGAAGATCATAAAGGTCATTCCTAGCCCTTTGATTCTATGTTCTATGTACATTCTCTAATAGCCAAAACACCTTTTACTCCAGAAATAATTTAGGGATTACTTTAATAATAAAGAACAGAAGCATTCATAGTAAAAACTACTACTCATTGTAGGTCTATTATACACTTCTCCTTCTCAAACAACTGCACGGAGAATACTGCAATACTATTTCTCTTTTTTATTCCAGGTTACTGACTCAGAGCTATCAGCAAGTCTTAGCTTTGGTTTTTGCTGTAAAGGAAATTAATGAAAATCCCCAGTTCTTACCCAACATCAGCCTAGGCTTCAGTATCTACAATGACTATTTTAATGCAAGATACACCTACCTAGCTTCAATGGAACTTCTCTCCACACCAAATAGATTCATCCCAAACTATAAGTGTCATTTTCATAATGATCTGGTAGCTGCCTTAGGGGGACCAAGTTCTATTGAATTTCTTGATAGGTCTACCATCATGTCACCTTTCAAGTTGGTGCAGGTAAGTTCATTGTCAAAAGAGAGAGAGGTGGGGGAGGGAGGGAGGGAGGAATGTACTTAGGAGTGTATACTGGGTCTGAACCATTCAGTTCATGCAATAGACTTTTCATATATGTGACAACATAAAATTAGGTTGGGTGATTTCAGTTGAAGTTTGGAACAAGGAATTTAAATGTAGTGAGTGTAAAGGTGAAAGTGAAGGTAAAGGTAAAGATAAAGGTAAAGGTTCCCCTCTCAAATATGTGCCAGGTGTTGCCAACTCTAGGAGGCAGTGCTTATCTCTGTTTCAAAGCTGAAGAGCCAGCGCTGTCTGAAGACGTCTCCGTGGTCATGTGTTCGGCATGGCTAAATGCCAAAGGCACATGGAACGCTGTTACCTTCCTACCAAAGATGGTCTCTATTTTTCTACTTGCATTTTTTACATGTTTTCAAACTGCTAGGTTGGCAGAAGCTGGGACAAGTAATGGGAGCTCACACTGTTATGCACACCAGGGATTTGAACTGCCAACCTTTCAATCAACAAGCTCAGCATCTTATCCACTGAGCCACCGTATCCTTTGTAGTGAGCATAGTAATGCAAAAAGGATAAGGAAGAGTCTCAATTCACACTAGATCTAATTGTTTTCCTTTCTCATTTCCTTCTGTGGTCCAGGTTGCATATAGCTCTGCTCCAGAGATCAATGCTCAAAGTCAATCTCCTTTCTTTTACTGGATGCTGCCAAATGCAAGCCATCAGTACAAAGGACTTCTCCAGCTCTTTCTGAAGTTTGGTTGGACCTGGATTGGGGTGTTTTACCTTGACATTGGCAACATAGCAGAAATCTTGTTGAGGAATGTGGTTCCCATGTTTTCCAAAAAAGTGTCTGCTTTGAATTCATGCAAAATATGCCATCTGATTTTGTGAGTGATGATGAAGAATATTTCCAAAAGGTACATGGCATTTTGAACATAGTCTTCAACAGTACAACTAATACAGTCCTGTTTCATAGTGAATTTCAGAGTATGATAAATTTAAGGTTTTTACTGCACTTCATGGAATTTAGTAATGTGGATTATAATGCAAAAGTCTGGGTGATGACTGCAGATGTAGACTTTTCCTCAGTCATCTTTCAAAGAAGTTGGAAAATTGATTTCATTCATGGAACTCTGTCCCTTTCAGGTCAATCGATGGAGGTGTTAGGATTCCAACATTTCGTTCAAAGGAGAAACCCAGCTTTGAATAAAGGAGATGGCTTTTTAACAGAATTCTGGCAACAGACATTTAATTGCATGCTCCCAACATCCTCTACAGAGGAAGAGGAAGAGGATGAGACAATCTGCAGTGGGGAAGAGAAACTGGAAACTCTCCCTGCGAATATATTTGAAACCAGCATGACTGCCCACAGCTACAGCGTCTACAATGCTGTCTATGCAATTGCACATGTTTTGCATATTCTGTACTCTTTCCAAGGCCAACAAAGGGCAATGAGGAGGCAGAAAGTCCTCAGTCAAGACTCATGGAAGGTGAATAGACTACTTAGAACAGGGGTGTCAAACTCGATTTTATTGAAGGCCACAACAGGATGGTGTTTGACCTTGGGGGGCTGGGGTGGGCATGGCCAGGGTGGATGTGGAGAAGGGGTGGGTTCTATTTACCTTTACTACCAGTTCGCAATGGGGTGGAAGAAGCATTTTGATGACGTCAGGGTCAATGGGCAGAGCCTCCCACTGGTTTTATAGAACCAGTGTGAACCGGGGGCAACCCACCACTGATGTGGACAGCTTGATGTCACTCATGTTGGGGGCATCTGTGGTGGCCAGAGTGCTCTGCTAGCAAAAACAGGCTCCCAAGTTCTGTTTCGGATGTGACAGCCTTCTGCAATCCTCTGCCAGCAATAATGGAGCTTGGAAGTGCCACCCGCTGCCCTCCTGAGCTCTGTTTTTGGCTGTAGTGCCTTCTTGCAACCCTCTGCCACAGAAAACAGAGCTTAGGAGTGCTACCCGCAGCCATCATAAGCTCTGTTTTCGGCTGTGATGACTTCCTGCAATCCTCTGCCAATGAAAACAAAGCTAGGGAGGGCCACACGCAGCCCTCGCAAGCTCCGTTTTCACTGGCAGAGGTACTGTGGGCTGGTCCTTTGGCAGCCCCACAGGGCAGATTTAAACACCCCATGGGTCAGAGTTGGCCCCCATGTCTTAAGTTTGACACCCCTGACTTAGAACATTTCAGCAGATATAATTCATTGATTAAGCTGCAGAGTTGTCTATCAGCCCTTCCATCTTAAGTTTATTGGGTATATTTTCACCTTTTAGAAACTTCCATTGTTTGTCTGATCTAGCTACAACTATTAGCCACAATGCATTTGGGGATCACCTGCTGTGTGTTCTATGCTTTGTGGTTGGTTTTCTACATGATGTCAACTTTCCTTTCATACTGTTCAGAAAACTTGACTGCGTTTCTTAAATATCTCATTGTTATCCAAATTCTAGTGTCACTTAATAAAATATTTATTTTATTTGTGAGGTTCACTTTCATACTGTATTATCCATTTGTAGTGATTTATCAGAAGAAATTAAAATCACATCCCTCTTTTGTCCTGAGAAAAAAAACCCAAAACCCTGTGAATTGTAATTTTAGCTTAGCAAAGACAGACCTGGCAATTGTTACAATATAGAGGCCATGAGTTTTCATTTGATTCTCTGATTAATTGAATTCCATGCATTAAGGAAAGTGAATTTTTTTTTACTAGGAAGCAATATCACTGCTTTAAAAAGTCCCTTTGCAATTTATGAAAACTGCATGTTACCTCTCTAGAAAATGATGTTTTATTTGGCTAATTTGTATATTATGTCATTCACTAGTAATAAAATGTATGGTTCTGCAATATACAGCACTTTCTAATAATATACACAAGCTATAATTAAAATCATACCTGAATTATTACTTTTAATTATCTTACTGACTGTGTATAAACTGATTTAATTTGCTAAACTGTTAGTATCCACTACAGTAGCCTGCTGAAAGTTTTGAGGGACTCTTCAATACAATATGGATGCTGATCTAATGAAATGCATTTCCATCGTTTTAACTTTTGCATCCCTCTTTTTTAAAGCTCCACCACTTTCTGCAAAGCGTATCATTTAATAGCAGTACTGGAGAGAAGATTTCTTTTGATAACAATGGGGAAATGGTTGCAGGGTTTGGTGTTATAAACTGGATCACATTTCCAAACCAGACGTTTTTTAGAGTCAAAGTTGGAGAGATAGAACAAGGAATGGATTCTGACAGACTGTTGACTGTTTCTGAAGAGAAGATCATTTGGCCCAACCAGTTTAATCAGGTGAGGTTCGTCTCATTTCAAAATATATTGGATCCATTTTATTCTGGCCATTGTTGAATATTCTAGTTCATAACTCAGTAGAAAGCTATATGTTCTCCACATTCTGAAGTCTGTGCTTCCAAACCCTTTTTAAAATTTTGCTTTGCAAATGTCCTATTGTAGAGCAACAATGATTTTAATTTCAGTGCCAACATTTTGTCCACCTCTCTCTCTCTCTCTCTCTCTCTCTCTCTCTCTCTCTCTCTCTCACACACACACACACACACACTATATTAATATATTAATTGATCTTCCCTGAAGTACTACCTGTAGGTAGTACAGGCTTCACAGGTTTAGGTTTCACTAAGACTCAGGAAAATCTATTAGAATTTGTGGTGTGAGTGATAAAACATTGTCTTACTTTCTGTATGAATTTTCTACACTCCTGAAAACTTAGAAAATTCAATTTCTTTAACAGAAGGACATTTGGAACCAAGTTGGAACATGAGTACCCATTTCTAAAAATGTTAGGGATTATCATAAAAAAATCACTATACATATTTTTAGTGATTGCACTAATTTTGAAATCATTCTCCATTATGGAGGCATTCCTAGTGGCGTCTTGGGTATATTATTTTCTTATTTTCCAATCAAAGTTAACTCCCTCTTGATGACTGCAGAAAATATATCCCGCAGACTCTCTGAAATGGTTTCTGCTAATTTTGACTTTTTCCAGATTGCATATTTGTTGCTCTTTTAGGCAGTGACACTGCTAGGACAGAATTGGACAGAGAAATTAAGCCCATACACAATAATGTGGGATAAAATTGCTTAACGCACTGTAAGCCGCCATGAATCTCCGGAGAAGGGTGGCATATAAATCAATTTTTTTTAAAAAAAATGAGCACAAAATATTGATTATTATATTCTGAATCTTAAAATTATGTACTGGGTGGCACCTAATTATTCTTAGTGGAAATTCCCCACTTTAGGCTAAATGGGAAATTGAATAAATGCATACATAAAGAAATAAAATCAAAATGTAATGGAAAACTACACCAGTATTATAGTTAAGAACAAGATTAGACAATATATTCATCATAAATTGAGCTTGATTCTAGAGGGTTCCTCCTGGCTTGTTTATTCGGCTCAGGAGGTTACACGAGGCTGGATCCAGGCAGTGATTAATGCATCCTTGGGTGAGGGAAGCTTCCCTACCACCTTGAAAGAGGCAGTGGTGAGGCCCTTCCTCAAGAAAACTGCTTTGGACCCAGCTATTTTAAGCAACTTTCGTCCTGTCTCCAACCTTCGCTTTGTTGTGAAGATTGTTGAGAGCGTGGTGGCACATCAACTCCCATTGGCCCTGGATGAAGCGGAGTACCTGGATCTTTACCAATCGGGTTTCAGGCCCGGGTACAGTATGGAGACGGCATTGGTCACGCTGGTGGATGATTTCTGGAGGGCCCGAGACAGAGGTTACTCCTGTCCTGGTCCTATTAGATCTCTCAGCAGCTTTCGATGCCATCGACCATGGTATCTTGCTGCGATGCCTCAAGGGGTTGAGAGTGGGAGGCACTGTTTTACAGTGGTTCTCCTCCTATCTCTCGGAACATTCGCAGGTGGTGTTGGCTGGGGGACAAGGTCAGCCCCGAGGCCCTTCACTTGTGGGGCATCCCAGGAGTCGGTCCTCTCTCCTCTTTTGTTGAACATCTATATGAAGCCGCTGGGTGAGATCATCCGGGGCTTTGGGGTGAGGTATCATCAGTATGCAGATGATACCCAGCTTTTTAAATCCACCCCAAACCAACCCAGTGATGCCCTCGATGTGATGTCCTGGTGCCTGGAAGCAGTGTGGATCTGGATGGGGAGGAACAGGCTTCGGCTCAACCCTGCTAAGACAGAGTGGCTGTGGGTACTGGCGTCTCGGTCTGATCAAGAGATTCCATCTTTGGTCATAGGGGATGAGATGGTGCCCCCTGTAGACAGGGTGCACAACTTGGGTGTCCTCCTGGACTCGTGGCTAAACTTGGAAGATAATGTAACGGCCATAACCAGGTGGGCATTCACCTAGGTTCGCCTGGTGTGTCAGTTGTGCCCCTATTTGGACCTAGATGCCCTACACACGGTTACTCATGCGCTTGTCACCTCCCGTATTGACTACTGCAATGCCCTCTACATAGGACTGCCCTTGAAGATTACTCGAAGGCTTCAGCTGGTGCAGAATGTGGCCGTGCGGGTTGTGTTGAGTATCTCGATACTCCCATGTTACACCTCTTCTACGTGACTTGCATTGGTTGCCGGTTGCCCTCCGGGTAAGATTCAAGGTGCTGGTGATTACCTATAAAGCCCTATATGGCTTAGGCCCAGGATATTTGGGGGGGCCATCTGCAGTCAGCAACAGCTGCCCATCGCCCACAGAGAAAGCCTCCTCAAGTGCCGTCAACCAGAAAGTGTTGGCTGGTGACCCCCAGGGGGAGAGCTTTCTCTGTGGACACACCCAACCTTTGGAATCAACTGCCGCTGGAGCTCCGGGTGTCCCCCGACCTTCATTCTTTCCATCATGACCTGAAAACGTGGCTGTTTCATTTGGCTGGCTTGGACTGATGGGTTTTTAATTTTTTAACTTGTTAGTCTTAATTGCACTTTTAACTGTTAAATTATGAGATTTGGATTTAATTTCTTTTTAACTTTTTCATTAGATGTTTTTTACTGTTGTGAACTGCTCTGAATCTGGCTGGAGACAGGGCGGCATATAAATAAACTTTATTTATTTATTTATTTATAAATAAATAAACTAACTAAAACAATAAATATGATGTCCTAAATTTGATTTCAGCTAGAGTCATTAGAATATTCTTGAAAACCATTTCCTTCTACATTCGATGACAGATGACTGTTCGAATTTCAGTTTTATGTTCACACATCAGGTTTTTCTCTCAGAGAATGGAGAACTGCCATCCATTCCCAGACATCTATAAGCTTCACAAATACAGAATTTGAAAGTCATTTTCTACATAACAAACTATCTTTTTCATTCTTGCAAAGGAACGGCCTCTTTCACTCTGTAATGAAAAATGCCATCCAGGCTATAGAAAGACCAAAATTGAAGGACGGTCATTTTGCTGCTATGATTGCACTCGATGTCCAAAGGGGAAGATTTCAGACCAGACAGGTAAAAAGAGGAAGGGGAGAAAGAAAGGAAGGAAGGAAGGAAGGGAGGGAGGGAGGGAGGGAGGGAGGGAGGAAGGAAGGAAGGAAGGAAGGGAGGGAGGGAGGGAGGGAGGGAGGGAGGGAGGGAGGGAGAGGCGGGGTGGGGTGGGGTGGGGTGGGAGGGAAACATTTGATACAGGGACTCTGGAGGCTGGCTGAGATTTTCTTATATTATCTCAATTCAACAAGAAACTGGATTATAAAAATAGGAGTAGAGAAAAATTGACTTACAACTAGCCTTAAAAGCCACTCTAGTACTTAGAAAAAGAGTTCAACAGTGAAGTTGATTGTGCATAGGTAGGGATTCTCCTTTATTTCATGTGCAGAAGCAGAAGTCAGTCAGTAACCTTACAAAGATGCTTTTACTTCTATTTCTAGTCTGTGTAGAATTGAATTGGGTTAAGTTGTCCCTTCTCTCTCTGTGATTGTAAAGATTTAACAGGCCAGTAATACACAGCTCCTTTCCCCACAACACCTCAGTCAGGAGGGGTTAGGAGTGTTCTGTTCCAGTCCCTAAATGCAGTGATAAGATGGAGGAGTAGCAAAAAACTGATACAAATCTTGAAAGATGGAGTCTTTGGTATGGGAATTACTGGCTATAACCTTGGGTATGTCCTTGCCCTAGGAATTGAAGACTGGCCACTTTAAATGGTGTTTCATGCTCCCAAAAAAGAATAGACATGTAATTTTGATATTCTGTTAGATTTATTGATGCTACTGGAGGAACAAACAATTGCTATGGCCGGGAGCATCTATTGCCAGCTATTTTTTGGTATGCCAATCAGCGTTATTACCATTGTTCAGAAACTGGAACCCTAATGTATGTGCTCCATTTGGGTCTTGTTTTCCAATGGATTCAAAAGGTGTAGCTAATGAGGTCCAAATTTTTGTGTGGATAGCTGTTCAATGAACTGTGGTGGTGCAGTGCTTAGAATGCAGTATTGCAGACTAATTCTGCCCACAGGCAGAAGTTCAGTCCTGAGGAGCTCAAGCTGACTCAGACTTCCATCCTTCTGAGGTTGCTAAAATGGCAACTCAGATTGTTGGGGAAAATATGCTGACTCTGTAAACCACTTAGAGATGGCTGTAAAGCACTATGAAATGATATTGAAATCTAAGTGCTATTGCTATTTCTATGATCGTGCAGTTAAATATTGTACATTCACTGTTGAACTGATAAAAGGTGACTGGAGAAAGTTTCCTCCTCTTTTTACTGTTAATCTTATTCTCACCTGAACATTTTTACACACAAATGTATTTAGTGGTGGGATTTAGCTAGTTTGGGCAAACCAGTAGTTAAATTGCTAGCTGGCCACACCCCATCTAGGAGTCCCCAGACACCCTATTTTGGCTCCCAGATAAGTGCTGGGAGGCCTACTAGGCCCAAAACGAGGCGTGGGGTGTGTGGTGTGCCCCCTCCCGTGGCCTGTTTTCACTCCCAGAAGACTTCAGGAAGGACTACTAGGCCCAAAATGGGGTGTGGGAAAGCAGCACGTCCCCCCTTGTGGTCCATTTTTTGCTCCCAGGAGGCTGCAGGGAGGCCTCCTAGACCCCAAATAGGGCACAATTTTTCTTCCCAGGGGAGTGCAGGAGGCCAAGTGCTGCCTGTCACACCACTTGGCCATATCCACCATGGACATGCCCACCCAGCCGGTCATTAGAGCAGAGAACCAGTTGTTAAATTATTTCAATCCCACCACTGAATCTATTGGACTAACCCCCTCCCCAACCTTCTATTAAGAAATGCAAATTTTATTCCTTCCTTCCTTCCTTCCTTCCTTCCTTCCTTCCTTCCTTCCTTCCTTCCTTCCTTCCTTCCTTCCTTCCTTTCTTTCTTTCTTTCTTTCTTTCTTTCTTTCTTTCTTTCTTTAACTTACATGCCAGGCATATCACCTCCAGATGATCTAACTAGCTTATAATCAATATAAACAATATGAAACATTAAAACAATAGTAATAGCAACAAAGCAATAGTAAAATTGCTTTGAAATTGACAAAAAGGAAGGAAGGGAGTCATATGCACAAAGGGACAAAGTGGGACCTTAACTTAGTCTATTAATTGTCTCCAGAATGAGATGCCTCCATACAGTTTGCAGGTTCTACATTTTCTTCAATTCAGATTCAACTGGAATATCTCAATGATTCTTGGAAATTTCATTTCCATTGAAGAACTAACTGAACAAGAACTGTCAATTCCAAAAGATATATGCACACACAAACATATAGATCACATATTTCAGTATAATTAGGAAAATACTAATATTGACCAGAGAAGTTATTAAGATCAATACCAAGAAGGAAGGGAGGGAAGGAGGGAGGGGGGTGTACAACTGTAATTTATCTAAGAGAAATATACTGGTATGCAATACAAAATAAAAGGCTTTAATAGCAATATTTGACAACAATGTGAACTTTAGTATGAAACCTAGGCCAAGAACAACTAGTTTAATTGAAGTTCAATAATAACAGTTACTCACGTGGTTTATATTAATAATGGTACCATCAACTATAAAAAGAACTCCAAGCTTTCTGGTATATTTTGACTTAAATATAAACATTTGATTTTTCAGATATGGATGATTGCTTCCAGTGCCCAGAAGATCAGTATCCAAACAACAACCAGGATTTATGCATGCCAAAGCATGTAACTTACCTATCATTCAAAGAACTATTGGGGATCAGTTTAGCCACATCAGCTCTTGTGCTTTCTTTTATCACAATACTTGTGTTAGGAATCTTCTTGAAGTACCACAACACTCCCATCATCAAAGCCAACAACTGCAGCCTCTCCTATACCCTCCTCATTTCCCTCCTCCTCTCCTTTCTTTGTTCTCTCCTTTTCATTGGTCAACCTATGAAGGTGACCTGTCTCCTTCGACAGACTGCTTTTGGAATCATCTTCTCAGTGGCTGTTTCTTGTATGTTGGCCAAGACCATCATTGTGGTTCTTGCTTTCATGGCCACCAAACCAGGATCAAGGATGAGGACATGGGTTGGGAATAGACTGGCCCTTTTCATTGTGCTTTCCTGTTCTCTTGTTCAAAGTACCTTTTGTATTGTATGGCTTGGAACTTCTCCCCCTTTCCCAGATGTTGATATGTGGTCCATAAGTAGTGAAATAATTATAGAATGTAATGAAGGATCTGTTGCAATGTTTTATTCTGTTTTAGGTTTTATGGGTTTCCTGGCTATAGTCAGTTTTATTGCAGCTTTCTTAGCTAGGAAGTTACCAGACACATTCCAGGAAACCAAGTCCATTACTTTCAGCATGCTGGTGTTTTGCAGTGTCTGGTTGTCCTTTGTCCCTGCCTACATAAGCACCAAAGGAAAATATACAACAGCTGTGGAGATCTTTGCCATCTTGGCCTCTAGTGCTGGGCTCCTGGCTTTTATCTTTTTCCCCAAATGTTACATTATTATAATTAGACCAGATCTTAATAAAAGGGAGCAATTAACAAAAAGAGTGAATTAAACTATATTTTCAACTTTTTTTGTTTCCTCCACTGGTGGAAAAAAATCGCATGCAGCATTTAAATTCTACTTGACATCATAATGCTAGATAAATGGGAGAATGTATGGACTAATGAATTAAAATTTATTTTAAACTATAGTTTGAAGATTTCTTTAAAAATAAAAGGATGTATCTTTGGTATTTGACTCCAGATGGATTAGTGAAAATGTATAGTGTTGGAAATGTAAGAAGCAATGGACTAGATAGTTTCATGAGAGATGGAAGGTCATTTGTGGACTTTCTGCAAGTTATATATAGTAACAAACGGTTAACAGAGTGATTTGAAGATTTGTATAATGTTTGAGCTAACCTTCTCTCTGTCTCTCTCTGTCTCTCTCTGTCTCTCTCTCGAGAGGCCTGTGTATGTGTGTGTGTGTGTGTTTACATCTTTTAAAAATTGTTTCAAAGTTTCCATTTATCAATCACCACCATTCCATAACCAAATGGGATTCAATCTTCAATTCATTGTCCAAATTCTTGTTATTAATTTTAAAGAGGCTGAAAGTTCCCTAAGTACTTCTTAATCAGTAAAAATAAAATAAAATAAAAACTTCCAGTTTCGCTTTCCTTGCTGCCTAATTACCAAATGTGAGAGTGAATACACACTCACTCTCACTCCTCACTCTCGGGAAGTCTTTTTCCACCTTCTACATCAGTTATGGCTAACCTTTTTGCCATCACGTGCTAGGAGTGGGGGAAGGGGGAGGAGGAGATGCACCCCACCCCTGTGCATGATCCCCCGCTTCCCCCCACTCCCCCCCCTCCGCTGCAGGCACGGGATGGCCTGGTGGGCCTGGTAGGCCCTTTTTTTTCTCCCCAGCCTCCAGAGCCTTTCAAGGAGTTTGGGGAGGGTGAAAACAGCCTCCCCCCCCCCCCGGAGGCCCTCTGGACACCTGAAATGGCCTGTTTGCTGACTTCCGGTAGGCCCAAAATTCAGCTGGCCGGATGAGCTGAGTTCGCATGCCCAGTGATATGGCTATGTGTGCCACCTGTGGTTTGCCATCACAGCTATAGAGCTTTCAGGTGAATTTAAAGGGAAACTCTCAAAAAAAAAAAGAAAGAAAGAAAAAGAAAAATAGTCAAATCACTCTCACCTCAATGTCACATGCTGTCTCTTTACTTCCCCTTCTGTTGCGGCTGCCCCAGCTTCCTAGCAATTTCTATGGTCACTTTCTGCACTGCCCAATTTGAAGAGCTTCTTCCAGTCCAGCCAGGGAGTTTGCAATCTCCCTGTGCTGACCGGTCTGTGCTCCTCTTGTTTGTCATCCCTACAGGATGACTTAGGTCACTGGGGACCCCAGACAGCAGAGATATCGATGGGTCCTTGAGAGCCCTCAAAGAGCCTGTCGTATCACACATGACACTGGCCACACACCCCTGTTGTTTTTATTCTTGTTGGTTTTGTATATATACTTTCCTGGGTTGTATATGGTTGGGTTTTTTCCCTTTGTATTTATTCTTATTGATAAAATACAATAAATATACAGTATAGAAAAACAATAAAGAAAATTCTACTTGACATATCAATCTCATCAAAGCATGCATTTCTCCACATCATCTTTGTTATTGTGGCAACATGAAGGGAATTGTGTAAGTATTTTTTGTGAGAGTACAATTTTTTTTTACTTTTTTTGTACTCTCTGAGATGGACTTTAAAGTCAAATACTCTCACAGAGTCTATATTCACTTTTGTTCTCACAGTATAATAGAAATGATGTTGTCTCTATGTCCTTCACTGGTCAAAGTTCAGTATGACTAGGAATAATCTCTCGGGGACACTAGAGTTTTTGCTGTAAAAGAAATTAGTTGTGCAAAAAAAGAGAATGAAACAGAGCTGGCTCTGTAACTCTTGAGTCATTCATTATCTTCTCTATAATTATGAACTTTTTCAGCAAACTGGGGAATTCCCAGGGCCATTATAACTACTGACAGAGACTTTAAGCATCTCCTCTGGCCTTCAGAAATAGACAGACTATAGAGATAGTATAATAACCAAGGCTTGGCACTGAGGCTTTAAACTGCATTTACCTGGCTTTCAATCCATCCCTTTGTTTTGCAGATCAAGGGGGTGCTAACAATAATGTGGGATCCATGGAAGTCTTTCTTTTCACAAATGATTTTCTATGTAGCTGTAATTCTTGGTTTCCTTGTATTATTCTTTCTCCCTAAGAGTGTTGGCCAAGTCCCAGTAGCAAAATGCATGAGCACTCAGCCTGCATCA
Source organism: Coluber constrictor foxii (assembly GCA_038048745.1). Lineage (NCBI taxonomy): Eukaryota > Metazoa > Chordata > Lepidosauria > Squamata > Colubridae > Coluber > Coluber constrictor. The sequence continues at coordinate 40,454,346 of CM075966.1, read as the reverse complement.
ATTCCTCATAAATATTATCAAGCTGGGGACTTCATTGTTGGTGGCATAATTTCTCAGACCTTCGTTATGACTGAAAAGATGTCCTTCAGGTATCATCCCAGCAAGGATGAGTTGTTAGAACACATGTGAGGAACTAGATATTTTAAAACTTCCTATTCTTTTTTTTAATTTTCTGCGCATGACATTTGAGAGTGTATGATTTTGGTCACGTTTGAAAAACCAAGTGTTTTTTAAATTATGTACTATAGCATCTGTTTATTTTTCTTCAGAAAAATACCTCTTTCTGTTCAGTGTAGATTGATGGTGTGAGTACGTCTTACAGTATAAATCATTTTAATGTTAGTTCAATAGCAGACAAGAAATATTTATAATAAAATACATCATTCTTCTCATGCTTGAACACAGGAAAGAAGAAAACTTTATTTTGTAACTAATTATACAGAGAATACTTAACTATTTTTAAAAATTTCATTGTAGATTATTGTCACAGAGCTACCAACACATCTTGGCTGTGGTTTTTGCTGTAAAGGAGATTAATAAAAATCCCCAAATCTTAACCAATATCACACTAGGCTTCAACATTTACAATAACTATTTTCTTCCAAGATATACTTGTATTGCTGCTCTGGAACTCCTCTCTGCACCAAACAGATTCATCCCTAATTATAAGTGTCACAATCAGAAGAATCTGATTGCTGTCATAGGAGGAACAAGTTCTATTGAATTTCTTGATATGGCTACCATTATGACAGCTTACAAATTTGTGCAGGTAAGTCCTTTGCTTAACATATATTGGGGATTGGGGTGGGTTAATGATATTTTAGTGTTCTAATATTTCATTGTGGGCAATACATTTCATTGTGTTTTCTTTTGGAGAAAGTTTAAAAACAAATGTAGCTTTGATAATCTCAGCTGAACTTTGGAAAGAACATCCAAACATAAGAAGTACAGTTGTATATCTGGTAATCCTTCAGGTTCAAAGAAAACATGGTAATGTGTGCCTTACCTCTGGATACAGAGGTGACACTACAGTTTCAATCTGAGGATGCAGAGTCTACAGAATGGGGTGCAGTGCATGAAGTCATTGGTATAATCACTGTGGGTCTTATCCTCTGTCCCACCAATGGTTTTCAATCAGTTGGGAACCATCTGCCTCAACTGCTGACCTGCTAAAATATCCTTCTAAAGTTTCCAGATGCTCACAAGCTTTAGTGGAGCTGTAAAAGTTTCATTTCTCTAGTTAACTCATTCATAACTAGCACCTCCCCATCTTCATCTAATGGCAAGTAGAAAAGACAAAGCACGTAGTTGCCAAAATTCCATTCTTGACAATCAAGGGTCCAATTCTGCTGGACTCTACATGATCAATTTATTAAAAAATTAAATTAACTGATTAAATCGAAACATTAATTCAATTCATTTCAGTTAATATTTTGTAGCATATTAATAAGTGGTATTTAATACAGTTATATTAAAATACACCAAAGACCACCATTTACTGTGTGACTGGTATTTTTCATCACATTGGTTTTGTTTTTTTTTAGGTTGCATATAGTTCTGTCCCAGAGACCAGTAGCATCACTCAAAGTCATTTCTTTTACTGGATGCTCCCAAAGGCCGATCATCAATATCATGGACTTCTCCAACTCTTTTTGCATTTTGGTTGGACCTGGATTGGGATGTTGTACTTTACTATTGGCAACATAGCTGGGACCTTGCTGAGGAATGTTATTCCCATGTTCTCCAGAAGTGGGATCTGTTTTGAATTTATAGAAAAAATACCAGGTGGATTTCTCAGTGAGGATGAGAAGACAACGCAAGCATCATACAACATTTTAAACATGGTTTATAAGAGTACAACTAAAATAGTGATGTTTCTGGGGGGATTTCAGAGTATGCTAAATTTAAGGTCTTTGCTCAGAATTTCAGAATATAATGATATGCCATGTAACCCCAAGGTTTGGTTTATGACAGCGGAGGGAGACTTCTCGTCCCTTCCTTTCCAAAGATATTGGGATCTTAATTTCATTCATGGCTCTATAACTCTTGCAGTAAACTCAAAACAAGTGTCAGGTTTCCAGAAATTTGTTCAGATGAGGAGCCCGGTTTTAGATAAGGAAGATGGATTTCTAATTCTGTTTTGGCAACATATCTTTAACTGTTTGCTTCAAGCTTCCATCACAGATGAAGAGAATGACAATATCTGCACTGGGGAGGAGAAACTAGAGATTCTCCCTGTATCTGTGTTTGAAACCAGCATGACTGCCACAGCTACAGTATCTACAATGCTGTCTATGCAATTGCACATGCTTTGCATGCCCTGCATTCTTTCCAAGGCCGACAAAGAAGAATGACGAGAGAGAAATTCCTTAGTCAACAGTCATGGAGGGTAAGGAGAATAATTAGGATCTTCCATTAGGTATATTGAAGCAGTAACATAGGATATGTATCAGCTTTTTCATTTTTGAGCTGCTCGGGTATACAGTGACCTCTAGTAATTTTCACTATTTATGTCTAATGAAATATAATTTTATTTCAATAGACAATAGCCCAATACAGTTTCCTATTAGATCTGAATTCTACAATCTGAATTATTTTTTTTTTTTTTAGAAATGAGGTAATTCTAGATATTGAAGGTTACTCTCATAAAAGACTTAGTCATTCTTCTAAGGAAGAAATCCAATATGCCTCACCATGAGACATTTATAATATCTCTCCAGCAATTAACATAGAATAGAATAGAATAGAATAGAATAGAATAGAATAGAATAGAATAGAATAGAATAGAATAGAATAGAATAGAATAGAATAGAATAGAATAGAATAGAATAGAATAGAATAGAATAGAATAGAATAACAGAGTTGGAGGGACCTTGGAGGTCTTCTAGTCCAACCCCCTGCCCAGTCAGAAAACCCTACACCACTTCAAACAAATGGTTATCCAACATCTTCTTAAAAATTTCCAGTGTTGGGGCATTCACAACTTCTGGAGGCAAGTTGTTCCACTGATTAATTGTTCTTACTGTCAGGAAATTTCTCCTTAGTTCTAAATTGATTCTGTCCTTGATTAGTTTCCACCCATTGCTTCTTCTTCTACCCTCAGGTGCTTTGAAGAATAGTTTGATTCCCTCTTCTTTGTGGCAACCCCTGAGATGTTGGAACACTACTCTCATGTCTCCCCTAGTCCTTCTCTTCATCAAACTAGACATACCCAGTTCCTGCAACTGTTCTTCATATGTTTTAGCCTCCAGTCCCCTAATCATCTTTGTTGCTCTTCTCTGCACTCTTTCTAGAGTCTCAACATCTTTTTTACATCGTGGTGAATATGAAATGCAGTGGTGAAAACTGAATGCAGTATTCCAAGTGTGGTCTTACCAAGGCATTTTAAAGTGGTATTAACACTTCATGTGATCTTGATTCTATCCCTCTGTTTATGCAGCCTAGAATTGTGCTGGCTTTTTTGGCAGCTGCTGCACACTGCTGGCTGATATCTAAATGGTTGTCCACTAGGACTCCAAGGTCCCTCTCACAGTTACTACTATTGAGCAAGGTACCACATATACGGTACCTGTGTATTTGGTTTTCTTCCCTAAATATAGAACCTTGTTTTTTTCACTGTTGAATTTCATTTTGTTAGATAGCACCCAATGTTCAAGTCTGTCAAGATCCTTCTGTATCTTGAGCCTATTTTCTGGTGTGTTGGCTATTTCTGCCAGCTTGGTATCATTTGTAAATTTGATCATTTGCATCTATCCCCTCGTCCAAGTCATTGATGAAGATGTTGAAGAGCTTTGGGCCTAAAACAGAGCCCTGAGGTACTCCACTGATTATTTCTCTCCATGTAGACGCAGTTTCATTGAGGACTACACATTGAGTGTGGTTGGTCAGCCAGTTACGAATCCATCTGGTAGTGATGCTGTCTAACCCACATTTTTCTACTTTACCTAGAAGTAGGTTATGTTCTACTTTAACAAATGTTTTACTAAAGTCCAAGTAAATTATATCGATAGCATTCCTCTGATGCACTAATTTTGTTACTTTTTCAAAGAATGCAATAAGATTAGTCTGGCATGATCTGTTTCTGACAAACCTATGTTGGCTCTTGGTTATTACATGGATTGCTTCTAGGTGTTCGGTGATTTGTTGTTTGATTATCTTTTCCAGAATCTCCCCTGGTATTGAGGTCAGGCTGATAGGTCTGTAGTTTCCTGGATCTATTTGTTTTCTTTTTTTTTTAAAGATGGGAACTACATCAGCTCTTTTCCAATCCTCTGGCAGTTCTCCTGTGCTCCAGGATCTTTGAAATATATAGTTCAGTGGTTCTGAGATCTCGTCTGCCAGTTCCTTCAGAACCTTGGGGTGTAATCCATCTGGTCCTGGTGATTTGAACTCATCTAGGGTAGACAAGTGTTCACTTACCATTTTCTTCCCTATTTTAACTTGTGTTCCTAATCTGTTTTTTGTGGTGCTGTTTTTGATAGGTTGGACTGTTTTTTTTTTCCTTTTGTGTAAAGACAGATGCAAAAAATGAGTTAACTAGTTCTGTTTTCTCCCTGTTGTTTGTCACCTTCTTGCCACTTTCTTCCAGCAATGGGCCAATTGTTTCCTTGACTTTTTTATTGTTTTTAATATGTTGGAAGAAGCTTTTTTTGTTATTTTTTACTTTAGTCGCAAGCCTTTGTTCATTGTGAGCCTTAGCTTTCCTCACTCCATCTTCTCATCTTCTCACTTCATATAGAAAGCAAATTAGGTATACTTTGAAGGAATATATGGTTTGATGATAATTTACAAAAATGTAACAATTTTATGATGGGAATTTAATTTTCAACGTTTGTTTCTGCCTGTATGAATTACTTCTCAAAACTCTGTGTGTTTGTGTGTGTATGCTGCTCGTCACTCTTCTTCAACTTTCAACTTTTTTTGTACAAAATAATTTGTCTATTTTAATCATCAAGACTGTTCTACCAGTTGTAGAACACCTTATACCAATTTTTTCTATGTATAACATTCAACTCCAGGGACTTGTCCAAGTACTCACTAGGAGTCCATACTGACTCAAAGGAGCATGTGCGTGCACACACACACACACACACGCATTCACATATGAGGAGAAAGAGAGAGAGACAGACAAAGAGAAAACATTCACAATAAAAGTTATTCTCTTGAAATTCCAATTATTGCTACCATAATCAAAGTCAATATACATTTTATCCTGTCCCATTTGATCTTGTCAGATTCTGATTAATATTAGTGCGACAACTTCTAAATTAGAAGGAGCAAGTAATAAAAATTGTGTGTTACAAGGTTTTAAAATTCAGAAATCAAAGTCCTTCAATATTTCCTTGTTTCTCCTGTTCTTTTTGTGCTATTTTTCCTATTTTAAAACATTGAAACCAAGTAAATACAGTGGATTATTTTGAAGTAGGAAACCCAAGACCTCTCATGTTTCTCTTAATAACAATAAAATCTTCCAATTTATTATCGTTCCATGGGATGTCTTGCTTTTTTTCTTTCATTTTGATTAGTTTATAGTATAAAACCCAAAAGTACAAAAGCAATTAGTATGACTCGGAGGGGAAGGTAAGGGGAAGAAATATCCATGGGATGTCTTGTTATTTCATTGAACTAGTGAATATTTTATTTGCTGAATTATTTTTAGTATGTTTTGAAAGAGAACTTTAGTGACCGAGAGTCCTACAAATATATCTGTTTTCACTTCTTTCACGACTCTTTAGCTTCACCGCTTTCTGCACAGTATATCTTTTAATAACAGTGCTGGAGAAAAAATTTCTTTTGACCAAAATGGTGAACTGCTGGCAGGATTTTACATCATAAACTGGATCACTTTCTCAAACCAGACCTTTCTCAGAAAGACAGTTGGAAAGATAGACCCATCAGCAACCACTGACAAATGTTTGATGATTGATGAACATGATGTGGTTTGGCCCAACTGGTTAAATCAGGTAGAGTCCATGTTATTTTAACTCCTCTTACACTTCTTTCCCCATTTTTTCTCCACTGACTCAAAAGTGTTATACAGCTCAAAGTTCAATGTGAATGGCACAGATATTCAGACATATGAATTGGTTTTTTGCTTGTGAAGCTTGTGCTCAGTGAAATTATGTGGAAAACCATGGGTCCTTCCGAAAGACAGGAATGGTTGATCATCTGCTTCTTGCCTAGTTTCTAGTAATGGAAAGACTTGAGAATTATGGTGCAAATTCATACTCTAGCACCATTATAATCCATTCATCCAATGAATGTTAATGCCATTCTTGGATAAAGAATAAAACTATTAACAGCAGTTTGTGGCCCCATTGTAAATAACTGGGAATTTGACCCTCAAAATTTAATTCATTGTTGTGTACCAATCTCTGGACAATTCCATTAGCAAACTCTGTTGGATTAAAAAAAATTGCATACAGACCAATAAATGCAACAATACAGTAAATTAATTTCCTAAGACTCAATATGTTGCTACGTGACCACATTGAAGATATAAAGGAAATGAACTAGTCTGGTGTAGTGGTTAAGACATCAGGTTGGAAACCTGGCAATCATGAGTGCCAGTTCTATCTTAGACAAAAAGCCAGTTGGCTGAGCTTTGACCGGTTGCCTTCTCTCAACCATAGAAAGGAATCAAAGGCAAACTAATTCTTGAGATCTTGCCAAGAAAACTGCAGGGACTTGTCCAAATAGTCTTTGTGAACTGGACACAATTGAATAAGAAAAAAAAAAAAGAATTCCTATCATCTTATTTTATACTGCAGTATTCTAAAAAGGTGGCAGATTCTCCTTGAATCAATGGTTCAACCTGCCAATGGAATATATTTCAAGATCTCCAGTATTTGAAAAATCCTATCTCTCTGTTGAACTTTTTTTCCCCCCTTTTCTGGAAAGGAACGTCCTGTTTCACTTTGTAATGAGAAATGCAAGCCAGGTTACCACAAGACCAAGCTCGAAGGGCAAACGTTTTGTTGTTATAACTGCACTCGATGCCCAGAGGGAAAGATCACAAATCAGATAGGTAAGAGATCCCATGAAAGACATTGGCTGTATCTGAACATTTGGATACCAAAGTATATTCAACTGACTTAAGATTCTTCTTAAAATTTCTTTTAATTTTAGCCAATTTTTCCAAAAAGCAAAAAAAAATCCACTTCCAAAATATTGTGTTAAGGTATTGTCTCTCCTTGTGTCCGGTATTCATTGCCAAACTCTCTGTGTAGAATTAAGAAGAAGTTTGATTGCTTGTTGGGTAATTGCTACCATGTGTATTTTTGTATATGTTTTGTATATAAACCACTGTTCCATGTTTAAGGCTCTGTGTGCTGCGTTTTGCTCCTGGGTTGTCTCCTAGTAGTAGTCACATTGCAAACGCTCTGACATGTTGTTTTATGTAGTTTCTCATACACATAAGCTGTTTCCTCTCTACTGATGTGTGAAGTGAAAAAAAGAAAATAAAAATGGACAGTTTATTACTTATTAACAAGATCTACACTAACAAATCATACTATGAAAACAATTCACGACACACTTTATTTTTTTAATCTGAAAGACTAAGCAGGGTGGGTTAAAAAATATATCCTTATTTAACTTTCTATATTTCATTTATCAGATCGAGATGAATGTTTCCAGTGCCCAGAAGATCAATATCCAAACAACAAGCAGGATTTATGCATGCCAAAGGATATACGTTACTTAAGTTATGAAGAACCTTTGGGGATCAGCTTAGTGACTTCGGCTCTTGTGCTTTCTTTTATCACAATATTGGTGCTAGGAATCTTCAGGAAGTATCACAACACTCCAATCATCAAAGCCAACAACCGCAGCCTCTCCTATACCCTCCTCCTCTCCCTCCTCCTCTCCTTTCTTTGCTCTCTACTTTTCATTGGTCAACCCATGAAGGTGACTTGTCTCCTTCGACAGACTTCTTTTGGGATCATCTTCACTGTGGCTGTTTCTTGTATGTTGGCCAAAACTATCATCGTGGTTTTTGCGTTCATGGCCACCAAGCCAGGATCAAGGATGAGGACATGGGTTGGGAAAAGCCTAGCCCTTTCCATTGTTCTCTCCTGCTCCTTAATTCAATTTCTTCTTTGTATTGTGTGGTTAGCAACCTCACCCCCTTTCCCAGACATGGATAAGAACTCCTTCATTTCTGAAATTGTGGTGGAATGCAATGAAGGGTCAGATATCATGTTTTATAGTGTTCTATCATTTATGGGTTTCCTGGCTATAATCAGTTTTATTGCAGCTTTCCTTGCTAGGAAGTTGCCAGATACTTTCCAGGAAACCAAATCTATCACATTCAGCATGCTGGTTTTTTGTAGTGTCTGGTTGTCCTTTGTCCCAGCTTATGTGAGCACCAAAGGCAAATACATGGTAGCCGTTGAGATCTTCTCCCTCCTAGCCTCCAGCACTGGGCTTCTGGCTTGTGTCTTTTTCCCCAAATGCTACATTATCGTCATGAGGCCTCATTTGAATAAAAGGGAGCATCTCATAAAGAGAATTGTTTAAGTAATCTTGCCTTTTGTCTTTGTCCAGCATGGGAATAGCACAATGAGATCAATCCCTTGAGGCATCAATTTTGAAAGGTACATTAAAGGTCAGATAGTCAATTTTCATGGTGCTTGGAACAGATCCAGAACATCAGTCAAAGATATAACTAGTATGTTATATATAATAGTTATATAACTATCATTTAATTTATGTACACTGGGAGGATATGCATCTTATATACACTGAGAGCATATGCACCAAGACAAATTCCTTGTGTGTCCAATCACACTTGGCCAATAAAAATTCTATTCTATTCTATTCTATTCATTGAGGCTTGCAATGATTGGTTGTATTTCGATAAGATTCTGAATCAAATAAACCTAGTTCATTAGTTGGTGCAGTAGTAGATGAGGAAATTATGAATAGGGACATAGACTCTGAGTTACAGCAGGTACAATAAGGAAAATGTGGCTATCATGTCATAATTAGCAGAATTGAAATTGGCTGAAATCATACAGTTCATTCTTTAGGGTCTGTACTTAGCTGAGCAAAGTTTAAATACCAAATTTATTCACAACATTAAAAACTTTTTGAGGCGAAGAAAAAATAAATAAGACCCTGGGATTTGATGGAATACCAGCAGAGTTCTACAAAAATTGTCAACAATCGGTGGATGAAACCCTGCTTGAAGTATTTAATGATGCAATTATGGAAGCCAAAATTCCGAATTCCTGGACAGAGGCTATCATTACATTAATACCCAAAGAAGAAACAGATCACGCAGATATCCAAAATTATAGACCAATATCTTTGTTGAATGTGGACTATAAATTGTTTATGTTAGATCGGCGCAGGAAAGAAGAGTGACCAGCTGAGTTCAAGAAACAACGTTTAATAACGAGAACTGAACTGCCCGTGCGCTGCTGGAGCTCTCCTTATATTTGCTCCGGCAGACGCACCGCCCACTGACAGGGATTCAAAACTCCCGCCGAAAGGATCTTCAGCCAATCCCAGGCGGATGTCCTTATAAGGACATAACACTCCTCCCCCCTAGTTCTTAGTCAGTCTATCAGGGAAATAATCACTGAGATAAACAGGACGTCTACGTGCCCGCGTAGACCTGCGCAGTTCACAGTTCGGATGGGCACTCTCATGGACGGAAGGTGTCTGCTCTGCTCGGGGCTTCTGCTCCGGTGCCGGGCTGGATCTGGCCGTAGAGGACGCGGGCTCTGTTCCCGAACCTCCGGCCGGGTCGCGGATCTCCACCTGCTGTGGATGCTGGTCTGCCTCGTTCCTGCACGGATCCTGAGGTCGCCGGTGTGGCTCTCTGCGGTTGACCGGTCCGGAACTCCTGAGCCTCGGTAGGTCCCTGGGTCCCCCTCGGTTCCCCGCTGGGCTCGGGTCGCGTCGGTCTGGGTCAGGGTGCGAGTTCGGCGGAGGTGGTTTGGCTAACCCCCGGGGTCCCCTGGTTGAGTCCGGCTTACTCCCGGGGTGACAGGCGGATGACATGGGTGACGGGTCGACTCTGTCGGGGTGGCGTAGGCCTACCTTGCAGGGGTGGTGTAGGCCCTCTCTGCACGGCTGGTCGGAGGGTGGTGGTTTCGCGTTCGGATGAGCGCTGGGCTGTTCGCCCATGCTGGGTTGGTGTTGGCCTACCCTGCTGGGGTGGTGGTGGCCTTCCTCGCAGGGTTGGTCTTCTGCGCGGTCGGTGGGTTGTTGTAGGGCCTCCTGAGAAGTTGGTTGGAGGTCCCCGTCTCTGGGCTGCCGGTTGCCTACTTCGCAGGGCTGATGTTGGCTTCCCCTGCTGGGTTGTCCCCGGTCTACTTGTTCTTGGTAGCTTTCCGGAATGTCTTGGCTGGTTGGGCTTGGCGTTAAGTTCGGCACAAAGGTGCTTGTTCTTCCCGCATGTTGGCGGCCTCCCTCGTCTGGGTGGGGTAGTCCTACCTCGCCAGGGTGGTTTTGGCCTGCTCCGTTGGGGAGGTTTGGGCCTACCTCACAGGGGTGGTTTAGGCCTACCTCGTCGGGGTGGTTTAGGCCTACCTCGTCGGGGTGTTTTAGGCCTACCTCGTCGGGGTGGTTTAGGCCTACCTCGTCTGGATGGTTTTCACTCACTTCCCTCCACCTTTTGCGGAGCTGGTCGAGATGACGTCTCACGATCTGTCCATCTTCCAGCTCAACGCGGTAGGATTTGGGACCGGTTGTGCTGTGTACTGTAGCTTTAAGCCATTTAGGCGAGCCGTGGAAATTTAAAGCGAACACGGCATCGCCGATGGAAAACAGGCGAAGTTGACGGCTGGCTGATGCGGGAACCTCTGAAGTATATTGCGGGTGCAGTCTGTCCAGGGGTGACCGGAGTCGCCTGCCCATTAATAATTCGGCAGGGCATTTCCGGGTGGCAGAGTGGGGTGTGATGTGCTGTGTGAGCAGGAATGTGTCAATGCACTCCTGCCAATCCCCAGGTCCCATCTTGGCGAGCGACTCCTTCGTGAGCCTCACCATCCTCTCAGCCTGTCCATTTCCGGCCGGTCTGTAAGGGGCAGAGAGGGCATGGCGGATGCCCAACCCTGCGAGAAAAGTCTCCATGGGCACGGACGTAAGTTGAGGTCCGTTGTCGGAGACTAAGACGTCTGGAAGTCCATGGGTTGCGAAAAGGCGCCGGAGAGCCCGGATCGTGGCTTCTGTCGTGGTTGATGCCATGGGGACGACTTCCAGCCATTTGGAGTAGGCATCCACCACGATGAGGAGATGGTGCCCATGAATGGGGCCAGCAAAGTCTATGTGAATGCGCGACCAGGGGGAGCTGGGGGTTTCCCAGGGCGTCGGGTCAGACTGAGGTGGTGCAGGTCTGACTTCTTGGCACAGGCTACACCTGGCGACCCATTGTTCAATGTCTTTGTCCAGGGTTGGCCACCAGACGTAGCTCCGTGCCAGGGCTTTCATCCGGACAATGCCCGGGTGTCCTTTATGCAGAGCGGCAAGAGTCCGTCTTTGCAGCGTGCCGGGAATCAGCACCCTGTCTCCCCATAGTAAACAGCCGCGCATGGTGGACAGCTCCCCTTGCTTGCGGCTGAAAGGGCTGAAGTCGTCGCTGTCAATTCGGGCAGGCCAGCCTCTTAAGACCCAAGAGTGGACTTGGCGAAGGATGGGGTCAGCCCGCGTGTGCGTCGCGACGTCGGCAGATGTTACTGGACAGTTGCTGTCGTTGTCAATGTGCAGCAGCTCGAGCGTGGGGGCTGGATCTTCCACGGCATCGGCGGATGGGCATCTGCTGAGCGCGTCGGCGTTCGCGATGGCTTTGCCGGGCTGATGGACGAGGCTGTAGGAGTAGCCGGCGAGGAAAATGGCCCAAGGCGTCATGCGTGGGGACATGAAGGCTGGGGTCTGCTTGTCGCCTACGAGAAGGCCCAAAAGCGGCTTGTGATCGGTGACGATGGTGAAACGCCGGCCATAGAGGTATTCGTGGAAGCGCTTCACCCCTGCAACAATAGCCAACGCCTCTTTGTCCAGTTGGCTATAGTTGTGTTCCGTACTGGACATCGTCTTAGAGAAATAGGCAATGGGGGCTGTACAGCCGGTAGGCAGTTCGTGGCTGAGTACAGCGCCGACTCCGTAGGGTGAAGCATCACAAGTCAGTCTGATGGGCAGCGTCTCATTATATTGAATGAGCACGCTGTCGGAGGTCAGAAGCTCCTTAACGGCTCTGAATGCAGACTCTTCCTCGCGTCCCCACCTCCAGGGAGCCGCCTTTGCCAGCAAGCGGTGGAGCGGCTCAGCAACCGTGGCTTTCTGCTGGAGGAAAATTGCGTAGAAGTTAAGCAATCCAAGGAAAGCCTGAAGCTCCGCTTTGTTTTTGGGGCTGGGAGCTTCATGGATAGCTTTAACTTTTGATTTGGTGGGGTGGATGCCAGAACTATCTATGAGATAGCCCAGGAACTCGACTTCCTGTACCCCGATGATGCACTTGTCTCTCCGGACCCTCAGGCCCTTTTCTTGAAACCGTCGTAAAACGAGTCTCAGTCGGTCAAAGAGTTGGGCCTTAGAGTCTCCAGAGATCAGTACATCATCGAAGTAAGGCACCACCCCTGGAACGCCTTGGAGAAGGCGTTCCATCATAGATTGGAAAATGCCTGGGGCTGCACTGACCCCAAACTGGAGGCGGTTGCACTTAAACGCGCCTCTATGGGTGACAATTGTCTGAGCCTCCGCCGTTTCCCGATCAACTGGCAGTTGCTGGTAAGCCTGGGCCAGGTCCAGTTTAGCAAAAATTTGGCCCTTGCCGAGTGAGTGCAGCAAGTGTTGCACCACCGGCACAGGGTATGCGCTCTGCGGTAACGCCTTATTGATGGTCACTTTGTAGTCAGCGCAGATGCGCACAGATCCATCCTGCTTCATGGGGGTCACAATGGGAGTCTCCCATGAAGCATGATCGATGGGTTCCAGGATGCCTTGGGCGATCAGCTTATCTAGCTGAGCATCTACCTTAGCCCTCAAGGCAAATGGAACCCGGCGGGGCTTAAGCCGAATAGGGGTAACCCCCTTGTCCAGATTGAAGGAGATGGGTTTCCCTGTAAAGGTCCCTAACTTACCATCGAAGACTTCTTGGAACTCTCCGATGAGTGAGTCGAGTTCGCCTGAGCTAATCTGGTGGATGCCTCCAATAGAAAGCCCCAACGGCTGGAACCACTCCACGCCCAGCAGGGTCGGGCGGCTGTGCTCCACGACAGTTATTGGAAGCTGGCCTTGGAACTGCTTGAAGGCGATCTGGAGGTTGGTTCTCCCGAGGACGCCGATGGGATTCCCGCCAAAATCCACCAGCTTGGAGTGAAGGGGTTGAAGGTGGCGCTTGCGGAGTGCCGGCTTCAGCTGTTTTATCTGGTGCCAGTCAATAATTGAATAGACGGAGCCGGAATCGACTTCCATCGTGCACGGCAAGCCTTCTGCCAACAGTGTCACATGGAATTTTGTGGCACTGTTGTTGCTGGTGAGTCTGATGGTTGTTTGGTGCACAGCGCCGCCCTGGGAGTCGTTGCGGTCGTCGCGGTTATGCTGATTTGAGGACCGTTTGGATGACCTCTGGGAATCGCGGCGATTTTCTTGAGTGCGGGGCTTAATCGATTCTGGAACCGGATCAGAGGCTCTGCATGCCTCGGCAATGTGCCCCTTCTTAAGGCAGCGTCTGCAGGTTGCATCACGCCAGCGGCAGGATTGGCGCGGATGGTGTCCCTTGCAACTGCCGCATTGAGCGGCGCGGCGGCCATCTTTTTGAATTTCCCGCCTAGATGGGCGGGAAACTTTCAAAACGGTCGACTCCCCCTCCGAGTCGGTTGGCGTGGCAGAGTCATCGGACGATTCAGATGACGGCTTGTGGATCTTATGGATCCCACGGGACTGGCGCATAGCAGCGGCGGCGGTCTCAGAAGTTTCAGCAGCCGTAGCCTCCTCAAGAACGTCCTTCAGGGACAGTCTTTTTCTGCTCAGGAACTTCTTCTGGAGGTTGGCATCTCTCATTCCGAAGACGATCCCGTCTCGTAAGGCATTGTCAACGTTTTCAAATTCGCAGTTTGCTGCGATTTGGCGCAATGCCGCAACAAAGTCTTTGAGGGATTCGCCTTCCATCTGGTTCCTTTGGCGGAAAGTGAAGCGATTTGAAATGGGGGTGCCCGTTGGTGCATAGTGGTCTTGCAGGGCAGCCTGCAGATCCACCCAGGACATGACTTCTATGTCTCTGGGTGCGACGAGGTTGACGGCGAGCTCCAAAACGTCGGTGCCGCAGTGAGCGAGGAAGAGAGCCCTCTTCCTCTCGTCGTCGATGTTGGTGTAGCCGTTTCCCCGGAGGAATTGGCGGAAACGGATCATATAGGAGCTCCATTTCTCCCGGCTGGGGTTGAAAGGAGCCAACGAGGCGAACGGCGCTTGCGGCGTTGCCATCTCTCAGGCCGCGTCGAGTGACTTCAGCTCGTTAAGGCGATCGTGCCACGCGGGGATTCTTCTCTAGTCCTTCGTCGCCAGTGTTAGATCGGCGCAGGAAAGAAGAGTGACCAGCTGAGTTCAAGAAACAACGTTTAATAACGAGAACTGAACTGCCCGTGCGCTGCCGGAGCTCTCCTTATATTTGCTCCGGCAGACGCACCGCCCACTGACAGGGATTCAAAACTCCCGCCAAAAGGATCTTCAGCCAATCCCAGGCGGATGTCCTTATAAGGACATAACAGTTTATATCAATTATCACAGAAAGAATCAAGAATATTTAGAGATGGTACTCATTATCCAGTTTAAAGGGAAGGACTGGTATTTGCATGAATTTTTCCCAGCCATATGATTATACAATCCCGGGATATTAAATTGAGATGAAGAAAATATGCACAAATATCTTTATTCACTCTAAGATTGTTAAATTTTGGGAGATCCATTTTTAAACGTCTTTCTGTTCAAGAAATGGGATTTTCTAAGTTTGAAAATGTTTAGAAAATTCATAGATGAAGAGAGACAATGTTTTATCACTCACACCACAGATTCTAATCGATTTTTCCAAGTCTTAGTGAAATCTAAAATCATGTGTAGATCTTCAGGGAAGATGAATTAATATATTAATATAATGTGTGTGTGTGTGAGTGAGTGAGAGAGAAAGAGAGGGAAAGTTAAAATAACATTGACTCTACCTGATTAAACCAGCTGGGCCAAACTACATTATGTTCATCAATAATCAAATATTTGTCAGCGGTTGCTGATGAGTCTATCTTTCCAACTGTCTTTCTGAGAAAGGTCTGGTTTGAGAAAGTGATTCAGTTTATGATGTCAAATCCTGCCAGCAGTTCACCATTTTGGTCAAAAGAAATCTTTTCTCCAGCACTGTTATTAAAAGATATACTGTGCAGAAAGCGGTGGAGCTAAAGTCATGAAAGAAGTGAAAACAGATATATTTGTCTAAAGTTCTCTTTCAAAACATACTAATAATAACTCAGCAAATAAAATATTCACTAGTTCAATAGTAAGACTTTGGAAATATTAACACTTACAGAAACGAACAATATATCTGTGAAACAATATTTTTTTTCTTATGCAAAGAATAATGCCATCTATTGAAAAAAATCAATTTTGTAAAGATGACATAATGCATCATTAAGGAAATTTAACTTTTTATCAAAAAATAGAAAACGTATAAGAGACAACACAATAATAACTAATCTACTGAATATCTGGGTCAAACACACAAAAATAAGCTTATGTTTATCTTTTCTACTTCTTGCCTTGTTATTAAATGTCTATTTTTAAGAAGACTTTTATCATGATAACAAGACATCCCAAGGATATCTCTTCCCCTACCTTTCCCTCTGTGTCCTACTATTTGCTTTTGTACTTTTGGGTTTTATACTATAAACTAATAAAAATGAGAGAAAAGAAGACATCTCATGGAAATATAATAAATTGGAAGATTTTATTGTTTTATTGTTAATAAGACAAACATGAGAGGTCTTGGGCTTCCTACTTAATAATAATCTAGTGTACTTACTTGGTTTCAATGTTTTAAAATAGGGAAAATAGCACAAAAAGAACAGGAGAAACAAGGAAATATTGAAAGACTTTGAATTCTGAATTTTAAAACCTTGTGACACACAATTTTGTTTATTTGCTCCTTCTAATTTAAAAGTTGTTGCACTAATATTAATCAGAATGTGAGAAGGTCAAATGCCATATAATAAAATGTATATTGAATTTGATTACATAGCAGAGATGCAACAATTGGAATTTCAAGAGAAGAACTTCTATTCAGAATGTTGTCTGTCTTCCTTCCTCTCTCCCTCTCTCTCTCCCCTCCCTCCCTCCCTCCCTCCCTCCCTCTCTCCACATTCTCTCTCTCTCTCTCTCTCTTTCTTTCTCTTCATGTTTGCATGCATGTTTGTATGTACATATGCACCTTTGACTCCTAGTGACTGCCTGGACAAGTCCCTGGAGTTAAATGTTATATAGAGAGAAAATTGATAAAAGATGTTCCATAACTGGTAGAACAGTCTTGATAGTTAAAATAGACAAATTATTTTCTAAAAAAAAACAACATTGGAAATATAATGAGCAACAAACACCTAGAGAGAGAGAGTTTTGAGAAGTAATTCATACAGGCAGAAACAAATGTTGAAAGTTAAATTCCCACTGTAAATTGTAATAGTTTTGTAAATTTTTATCAAACCATATATTCCTTCAAAGTATACCTAACTTGCTTTGTATATGCTAATTGCTGCTAGGATATTATAAATGTCTTATGGGAAAGCATATTGGATTTCTTCCTTAGAAGAATGGGAGTAACCACCAATATCTAGAATTACCTCATTTCTAAAAAACACAATTCAGATTGAGTGGAAACTGGAGCGTGTTATAGCACTGGAACCCAGACTTGAGCAGCTGGCTGGAGCCCATCTTTGCAGCAGCCAGCTGCACTTCCGAGTTCTGTCACATTCATATGCACCGGCCAGCTGGTCTTTGCATGAAGACCAACTGGCTGGCACACAAATGCGGACCAGAACCCAGAAAATAACTGGCTGCTGTGCGCATGCATGCAGCAACATCTGTCTGGTGCACATGGGTGCAATTGGAACCTGGAAGAACAGCTTCCTGTTCACGTGTGCCCACAGAGAGGGCTCTGCATGCCACCTCTGGCACACGTGCCATAGGTTTGCTACCATGGACCTAGTGGAATGTCCAAATTATTCTCCTTACCCTCCATGACTGTTGACTCAAGAAATTCTCTCTCATCATTCTTCTTTGTCGGCCTTGGAAAGAATGCATGGCATGCAAAGCATGTGCAATTGCATAGACAGCATTGTAGATACTGTAGCTGTGGGCAGTCATACTGGTTTCAAACACGGAAACAGGGAGAATCTCTAGTTTCTCTTCCCCAGTGCAGATATTGTCATCCTCTTCGTCTGTGATAGAAACTTGGGGCAAACAGTTAAACATCTGTTGCCAAAACTGAATTAGTAATCCATCTTCCTTATCTAAAACTGGGCTCCTCATCTGAACAAATTTCTGGAAAGCCAACACTTGTTTTGAGGGTACTGCAAGAGTTATAGAGCCATGAATGAAATTAAGATCCCAATATCTTTGGAAAGAAAGGGAGGAGAAATCTACCTCTGCTGTCATAAACCAAACCTTGCGGTAGCATGGCATATCATTATATTCTGAAAATCTCAGCAAAGCCCTTAAATTTAGCATACTCTGAAAACCCCCCAGAAACATCACTATTTTAGCTGTACTCTTTGAAACAATACTTAAAATGTTGTATGATGCACGCGTTGTCTTCTCATCCTCACTGAGAAATCCACCTGGTATTTTTTCTATGAATTCAAAACAGATCCCACTTCTCGAAAACATGGGAATAACATTCCTCAGCAAGTTCTCAGCTATATTGCCAATATTAAGGTACAACACCCCAATCCAGGTCCAGCCAAAATGCAAAAAGAGCTGCAGAAGTCCATGATATTGATGATCGGCCTTTGGGAGCATCCAGTAAAAGAAATGACTTTGCGTGATGCTACTGGTTTCTGGGACAGAACTATATGCAACCTAAAACAAACAAGGTGATGAAAAATACCAGTCACACAGTAAATGTTGGTCTTTGGTGTATTTTAATATAACTGTATTAAATACCACTTATTAATATGCTACATAATATTAACTGAAATGAATTGAATTAATGTTTCGATTTAATCAGTTAATTTAATTTTTTAATAAGTTGATCATGGAGAGTCCAGCAGCATTGAACCCCTGATTATCAGTGTCAAGAGTGAAACTTTGACAGCTATGTACCTTGTCATTTCTACTTGCCATTGGAGAAAGATGGGGAAGGGGAAGTATTGATTATAAATGAGTTAAGTAGAGAAATGACACTTCTACAGTTCCACTGAAACTTGTGAGATTCTAGAAACTTTTCAAGGACATCTAAACAGGTGTGCAGTTGAGGCAGATGGTTCCCATAACAAAGGGAAATGGCTTACTTGGTCTATGTGGAGGCCTGGGGGTTTGGCAGGGAAAATCATTGTTTAATACTATTAACTGGGACCTGAGGATCTCAGAGTTAGTTTTACCTCGACATTGCTAATCCGTGTATTTAATATACAGTAAGCTTTTCAGAAATGAAATGGTCCAGGAATTTTAGTTGGATACTGAAGCTGGATGTTGACAATCAGAGCCCAGATGAGGTGGGTGGGACACATCATCAGAATGGATGGCCAAAACATACCTTGCCAGTTGCTCTAGAGTGTACGGAAGTTTGGGAAGACTTCAAGATTGTCCATCTAAGTGCTACAAAGATGTCACAGAAGAATGCTATACCAATGTGATGTACACAATACCATGACTTCTTTGACAGCTATACTTGTTATATTTGGATGCTCTTTCCAAAGTTCAGCTGAGATTATCGAAGCTACATTTGTTTTTAAACTTTCTCCAAAAGAAAACACAATGAAATTTATCATTGTGTAAATTTATCAATTTATCACAATGAAATATTAGAACACTAAGATATTGTTAACCCACCCCAATCTCCAATATATGTTAAGCAAAGGACTTACCTGCACAAATTTGTAAGCTGTCATAATGGTAGCCATATCAAGAAATTCAATAGAACTTGGTCCTCCTATGACAGCAATCAGATTCTTCTGATTGTGACACTTATAATTAGGGATGAATCTGTTTGGTGTAGAGAGGAGTTCCATAGCAGCAATACAAGTATATCTTGGAAGAAAATAGTTATTGTAAATGTTGAAGCCTAGTGTGATATTGGTTAAGATCTGGGGATTTTTATTAATCTCTTTTACAGCAAAAACCACAGCCATGATGTGTTGGCAGCTCTGTGACAATAATCTACAATGAAATTTTTAAAAATGGTTAAGTATTCCCTGGATAATTAGTTTGGAACTAAAGTTTTATTCTTTCCTATGTTTAAGCAGGAGAAAAATGATGTAATTATGATGATGATGTAAAAATGATGTAATGATGTAATTAGTAATGGAGCTTCCCAGGGCTGTGTGCTCTCTCCACTTCTCCACCAGTGACTGCATCTAAAAAGATCCCTCTCTCAAAATACTGAAGTTTGCAGATGATACAGCGGTGATTGTTCTCATTCAAGACAATGATGAATCTGCATAAAGAAGGGAGGTTGAATAACTAGCCTTGTGATACAAACCCCTCACATCCTGGACATAAATTGTTTCAACTTCTACCCTCAAAATTACCCTATTAGTCACTGCACAGCAGAACAACTAGACACAAGGACAGTTTTTTCCTGAATGCCAGCACTCTGCTTAGCAACCAATTCCAACCACACTGTCAAATAATTTACTAGTAGTAAATAGTAATAATATTACTATTATTCTTCTGTTCCTTACTAGTATCTATCTCTTCCCACTTATTGCTATAACCATGTTGCTTGTATCTTTCAATTATATTGTTTTTATTTGTTTCCTGGTACGATTTGATAGCATATTACTAACCTTAACTATCACTAAGTATTGTATCTTTTTATTCTTGATGAATGTATTTTATTCTCCATATGTACACTGAGGGCATATACACCTAAAACAAATTCCAGTCCAGCTATGCAAAATTCCAGCTATGCATAATCAACTTCACTGTTGAACTCTTTTTCTAAGTACTAGAACTGATTTTAGGGCTAGTTGTAAATTGATTTTTCCCTACTCCTATTTTTATAATCCAATTTCTTGTTGAATTCAGAAAATATAAGAAAATCTCAGCCAGAGTCCAGTGTCCCTGTATCAAACGTTTCCCTTCCTCCCTCTTCTTTCTTTCTTTCTTTCTTTCTTTCTTTCTTTCTTTCTTTCTTTCTTTCTTTCTTTCTTTCTTTCTTTCTTTCTTTCTTTCTTTCTTTCTTTCTTTCTTTCTTTCTTTCTTTCTTTTCTCTCTACTCTTTGTGGGAAGTATAATGAGCAACAAACACACACACACACACACACACACACACACACATACACACAGTGTTGATGAAACCTGTGCATGTTCATGAGATACTAAAAGTAAGCTTAGAAGTCTAAGATGACTCTTTTCCTGAGCACTCTGGATTGGATAAATTTATTACAAACTTCCAGAATTTCTGGAGACTTTTTTTAACATGCTATAAACAATTCAACCTGCATTGCATCATTACAGATATTGAGATACTCATTGATCTCTGCATAGCTTTACAAATTTCATGTATTTAGTGCTGCTTCTATTGGTCTGTAACAGTATTAGACACTACAAAGAGACCTTGACAATGTGTCTGAATAGTCAATTAATTGGCAAGTGCAACTCTCAACCAACAAATGCTCTGTTTTACACATTGGCATAAAAATGAGAACACAAAATTCAAGCTGGGCAGATATGAGCTTGTAGATGACCCTCACTCTGTCAAAGACCTTGGAGAAGATCTTAGATCTCTAATGATCTAAGTGCTAGAGCTCTCTGTAACAGCATTGCCTAAAAGGCATTAAGAGTTGTTAACCTAATCTTGTGTAGCTTCTTCTCTGGTAGTATTGTACTACTAACTAGGGCATACAAAACTTTTGCTAGACCAATTCTTGAATACAGCTCATCTGTCTGGAAGCCACACTGCTTATCGGACATTAATACAATTGAACAAGCCCAGAGATATTTCAGGAGAAGAGTCCTCCACTCCCCTGTTCAAAATAGAATACCTCATTCCACCAGACTTGAAATTTTGGGCTTAGACAACTTTGTCTAACTCCGAAAGCGGATTTTACTACTTTCGGTCTCACCTAAGAACATAAAATTATCTGCTACAATGTCCTACCTGTCAATGACTACTTCAGCTTCAACCGCAACAATACACGAGCACACAATAGATACAAACTTAAGGTAAACTGCTCCAAACTTGATTGCAGAAAATATGACTTCAGCAACAGAGTGGTCAATGCCTGAATGCACTACCTGACTCTGTGTTTCCTTCCCCAAACCCCCAAAACTTTAACCTTAGACTGCCTACTATCGACCTCACCCCATTCCTAAGAGATCTTTAAGGGGCATGCATAAGCGCACCAACATGTCTACCATACCATTTTATTCGTAACCATCCCATGTATTCACAACCATGTTTATACTTTTATATGTAATCTTATATGTGCTTGACAAAATTTAAAAAAATATAAAGGTATGAATGGCAGGTAGAGTACATAAATGTGTACTGAATATATATCCATAAATACATATATATCCATACACACACATGTGTATGCATGTGCATACATGCGCATAAAAGGAATGGATTAATAGATTAATTTTGAAACATTGAAATATTTGATAATTTCAGTATTAATGTTTATGGAGACTTATGTTATAGTCAAAATTATAGCCAATAATTACCATATTTTTTGGTGTATAAGATGCACTGGAGTATGACATGCACCTTAATTTTGGGGGAGGAAAACAAGGAAAAAAATATTTTACCTCTGCCTACCAGCACTTAAGGTGGCGCCGCCCTCCTCCTCCTCCTGCAAGTGAGAGGTGCAGGGACTACTCGCTTTCCCCCAAGAGATCCCTCTCATGTTCTCAAGAACAAACCTCTTCGGGATGGTCGCGGGGGGGGGGGGGGGAATCTGTCCTGCAGCTTCGGGGAAAAAGGCGGGTGCCACAATTTGTGGCTGGTCATCCCTCTGGCCGTGCTGACTTCACTCCCCAGCAATGTGAGGACCTGCCACCGCCACTGCTGCCTAAGCCCTCTCTGTGCCCAGGAGCCAAGCCGAGCTGAATGGGAGCCCCCAAAGGGAAACATTCCTCCTTTCCAGCCATCGCTGCTCAGATTCCCCAATGCCAATCTCAAGAGTCGCACTTCAGGTGGTGGCCAGTTCCCCCGCAATGTGCAGCGGGGAACTGGGAAGTGATTTGGATTTGGGGAGGAGATTATAGTGCTGCCGCCTGAAAGTGTTTTTCTGAACATTGCAAAGCCGCACGCCCCCGTCCTCCTTCTCAGCAGACTCTTCTCTTTCCTCCTGGCCAGATCTGCCACCTGAAACATGGTAGACTTTTTTTTTGTCTCTGCACACCCCGTGTTTGGAATCAGGAAGGGGATCGTGGGTCTGCTGCCTGAACCCGCGATCCCCTTCCCGATTCCAATTAGTGGAATTAGATTAGCGTAATGTTTTAGCTAACCTGTTCACCATATATACATACATATATGACAAAGAGAGGGAGGGAGGGAAGGGGAAAGAGAAATGTTGGGCCAATATGATTATCAAATAGAGATCCCTTCATCTGGAATAATATAATTTTCTTGTTAATTAACGAAGAGAATGTTTACAACTATTTGTAGACCCATTATGTAAGGGGAGGAGAATTCATAAGGTGCTTTTATTTAATTTCAGCATCCAACTGGGTTGGATTTTTCATGCTCAGTGTTAGACATTTGGGTCATTACTATTTTTTTTCTTTGTTGTTTTTGTTCTTGCTATTGGATATATGCTTTCCTGGGTTGTCTATAGTTGGATTTTTTCCCCTTTGTATTTATTCTTATTGATAAAACAGAATAAATATACAGTATAGAAAAACAATAAAGAAAATTCTACTTGACATATCAATTTCATCAAAGCATGCATTTCTCTACATCATCTTTATTATTGTGGCAACTGAAGGGAATTGTGTATGTTCTTTTTCTTTTTGTTCTCTCTGAGGTGGACTTTGATGCCAAAGACACTCACATAGTCTATATTCAGTTTTGTTCTCATGGTATAATAGAAATGACATTGTCTGTATGTCCTTCACTGGTTAAAGTTCAGTATAACTAGAAATCATCTCTCAGGAGACACTAGAGATTTCGCTACAAAAAAAATTAGTTTTACACAAAAAGAGAGAGAGAGAGAGAGAGAGAGAGCAAAACAGAACTGGCTCTGTAACTCTTGAGTCATTCATTATCTTCTCTATAATTATGAACTTTTTCAGCAAACTGGGGAATTCCCAGGGCCATTATTACTACTGACAGAGACTTTAAGCATCTCCTCTGGCCTTCAGAAATAGACAGACTATAGAGATAGTATAATAACCAAGTCTTGTCATTGAGGCTTTAAACTGCATTTACCTGGCTTTCAATCCATCCCTTTGTTTTGCAGATCAAGGGGTTGCTAACAATAATGTGGGATCCGTGGAAGTCTTTTTTTTCACAAATGATTTTCTATGTAGCTGTAATTCTTGGTTTCCTCATATTATTCTTTCTTCCTAAGAGTGTTGGCCAAGTCCCAATAGCAAAATGCATGAGCACTGAGCCTGCATCCATTTCTCATAAATATGATCAAGCTGGGGACTTCATTGTTGGTGGTGTAATTTCTCAGACTTTTGTTATGTCTGAAAGGGTGTCATTCAGATATCATCCCAGCAAGGATGATTTGGTAGAACACATGTGAGTAACTAGATATTTTAAAAGTTCCTCCTACATCTTCTTATTCTTTCTTTTTTATTTTCTGTGCAAGACATTCTACAGTTGTATGATTTTGGTCATGTGTGAACAATCAAGTATTTTTTAAATTATATACTATAGCATCTGTTTATTTTTCTTCAAAAAAGTATCCCTTTCTGTTCAGTTTAGACTGATGGTGTTAGTACATCTTACAGTATAAATCATTTTAATGTTAGTTCTTTATAGAATAGAATAGATTCTTTATTGGCCAAGTGTGATTGGACACACATGGAATTTGTTTTAGGTGTATATGCCCTCAGTGTACATATGGAGAATAAAATACATTCATCAAGAATAAAAAGATACGACTTCCGGTTGGGTTCGCTCCGTCGCCGGGCGGCTCGTTGAATCGGCCGCCGCCCCCGCTGCCTGTAGAGCCGCTTTTTTGACCTAAAAGCGGCTCGGAACGCTCCCCCTTGGAAATTAAGGGGGAGCTAGAGTGGGCAGCTTCAGGTAGAGCCCCAGAAGCGCTGCCAGGGTGTTTTCTTTGCCTTGGCAAGCGCTTTGTGTGTGGGCTCCCTCTTCAAGCTGCCGATCCTCCGAGCGGCGTGGGATCTCTGCAGGACAGAGCGAGGCGGAGAAGGCAACTCCAATGAACAGAATATATTTCCAACGTAATAGAGTGAATTTGGTGAGATTCGAATTTTTTTTTTTTAATTCTATAGCTATCTTAAATGGACTTTTTTTGACTTTAAAATGCAAGCTGTCCCTGTGGGAAAGTGCCTTAAAATGGCGGATCAAAGCTGAGCTAATGAAAGGAGGAAGTGAAGTAAGAAAGTGAAAGTTTGCCTGCCTGTAACTATAAAGACTTTATTTATAAGTCTTACAAGTGCTTTTTAACTTCAAAATACAAAGTATTGGACTCCTTTTCTGTAAAACTGAGGATAGGGAAAGGAGGAAGGTTTTTCTCTGCTTTTTAAAGTTTTAAACATTGTTCAGGCATGGCTTCAAAGAAGGCGGGGGGGGGGGGATTCCCCCACACATCAGACAAAGGAGAAGCCAGTCTCTGCTTCAAAGCAGCCACAGGGCAGTGAATCAGAGGATTGGAAAGCATGTATATTAAATATGCACAAATCCTTGGGAGAACTCTCTGGAAAAATGAATAAAATGGATGAAAGGATGGGGAAAAATCAAAGAGAAATGAAGGAAATGGTGGGGGAAGTCAAGGAGCTAGTGGAAGAAAAAACTGAGGGATTACATCAGAGTGTTGCTAAAGTAGCTACAACTCTCACAGACGCCCTACTGGCAGTTGAGAAAAAAGTAGAAGATTTAAACACAGAAGTGGCAGCTAATAAGAAGGAAGCAAAGGAACAGATTTTTAAGGTGGTGGCTCAGAACCAGTATCTGGAGGATGAGATTACAATGATACAATATCGGAATATGGAATATGCCATAAGATTGTGGGGTCTGCGTGAGAATAACAGAGAGAATCTAAGGGCAACATGTGTGGAAGTTTTGGCCAGGATTTTAAAATGTGAACCTGATGTGATTGCCAACAGGATTGACAAGCTGTATAGAGTTAATTCACGTATAGCGAAACAGAGAAACCTGCCAAGAGATGTTGTGATTTATTTCACTGAGAGAAGATTGAGGAATGATATTTTGCTTAGCTCGTTCCATATGACCGTTCAACATGAGGGTAATCAGATTGGTGTGTATAAAGAGCTGCCACCAAAAATGCTAAGAGATCGGAAAGATTTTGGTTTTCTTGTAAATGAGTTGAAAAAGCGCCAGATTCCATTTAGATGGGATGCTCCTGTTGGTATCATTTTGCGGCACGAGGATGTGAGATATCGTATTAATTCTGTGGAAAAGGCGGAACAATTTTACAACAACGTTCTTAAAAAAATTCCAACACCACCTCTCTCATCTACACTTTTGCCTATTGAAGACATCTCAGTTGAAAAGAGGCCGGAAGAGGGGAGTCAAGAAGTAATTTTGTTAAAAGAAGGACAGGCATTTCAAGAAGCAGTAAGGGAGGAAACTCTAGGTGCTGTAGGAGGTTTTGTAGAGGACTCGTTAATAGAACTTTTGGAAGCCAAACCAAAGCAACCTAGAGCTACAAGAGAGGTGGAGCCTGATTTGGATTTATTGATGCAAGAACCAAAAGACCAGCGTATAACTCGAGCCGCAGAAAAGCAAAGATTAGAGAAATACCAGGGGCCAAAGTCGCAGCAGGAAGAGAATGGTTCGAAAGGGAAAAAATCACACTCTGAAGCCATGGGAGGGGCCAGACCGAAGACATCTGCTGTTGGAGAGAGTCTTCGTCAAATGCTTAAAGGGCTTCATTCATTCTCAGAATGACACTTAGATTTTTATCATGGAATGTCAACGGTCTGAACTCACCACAGAAAAGAAGAAAAATATTTCATTATTTGAAGCAATATAAAAATGATGTGGTTTGCTTGCAAGAAACTCATATTAGATCCCAGGATCAAAAATTTTTAATTTCAAAACTTGGATCACATTTCATATCTTCTAGCCTTGTGAAAAGGAATGGACTTGTTTTTTTATATTTCTAACAGAATACCAGCTAAATTGATAGAGGCGGATGAGGATGGGAGATATTTGGCTGTTGAAATAAATATACAGAACGTCTTGATACTTTTGATTGGCATTTATGCCCCGAACCAGCAGCAGGAAACTTTTTATAAACTGTTGAATAATAAGATATTGCAGTGGAATTATAAATCCTTCATGATTATGGGGGACTGGAATGGGGTGATTGATGCAATGTTTGACAAAAAGACGACAGCCAAGAAAGGGAATAAGTTACCACCGACTTTCTTTGCGTTGAAAGAAGAAATGGATTTGAAGGATGTATGGAGAATTCATCATCCTAAGAAATTGGACTTTACTTTTTTTTCTGACAGACATAAATCTTTTTCAAGAATTGACTTTATGCTGGTTACTATGGATTTACTTACTATGGTGACTAAGACAAAAATTTTTCCCAGAACATTGACGGATCATAGTCCGGTGTGGATGGAGATAAATTTGGGTAAAAGAGAAAGGAGATCTTGGCGTATGAATGAAAATCTATTTAGATATGAAAAGAATACTATGGACCTTAAGAAACATGTTAAAGAATTTTTTGATGTTAACCTAAACAAAGGCACACCGGTTGAGATAGTATGGGATGCAAGCAAAGCTTATATGAGAGGTGTACTGATTCATATGAATTCTAAACATAGATCTCTACGTCAGAAGTCAAGAATAGAATTGGAGACAGAGATAAAGGAGAAAGAGCAATTGTTGATTAAAAACCCAACTGATGAGAAGGCACAACTAACGATAAAACTCTTGAAAGATCAATTTCAAACATTGATGGCTGACCAAACAGCAACTAATCTGCAGTACGCTAAACATAATACTTTTTATAATGCTAATAAACCTGGCAGATGGTTGGCTTATACGTTGAGAAAACAACAAAGTTCTCGTATGATAAATACTATTGAGTTGAATGGGAAACAAGTGTATCAACAGAATTTAATACATCAAGCTTTTTTAGCTTATTATTCTAAATTGTACCAAGCTGATGAAATTAAAGAGGACTTTATTGATGATTATTTGCAGAAAATGAGAGTTACAAAAATTTCAAATACTCAAAGTGACAGACTGAACCGACCTATAACATCAGAAGAGATTTTATATGCAATAAAACAACTGAAAGTATCTAAAGCTCCTGGGACAGATGGCTTGACAGCAGTATATTATAAGACTCTACAAATGGAACTGGTTGAGCATCTCAAGGATTTGTTTTGTAATATCCAGCGGGGGGGTAAAATACCCCCCTCATGGAAGACAGCATTCATCTCACTGATACCTAAAGAAGAAGAATCTGTAAAACCTGAAAATTTTCGACCAATATCTCTCCTGAACACGGATTACAAGATTTATGCTAAAGTATTAGCCAACAGACTGATGCCAGTTATCCAAGATGTGATTCATGAAGACCAAGCAGGTTTTATAGAGGGTAGATACATGAAGGATAATGTTAGGCAACTCATAGATTTGCTGGAACATCTTGAGAAAAAGAAGCAGACTTCTGCGGTGTTGGTGTTTTTGGATGCGGAGAAGGCCTTTGATCGAGTCAATTGGGATTTTCTAAAAAAGACTTTGCACAAAATGGACTTTGGAGAGCAATTTATACAAGCGATTTCTGCAATTTATCAGGAACAGACGGCACAAATTATTATTAATGGTACTTTAACTACCACTTTTAATATACAGAAAGGAACAAGACAAGGCTGTCCATTATCTCCATTATTGTTTATTTTGACGTTAGAAGTGTTGTTGAATGCTTTACGAGACTCGGACAAAATGAATGGAATAGTTGTAAGGCAAAAAGATTACAGAACAAAGGCATTCGCAGATGATCTGGTTGTTACCCTAACACGACCTTTGGAATCAATCATCCAGATGAAAAATATTATAGAGGAATATGGTCTGGTTTCAGGTTTTAGCCTGAACCAGAGAAAGACCAAGATGATAGTTAAAAATATGTTGGAACCACAAAGGAAAGAACTTGAAAGGGTGGTAGGCTTTGAAATAGTTACGAAGGTGAAATATCTAGGGGTACAAGTTGCAGCATCCAATAGAAAACTTATCCAAAATAATTATGAAGAACTCTGGCATAAGATTCAAAAGGATCTTGAAAAATGGAAGAAGCTGCAACTGTCTTTGCTTGGTAGAATAGCAGTTGTCAAGATGAATGTTCTACCTAGATTTCTGTTTTTGTTTCAAATTATTCCGGTGCTTAAAAATGATAAGTTGTTGATGGAATGGCAAGCAGGTTTAAATAAATTTATTTGGAATGGGAAAAAACCAAGAGTCAAACTTAAAATCATGCAAGATGTTCGTGAAAGAGGGGGCCTTAAGGTTCCCAATCTACGTTTATATTATGAGGCTGCAGTTCTGATACAAGTTGGAGATTGGATTGGCACAACTAAAATAGAAATCTTGAATATAGAAGGCCACGATTTGCAATATGGATGGCATGCATATCTATTCTATGAAGAAAAGAGAGACAGTGTATTTAACAGTCATATTTTGAGACATGCTTTGATGCGAGTTTGGAAGAAGCACCAACTTCAATTGGATTACAAAATACCTTTGTGGTTGGATCTTGGGCAGATTTTGCCAAATATAAAGTCACTCGGGGGGTTGTTATATAAAGAGATACTTTTTAATGATGGGGGCAGATGGAGTTTGAAACCTTTCAACATTCTGTTGGAACAAGGTGTGAACTTAACTTGGTTGCAGTATTTTCAACTTCAAGCAAGATGGAGAGAAGATCAGAAAATCGGACTAATGCTACATGAAGAAGATTTGGTGACCCAGATAAAATGTAAAGGGCCGATGCATATTAAACGTGTGTATAACTTATTGTTAGAGAGAGATTCAGAGGGTGAACTAGTTAAAGATTGCATGATAAAATGGGCACAGAATTTTGAAGAACCAGTAATGTTGGAAACTTGGGAGAAGATTTGGGTCCAGAATGTTAAATTTACACAAGCACAGAATTTGAGGGAAAATTTTTATAAGATGTTTTATAGGTGGCATTTTGACCCTAAAAAGTTATCATGTATGTATCCAAATGTTCAACCTAAATGTTGGAGGTGTGATTGTTTGGATGCAACATATTTTCATATTTGGTGGACGTGCAGAAAATTTAAAGCATTTTGGATCAAACTTTGGTGGGTAATGCAGAACATTTTGAAGAGGAAGCTTGATTTTTCACCTCAGTTTTTTTTGTTGGGAATAGTTAAAGGTTGCTCATCAACTGATACTAGATTGATTTTACACATGATTACTGCAGCTAGATTACTGATTGGCCAAAATTGGAAGAAGGATAAAGTACCCACGATAGAGGAGTGGGTATTGAAGATGTCTAATTTTGTAGAGATGGCTAAAATCTCTGCATACTTAAAAGATAAGACCCATGAAGTTTTTGCTAAGGAGTGGGTGAAATGAGTAGAATATATGAAGTATAAATACCAAAGTAAGAAGTTTCAGCTAGCACTTAATTGAATTTATATTTTTTACACTTAAGTAGTTTAAAAGAAAAATGTATTGAATTTGGTAATTTTTATTTTTATTTTATGTTAAAAGATTGAATTTATATTTTTAACTTTTAGCTATAGTATAAAAAGAAATGTATTAAGTATATAATAGTAAGTAAGTATTGTTTGATTTAGATTATGATATATGGAATAGGGGGAAGTAGAGTTAATGTTATATATTATTATTACTTATATATTTTTTTATTATTATTATTATATAAAATAATGTCATAGCTTTTTTTTATTAGTTGGATCTCACCTTGAAAAGTGGTTAAATATGGATTGTTAATGCTTGTTTAATAGCGGAAGTCAAGGGGGGGGGTTGGGGAGGGAGGGGGGAGGGTAGGGTGGGGGGGTGGGGGGGGAAAGGGGTTTTTTTATAAACAAATTGTAATGTAAAACTTTTTCAATAAAAAAAAAGAATAAAAAGATACAATACTTAGTGATAGTTAAGGTTAGTAATATGCTATCAAATCGTACCAGGAAACAAATAAAAACAATATAATTGAAAGATACAAGCAACATGGTTATAGCAATAAGTGGGAAGAGATAGATACTAGTAAGGAAGAGAAGAATAATAGTAATATTATTACTATTTACTACTAGTAAATTATTTGACAGTGTGGTTGGAATTGGTTGCTAAGCAGAGTGATGGCATTCAGGAAAAAACTGTCCTTGTTCTAGTTGTTCTGGTGTGCAGTGCCCAATAGGGTAATTTTGAGGGTAGAAGTTGAAATAATTTATGTCCCGGATGTGATAGGTCTGTATAACAAGGCTAGTTATTCAACCTCCCTTCTTTATGCAGATTCATCATTGTCTTGAATGAGACCAATCACTTCTGTATCATCTGCAAACTTCAGTATTTTGAGAGAGGGATCTTTTTAGATGCAGTCATTGGTGGAGAAGTGGAGAGAGCACACAGCCCTGGGAGGTTACATTACTAATTTTTCATCATTCTTCTCCTGCTTGAACATAGGAAAGAATAAAACTTTATTTCTGAACTAATTATCCAGGGAATACTTAACTATTTTTAAAAATTTCTTTGTAGATTATTGTCACAGAGCTACCAACACATCATGGCTGTGGTTTTTGCTGTAAAAGAGATTAATAAAAATCCCCAGATCTTAACCAATATCACACTAGGCTTCAACATTTACAATAACTATTTTCTTCCAAGATATACTTGTATTGCTGCTATGGAACTCCTCTCTACACCAAACAGATTCATCCCTAATTATAAGTGTCACAATCAGAAGAATCTGATTGCTGTCATAGGAGGACCAAGTTCTATTGAATTTCTTGATATGGCTACCATTATGACAGCTTACAAGTTTGTGCAGGTAAGTCCTTTGCTTAACATATATTGGAGATTGGGGTGGGTTAACGATATTTTAGTGTTCTGATATTTCATTGTGATAAATTGATGAATTTACACAATGATAAATTTCATTGTGTTTTCTTTTGGAGAAAGTTTAAAAACAAATGTAGTTTCTATAATCTCAGCTGAACTTTGGAAAGAGCATCCAAATATAACAAGTATAGCTGTCAAAGAAGTCATGGTATTGTGTACATCACATTGGTATAGCATTCTTTTGTGACATCTTTGTAGCACTTAGGTGGACAATCTTATAATCTTCCCAAACTTCCGTACACTCTAGAGCAACTCTCAAGGCATGTGTTGGCCATCCATTCTGATGATGTGTCCCACCCACCTCACCTGGGCTCTGATTGTCAACATCCAGCTTCAGTATCCAACTAAAATTCCTGGACCATTTCATTTCTGAAAAGCTTACTGTATATTAAATACACGGATTAGCAATGTCGAGGTAAAACTAACTCTGAGATCCTCAGGTCCCAGTTAATAGTATTAAACAATGATTTTCCCTGCCAAACCCCCAGGCCTCCACATAGGCCAGTAGTTCTCAACCTTCCTATTGCCGCGACACTTTAATATAGTTCCTCATGTTGTGGTGACCCCCAACCATAAAATTATTTTTGTCGCTACTTCATAACTGTAATTTTTTACTACTGGTTTTAAAAAACCAATATTACCCTTCATCCTCATCTCTAATCTTAATCAAATTCATTTTTCCCTTCTATTCTATATTATACCCTTTTGCGTTGTCATCTATTTTTATATCCATCCTCACATTGGTTAATTATATAATTATATAATACATTTGTTTAATCCAAATTCAACATTTTAATATAAATCAATTAGTTATATAACTATCTTTTTTGTATGTTAATCAATATGAACATGAATATTCTAATTATTTCCATGCAATCCAATTTCTTACAAATCAATTAATTACATTTACCAATTTTCCCCCATATATTCCTCCAAATCACAACTTAACCATTTCTGCTTTCAACACAATATACAATTAATAGTATCTCAATTATTACAATTCCCTAGTTAAATAAAGCTTTTTTTCTTTTGTGTTTTAAAATCTTGAACCTCCTCTTTTGTCCTAAATTTCCCATTGTTTGCAGTTTTGCACCTACCTTTTTTGGTGTGGAAAAAGAAAAAGAAATCTCTCTCTGCCTCATTTTGTTACGTTGCAGCAAAGACCCTGCTTTACTTTCATTTCCGCTTTTTCAGCCTAGCTGGGGGGGGGGGGAATCTTTTTTTAGCAACAGACCCCTGCGCAAAACACCTGAGAGCAAATCAGCTGAAAGTTGGGAATCAATAAAATCAATTTATGGTAATTTATGGTATGCTGAAGCTGAAAGGGGCTGTTTTTTCTATTTTTGCAGGCATCAGTCTACTCATTTGTTTTCTATTAACACTGATCAGCTGTAGGGAGGCCTTTTGAAGCCCCACAGCAAGAATTTAAACAGTTTTTTTTTCCCTCTAGCCATCAACTGGGACTCAGGAAGCAGCAATAGATTGGGAGTGGGCGGGGTAAGCTAACAGCCACCAGCAATCCAACAGAGGGTGAGGGTGGGTGAAGGCGTGGGTGGGGGGGCAAGAGAGGGCTTTGGTGAACCCTGTGAAATGGCTGTTCGATGACCCCAAAGGGGTCGCAACTCCCAGGTTGAGTCCCAGGTTGAGAATCGCTGACATAGGCCAAGTAAACCATTTCCCTTTGTTATGGGATCCATCTGCCTCAACTGCACACCTGTTTAGATGTCATTGAAAAGTTTCTAGAATCTCACAAGTTTCAGTGGAACTATAGAAGTGTCATTTCTTTAGTTAACTCAGTTATAATCAACACTTCCCCTTCCTGACCTTTCTCTAATGGCAAGTAGAAATGACAAGGTACATAGCTGCCAAAGTTTCACTTTTGACACTGATAATCCGGGGTTCAATGCTGCTGGACTCTACATGATCAACTTATAGAAATATAATTATTAATAATTAATAATAATTAATAATTACTGTGTGACTGGTATTTTTAATCTCCTTGGTTTTTTTAGATTGCATATAGTTCTGTCCCAGAGACCAGTAGCATTATGCAAAGTCATTTCTTTTACTGGATGCTCCCAAAGGCCGATCATCAATATCATGGACTTCTGCAGCTCTTTTTGCATTTTGGCTGGACCTGGATTGGGATGTTGTACATTAATATCGGCAACATAGCTGAGACCTTGCTGAGGAATGTTATTCCCATGTTTTCCAGAAGTGGGATCTGTTTTGAATTCATAGAAAAAATGTCAAGTGAATTTCTCAGTGAGAATGAGAAGACACTGCGTGCATCATACAACATTTTAAGCATTGTTTCGAAGAGTACAGCTAAAATAGTGATGTTTCTGGGGGGATTTCAGAGTATGCTAAGTTTAAGGATTTTGCTCAGTTTTTCAGAATATAATGATACGCCATGTAACCCCAAGGTTTGGATTATGACAGCAGAGGTAGACTTTTCATCCCTTCCTTTCCAAAGATATTGGAATCTTAATTTCATTCATGGCTCTATAACGCTTGCAGTACCCTCAAAACAAGTGTCAGCTTTCCAGAAATTTGTTCAGATGAGGAGCCCGGTTTTAGATGAGGAAGATGGATTACTAATTCAGTTTTGGGAACAGATGTTTAACTGTTTGCCCCAAGTTTCCATCACAGACGAAGAGGATGACAATATCTGCACTGGGGAGGAGAAACTAGAGACTCTCCCTGTATCTGTGTTTGAAACCAGTATGACTGCCCACAGCTACAGTATCTACAATGCTGTCTATGCAATTGCACATGCTTTGCATGCCATGCATTCTTTCCAAGGCCGACAAAGAAGAATGATGAGAGAGAATTTCTTGAGTCAACAGTCATGGAGGGTAAGGAGAATAATTTGGGCATTCCACTAGGTCCATGGTAGCAAACCTATGGCACATGTGCCAGAGGTGGCATGCAGAGCTCTCTCTGTGGACACACGTGAACAGGAAGCTGTTCTTCCAGGTTCCATTGCATCCATGTGCACCAGATAGATGTTGCTGCATGTATGTGCATGGCATCCAGCTATCTTCTGGGTTCTGGTCCGCGTTTATGTGCCAGTGCCAGTGCACGTGTCTATTTTAACTATCAAGATTGCTCTACCAGTTATGGAACATCTTTTATCAATTTTCTCTCTATATTACATTTAACTCCAGGGACTTGTCCAGGTAGTCACTAGGAGTCAAAGGTGGATATGAACATACAAACATGCATGCAAACATGAAGAGAAAGAAAGAGAGGGAGAGGGAGAGAGAGAGAATGTGAAGGGAGGGAGGGAGGGAGAGAGAGGGAGGGAGGGAGGGGGGAGAGAGAGAGAGAGAGGAAGGAAGGAAGAGAGACAACATTCAGAATAAAAGTTCTTCTCTTGAAATTCCAATTGTTGCATCTCTGCTACCGTAATCAAATTCAATATACATTTTATTATATGGCATTTGACCTTCTCAGATTCTGATTAATATTAGTGTAACAATTTTTAAACTAAAATGAGCAAATAAACAAAATTGTGTGTCACAAGGTTTTAAAATTCAGAATTCAAAGTCTTTCAATATTTCCTTGTTTCTCCTATTCTTTTTGTGCTATTTTCCCTATTTTAAAACATTGAAACCAAGTAAGTACACTAGATTATTATTAAGTAGGAAGCCCAAGACCTCTCATATTTGTCTTATTAACAATAAAACAATAAAATCTTCCAATTTATTATCTTTCCATGAGATGTCTTTTTTTCCCTCATTTTTATTAGTTTATAGTATAAAACCCAAAAGTACAAAAGCAAATAATAGGACACAGAGGGAAAAGTAAGGGGAAGAGATATCCTTGGGATGTCTTGTTATCATGATAAAAGTCTTCGTAAAAATAGACATTCAATAACAAGGCAAGTAGAAAAGAATAAACATAAGCTTATTTTTTGTGTGTCTGATCCTGATATTCAGTAGATTAGTTATTATTGTGTTGTCTCTTATACAGGTACGTTTTCTATTTTTTGATAAATAGTTAGATTTCCTTAATGATGCATTATGTCATCTTTACAAAATAGATTTTTTTCAATAGATGACATTATTCTTTGCATAAGAAAAAAAATATTGTTTCACAGATATATTGTTTGTTACTGTAAGTGTTAATATTTCCAAAGTCTTACTATTGAACTAGTGAATATTTTATTTGCTGAGTTATTATTAGTATGTTTTGAAAGAGAACTTTAACTACAAATATATATGTTTTCACTTCTTTCACGACTTTAGCTCCACCGCTTTCTGCACAGTATATCTTTTAATAACAGTGCTGGAGAAAAGATTTCTTTTGACCAAAATGGTGAACTGCTGGCAGGATTTGACATCATAAACTGGATCACTTTCTCAAACCAGACCTTTCTCAGAAAGACAGTTGGAAAGATAGACCCATCAGCAACCACTGACAAATGTTTGATTATTGATAAACATAATCTGGTTTGGCCCAGCTGGTTTAATCAGGTAGAGTCCATGTTATTTTACCTCCTGTTGCACTTCTTTCCCCACTTTTTCCCCACTGTCCCAAAAGTGTTATACAGATCAAACTTTAATGTGAATGGCACAGATATTCAGACATATGAATTGGTTTTTTCAATGTGGAACTTGTGCTCAGTGTAATTATGAGGAAAACGATGAGTCCTTCAGAAAGACAGAAATGATTGAACATCTGCTTTTTTTCTTAATTTCTAGGGATGGAAAGACGCAAGAATTAGGTTGCAAATTCATATTCTAGCAGCATTATAATCAGGAGTGAAATCCAGCAGGTGCTGCCAAGTTCTGGAGAACCATTAGCATAAGTTTTGAACAGTTTGGAGAATGGTCCCAGAGTGGCGTGGCAATGGAGGTTTTGTAGTACCCTTCCCCTGCCACGCCCACCAAGCCATGCCCACCACACCACACAACGCCCACAGAACCGGTAGTAGAAAAAATTGGATTTCATCACTGATTATATCCAATTATCCAATGGATAAGGAATAAAACTGTTAACAGCAATTTGTGGCCCCATTGCAAATCAGAAGAGAATTTGTGCCACAAAATTTAATTCATTGTTATGTACCAATCTCTGGACAATTCCATTAGCAAACTCTGTTGGATTAAAAAAAATTGTATACAGACCAATAAATGCAACAATATAATAAATTAATTTCCTAAGATTCAATATGGTCCTACGTGACCACACTGAAGATATAAAGGAAATGAACTAGTCTGGTGTAGTGGTTAAGACATCAGGTTGGAAACATGGCAACTATGAATTCCAGTTCCGTCTTAGACAAAAAGCCAGTTGGGTGAGCTTTGACCAGTTACCTTTTCTCAACCTTAGAAAGGAATCAAAGGCAAACCAATTTTTGCAATTTTGCCAAGAAAACTGCAGGGACTAGTCTTTGTGAACCAGACACAATTTAATAGAAGAAGAAAAATCATATAATCCTACAATCCTTCCCCAGGATCAGCCCACAGCTTTCCACTGCTCTCCCCTTCTTGGTCTTCATCTGCGCATCAGGCACTGGACCCAGCTGTTCCTCTTCTTTCCCATCAGCAACCTCCAAACTTGGGGGCTGTTGACTCTCCAACTAAGGGTTGATGGATGGCCCAGACTCCTCTTCTCTCTCTCTTTCTTTGCCAGCTCCATTCCCTCTTAGGTTGCCCTGATGCTGATTCCCATGCCTCCTCCTCCTCCTCTGATTCGACTGCTGGAGTGGCCTGTGGCCAATAGGCCACAACATATTCTAAAAAGATGGTAAATTCTTCTTGAATCAATGGTTCAACCTGCCAACTGATGATATCTCCAGATCTTCAGTATTTGAAAAGTTCTATTCTCTCTGTTGAACCATCTTTTTTTTTCTTCTTTTCCTGGAAAGGAACGTCCTGTTTCACTTTGTAATGAGAAATGCAAGCCAGGTTACTGCAAAACCAAGATCGAAGGGCTATTGTTTTGTTGCTATAACTGCACTCGATGCCCAGAGGGAAAGATCACAAATCAGATAGGTAAGAGATCCCATGAAAGACATTAGCTGTATCTGAACATTTGGATACCAAAGTATATTCAACTGACTTAAGATTCTTCTTAAAATTTCTTTTAATTTTAGCCAATTTTTCCAAAAAGCAAAAAAAATCCACTTCCAAAATATTGTGTTAAGGTATTCTCTCTCCTTGTGTCCGGTATTCATTGCCAAGCTCTCTGTGTAGAATTAAGTTTGATTGCTTGTCAGGTAATTGCTACCATGTGTATTTTTGTATATGTCTTGTATATAAACCACTGTTCAATGTTTAAGGCTCTGTGTGCTGCGTTTTGCTCCTGGGTTGTCTCCTAGTAGTAGTCACATTGCAAACGCTCTGACATGTTGTTTTATGTAGTTTCTCATACACATAAGCTGGTTCCTCTCTACTGAGATTTACATGACTTATTAAAATATTGCTATCTTATCACAGTGTGTGAAGTGAAAAAAAGGAAATAAAAATGGACAGTTTATTATTTATTAACAAAATCTACACTAACAGATCATACCATGAGACTAATTCACAACACACTTATTTATTTTTTTAACCTGAAAGACTAAGCAGGGAGGGCTCAAAAATATATTCTTATTTAACTTTCTATATTTCATTTTATCAGATCAAGATGAATGTTTCCAGTGCCCAGAAGATCAATATCCAAACAACAAGCAGGATTTATGCATGCCAAAGGATATAAGTTACTTAAGTTATGAAGAACCTTTGGGGATCAGCTTAGTGACCTTGGCTCTTGTACTTTCTTTTATCACAATATTGGTGCTAGGAATCTTCAGGAAGTATCACAACACTCCAATCATCAAAGCCAACAACCGCAGCCTCTCCTATACCCTCCTCCTCTCCCTCCTCCTCTCCTTTCTTTGCTCTCTACTTTTCATTGGTCAACCCATGAAGGTGACTTGTCTCCTTCGACAGACTTCTTTTGGGATCATCTTCACTGTGGCTGTTTCTTGTATGTTGGCCAAAACTGTCACCGTTGTGTTTGCGTTCATGGCTACCAAGCCAGGATCAAGGATGAGGACATGGGTTGGGAAAAGCCTAGCCCTTTCCATTGTTCTCTCCTGCTCCTTTATTCAATTTCTTCTTTGTATTGTGTGGTTAGCAACCTCACCCCCTTTCCCAGACATGGATAAGCACTCCTTCATTTCTGAAATTGTTGTGGAATGCAATGAAGGGTCAGATATCATGTTTTATAGTGTTCTATCATTTATGGGATTCCTGGCTATAGTCAGTTTTATTGCAGCTTTCCTTGCTAGGAAGTTACCAGATACTTTCCAGGAAACCAAATCTATCACATTCAGCATGCTGGTTTTTTGTAGTGTCTGGTTGTCCTTTGTCCCAGCTTATGTGAGCACCAAAGGCAAATACATGGTAGCTGTGGAGATCTTCTCCCTCCTGGCCTCCAGCACTGGGCTTCTGGCTTGTGTCTTTTTCCCCAAATGCTACATTATCGTCATGAGGCCTCATCTGAATAAAAGGGAGCATCTCATAAAGAGAATAGTTTAAGTAATCTTGCCTTTTGTCTTTGTCCAACATGGGAATAGCGCAAGGAAATAAATCCCTTGAGGCATCAATTTTGAAAGGTACATTAAAGATCAGATAGCCAATTTTCATGGTACTTGAAACAGATCCAGAGCATCAGCCAAAGATATTTATTTATTTATTTAAATTTTTTATTAAATTTATATACCGCCCTTCTCCTTGCGGACTCAGGGTGGTCAACAGCCAGAAATAAAAAAACAAATCTTACAAAAGTTAAAAAATATTAAAAGTAACTAATATAAATTTGGCCCATTAGTTTAAAAAGATTCAATTAAAATTCATATCAAAACTCTAAAAAGATTTTCCCATGGGATCAGGCCAGGCCGGCTAGCTGGAAAAAGTACATTTTTAAGGCCCGACGAAAAGTCTGGAGGTCGGAGATCCTTCGCAACTCTGGAGGAAGATCGTTCCAGTGAGTGGGAGCTACCACAGAGAAGGCTCTCCCCCTGGGGGTCGCCAGCCAACACTGTCTGGTTGACGGCACCCTGAGGAGGCCCTCTCTGTGGGAGCAAACTGGCCAGTGGGAGGCAATTGGTGGCAGAAGGTGGTCCTGTACGTACCCGGGTCCTAAGCCATGGAGCGCTTTAAAGGTGATAACCAACACCTTGAAGCGCATCCGGAAGTCCACCGGCAGCCAATGCAGCTCCCGCAGGAGAGGTGT
Organism: Coluber constrictor foxii; assembly: GCA_038048745.1. Lineage (NCBI taxonomy): Eukaryota > Metazoa > Chordata > Lepidosauria > Squamata > Colubridae > Coluber > Coluber constrictor. Next base: position 40,414,682 of record CM075966.1, on the reverse strand, counting down.
CACATGGGAGCGCCCTGTCGCTCCCATAATCCCCCGCGTGGCCGCATTCTGCACCAGTTGGAGCCTCCGGGTGCACCCCAAGGGGAGCCCCATGTAGAGAGCGTTACAATAGTCCAGGTGAGAGATGACGAGCGATTGAGTGACTGTGCTTAAGGAGTCCCGATCTAGAAAGGGTCGCAACTGGCATATCAGGCAAACCTGATGAAAAGCCCCCCTGGCCAGGGCCGTAGTATGTTCCTCTAAAGACAGCCGTAGATCCAGGAGGACACCCAAGTTGTGTACCCTTTCCGTGGGGACTAATGATTCGCCCCCAATGACCAGCGATGGAGTCAGTTGGCTATATTGGGACGCCGGCAGCCACAGCCACTCGGTCTTGGAGGGGTTCAGTCAAAGCCTGTTTCTCCCCATCCAGACCTGCACGGCTTCAAGGCACTGGGACATCACTTCCACGGCATCGTTGGGGTGGTCTGGGGTGGAAATGTACAGCTGAGTATCATCAGTGTACTGATGGAACTCCACCCCAAAACCATGGATGATCTCACCTAGCGGCTTTACATAAATGTTGAACAGGAGAGACGAGAGAACCGACCCTTGTGGCACCCCACACACTAGGTGCCTCAGGCTCGACTGCTGTCGATCTGTCAACACAGATTGTGACTGGTCTGAGAGGTAGGAGGAGAACCACTGCAAAACGGTGCCCCCCACCCCCAATCCCTCCAACCGGCGCAACATGATAACATGGTTGATGGTATCGAAAGCTGCTGAGAGATCTAACAGGACCAGGATAAAGGAGTACCCCCTACACCGAGCCCTCCAGAGATCATCCACCAATGCGACCAATGCCGTTTCAGTGCTGTATCCAGAGCTGAAACCGGACTGGAGCGGGTCTAAATAGACAGCTTCATCCAGGTACTGGGGGAGCTGCCACGCCACCACACTCTCAACAACCTTCTCAAGAAAGTGAAGATTGGAGACTGGACGATAGTTAGCTAAAACAGCTGGATCCAGAGAAGGCTTCTTGAGGAGGGGCCTCACCACCGCCTCCTTCAAGGCGGCCGGTAGGAAGCCCTCGCTCAAAGAAACGTTGATAATCTCCTGGAGCCAGCCTCGTGTAACCTCCCGGGAAGCCAGCACCAACCACGGGTCCAATAAACATGTGGTCGTGTTCAGTCTTCCCAGAATCCTGTCCATGTCCTTGGGAGCCACAGGATCGAACTCAGCCCAGATAACACTCTCAGGACCTGCCTCAGTCATCTCGCCTGAACTAACCCAGTCAGCGGCCAAATCTTCCCAAATCTGAGTTATTTTATCATCCAGATATTGAACAAAGTCCTCAGCTCGTCCCTGCAAGGGATCATCCCACTCTCCCAAATGAAGGAGGGAGCGAGTCACTATTATATATAATAGTTATATAACTATATTTTCTTTTATGTATACTCAGAGCATATGTACCAAGACAAATTCCTTGTGTGTCCAATCACACTTGGCCAATAAAAATTCTATTCTATTCTATACATTGAGGTTTGCAATGATTGGTTGTGTTTGGATAAGATTCTGAATCAAATAAACCTAGTTCATTTGTTGGTGCAGTAGTAGATGAGGAATTTATGAATAGGGACATAGACTCTGAGTTATGGAAGGTACAATAAGGAAAATGTGCCTATCATGGCATAATTAGCAGAATTGGAAGTAATCATGGCTGAAATCATACAGTTCATTTTTTAGGGTCTGTACTTAGCTGAGCATGGTTTAAATACAAAGTTTATTCACAATATTTAATTTTAAATACTTTTTTTTTGATCCTATAGCTTTTCTTGCAACAATTCTTTCTGTTAATATTTGGGTCAGGTATGGTTCTTATATAGAAAATCAATCTTGTAATAGTGGGGTTTCAGATGAATGGAATTGTTGAAATAAAATTGAAACAAAAGGAATTGTAAGGGAATGAAATCTGGATTCCCAAGAGGGAATGAGTTATTCCAGAAAAGTAAGTGACAAATCAATTCAGATAGTTTGTGCGACAGATAAAGGGTAAAGATAGCTCCTCCTTAACAGTTCCTAGAGCATATGCTTTATGAGGATGGCAGTTTGCCTTACTTTGGCAAGATTCTGTCTATAAGTAAGGAACATTAACAATATTTTAAAAAATTTGCTTGGAAAAAATTACATGCCTTTCTTACTTTTTGGAGTCTGACAGGAATGTGTCATATCTTTGAAGGTGTAGCCTGTTGAATAAAACATACTCAATGGAAACCTGTTAATCTGTTCTCAAGATGTCAGTTTTCTTCCTGGTATTTGGCACCCCAACACGGTATTATTGATCTATTTCTCCTCACAAAGAATATTGGCATTTGGCATCCCAAAACCCTTAGTTTGATCTATTTCTCCTCACAAAGGATATTGGTCTCTTGACAAATAGTAGACATCAGAAGGGTGGGAACTAACCCAAGGACTGTTACTTATGAAATGTTAATCTTTCACCATTTACCACTTTTGTATATGCCTGCTTGCATCATTTCCCCTCCTTTTCTGAAATGTATAAATATCAATTCATCTCTTTCGTTTGCAATAGTGTGTCTCACTATCCTTTTGGTGGGGTCCCCTCAAGAGGATGTTGTTTTTATAATAAACACTTCCATTATTCTGTGTTCTGATTTGTCAAAAGCAACTCTGTGTAGTTTATTAGCTGGCACTCAGTGGTGGGTAGCTACCAGTTTGCCCCAGTTCGGGAAAACTGGTAGCAGTTACAGCAGGAAGCTCCTCCCACCCACCCAGATGTCATCAAGTATGCTCTGTGCAAGCGCAGAAGTTTCTGCATATGCACACAAGTGGCACATGTGCGAACCAGTAGCGAAGTTAAGTGAAACCCACCACTGTTGGCACTGCTTTAATAATCTCAACAGATAGACATTTAGGTGGAATTGACATCCTGTGTCTGCCATTGTATGTCTAATGTCCAATCCAATTTCTGTATCTTCTTCTTATTCAGTTTGCTGACTGCACTTGACAGAAAACTACATTTCACACATCAGAAATACACTTTCTGCTGAGAAATGTCAGAATGTTGGCCTGATCAATTTTCAAACAAATAGTTTGCGTTGCCATTGAAATTAAGATTTACAAATATCATTAGGCTGATATTTCACATTAGGCGCGCAGCCCCGTTGTGAACTGGTAGTAAAGGTAAGTAGAACCCACCCCTGCATTCAACCTATTGATGTCTCTAGTCCCTTGAAAAAAAAGATACGGTCTACAATTTGATTTTCCTGACTGAATGAAAGCAAATTTTATCTGGAGAAGTCAACTGGTAATTATAGTGATCCATTCTTTTCCAAGATTTTAGTCTTTATGGGTCAACAGATATGACTGTGAATTCTCTCTAGGATTCTCTCTCTCTCTTTTTTGTTTCTGCTCAACAGACATGATGCCAAATCCCTTTGCCTTTTTTACACAGCTAACAACTAGTGTCTAACACTGTTACAGACAAATACTAGAAGCGCTAAATACAAGAAATTTGTAAAGCTATGCAAAGATCAATCAGTATTTCAATATGTGTTAATGATGCAGTACAGGCTGAATCATTTTTAGCATATTTAAAAAGTCTTCAAATATTCTGGAAGTTTGTAATAAATGTATTCAATCCAGAGTGCTCAGGAAAGGAGTCTTCTTAGACTTCTAAGCTTACGTTTAGTTTAGTTTAGTTTAGTTTAGTTTAGTTTAGTTTAGTTTAGTTTAGTTTAGTTTAGTTTAGTTTAGTTTAGTTTAGTTTAGTTTAGTTTAGTTTAGTTTAGTTTATTAAATTTATATACCACCCTTCTCCTGGTGGACTCAGGACGGTGCACAGCCAAGAATAAAAAACATTACAATACAAAATTTGTAAAAGAATTAAACAATTTTTGGCCCAGAAAATTTAAAAACCCATAGATAATTTAAAATTTAGAAACCCATAGACAATTAAAAAGCTAAAGGGGGGGGGGGGTTACGCCAGCCCAGCTTGACAAAATAAAAAAGTTTTTAGGGCACGGCAAAAAGCCCAGAGATCAGATATCATGCGGATCTCCGGGGGCAGATCGTTCCAGAGGGCTGGTGCTGCCACAGAGAAGGCTCTCCCCCTGGGCGTCGCCAGCCAACATTGCCTGGCTGACGGCACCCTGAGGAGTCCCTCTCTGTGGGAACGTACTGGCCGGTGGTAGGCTATCGGTGGCAGAAGGCGGTCCCGCAAGTACCCAGGCCCTATGCCATGGAGCGCTTTAAAGGTAGTAACCAACACCTTGAAGCGTACCCGGAAGACCACCGGAAGCCAATGCAGCTCGCACAGGAGAGGTGTCACATGGTAGCGCCCCCTTGCTCCCATAATCCCCCGCGTGGCCACATTCTGCACCAGTTGGAGCCTCCGGGTGCTCCTCAAGGGGAGTCCCATGTAGAGAGCATTACAGTAGTCCAGGCCGGAAGTGACGAGTGCCTGAGAGACTATGCGTAAGGAGTCCCGATCCAGATAGGGATGCAACTGGCATATCAGGCGAACCTGATAAAAAGCCCCCCTGGCCACGGCCGTCATATGCTCTTCTAAAGACAGCTGTGCATCCAGGAGGACGCCCAAGTTGCAAGCCCTATCTGTGGGGGCTAATGACTCGCCCCCAATAGCCAGCAATGGTGTCAACTGGCCATATCGGGATGCCGGAAGCCACAGGAACTCGGTCTTGAAAGGGTTGAGTCAGAACCTGTTGCTCCCCATCCAGATCCGCACGGCCTCCAGGCACCGGGACATCACTTCAAGGGCATCGTTGGGGTGGCCTGGGGTGGAGATGTGCAACTGAGTATCATCAGCGTACTGATGGAACTCCACCCCAAAGCCATGGATGATCTCGCCCAGCGGCTTCACATAAATGTTGAATAGAAGAGGCAAGAGGACCGACTCTTGTGGCACTCCACATGAGATAGTATCTCATGAACATGCACAGGTTTCATCATCTGTTAGGATCACTATTTTCCTCTTTTGGGATAGTCATTGCAAACTACTAACTACATGGCCTAATTGGACCATGGGAATAAGCTGAAAAATGGCTGTCCAACACCAGGGGGAAAATATTTCCTCACTGTTTTGAATCAGGAAGAACTCTGGTGATGTAATCATCTGCCCTGCCCTCTTGACTGATTTCACCTTTCAACCTCTTCTAAAACACAACAGGATGTGGCCAACCTGGCCCTTTAAATAAAGAATACTTCAAACATCCCCTTTGATCTTTGACACCTTGAATACAGAGAACTTGTAGCCCAACAACTGGTTTATTCTCAGCTTGTTTAGCTTTCCAGCTAAATCCTGACTGTTGAACTGGAGAAATTTCATCAGTCATGGCGAAAGTGAATAGATTTTTTACAGGAAGTTCTGGATATCTTATAACTGGAATATTGGTATTAGGGGTGTTTCCTACGAGCATTTGCAAAGTTTCTTTTTCAAAAGGCACTAGGGATAACCCCAGTCCATTTTTTCATAAATATCACGAACCAGGAGACTCCATACTTGGTGGTATAATTTCTCACAGCTTTGTAATTCCTGAGAAGATCACATTCAGAAGACATCCCCTTGAAGATTTCTTTGTTGAATTTATGTAAGGAGTTGGATGCTCTAGACATCTGCTGTATCCTTGTCCTGGTAATATCAGAAATGCTGGCAGTACAATTTGCTTACTGTTTGGGCAGGGGGAGAGGGACATAATGGGGTTTTTGAACAGATGGATGATAGATATAGATAGATGATAGACCAATTTGTTTTGTTTTGTTTTGGAGGGGAGGGGATATTGAACATTTATCTAGATTTAAAAAATGGTTAGCATTTTTAAATCTAGTAGTTCCATCATGAATTTCAGGGGAAAATTTATAAGGAAGTAGGACAAATTTTGGATTTATATTTCTAATATTTAGTTCTTTCCTTTCAAATTAGTAGTTAATATGTATCTAGAGATATTTCCAATGTTTTAAATATAACCTATGATAGTGACCAAGATCCGAGTTCTTAAAATTGCAACTGGGTCTCTCTGTAAACATATGTATTGATGTTATTTGTTATTTTTCAAATTGAACTGCAGACCACTAACTCAGACTTATCAACACATCTTGGCTCTGGTATTTGCTGTAGAAGAGATTAATGGAAATCCTCAGATCTTGACCAATGTCACCCTGGGCTTCAACATCTATAACAACTATTTTAATCCAAAATTGACATATGCAGCAACAATGGAAATTCTCTCCACACCGGGCAGATTCATCCCAAACTATAAATGTGATTTCCAGAACAATCTGGTCGCGGTCATTGGAGGGCCTAACTCAAATGATTTCCTTCACGTAGCAACCATCCTGAGTCAATACAAGATTGCACAGGTAGTTTCTGTTCATAAAAAAACATTCATTTCCTATAATTCAGGGGTAAAATGCTCCTGGTTCAGATCGAATCACCCGATCCGGTAGCGATGGTGGCGGGTGATTCGGAGAACCATTAGAAAAAATCCCTCCCCCCCCCATGCCCAGCTGAGCCGCATGATCATCAGAGGCTTTTTTTTTACTTTTAAAAACATTTTTTCTACAACGTCTTCCACCGAAAAAATGCTTTTAAAAGTAAAAAAAAAAGCCTCTGATGATCACACGGCTCAGCTGGGATATCAGAGGCTTTTCAAAGCATTTTTTTCTGCAACCTCTTCCGGGGAAGAGGTGGTTTAAAAAATGCTTTGAAAGGCTCTGATGATCCCAACTGTGTTCCTGATCAGCAGAGGCTATTCAAAGCATTTTTTTTTGCATTTGCAGAAAAAATGCTTTGAAAAGTTAAAAAAAAAAAGTTGGCCACGCCCACCCAGTCCCCCCACCAAGCCACGCCCACAAAACCAGTAGTAACAAATTTTACATTTCACCCCTGCTAAAATTCCTCAGATATGAAAGGCAAGAGTGTCGTTTCCAGAATTCTTGTTTGAAAGCTAATTAAACAAAAAATTTTAAAGGATTAAAAAAACCCTGAACATTTGAATATTTGAAATAAACCAATATGGAAATATATATTTAATTGTTTTTGAAACTGCAGTTAACTTTAGAACTTATATTGAACTCTGTTTCACCTTAATAATTAACTTAATTAAATATATATATATATTTTAGTATTGGGAGGCTTCCATTTAACTGTTCATAAATTATATTAGTATCAGGACTTTAAATCAAAGGTAGGCAGTACTGTTCTCTAAATGACAACATACTGAAGGTTTTGCTACAGTAACAAAGAAAAAAAGTCTAAATCACTATTCCCTCTCCAACAAACCCTTCCTCTATCTTTCTTCATTGATCTCTGCATTCTCTTAGCTTGCCTATTCTTCTGCTCCAGAGATGAATACACAAAATCAAGCAATTTCCTTCCACTGGATGTTTCCCAATGCAGATTATCAATATTATGGGATTCTCCAGCTGTTGCTTTATTTCAAGTGGACGTGGATGGGCATATTTTATATTGGCATTGGCAGCCAGGCAGAATTATTGCTCCGGAAAGTGTTACCTTTCTTTTCACAGCATGGCATCTGTTTTGATTTCATTGAAAAGTTACCTAGTGGTATGTTGAATGATCTGGATATGATTGAGGAAGCTTCCCGTGCTAAATTAAACCTCGCCTGGAACAGCAGAGCGAATGCAGTGATCTTTCATGGAGAGTTTCAGAGTGTAACCTCTTTATGGGGTTTACTCGAAATGTCAGAATATTATGACACGGCGGGGAAAAAAGCAAAAGTCTGGATCATGACAGCAGAGGTGGACTTTACATCCATCCTGTTTCAAAGAAACTGGGGCATAGATTTCCTCCATGGCGCTATATCCCTGGCAATCCAATCTAAGGAAGTGTCAGGATTTCAGAAATTTGTTCAGATGAGGGACCCTATTTTGCATAAAGCAGATGGTTTCTTAAAAGAGATTTGGCAGCAGCTTTTTAATTGTCTGATTCCAAGCTTTCCCACTGAGTCAGTGGAACAGAATATCTGCACTGGAGAGGAGAGGCTGGAGATTCTCCCTGCAACCATTTTTGAAACAAGGATGACTGCCCACAGTTACTGTGTCTACAATGCCATCTATGCTGTTGCATATGCTTTGCATGCCCTGTATTCATCCATAACCAAGCAAAGATCAAGGGTAACATGGAAAATTCTTAAACAACAGTCATGGAAGGTAAGTCTCCTTATCAGAGAATAGCAATAGCACTTAGACTTATATACCACTTTACAGTGCTTTACAGCCCTCTCTAAGCGGCTTACAGAGTCAGCCTATTGTGCCCAACAATCTGGCTCCTCATTTTACCCACCTTGGAAGGATGGAAAGCTGAGTTAACCTTGAGCCTGGTGAAATTTGAACTGCCAAATTGCAGGCAGCTGGCAGTCAGCAGAAGTAGCCTGCAGTACTGCACTCTAATCACTGTGCCACTATGGCTCTTACAGTGCAGGCTATTTCACTTTTTCACCTATCTGTCAATGCAAGAGTAACATCAATTTATTTTATTCAATTGATCCTTGTCAGATGTTTGGGACCAGAGGTTTTATTACCATGAAGAAGAATCAATGTTATCTTCAAATTGGATGCTTATATGAACATCTGTGATCCAAGCATATTAGCAGAGAAAAAGGCTGAGTGTAGCTGTCCCTTATTGTATGTTCTGGGCATTTTTACTTAGCTATTTTGTTTTCATTTCTATAACTGTCCCAGGTTCCAGTTCTCATCTGGTGTGATGCCATTCCCATAAAAATCTATTCCAAATGTGAATTGTTTTCCTATATTTGATTATTGGAACCATTTCTCCATAGCAATAGCACTTAGACTTATATATCCTTTCACCATGCTTTACACCCCTCTCTAAGCAGTTTACAGAGTCAGCTTATTGCCCCACAACAATCGGGGTCCTCATTTTACTGACCTCAGAAGGATGGAAGGCTAAGTCAATCTTGTGCCGGTGAGACTCGAACTGCCAAACTGCTGGAAGCCAGCAGTCAGTAGAAATAGCCTGCAGTGCTACATTCTAACCACTGCACCACCACAGTTTTTGAATCCATGTTGGATTTTTAATTTTTATTTATTTATTTTGTCAAGCATATATAAGATAACAGGTAAAAGTATAAACATAATTTGAATATATGAAAAGAGTAAGTAAAAAGGAATATTAGGACAGGGATGGTAGGCATTCTGGTACACTTATGCACGCCCCTTACAGATCTCTTAGGAATGGGGTGAGGTCAACAGTAGACAGTTTAAGGTTAAAGTTTTGGAGGTTTGGGGAAGAAACTACAGAGTCAAGTAGTGCATTCCAGGCATTGACCACTCTGTTGCTAAAGTCGTATTTTCTGCAATCGAGTTTGCAGCGGTTACCTTGAGTTTGTATCTATTATTTGCTCATATATTGTTTTGGTTAAAGTTGAAGTAGTCATTGACAGGTAGGACATTGTGGCAGATAATTTTATGTACTATGCTTAGGTCAGGCTGAAGTTGGCGTAGTTCTAAATTGTCTAAGCCCAAAATTTGGAGTCTGGTGGCATAAAATATTTTATTGCGGGTAGAGGAATGGAGGACTCTTCTCGTAAAATATCTCTGGATTTTCTTGATTGTATTTATGTCTGATATGCAGTGTGGGTTCCAGACAGATGAGATGTATTCATGAATTGGTCTAGCAAATTTTCTCCATTATCTTTGTCAGAATGGATAACTTCTGCATATCCAGTGGTGGGATTCAACCAGTTCGCACCACTTCGGGAGAACCAGTTGTTAACTTTCTGAGCAGTTTGGTGAACTGGTTGTTGGAAGAGATTATTAGAGCAGAGAACCGGTTGTTAAATTATTTGAATCCCATCACTGTGCATATCCTCTATTTGCAGAGGAAGAAATCTGTCTTAATGTTAAACTGTGTCCACTATTCAAACTTTTTTTTAATGTTTAAGAAATTTTTAAATGAAATTTATGATTATGAGTCTGCCAGATTTATTGGGATCATGGCTCATTTCTAAACATTTTTCTACACAGGGAAAAAAAAACCAATTCTGTAGTTCAAATGTGCTTTGTAGCAAAATTCATAAGATTATGAATGAATGCCTCCTACTAAAGGCAGCAATTAACACCAGCTGCCTGTAATTTCTGTGAGTTCAATCCTAGCCAGGCTCAAGGTTGACTCAGCCTTCCATCCTTTCTAAGGTGGGTAAATTGAGGACCCAGTTTGTGGGGGCAATAAGCTGACTTTGTATAAATATACAAAAGTATGAAGGCTATTGCTTAATGCATTGTAAGCCGCCCTGAGTCTCCGGAGAAGGGCGGCATATAAATCAAATTTAAAAAAAAATAAATAAAAAAAATTATCCTCAACAGTAAGGTCTAAACTGAATTTTGATTTTAATTTTTTTTTTAGTCCTAGAATTATCCTTTTTTAATTTTCAGGTATTTCATTGATAGCACGTACAACATTATTCTAATTTGTAGATAAACTAGTTGTTATAGCTTCCAACTATTATGATATCTCACTATATCTACATAAGATTGCATAAAATTACTTTCGCATGCTTTTTTAATTTTCAAAGATGATGAAAATCATACCAGATTCATTTTGACCCCAAACTATTACAATTAGATTTTTCAAGGTATTGTTAAAAAAAAAAGAAATGGATTCAATATTTGTTTATGTCCTCCAAGATTTACAGGTTTTCAATATATTAAATCAGATATTAAATTTACAGAAGATTGTTATATTTCCCCCCAAGAAATAAATCTTTTATAATCTGTGGGAAATCTGCTTAAAGATTAAGGCTGCAAAACCTTACTAATCATTTACTACAGAAAAAGAAGCTTTAAGATTCCAGACAATGATGCAATCTTATGTTGAAAGTTCTATAATTGTGCTGAGAATGATTTTTTTTCATTATTATTTGATGACGTTCATTATATTGTCACCAATATGAAGAATGCCATCAAATACCATCATTTTGCAAAACATCCACAATCAACCTCCACACCATGCTTTTAACTCTTTTCCAACTTTTTCCTCCTTGTTGTCTAGCTTCACCATTTCCTGAGAGGAGTTTCATTCAATAACAGTGCCGGAGACAAGATTTCCTTTGATAAAAATGGAGAATTTGTAGGAAGATTTGATATTGTAAACTGGGTCACATTCCCAAACCAGTCCTTCCTTAGAGTTAAGGTGGGAACCATAGAGCCAGACCCACTCTCACATCACCTGCTGACCATTAGAGAGGATGAAATCATCTGGTCCACCTGGTTTAATCAGGTAAAATCCATATCTTATCCACATTGATATTCCAAGAAGGCTCATGGAAATCTACCAGAATACCATTATTTTTTCTCAATTATTTTTGTCATAGCAAAAAAAAAAAAAGTCCAAGAACTGGGCAAATCAGACATGAGAATATGTATTTTCCCATGTTCAATCATGGGAGTTGTTAGGGAATATGAGTTCTTCTAGGGATAGATTCAATATGCATGTACTACATGGGGGCAACTATAGGTAGATTGGTTGATAACTTCTACAGAGGACACAAACTGTACACTTATAGGGGGTAGTCAATTATCAAGTGATTAGAGCATACAATTAAAACAAAAGTAAGGATTTGATTGCCAGAGTTGTGTACCATTGGGAGCCAGGGACTATCACCACAAATACTCCTGGATTCTATGCAAGTATTATCCAAGAGATTCTGCTGTGTTCTCATAATATATAATTCCCTATTCTAGAGTCATTCTGCTTGCAGATATATTTGTTAATTAACAAATTAACATAACAAATTAACATAACACTGTTTTGTTGCTTTTTCTTTGTTACATATAAATGCCTAACATTACTTCCCCATGACAGAGTAAGGGTTAACCCCATTCACCCACCTGGCCCTTCCCCTGATCCCTCCTTACCTTAGCTCCACCTCCCAGGTATATAAGATGAGGTCCAGGGATTCAGATGCACTTCCAGATGTCCCCCGCCCTTTGAATAGTTTTATGCAACTTATATTAAAAGCTGAACAATGATCTCAAAAAAGATATTGGTAAATCATATTTTCAAGATTTCTTTCCAAATATTCTCAGCATTCTCTGGATATTGTAAATTTCTGTTAAATGGTGAATTTTCTTATGGCAAGAATTTCAATCTGTCTCTAAAAAAAACCTCAGTGAAATTAGCTACCACCACATGTTGCCAAAATTGTAATGGGACAAGAATTTGGAGCACGTATTGTTCTTCTTCTAATGTCAGTATTGCTGAAGTTCACCTATAGAAGGACACATTTTGCTGATCCTTTCCAGGACAAACTATCCCAATTACAGAAAACAGAAAAAAAGTAAGGAACAGCAAGTAAATTGGGGTAAAAAATTAAAAAATTCTTCTACCAATCAACAGTTTTAATAGGGTTAAATATATTATTTGGTTTGCTTTGGTCAGAGGTCTCCCAACTGTGGCCCTTTTGATTACTTAACTTCAATTTCTATCTAACAAAATGAAATTCAATTGTGAAAAAAGTAAGGTTCTACATTCAGGCAAGAAAAACAAAATGCACGGGTACGGTATATGTGGTACCTTGCTCAAAAGTGGTAACTATGAGAGGGATCTGGGAGTCCTAGTGGACAGTCACTTAAATATGAGGGCAGCAGCTGCCAAAAAAGCCAACACACTTCTAGGCTTCATAAACAGAGAGATAGAATCAAGATCAGGTGAAGTTTTAATACCACTTTATAATGCCTTGGTAAAGCCATACTTGGAATATTGCATCCAATTTTGGTTGCCACGATGTAAAAAAGATTTTGAGACTCTAGAAAGAGTGCAGAAAAGAGCAACAAAGATGATTAGGGACTCGAGGATAAAACATATAAAGAACAGTCGCTGGAACTGGATATATCTAGTTTGATAAAAAGAAGGACTAGGGGTGACATGATAGCAGTGTTCCAATATCTCAAGGATTGCCACAAGGAAGATGGAATCAAACTATTCTCCAAAGAACCTGAGGGTAGAACAAGAAGCAATGGGTGGAAACTAATCAAGGAGAGAAGCAACTTAGAATGAAATTTCCTGACAGAACAATTAATCAGTGGAACAATTTGCCTCCAAAAGTTCTGAAAGCTCTAACAGTGGAAGTTTTTAAGAAGTGATTAGATAACCATTTGTCTAAAGTGGTGTAGGGTTTCCTGCCTAAGCAGGAGGTTGGACGAGAAGACCTCCAAGGTCCCTTCCAACTCTGTTATTCTAATTTTCTTCAGAACCAGAGGCAGCCACAGAATCCAGAAATCTACCTTTGCAACAATAAAAGCTTAAGAATTCATAATTCATTAAGTCACTTAAGTTAAGTTCACAATTTAAGGGAGCTAACAAGAGCACTGTCTGCAACAGCTAAAGCATCCAGTTGATGTGTGGAGTAAGAAGAAGTCCACCTTCTTCTTGGCCTGATCTACAGTATGAATTATGGACCTTGAATGTTTCTGAGTGAATCATTTTTTTAAAAAAAATTGATTTATATGCCGCCCTTCTCCGGAGACTCAGGGCGGCTTACAATGCGTTAAGCAAGTCTTCATACTTTTGTATATTTTATACAAAGTCAGCTTATTGTCCCCAACAAACTGGGTCCTCAATTTACCCACCTTAGAAAGGATGGAAGGCTGAGTCGACCTTGAGCCTGTCTTGAACTGAACTCGCAGTAATTGCAGGCAGCTGGATCTTAAATGCTGCCTTTGTAGAAGGCATTACCCCCCACCCTACGCTACTCAGGCTCTTTTCAGACGAATCAAGAAGGATGAAAATATGCTGTTCAGCACCGCAATCTCAAAACGTTGCAATAAAAATCTGTGAATATTTTTATTCAAAAACATTAACGTATTTTATTTCCTTCGTGGGCAGGTATCACCTGTCTCCCTGTGTAATGATAACTGCCCTTCAGGTTACCAAAAGGCCAAAATAGAAGGCAAACCATTTTGCTGCTACGACTGCATTCCATGTTCACAGGGAGAGATCACAAATCAAACAGGTAAGAGATGTTACCAAAAAACCTAGATGTCCTTCATCAGCATTTAGATATTTCGCTCAATTTCTCAAACATATATAACTTTTCCCACTTGTATACCTTGTTTTTGTAGCAGCAAGCACCAGCATTCATCTATTCTCTGGCTCCTTTTTTTTTTCAAGTTCCCCACACTGATTTTTCTCCTAGGCCCCTCCTTTTTCAGTTACTGGCACCCAGCTTTCTCCTTTTCTGCCCAGCCACCAGGGGTGGGTTCTACTTACCTTTACTACCAGTTCGCAATGGGGCCATGCACATGCACAGAAGCTTCCGGATGACGTGGGGGTGGGGGGATGGAGCCTCCTGACAGTCCAAACTGGAGGCAACCCACCACTGCCAGCCACTGCAGCCAGAGCAGAAGACCTGGCTCCCTTTTCTGTCTTGCTTTTTGGACCCAACTTATCTAGCAAACACATGGCACTCTGAGCCTTTTGTAAAGTTGCACTGTTCTCATAAACAGAATAATACTATTGTTATTTTGTTATTCTGTTGGAGATCTTCTAGTCCAACGCCCTGCTCAGGCAGGAAAACACCATTTCTGACAAATAGTTCTCCAATCTCATCTCAAAAACTTCCAGTCAGGGGTGGGTTCTAAATTTTTTTTTACTACCGGTTCTGTGGGCGTGGCTTATTTTGTGGGCGTGGCTTGGTGGGTGGGGGTAATATGACTGGGTGGGCATGGCCAACTTTTTTTTTTTTACTTTTCAAAGCATTTTTTTCTACAACCTTAAGAGGTTGCAGAAAACAATGCTTTGAAAAGCCTCTGCCGATCAGGCAACTCAGCTGAGATCGTCAGAGGCTTTTCAAAGCATTTTTTTTAACCACCTCTTTGGCCGAAGAGGTTGCAAAAAAAAAAAGCTTTGAAAAGCCTCTGCCGATCCCAGCTGAGCTGCGGGATCATCAGAGGCTTTTTTTTTACTTTTAAAAGCATTTTTGTAGAAAAAATGCTTTCAAAAGTTTTTTTTTAAAAGCCTCTGATGAGGTGGGGTAAGCGAGCAGCGACTGGGCCGGGATTCAGGGGTGTGGCCAGCCAAGTTTATTACCAGTTCTCCAAACTACTACAAATTTTTAGTATCGGTTCTTGTGAACCAGTGCGAACTGGGAGCAACCCACCACTGCTTCCAGTGTTGGAGCACCCACAACTTCTGGAGGCAAATCAGGTTCCGCTGATTAATTATTCTAACTGTTAGGAAATTTCTCCTTAGTTTAAGGTCTTCTCCTTAATTAGTTTCCATTCATTGCTTCTTGTCCTACCTTCAGGTGCTTTGGAGCATAGGTGATTCCTTCTTCTTTGTGGCAACCCCTTAGATTTTGGAACACTGCTATCATGGGACCCTTCTTTTCATTAAACTACATATACCCAATTCCTCATTGGCCCCCATGGAGAGGGTACGCAATTTGGGCGTCCTCCTGGACTCACGGCTGTCTTTAGAAGGGCACTTGACGGCCATGACCGGGAGGATTTTCCATCAGGTTCACCTGATTCACCAGTTGCGTCCCTTTCTGGATCGGGACTCCTTACTCACGGTCACTCATGCCCTCGTCACTTCCCATCTGGACTATTGTAATGCTCTCTACATGGGGCTCCCCTTGAGGAGCACCCGGAGGCTCCAACTGGCAGAGAGTGCAGCCACACGGGTGGTGATGGGAGCGACATGACATTCCCATGTAACACCTCTTCCAGCATTGCTCCTGGAAGCACGAAGCCGAGAACACCAGCCTGAAGATGACGAATGAGATTTCATCAAAACATCGCCAAGACACTTCCAATTTTATGCGGGAGAAGACCCGAATAACCAAAGACCTATATATATATATATATTATAAACAATAAATAATAAATTGAGTCAACTTGGTGTATCTACTAAGACCTTGGCATAGAATTTAGATGTCTATGCTAGCCCTGCTTGTTGAAACGGAAAGGTCTTCAGGGCACGTTGTAAAGTGCGAAGATCTGGGATTATTCGTATTCCAGGGGGTATTTTGTTCCAAAGCGTAGATGCCCCCACAGAGAAGGCTCTCTCCCTTGGAACTACTAGATGACATTGTTTTAATGATGGTACTATGAGTAGGCCTACTCTTTGAGAGCGTATTGGTTGGTGGGAGGTTATCGGTTGCAGCAGGTGGTCTCGTAAGTACTCAGGTCCTAAGCCATGGAGCACTTTAAAGGTAAGAACCAACACCTTGAAGCGCACTCGGAAGGCCACCGGAAGCCAGTGCAGCTCGCGTAGAAGAGGTGTTACATGCAAGCGCCATGTTGCTCCCATAATTACTCACGCGGCTGCATTCTGGACCAGTTGGAGCTTCCGGGTGCACTTCAAGGGAAGCCCCATGTAGAGAGCATTGCAGTAGTCAAGTCGGGAAATGACTTAATGACCCAAGATTCTTAATTGACAATTGCAACATGCAGGGATAGAATTGTGGTCACTGAGCAATTTGGTCAGATGAAGTCTCACTTTACAACCACCTCACTTAGAGACTGAAATCTTATAAACTGTTGTCATAAACTAACCATCCATTTGTGCTCATAGTTATATAGCTATAAAATGGATGCGAGTATAAAATGGAGTTTAGTCAGCAGAAATACAAACAGAGACTATGCTATTACTGACATTATGTTTTACATTTGTACGCCACTCAACTTTCTGCCCTCCTGCAATTTATTTAACTTCACATACATTTCTAATATATGTTTTATATCCTGATTCTCAGATTGGTGGCCTCTCATCTCTTGATTTCCTACTTATTTTTGTTTTAACAGATATGCACACTTGCTTCCAATGTCCAGATGATCAGTATCCAAACAATAAGCAGGATTTCTGCCTTTCCAAGGAAATGACATACCTCTCTTTTGAAGGAACATTAGGAAGCAGTTTGGTGACAGTGGCCATTATCCTTTCTTTCACCACAATTTTTGTACTAGGATTGTTCCTGAAGTACCACAACACACCTATCGTTAAGGCCAACAACTGCAGCCTCTCCTACACCCTCCTTATCTCTCTCCTCCTCTCCTTCCTTTGTTCTCTGCTTTTTATTGGTCAACCCATGAAGATCACTTGTCTCCTTCGACAGACTGCTTTTGGGATCATCTTCTCAGTGGCTGTTTCTTGTATGCTGGCCAAAACCATCACTGTGGTTCTTGCTTTCATGGCCACTAAGCCTGGATCATGGATGAGGACATGGGTTGGGAAAAAATTAACCTTTTCCATTGTTCTTTGTTGTTCTTTTATTCAAACTCTTCTTTGCATTGTGTGGCTTGGAATGTCTCCCCCTTTCCCAGACTTGGATAAGCACTCCTTCCTTTCTGAAATTGTTGTGGAATGCAACGAGGGGTCAGTTGTCATGTTTTATAGTGTCTTGTCTTTTATGGGTTTCCTGGCTGTTATCAGTTTTGTTGTAGCTTTCCTAGCTAGGAAGTTACCAGACACTTTCCAGGAAACCAAATCCATCACATTCAGCATGATGGTTTTCTGCAGTGTGTGGTTATCATTTGTCCCTGCGTACATTAGCACCAAAGGGAAATACACAGTGGCTGTGGAGATTTTCTCCATCTTGGCCTCCAGTGCTGGACTCCTGTCTTGTATCTTTTTTCCCAAATGTTACATTATTATAGTGAGACCTGATCTTAACAAACGAGAGCAGTTAATAAAAAGAGTAAATTGACCAAAATTTTCCTCAGTGTTTCATTTCTACCACTGCAGTTAGAAATATCATTGATCCATTTGCAATGAATTTATCACCTATTAATTTGAGATTTACTTTAAAGAGAATTAAGAAGACCATCCTCACATTTATGCCCGTTGCAGCATTCTTAACAACCATGTCACTCATTTCATGACTACTTCTCTTCACCACGGTGACAAGATAGGGCGCAAAACGTAAAATGTGAGGACCGGTGCAAGGACCGGTCGAAAGTGTGAGGACCAGTCAGAAATAACTTTTTCAGCCCTCTGAGTAGTCCGTATGCACATAGGGACTACCCAGAGGGCTGAAAAAAGTGATTTCTGACAGATCCTTGCACTTTTGACTGGTCATCATTTATGCCCATTGCAGCATTCTTAATTAAATTAATTAAATAAAAATAACCTGCTGGAGCAGTTGGAGGCAGTCCGAGGTGGCGTTTGGGCCAGCTGCAGGGCAAGGTGATACAACCAGGGTAGGTAGGCTGTTGCTGCCCAGGTGGGAGGCGGACGCAGGCCTACAGGGCTGGCTGCAGAGTGAAGTAATCGGATGGGGTAGGTCAGGGGTCTACACTTAAACACTCAACCTTAAACACATGTAAACACTTAAACACAACCTTAAACCTGGGTGGGCATTGCCAACTCCATATCACTTACTCCCACCCAGTCACATGACCACCCCCAGCCAGGTTTTGTGGCTCCCAGTATTTTCTTTTAAACAGGTAGCTCTGTGTGTCTGTTTCATCTCTCTCATCTCTTTCTTTCTCCCCCACTTTCTCTCCTTCACCTCTCTTTCTCCCCCCCTCCTCTCTTTCTGTTCCTCATGTCTGCTCTCACTGTCTTTCTTCCTCTCCCACCCAGGTGGTGGTGGCGGCGGCAGTGTACCTACCGCACCATTGGGTCACCTCTCGGCCTGGAGACGGCACCTTAGATCCTAAGCCAACTGCATTTTCCTGGAAAAAAGAGTACACTAAGCACCCAGTCATTTCCTAATTACATGGGAATAAGCACCTTCACATATAGTCAATGGGACTTCCTTCGAATAAATATCGGTTGTGAATAGTTCTGTTGTTGTAGAACTGACACATGTGAGATTGCAATATCACACTGGACTGATAGTGGAATCTTCCTTTAGACTAGTGCCAATATAACATTTTAAATTCAGGAGATTGACTTAAGAACTACAGAGTCAGCTTTGCATTGTCCATGTAGCCTGTTGGGTACTTCCCTAATACCCAACATAAATAATCTAAAATGGCACTCAACCTAATGATTGTTAGTACTGTTACTATATACTTTTACTTGATTGTGGTCCTGTGCTCATTTTAAGCCCACACTGAGCCCAGAAGGGAAAAACCTGGAATGTACATGATTTCGGAAAATAAGCATTCCTTGTTTGTTGTATAATTAGTGTAAAGGAAATAACAATTTTTACCATAGCTCACAATATGTACTGTTTATTTGATTCAGAGGTACAAAAGCATTGTGAAAGTGCAAGACATTTTTTTTTGTATAGTATTATGACCAGTTCTAGTCCAAGGGATGGGGGACCATTGGCTTTAAAAAAAGGTTGCTAAAAGACCATTTCAAGTATTTCAGCCAGGATAGTGGTGAAAATGCTGGGTACTGCAGTTTATCAAGATTCGGAGCAGGGGACCCCAAATTTTTGAGAGCTGGTGGAGACAGACAGGAATATCTTCAAAATGGAGGTCAAAGATCCTGACAAGTGTCATTGGGCTCAAGGCTTAAAACAAGCCACTCTTAGAATGCTATTCCCACAGCTTTCCCACAAGCAAAGCCCCACTGTCCCATTCATTGCAACCTGGCCTTCCCTCAGAGAAAAGCGTGCGTGGCTTAAGAGCATGCAACAAGTTGCAGCAACATTGCCATTTCCCCTTCTGCCTTGCCGCATCTGCCAATGACTCTTCCTTTCCCAAGGGCACCTGGGAGTTTGGTACTTGGCACTGGTGCCACCTGTGACAGGGGGCAACCACCCATGATCACAGCCAGACACACACTTGCATGACTTCACTCTTTGACCCGCATCCAGAGCCTGCTCCTGGCTGTCCAATCCAGATCAGCCAGTAAGTTTATTTGGGAGCTGCTCTTGGCAGCAGGAGAATTTGCTGAGAAGACCCAGGAGAAGCACTTGATCGGCTGTAGCAGCGGCAGTGGTGTACCTACTGCAAGACACTTGGATGGGGTAGCCAGCGGCTTGTGGCTGCTGGCCACCCCATCCAAGCACCTCATTAGCCATGTGGCCACCAACTGTTCTGTTCTGTTCTTCATGTTCACACCTACATTTATTAAATTTAACACCAAACAAATATTATGTGTGAGAATGCAGCTGTTGGGTTTATTCTGAATATTATCTCAATAGAGCCAGTCATTACAAATTCCAGCTTGTAATATCTTCAACTAATACAATAATCTTATTTCAAGGACCATGAAAATTGATTATCTAACTTTTAAAGTACCTCTCAAATTGATGCATCAAGAGATTCACCACACAATACTAATCCCCTGTTGGAGAAAGACAAGGGGCAATTGCTTAAATAATTCTCTTTATGAGATGCTCCCTTTTATTCAGATGAGGCCTCATGATGATGATGTAGCATTTGGGGAAAAAGACAAAAGCTAGAAGCCCAGCACTGGAGGACAAAAGGGAGAAGATCTCCACAGCCACTGTATATTTCCCTTTTGTACTCATGTAGGCAGGAACAAAGGACAACCAGACACTACAAAAGACCAGCATGCTGAATGTGATGGATTTGGTTTCTTGAAAAGTATCTGGTAACTTCCTAGCCAGGAAAGCCACAATAAAACTGACCATAGCCAGGAAACCCATAAAAGACAAGACACTGTAAAACATAACAACCGATCCTTCATTGCATTCCACCACAATTTCAGAATTAAAGGAGTGCATATCCAAGTCTGGGAAAGGAGGTGAAGTTGCCAACCATATAATACAAAGAAGAATTTGAATAAAGGAGCAAAAGAGAACAATGGAAAGGGCCAGTCTTTTCCCAACCCATGTCCTCATCTTTGATCCTGGCTTGGTGGCCATGAAAGCCAGAACCACTGTGATGGTTTTGGCCAATATACAAGAAACAGCCACTGAGAAGATAATCCCAAAAGCAGTCTGTCGAAGGAGGCAAGTCACTATCATGGGTCTGCCAATGAAAAGCAGAGGACAAAGGAAGGAGAGGAGGAGAAAGAGGAGGAGGGTGTAAGAGAGACTGCGGTTGTTGGCCTTAATGATGGGAGTGTTGTGGTACTTCAGGAACACTCCTAGTACAGAAATTGTGATGAAAAAAAGGATAATGGCCACTGTCACCAAGCTGCTTCCTAATGTTCCTTCATAAGAGAGGTATGTCGTTTCCTTGGAAAGGCAGAAATTCTTCTGATTGTTTGGATACTTATCTTCTGGACATTGTAAACATATTTCCATATCTGTTGAAGCAAAGAGAAGTAGAAAATCAAGAGATTAGAGACTACTAATCTGAGAATTAGGATATAAAATATAAGATAACGTATCCTGGAAATTTCTGTTAAATCAAATAAGTTACGAGAAGACAGAGTGTTGAGTGGTGTACAAATGCAAATCATAATAGTAGTAAAGGCATAGTCTCTTCATATGGGTTTCTACTTGGATGGAAATAATTGACAAAGGTCCATATTATAGATAGTTCTATATATTTGAGCCTTGGTGGGGCAGTGCTTAGAGTGCAGTACTGCAGGCTATTTCTGATGACTGCTGGCTGCCTGGAACATCCCACCAGGCTCAAAGTTGACTCAGCCTTCCATCCTTCAAAGCAGTGGTGGGTTCCTACCGGTTCAGACCAGTCCGTGCAAACCGTTGGCGGAAATTTGGCCAAGGTCGCAGAACCGGTTATGGTGGCCAGCTGGCCATGCCCCTGAACCAGTTCCCCTGGTCGCTGATTGCTTGCCCTGGCTGCCATGTTCATCACCACCATGTTCTTCACCATTGCAAGTCCAATAGGATGCATATGCGCGAAGAACATGGCAGCAACAGCAGCAGCTTTTTCTGCCAGTAAGTTTTGGTGGCCTGCAGAGAAATCAGCTGGCAAAGAAGCCTTTTCAGAGGCTTTTTTGCCAGCCACTTTCCAGCAGCTGCTGCTGGCTGGGGGCTGCCGAAAACTATAGTCAGCTTGCCTTCAAGACTGTGGACCAACCTCAGAAGGTAAGCAGCCTAAACAAGGAGGTGGTGGTGGGGAGGAAGGCAGGCAAGTGGGCCTGGCCACGGGGACTTCCGGGAAGGCCACATGGAAGGCAGGCAAGCATGCCAGGGCTGCCCAGCCATGGGGAAGAGAGCTAGTAGCCTACTCCACCATGGCCCTGCCATGCTTGCCTGCCTTCCTTGAGGCCTTCCCAGTGGTCCACCACACCTTTGCCTTCTGAGGTCAGGTCACACACATCAAACCCATGATGAGAGATGCAACGCTTCAGGCCTGGCCCGGTCAGCTGGTGGGCGGGTGGCCCTTTGGTGAGACGGAGCTGCTTCTCTGGGGCTGAGAGGGAAAACTGCCTGGGATTTCTGGGATGCTGCTGCTGATGCCTGCTGTTCAGCCATGCAGGAAAACCTCCCGGGAGTTCCGGGATTCCCCTCCACCACCACCACCGCCACTGATGCCTGCCGCAGCAAAAGCCATGCAGGAAAACCTCCTCAGAGCTCTGCGACACTCCTCCGCCGCCACCGATGCCTGCCACAGCAAAAGCCGTGCAAGAAAACCTCCTGGGAGCTTTGGGAAGCCCCTCCGCTGCCACTGCTGCCACTGATGCCTGCCGTGGCACAAGCCGCGCAGGAAAACCTCCCAGGAGCTCCGGGATGCCCCTCCTCTGCCACTGATGCCTGCCATGGCAAAAGCCGCGCAGGAAATAACCCCCCCCCCCATTGCCCAGCTGAGCCGCGCAATCATCAGAGGCTTTTTTTTATTTTTAAAAGCATTTTTTCTACAACCTCTTTGGCCGAAAAAATGCTTTTAAAAGTAAAAACAAAAGCCTCTGATGATCGTGCAGCTCAGCTGGGATCATCAGAGACTTTTTTTTTTTAAAGAAAGCCTCTGCTGATCAGGCAAGTCAGCTGGGATTGTCAGAGACTTTAAAAGCATTTTTTTAAGAAAAAAAATGTTGTAGAAAAAATGGTTTTAAAAGTAAAAAAAAAAGTTGGCCATGCCCATTCAGTCATATTACCCCCCACACACACCAAGCCACGCCCACAGAACCAGTAGTAACGAATTTTACATTTCACCACTAGTCAGGTTCAATTTCACCACTAGTCAGGTTCAGGATAATGCTGGAGATGGCATTATCCACAGATTTTTTTACATGGCTTTAAAATATTGTCAAGATCTGAGTAATTTCACTGTATTGTCTGCTTTTGGAGTTGTCAAATTCTACCCTGTTTTATGGGAAACGCTAACAAAACTCATTTCCTCTTGAGTTTCTGCAAACTTTCTGGGCAGGCAGCTGAAACTCTTGCCATATATAGATGCAGTATCCTATTCACATAACTTCTCCCTTCATAGATAGAACTCATCTCCTTCTTTCTTTCACTCTTGAGAAAAATGCCTAATTATAAAACTATCAGCATGCTATGATTTCCCAATTCACAAGAGCTTTTGAATGCAACAGAGGAATGTTAGCAAGGCAGTTGGGAAACCTTTCCTTGCTTTTAAAATAAACAAACTACTTGTATCACACATATTATGTATATTTGTATCTCCTGTAACAAACATATTCTGTTATTAGGCCTCTCTAATGTATCTGGTATTTGTCAAACATACAGTATGTCCCTGCCATTTGACCTGAACCCATATCAATCTTCTCCCTGTTTTTCCTTGTGCTATCTAAGAGCACTTATCTCCAAGGGATAATTTACACCTCAGCCCTAATTTATGTTTGATCTGAATAAACTCCTGTCTTGCAAGAACCAGGGGGCCAATGGCCAATTGAGTAAACAAAGGAATGCTCAAGGAAGTTTCTATTCCCCCCCTTGCAGGGCAACAAGGAATACATAAACCTAAATTAGGAGGGCAGAATTGAGTACTAAGCTGACGTCCCTGAGGGTACAAAAGGATACCATACCTTCCCCAAGGTGTGGCTATCTCCTCGCATGCATTGTATCTGTATGTTCTGGATATAGTTCCACCCAGTATTTTGTTTTTGGCCATAAATAAAATCTGCTTTTTTGCAAGCCTCGTCTTGAGTCTCTCTCTTTGGCATTCTGGTGACTCAAGTATATTTGGGGACCTTACAAAACAAACAAAAAACAAACAACTGGCTTGTTCCTGCAATAGCTTTTTTATCATAGCAGCCTCTTAGAATTTTAGGCAAATCACCAGATAATTGCACGTAGAATAGTCTGTGTATATTAATTCATTATTATTTATTATTTATTTATTTTATTAGATTTCTATACCACCCTACTCCCAAAGGACTCAGGGCGGTGAACAGTCTCAGATAAAATCCGTCATATAAAAGTTAAAAACTATTAAAAATAGATTAAATAATTTGGGCTCAAAAAACAAATTTAAAAAACATCCCATTTATATAAAACATTAAAACCCATTTTAAAAGGGAGAGTTAGGCCTGACTAGCCTGTTGGAATAAAAGCGTTTTTAGGGTGCGGCGGAAAGTGAGTAAATCTGGGATCCTCCGTATCTCCAGGGGTAGCTCGTTCCAGATGGCAGGTGCCCCCACAGAGAAGGCTGTCCCCCTGGGGGCCACCAGTCGACATTGTTTGGCTGACGGCAACCTGAGGAGCCCCTCTCTATGGGAGCGTACTGGTTGGTGAGAGGCTACTGGTGGCAGAAGGCCACCAGTAGCCAATTATGGTGTCTGGGGGTGAAGGAATGTTTGCTACTGATTTTCTCTTCTGCTATTGGTCACTTCGAGAGGACTGATTGGCTCATGGATGTCCTTGATGAATTCAAGGTCAGAAGAAATGAAGACAAAGTTTGCTTTCCAGGTGCTTTCTGGGTGATTGGTGGGTGGGAATTCAGATTGTGTGGATGTGGCCTATCTTTAGTGTTTTGTAAAAGTATTTTTTTGGGGAAGAATTATGCAACATTCCGTATTTACCATGAAAGCAGCTTTACAAAATGAAATTGTTATGTCCTGACAGTTGGCGCATGCGTAATCGCAGCCGCCAGAAGAGGGTGCTAGCTTCACGGGAAATAGGAAGGCGCTGATTGGTTAGACACTGACAGCTCGGGTATATAAGAGCTGTCAGCTTATGAGGGTTTCTCTCGCTCACATGGTTCATGAAGTTAGCTGTTCACGTTGTTCTGTTGTTGGTGAAGTAATAATTAAAGGCATTGTTACTGTTAACCAATTATGCCTCGATTTCTGCTGACCCACGTCAGAATTTAGCACTGGCAATGAGGATGGAATTGTGAGGTGGAAAATTGAGTAACAAAGCTTCAACTGTCAGTGAACTGAAGAATTACTCAAAGTGCTGAGGAGGTGCCTCAGGCAGCTGTCCGAATACCATGGCCACCCTAATGATGTTCGCGCCCTTCAATCAGATGCAAGAGACATGGGACTCTTTCATGGACAGGTTTGACTGTTTCCTAGCCAATAATGATTATAAGGCTCTACCGGGTGATAGGAAGCAAGCTGTTTTCCTCAGCGTCTGCGGGCATGAGATGTTTGAGACTGTGAGAGTGCTATTAGCCCCGCTGAGGGTCCTAGATGTGCCATGGGACACATTGATGGCCAAACTAAAAGGGCACTATGCCCCCTTGCCTTCCCGTGTCACCCGGCACTATGCGTTCCGCCATAGTTATCAGGCTGAGGGAGAGACAATTACCCAATACATGGCAGCATTAAGGACAGCTGTCCTGTATTGTGAATTCTGGGACTCGGATGACCTTCTGCTGGACCAACTAATATGCGGGGTGAGGGACCTCCATTTACAATGGAGTCTGTTGGCCAGAATGGATGCCACCCTACAGTGGGCCATCGATGAGGCCCATGCTTCCGAGCTGTCAGACAAGTCTTCAACCAAAATGCAGAGGGCACCTAACCCTGCAGCGGCAAGGTAGGCTTCAGCTGTGCACCATGATGATGTAGACTCTGAACTGTCATTGGAGGATGACGGGGTTAGCTGGGTAAAGGCAGTGCCAAAGAAGGATCGATACTCCGAGAAGCTGAAGGTGCAGGGTTTCTGTGCCAGTTGTGGGGGAAACCATAACCGGTCAGCCTGCAGATTTCGGAGTGTGGAGTGTAGGCGTTGTGGCAGGAAGGGCCACATAGCCAAAGTCTGCCAAGCTGGTCAACCTTTGGTAGCCAATCTTAATAGGCCAGCATCCCGGGAGTTCCGACCACAAGATAGACAAAACCCTGGCAAAGGTCCTGGACTGGGTTTGTCGGGGGTGGCCTCTCGGACAAACTGCCCCTGAGTTCCAGCCTTTCAAGATCCTGCAGAACGAACTGTCTAAACTTAGGAGGTGTTTGTTGTGGGATACACGGGTCATTGTTCCACCTGAATTGTGCAAGCCAATATTGTCTTCTTTGCATGTGGGTCACCCAGGGATTGCCCTCATGAAGACTTTGGGATGGAGGTACGTTTGGTGGCCCCATTTAGACCATGACATCACTAATTGGGTGGAGGGGTGTTCCCAGTGTCAAGAGTCTAGGGCTTCCGTGCCTGCTGCCTCTCCCCGGGATTGGTATACCCCCTGTAACCCTGGTCCCGCATGCATATCAATTTTGTGGGGCCAATTCAGGGGCGGACCTTTATGGTTGTGGTAGACTCTTACTCCAATTGGGTCAAGGTTGTGACTATGTTTTCCACAACCGCAGACTCTGTTGTTCGGGCTTTGCGGCTCCTTTTCTCAACCCATGGGCTGCCGGACGTTATCGTTTCCGATAACGGCCCTCAATTCACTTCTACCACCTTCCAGGTTTTCTTAGCGGGACATGGCATTCGCCATGCCCTTATAGCCCTGTTTCATCCTGCCAGCAATGGCTAGGCTGAAAAGGCCATGAGATCGACTAAGGAGGCCCTCCGTAGGTTGGGGCCTGGGGATTGGCAGGCTAGGGTGGTGACCTACCTTTTAACACAACATTCAACCCCTTGCCCAGTCACCAATATATTTCCAGCGGAACTGCTTATGGGCTGCCGGTTAAGGATAGATTTGGATTATCTGCATCCATCCTATGCCCCTGAACTACCCTTAGACTCCATGGATGGGGTCCGAACTTTCAATGACGGGGACTCTGTCTATGCCAGGAATTATTGTGGTTACCCCAAATGGGTCCTGGGGACGGTTTCAGGGGTGACAGGGCTGCGCTTATATACCGTTCTGTTGGCCGATGGCTGTACTTGGTGGCGGCATGTGGATCAGTTGAGAGCTCGGCATCTGCCGGGTCCACAGGAGTGGAACATTCCGGCCGCGCCTGTTCCTGCATGCCCTCCTACAAGAATTAATACACCCGAGAACTTGTGGCTACCGCAACCAACGCACTTACCTGCAGGGGAGGAGCCGGTGGCACTAGATGAGTCTGAGGGCAATAGTTTCGCCCCTCCTTCACAATCCAACACCGAGCCTCCACAGCATTTGCCCACATCTGCAGCAGGAACCAATCTTCACTGCTCGGGGAGGAGTCTGCGCCGCCCAGCGTACTTAGATGATTACATTTGCACCATGCCGGGGGAAAGGGGTGTTATGTCCTGACAGTCGGTGCATGCATAATCGCAGCTGCCAGAAGAGGGCGCTAGCTTGGCGGGAAATAGGAGGATGCTGATTGGTTAGACACTGACAGCTCGGGTATATAAGAGCTGTCAGCTTATGAGGGTTTCTCTCGCTCACGCAGTTAGCTGTTCACGTTGTTCTGTTGTTGGTGAAGTAATGATTAAAGGCCATTGTTACAGTTAACCAATTCTGCCTTGATTTTTGCTGACCCACGTCAGTATTTAGCAGAAATAATGCTTGTGTTATGGTTTTGAGACTTTTTCTCAACTGTACTGGAATAGTCATTTCTGAGTCTTTACCAAGATTGACCATAGGTTTTAGAGTGGATTGGTGATTTACTTACAAAATCAAGTTTGTGCTGGATATTTACTTACTAGTAGCAACTGAAAGTACACTCATAACACAGAGCTTTTTTGCTTAATTATTACATGGAATAACAAGAGAGTCAGCTTCCTATGAAAAACATACCTGAAAACACCCGGCATGCCCACCCAGTCACATGACCAACCAACCAGCCATGCCCACCCAGTCACATGACCACCAAGCCACACCCACAAAATAAGCCACGCCCACAGAACTGGTAGTAAAAAAATTTAGAACCCACCCCTGCTTCAAAGGTGGTTAAAATGTGGACCCGGATTGTTGGGGGCAATATGCTGACTCTGTAAACCGCTTAGAGAGGACTGTAAAGCACTGTAAAGCTGTATATAAGTCTAAGGGATATTGCTATTAGGGGTCCCCAACCACAAGACACAGCCCACTAGTGCATCAGGCCCTGGAAGCAGCAGAAGAGCACACCTTCATGCTCTCGCACAAGGTGGGCGTGGCAGTGGGGAAGCACATGCACACAGTTCAATTTGCACAAGCGGTGAGCGTGCACGCATGCTTGTTGCACAAATGAGCTGCACGTGTATGCTTGCCAGCCATTCATGCAGAACCATCCCCTCTCTCACGCACACATTGCACCACCAGTCTGCAAAGGTGGAAAGGTTGGGGAACTATGCTATAAAGGTATAACCACAATTGGATGATCATTTTGAAATTTCAGTCCCTAAGTGATGTGGTTGTAAAGGGAGACTTCATCTGACCGCCTTGCTCAGTGACCCCAATCCTATCCCTCCTTCTTTTACTTTACTTTATTGTCATTGCACCTCACACAACAAAATTAAATGCCATCTTCAGTGTACATTATAACTATAAAAAATTAAAAACAAGCACACATCCTTCACATTCTATACCATTGAATTGAAAACCTCTGATATTGCAATAATAGTGCACTATACAGTAGAATTCAATATAGTTACTGCTCTGGGATAGAAGCTGTTTTTCAGCCTATTTGTCTTTGTTTTTCTTATCCTGTACCATCTTCCAGATCGTAATAGTTAAAAAAAAAAGGGTGCCCAGGATGAGATGGATCTCTAAGAATGTTTTGAACTTCCTTAAGGCAGCGGGAGGTTATAAAGCTCTTCCAAAGAGGGGAGAGGGCAACCAATGATCCTCTGGACAATGATGTTGACCCTCTGGAGCGCTGTCCTATCTGCCACTGTGCAATTGGCAAACCATATACAGGTGTAGTAAGTTAAAATACTCTCTATGGTGCAGCGGTAAAAGGTCACCAGCAGTTTCTCATTCAGTGTTTTCTGAGAAGTCTCAGGTAGGATAATTTCTGCTGGGCCCTTCTGACCAGTGCTGCAATGTGAGCACCCCAGGTCAAGTCCTCTTTTATGATAACACCCCAAAACTTAAAACTGACTACTTGTTCCACTCAATCTCCATTGATAAGTAAGCATAGATCTATTCCGTCTACTATAAGCTCCTTGGTTTTATTGGTGTTAAGGACAAAGTTATTGTCTCCACACCATGAAAGCAACCAGTCCATTTCATCTCAATAGGCAGACTCATTCACCCCCCCCCCTGCCCCCCCCCCGGAGATGAGTTCCACCACTGTTGTATCATCTACAAATTTATTAATAGTATTACTAGTGTGAGTAGGAATGCAGTCATGCACATAAAGAGTATAGAGTAAGGGGTTCAACATGCAACCCTGTGGTGTACCAGTGTTAAAAATAAGGGCTGAAGAGATATGATGACCTAATCTGACCCTCTGAGGATAGCCAGACAGGAAATACATAATCCAAAGGCAGATTGAATAAGAAAGTCCAAGATCCATAAATTTAGTCTATGTGGAAGTATTGTGTTAAATGCAGAGCTAAAATCTTCAAAAAGCATCCTCCCCCAAAGGACTAGGGGTGACTAATATGATTTATGTTACTAATATGATTTATGTTGATTGCTTATTTAGTATCCTATGACTATCATTAAGTGTTGTATTTCATGATTCACAATGAATGTATTTTTTAAAAAATTTGATTTATATGCCGGCCTTCTCCGGAGATTCAGGGCGGCTTACAGTGGGTTAAGCAATAGCCTTCATACTTTTGTATATTTATATTTATACAAAGTCAGCTTATTGCCCCCAACAAACTGGGTCCTCAATTTACCCTTCCAAAGGATGGAAGGCTGAGTCAACCTTGAGCCTGCCTGGGATTGAACTCGCAAGTAATTGCAGCAGCTGGATCTTAAATGCTGCCTTTGTAGGAGGCATTACTCCCCTACGCTACTCAGGCTCATATTTATGATGATGTTGATCATGATGTACAACTTATAACTTTATGTATACTGAGAGCTTATGCACCAAAGACAAATTCCTCATGTGTCCAATCACACTTGGCCAATAAAGAATTCTATTTCATTCTACGTGCAGTTTAAGGAAAAGAAGGAGTAGGGGTGACATGATAGCCATGTTCCAAAACCTAAGGTGTTGCCACAAAGAAGAGGGAGTCAACCTATTCTCCAAAATACCTGAAGGCAGGACAAGAAGCAATGAATGGAAACTAATCAAGGCAAGAAGCAACCTAGAACTAAGGAGAAATTCCCTGACACTAACTTTCCAAATGAATTAATAATTAATCAGCAGAAGAGATATGCCTCCAAACCTATGGGTTTGGAGACGGGAAGCATTTCGACAGCCATTTTTTCTGAAATAATATAAGGTTTCCTGCTTGAGCAGGGGGTTGGACTAGGAGTCCTCCAAGGTCCCTTCCAACACAATAACAAAATAACAATTGTGTTATTCTGTTTATGAAGGCAGTGCAGCTTTGCAGAAGGTTGAAAGTGCCATGTGTTTGCCAGATAAGCTGGATCCAAAAAGCAAGACAGTAAAAGGATCCTGTTGCTTCTGCTCTGGCTGCAGTGGCTGGCAGTGATGGGTTGCCCCAGTTTGGACCGGCGGGAGGCTCTGCCCACCGATCCCCATGTCATCAGGAAGCTTCTGCACATGCGAGTGGCCCCATTGTGAACTGGTAATAAAGGTAAGTAGAACCTTATCCTGGTGGGTGGGCAGAAAAGGAGAAAGCTGGGTGTCAGTAACTGAAAAAGGAGGGGCCTAGGCCCCCAGGGGGAGAGCTTTCTCTGTGGAGGCACCTACTATCTGGAACGAGCTCCCCCCAGAGATACAGAGGATCCCGGATCTGCCCACCTTCCGCCGCGCTCTTAAGACTTTTCTATTTCGCCAAACGGGCCTGGCCTAACCACTCTCCGTTTTTTAGTGTTAAATTTTAATCTTTTTTAAATTATTTGGGGTGTTTTAATTCTGTCTGGGCCAAATTTATTTAATCTGTTTTTAGTTGGTTTTAAATTTTGTACTTATGTATTTTTATTGTTGGCTGTACACCGCCCTGAGTCCTTCGGGAGTAGGGCGGTATATAAATCCAATAAAACTAAACTAAACTAAAACTAAACTAAACTAGGAGAAAAATCATGTGGGGAACTTGAAAAAAAGAAAGGAGCCGGAGAACAGATAAATGCTGGTGCTTGCTGGTTCACAAAAATAGGGTATACAAGTGGGAAAAGTTATACATGGTTGAGAAACTGAGTGCAATACCTAAATGATGATGAAGGACATCTAGGGTGGGTTTTTTTTTTTGTAACATCTCTTACCTGTTTGATTTGTGATCTCTCCCTGTGAACATGGAATGCAGTTATAGCAGCAAAATGGTTTTTCTTCTGTTTTGGACTTTCTGTAACCCGAAGGGCACTTATCATTACAGAGGGAGACAGGTGATACCTGCCCATGAAGGAAATAAAAGATGTTAATGTTTTTGAAAAGAAATTTCATAGATTGTCATTGCAACATTTTGAGGTTGTGGTGGTGAACAGCATCTTTCCATCCTACCTGACTTGACTGAAATGGCACTCAGAAACAAATTATTCAAGGTCCATAATTTATAGATCAGATCAAGAAAAAGGCGGACTTTTTACTCCACACATCAACTAGACGTTTTAGTTATTTCAGGCTGTGCTCTTGTTACCTCCCCTAAATTGTGAACTTAACTCAAGTGACTTAATGAATTATGAATTCTTAAGCTTTTATTGTTGCAAGGGTAGATTTCTGGATTCTGTGGTTGCCTCTGGTTCTGAAGAAAATTGAAGCTAAGTAATCAAAAGGGCCACAGTTGAGAGACCTCTGACCAAAGCAAACAAAATAATATATTTAACCCCATTAAAACTATTGATTGGTATCAGATTCTTTTAATATCAGGTATGTGAAAGTAAATTTAACAACGAACATTTTCCTTTAATCTTTTTTATCTGAATTTATTTGTTGTTCCTTATATTTGTTTTCTGTAATTGGGATAGTTTGTTCTGGAAAGGATCAGCAAGATGTGTCCTTCTATAGGTGAACTTCAGCAATACTGACATTAGAAGAACAATATGTGCTCAGAATTCTTGTCACATTACAATTTTGGCAACATGTGGTGGTAGCTAATTTCACTGAGGTTTTTTTTAGAGACAGATTGAAATTCTTGCCATAAGAAAATTCACCATTTAACAGAAATTTACAAGAAATATCCAGAGAATGCTGAGAATATTTGGAAAGGAATCTTGAAAAGATTCAGCGGAATCGGGAGAGGAGTGCTCAAAGAGAGAAAGAGCGGCAACAGAGAGCGGAGAGCAGAGAAAGAGGCTAGAGAGCCTGATAAGCCGACGAGAGCGAAAGAGAACGAAGGATTGAGGACATTAGTTTTGACTGTGCAAAGGAGAAGAGGCTTGGCAGTCGTAGTGAGTAAGAAGAAGGAGAATCCAGGAAAAATCGTTATTTCCATTACCTACAGCAGCGAAGGGTGAAGCAAGTGGGAGATCTGACTTTTGCTGGACTGACTTGGGAAGCAGGAAGTATGACCATTGCAGTGACTTGGCAGAGCAATAATTGAAGAGACTGGTACTGAGACAATCTAGCAGAGGGAATTTACCATAAAGACTGGACTTTAATAAATCAACTTGGCACAGAGAAAGACTCGGAGGAGATTTGAGGAGGAACTGGTAAAAACTCCATTTGATAAAATATTATACTACATTTTAAAAGGACCTCTGGAGTGCATTTCAAAAGGAACTTTCAAAAGGAATTCAAGGGGAAGTCCTCCAGATCCCCACTGAAAACCTAAGATATATATATATATTTCCTCCTCCCATTCTTACCTTAGATATAATTTGTTTACAAGAAGTTCATGTAAAAAAGGATGAGGGTAATTGTTTAGAGTATAAACAATTTGGTAAAACATTTACCTCGTTAGCAGAGGAAAAAAAAGGGGGGATAGTAATCTATGTTAAAAAAGGGATTGAATCAGATTTAAAATATAAGGATACAAAGGGAAGAACCCTTATGATTGAAATAATGAGAGGTAATTCTAAATTATTATTAGTGGGCATTTATGTTCCGAACAAAAAACAGGAGAATATTTTTAAAAACTCCACGAGCAATTGGGAAAAATGGAATACGATGAAATTTGCTTAATAGGTGATTTTAATGGAATTGTGGACCCAGACAAAGATTATAAAAGTAATAAAATAAATAAAAATAAAAGAGCAAAGTTATCAAGAGCTTTTTTTGACTTAGTTGAAGAATTGAATCTAATTGATATATGGCGAATCCTATACCCAAACAATAGACAGTACACATTTTACTCCAACCCACAAAAGTCTTGGTCGAGAATAGACATGGCTTGGGTCACCACGAAGCTTGGAGCAGAAATAGCATCAGTAGAGATCAGTCCAAATATTTGGGTGGATCACAACCCCCTGGAGATAAAAAGGAAAAATACAACAAGAAGGAAACATCAGAGATGGAGATTTAATGCGAATCTATTGAACGACAAGGAGTGTATTGACAAATTGAAAGAAGTAAGGTTCTTCTTTAAGGAAAATGGGAATCAAGGAACATCTCCTGAAATTGTATGGGATGCGATGAAAGCTTATTTAAGAGGGGTTGTGATATCATATAGCGCATATAAAAATAAAGAAAAAAGAAAATCCTTGGAAGAGCTTTTAAAACATCTAGGAGAAGCAGAAAAAAAGCTCCAAGAAAATCCCGGAGATAAAGCTACAAAAGAAAATTGGCTGATGTGGAGGCATAAATTAAATATTTTAGAACAAGAAGAATTAGCACAAAAATTAAAAAGAACAAAACAATACTACTTTGAGAATGCCAACAAGACAGGCAGGTGGTTGGCCTACAAATTAAAAAAGGAAAATGAAAAAGGGATGATTCAAACACTAGAAGACTCAGAGGGTAACCTCTTAAACGAAGAAGATGATAAATTAGAAAGAGCGAGGGAGTACTATGAAACCCTATATAAAGCAGAGGAGGTCCCAGAAGAAGAAATAGAGCAATACTTGATAAATGCAGAGCTCCCACAAATAGCTGAGGAAGAGAGGGAGATGCTTAACAGGGAAATAACAATTGAAGAACTTAAAACAGCCATTTCAAAACTTAAGAATAATAAATCGCCAGGTCCTGATGGGTTCCCAGGGGAAATATATAAAAAACTTGAAGAAATTCTACATCCAAAGTTACTTGAAATTTTTAATGAGGCACACTGAGGGGATCAAAAATTCCGGATTCGTGAAGGGAAGCGCATGTTACACTCTTGCTGAAAGAAGGTGCTGACCAAAAACAAATTCAGAATTATAGGCCTATTTCTCTTTTGAACATCGACTACAAATTATTTATGACTATAATGGCGGAAAGAACTAAAAAAATACTAAATGCTTGGATATATAAAGATCAAAATGGATTCCTCCCAGGGAGACAAATAAGAGATAATTTGAGAACAATATTAGATACACTAGAGTACTATGAGGAACATTCGGAAAAACAGATGGCCTTAATATTTTTGGATGCCCAAAAGGCATTCGATAATTTAAACTGGAATTTTATGATTAAACAAATTAGAATAATGGGATTTGGAATAAATTATGAAAAAATGATTAAAACTATATATGACAATCAAAGGGTGAACATCCTGGTAAACGGAGATAGGACAAGAATATTTCAGATCAGGAAGGGGATAAGACAGGGATGCCCCCTATCTCCGCTATTATTTATTTTGGCTTTAGAAGTCTTGTTATGAAAAATTAGGAAAAACGAGGAGATCAAAGGCCTAAAGATTAGGAAGGAGGTTTATAAAACACAAGCATTTGCAGATGACGTGGCCCTAATATTAGAAGATCCATTAGAATCGGGACCAAAAGTATTAGAGGAATTGGATAAATACGGAGTAGTGGCAGGCTTTAAATTGAATAAAACCAAAACCAAAATATTAACTAAGAATGTAACTGAGACACAGAAACAGGAGATAGAAGGAATGCTGGGACTACAGGTTGTCAAGAAAATAAAATACCTCGGAATTTGGATAACTGCAAGGTGTTCATCCCTAAAAGATGATAATTATACCCCCCTACTTCAAAAAATAAAACAAGATTTGAACAGATGGAAGAAAATCAAATTGTCACTTATAGGTAAGATAGCTGCGATCAAAATGAACATCCTTCCCAAAATTTTATCCTTATACCAAAATATATCAGTGAATTTGGATAAAAAAATTTTCTTAGAACTAAATAAAAACATTAGGGAATTTGTATGGGAGGCAAAAAGTCGAGGATTTCACTTAAAGTGCTACAGGGGAAAAGAAATATGGGAGGATTTGGCCTCCCGGATTGGGAAACATATTTTAGGGCCGCCAAGTTAGCATGGATAAGGGAGTGGGCCACTTTGGAAAATAAGAGAATTTTAGCGTTAGAAGGTCACGACTTACAGAAAGGGTGGCACTCATATTTATGGGACATAGATACAAAAAAAAGAACACATTTCCGTAGACATAAAATTAGAGACTCACTAATACAAACGTGGACTGAAATTAGACAGAGATATTACAATAAAGTTCCAAAATGGCTCTCTACGATGGAGGCCTTGATCCACCCAAACAGATGGGGGATGGAAAAAATTTGTAGATATAATGACATTTTAGATGGAGGAGGAAATCTTAAATCAAATGAAGATCTGAGAGACCAAGGCATAAATTTAGATTGGTGGACATATTTACAAATAAAGTCAAGATACCAGAAAGATAAGGAAGAATACGGTTTAGAATTAGAATACAATGGGTTGGATAAAATTTTGATGGGAAACGAAAAAAAAGTCCTAGCTAAATTTTATAATTATTTATTAGATCAAGATAGAGCCGAGGCCATAGCCAAAAATCAACTGAGTGTTTGGGAAAAAAATATTGGATATAATTTAAATTTTAATGAATGGGAAGAGGCGTGGAATAAAAATTATAAATTGACTAGAGCTGCATCATATAAGGAGAATCACTATAAAATGCTCCATAGGTGGTACTTAGCACCTGCTAGACTATCGAAGATGTTCTCTAACATGTCCCCAAATTGTTGGAAATGTGGCCATGGTCAGGGCACCTTCTTTCACATGTGGTGGACGTGCCCCGAAGTGAAAAAATATTGGACCAGAATTGGGAGATGGGTACAAGAAATAATTAGAGAAGAAGTAGAGCTGATACCGGAACTATTTCTCCTGGGAATAGTGAAGAAGAGACTTGGAAAAATAAAGACCCACTTAATGATTCATATAACTACAGCTGCTAGGTTGGCCTATGCCCAATACTGGAAGGAAAAAACCCTGCCACCAGAAGAACATATACTTAGGAAGGTATTAGAGGGTGCAGAAATGAGCAAATTAACTTATGAAATAAATAATGATGAAAACTCAGATTACTATACTGTGTGGGAAAGGTGGTACGAATGGATGAACGAAAAAAAACAAAAACAGGAGTAAAAGGTGTGTTAAATAAATAATAACAAATGGTAAAAGTGACACCAAGTAATTTTATGTATATATGTATAAACACTGCGTATCCGATGTAAATAGAAATGAAAATTTTACTGTATCTATAAAAAATCAAAGTATAAATAAAAAAAAGGAATCTTGAAAATATGATTTACCAATATCCTTCTTGAGATCATTGTTTAGCTTTTAATATAAGTTGCATAAAACTATTCAAAGGGCGGGGGAAGAAAACAGTGTTATGTTAATTTGTTATGTTAATTTGTTAATTAACAAATATATCTGCAAGCAGAATGACTCTAGAATAGGGAAACATATATTATGAGAACACAGCAGAATCTCTTGGATAATACTTGCATAGAATTCAGGAGTATTTGTGGTGATCATCCCTGACTCCCAATGGTACACATCTCTGGCAATCAAATCCAAATTTTTTACTACTGCTTCTGTGGGTATGGCTTGATGGGCAATGTGTGGCTTGGTGGGCATGGCTTGGTGGGTGTGGCAGGGAAAGGATACTGCAAAATCTCTATTCCCACTCCAGGGGAAGGATACTGCAAAGTCTCCATTCCCACCCTACTCCAAGGGAAAGATACTGCAAAATATATTTTACTAGATATACTAGATAAGTATATATTCTCATGTGCCTGATTTGCCCAGTTCTTGGACATTTTTTTTATTGTTGCTATGACCAAAATAATTGAGAAAAAAATAATGAAATCCTGCAACCCTGTTTTCCCCAAAATAAGACATCCCCGATAATAAGCCCAATTGGGCTTTTGAGCGCACGGCACTAAGGCCAAGCACTTATTTCAGGGTTCAAAAAAATATAAGACAGGCTCTTATTTTCAGGGAAACATGGTAGATTACCATGAACCTTCTTGGAATATTGGTGAAAGGGATCAATCAATGTGGACATGATATGGATTCTACCTGATTAAACCAGGTGGGCCAGATGAGGTCATCCTCTCTAATGGTCAGAAGGTGATGTGAGAGTGGGTCTGGCTCTATCGTTCCCACCTTAACTCGAAGGAAGGAGTGGTTTGGGAATGTCACCCAGTTTACAATATCAAATCTTCCTACAAGTTCTCCATTTTCATCAAAGGAAATCTTGTCTCCAGCACTGTTGTTAAATGAAACTCCTCTCAGGTAATGGTGAAGCTAGACAGCCAGGAGGAAAAAGTTGGAAAGGAGTTAAAAGCATGGCATGAAGTTTGATTGCAGATGCTTTGCAAAATGTTATCAATACGATGAATGCCATCAAATAAGAATTCACATTCTCAGCACAGTTATAGTACTTTCAATGGAAGATTGCATCATTATCTGATATCATTCTAAAAAAAATGATTAGTAAAGTTTTGCCACAAAGCTCCTTTGAACTACAGAAATATGTAGAAATGAGCCGTGATCCCAATAAATCTGGCAGTCATAAAGTCATAAATCTATTTGGTGGGATTTTGTATGGAGATTTTGTTTGAAAAACTAAAAAAAGTTCTGTTCTATTCTATTCTATTCTATTCTATTCTATTCTATTCTATTCTATTCTATTCTATTCTATTCTATTCTATTCTATTCTATTCTTAATAGCAATAAGATCTCTGATCCCAAATATCTCACAATGATCAGTTAAATAGAATAAATTGATAGTGTTACCGTTGCATCAACAGATATGGTGAAATATTCTGCACTAATTTGAGAAGGATATTTACCTTCCATGGCTGTTCTTTAAGAATTTTCAATATCATCCTTGACCTTTGCTTGTTTATGGTTGAATACAGGGCATGCAAAGCATGTGCAACAGCATAGACAGCATTGTAGACACAGTAACTGTGGACAGTCATTCTTGTTTCAAAAACAGTCATGGGAAGAGACTCCAGTTTCTCCTCCCCAGTGCAGATATTCTGGTCCACGGATTCAGATGAAGAGCTTGGAATCAGACAATTAAAAAGCTGTTTCCATATCTCTTTTAAGAAACCATCTGCTTTATGCAAAAGAGGGTTCCTCATCTGAACAAATTCCTGAAATCCTGACACTTCCTTAGATTGGATTGCCAGGGATATAGCGCCATGGAGGAAATCTGTGCTCCAGTCTCTTTGAAACAGGATGGACGTGAAGTCCACATCTGCTGTCATGATCCAGACTTTTGCTTTTTTTCCTGCCTCATCATAAAATTCTGAAAGTTCAAGCAAAGCCCATAAAGACGTTATGCTGTGAAATTCTCCATGAAAGATCACCGCATTAGCTCTGCTGTTCCAGGCGAGGTTTAATTTAACACGGGATGCTTCCGCAAGCGCTCCCAGATTACTGAACAGCCCCCCAGCTAAAGTTTCAATGAAATCAAAACAAATGCCATGCTGTGAAAGGAAAGGTATTATCTTCCGGAGCAATAATTCTGTTTGATTGCCCATGCTAATATAAAATATGCCCATCCATGTCCACTTGAAATAAAGCAACAGCTGGAGAATCCCATAATATTGATAATCTGCATTGGGAAACATCCAGTGGAAGGAAATTGCTTGATTCTGGGTATTCATCTCTGGAGCAGAAGAATAGGCAAGCTAAGAGAAGGTAGCAAAAAATGAAGAGAAGTAGGAGAAAAACAGAATAGAAGGGTTTGTCTTACAAGGAATTTAGATTTTTTGTTTGTTTGTTATTGCAGCAAAACCTGCATGATGTTGTGGTTTCTAAAACTATACTGCCTTTCTTTGTCTAAAATCATATGGTCTGATACGAAAGGGAATTATTCCTTTTATGATCTCTTAAATGGAAGCCTCCCAATATTATGGGAGCCTGTGTAGCATAGAGGGCTAATGCCTCCTACTAAAGGCAGCAATTAACACCAGCTGCCTGTAATTTCTCTGAGTTCAATCCTAGCCAGGCTCAAGGTCGATTCAGCCTTCCATCCTTTCTAAGGTGGGTAAATTGAGGACCCAGTTTGTGGGGGCAATAAGCTGACTTTGTATAAATATACAAAAGTATGAAGGCTATTGCTTAACGCATTGTAAGCCGCCCTGAGTCTCCGGAGAAGGGCGGCATATAAATCAAATTATATATATATATATATATTTAAATATATTAAAATATTTAATTAAAATAACTATTAAGGCAAAATATACTTGAGTGGAAATATTAATAGCAACCTTTATTGTCACTGCACAACATATGTACAATGAGATTGGTGGAGCTCCCTTAGTGCATCCCCTCCAACACAATACAACTCACAGTGAAGATAGAAAACCCCTAACCCAATAAATCATATTAACAAAAACCCAATCCTATTCGCACCAGTGTGAACATGTTACACGTTGCGTCCACCCTGCAAGTCCATTGTACTATGTAGTTATGATGTTATTTCACATTCAAGAGTCTGACAGTCTATAGATAAAAACTGTTCTTCAGCCTGTTTGTGTGGCTGGCTATGCTTCTATATCTCCTTCCTGATGGTAGGAGGGTAAAGTAGTGGTGAGCAGGGTGAGAGCCGTCCCTGAGAATTTTCCTCACTCTTCTAAGGCAGAGAGCCCAAGCGATCTCATCTAGTGATATCAGGAGACAGCCCACAATGTTTTGTGCTGTGCTCACTACCCTCTGTACTGTTTTTTCTATCTGCAGCTGGCAAGCTGGCATGCCATACCATGATATAATAAGTGAGGATGCTTTCTATTGTGGACCGGTAAATACTGAATGTAAGCTGAATTTCAGAAATCAATTCAATAAGTAAATATTTCCATATTTAACCTGGATTTCCATATTTTGGTTTATTTCACATACTTCCCTGACTGATTTCAATTTTTGGTTTATCCTTTTCATTCTGTCTAAATTACAATTCAAATTAGTAGCCAAATCAACATTCTGGAACCCAGCATCTTATGTTTTATATTTAACAAGCAAAGGAATTGTTACGGATTTCCTCAGGTTTTTTTTTCCCCCTCTTCCATGAACAAAAATTACCTGTGCAATCTTGTATTGACTCAGGATGGTTGCTATGTAAAAAAAATCGTTTGAGTTAGGTCCTCCAATGACTGCGACTAAGTTGCTCTGGAAATCACATTTATAATTTGGGATGAACCTGTCTGGTGTGGAGAGGATTTTCATTGTTGCTTCGTATGTCAGTTTTGGATTAAAATAGTTATTATGGATGTTGAAGCCCAGGGTGACATTAGTCAAGATCTGGGGATTTCCATTAATCTCTTTTACAGCAAATACCAGAGCCAAGATGTGCTGATAAGTCTGAGTTAGTAATCTGCAATACAATTTAAAAAATAATAAATACTTTCAATGCATATGCTTACAGAGAGACCCACTTGCAATTTTAATAACTCTGAATACATATACATTGTATACAATACATGAAACATATACAAATATGTTGGAAATATCTCCAAGTATTTACCACCATTAATTTGGATGGTAACAGCTAAATATTTATATATATATATATATATATATAATATTTTTGCTGGTAATTCTAATTATAATATTATAATTTATAATAATAATTAGAATTACCAGCAAAAATATTAAAAACATAGAAAATAGCTTGTCGGCTATATTATCCCCAAGGCGCATGCCCAAGATGGCGACTATACCTTGGGCGTCCTAGGAAGATGGGCTTTGTGGCTGGTTTTTAGCAGGTCCCTGGGGGCTGCAGTCCATCGGCAGCCCCCTGCCCAGCCAGCGGAATATGCAGCCATCACGCTGGTGGGCTTGTCGCCCGCCAGCGTGCACCAGAAGATGCCGAAGACCCCCGCCGCCTCCATCGCCCAGAACAGCTGAGAGGCGCTGTGGAAGATGGCGGCGCGGCGGGGGGGGGGCGGCAAAGATGAAGTTGAGCGGCGAGGGGCGAGCGGCAGCTGCAGTAAGAGGGCAGCCGTGGCAAAGCCCTTGGAACCTTTCCGGAGGCTCCCGCCGCCCCTAAACAGCTGGGCAGCGCTGCGGAGTCCGTCATCCTGCCTTGAAGATCCCCGCCGCTTCCCCCCCCCCGCTCTTTGGACAGCTGAGAGGCGCCGCGGAAGATGGCGGCGCGGTGGGGGGGGGCGGCAAAGACGAAGCTGTGCAGCGAGGGGCGAGCGGCGGCTGCACTGAGAGGGCAGCCGTGGCAAAGCCCTGGCAAAGCCCTTGGAACTCTCCAGAGGCTCCCGCCGCCCCTAAACAGCTGGGCAGCGCTGCGGAGTCCGTCATCCTGCCTTGAAGATCCCCGCCGCTTTCCCCCCCCCCCTCGCTTTTTGGACAGCTGAGAGGCGCCGCGGAAGATGGCGGCGCGGTGGGGGGGGCGGTGAAGATAAGCGGCGAGCGGCGGCTGCAGTGGGAGGGCAGCCGTTGCGAAGGAAACAATAATTGTTGCAAGAGATGGCGGTGAGTGGCAAGAAGATGGTGGCCAGCGAATGGTGGCAGCGATGAGACTGGGGGGGTTAACCACTCTAGCGGGTCCCCAGCAGCCAGCGGGCTTATGGCCCTATTAGAGGCTGGTGAGGGTCCCCTTTCCCTCCATCCCGCTTGGCCTCTGCTGGCCCTTAAACCTGCCCGCCCCTTTATTATCAGCCCGCCACTCCCAGAGTGGTGCTTCGGACCTTTTTGGCGTTATTACCAGCATTTGGCGTTTCCATCTGCATCTTATTACTCCGTTGGCTGGTTATGAGATGACAGGCCAGCGTACGGGAGGATTGTGGAGCCGGTTGTTACCATCTATCTGAGGGGGTGCCACACCCACAGGACAAATTTGCCAGGCCACGGTGGGAGAGTGGCCTTGGACTTTCCAACGTACCTGTACCTGTGCCGGTTGAACCACCGTGAGAGGGTGGCTTGGACATTCCCCCTCAGGGACAGAATGCAGAGTCCCCGGGTCGCTACCGTGAGAGGGTAGCGGCGTCCCTCTCCTGATTGCCCTGGTCCTGCATGAGGACATCTGGAATTATGACTTTGTTTATGGACCTATGCCATGCCCCATTTTCCTGCCTTATCTGTTGGATGCTCTCAAGGTCCACGCTTCTTGCCCTGCGAGATTCCCCCCTCTCGCGGGTTTGGCCCTCCACGTTATCGAGGGCCTACCTTAATGACGGGTCTTGGGACCCCGAGAGGTGGCATGCTGCGAAACGGGGATTGAGGGGTTTTTTAACTGCTTTCTTAAGGGGTGTTTTAGGGGGTTTTGGGGTGGGGGAGGGTGTGGGTTTGGGGGGAAACCCGGAGGGGAAAGGGACAGGCCTGGCAGTCTGTGATGCCACGGGAGGTGTAGTTGCTGGAGGCAAGAGGGCTCTGATCGAGCCCTCTGTTGAGGGTGGGGTGATTCCTACGTTATGTGGGAGGGGCAGATATGGCGAGAGCAGGGGACCATATCGTGTGGTGGGGCACGCACTCGCTGTCTTCGAGCGATTGCTTGCCCCGGTCCCCTGAGCTATTCCCGTTCCCCGGGTTGTTCAGAGTCTCAGGACCCGAGGCTCCGGCTGCTGTTGTGCAACGCGAGGTCCGTTGTAAATAAGGCCCCCCTCATATGTGATCTTCTTCAAGAGG
Organism: Coluber constrictor foxii; assembly: GCA_038048745.1. NCBI lineage: Eukaryota > Metazoa > Chordata > Lepidosauria > Squamata > Colubridae > Coluber > Coluber constrictor. The sequence continues at coordinate 40,371,532 of CM075966.1, read as the reverse complement.
GGGGTGCGGACCTGGCTGGTATCACCGAGACCTGGTTGGGCCACGAGGGGGGAGTCCCCCTCGTGGAGATGTGCCCACCGGGTTTCCTTGCATTTCACCAGCCGAGAGCCCAGGGCAGGGGTGGGGGAGTAGCGGTCGTTATTAAGGAAGGTCTGGGTCCGAGGGAGGCCACTGTACCTCAGATAGCCGGGTGTGAGTCCATCTATGTGAGGTGGGGCCCTGGTGGGCAGATGGGTCTGTTAGTCACGTACCTGGCTCCCTGCCACGTGGCAACAACCCTGCCCGAGCTTCTCAATGTTATAGCCGAAGTGGCGGTTGTTACTCCCAGGCTTATAGTCATGGGGGATTTCAACCTGCCATCTATCGGTGAGGCATCTGAGCTGGCTCGGGAGTTCATGGCTTCCATGACGGCCATGGACCTGACCCAGGTAATTCAGGGCCCGACTCACGTTGGTGGACACACCCTGGACCTAGTTTTTGTCTCTGGTCAGTGGTTGGGTGGTCTTGACACTGGGGATATAGGCGTGGAACCCTTGTCATGGACTGACCACTCGCTCCTCCGACTCGACTTTCTGACCGCTGCACCCCACTGCAGGGAGGCGGAACCTATTAGGTGGTTCCGCCCCAGGCGCCTGATGGATCCTGATAGGTTCCAGACGGAGCTTGGGCCATTTCCTGAGACACTGGCACGCGACTCGGCTGAGGACCTGGTGGCTGCCTGGGATAGGGCGGCCGGTGGGGCCTTGGACCGTGTCGTGCCTTTGCGGCCTCTGACCCGGCGCCGAACTCACTTATCTCCTTGGTTCACCGAGGAGCTGAGGGAGATGAAGCGCCGGAAAAGACGCCTAGAGAGCGGTTGGAGGGCCAGTCGCTCCGATTCTGACTTGACACTAGTAAGAGCTTATATTAAGACTTACTTAGTGGCAATAAAAGCGGCGAACTCTAATTATTTCGCCGCCCTTATTGCGTCATCAGATAATCGCCCAGCCGCCCTGTTTAGGGTGACCCGCTCCCTCCTTCATCTGGGAGCGCGGGAGGATCCCCTGCAGGGACGTGCTGAGGATTTTGTGCAATATCTGGATGATAAAATAACTCAGATTCGGGATGAGTTGGCCGCCGACTGGGTTGGTTCAGGCGAGGTGACTGAGCCCGGTCTTGAGAGTGTTATCTGGGCCGAGTTCGATCCTGTGGCTCCCGAGGACGTGGACAGGATCCTGGGGAGATTGAACGCCACCACATGTTTATTGGACCCGTGTCCCTCCTGGTTGGTGCTGGCCTCCCGGGAGGTTACACGAGGCTGGCTCCAGGAGATTATAAATGCTTCTCTGAGTGAGGGTGCCCTACCGACCGCCTTGAAGGAGGCGGTGGTGAGGCCCCTCCTCAAGAAGCCCTCCTTGGACCCAGCTGCTTTGGTAAATTATCGTCCAGTCTCCAACCTTCCCTTTCTAGCGAAGGTTGTTGAGAGTTTGGTGGCATGGCAGCTCCCCCGGTGCCTGGATGAAGCTGCCTATTTAGACCCGCTCCAGTCCGGCTTCAGGTCTGGTTACAGCACCGAAACGGCATTGGTCACGTTGGTGGATGATCTCTGGAGGGCCCGGGGTAGGGGGTACTCCTCTATCCTGGTGCTGTTAGACTTCTCAGCGGCTTTTGATACCATCGACCATGGTATCATGTTGCGCCGGTTGGAGGGATTGGGGGTGGGGGGCACCGTCCTTCGGTGGTTCTCCTCCTACCTCTCCGACCGGTCGCAATCTGTGTTGACAGGGGGGCAGCGGTCGACCCCGAGGCGCCTAGTGTGTGGGGTGCCACAAGGGTCGGTCCTCTCGCCCCTTCTGTTCAACATTTATGTAAAGCCGCTGGGTGAGATCATCCGTGGTTTTGGGGTGGAATTCCATCAGTACGCTGATGACACTCAGCTGTACATTTCCACCCCAGACCACCCCAATGATGCCGTGGAGGTGATGTCCCAGTGCCTTGAAGCTGTGCGGGTCTGGATGGGGAGAAACAGGCTTCGACTCAACCCCTCCAAGACCGAGTGGCTGTGGCTACCGGCGTCCCGATATAGCCAACTGACTCCATCGTTGGTTATTGGGGGCGAATCATTGGCCCCCACGGAAAGGGTGCGCAACTTGGGCGTCCTCCTGGACTCACGGCTGTCTTTAGAGGATCATACGACAGCCGTGGCCAGGGGGGCTTTTTATCAGGTCCGCCTGATACGCCAGTTGCGGCCCTTTCTAGATCGGGACTCCCTACGCACAGTCACTCAGGCGCTCGTCACGTCTCGCCTGGACTACTGTAATGCTCTCTACATGGGGCTCCCCTTGGGATGCACCCGGAGGCTTCACCTGGTGCAGAATGCGGCCGCGCGGGGGATTATGGGAGCGACAGGGCGCTCCCACGTGACACCCCTCCTGCGTGAGCTGCATTGGCTGCCGGTTGATTTCCGGGTGCGTTTCAAGGTGTTGGTAATGACCTTTAAAGCGCTCCATGGCTTAGGACCAGGGTACTTACGGGACCGCCTGCTGCCACCAATTGCCTCCCACCGACCGGTTCGCTCCCACAGAGAGGGCCTCCTCAGGGTGCCGTCAGCCAGACAATGCCGGCTGGCGACCCCCAGGGGGAGAGCGTTCTCTGTGGTAGCCCCCACCCTCTGGAACAATTTGCCTCCTGAACTGAGGACTATTGCTGACCTCCGGACTTTTCGTCGGGCTCTAAAGACGCACTTTTTTCAACTCGCCAGACTTGCCTGATCCCTTCTTTTTTAAATATTTTATATTTTATATTTATATTTATATATTTTTATACATTTTTAAATTTTAAACTTTTTAGAGTTTTTAGTTGGTTCTTATGCCTTCAGCCTTAACTTATATTGATTTTAGGATGGTTTTAATTGTTTATGTACTGGTTTTAATTGGCTGTACACCGCCCTGGGTCCGCGGCTGGGTTCGCAATTTGGGTGTCCTCCTAGAGTCACAGCTAAGATTAGAGCTAAGGGGACCTTTGCACAGGTTCGCCTGGTGCACCAATTGCAACCCTACTTGGATCTGGAGGCTCTCCTCATGGTCACTCATGCCCTTGTCACCTCACAGTTAGATTATTGCAACACGCTCTACATGGGGCTACCCTTGAAAAGTGTTTGGAGACTAAGTTGGTCCAGAACACAGCCGCGCGAGCTGTCGTGGGTACACCTAGGTACACCCACATTACACCAATTCTCCACGAGCTGCAGTGGCTCCCTATTGGTCTCCAGTCACAATTCAAGGTGTTGGTTATTACCTTTAAAGCCCTACATGGCTCTGGACCAGGGTATCCGCCTTCTACCGCAAAACCGCCTTCTACCGCATAACTCCCAACGACCGGTAAGATCCCACAGAATTGGTTTCCTCCAGGTCCCGTCAGCTAAACAATGTCGGCTGGTGGGCCCACGGGGGAGGGCCTTCTCTGTGGCTGCCCCAGCTCTCTGGAACCAGTTACCTCCTGAGGTCCGGACCATCCCCATCCTATTGGCCTTCTTAAAAGCAGTGAAGACCTGGCTTTTCCGGCAGGCCTGGGGCCGTTGATCTCACTCTTGAGATCCGGCGAGATCCAGCCATGAATGGTGGGAATGAGTTTTAATGTTTTTAATTCTTAAATGTTTTTTATAATGATTTTAAATGCATTGTGAGCCACCCTGAGTCTTCGGAGAGGGGCGGCATACAACTTGAATAAATAAATAAATAAATAAAAGCAGTCTGTCAAAGGAGACAAAGGATTTTCATTGGTTCACCAATAAAAAGCAGAGAACCAAGGAAGGGGAGGAGGAGAAAGATGAGGAGGGTGTAGGAGAGGCTGCAGTTGTTGACCTTAATGATAGAGATATTAAAAATAGATATTAAAAATAAATATGGAAAAATAAGCTTAGAAGTCCAAGAAGTGGGGTTATGGGTTACAGATGGGCCTGTTGATTGCATACCTGGCTCCCTGCGATGTATCAGCAGCCCTGCCTGAGCTCCTTAACGTAATAGCCGAGGTGGCAGTTGAGACTCCTAAGCTACTGGTTATGGGAGATTTCAACCTGCCATCCATTGGTGAAATGTCTGAAGGGGCTCGGGAGTTTATGGATTCCATGACAGCCATGGACCTGACCCAATTAGTTAATGGCCCTACCCACATGGGGGAACACACTCTGGATTTGATCTTTATCTCTGACCAATGGCTGAATGGTCTAGATATAGGGGATATAGTCATCGAACCCTCGTCATGGTCAGACCATTCTCTCCTTAAGCTTGATCTTCTGACCACTACAACCCACCGCAGGGAGGCGGAATCAATTAAATGGTTCCGCCCCAGGCGCCTGATAGATCCTGATAGGTTCTGGATGAGCTTGGGCCATTTTCTGAGACCTTGGTTTATGACTCGGCTGAAGACCTAGTGGCATCCTGGGATAGGATGGCTGCTGGTGCTTTAGACCAGCTCATGCCTTTGCGGCCTCTGACCTGGCATCGAACTACCCAGCTCCTTGGTTCTCTGATGAGCTGAGGGGGATGAAATGCCGGAAAAGACGCCTAGAGAGCAGTTGGAGGACCAGCCATTTTGAATCCGGCTGAACACTAGTGAAATCTTATATTAAGACCTACTTAGTGGCAATAAAAGTGGCAAAACGTAACTATTTTTCCGCTCTTATTGCATCGGCAGATAATTGCCCAGCCACCTTGTTTAGGGTTACCTGCTCTCTACTCCAGCTGAGAGCCCGGGAAGACCCTCTGCAAGGACGAGCTGAGGATTTTGCATAATATCTGCACAATAAAATCGCTCAGATTCGGGAAGGCTTGGACTCCAACTGGGTTAATTCAGATGAAATGATGAGGGCAGATCTTGAGAACATTGTCTGGGATGAGTTTGATACTGTGACTCCTGAGGACGTGGACAGGTTTCTGGGGAAGCTGAATGTGACCACATGTTTATTGGACCCATGCCCTTCCTGGCTAGTGCTGGCTACCCGGGAGGTTACATGTAGCTGGCTCCAGAGAATTATTAATGCTTCTCTGAGCGAGGGATTCTTACCTCCTGCCTTGAAAGAGGCGGTGGTGAGACCCCTCCTTAAGAAACCCTCTCTGGATCTGGCTGTTTTAGCAAACTACCATCCAGTCTCCAACCTTCGCTTTTTAGCGACGATTGTCGAAAGTGTGGTGGCACGACAGCTCCCACAGTACCTGGATGAAGCTGTCTATCTAGACTCGTTCCAGTCCAGCTTCAGGCCTGGATACAGCACAGAAACAGCATTGGTCATGTTGGTTGAAGATCTCTGGAGGGCTCGGGATACGGGATGTTCCTCTATCCTGGTCCTATTAGATCTCTCAGCAGCTTTTGATACCATTGATCATGGTATCATGCTGCACCGGTTGGAGGGGCTGGGAGTGGGAGGCACCGTATTACGGTGGTTCTTGTCCTACCTCTCTGACAGGTCACAGTCAGTGTTGACAGTGGACAGAGATCGACCTCGAGGCCTCTTACTTGTGGGGAGCCACAGGGGTCGGTCCTCTCACCTCTCCTGTTCAACATTTATGTGAAGCCGTTGGGGGAGATCATCCATGATTTTGGGGTGCGATGTCATCTGTATGCTGATGACACTCATCTGTACATCTCACCACAAACCACCCCAATGATGCCCTTGAAGTGATGTCCTGGTGCCTTGAGGCCGTACGGGTCTGGATGGGGAGAAAAAGGTTTCGACTTAACCCTTCCAAGACTGAGTGGCTGTGGCTACCGGCGTCCCGGTACAGCCAGTTAGTCCCATCACTAACTATTGGGGATGAGTCATTGACCCCCACAGAGAAAGTTTGCAATTTAGGCATCCTCCTGAATGCACGACTGTCTTTAGAAGATCATATAACAGCCATGGCCAGAGGAGCTTTCTATCAGGTTCGCCAGATTCACCAATTGCGTCCCTTTCTAGACCAGGACTCATTACATACAGTCGCTCAAGCCCTCATCATTTCCTGACTTGACTACTGCAATGCTCTCTACATGGGGCTCCCCTTGAAGTGCACCCGGAAGCTCCAACTGGTCCAGAATGCAGCCGCGTGAGTAATTATGGGAGCAACATGGTGCTTGCATGTAACACCTCTTCTACGCGAGCTGCACCGGCTTCTGGTGGCCTTCTGAGTGCTCTTCAAGGTGTTGGTTCTTACCTTTAAAGTGCTCCATGGCTTAGGACCTTACGAGACCACCTGCTGCAACCAATAACCTGCCACCAAGCAATACGCTCTCACAGAGTAGGCCTACTCATAGTACCATCATTAAAACAATGTAGTCTAGTAGTTCCAAAGGAGAGAGCCTTCTCTGTGGGGGCACCTACGCTTTGGAACAAAATACCCCCTGGAATACGAATAATCCCAGATCTTCGCACTTTCCGACATGCCCTGAAGACCTTTCTGTTTCAACAAGCAGGGCTAGCATGAACATCTAAATTCTATGCCAAGGTCTTAGTAGATACACCAAGTTGACTCAATTTATTATTTACTGTTTATAAAAAAAATATTATATGTCTATGAAATCTTAATCTGTTCACCGCCCTGAGTCCTTTGGGAGAAGGGCGGTATAGAAATTCAATAAATAAATAAATAAATAAATAAATAACTCCTTTCTTGAGGAGTCTTGATTGAATGAATTTTATACAAACTTCCAGAATATCTGGAAACTTTTTTTAATGTGCTATAACTGATGCAATCCGTATTGCTTCATTACAGATATTGAGATATTCAGTGAATTTTGTAGGGCTTTACCAATCTTATGTATTAGCCCTATCGGTCTGCAACCGTGTGGTACCAATTCAATTCAGAATAGAGCTGGAAGGGACCTGAAAGATCTTCTAATCAAACCTTCCTCCCTCCCCCCATCTCTCTATATATGGTTTTTTTAAATACATATAAAAATTCTATATCTGTCTGAACAGCGTGTTGCTTGGCACAATTAGTTTTAAGTAGAAATGGAACATTAATCAACATTAATCATAATAATAATCATAATTAACATATCAGTAATAGTTGCAAAATAGTAATAGAATTCGTTTATCCATCTTACAAAATTTTCAATACAAATTTTTTGTTTATTTTTTTAGTCTTTTTAGATTCTAATTTCTGTTTCTATTAATTAACCATTGGTAAAACAAGTTCCATGTTGAAAAGTATTCTGTTTCTTCCTTTTCTTTTCTTTTAAATGTTAATCCATCCATCTCATCACATTCTATTTTCTTTTCTTTTTTTAACACTTTCATCTGTAGGGTTCATTTTTCCATTGTTGTGAAAACACAATTCTTGCTACTGTTAATACATGTAAAATAAAGTATATTTTCCCTTTGTTATACTATTCTGATAATATACTCAACAAGAATCTATATGGTGCTTTATTGTTTTTTCTAACCAAGTTTGTATTTTAGTCCAATATTTTTTCGCCTTTGAGCACGTCCACCACATATAATAATATGAACATGGTATCCAACCCCCTTCTCAAGCATGAGACCCTATACCATTTCAGACAAGTGGTTGGTCAATTCCCTCTTTTTATTAACTGCTCTCGTTTGTTAAGATCAGGTCTCACTGTAATAATGTAGCATTTGGGGAAAAAGACACAAGACAGGAGTCCAGCATTGGAGGCCAAGATGGAGAAAATCTGAGGATGGTCTTCTTTATTCTCTTTAAAGTAAATCTCAAATTAATAGGTGATAAATTCATTGCAAATGGATCAATGATATTTCTAACTGCAGTGGTAGAAATGAAACACTGAGGAAAATTTTGGTCAATTTACTCTTTTATTAACTGCTCTCGTTTGTTAAGATCAGGTCTCACTATAATAATGTAACATTTGGGAAAAAAGATACAAGACAGGAGTCCAGCACTGGAGGCCAAGATGGAGAAAATCTCCACAGCCACTGTGTATTTCCCTTTGGTGCTAATGTACGCAGGGACAAATGATAACCACACACTGCAGAAAACCAGCATGCTGAATGTGATGGATTTGGTTTCCTGGAAAGTGTCTGGTAACTTCCTAGCTAGGAAAGCTACAACAAAACTGATAATAGCCAGGAAACCCATAAAAGACAAGACACTATAAAACATGACAACTGACCCCTCGTTGCATTCCACAACAATTTCAGAAAAGAAGGAGTGCTTATCCAAGTCTGGGAAAGGGGGAGACATTCCAAGCCACACAATGCAAAGAAGAGTTTGAATAAAAGAACAAGAAAGAACAATAGAAAGGGTTATTTTTTCCCCAACCCATGTCCTCATCCGTGATCCAGGCTTAGTGGCTATGAAAGCAAGAACTACTGTAATGGTTTTGGCCAGCATACAAGAAACAGCCACCGAGAAGATGACCCCAAAAGCAGTTTGTCGAAGGAGACAAGTGATCTTCATGGGTTGACCAATAAAAAGCAAAGAACAAAGGAAGGACAGGAGGAGAGAGATGAGAAGGGTGTATGACAGGCTGCGGTTGTTGGCCTTAACGATAGGTGTGTTGTGGTTCTTTAGAAACACTCCTAGTACCCAAATGGTCATGAAAGAAAGGATAATGGCTACTGTCACCAAGCTGCTTCCTAATGTTTCTTCATAAAAGAGGTATGTTATATACTTGAAAAGGCAGAAATCCTGCTTATTATTTGGATACTGATCTTCTGGGCAGTGAAAGCATTTGTCCATGTCTGGAAAAACAAATATAAATTGAAAGTCAAGTGTTGGTTGAGAGGCCAGCAGTTTGAGACTGTTGATATAAAAGACATTTATTCTACCAGTAAATGGAAACATTAATTCTGAAAATGGAAAACCAAACAGAAAAATATAGAAAGACCTGTTGAAACTCAAAATATGTCATAAAAATACTGGATGGATAAAATTATATGAAGATGAATTTAATAAAAATCCAATGGAAAACCTAATAATAACTGTAAAAATGCTTAAAATAGAGTGAAAAGGATTAAAAGTGAACATCTCCCACAAATTATTAATTGCATGGCTTATGGTTGAAATATTTGACTAGCCAACATTTGACTAGACTAGACTAGACTAGACTAGACTAGACTAGACTAGACTAGACTAGACTAGAACAGAACAGAACAGAACAGAACAGAACAGAACAGAACAGAACAGAACAGAATTCTTTGTTGACCAAGTGTGATTGGACACCCAAGGAATTTGTCTTGGTGCATATGTTCTCAGAGCACATAAAAGAAAAGATACATTCATCAAGAATCATAAGGTACAGTACTTAATGATAGTCATAGAGAAACAGTCAACGTAAATCTTAAGGATACCAGCAACAAGGTTACAGTCATACAGTCATAAGTGGGAGGAGATGGGTGATAGGAATGATGAGAAGATTAATAGTAATGCAGACTTAGTAACTAGTTTGACAATGTTGAAGGAATTAGCTTACATCTTGTTATAGTTGAATGGCTTAATGAAGTATTATATGAAAGGAATATCAACAACTAATTAATAATTAGCAAAGGGTATTATTTAGATTATTTAGGAGAAAATAACATTGTTCTAATAGAACAGAAAGGAAAGGAAAAGCATAGGTACAAAATAACAACTTCTGATTGATGAAATTGTACTAGAGAATTGCAAAAGCCAAAGCCAACAATTTACACATGGTCTGGATTGATTTTAAAAAGCTGCTTGATGATCAAATATTTGGAAACAATTATTTGTTATCATAGCTGGATGATAAAATATTTGGAAACCACTGCTATTTGTAAAAACATTAGAATTTTATAGAGAAAAATAATGAAGTCAGTGGAAGATAGAATTGGTGGTTGGAAATGAGAAATATGGGCTTGTCAATATTAGGGGAGGCATCTTCCAATGTAATGATCACCCTTATTATCATCCTTATTTCTCATTGTCAAGATCTCAATTTCAGTGATTTTGAAGCAAATGAATCTTGGCTATAGAACAGCAAACAGCACTAATGAAATCTGATATTATATGGATAGATTATCTGAATCTTTATGAAAACTCAGAAACTGAAATTCAGTCATTGCCAAACACTATAAGAACTTTCAGCACAGATGTAGCAATAGAGTTTGGCCTAGAGAAATGTCGCAATAAAGAAGGGCAAAACTGTGTACAGAAATGAAGTTGAAATGCCAAATTGCCAAACCATCAAGAACCATCACAATGAAACTTACAAGCACCTGGGCATTTTACATTTGGAAAACTTCAAGAATGCACAAGTACAAAATGTGATTAGTAAAAACAATACATCCAAAGAGTAAGAAAAATGCTAAAAGCAAAACTGAATAGTGGAAACACTATCAAAGTTGTCAAAGTGTTTACAGCATGACTACTATTATGAGACAACCCAGAAGCAAAACACAGCACACAGAGACTTATACATTTAACAGTGATTTATATACAAGACATATACAAGAATATACGTGGTTGGCAAATATCTTATAAACAATCAAACTTCTTAACTCTACATGGATGACTCTGCTATGAATACCGGACACAAGGAGAGAGAATATGCCCTCTCCTGGCTGAAATTTATAAACACTTCTTAAAGGGGTAAAAGACTTGTATGGACCCTGTCAGAGTCTTAAAGAGGCTACACCAATGCTGATTCATTCTCATTGCATCAGCTTTACATTTAATCAGTTTTACAGTTGCATTAGCCTTACATTGGCTGGTCAGCTTTAAATCATCATTACCCTGACAAAAGTCATCAATACTAGGGCTGTATACAGTATGTGATATGATACCACTACTGGAAGTTTTAACTTGGAAAAGCTGAACTGGAGAGTTTGAATTGAAAATAAGAAAACTGGTGACTATTCACTATGTAGTAAATCCCTATAAGTGATTTATACTTATCATTTTTACCTGTGAGGCAAATGTAATGATAGATTACACTTGCCTCACAAAAATGGAGGTAGATTTTTACTTCAGGTCAAACAAACTTTTGAAGAAGAAAAGCTTGCATGGGCTGATTATGTAAAAGACATCCAAGAAGAAGTGTACACATTGGAACTTACTAAACTACAGGAAACAAAAATGAAGATTGAAATAATTTAATAAAAACATCACCAAAATACTGGCAAGGAAGAGCATTGCATGGTCAATTTCTGCAAAAGATCAAGAGGGCAGAGTGGATAAATATAAAACCTGACAAATGCTTACAATTGGAACATTTAAAAAAGAAACTGAAGGCTGGATTTTGCCTGTGCAAGAGCAATCTATTTGAATTAATGCCATCAAGCCCAGATATTTTTTTTAAAAAAATCAAATAATTCAAAGTGCAAATTGTGCAAAGAAGCAGGAGAAACATTAGATTGTATACTCAGCTTGTGCAAGAAGATCTTAAAAACTAAGTTATACATGTTTAGGAAATTGAGTTTCGTATCTCTAGAAAGAGTGCAGACTTTAGAAAGAGTGCAGAGAAGAGCAACAAAGATGATTAGGGGACTGGAGGCTAAAATATATCAAGAACAGTTGCTGTAATTAGGTATGTCTAGTTTGATGAAAAGAAAAACTAGGGATTGCCGCAAAGACAAGGGAGTCAAGGTATTCTCCAAAGCACCTGAGGGCAGAACAAGAAGCAATGGGTGGAAACTAAGTTACAACTAAGGAGAAATTTCCTGACAGTTAGAACAATTAATCAGAGGAAGAACTTGCTCCAGAAGTTATAAATGCTCCAATACTGGAAGTTTATAAGAAGAGATTGGAACCAATTGTTTGAAATGCTTTAGGGTTTCCTGCCTAAGCAGGGGATTGGACTAGAAGACCTCCAAGGTCCCTTCCAACTCTGCTACTCTGTCCTATGCTATCCTATCCTATGCTATCCTATCCTATCCTATCCTATCCTATCCTATCCTATCCTATCCTATCCTATCCTATTTAAATGAAGGAACACATCTAGTCTCTATCACAACATCTCTTACCTGTCTGATTTGTGATCTCTCCTTGAGGACATGGAACACAGTTATAGCAGCAAAATGGTTTTCCTTCTATTTTGGCTTTTCTGTAACCTGGAGGGCACTTATCATTACACATGGAGAGAGGTGTTACCTGCCCATGAAGGAAATAAAAATAGGTTCAGATATTGGGGGGGGGGGGAATATTCAGATGGAAAAAATATCCACATTTCAACATTATGAGACTGTGATGTCAAAGAGCATCTTCCCATCCACCCAGACTTAGCACTCAGAAATATAAATAATTCCAGGCCCATGATGGATAGAAATCTTTTGATCAGGCCTGACCATGTCCTTTATGGTAGGTAAAAATACTCAATAGAAAATAATGAAATTTTGTTAACTTTATGTCAACTTTCTTAGAATATTTGGCAAAGTAATAAATCAATACGGACATGATGTGGAATCTACCTGATTACCTGAAGTGGGGCAGATAAGGTCATATTTAGATAGAATCCAGGAGTATTTATGGTGATAGTCCCTGGCTCCTAATGGCACACACCTCTGGCAATCAAATCCTTACTTTTGTTTTAATTGTATGCTCCACTTACCTGATAAAAAAGAACAGGACTGAGAATATCTCCATAAAGTGTACAGTTTGTGTCCCTCTACATAAATTATCAACTGACCTACCTATTTTTGCCCCCGTATATAACATGGATATTGAACCTAACCCTAGAACAGGGGTCAGCAACTTGTGGCTCTGGAGCCGCATGTGGCTCTTTCACACCTCTTCTGCAGCTCCCTGTCACTCAAAATGTGCATCACTACCACCAATGTGCAACACCTGCAGGCAAGCGATTTATTGAGCTTTTCAACTCCTGGTGGGCCAACCATGAATAAATCCAAGAAAAGAAAAGCTTCAGAAGAAAACAGAATGTTTAATTCAACTACATATGCTAGTTTTGTGGCCGCTCAAGAAATAGTCAGGCATGGGAAGGGTTTTGTGGCTCCCGGTGTTTTCTTTTCTGTGGGAAATGGGTCCAAATGGCTCTTTGAGTGTTTAAGGTTGCAGACCCTGCCCTAGAAGGACTCAGATTCCCCAACAAATCCCATGATTGAACCAAATAGATATTTTATCAGAATAGCCATTTAAGGATATGCAAATCAGACCCATATTCTCATGTGTCTGATGTGCTTAGTTGTTGGACAATTTTTCTTTGCTATGACCAAAATAATTGAGAAAAAAAGAATGCAATTCTGGAAGATTTCCATGAACCTTCTTGTCAAAGTGATCAATCAATGTGGACATGATATGGATTTTACCTGATTAAACCAGGTGGGCCAGATGATTTCATCCTCTCTAATGGTCAACAGGTGATGTGAGAATGGGTCTGGATCTATGGTTCCCACCTTAACTCTACGGAAGGATTGGTTTGGGAAAGTGACCCAATTAATGATATCAAATCTTCCTACAAATTCTCCATTTTCATCAAAGGAAATCTTGTCTCCGGCAGTGTTATTGAACGAAACTCCTCTCAGGAAATGGTGAAGCTAGACAGCAAGGAGGAAAAAGTTGGAAAGGAGATAAAAGCATGGGATGAAGTTTGATTGAAGATGCTTTGCAAAAGATCATCAATCTGATGAATGCCATCAAATAAGAAAACAGATACTCAGCACAATTATAGTTCTATAAAAGTAAAGGTAAAGGTTCCCCTCACACATATGTGATAGTCGTTCCCTTTTCTAGGGGGCGGTGCTCATCTCAATTTCAAAACTGAAGAGCCAGCACTTTCTGAAGACTCCGTGGTCATGTGGCCGGCATGACTAAATGCCAAAGGTGCACTGAATGCTGTTACCTTCCCACCAAAGGTGGTCCCTATTTTTCCATTTGCTTTTTTTAGGTGCTTTCAAACTGCTAGATTGGCAGACGCTGGGACAAGTAACGGAGGCTCACCCTATTATGCAGCACTAGGGATTCGAACAGCTGAACTACCAACCTTTCAATTGACAAGCTCAGGGTCTTAGCCACTGAGCCATAATGTCCCATAGTACTAGAGTATTAGAGTATTAAAATATAGTACTATATAATAGTATAACAATAGCAGATTGCATCATTGTCTGGAACCTTAAAACTTCTTATCCTAAATGATTAATAACGTTTTGTAGGCTTAATCTCTGAGCAGAGATTAAGCCTTCCCACAGATTATAAAAAATTTATTCCTTATGGGAATAAATAGGCCTATCTTTTACAAATATAATTTCTCTCTTAATATACAGAAAGCCTCCAAATCTTAGAGGACCTTAAAGCAAATGCTTCTTGGTGGAAAGTATGTCAAAACCATAAGCAAAAAGAGATCTGCAGTGAATGTTAGCAATTCTTACAAGGATGATGGAGACAGTCCAATAGGAAGAAAAGCTTCCAACGATCAAATAAAGAGAAATAATTCACATCCAGTTTGGAATAGACTTTTGTGGAAATGGCATCACATTGGATGAGAACCAGAACCTAGAGCCATCGAAGAAATGAAAACAAAATTGCTAACTAAAAATACACCAAAAGCACCAATGGGAAAACAAGAAACAATGGATGGAAATTAAACCAAGGAGAAAAGTAATCGAGAACTAAGGAGAGTTTTCCTAATGATGAGAACAATTAACCAGTGGAATGGTTTGCCTTTAGATGTTGTGAGTGCTCCATCAGTGGAGGCTTTTAAATAGAGACGGGACAGCCACTTGTCCAGAATGGTATAGTGAAGGAGTGTCAAACTCAATTTCATTGAGGGCCACATCAGGGTTGTGTGACCTCGGGGGTGGGGAGTGGTGTGTGCGTGTGGCCAAGGTGGGCATGGCCAATTCAACATCACTTGTGTCAGGAGTGCTTGTGGTGGCCTGATCGCTCTGCCAGCAAAAATGTGTTCCTGAGCACCTTGAGCTTGTTTGGAAGTTCTAGCAGGGGAGTGCAGCTATCGTATACCCTTGACCGAAGATCGGTACACTCCTATCTGGAATGGTTATCCTCTTCCACTGAGCGCGCAGCTTCGGGAGGGATGCACATGGAACGGTGAGGGAGGAAGGGGATACCCGCCTAGCCAGCCAGATCAGCCGAATCAACCCTGGATATCAATGGGGTGACAAATGTCACAGCCAGATTGCCCTCACATCCATTTTCACTTGCAATGGCCTCTTGCAACCCTCTGCCAGTGAAAACAGGGTTTGGGAGAGCTGAACGTGGTCCTCCCAAGCTCTGTTTTCGCTGGCAGAGGCACCACGGGCCGGTCCTTTGCTGTTTCCAGGGCAGCCCCACAGGCCAGATCTAAGCACCCCACAGGCCGGGTCCAGCCTCCGGGCCTTGAATTTGATGCCCCTTGTATAGTGTTTCCTGCTTGAGCAGGGGTGAACTAGAATACTTCAAAGTTCCCTTCCAACTCTATTATTCTATGTACAGTATGGAGCAGCTCATCCCAATCTTTTTCTCTGACGATACATTTGGATCACACATCTTCATAGAAACACCCAACTTGAAGATAACATTGGTTCTTCTGCATGGAAATAAGATCTCTGATCCCAATCATCTCACAGCGATCAGTGAAATAAAATAAACTGACAATATTACTGTGGCATCAACAGATTATGGTGAAATATCCCGCACTAATCTGATCAGGAGATTTACCTTCCATGACAGTTCTTTAAGAATTTTCAATGTCATCCTCGATCTTTGCTTGTCTATGGATGAATACAGGGCATTCAAAGCATGTGCCACAGCATAGACAGCATTGTAGACACAGTAACTGTGGGCTGTCATCCTTGTTTCAAAAATGGTTGCAGGGAGAATCTCCAGCCTCTCCTCTCCAGTGCAGATATTCTGTTCCACTGACTCAGTGGGAAAGCTTGGAATCAGACAATTAAAAAGCTGTTTCCATATCTCTTTTAAGAAACCATCTGCTTTATGCAAAAGAGGATTTCTCATCTGAAAAAATTTCTGAAATCCTGACACTTCCTTAGATTGGATTGCCAGGGAAATAGTGCCATGGAGGAAATCTATGCCCCAGTTTTTTTGAATCATGATTGATGTAAAATCCACCTCTGCTGTCATGATCCAGACTTTTCCTTTTTTTCCTGCTGTGTCATAATATTCTGACATTTCAAGTAAACCCCATAAGGTTGCTATGCTGTGAAATTCCCCATGAAATATCACTACATTAGCTCTGCTACTCAAGGCACAGTTTAAGTTAGCACGGAATGCTTCCAGAAGCACAGAGAACTCATCGATTATCCCACCAGCTATCTTTTCAATGAAATCAAAACAGATTCCATGCTGTGAAAAGAAAGGTAATACTTTCCGGAGCAATAATTCTGCCTGACTGCCGATGCCAATATAAAATATGCCCATCCACATCCACTTGAAATGTAGTAAAAGCTGAAGAATCCCATAATATTGATAATTAAAATTTGGGAACATCCAATAGAAGGAAATGGCTTGGTTTTGTGCATTCATCTCTGGAGCAGAAGAATAGGCAAGCTAAGAGAAGGCAGCAATAAATAAAGAAGGAAAAAACAGGATAGGAGATGACTTTTTTTTCTTGGACAGAAATTCATCTACATTTTTTGCTTGTTTGCTATTGCAGCAAACCCTTAGTCTGCTGAGATTTCTAGAACTACAGTATACTGCCTATTTTTAACTGAAAATCATGTGGTCTGATACTAATGGAATTTCTGCTTTAATGAAGCCTCCCAATATTAAAAAAAATATTAATAAAATATTTCATTAAGGTAAAATATAGTTCAGTGGAAGTACTGATTTCCTGGATTTCCAGATTTTGGTTTATTTCACATACTTCTCTTACTGTGTTCCATTTTTTGTTTACCCTTTTTATTGTATGTAATTCAGGGGTAAAATCTACTTACCTTCCTTACTGGTTCGGAAGCATACATGCTGCATTCGTACACACCTTCTGCGCATGACAAAACCTTCTGCGCATGCACAAAACCTTCTGTGCATGTGCAGAAAGTAAAAAAAAATTACATCTTGGTTAAAAACAGGAAATAAGGACACCCGGATGGCGATCGCTACCAGATCACCGAACGACAGGGAAAAATAGCTACCGGATCATGCGATCCGGTCCGATCCAGAAGCATTTCACCCCTGATGTAATTAGAATTCACATTAGTAGCCAAATCAACATTCTGGAACCCAAAATCTTGTGTTTCATACAGAGGAGGGTTTCACATACTGTAGCAACTGGTTCGCCCAACACCAGGAATGTGTCCTCACACCATCCGCACATGCATGAGACATCAAACAACATAGCAATTTGCAAGCCTGTGCCATTGACACATGAATTCGGTGTCAAAAATACAGTGATATAGGATGGAATTGCACCTAAGTGGGTGGGCGGGGACGGCCCACCTGCAGGTCACCACTACCGGTTCGCTCGAACTGATCCGAACCGGCTGAATACCACCTCTGATTTCATATTCAACAAACAAGCGACTTGTGATGGATATTTCTGCTATTTCATAAACAGGAACTACCTGTGCAATCTTGTATTGACTCAGAATGGTTGCTCCATCAAGAAAATCATTTGTGTTAGGTCCTCCAATGACCGCGACCAGATTGCTCTGGAAATCACATTTATAATTTGGGATGAATCTGCCTGGCGTGGAGAGAATTTCCATTGTTGCTGCATATGTTGGCTTTGGATTAAAATTGTTGTTATAAATGTTGAAGCCCAGGGTGATATTGGTCAAGATCTGGGGATTTCCATTAATCTCTTTTACAGCAAATACCAGAGCCAAGATGTGTTGATAGGTCTGAGTTAGTAATCTGCAAGACAATTTAAAAAATAATAAATACTTTCAATGCATATGCTTACAGAGAGACCCACTTGCAATTTTAATAACTCTGAATACATATAGATTGTATACAATACATGAACATATACAAATACATTGGAAATATCTCCAGATATTTACTACCAATAATTTGGATGGTAACAGCTAAATATTAAAATAATAATAATACTAATCCAGAATTAATCCTGCTTCTACAAAATTTGTCTTATAATAATAAATAAATCCCTTCAATGCATATGTTTACAGAGAGACCCAGTTGCAATTTTAATAACTCTGAACTTGATCACTATCTGAGGTCCTATAAAATACATGGGATAAAATGTTTGCAGATATTAACTACCATTAAATTGGATGGTAACAGCTAAATATTAGAAATATAAATTCACCGTTAATCCTACTTCTATAAAATTTGTCCTACATTTTCTCAGCAAATCCATGGTAGAACTAATGCTGGCCAGTTTGAAATCTGGATCATATTCAACGTTCTCCCAAAAAACAAACAAAATAAAAAATGTAATGTGAGCGCAGTTTCTTTGAAAGTATCTCCAAGAATGAGGTTCTACAGATGACAAACCCTTCTGGTCTTTCTAAGATAAAATAAATGTGATTTTTCAAAGGTAGTCAGAAATGGTTACCTTGAGTTAAATAATTGCTAATTTGAGAATTCTTTTTAAATTCTTTTTGGTGTTATTAGATTATAAATGTATTGTTTTATTCAACTTCTACCCTCAAAACGATGCTATAGAGCACTGCACACCAGAACAACTAGACACAATGCCATCACTCTGCTTAACAACTAATTCCCACAACACTGTCAAATAATTTATTAAGACTGTATTATTTTTATTCTTCTCTTCCTTACTAGTATCTATCTCTTTCAACTTATTACTATAACCATATTTCTTGTATCTTTCAATTTGTATTGTTTTTATTTGTTTCCTAGTGCGATTTGAAAGCTTATTAGTAACCTTGACTCTCACTAAATTATATTTTTTTGTATTCTTGATGAATGTATTTTATTCTCTTTATGTAAACTGAGAGCACATACACCTAAGACAAATTCCTTTTATGTCCAATCACACTTGGCCAATAAAGAATTCTATTCTATTCTATTCTATTCTATTCTATTCTATTCTATTCTATTCTATTCTATTCTATTCTATTCTATTCTATTCTATTCTATTCTATTCTATTCTATTCTATTCTATTCTATTCTATTCTATTCTATTATCAGGTCATTGACAGATATATGATCTATCTATCTATCTATCTATCTATCCATCCATCCATCCATCCATCCATCCATCCATCCATCCAAAAAATCCATCTCCTTTTCCCTCCTCACAAAACAGTATTGTCATCATTTCTCATTTCATCAGGACAGTGATACAACAGATATATCTTTTCAGCATCCAACTTCTTACATGAATTCAACAAAATAGTCTTCAAAAGGATATCTTTGGAACGTGATCTTCTCTGAAATTACAAAACTGTGAGACATTAAGCCACCAAGTATGGAGTCCCCTAGTTCATGGTACTTCTGAAGAAATGGACCGAGGTCACTCCTAGTGTCTTTTGAAAAAGAAACTTTGCAAATAGGAAAATAGCCCTAATATCAACATTCCGATGATAAGGTATCCAAATCTTCCTGTAAAAAATCTACTTGCTTCCCCCATGACTGATGGAATATTGTGCGGTTGAACAATCAGGATTCAGCTGGGAAGCCAAAGTTGCTGGCAACAAAATTTAGGCTATTGAGCTACAACTCCTCTGTATGCATTATTTCAAACACCAAAGACAATGTTTTATGGGCTTAAAGTTCCAGGCTAAGTCATGCCCTGTTGTATTTTACAGGGAAATGCCAAATATAAAGGAGGAGTCAATCAAGATTATAAGAGTAATGCAGATGATTATCTCACCAGAGCTCTTCCTGATTCAAAACAGTGAGGAAATATATTTTTTTTCCTCCTGGTGTTGCACAGTTATTTTTCAGCTTATTCCCATAGTGCAATTATAGGGCATGCATTATAATGGCTATTCAAAGAGATGCCAGGAGGAAATAATGTTCACAACAGATGAGTAACTTTGGAATAATGTTTTTTTTTATAAGATTTGCACTAAGTTGAAACATGCATGTTCACGAGATATTAAAAATAAGCTTAGAAATCCAAAATGACTCCTTTCTTCAGCACTCTCAACTGGATAAATTTTACAGAAACTGACAAAAAAACCGGAAACTTATGTAAATGTATCATATAAGCAATCTGTAATTAAAATAAAGAAATTGAGATATTTATTGAACTCTGTGTGGCTTTACAAATCCCATTTATTTAGAATTTCTAGTATTGATCTGTAGTAGAGTGGTTGGACACTAAATACTATGTGTGTATATGTACATATGTATGTATGTATGTGTGTGTGTATATACATATACATACATACATACGTATGTATGTATGTATGTATGTATGCATGCATGCATGTATGTATGTATGTATGTATGTATGTATGTATGTATGTATTTCTCTTTAGCCAGGTTCTTCCTATGTAAACCAAGATTTTTATGCAGCCCTAGTTCAGTGAAATCACAATCCACTAGTTTCTAGGCTTTTTTTTTCTTCTGGCAGCCAGCAGACCTTTTGCTGCCCATTGGGAGACTAAGGAGACTAAGATATATCTATTTTGGGCTTATAAGCCCTCATCAGTTAACCACACCCTCATCCCATGTATCCTCCCTGTAAAGGTACAGTATTTGTTTTCTTTCCTATACACATAAAGCCAGGTTCTTCCTATGTAAACCAAGATATTTATGCAGCCCTAGTTCAGTGAAATCACAATCCACTAGTTTCTAGGCTTTTTTTCTGGCAGCCCGCAAAACCTCTGGGAGACTAAGGAGAAAAAAAACAAATGCTGTATCTTTACAGGGAGGATACATGGGATGAGGGTGTGGCTAACTGATGAGGGCTTATAAACCTGAAATAGATCTATCTTAGTCTCCCAATGGGCAGCAGAGGGTTTGCTGGCTGCCAGAAAAAAAGCCTAGAAAGTAGTGGATTGTGATTTCACTGAACTAGGGCTGCATAAAAATCTTGGTTTATGTAGGAAGAACCTGGCTAAAGAGAAACACACACACACACACACACACACACACACACACACACACACACATTTGTATCTTCAATAAACTAATCTAAAGAAGGGGATAGAAAAAAGAGAAAGAGAAAAAAGTGAAAAGAAAAGATCAGGGTCAAAGAGACAATAAATAGTTAATAATCAATTACTATTAATTACTGATAAATATAAAAATTACTCTATAAATAAATAAATAAATCAATATGTAAATTATATATAAGTATGTAAATATACACAATACTTTCAGTTCCTATATATTTTTAAAGTTCAAATTTGTATTAGAAAGTTCAAGTATAGTCTTTCCTTTGAGGTTTTAATCTTTCACTCAAAAGATGGTAATCAGCTAGTTCTTATTTTCATAATGGCGATTTTCAAACTGCCCTGTCACTCTGATGCATTCTTCACTTTTGCCAGCCCGCACTTCTACTTCCGTTAGAGCAGCAATTATAGGGATAAACACAGAACCTCTTATTCAGTTTGTCTCTCTTTCCCAGCTTCTGGAACACTCACTTTTCTTCTGATTGTCTCCTTTTCCACTGTCCCTGGTGTTCTTCTGCTGATCTAAGGTTTGCCTTCTTCACATTTGTTCTCCTCATCGTTTGCTGCCTGTTTACTTTCGGAGCCTTTCTTTCCTATTTGTTGCTCCTCCGGACTACTTTTCTCAAATAATCCAAAAACATAAAACTTTTACTTTCTGGCTTTCACCACCGAGTTCTGTACCTTTTTCACTTTCTGCTTCCTGATGTTCTCTATCAGGATGTCAGGTCCTAGGGTCAGCCATGCCGTCCGTCTTCTTCTGCATCTGGAATGAGGGTCCTTCTTGGTGTGGTGGGAGACTGCACCTCTCCACACCTCCTCTGAAGCTTCCCCTCTTTCTTATCAATCCCACCAGGACCGATCCTCCCCTTAGGAGCTGCCAAAATGCCCAAAAATCAGCACTGGGAATGGAGTGATTCCTCCCGTGTCGCCTCAACCTATGTCAGTGCCAGAAGTCCTGCTATTATTCGTATTTCTATGTTGCCCACTCTCCGAGGACTTTGGGCGGCTTACAACAATCGACAGTATACTAAATAGCATATTGCCCCCAACAATCTGGGTCGTCATTTTACCCACCTCAGAAGGATGGAAGGCTGAGTCAACCTTGAGCCGGTGAGATTTGATCTGCTGATCTGCAGTCAGCTGAAGTAGCTGCAGTACAGTACTCTAACCACTGTGCCACCTTGGCTCTTATATGGTTCTTTAGCCATAGCTTCCTTCCAAGCTACTTGATCCTTTGCAGGATACAATTTAGTATCATTGTAGTTAGAAGGTTCTATATTTACCTGACAAACCACACTAGCTTGACACCTGTCTGGTGGATGTTTAACCTGAGGAGATCTTCTAGGTAATACAGGACTCGTAACTGGTGTTTCAACTAATTCCTCCCCTAAAACCTCTTCTTCCTTTACAGTAGGTTCTACATCAGCTATTTCTTCTTCAGGAGTATTATTGAACATTTGATTATCAATAATAATACTATCCTCATTTTTGTAACCAGCTTGTTCAAGCTTATCCCAACCAATATGCTCCAGGAACTTAGCACTAGCACTACAATAAATGCTAGTGGTACCTGGTACTCAAAATCTAAATGATCTATGGTTAGATTCATATCCAACAAAAAAAAACATTTTCCTTGCTCTTTGTTGTTCCTTTCGCCTTAATTGCGATGGTATATGAATCCAAGCAGGAGCACCAAACGTATGCAGATAGCTTAATTCAGGTTTTCTACCATGCCAGAGTGTAAATGGTAATTCACCAATTGATGAATTAACTACATTATTCAAAACATGGTTAGCACACATTATTGCTTCATCCCAAAGTGTTTCCGGCAAACCAGAATCAGTTAACATTGATCTAGCCATAACTTGCAGTGTTTGTCCTCTGCGTTTTACATACGCATTACATTGTGGTCTATAAGGGGCAGAATGTTTATGTTCAATACCTGCCTCCTGCAACATATTCTCTAATCTTATATTGGTAAACTTGGTACCATTATCTGTTACCAAGCAAACCACGTTATGTTTCATCCAGTTTGACAATCGCTGAAATGTTTCTGATTTTGTTTTCATCAAGTAACAGAAACCATAATGAAAGAAATGATCAATAATGCTCAATATATAGCAGGCCCCACCTAAACTTGGTTGTTTAGGTCCAATTATATCAGCAAACACTACTTCTAATGCCAGGATCCCAGCACTAAAGGCCAAGATGGCAAAGCTCTCCACAGCTATTGTGTATTTTCCTTTGGTGCTTATGTAGGCAGGCACAAAGGACAACCAGACACCGCAAAACACCAGCATGCTGAAAGTAATGGACTTGGTTTTCTGGAATGTGTCTGGTAACTTCCTAGCTAAGAAAGCTGCAATAAAACTGACTATAGCCAGGAAACCCATAAAACCTAAAACAGAATAAAACATTGCAACAGATCCTTCATTACATTCTATAATTATTTCACTACTTATGGACCACATATCAACATCTGGGAAAGGGGGAGAAGTTCCAAGCCATACAATACAAAAGGTACTTTGAACAAGAGAACAGGAAAGCACAATGAAAAGGGCCAGTCTATTCCCAACCCATGTCCTCATCCTTGATCCTGGTTTGGTGGCCATGAAAGCAAGAACCACAATGATGGCTTTGGCCAACATGCAAAAAAAAGCCACTGAGAAGATGATTCCAAAAGCAATCTGTCAAAGGAGACAAGTCATCTTCATGGGTTGACAAATGAAAAGCAGAGAACAAAGAAAGGAGAGGAGGAGGGAAATGAGGAGGGTATAGGAGAGGCTGCAGTTGTTGGCTTTGATGATGGGAGTGTTGTGGTACTTCAAGAAGATTCCTAGCACCAGTGTTGTGAGAAAAAAAAAGCACAAGACCTGATGTGGCTAAGCTGGTCCAATAGTTCTTTGAAGGGTAGGTAAGTTACATGCTTTGGCGCATATAAATCCTGGTTATTGTTTGGATACTGATCATCAAGGCACTGGAAGCAATCATCCATATCTGGAAAACCAAATGTTTATATTTAAGTCAAAATATAGCAGAAAGCTTAGCATTCTTTTTGGAAATGATGGTACATTATTTATATAGTATAGAGGGAGATACAGAAACTCCTGCTGAGATGAGACACTCCAGAAGTCATAACAGGAGAATTTCACCTAGAACAGTGATGGAGAAACTATGGCATGTGTGCCACAGGTGGCACCCAGAGCCATATCGGTGGGCACGTGAGCATTGCCCTAGCTCACCTCTGGCACGAATGTGCGGGCCGGCCAGCTGATTTTTGGGCCTTCTGGGCCCACTGGAAGTCAGGAAACGGGTCATTTCCAGCCTCCGGAGGGCCTCCAGGGGGGTGGGGAAGGCTGTCTTCGCCCTCCCCAGGCTCCAAGAAAGTCTCTGGAACCTGAGGAGGGTAAAAAATAGGCCTACCAGGCCCACCATGCCATTGCGTGCCAAAAGCGTAAGGAGTGGGGGTGGTGGTGGCACGTGCATATGTGGGGTGTGTGTGTGGGGGACGCATTGAATTATGGGTGTGGGCACACATGCGTGTGCCCCCCCTGCACTCCCCCCACTTTTGGCACACGATGACAAAAAGGTTAACCATCCCTGACCTAGAACAATGATGGCGAACCTATGGCATATGTGCCAGAGCTGGCATGTAGCACCCTCTCTTTGGGCACTCGAGCTGTGATCCCAGTTCAGCTCCACCATGCATGCATATGTGCCTCCTGCTGGCCAGCTGGTCTTTGAGTATCTGCCGTGCATGCATGCGGGATGTGCAGGGGGTGGGGCAAGTGTAGGGGGCAGAGTGCACATGTGCAGGGGGTGGTGTGCATGTGGGGAGGCATGAATGCATGAGGTGGGCATGTGCGGAGGGGCATGCACATGCATGGGGTGGCAGGGGGCATGCAGGGGGTGGGGCGCATGTATGGGGGAGTGTGCACATTACATTTGGGGGGTTTGGGCATGTACTTTCATGCCCGTACTCATGTGCTTTGGGCACTTCGTCCAGAAAAAGTTAGCCTGACCTAGAAGAAAATTCCACCTAACTTTACCAAAACATGACAAACAAAATACCCAGCTCATGAATCTAACGATGATACACATTTTAACTCTTTAAAGAAGAGTCAACCCCTGAACCGAAGAAGAATTCCAGCTCTCTAATATTATCAATAAACAGCTGGGTCTGTTTTATTATTGTGATGATGTAGACATGCTTTTCTGAAGCTTAGCTGGGCTTCAGAAAGAGTCTATAGCAATTAAAGTATGAAGCGGGCAAGAGCTGATGGATGGATGATTCCTCTTTTTTGTTGCTGCTCTGAGTTGCTCTTCCCTCTCTCTCCCTCTCTATTCTTTTTTTCCTCCTCTTTTTTTAGGCAGTTGACATGATTAGAAATTAGACAGGAAAGAAAAAAAAGCTTCTTAATAAAAGGTGACATGATTAAAAGCTAGAATAAATGATAGAAATAAAGGGAATATTAATGTATACATTTTTATTTGATAAAATGTAAGTAATAATGAGAAATAGGTGGAAAAATTGAATAATAATAGACTATAACCTAATATAGATGTGCATTGTTATTATAAATAACAATATATAAGCTGATTTAATGTAATAATAATGTTTAATCTGATCAGTTTCATTTGTTTTGGAATGTATGGTACCCAGCCGCCATACTGTTCACACATTGATTTGACATTTGTATAAAAAATAAAAAAAAACTTTAAAAAAAAAGAATGAAAGAAAGAGTCTATGGCCCCGAAAGGAATTCTGTAGTGAAGAAAGGCTGAATCTCAGGTATTCCAAAATGAAATGATGCTGTTTCAAAGGGACCTGCATACCTCAAACATCACTGCCAGACAAACAGTGATCAAACTGAGTGCATTTCTTCATTCCAGTCGCTTGGAGTAGTGTTCTAATTTCTGGAAACTGGAATGAACCAGTTAGATTTATTTCTGAAAATACAAATAAGAACACTAATGTGAGCAAGTGTTTTTCTGGTGAAATCTGTGTATCAGGGCAGCGTGGTCTACCCAAATATGGGACGGAGCATAATACTTCCACTTTCACCTTTAAGCTCCAATCCAGTAGCCTTCACAGGCAGTCACTTCTGTAACAAACTAGTTTGTGTTAAATTTAAATTTACCGACAAAAAAATAAAGGGAGACTAGAAATAGCTATACTAGTCTCGCATTATTTCTTTGTTGGTAAATTAAACACTAATGTGTTTAATTTACTAATTTACTTCCCAAAGAATTGGGAAGTAAACAAGGTGCTGATCAGAATAGTATGTTTATTTTTAGTAGTAGAAACAGGAATGATATTTGGTATTTGCTAGCAAATAGAAGAATGAAAATCCATGGATTTTACCCAATGTCTCCCATGGTTTATATCTGTACACTTGAAATACGCATGTATATATTGAATATATGTATAGAAAAGTACATCTTAAATTTGTATTGAAGATGTTAGGGAAAATATTAGTATGTTTCATGAAACAAGTAACCATGAAGAATGCCATTTAATGGATTCTTTTTATCAGATGCTCTTTTTTTTATTGAAAAAGTTTTACAGATACAAATTTTTCATCTTTCTCTCCGCCCAATTTCCCCCCCCCCACCCCCATATCCCCCCCTTCCCCCCCCCCTTGGCTTCCCTTACAAAAAATATTATTTTTACACAATCTACATATATTGCAATAGAAAAAATACAGTGAAATCCGAATAGAATAACATATCAAATGAAACTATTAATAATAACATTTTCCCTAAAATTAACATCCAAATACTAATAGTAATTGCCTTCAATTATCAATCAACACAATTCAAATTCTACAAATATTAAACAGAAAAATATTATAATAATATAATAGTTAAATCTAAGTAGTAAATATCAGACATTTCTTTAATCTAATAATAATAGTTATTTACCTAAATCAATCCCCCATAATGTATAATAATAATAAAATAAAATATATCACATCCCCTATATCAAATAATATGCTATATCCTTATGTCAATCTCTATTCTAATTTTAATTACCTCCATTTACTCTTACCATTACATAATATTTATTATAATATTATAATAGTTAAATCCAATTAATAGATATCAAACATTTCCCTAATCTAATAATAATTATTATTTACCTAAATCAGTCCCCCATAATATATGATAATAATATATAACATCACCTATATCAAATAATATTCTATATCAATATGTCAATCTCTATTCTAATTTTAATTACCTCCACTTACTCTTTCCATTACATAATGTTAACCCTTTAAACAACCTAACCTTCTTCAACTAAATACTAACTGATACTTCTTTGTTTGGTATTTATTCTGCACATAATCTATCCATTTCTTCCATTCTCTAACAAAGGTTTCTTGAGACCTATCTTTCAAATAGGCCGAGATCTTTGCCACTTCTGCAAAACTAGCCATTTTCAAAGTCCATAGTAGGTAAAGTATCTTTTTTCCAATATTGCCCTATGAGTAACTTAGCTGCAGTGATCATATATAATATCAGTCTTGTTTCATTCATTGGGAAATCCTTAACTAT
Source organism: Coluber constrictor foxii (assembly GCA_038048745.1). Classification (NCBI taxonomy): domain Eukaryota; kingdom Metazoa; phylum Chordata; class Lepidosauria; order Squamata; family Colubridae; genus Coluber; species Coluber constrictor. The sequence goes on along the minus strand of CM075966.1, from coordinate 40,344,054 downwards.
ACCCAATAAAAACAGTTGTGGAGAAAATTGAAGCTTCTTCTTCAAAACGTTCTGCATAATCCACCAAAATTTAATCCAAAAAGCTTTCACTTTTCTGCAAGTCCACCATATATGATAGTATGTAGCATCTGAACAGTCACATCTCCAACATCTTGGTTGAACGTTAGGGTACATACATGATAATTTCTTTGGGTCTAAATGCCACCTATAAAACATTTTATAAAAATTTTCCCTTAAATTCTGAGCCTGAGTAAACTTAACATTCTGAACCCATATCTTTTCCCATGTTTCCAACATAACTGGTTCTGCAAAATTTTGTGCCCATTTTATCATACAATCTTTAACCAGTTCACCCTCTGAAACTCTTTCTAACAATATATTATAAAGCCTTTTGATATGCATTGGCCCTTTCTGTTTTATCTGCGTCACCAAATCTTCTTCATACAGCATCAGACCAATTTTTTGATCTTCTCCCCACCTTGATTGAAGTTGACTATACTGTAACCAAGTTAAATCAATCCCTTCTTCCAACAGTGTATTTAAAGACTTCAAGTTCCAGCTGCCCTCATCAGTAAAAAGTATCTCTTTATATAAAATCCCCCCGAGTGACTTTATATTTGTAATATGCCCAAGATCCAACCACAAAGGTATTTTGTAATCCAAATTAAACTGGTGCTTCTTCCAAACTCTCATCAAGGAATTTCTGAGTATATGACTTCTAAAAACATTATCCACTTTATTATCGTAAAATAAGTATGAATGCCAACCAAATTGCAAATCATGGCCTTCTATGTTCAAAATTTCAGTCTTTGTTGTTCCAAACCAATCACTCACATAGTCAACGCTGCTGCCTCATAATATAACCGTGGGTTGGGAACTTTGAGTCCACCTCTTTTCCGAACATCTTGTATGATTTTCAGTTTTACTCTTGGCTTTCTCTCATTCCAAATAAATTTGTTCAACCCTGATTGCCACTCAGACAAGTTTTTATCACTCTTAAGCACCGGGATCATTTGAAACAGAAACAGAAATCTAGGTAGAACGTTCATCTTAACTGCTGCTATTCTTCCAAGTAAAGATAGTTGCAGTTTTTTCCAATTTTCCAAATCTTTTTGCACCTTTTGCCACAAAACTTCATAATTATTTTTAAAAAGTTTTATATTTGAAGCTGCAACCTGCACTCCTAGATATTTCACCTTTGAGACTATTTCAAATCCTGCCAACCTTTCCAATTCCTTCTTTTGGGTTTCCGACATATTTTTAACTATCATCTTTGTTTTTTTCTGATTCAGTCTGAATCCTGAGGATAAAACATATTCCTCTATACTGTGCTTCATCTGGATGATTGATTCCAAAGGCTGTGTTACGGTAACCACCAGATCGTCTGCAAATGCTCTTATTCTGTAGTCCTTTTGCCTTATAACTATTCCCTTCAAAGCATTCGAGTCCCGTATTGAGTTCAACAAGACTTCTAAAGTTAAAATAAACAACAATGGGGATAGCAGACATCCTTGTCTTGTTCCCTTTTGAATGTTAAAATTTGTTAAATGTCCATTGATAATAATTTGCACAGTTTGTTCTTGATAAATTGTTGATATCGCCTGGACAAACTGATCCCCAAAATTCATTTTAAACAAAGTCTTTAGTAGAAAATTCCAATTAACTCGATCAAAGGCCTTTTCCGCATCCAAAAACACCAGCACTGCAGGGATCTGTTTACTTTTCTCAAGATATTCCAATAAACCTGTGAGTTGCCTTACATTGTCCTTCATATTTCTGCCCTCTAAAAATCCAGCTGGATCATGGTGAATCACTTCTTGGATAACTGGCATCAATCTGTTGGCCAATACTTTTGCAAAAATTTTATAATCCGTATTCAGAAGAGATATTGGTCTGAAGTTTTCTGGTTTTATTGACCGATCCTCTTTAGGTATCAGTGAGATAAAAGCCGTCTTCCATGATGGGGGTATTTTACCCCCCTGTTGTATACTGCAGAATAAATCCTTAAGATGTTCAATCAATTCTGTTTGTAAAGTTTTATAATACACTGGTGTCAGACCATCCGTCCCAGGAGCTTTAGCTGTTTTCAATTGTTTAATTGCAAATATAATCTCTTCAGAAGTTATTGCTTGGTTCAGTCTTTCCTTTTGTACACTAGAAATTTTTGTAATTCTAGTTCTTTCAAGATACTCATCTATAAGCTCGTTGGTTATGTTATCTTTATGGTATAATTTAGAGTAATAATCTAGAAATGCTTGTTTTATTAAATTTTATTGAAAAACTTCTTTACCTCCATACTCAATAGTATCAATAATTCGAGAACATCGCTGTTTTCTCAAAGTATATGCCAACCATCTACCCGTTTTTTTAGCATTACAGAACGTATTATGTTTTGCATATTGTAAATTCTGCTATAAGCATTTGGAATTGGTCTTTCAGAAGTTTTATAGATTGTTGCAATTTATTATCTAAAGGATTTTTAATGTGTAACTGTTCCTGTTTCTTTATCTCTGATTCCAGTTCTGTTCTTTTCCTTTGTTGAAATAGCCTATGCTTAGAATTCATATAAATCAATATATGCCTTACTCGCATTCCAGACGATTTCAATGGGTGTACCCTTATTCAAATTCATTTGAAAAAGTTCCTTCACATGTTTTTTAAGATCAAATATATTCTTTTCATATCTAAACAAATTCTCATTCAATCTTCAAGATCTTCTCTCTTTCTTCTCCAATTCTATTTCTATCCATATCGGGCTATGATCTGTTAGCGTTCTAGGTAATATTTTGGTCTTTATTGTTTTAGTAAGTAAGTCCGATGTAATCAAGATAAAGTCAATCCTTGAAAAAGATCTATGACGATCTGAAAAAAAATGTAAAATCCAATTCCTTCGGGTTCTAAACTCTCCATACATCTTTTAATTCCAAATCTTCTTTCATAGCAAAGAAAGTCTGTGGTAATTTAACCCCTGATTTTGCCAAACTCTTTTTATCAATTTTATTGTCAATCACCCCATTCCAGTCTCCCATAAGCAAAATAGAATTATAATTCCATTGTAATATTTTAGCATGTAATAATTTATAAAAACTTTCCTGTTGTTGATTAGGGGCGTAAATTCCAATCAAAAGCAATGGGTCATTCTGTAAATTTATTTCAATTGCAATATATCTTCCATTATTATCTGTTTCAACAATTTTAGCTGGTATTCTTTTAGAGACATACAACACTACTCCATTCTTTTTTTCCGAACTTGAGGATAAAAAATGTGTTCCTAATTTAGAATTTATCAAATATTTTTGATCCTGGGTTCTGATGTGAGTTTCTTGCAGACATACAACATCATTTTTAAACTGTTTCAAATAGTGAAATATTTTCCTTCTTTTCTGTGGAGAATTCAGTCCATTCACATTCCAGGATAAAAATTTAACTGTCATTTGAAGTTTCACGAAGCAAATCGAGCAATTGACGAAGATTCTGTTGCAGAACAGTAGTCTTCGGTCTAGCTCCTCCCATGGCTTCTGATTTCTGTAGTTTACCATTATCCCCCTTTTCCTCTTGTGGTGCACTGGACCTCTGCTGTTTCTGCTTTTCTAACATTTGCTTCTCAGCTCGAGTTATACGTTTATCTTTCGGTTCCTGCGTCAACAGTTCAAGGTCCGGTGGCACCTCTCTTGTACTTCTGGGATACTTGATTTTAGGCTCTGGAAAGTCCATGAGGAGATCGTCTGAAAACCCACCTACTGCTCCTTGAGTTTCTTCTATTGCTCTTTGAATTTGTAATTGCATCTGCTTGCATTGTTCCTCAGTCTCTCTTTCAAGTTCTTTATCTTTAATACCTTCTTCTATAATTAGCAACGTAGATGAACGTGGAGTTGTGGGAGCCCTTTTGAAGATGTTATTATAAAAATGTTCTGCTTTTTCAATAGTATTTAAACAGTATCTCACATCCTCGTATCTCAAAATTATACCAACTGGGGCATCCCATCTGAATGGAATCTGGTGTCTTTTCAATTCATTCACCAAAAATCCAAAATCCTTTCTGTCTCTTAGCATCTTAGGTGGTAACTCTTTGTAGACTCCAATCTGATTACCTTCTACCTGAATGTTAGCCAGGTAAGATGTCTGCAAAATATCATTCCTCAATCTTCTATCAGTAAAGTAAACAACCACATCTCTAGGTAAATTCGTTTGTCTGGCCAAGCGTGAGTTCACTCTGTAAGCTTTATCAATGCAGCTAAAGATTTGATCAACTTCCACCTTCAAAAGTACAGCTAATGCCTCCGCACCAGATGCTCTTTTTTATTGAGGTCAGGCCTCAACATGATGATATAGCATTTTGGAGAAAAGATACAAATCAGTAGCCCCCCACTGGAGGCCAAGATGGCAAAGATCTCCACGGCCACCATATATTTGCCTTTGGTACTCATGTAGGCAGGTATGAAGGACAACCAGACACTGCAAAAGATCAGCATGCTGAAAGTGATGGATTTGGTTTCCTGGAAAGTGTCTGGTAATTTCCTGGCTAGGAAAGCTGCAACAAAACTGACAATAGCCAAAAGACCCATGAAGCTCAATACATAATAAAGCATCACAACAGAACCTTCATTACATTCCAGAATGATTTCAGTGCTAAGAGAGTTGAGGTCAACATTTGGGAAGGGGGGAGATGTGGAAAGCCAGATTACACAAAGAAGTGTTTGTACAAGAGAACAGGAAAAAACAACCGAAAGGGCTAGTCGATTTCCAACCCACGTCCTCATTTTTGATCCTGGCTTAGTGGCCATAAATGCAAGAACCACTGTGATTGTTTTGGCCAACATACAAGAAACTGCCACTGAGAAGATGATGCCAAAAGCAGTTTGTCGAAGAAGACAAGCCATACTTGTGGGTCGACCAATAAATAGCAGGGAAGAAAGGAAGGCGAGGAGAAGGGAGATGAGGAGGATGTAGGAGAGGCTGCGGTTGTTGGCCTTGACAATGGGAGTGTTGTGATACTTCAAGAAGATTCCTAGAATGTAAATTGTAGTAAAAGAAAATAGAAGAGCCACTGTGGCCAAGCTGGTCCCCAAATTATCTTCATAAGATAGGTAACTGATAGGTTTGGGAATGCATGAATCATGGTCTTTATTTGGGTAATGATCATCTGGGCACTGAATGCAATCATCCATGTCTGAAAAAGCAACAGTGTATATTAAATCAATATATTTATAACAGTTCTTTATATTTCCCCCTTTAAAAAGTTAACCTGGCCGATTACCATCGGTTCAATCCTAACTGTCTCAAGTTAACTCTGCCTTCCACCCTTCCAAAGTCAGTAAAATGGGGACTTATATTTTTGGAGGCAATATACTGACCCTGTAACCTGCTTAGAGAGGGCTGTAAAGCACTATGAAATGGTATATAAATCTAAGTGCTATTACTATTGCTATGATGCACTCTCCAGCTTGGTCCACATGGAGGAGGAGAATATTCATGTGGGAATGCTGTTTTGTTTTTTTTTACTTTGGTGTTCAGTTCAACATTTGGTGAACAAACTGAGCCTGTCAATTTTTAATACTCCTTTATGTAATTGGATGATGGATTACCTTATTGATTGGTATCAGTTTGAGTGAGTTGGAAGAAAAGTTTCCAACTCCATCCCCTTAAGTACAGATTCCCTACGGCCGTGATGGAGAACCTATGGAGCCATATCAGTGGGCACATGAGCTCATCTCTGCCAGCTGATTTTCGGGCCTTCTGAGCCCACAGGAAGTTAGCAAATTGACTGTTTCCAGCCTGTGGAGGGCCTCGGTGGGAGGGGTGTGTTATGTTGTATCTATTTTGAGAGGGAAATTCAAATACAGGAATGTCTGTGATTGGTTATTGGTTATTTCAGAACTGTATATAAGGAGGCCTGTGTTTCTTTGCTGAAGTCTCACCCTGAAATAAAGAGCTGTTGTCACTAGTTTGCTTGTGCCTCTCGATATTCCGATGCCACAACAGGGGGGATACCATTTTCACCCTCCCCAGGATCCTAGAAAGGCTCTGGAGCCTGGGAAGAGCAAAAAACAGGCTTTTTGGTCCCACCGGAAGTTGGCAAATGGGCCATTTCTGTCCTCCGGGGGGAGGGGGGTGTTATGAAGGCTGTTTTCTTCCTCCCCAGGCTCCAAGAAAGCCTCGAGCTTGGGGAGGGCAAAAAAAAACGGGCCTACCGGGCCCACCGTGCCAAAAGCAGGGGGCGCATGCGCAGGGGGTTAGGGTGCATTGAATTATGGATGTGGGCACGTGAACATGACCCTCCCTGTGCTCCGCACGCTTTTAGCATGCGATGGCAAAAAGTTTAGCCATCTCTGCCCTAGGGGTTATGTCTTGAGTCCGCTACTGTTCACCTTGACAACCATAACTGCTGTGCCAAATCTGCTACAAATCATAGTGTGAAGTATGCAGATGACATGGTAGTTGTGGGTCTTGCCTGGGATGACAATGAAGATGCTTATAGAGAAGGGGTGAAGGCTCTGGTGGACTGGTGCAATAAAAGTAACCTGGTTCTAAATGTTAATAAAATAAAGGAGTAGGTACATTATTTTTTTTCCAATATTGTCCAATCAGTAGCCTAGCTGCTGTAATCATATATAAAATCAATCTTGTTTCACTCGGTGAGCAGTCTTAACTATACCCAACAAAAAGAACTGTGGAGAAAATTGAAGCTTCTTTTTCAGAACATTCTGCATAACCCACCAGAGTTTGATCCAAAATGCCTTCACTTTTCTACAGGTCCACCAAATGTGAAAGTATGTAGCATCCAAACAATCACACCTCCAACATTTAGGTTGAACATTTGGATACATACATGATAATTTCTTGGGATCCAAATGCCATCTATAAAACATCTTATAAAAGTTTTCCCTCAAATTCTGTGCTTGTGTAAATTTAACATTCTGGACCCAGATCTTTTCCCATGTTTCCAACATCACTGGTTCTGCAAAATTTTGTGCCCACTTTATCATATGATCTTTAACTAATTCACTCTCTGAATCTCTTTCTAACAGTAAATTATACACCCTCTTAATATGCATCGGCCCTTTCCGTTTTATCTGAATCACCAAATCTTCTTCATGTAGCATTAATCCAATTTTCTGATCTTCTCTCCATCTCGATTGAAGTTGAGAATACTGCAACCAAGTTAAATTCCTCCCTTCTTCCAACAGAGTTTTCAAAGGTTTCAAACTCCATCTGCCCCCATCATTAAAAAGCATCTCTTTGTATAAAATCCCCCCGAGTGACTTTATATTCTGCATAATTTGCCCAATATCCAACCACAAAGGTATTTTGTAATCCAATTTAAGCTGGTGCTTCTTCCAAACTCTTATCAAGGCATGTCTCAATATATGACTTTTAAATACATTATCCAACTTATCTTCGTAAAATAAATATGCATGCCAACCAAAGTCCAAATCATGGCCTTCTATATTCAAAATTTCAGTTTTTGTTGTTCCAAACCAATCACCCACTTGTGTCAACACTGCAGCTTCACAGTATAAACGTAAGTTCGAAACTTTGAGGCCACCTCTTTCACGAACATCTTGCATTATTTTAAATTTAACTCTTGGTTTTTTCTCATTCCAGATAAATTTATTTAGTCCTGATTGCCATTCGGCCAAGATTTTATCACTTTTAAGCACCGGAATCATTTGAAACAAAAACAAGAAAAAAGATAATGTACCTACTGTACAAGAAAATGTATGAAATTTTCTTGTATGAAAATATAGCAATGTACCTACTATACAAGAAAAAAGATAATGTACCTACTATAGAGGAATGGACATTAAAGATGGCTAACTTTGCGGAAATGGCAAAGATTTCTGCATACTTAAAAGGTAGGACCCATGAAGCCTTTGTTAGGGAGTGGAAGAAATGAATAGATTATGTGCAGAATAAATATCAAACTAAGAAATTTCAACTAGTATTGGATTTGTAACTATTTTTATTATAATTATTTTATTAAATATTTGAAATTATATTGTTATTTAGAAAATTTATTATGTTATATATACTTTTTATATATCATTGTTTAGAAAAAATATAAATTTAAAATAAGTTTATAAATATTTTTATTATCTTATTGAACATTTGAAATTATATTGTTATCTAGAAAACTTATAATGTTATATATATTTACTATATTATTACTTAGAAAAATTATGATGTTAAAAATAAGTTTACATATATTTGTTATACTGCTGTCTAGAAAAATTTTAAGAATATTTGTTAGTTTTTATAAATGATTTATGGCTAGTATATATTTGATTTAGGGGGTAAAAATCTAATGTTAGAAGTACTTGATAAGTGACTATATATGATTTATGTTTAGTAAATATTTTAGATTAATTTTCTTTCTTTAATGTTAAAACCTATCTGGATCTCACCTATATTTTTTGTTTAATATTGACTGGTATATAAGATTGATGTTTTGTTAGTAAAGGAAGCCGGGGGGGAGGGGAGGGAGGGAAAGGGAGGGGGTGGTAGATGGGAGGGGGGATTGGTGGGGGGAAATGGGGGAAAAATTGTATTGTAAAACTTTTTCAATAAAAATAAAATAAAATAAAGGAGAACATCGTAGGTTTTATAAAGAGCTGGCATGGTCATACTCCACTCAGTATCAAGGATGCAGCTATATAAGTGGTCAACAGTATTAAATATCTGGGGGTGAAGATAACTAATAAACGGAATTGGTCTCTCCACGGAATTGGTCTCTCCACATGTCATCCTTAGTGAACCGTCTGAATTTCCTGCATCAGATGAGGAGAGCACATTTTTCTCCTTCTATCCTGGTCACTTTTTTACAGAGGCATGATTGACAGCATTTTAACAAGTTGCATCACTGTTTGGTTTGGTGCCTGCAGTGCCTCAGATAGAAAGTCCCTACAGAGAATGGTAAGGACAGCCAAGAAGATTATAGGATGCTCGCTCCCCGTTATTCAGGATACTGCTTATAAGCACTATGTGCTTAGAGCACAAAGCATTGGTAGAGACCCCACAAACCCACTTCATGGTCTGTTTTTGTTGCTATCCCTCTGGGAGGAAGTTTCAACATATTCCTAGCAGGACTACCTGATTCTGTAACAGCTTTATTCCTTATGCCATCCATCTGGTCAACTTGCAAGACTCATTTTTCTTGCTATATACATCTATACATCCAAACTGTTGGATGTATAGATGTATATACATCCAACAGTTTGGATGTATAGATGTATATAGCAAGATATACTTTATCTTTATCTTTATCTTTATTTAGATTTATATACCGCCCTTCTCCTTACGGACTCAGGGCGGTGCACAGCCGATTAAAAACAAGCATACAAAAGTTAAAATTCCATAAAATACAATATAGATGGCCGTAGATTAAAACTAAATTCATTTAAAAATAAAAACTCTAAAATGATAAAATATTTACAGGAATCAGGCTAAGCCGGCAAGCTGAAAAAGATGGGTTTTTAAAGCCCACCGAAAGGTCGGGAGGTCAGAGATTGTTCTTAACTCTGGAGGCAGATCATTCCAGAGGGTGGGTGCTGCCACAGAGAAGGCTCTCCCCCTGGAGGTCGCCAGCCGGCATTGTCTGGCTGACGGCACCCTGAGGAGGCCCTCTCTGTGGGAGCGAACCGGCCGGTGGGAGGCAATTGGTGGCAGAAGGCGGTCCCGTAAGTACCCTGGCCCTAGGCCATGGAGCGCTTTAAAGGTGATTACCAACACCTTGAAACGCACCCGAAAGTCCACCGGCAACCAATGCAGCTCGCGCAGGAGAGGTGTCACGTGGGAGCGTCCCGTCGCTCCCATGATCCCCCGCGCGGCCGCATTCTGCACCAGTTGGAGCTTCCGGGTGCACCCCAAGGGGAGCCGCATGTAGAGAGCATTGCAGTAGTCCAGACGGGAAGTGACAAGAGCATGAGTGACCGTGCGTAGGGAGTCCCGATCTAGAAAGGGTTGTAGCTGGCGTATCAGGCGGACCTGATAAAACTGTTTCTCCGTGTCATATAATATATGTAGGTATATGTTTGTTTGTTTGTTTGTTTGTTTTGTCATGTTTATGTAGTGTATTGAAGAGGTGGAGACCCTTTGAGGGCTGTATGCAATGAAATTTCATTTTAATGTATGCAGATTAGTATTCATTCAACATGACAATAAAGTTAGTTTAAGTCTAAGCTATTGTTAGGTTTCTCAGCTATACTTGTGCAGCAAACAAATTCAGGGAAAATGCTTTTTTTCTAATGTGAAAAGTGCATTCAGTTACATTCAGGTGAGGCCCACTCTTTTTAATCATCAATCAATTGGTGAAATGCAATCACTGATTTACTATCAATTAACATTTCTATCAGTCTGATAAGAATTATAGTGCATTATCCAAAAAAAAGGTCCACATTTATAAATCGATGTCTCCATCTCTTCAATTTTAACTATATTGGTACTTAAAATCCAATTCTTTACTTTATACATGATTAAAGATAGAATGTGTCTAAAGGTTGAAATATATCCAATATTCTGATAAGGGTTTTTACCTGTCTGGTTGGAGATCTTCCCTTCTGAACATGGACTACAATCATAGCAGCAAAAGGGTTTTCCTTCTTTGGTGCTCTTTCTATAACCTGAATGGCATTTCTCATTACACAGAGAAATGGGTTGTGTCTGTCCGTGAAAGGAAGAATGATTGGATTAAATATGATAAACTAAGAAAAAGCACAGTTGTGCATTATAACAATTGAAAAAAATTTGTACTACTGAATGAGAGACACCAGTATGTTTCTAGGAGAACAGATCAATCAATTTGTGTTCCCTTGAATCGGCAACCGATTCAAAATGCAATGAGTGTTGCACTCAAATTTATTGAGTTATTCAGTGATGACAGGTTTATCCATGAAATATTGTCCAAGTGACAAAAAAAATCAGGAGAATATTTGGAAAATAAATTCTAATTTGCAGTTTTGTTTATTAAAAATAGTTGACTTTGCAACTTGAGCATTGTGAGCCTGAAACCTTGGATAAGAAAAAAAAAGTATAATATTTGGGGAAAATAATTGTATTTGACAAATATAGAAACTACAACAATTTTTTTTAAAAAAATATTCAATTTTGTAGACTGAGTAATGAAGCTCTTTGAACTTTAGTAAAATGATATTCAAAGGAATTCTACCTGTCCAAGCTGGGTTGGCCAGACAATGTCCTTTTCGGAAATAGTCAAAAGTTGATCTAAGGGTGCTTGAGGGTCCAGCTTTCCAATTTTGACTCTAAGAAAAGACTGATTTGAGAATGTGATCCAGTTGATGATATCAAACCTTCCTACTAACTCTCCATTTTGGTCAAAAGAAATAGTTCTTCCATTGCTGTCATTAAATGAAACATACCTAAGAAAATGATGCATCTAAATGAGAGTAAGAAAAGAAACATTTAATATATTTCTTTTTATTGCAATTTGTTTTAATACTATTCATATGCTATACATATTAACTCCTAAGTATGAGGAGGCAGGGTTCTTAACCTTACACTGACATCAGATTAACCATGATTCTTAACCTGATACACTGACATCAGATTACGCCATGATTTCCCTGATGATACAAGTGAAAGAAAACAACCAGGAAAAAATATATTGAAAAAAATAGGTCTTTCATTCTGAAAGACTAAAAGAAATTGAATGTATTTATTTCATATGGTTTATGAATTTTCAATGATCAGCAAATGCTCACAGAACAATTAACCTAACTGTTGACTAGTTACTGATTAATTCCACAGCTGATGTGGTTGGATGTTTGACACTATATTGCCTTTTGTGTTATGCATCAAAGGAAACAAACTAGTGGCAGTTGAAATTCTGAGGATTATAAATAATAGGAAGAAACAAGAGCTTTCTAAATTCTTACCCCAACACAAAGGATTTTTTCAAGATAGTATAGATAATATCATACCATAATCATAAGATTTAAGAACTTTTTGGAAAAGATCTACAGAGGGTTTTCAAAATAACGAGAAACTATGTTAAAGTGAGAAATATATTGCCAATTTTTGTACCAGAAGAAGTATCTGTCCACTGTTAGATAGTCTACAGGAATCTGACCATGTCTAGAAGGCACAGAAGAGGCTGTGCTATCTATCTCGGCATTTACTTCTGTCCTACTATTGCAGCACCACTGAGAGTGTCCTGACATGGCATTCTTGCATGGTATGGGAGCAGCTCTGTAGCAGACAAAAAAGCTCAACATAGAATCATTAAAACTGCCCAGAATATTATCGGACTCCAGCTACCAGCCCTGGACAACATCTTCAAATCTTGCTGTTTGAGGAAGTTGCACAACATTCTCAGAGATGCCTCCCATCCTGCTTACAATCTTTTCGGACTCTTGCCTTCTGGCAGAAGATGCAGAACAATTAAAACATGGACCACACATTTTCTGAATAGATTTTATCCCAGAGCTATCATTGCACTCAATAATGAACTAAAGGGCCACAATTGATGAGTTGTTGGACAGCATTACTTGGCTTGTTATGTGGATGTTTGAGTGATTTAGGGGTGGGGAATTGTGGTGGGTGGGAGTGTGTTTGGGGATTGTTATGTGTTTTGGACCTGGTCTTCGGGTGTTAATGAATTTTGTATGGGTATACTGTGTGTACATGTACAATGAAAATAAAGTTGTTGTTGTTGTTCTTCTTCTTATTGTTGTTGTTCTTGTTGTTTTTTTTCAATATTCCATGTTACAGTTACAAAAATCCAACAGAGATCATAAAAGAAATTAGAAACTATGATACAGTTAGAAATACATTGCCAAGTTTTCTACCAGAAGTGTCTCCCTACACTTTTAGGAATCTGACCATCTCTAGATATTTTCAGTATTCCACATACAGTTATTCTACAGAAAGAAATTAGGGAAGAAGGAATTGGATGAGAAGAACTTTAAGATCATTTCCAACTCTTGATTGCAAGGAAAAGATGCTGCAAGTGCCTTTACTAGTTTATGCAAAGGATTACCTTCCATGACTGTTGATGAACTTTCTGTCTCCATCCATTTGCAATTCCCTTTTGGTTGTCCATAGAAGAGTACATGGCATGCAAAGCATAAGCAATGGAATATGCAGCCGTGTAGACACTGAAACTGTGAGCTGTCATCCTCATCTCAAGCACTGACATAGGGAGAGTCCCTAGCTGCTCTTTGCCAGTGCAAATGTCCTCACCCATATTGTCTCTTCCAAAACTAGGGAAGACACAATTAAATACCTGTTGCCAGGTTTCTCTTAGGAAGCCATCTTCTTTCTCCAAAGCAGGGTTTCTTGCTTGAAAAAACTGATGGAAGCCAGAAACATCCTTGAAATTAATTGCCAAGGATAAAGATCCATGAAGGAAATTTATGTCCCAACCTCTTTCCTGGGGAACGGATACGAAATCAACATCTGATGTCATAATCCAGACTTTAGAATATACTGTCGGTACCACAAATTCAGCTACTTTGAAGTAAGAAATTAAAGTTACTATACTTGGAAATTCACCTTCAACAATCACCGCATTACAAGTACGGGTCAAGAGAAAAAGTAATATTTCATGAGTCCCTTCTACTATTTCGGAAAAGTCATTGAGGTAGCCATCAGCCAGTTTTCTTATGAAATCAAAGCAGATGCCATTTTTTGAAAACACGGGAAGCACATTTTGTAGTAATACCTGTGTCAGTTTCCCAATATCAATATATAACACCCCAATCCACGTCCATCCAAAATGCAATAAAAGATGGAGAATCCCCCTGTGCTGTTGAATTTTATTTGGGAACATCCAGTGGAAGGCAGTATCTTGGGCACTCATCTCTGGAGCAGAGCAATATCCAAGCTAATTTTTTTTTTTTGGAAGGAAACCAAGAAGAAAAAAAGTGACTCATTCCCACCCTCTACTAAAAATATTTCAAGGTCAAGTTATGTTTGTACAATACAGTATAAACCATTTCACATTACTGCTCTAGCTGATGTTGCTATGTAAGAAACGATCATTAAACATTAAGATTGGAACATATAAATATACAGTATTCACCAAAGTAACAAATTTTGTAAGAAGCTGTGGCCTTCCTGTCTCTCGTGTAACAGGAGAACAATTCAAAAACAAAGCTGCCCAAAGAATTAGGGATATAGAAGCACAAAATGATATAGCTCTCTTTAGTAAGGTAGGTAATTTGAAATGGCTGAGCAAATACAAACATACTTTTCAAGTAGACAATTATTTGAAGTTACAACTGCCAAAACATCTTAGGGAGAGATTTACACGAGTGAGATTTGAATAGCTTGTCAGATATGGGAGATTCCATTCTATACTTTACAATGAGCATCTCTGCATTTGTGGAGTGGCAGAGGTAGAAAACCTGGCTCACATCCTATTTGACTGTTGCTTGTATAAAGGGATGAGAGACAAGTACCTTGGTCCATATACCAAACAAATGACCCATTGGGATCCCCATATCAAAAAACTTACTTTATGTGTGTCCAGAATCCGGAAAATAACATTTAACACAGCACAGTACTTAAACAAACTGGTTCGGTTGAGAACTGCGTACGTGGGACTGATTGGGGTACATTGTAAAGATGTCACCAAAATATAGTTTTATGTCATTTTATTCTATTTTATACATTTATGTATCAAATTATATTGTATCTAATCCTATAACTATTGTATTTTACCTTGCTTTTATTTTGAATTGTTTGTAAAATATTTTAAAAGTGATAATGTGTTTGCACCTTGTGCTTTGATATGGCCTATAGGCTAATCAATAAAACTTAATGAATATTATTTTATTAACCAATATTACATATTATTTAATAAAATACTATTTATTAAATATTGTTTTAAAGGAATTATTATTTCATGAAAGCCAGTTACCTGTGCAATTTTGTAATTGGTCAAGATGCTTGCCATGTAGAGAACTTCATAAGAGTTTGGACCTCCAATAACAGCTATCAGATGGTTTTGGAGGTCACATTTATAGTTAGGAATGAACTTGCTTTGAGTAGAGAGCAGTTCCATGATGGCTGCATAAGTATATCTTGCATTATAATAGGTGTTATAGATCT
Source organism: Coluber constrictor foxii (assembly GCA_038048745.1). Classification (NCBI taxonomy): domain Eukaryota; kingdom Metazoa; phylum Chordata; class Lepidosauria; order Squamata; family Colubridae; genus Coluber; species Coluber constrictor. The sequence goes on along the minus strand of CM075966.1, from coordinate 40,328,985 downwards.
TGAAGCCTAGGGTGACATTGGTTAAGATCTGGGCATTTTCATTAATCTCCTTTACAGCAAACACCAAGGCTGCAACATGTTGGTAAGCTTGAGTCACTGAACTAGAGTGAAATTCAAAAATTAGAAATATATATTGTCAAGTTGCTTCTGAGGAAATATGTGCTGCATTTCAATACAATATATATCTGCTATTTTCATGCTGAACAAATGTTTAAAAGTAGAAATTGCTTTTGATTCTGAAATACCAAAACTGTACACGTTCCAACCACACTGATGTCCTTTCCTTTCCTTTCCTTTCCTTTCCTTTCCTTTCCTTTCCTTTCCTTTCCTTTCCTTTCCTTTCCTTTCCTTTCCTTTCCTTTCCTTTCCTTTCCTCTTTTCCTCCTTCCTTCTTTCCTCTTAGCAACTAAACATTAGCAATTATAAATCTTAATACTATTACTCCCAATTTTTATCATGGTAGGATCACCCTGTGGCTTGCAAGATTCAGCTACTTACAGGAACTCTGGGATGATATCATGAAAGGGATGTCTTGTGAATTTGGTCTCTTCAGAAGCAACCATGTATTGAGAAACTGTAGCACCAATAATGAGTTCTCCTGGCTGATAATATTTATGAAGAATGATGCTTGGATCATTGCTACTACACTTTGCAAAACAAACATTGCAGGTATTCTGAAGGAGCAAATATAAGATGAGTGCCTGAAATGTTGCCATCACAAATGATTTGATTCTTTGCTTCTTGGAAAATTCCTTTGAAAAACAATATTCCATCTCCTCCACAGAATAGCATCAAAGTCTCGAAGTGAACTCTCAGTTGCAATCTAATGTGGAGAATGCACATTGGTCCACCTAGCTGAGGGAGCACAGCATTGTAACTCCAGGTTCGGCAATCAACAGTGTTATTTAAATAACCACACTTTAATTTTCATAGAATCACAAATACCCAGAGAGCCTTCAAGGATCTGGGGAAGAGACTTGACAATTTTCTATTAAGATAATAATTAATTCAAATAATCCTGTAACATGTGGTGTATACTACACTGCTGTTATTTTTCTCTCATACTCACTTGCCAGGAAGAATGTTATAATGTGGTCCATGAGGTTATAATCCATTGAACTCAATACAGGTAGTCCTCAACGTACGACTACAATTGAACCCAAAATTTCTGTTGTTAAGTGAGTTATTTGTTAAGTGGGTTTTGCCCCATTTAACGATCTTTCTTGCCACAGTTGTTAAATGAATCACTTCAGTTGATGAATTGGTAATCACGGTTGTTCAGTGAATCTGACTTCCCCATTAACTTTGCTGATCAGAAGGTTGCAAAAGATGATCACATGACCTTGGGACACAGCAACGGTCATAAGGATGAACCAGTTGCCGAGAATCTAAATTTTGGCCATATGATCATGGGGATACTTCCAAGGTCATAACTGTGAAAAATGGTCATGTCCCTTTTTTCAGTGCCATCGTAACTTTGAATTGTCACTAAGTGAACTGTTGTAAGATGTGGACTACCTGTAGTAACTCTGTAAACAAAAATAAGCGTAAGCCACATGCTAGTTTGGGCAGTAAAAGGCATCACAAGTTTTCAATACTACACATTGATTTTTCCAGGTCAAGCAGGATTTCTGTTTTTGGAAAAATAGGTTGCTCAAAGTTCTGTCTGATGGGGGTAATGCTGTACAGAAAAGAAATATTAAATAGCCCAATAACTAAATTTGAATTTGAATTGGCATTGAAAAAACAAAAAAATAACACAACACCTGGTCCAGATGGGCTATTGTTTGAAATATATAAGAACTTAAGGGAAATATTGGGGGAAACAATGTTAGAACTATACAAGGATGCTCTGGAAAATGCAAAAATTCCGATAACCTGGTCAAAGGCAATAATTACTATTATCCCCAAAGAAGATATGGATCACCACTTAATACAAAAGTATAGACCAATTCTTACTAAATACTGATTATAAGATATTCCCAGCAATTATAGCGGAAAGGATCAAAAATGTTCTGAATAAGTATATACATCAAAATGGATTCTTGCCAGGCCGACAAATTAAAAATAATTTGAGAATAATAATAAACACATTAGAATTCTGCAAATCACACCTGGAAAAACAAGCTTTACTCGTTTTCCTTGGTGCCCAAAAGGCATTTGATAATTTGAATTGGAAATTTTTAATTGGAATTGGAAATTGGGTAAGCGTTGCGTTGATCCCTACTTTGCGCATGCCCAAGATGGCGGCTGCATCCAGGACGCCGTGAGGGGATGGGTCTTGGCTGGCTGTTCTAGGGGTTCTGCGGGGGTTGCAGACCATCGGCAACCCCCCGCCCGGCCAGCAGAACATGCGGCCATCACGCTGGTGGGCTTGCAGCCCCCAGCGTGTCCTCCAGAGAATGCCGCCGGGCAAAAGAAGTGGGAGGTGCCGCGAGACATGGCGGCGAGCAGCGATTACACGGCGAGTGGTAGCGGCGAGATGGCAGTCAGCGGCTATTGGACTGTGGATGGCCACTGGGCCCGTGGGCCCATGAGTCTGCTCTCGGCCGGGGAGGCGCCGGTGCCGTCGGCAGCATTGGTCGCTGGGGCGGCCTGTATGCTGGTGCCCAGGCACCCTGGAGGTGGTAGGAGGGCGCCTGAAGGAGGATGAAGATCCCGGCGAGGAGGTAGTGGCGACGCTAATGGCTCTGGCGGGCCCCCGGTGGGCCAGCGGACTTGCCAGTGGCCAGTGGGGGGATTTTTATCTTGGGGGGGCTCTCGCCAGGAGGTGAAGCCCCAAATGGGTCTCACTGGGCTGGCCCACATGGCTTCTGCTGGTGGTGAGGTCTCCTTCCATCGACTAAGGTGGATTTACAATCTGGGGGCCATCCTCTTTACCATCTTGCACCCTGTTGGAGTTGCCCCCCCCCCTGGCTGTCCTTTATTGGCCCTCGAATCCATCTCAGCCCTCCCAGCTATCGGCCTGTACTTCCCCGGAGTTGTTTTTTCGACCTTGGCTTCATTGACCATCTTGCTGACTGGCCGTACTGGAGAACAGGGCAGTCACTGGAGGATTTATGGAGCCGGTTCTTTATTGCTATCTACCCTGAGGGGTGTTGCATTCTTCAGGACAATATGGCCGGGCCACTGTGAGAGAGTGGCCCTGGCCTTTCCAACTTACCTGACTATTGAAATGAATCACAATGAGATGGTGGTCTGGACATCCCCCAGTTGGACAGAACACAGTGACTCCTAGCCGCTACCGTGAGAGGGTAGCGATGACTCTCCCGACTGACTTGGCCCTGCTCCTGGACATTTGATCTATCATTGTGGACCCGAGCCATGCTTTTACCATCTTCTCTGTCTGTACTTGTCTTGGATGTATTCTAGGTCCATGCTCCTTGCCCTGTGAGACTCCCCCCTCTTGCAGGCTTGGCCTTCTATGCTATCAAGGGTCTACCTTAATGACGGGTTTTGGGACCCCGAGAGGTGGCATGTTGCAAAACGGGGACTGAGGGGTTTTTTAAGATCTGTTTTTATTAGATTTTTAAGGGGTTCCAGGGTGGGGGTGGGAGCGGGTTTGGGGGAGAACCCGAATGGGAGAAGGAAAGGTTTGGCAGTTTGTGGTGCTACGGGGGGTGTAGACTCTGGAGGTAAGAAGGCTCCTAAAGAGCCCTCTGTTGAGGGCCGTGCTATAAATACGCTGTGTGGGAGGGGCAGATATGGTGAGAGCGGGGGACCATATCGTGTGGTGGGGGCACGCACTCGCTGTCTTTGAGCGATTGCGTGCCCCGGTCCCCGGAGCTATTCCCGTTCCCCAGGTTGTTCAGAGTCTCAGGACCCGAGGCTCCAGCTGTTGCTATGCAATGCCAGGTCCGTTGTAAATAAGGCCCCCCTCATATGTGACCTTCTTCAAGAGGGGGGTGCGGACCTGGCTGGTATTACAGAGACCTGGTTGGGCTGCGAGGGTGGGGTTACCTCGTGGAGATGTGCCCACCAGGTTTCCTTGCATTCCATCAGCCGAGAGCTCAGGGTAGGGGTGGGGGAGTAGTGGTCATCATTAAGGAAGGTCTGGATCCGAGGGAGGCCACTGTACCTCAGATAGCCAGGTGTGAGTCCATCTTTGTGAGGTGGGGTCCTGGTGGGCAGATGGTTTGTTAGTCACGTACCTAGCTCCCTGCCACGTGGCAACGACCCTGCCCGAGCTTCTCAATGTTGTAGCCGAGGTGCCGATTGATACCCCCAGGCTTATGGTCATGGGGGATTTCAATCTGCCATCTATCGGTGAAACATCTGAGATAGCTCGGGAGTTCATGGCTTCCATGACGGCCATGGACCTGACCCAGGTAATTCAGGGCCCGACTCACATTGGTGGACACACCCTGGATCTAGTTTTTGTCTCTGGTCAGTGGTTGAGTGGTCTCAACATTGGGGATATAGGTGTAGAACCCTTGTCATGGACTGACCACTCGCTCCTTCGACTTGACTTTTTGACCGCTGCACCTCACCGCAGGGAGGCGGAACTGACCAGGTGGTTCCGCCCCAGGTGCCTGATGGATCCTGATAGGTTCCAGACGGAGCTTGGGCCATTTCCTGAGACACTGACACGCGACTCGGCTGAGGACCTGTTGGCTGCCTGTTACAGGGCAGCCGGTGGGGCCTTGGACCACGTCGTGCCTTTACGGCCTCTGACCTGGTGCCAAATTCACTTAGCCCCTTGGTTTACCGAGGAGTTGAGGGAGATGAAGCGCTGGAAAAGACGCCTAGAGAGCGGTTGGAGGGCCAGTAGCTCTGAATCTGACTTGACACTAGTAAGAGCTCATATTAAGACTTACATAATGGCGATAAAAGTGGCGAAGTCTAATTATTTTGCCGCTCCTATCGCGTCATCAGATAATTGCCAGCCACCCTGTTCAGGGTGACCCGCTCCCTCCTTCATTCGGGAGCGTGGGAGGATCCCTTGCAAGGACGTGCTGAGGACTTTGTTCAATATCTGGATGATAAAATAACTCAGATTCGGGAAGATTTGGCCGCTGACTGGGTTAGTTCAGGCGAGGGGACTGAGGCAGGTCTTGAGAGTGTTATCTGGGCTGAGTTCGATCCTGTGGCTCCCGAGAACGTGGACAGGATTCTGAGAAGACTGAATGCAACCACATGTTTATTGGACCCGTGTCCCTCCTGGTTGGTGCTGGCCTCCCGGGAGGTTACACGAGGCTGGCTCCAGGAGATTATTAACGCTTCTTTGAGTGAGGGTGCCCTACCGGTCGCCTTGAAGGAGGCGGTGGTGAGGCCCCTCCTCAAGAAGTCCTCCCTGGACCCAGCTGTTTTGGCTAATTATCGTCCTGTCTCCAACCTTCGCTTCTTGGCGAAGGTTGTTGAGAGTGTGGTGGCGTGGCAGCTCCCCCAGTACCTGGATGAAGCTGTCTATTTAGACCCACTCCAGTCCGGCTTCAGGTCTGGATACAGCACCGAAACGGCATTGGTCGCGTTGGTGGATGATCTCTGGAGGGCCCGGGGTAGGGGGTACTCCTCTATCCTGGTGTTGTTAGACTTCTCAGCGGCTTTTGATACCATCAACCATGGTATCATGTTGCATCGGTTGGAGGGATTGGGGGTGGGGGGCACCGTTCTGCGGTGGTTCTCCTCCTACCTCTCCGACCGGTCTCAATCTGTGTTGACAGGGGGGCAGCGGTCGACCCTGAGGCGCCTAGTGTGTGGGGTGCCACAAGAGTCGGTCCTCTCGCCCCTCCTGTTCAACATTTATGTAAAGCCGCTGGGTGAGATCATCCGTGGTTTTGGGGTGGAGTTCCATCAGCTGGGAAACCAGTTGCTTTCTGGATCAGGACGCCTTACGCACAGTCACTCATGCCCTTGTCACTTCCCATCTGGACTACTGTAATGCTCTCTACATGGGGCTCCCCTTGAGGAGCACCCGGAGGCTCCAACTGGTCCAGAATGCAGCCGCGCGAGTGGTTATGGGAGTGACTCGTCGCGTTCGGGAAACTCCCCTCTTGCGCGAGCTGCACAAGCTCCCAGTGGTCTTCTGGGTGCATTTCAAGGTCCTAGTCACCATCTTCAAAGCGCTCCATGGCTTAGGACGGGGATATCTACAGTTCCACCTTCTGCCACTGAAAATCTCCCACCGCCTGATACGCTGTCACAGAGAGGTCATCCTCAGGGTGCCGTCAGCCAGACAATGTCAGCGGGTGGCCCTCAGGGGGAGAGCCTTCTCTGTGAGAGCTCCTGCCTTATGGAATGAACTGCCCCCGGATATAAGAAAGATTCCTGACCTCCATGCCTTCCGTTGGGCTCTGAAGACTCTGTTGTTCCACCAAGCTGGCCTGACCTAATAGATTAATTTTAAATGGATTTTAAATTGGTTTTTAAGGGGTTTAGTAAGGGGTTTTAAATTAAGGCCAAATAGCTTTAACTTAATTTAGTAGTTTTTAATTTTTATGTCTGACTGTTTTAATATGGCTTTGAACTTCCCTGAGTCCTTCGGGAGAAGGGCGGTATAGAAATGCAATAAACTAAACTAAACTAACTGATCTGTTTGTGGAGCCCCATAGCCTCTTTGATATTTATAGTTAGTTCCTGCAGATTTGATACACATATGAAAATTGAATATATGGATAGAAAAGTGTATCTTTAATGCAGTATCTATTTAAGATGTTAGGGAAAATATTGGCATGTTTCATGAAAGAAAGTAAACATGAAGAATGCCATTTAACAGATTTTGAATACCTTCAGAAACTATCTTTGTATTTATTTGTTGCTTTTTTACATTTTTGTACCAGAAATGTTTATGGTCAATCTAGTTGGCATCTATTGAACCATGAGAAAAGCTCTCTCTTTGCTGCTTTAGCCAATGAAGAAGCCTAATTTTTCTATGTAGAGAAGCATGGATGCACAATAAAATTACCTCACAAGGAATTTCTAAGAAAATCTCTTTTGAGAGCCCAGTATCCTCTTCATTACTAATAGTTGTTGTACACTTGAAATGGACATGTAAATCTTAAATTTGTATTGAAGATGTTAGGAAAAATATTAGCACGTTTCCTGAAAAACAGTAACCACAAAGAATATAATTTAATGGATTCGTTTTATCAGATTCTCTTTTCTATTGAGGTCAGGCCTCAAAACGATGATATAGCATTTTGGGAAAAAGATACAAATCAGTAGCCTCCCACTGGAGGCCAAGATGGCAAAGATCTCCACGGCTACCATATATTTGCCTTTGGTACTCGTGTAGGCAGGTATGAAGGACAACCAGACATTGCAAAAGATCAGCATGCTGAAAGTGATGGATTTGGTTTCCTGGAAAGTGTCTGGTAATTTCCTGGCTAGGAAAGCTGCAACAAAACTGACAATAGCCAAAAGACCCATGAAGCTCAATATACAGTAAAGCATCACAACAGAGCCTTCATTACATTCCAGAATGATTTCAGTGCTAAGAGAGTTGAGGTCAACATTTGGGAAGGGGGGAGACGTGGAAAGCCAGATTGCACAAAGAAGTGTTTGTACAAGAGAACAGGAAAAAACAACCGAAAGGGCTAGTCGATTTCCAACCCACGTCCTCATCTTTGATCCTGGCTTAGTGGCCATAAAAGCAAGAACCACTGTGATTGTTTTGGCCAACATACAAGAAACCGCCACTGAGAAGATGATGCCAAAAGCAGTTTGTCGAAGAAGACAAGCCATACTTGTGGGTCGACCAATAAATAGCAGGGAAGAAAGGAAGGCGAGGAGAAGAGAGATGAGGAGGATGTAGGAGAGGCTGCGGTTGTTGGCCTTGACAATGGGAGTGTTGTGATACTTCAAGAAGATTCCTAGAATGTAAATCGTAGTAAAAGAAAACACAAGAGCCACTGTGGCCAAGCTGGTCCCCAAATTATCTTCATAAGATAGGTAACTGATAGGTTTGGGAATGCATGAATCATGGTCTTTATTTGGGTAATGATCATCTGGGCACTGAATGCAATCATCCATGTCTGAAAAAGCAACAGTGTATATTAAAGCAAGGTATTTATAACATTTCTCTATATTTTCCCCCTTAAGAAAGTTAACTTGGCTAACTGACAGCAGTTCAATCCTAACTGCTTCAAGTTGATTCTGCCTTCCACCCTTCCAAAGTCAGTAAAATAGGGACTTAGATTTTTGGAGGCATTATACTGACTCTGTAAACTGCTTAGAGTGGGCTGTAAAGCACTATGAAAGTCTAAGTCTGAGTCCTTCGGGAGAAGGGCGGTATAGAAATTGAATAAATAAATAAATAAATAAATAAATAAATAAATAAATAAATAAATTACTATTGCTATGATGTACTCTCCAGCTTGGCACACATGGAGGAGAAAAATACTCATTTGTGAATGCTGTTTTTTTATTTTACTTTGCCGTTCAATACAATCAGTAATTTACTATCTGCAATGAAAACTCAATCTGATGAGGATTATAGGGCATAAGGTAAAACAAGCCCAAATTTATATATCAATGTCTCCATCTCTTCTATTTGCATTATATTGGTAATGAAAGTCCAATCCTTTACGGAAGATCAATAGAGGCTATTGATAAGATAAAATGTGGTGTTTCCATCCTGAACAACTGGATTTTCCCACAAGTAAAGTATTACCTGGTTCTAGATGATTAGGATGAGGAGGATGAAAAGTGGGCGATCTACATTTAGATTCACAGTCTAAGACTGATGGAAACATAATAATTTGTGTTCTAAACATGGATCCACAAATTATTAAGATAGCATCCAAATATAAGGAGATCCAAGCAGTGGTGAAATCCACTTACCTTCACTCCCGGTTCAAGAAAGGGAGTGGGCGGGAGCGCACACACCTTTTCTGCACATGTGCAGAACCTTATGAGCATCCACACATGGTAAAAAACAGGACGTAATGATGGGTAGAGCCTCCCGCCACCATGCTACTGGTTCAATGAGCCTGATAGACCTGGGGAGATTTTATCACTGGTTCCAAGTAGGGAAGAGGAGATTGGTTTTTTTGAGGGTTTGGGGTTTTTCTTTTTTTGTAAAATTAGGATGTCCAAATCTGATGAATTCAATATTTCCAGAGATTTAGGGATTTAGGGATAAAGGTAAAGATAAAGGTGCCCCTCACACATATGTACTAGTCATTCCTGACTCTAGGGGGTGGTGTTCATCTCCATTTCAAAGCCAAAGAGCCAGCACTGTCCAAAGACGTCTCTGTGGTCATATGGCCGGCATGATTAAATGCCAAAGGAGCACGGAATACTGACGGGACCAGTAATGGGAACCCACCCCGTTACGCAACACTAGGGATTCAAACCGCTGAACTGCCGACCTTTCAATTGACAAGCTTAGCGTCTAGGCCACGGAGCCACCACGTCCCTTGATATTAAAGATAGTATGTGTCTAAATGTTGAAATATATCCAATATTCTGATAAGGCTTTTACCTGTCTGGTTGGAGATCTTCCCTTCTGAACATGGACTACAATCATAGCAGCAAAAGGGTTCTCCATCTTTGGTGCTTTTTCTATAACCTGAATGGCATTTCTCATTACACAATGAAATGAGCTGTGTCTGTCCGTGAAAGGAAGCAGCATTGGATTAAATATGGAAAACCAAGAAAAAGCTCAGTTGTGCATTGTAACAACTGAAAAAGATTTGTACTACTGAATGAGAGATACCAACAAGTTACTAGGAGAACAGATCAATCAACATGTGTTCTTTTTAATTAAAGGGCATTTTAATTAAAATGCAATCAGTATTGCAGTCAGATTTATTCAGTTATTCAGTGATGACAGGTTTATTTGTGAAATATTGTCCAACTGACAAAAAAAATCAAGAGGCTATTTGGAAAATAAATTCTAATTGGCAGATGTACCGTTTTGCTTATAAAAAGCAGTTGACTTTGTAACTTGAACATTGTGAGCCTTAAACCTTAGATAAGAAAAAAAAAAGAATAATATGTTTTTTTGGAGGGAGAATTCTAACTGACAGATATAGAAACTATGGCAGTTTTGTATGTTAATAATTATTCAGTTTTGTAAGCTGAGTATTAAAGCGCTTTGAACTTTAGAAAAGTGATATTCAAAGGGTTCTACCTGTCCAAACTGGGTTGGCCACACAATGTCATTTTTGGAAATAGTCAACAGTTGGGATAAGGGTGCTTGTGGATCCAGCTTTCCAATTTTGACTCTAAGAAAAGACTGATTTGAGAATGTGATCCAGTTGATGATATCAAACGCTCCTACTAACTCTCCATTTTGATCAAAAGAAATAGTTCTTCCACTGCTGTCATTAAATGAGACATACCTAAGAAAGTGATGCATCTAAATGAGAGTAAGAAAAGAAATGTTTAATATATTCCTTTTTATTGAAATTTATTTTTAATCTATTCATATGCTATACATATTAACTCCAATGTATGGAGAGGCAGATATTTCCAAAGTACAATAACATCAGAGTATGCCATGATTTCCCTGATTATACCAGTGAAAAAAACAGGGAAAATATATTGAAAAATAGGTCTCATTCTGAAAGACTAAAAGAAATTGAACATATTTATTTCATATGGTTTAATTTTTCAAAAAGATTTTCAAAGACCAGCAAATACTCACAGAACAATGAACCTGTTAACTTCTTACTAATTAATTGCACAGCTGATTCGTGTCAAAAACAGGTTGCATGTTGAACACCACATTGTCTTTTGTGTGATGTGTCAAAACAAACAAACTAGCCACAGAAGGTTAGGGTTTGGGTTAAAAAATAAAAAGAAGCAAGAGCTTTATAAATTCATACCCTAACACAAAGGGTTTTTCAAGATAGGATAGATAATATTATACCATCATCATAAGGTTAAAGATATTTTTAGGAAATCCATCAGAGATCACAAAACAAATTAGAAACTATGATAAAGTTAGAAATATATTACCAATTTTTGTACCAGAAGTATCTCTCCACCTTTAGGAATCTGGCCATCTCTAGATATTTTCAGTATTCCATATTATAGTTATTCTATGAAAATAAATTATGGAAGAAGAAGCTGGATGAGAAGACCATTAAGGTCATTTCCGACTCTTGATTCCAAGGAAAGGGAGCTGCAAATGCCTTTAGTAGTACATTTAAAGGATTACCTTCCACGACTGTTGATGAACTTTCTGTCTCCATCCATTTCCAATTCGCTTTTGGTTGTCCCTAGAAGAGTACATGGCATGCAAAGCATAAGCAATGGAATATGCAGCTGTGTAGACACTGTAACTGTGAGCAGTCATCCTCATCTCAAGCACCGATATAGGGAGAGTCCCTAGCTGTTCTTTGCCAGTGCAAATGTCCTCACCCATATTGTATCCGGTAAAACTAGGGAAGGCACAATTAAATACCTGTTGCCAGGTTTCTCTTAGGAAGCCATCTTCTTTCTCCAAAGCAGGGTTTCTTGCTTGAAAAAATTGATGGAAGCCAGAAACATCCTTGAAATTAATTGCCAAGGATAAAGATCCATGAAGGAAATTTAAGTCCCAACCTCTTTGAAGGGGAACGGATATGTAATCAACATCTGATGTCATAATCAAGACTTTCGAATATGCTGGCGTTACCACAAATTCAGCTATTTTGAACTAATACATTAAACTTACTATACTTTGAAATTCACCTTCAACAATCACCGCATTACAAGTACGGGTCAAGAGAAAAAGTGAAAAAGAAAAAGTTTCATGAATCCCTTCTGCTATTTCATCAAAGTCATTGAGATAGCCGTCACCCAGTTTTCTTATGAAATCAAAGCAGATGCCATTTTTCGAAAACATGGGAAGCACATTTTGTAGTAATACCTGTGTCAGTTTCCCAGTATCAATATATAACACCCCAATCCACGTCCATCCAAAATGCAATAGAAGATGGAGAATCCCCCTGTGCTGTTGAATTTTATTTGGGAACATCCAGTGGAAGGCAGTATCTTCGGGACTCAACTCTGGAGCAGAGCAATATCCAAGCTATTTTTTTTTTTTTTGAAGGAAACCAAGAAGAAAAAAAGTGACTCATTCCCACCCTCTTCTAAATGTATTTCAAGGTCAAGTTATGTTTGTACAGTACAGTATAATCCAATTCACATTACTTCTCTAGCTGGTGTTGTTATGTAACAAATGATCTAACAAATTTTGTAAGAAGCTGTGGACTTCCTGTCTCTTGTGTAACAGGAGAACAATTAAAAAAAAAGAGCTGCCCAAAGAATTAAGGATATAGAAGCACAAAATGATATAGCTATCCTTAGTAAGATGGGTAACTTGATATGGCTGAGCAAATACAAACATACTTTTCAACTAGACACCTATTTGACGTTACCACTGCCAAAACAACTTAGGGAGATATTTATCTGAGCGAGATTGACACCGAATGTATGAGTGACATCGAAATATAATTTTATGTCATTTTACTCTATTTTATATTTTTATGTATCAAATTATATTGTATCAAATCCTATAACTATTGTATTTTACCCTGCTTTTATTATAAATGGTTTGTATAAGATTTTAATGGTGATATGTGTTTGCACCTTGTGCTTTGCTATGGCCTATAGTCTAATCAATAAAGCTAACTGAATATTATTTTATTAACCAATATTAAATATTATTTAATAAAATACTATTGATTAAATATTATTTTAAAGCAATTATTCTTTCAGCCACTTACCTGTGCAATTTTGTAATTGGTCAAGATGCTTGCCATGTACAGAAATTCATAAGAGTTTGGACCCCCAATAACGGCTATCAGATTGTTTTGGAGGTCACATTTATAGTTAGGAATGAACCTGCTTGGTGTAGAGAGTAATTCCATTGTGGCTGCATAAGTATATCTTGCATTATAATAGGTGTTATAGATCTTGAAGCCTAGGGTGACATTGGTTAAGATCTGGGCATTTTCATTAATCTCCTTTACAGCAAATACCAAGGCTACGACATGTTGGTAGGCTTGAGTCACTGAACTAGAGTGAAATTCACGAATTAGAAATATATACTGTCAAGTTGTTTCTGAGGAAATATGTCCTGTATTTCAATACAATATATGTCTGCCAACTTCATGCTGAACAAATGTTTAAAAGTAGAAATCTCAAACTGTAACAGGTTCCTTTAGATATAATGCGGATATCAAACCAACCACTCTGATGTCCTTTCCTTTCCTTTCCTTTCCTTTCCTTTCCTTTCCTTTCCTTTCCTTTCCTTTCCTTTCCTTTCCTTTCCTTTCCTTTCCTTTCCTTTCCTTTCCTTTCCTTCTTGGCTTCCTCCCACCCTTCCCTCCTCCCCTCCTTCCTCATAGCAGCAAAACATTAGCAATGACTAAATCTTAATAGTACTTCTCCCAATTTTTATTAGGTAGGATCACCCTATGGCTTTCAAATTTCAACTACTTACAGGAACTCGGGGATGATATCATGAAAGGGATGTCTTGTGAATTTGGTCTCTACAGAAGCAACTATGTACTCAGAAACTGTAGCACCAATAATGAGTTCTCCTGGTTGATAATATTTATGAAGAATGATGCTTGGATCATTGCTACTACACTTTGCAAAACAAACATTGCAGATATTCTGAAGGAGCAAATATAAGATGAGTCCCCAAAATGTGACCATCACAAATGATTTGATTCTTCCTTTCTTGGAAAATTCTTTTGGAAAAACAATATTCCATTTCCTCCACAGAATAGCCTGAAAGTCTGAAAGTTAAGTATCAGTTGCAAACTAAGACAGTGGAGAATGCACATTGGTCCACTGGGTCCTAGCATTGTAACTCTAGGTTCGACAATCAACAGGGTTATTTAAAGAACCACACTTTAATTTTCATAGAATCACAAGTACCCACAGAGCCTTTGGGGACCCGGGGAAGGGACTTTTCTATTAAGACAATAATTAATTCAAATAATCCTAAAAGATGTTTTTTTTTTCTACACTGCTGTTATTTTTCTCTCATACTCACTTGCCAGGAAGAATGTTGTAATGTGGTCCATGAGGTTATATTCCATTGAATTCAATACAGGTAGTCCTCAACTTATGACTACAATTGAACCCATATAGTGTATAGAGGAGATGGAGACCCATTGAGAGCTGTATGCAAAGAAATGTCATTTTAATATATGCAGATTAGTATGCATTACAGTTTTTTGCATCATTTCCCTTAATTGGCCTGTGCTGGAAAAAGCATATCAGCGCTGAGATTTTTTACTCTTTTATATGAATAAACTGACATTTTTGTGATAACATTATTTAAAAAGAACTATAGAGGTTAAATTATAGGTAGATCGGGCAGTTAGGGATTGCTTTCATACTGTTTTTGGCTGTTCTTTTGCGGAGCGAAACTGCAATATTCAAGCGAATGGCTTCTGCATAACAACCAACAAGGGTATCCAAGGGTTTTGTTTACAAAGACTTAACTCACCAACCATGTCTTATTTTATTTTTTTTTATTTAATTAATTAAACTTTCATACTGCCCTTCTCCCGAGGGACTCAGGGCGGTGTACAGCCAATAATAAAAACAACAGAAACACAAAATTTAAGACAATTTAAAACAGATTCAATTGTTTGGCCGTATTATTAAAACCTCAAGACTAAAATACCCATTAAAATTTATCATTCCGTCATACCAGCTTGTTGGAATAGTAGAGTCTTATGGGCACGGCGAAAGGCACGAAGATCGGGGATTCTAGGTATCTCCGGGGCAATTCGTTCCATAAGGCAGGGGCCCACAGAGAAGGCTCTCCCCCTGGGGGACGCCAGTCAACATAATTTGACCGATTATGCACCCTGAGGAGGCCGTCTCTGTGGGGGCGTACCGGCCGATGGGAGGCTATCGGTGGCAGAAGGCAATCTTGTAGATATCCAGGTCCTAAGCCATGGAGCACTTTAAAGGTGATAACCAACACCTTGAACACCTTGCCCTAGTATACACACAACCAACAAGGTGATGAATCATAAAATCATAAGATACAAGCAACAAAGCAAACACATATGGTAACAATAGGAATACATAATAAGATGACAAGAATAATACTACTCTGTTTTTCCGAAAATAAGACATCCCCTTATAATAAGTCCAATCGGGTTGTAGAACGCATGACAATAAGGCTAAATGTTTATTTCTGGGTCCAAAAAAAAATAAAACAGGGTCTTATTTTCAGGGAAACATGGTGATGCAGTCTACATGATTACATATCCATAGGATCCATAGGATATACATATCCATGCACTACTTTGAGAATTATGTGTTTTGCAGATTGATAGTATGGAAGGGAAATGTAGTTTTGGCATGCAATTCCCTGCAGTGGCATCCTGAGAGGAGAAGCTGAAACAATTTATGTCCAGGATGTGAGTGGTCTATAGCTATTTTCTCAGCCCTCTTCTGGTTCACGCAGTGTATAGGCCCTCAAAGGAAGGAAGGCTGGTTGCAGTTGTCTTCTCTGAAGTCCTAACTATCTCTTGAAGTCTGTGCCCATCCTGTTTAATTGCTGTACCAAAGTAGAAGGATATACAAATAGAAACATCAAAATTGCTAGACAGCAATTCACCGAGGCTGCCATCGGTGGCATCATCTTGAGGTAGAATTGCATTTGATTGCATTAGAAATGGTGTTAATATGAGAAACCAATCCAGCAAAAGTATATTGCTGTGTTGTTTTTCTATAGCAAATCCCAATCATCAATCGACTTGGCATCTACCCAAATGTGAGCAAGTGTTTCTCTTTGCCGACATTGTCCAATATTTTACTAAATGAGGAAGCCTATTGATTTATCTATTTTTTAGGACCATGGATACACAACTAAAATGCTTCCCAAGGACTTTCTAACATCTTTTCTGTTACATCTTTTCGATATAGCCAACTGGTACCATCGCTGGCTATCGGGGATGAGACTTTGCCCCCCTCAGAGAGGGCTCACAACTTGGGTGTCCTCCTGGATCCACAGCTGTCTTTAGATGATCATATGAAAGCCATGGCCAGGGGGGCTTTTTATCAGGTTCACCTGATTTCCCAGTTGCGTCCCTTTCTGGATCGGGACGCCTTACGCACAGTCACTCATGCCCTTATCGCTTCCCATCTGGACTACTGTAATGCTCTCTACATGGAGCTCCCATTGAGGAGCACCCGGAGGCTCCCACTTGTCCAGAATGCAGCCGCACATGTGGTTATGGGAGGGACTCGTCGCTCCCAGGAAACTCCCCTCTTGTGCAAGCTGCACTGGCTCCCAGTGGTCTTCCGGGTGCGTTTCAAGGTGCTAGTCACCATCTTCAAAGCGCTTCATGGCTTATGACCGGGATATCTACAGGACCGCCTTCTGCCACTGAATATCTCCCACCGCCTGATACGTTCTCACAGAGAGGGCATCCTCAGGGTGCCGTCGGCCAGACAATGTCAGTGGGCGGCCCTCAGGGGGAGAGCCTTCTCTGTGAGAGCTCCTGCCTTATGGAATGAACTGCCCCCAGATATAAGAAAGATTCCTGACCTCCGCGCTTTCCGTCGGGCTCTGAAGACTCTGTTGTTCCACCAAGCCGGCCTGACCAAATAGATTAATTTTAAATGGATTTTAAATGGGTTTTAAATGGGTTTTAGTAAGGGGTTCTAAATTACAGCCAAATAGCTTTAACTTATTTTAATAGTTTTTAATTTTTGTGTCTGACTGTTTTAATATGGCTGTGAACCACCCTGAGTCTTTCGGGAGAAGGGCGGTATAGAAATGCAATAAACTGAACTAAACTAACTAATCTGTTTGTGGAGCCCCATAGCCACTTTGATATTAATAGTTAGTTCCTGCAGATTTGAAACACATATGAAAATTGAATATATGGATAGAAAGGTATATCTTTAATGCAGTATCTATTTAAGATGTTAGGGAAAATATTGGCATGTTTCATGAAAGAAAGTAAACATGAAGAATGCCATTTAACAGATTTTGAATACCTTCAGAAACTATCTTTGTATTTATTTGTTGCTTTTTTTACATTTTTGTACCAGAAATGTTTATGGTCAATCTACTTGGCATCTATTGAACCATGAAAAAAACTCTCTCTTTGCTGCTTTAGCCAATGAAGAAGCCTAATTTTTCTATGTATAGAAGTATGGATGCACAATAAAATTACCTCACAAGGAATTTCTAAGGAATCTCTTTTGAGAACCCAGTATCCTCTTCATTACTAATGGTTATCTCCTGTATGCTTGAAATGCACATGTCTACATTGAATATACGTACAGAAAAGTACATCTTAAATTTGCATTGAAAATGTTAAGGGAAATATTAGCATATTTCATGAAAAAAGTTACCATGAAGAAAGTCATTTAATGGATTCTTTTTATCAGATTCTCTTTTCTATTGAGGTCAGGCCTCAGCACGATGATACAGCATTTTGGAGAAAAGGTAAAAATCAGTAGCCCCCCACTGGAGGCCAAGATGGCAAAGATCTCCACGGCCACCATATATTTGCCTTTGGTACTCATGTAGGCAGGTATGAAGGACAACCAGACACTGCAAAAGATCAGCATGCTGAAAGTGATGGATTTGGTTTCCTGGAACGTGTCTGGTAATTTCCTGGCTAGGAAAGCTGCAACAAAACTGACAATAGCCAAAAGACCCATGAAGCTCAATATACAATAAAGCATCACAACAGAGCCTTCATTACATTCCAGAATGATTTCAGTGCTAAGGGAGTTCATGTCAACATTTGGGAAGGGGGGAGAGGTTGAAAGCCAGATTACACAAAGAAGTGTTTGTACAAGAGAACAGGAAAAAACAACCGAAAGGGCTAGTCGATTTCCAACCCACGTCCTCATCTTTGATCCTGGCTTGGTGGCCATAAATGCAAGAACTACTGTGATTGTTTTGGCCAACATACAAGAAACCGCCACTGAGAAGATGATGCCAAAAGCAGTTTGTCGAAGAAGACAAATCATACTTGTGGGTCGACCAATAAATAGCAGGGAAGAAAGGAAGGCGAGGAGAAGAGAGATAAGGAGGATGTAGGAGAGGCTGCGGTTGTTGGCCTTGACAATGGGAGTGTTGTGATACTTCAAGAAGATTCCTAGAATGTATATTGTAGTAAAAACAAACACAAGAGTCACTGTGGCTAAGCTGGTCCCCAAGTTATCTTCATAAGATAGGTAACTGATAGGTTTGGGAATGCATGAATCATGGTCTTTATTTGGGTAATGATCATCTGGGCACTGAATGCAGGCATCCATGTCTGTAAAAGTAAAAGTCTATGTTAAATCAAGATATTTATAACATTTCTCTATATTTTCCCCCTTAAGAAAGTTAACTTGGCCAATTGCCAGCAGTTGAATCCTAACTGTCTCAAGTTGACTCTGCCTTCCACGCTTCCAAAGGCAGTTTGTGTGCGCTGGAAGAAAAATTTCCAACTCATCTCCTTTAGTACAGGTTTCCCATGGGCCTATGTCTTGAGTCCGCTACTGATAACCTATGACTGCCATGTCAAATCTACTACATATCATATAGTGAAGTATGCAGCTGACACGGCAGTGGTCTGTCTTATCTGGGATGACAATGAAGATGCTTATAGAGAAGAGGTGAAGGCTTTTGTGGATTGGTGCAATAAAAATGGTTCTTAATGTTAATAAAAGAAAGGAGAACATTGTAGGTTTTAGAAAGAGCTGGCTTGGTCATATTCCACTCAGTATCAAGGATGTAGCTATAGAAGTGGTTAACAAGTATCTGTTGCTGCAGATAACTAATAAGGAGAAATGATCTCTCCACATGTCATCCTTAGTGAACCGTCTGAATTTTCTGCGTCGTATGAGGAGAGCACATCTTTCTCCTTCTGTCCTGACCACTTTTTAAGGAAGTACGATTGAGAGCATTTTAACAAATTGCATCACTGTTTGGTTTGGTGCCTGCAGTGCCTCAGATAGAAAGTCCCTACAGAGAATGGTAAGGACAACCAAGAAGATTATAGGATGCTCGCTCCCTGTTATTCAGGATACTGCTTATAAACCCTATGTGCTTAGAGAACAAAGCATTGTTAGAGACCCCACAAACCCACTTCATGGTCTGTTTCTGTTGCTCTCCCTCTGGGAGGAAGTTTCAATGTATTTCTAGCAGGACTACTTGATTCTATAATAGTTTTATTCCTTATTCCATCCAACTGGTCAACTTGCAAGATTCATTCTTCTTGCTATATACATGTATACATCCAAACTGGACTGTGTTGTTTCTCCGTGTCATATAATATATGTAGGTATACGTTTGTTTGTTTGCTTGTTGTATCATGTTTATGTAGTGTATAGAGGAGGTGGAGACCCTTTGAGAGCTGTATGCAAATGAAATTACATTGTAATATATGCAGATTAGTATACATTGAATGTGACAATAAGGTTATTCTAAGTTTAAGCTATTGTTAGGTTTCTTGTGCAACAAACAAATTCAGGGAAAAATGTATCCAACGTTTTTCTAATGAGAAAAGTGCATTCAGTTATATTCAGGTGAGGTCCACTCTTTTTAATCACCAACCAATTGGTGAAATGAACTCCTTGATTTACTATAAATTAAAATTCAGTCTGATAAGGATCATAGTGCATAATACAAAAAAAGGTCCACGTTTATAAATTTGCACTATATTGGTAGTTAAAATGCAATTCTTTCCTTTATATATGATACTAAAGATACAGGTAAAGGTTCCCCTCGCACATGTGTGCTAATTGTTCCTGACTCTAGGGGGCGCTGCTCATCTCCATTTCAAAGCCGAAGAGCCAGTGCTGTCCGAAGACATCTCCATGGTCATGTGGCTGGCATGACCAAATGCCAAAGGCACATGGAACGCTGTTACCTTCCCACCAAAGGTGATCTCCATTTTTCTACTTGCATTTTTTATGTGCTTTCGAACTGCTACGTTGGCAGAAAATGGGACAAGTAACAGGCGCTCAACCCATTACACGACACTAGGGATTCGAACCACTGAGCTGCCGACCTTTCCATTGACAAGCTTAGCATCTTAGCCACAGAGCCACAACATCCCTCGATATTAAAGATAGTATGTGTCTAAATGTTGAAATATATCCAATATTCTGATAAGGCTTTTACCTGTCTGGTTGGAGATCTTCCCTTCTGAACATGGACTACAATCATAGCAGCAAAAGGGTTTTCCTTCTTTGGTGCTCTTTCTATAACCTGAATGGCATTTCTCATTACACAATGAAATGGACTGTGTCTGTCCGTGAAAGGAAGAAGCATTGGATTAAATATGGAAAACCAAGAAAAAGCTCAGTCGTGCATTGTAACAACTGAAAAAGATTTGTATTACTGAATGAGAGATACCAATAAGTTACTAGGAGAACAGATCAATCAACATGTGTTCTTTTTAATTAAAGGGCATTTTAATTAAAATGCAATCAGTATTGCAGTCAGATTTATTCAGTTATTCAGTGATGACAGGTTTATTTGTGAAATATTATCCAACTGACAAAAAAAAATCAAGAGGCTATTTGGAAAATAAATTCTAATTGGCAGATGTACCGTTTTGTTTATAAAAAACAGTTGACTTTGTAACTTGAACATTGTGAGCCTTAAACCTTAGATAAGGAAAAAAAAAAAGAATAATTTTTTTTTTAGAGGGGGGAGAATTCTAACTGACAGATATAGAAACTATGGCAGTTTTGTTTGTTAATAATTATTCAGTTTTGTAAGCTGAGTATTAAAGCGCTTTGAACTTTAGAAAAGTGATATTCAAAGGGTTCTACCTGTCCAAACTGGGTTGGCCACACAATGTCATTTTTGGAAATAGTCAACAGTTGGGATAAGGGTGCTTGTGGATCCAGCTTTCCAATTTTGACTCTAAGAAAAGACTGATTTGAGAATGTGATCCAGTTGATGATATCAAACCCTGCTACTAATTCTCCATTTTGGTCAAAAGAAATAGTTCTTCCACTGCTGTCATTAAATGAGACATACCTAAGAAAGTGATGCATCTAAATGAGAGTAAGAAAAGAAATGTTTAATATATTCCTTTTTACTGAATTTTTTTTAATCCATTCAT
This sequence comes from Coluber constrictor foxii, assembly GCA_038048745.1. Classification (NCBI taxonomy): domain Eukaryota; kingdom Metazoa; phylum Chordata; class Lepidosauria; order Squamata; family Colubridae; genus Coluber; species Coluber constrictor. The sequence continues at coordinate 40,307,989 of CM075966.1, read as the reverse complement.
ATGCTATACATATTAACTACTTATTTCATGTGGTTTAATTTTTCAAAATGATTTTCAAAAACCAGCAAATACTCACAGAACAATAAACCTGTTAAGTACTTATTAATTAATTGCACAGCTGATACACATCAAAATTAGGTTGCATGTTGGACACCACATTGCCTTTTGTGTGATGCATCAAACCAAATAAACTAGCCACAGAAGGTTAGGGTTTGGGTTATATAATAAAAAGAAACAAGAGCTTTCTAAATTTTTACCCCAATGCAAAGGGTTTTTCAAGATAGCATAGATAATATCATACCATCATCATAAAGTTAAATATATTTTTAGAAAAAAAAAATCCACCAGGGATCTCAAAACAAATTAGAAACTATGATAAGGTTAGAAATATATTGCCAAGTTTTCTTACAGAAGTGTCTCTCTCCAGTTTTAGGAATCTGACCATCTCTAGATATTTTCAGTATTCCACGTTACAGTTATTCTACAGAAAGAAATTAGGGAAGAAGGAATTGGATGAGAAGACATTTAAGGTCATTTCCAACTCTTGATTGCAAGGAAAGGATGCTGCAAATGCCTTTAGTAGTTCATGCAAAGAATTACCTTCCACGACTGTTGATGAACTTTCAGTCTACATGCATTTGCAATTCTCTTTTGGTTGTCCATAGAAGAGTACATGGCATGCAATGCATAAGCAATGGAATATGCAGCCGTGTAGACACTGTAACTGTGAGCAGTCACCCTCATCTCAAGCACTGACATAGGAAGAGTCCCTAGCTGCTCTTTGCCAGTGCAAATGTCCTCACCTATATTGTCTCCGGTAAATCTAGGGAAGACACAATTAAATACCTATTGCCAGGTTTCTCTTAGGAAGCCATCTTCTTTCTCCAAAGCAGGGTTTCTTGCTTGAAAAAACTGATGGAAGCCAGAAACATCCTTGAAATTAATTGCCAAGGATAAAGATCCATGAAGGAAATTTAAGTCCCAACCTCTTTGAAGGGGAACGGATACGTAATCAACATCTGATGTCATAATCAAGACTTTCGAATATCCTGACGTTACCACAAATTCAGCTACTTTGAAAAAATGCCTTAAAGTTACTATACTTTGAAATTCACCTTCAACAATCACCGCATTACAAGTACGGGTCAAGAGAAAAAGTAATGTTTCATGAATCCCTTCTACTATTTTGTCAAAGTCATTGAGGAAGCCATCAGCCAGTTTTCTTATGAAATCAAAGCAGATGCCATTTTTCGAAAACACGGGAAGCACATTTTGTAGTAATATCTGTGTCAGTTTCCCAATATCAAGATATAACACCCCAATCCATGTCCATCCAAAATGCAATAGAAGATGGAGAATCCCCCTGTGCTGTTGAATTTTATTTGGAAACATCCAGTGGAAGGCAGTATCTTCGGGACTCAACTCTGGAGCAGAGCAATATCCAAGCTAAATTTTTTTTGAAGGAAACCAAGAAGAAAAAAAGTGTCTCAGTCCCACCCTCTCCCAAAAACGTTTCAAGGTCAAGTTATCTTTGTACAGTGCAGTATAATCCAGTTCACATTAATGCTCTAGCTGACGTTGTTATGTAACAAATGATCATTAAACATTAAGATTGGAACATATAAATATACAGTATTCACCAAAGTAACAAATTTTGTAAGAAGCTGTGGCCTTCCTGTCTCTTGCGTAACAGGAGAACAATAAAAAAAAAAGAGCTGCCCAAAGAATTGAGGATATAGAAGCAAAAAATAATATAGCTATCCTTAGTAAGATGGGTAACTTGAAACGGCTGAGCAAATACAAACACATTTTCAAGTAGACAATTATTTGAAGTTACAACTGCCAAAACATCTTAGGGAGATTCGAACATCTTGACACAATAGTCAGATATGGGAGATTCCATTCTATACCCTACAATGAGCGTCTCTGCATTTGCGGAGCGGCAGAGGTAGAAAACCTGGCTCACATCCCATTAGACTGTTGCTTGTATAAGGGGATGAGAGACTTGGTCCATATACCAAAGGAATGACCCATTGAGATCCCCATATCAAAAAACTTATTTTACGTGTGCCCAGAACCTGAAGATAAGATTTAACACAGCACAGTACTTAAACAAAACATTTCCGTTGAGATCTGCATACGTGGGACTGATTGAGGTAGATTGTAAGGGTTACACCCAAAAAATATTTTTATGTCATTTTACTCTATTTTATATATTTATGTACCAAATTATATTGTATCTAATCATATAATTCTGGTATTTTACCCTGCTTTTATTATAAATTGTTTGTATAAGATTTTAATGGTGATATGTATTTGCACCTTGTGCTTTGATATGGCCTATAGGCTAATCAATAAAACTAACTGAATATTACTTTATTAACCAATATTAAATATTACTTAATAAAATACTATTGATTAAATATTATTTTAAAGCAATTATTCCTTCCTGAAAAAGCCACTTACCTGTGCAATTTTGTAATTGGTCAAGATGCTTGCCATGTAGAGAACTTCATAAGAGTTTGGACCTCCAATAACAGCTATCAGATGGTTTTGGAGGTCACATTTATAGTTAGGAATGAATTTGCTTTGAGTAGAGAGCAGTTCCATGGTGGCTGCATAAGTATATCTTGCATTATAATAGGTGTTATAGATCTTGAAGCCTAGGGTGACATTGGTTAAGATCCTGGCATTCTCATTAATCTCCTTTACAGCAAACACCAAGGCTGCAACATGTTGGTAAGCTTGAGTCACTGAACTAGAGTGAAATTCACGAATTAGAAATATATACTGTCAAGTGGCTTCTGAGAAAATATGTGCTGCATTTCATTACAATATATGTCTGCTATTTTCATGCTGAACAAATGTTTAAAAGTGGAAATTGTTTTATGATTCTGAAGTACCAAAACTGTAAAGTTTCTTTTTGATTAACAGACAAAATATAATGCGGATATCAAACCAACCATTCTGATGTCCTTTCCTTTCTTTTCCTTCTTTCCTTCCTTCCTTCCTTCCTTCCTTCCTTCCTTCCTTCCTTCCTTCCTTCCTTCCTTCCTTCCTTCCTTCCTTCCTTCCTTCCTTCCTTCCTTCCTTCCTTCCTTCCTTCCTTCCTTCCTTCCTCTTAGCAGCAAAACATTAGCAATTAGTAAATCTTAATACTACTTGTTCCAATTTTTATCCGAGTAGGATCATCCTATGGCTTGCAAGATTCAGCTACTTACAGGAACTCGGGGATGATATCATGAAAGGGATGTCTTGTGAATTTGGCCTCTTCGGAAGCAACCATGTATTCAGAAACTATAGCACCAATAATGAGTTCTCCTGGTTGATAATATTTATGAAGAATGATGCTTGGATCATTGCTACTGCACTCTGCAAAACAAACACTGCAGATATTCTGAAGGAGCAAGATGAGTCCCCAAAATGTGACCATCACAAATGATTTGATTCTTTGTTTCTTGGAAAATTCTTTTGAAAAACAATATTCCATCTCCTCCACAGAATAGCCTCAAAGTCTGAAAGTTAAGTATCAGTTGCAAACTAAGACAGTGGAGAATGCGCATTGGTCCACTGAGTCCTAGCATTGTAACTCCAGGTTCAACAACCGACAGGGTTATTTAAATAACCACACTTTAATATTCATAGAATCACAAGTACCCGCAGAGCTTTCGGGGATCTGGGGAAGGGACTTGACAATTTTCTATTAAGACAATAATTAATTCAAATAATCCTGGAACATGTGGTTTTTTACTACACTGCTGTTATTTTTCTCTCATACTCACTTGCCAGGAAGAATGTTATAATGTGGTCCATGAGGTTATATTACATTGAACTCAATACAGGTCGTCCTTGAGTTACGACTACAATTGAAACCAAAATTTCTGTTGTTAACTGTGTTAGTTGTTAAGAGAGTTTTGCCCCATTTTATGAACTTCCTTGCCACAGTTGTTAAGTGAATTACTGCAGTTGATTAGTTAGCAAACCCGGTTGTTGTCTTGCCTGGTAGTTAAGTGAATCTGCTTCCCTATTGACTTTGCTTATCAAAAGGTTGGAAAAGATGATCACATGACCTTTGGACACAGGAATGGTCCAAATAAACCAGTTGCCAAGCATCTAAATTTTGATTGCATGGTCATGGAGATGCTTCAAAGTTTGTAACTGTTAAAAATGGTCATAACTCACTTTTTTCAGAGCCGTTAAAACTTTGAACTGTTGTAATCCCTAACTAACTAACTAACTAACTAACTAACTAACTAACTAACTAACTAACTGATGTTAATCTCTAGTGCCACATAATGGGGTGAGCTCCCATTACTTCTTCCAGCTAGGGACCACCTTTGGTGGGAATGTAACAGCGTTCCGTGCACCTTTGGTGTTTAATCATGCCGGACACATGACGATGGAGATGCCTTTGAACAGCGCTGACTCTTCGGCTTTGAATCAGAGATGAGCTTCGCCCCCTAGAGTTGGGAACCACTAGCACATATGTACGAGGGGAACCTTTACCTTTACCTTTTAAGTTAAGGACTACCTATAGTAACTCTGTAAATGAAAATAAGCATAAGCCACATGCTAGTTTGCATAGGGCATCACCATTTTTATATACTACACATTGATTTTTCCAGATCAAGCACAAGTTATGTTTTGGGGAAAATAAATTACTACAGACTGCTCAAAGTTCTGGCTGATTGTATTGGGAAGCTATGGGCTGCAATAATGGCAACTGGATTATTTGGAGCAGCACGCTCGTAGCTAGGAAAGATTTGTTCCCATTAGAAAGAAGTTCTATTCAGCCAAGAGATCAAATATGAAATATTTTCCACCCCTCTATTCTACTCGACAATAGATCTAGGATTTTATAGTGATCTCTGATTCTACTTCTAAAAAGTTTCAGCCCTGTTTAGCGCTTCAAAATTAGTCAGTGCTGGTTAGGTACTTTATTAAAACAAGCTTCATGTTTCCATAATAAAGAAATATATCCAGGTTTAGTGTTTTTTGAACACTAAAGCTATTGTGTAAAATTATCAGTGTATTATGTTCCAGTAATCATCATATGAATGATGATGAATGAAATGAAAATGAAAAATGAAATGAATATCAGCTTTTATTGAGGAAACATACAGATATTCCTTATAATTGACTGTAATGATTTACTATTTGATTGGAAGGTCTAAGATTTCTTACCCTAAAGAATGGGATACTTCCTACCCTTCTATAAGATGTTAAGAATTATACCTGAAATTGTGTGCTTGGAAACAACATCGCCCCCGCCCCTGAATTTCAAGTTTTCTCTCCCATTATTTTAGCCTAATTTTTATATTCATCAGTCATCTAAATTGACCCTGCCTGTTGCTTGGGAGAAGTGTTGTGTGTGGCTGAACAAGTCATACTGCCTGTTTTACTTGTAATCCTAGGCGATAAAAAAAATACAATTTTGCTGAATGCAATTTGCAAAACCAACCTTTCTCATCCATCACCACAGGACGAGATATCATCAAAATGCTGATGAGACCCAGCTATCTATCCATCTCCATCCTGGGTGAAGTAAGTGGTGCAGTAGTCACCTTTGCTTTGTACATGGAGACTGTGGATGGGGAACAACAGATAACTAATAACTATAACTATATGTCTTTTGCAGTACACAGGAGATAAGGTCACAGGCATAACCCCCAGGCTTGTGATTTCTTATGGAACTTTCCACAGCCTCTAAGGCCTGCTGAGGCCTGAACGTTAGTTTTGTCACCTCAACATGTCCCTTTTTACCAATTTTCAAACCAATCATTATTTGATTCCTGATCCACGAGACAGACAAAATGCATTAGCTTGGCTATTTTCCTGGACTCACAGCTCCTGGTCAAAGAGCAGCCGGGGGTGTAGCCAGGAGACCCTTTGCCTAACTAGATGTTTTATGTGCCACTTATGACCTTTCCTGACAAGGAGGACCTCAATTTGGTCACTCATTCCATGGTATTCTCCCAATTCGACTATTGCAATGCACTCTACATGGGTCTAGCACTGAAAAGTATCCAGAAGCTATAGAAGTTGCCATACTGTGTGCCCAAAGAAGGCCATATATAAACACCCTTGCTCCACAAACTGCACTGGGTACCTGTTTGCTTCCAGGTCCAATCTAATATTCTATAAAGCCCTACATGACATGACATAGGGCCAGACTACCTATGAAATTGCTTTGCCCCATCACATCAGCCCATGCCATAGCCCAGTCCATTATATTATACACTGTACAGAGCCTCTCTCTGAGGGAGATAGTTTTTATGAAATATGAAATACAAATCAATAATAAGACAGAATTATTTAAATTAAAGGTAAAGGTTCCCCTCACACACATTCCTGACTCCAGGGGGTGGTGCTCATCTCCATTTCCAAATGTAAGTAAGTTCTCTTTTTGCCAACATTATCAAATACTTTACTAAATGAGGAAGCCTATTGATTTTTCTATTTTTTTAGGACCATGGATACATAATTAAAATGCCTCCCAAGGAATTTCTTCAATCTGTTATGGGATCCCTGTAGCCTCTTTGTTATTTATACTTAGTTCCTGCAGATTTGAAACACATATGAACATTGAATATATGTAGAGAAAGGTGTACCTTTAATATCTATTTAACGTGTTAAGAAAAATATTAGCATGTCTCATGAAAGAAAGTAAATGCGAAGAATGCCATTGAACAGATTTTGAATACCTTTAGAAGCCATCTTTGTATTTATTTTTCGCTTCTTTTTACATTCTTTTACCAAAACATTCTGTGGTCAATCTAGTTGGCATATATTGAACCATGAGAAAAACTCTCTCTTTCCTGCTTTGAAGCCTACTGAATTTTCTATTGTATACAAGCATGGATACACAATCAAAGTACCTCACAGGGAGTTTCTAAAATCTCTTTTGAGAGCCCAGTATCCTCTTCATTACTAATAGTTATCTCTTGTATGCTTGAAATGCACATGTCTACATTGAATATACGTACAGAAAAGTACATCTTAAATTTGCATTGAAGATGTTAAGGAAAATATTAGCATATTTCATGAAAAAAGTTACCATGAAGAATGTCATTTAATGGATTCTTTTTATCAGATTCTCTTTTCTATTAAAGTCAGGTCTCAACACGATGATATAGCATTTTGGGGAAAAGATACAAATCAGTAGCCCCCCACTGGAGGCCAAGATGGCAAAGATCTCCACGGCCACCATATATTTGCCTTTGGTACTCATGTAGGCAGGTTTGAAGGACAACCAGACACTGCAAAAGATCAGCATGCTGAAAGTGATGGATTTGGTTTCCTGGAAAGTGTCTGGTAATTTCCTGGCTAGGAAGGCTACAACAAAACTGACAATAGCCAAAAGACCCATGAAGCTCAATATACAATAAAGCATCACAACAGAGCCTTCATTACATTCCAGAATTATTTCAGTGCTAAGGGAGTTCATGTCAACATTTGGGAAGGGGGGAGACGTGGAAAGCCAGATTACACAAAGAAGTGTTTGTACAAGAAAACAGGAAAAAACAATCGAAAGGGCGAGTCGATTTCCAACCCACGTCCTCATCTTTGATCCTGGCTTGGTGGCCATAAATGCAAGAACCACTGTGATTGTTTTGGCCAATATACAAGAAACCGCCACTGAGAAGATGATGCCAAAAGCAGTTTGTCGAAGAAGACAAGTCATACTTGTGGGTCGACCAATAAATAGCAGGGAAGAAAGGAAGGCGAGGAGAAGGGAGATAAGGAGGATGTAGGAGAGGCTGCGGTTGTTGGCCTTGACAATGGGAGTGTTGTGATACTTCAAGAAGATTCCTAGAATATAAATTGTAGTAAAAGAAAATAGAAGAGCCACTGTGGCCAAGCTGGTCCCCAAATTATCTTCATAAGATAGGTAATTGATAGGTTTGGGAATGCATGAATCATGGTCTTTATTTGGGTAATGATCATCTGGGCACTGAAAGCAATCATCCATGTCTGAAAAAGCAAAAATGTATGTTTAATCTAGAAACTACTGATTTTTTTTCAGATTTCCCCCTTTAAGAATACAAAATAAATCCGTTAACTGTATTACCATTTGTCCCCCCCCCCCCCATTTTAATAGAATAAATCATATAATTCTCAGATATATTTGTAAAATAAACACATGCAGGAAAAATGCATCAAACTTTTTTCCAATGAGAAAAATGCATTAAATTACATTCAGGTGACGTTCACTCTGTTTAATCATCAAGCAACTGGTGAAATGCAATCATTAACTTACTATCTGCAATGAAAATTCAATCTGATAAGGATTATAGGGCGTAAAATTAAAACAAGCCCAAATTTATATGTCAATGTCTCCATCTCCTATTTGCATTACATTAGTAGTTAAAATCCAATTCTTTACGGGAGATCAATAGAGGCTATTGATAAGATAAAATGTAGTGTTTCCTTCCTGAACAATTGGATTTTCCTGTAATTAAAGTATTTCCCTGGTTCTGGATGATGAGGATGAAGAGGATGATAAGTGGGCAATCTACATTTAGATTCACAGTCTAAGACTGATGGAAACATAATAATTTGTTTCTTAAACAAGGACCCACAAATTATTAAGATAGCATCCAAATATAGGAAGTTCCAAGCAGCGGTAAAATCCACTTACCTTCCCTGTCGGTTTGGGAATGGCAGTGTTAGGGAGCACGTGTGCCTCTTCTGCACATGCGCAGAACCTTCTGCACATATGCAGATGGTAAAAAACAGGACACAATGATGTCCCAGTGCATGGGTGGAGCCTTCCGCCACCAGCACTACTGGTTCTTTAAGCCGGATAGAACAAGGGGGATTTCACTGCTGGTTCCAAGTAGGGAAGGGGTTTGGGGTTTTTTTGGGGTGGGGAGGGTAAAATTAGGATGTTCAAATCTGATAAATTCAATATTTCCAGAGATTCAGGGATAAAGGTAAAGGTTCCCTTTGTATATATGTGCTAGTCGTTCCTAATATAGGGGATGGTGCTCATCTCCGTTTCAAAGCTGAAGAGCCAGTGCTGTCCAAAGGCATCTTCGTGGTCATGTGGCTGGCAAGACTAAACACCAGAGGCACATGGAATGCTGTTACCTTTCCACCAAAAGTGGTCCCTATTTTTCTAGTTGCATTTTTTATGTGCTTTCAAACTGCTAGGTTGGCAGAAGCGGGACAAGAAATGGGAGCTCACCCCGTTACATGCCACTAGGGATTTGAACCGCTGAACTGCCAACCTTTTGATTGACAAGCTCAGCATCTTAGCATGGAGACACTGCATCCCTTTGATTCAGGGATAGAAATCATGATTTCATAGATGGAAACCTTCATTTCCAGTGCTTATGCTAATTTCTGGGACAGTTTTAAATACAAGTGAACATTTATTTACAACCTGATATCAACAGGAAATAGGTGTCTGGTGTTGACTTATTTTGTAATTATCAGGCATATAAGGTCACAGAACTTTAACAATTCTCCTGGAGTTTGCATTTTGGATGATTATAAATATCCAAGTGTCTTCAGAAGCTATCCAAATTCCGATAGTTGTAAAAAGGGATATTTTTTTTAAAAAAAATGATTTATATGCCGCCGTTCTCTGAAGACTCAGGGCGGCTTACAATGTGTTAAGCAATAGCCTTCATACTTTTTGTATATTTTATGCAAAGTCAGCTTATTGCCCCACAAACTGGGTCCTCAATTTACCTACCTTAGAAAGAATGGAAGGCTGAGTCAACCTTGAGCCTGGTGAGATTCGAACTGATGTAATTGCAGACAGCTGGATGTTAATTACGGTGCTTAGTCTGCAGAGCTAAACCAGGCTCTGCAGACTAAGATATATGTTTCTATAGTCTGAATTTTTAAGTATATGGAAAGGAGAATTTATTTATGATACTAAAGATAGAATGTGGTGTCCAAGTGTTGAAATATATCTCATATTCTGATAATGTTTTTTACCTGTCTGGTTAGAGATCTTCCCTTCTGAACATGGAGTACAATCATAGCAGCAAAAGGGTTCTCCTTCTTTGGTGCTCTTTCTATAACCCGAATGGCATTTCTCATTACACAATGAAATGGGCTGTGTCTGTCCGTGAAAGGAAGCAGCATTGGATTAAATGTGAAAAATGAAGCAAAGGCTCAGTAGTGCATTATCACAATTGAAAAAGATTTGTACTACTGAATGTGAAGCAACAATAAGTTACTAAGAGAACAGATCAATGGATTTGAGCCCTGCATTTTAACAACTGAAAATATGTCTATTTTGGGGCTAAAAATGCAGACTAGAATAAGGCAGATTTAATACCTCTCACTGGCATCTGTGCATGCAACTTACATTATTGCAATTGAAAGAAATTGAAAGAAGCCCCAGCTTCACTCCTATCTCACCAAGTGTGAGGACTATAGAAAAATACAAAGTGATCTTCAGGAGAAGAATGCTTCCATTTATCTTCTACAAACCTCAGTTACCTATATTGAAACAATTTACAGATAATCTTGGATGAATCGTCTGCAATATGTACTGCTATTGGAAAGGAATACAGCTGAAATTCTTTTAGGACATTTGCTATATTATTGAATGAGATACAACTATAAGTAAAGAATGGAGAAAAAATAGAAATGTCCCAGTGAATTTCTTAGATATGTCTCATTTAATGACAGCAGTGGAAGAACTATTTCTTTTGACCAAAATGGAGAGTTAGTAGGAGGGTTTGATATCATCAACTGGATCACATTCTCAAATCAGTCTTTTCTTAGGGTCAAAATTGGAAAGCTGGACCCACAAGCTGCCTTAGACCAACCGTTGACCATTTCCAAAATGAACATGTTATGGCCAACCCAATTTGGACAGGTAGAATCCATTTCTGTTCTTTATAAATGAAGGTCAACAGCTCTGAAATACAATCACTGTTGCTGTCAGAATTCTGCTATCAGAATAAAGTTATTGGAGAAAAACATAAACCTATTTTTTTCCCATCATTGCTAATTTGTATTACTGAATGAGAGACAGCAATAAGTTATGAAAAGAAAGAATCAGTCAACTGGTGTTCTTCCTTGATATGCACATAAAGATCAAAAGCCTCAAAAAAGTAATCAGTGTTGCAGTAAGAATTCTTCAGCTATTCAGTAATGACATGTTCATTCATGAAATATTGCACAATTGAAATTAACAAAAGAACACCAGGAAAATATTTGGAAAATAAAGTCTAATTGACAGATATAGAAACTATAGCAACTTCTAACCTAAACATTGAAGCTGCTTAAAACTTAGATAAGGAAGAAAAAAAGAATAATATTTGTGGAAAAGAATTCTAATAGAAAGATATAGAAAATATGACAGGTTTTTTTTGTTAATAATTATTCAGTTTTGTAAGCTAAGTATTAAAGCGCTTTGAACTTTAGAAAAGTGATATTCAAAGGGATTCTACCTGTGCAAACTGGGTTGGCCAGACAATGTCCTTTTTGGAAATAGTCAAAAGTTGGTCTAAGGGTGCTTGTGGATCCAGCTTTCCAATTTTGATTCTAAGAAAAGACTGATTTGAGAATGTGATCCAGTTGATGATATCAAACCCTGCTACCAATTCTCCATTTTGGTCAAAAGAAATAGTTGTTCCACTGCTGTCATTAAATGAGACATACCTAAGAAAGCGATTCATCTAAATGAGAGTAAGAAAAGAACCATTTAATATATTCCTTTTTATTGCAATTTATTTTTAATACTATTCATATGATATACATATTGACTCCTATTGAATCCTGTTTATACAAGTGAAAAGATGGAATATATATGTTGAAAAAATAGCTCTTTCATTCTAAAAACTAAAACAAATTGAACATATTTATTTTACATGATTTAATCTTTAAAATGAATTTTAGAAGGTCAGCAAATACTCACAGAACAGTTAGCCTAATGGCTAATAGTTTCTAATTAATTCCATAGCCAATTCATGACAAAATTGGGTTGGATGTTTCATACCACGTTGCTTTTTGTATATGCAATGAAACGAACAAACAAGCTACACAGGGGCATTTGAAAATCAAAGCAGCATAAATTATTTTTTTAAAAGGAGAAGGGCGGTATATAAATCAAATCAATCAATCAATCAATTAAATCAAAAAAGAAAGAGCCTTATAAATTCTTACCCCAACACAAAGGATTTTCTAGATAGCATAGATCAGGGGTAGGCAACCTGTGGCTCTGGAGCCAAATGTGGCTCTTTCATCCCTCTGCTGTGTCACCAGTCAGCTCCACAATTGATAGGGCTTTCAGTTAGGATAGGTAGAGGAAAAAGGACACTGTGCTAGGAGGAGACACTATGGTGGGGGGAACTGGAATTCTGGTTGGCTCCAGAATTGAACAGGGGGCTTTTGGTTAGGGCTTCCGGTTAGGTCTCTTTGAGTGTTTAAGGTTGCTGACCCCTGGTATAGATAATAATCCCATCATGATAAAGTGAAATATGTTTTTTGAAAAAAAAAACCCACCAGAGGTCATAAAACAAATTAGAAACTATGATAAAGTTAGAAATATATTGCCATCAGAAGTATCTCTCCACTTTTAGAAGCTGGAATCTGACCATCTCCAGATATTTTCAGTATTCCACATTACAGTTATTCTATGAAAAAAAATTAGGGAAGAGGCAGGAATTGGATGAGAAGGTCATTTCCAGCTCCATGGTTCTGTGATTACAAGGAAAGGGTGCTGCAACTGTCCTTAGTAGTTCATGCAAAGGATTACCTTCCATGACTGTTGATGAACTTTCTGTCTCCATCCATTTGCAATTCCCTTTTGGTTGTCCATAGAAGAGTACACGGCATGCAAAGCATAAGCAATGGAATATGCAGCCGTGTAGACACTGAAACTGTGAGCAGTCATCCTCATCTCAAGCACTGACATAGGGAGAGTCCCTAGCTGCTCTTTGCCAGTGCAAATGTCCTCACTCATATTGTCTCCGGTAAAACTAGAGAAGACACAATTAAATACCTGTTGCCAGGTTTCTTTTAGGAAGCCATCTTTTTTCTCCAAAACAGGGTTCCTTGCTTGAAGAAACTGATGGAAGCCAGAAACATCCTTGAAATTAATTGCCAAGGATAAAGATCCATGAAGGAAATTTAAGTCCCAACCCCTCTGAAGGGGAATGGATATGTAATCAACATCTGATGTCATAATCCAGACTTTAGAATATACTGGCATTTCCACAAATTCAGCTACTCTGAGGAAATTCCTTAAAGTTAATATACTTTGAAATTCACCATGAACAATCACCACATTAGAACTACGGGTCAAGTGAAAATGTAATGTTGCACGAATCCCTTTTGCTAGTTTATCAATGTCAGTGAGATAGCCATCAGACAGTTTTCTTATGAAATCAAAGCAGATACCACTTTTGGAAAACATGGGAAGCACATTTTGCAGTACCATCTGTGTCAGCCTGCCAGTATCAATGTATAACACCCCAATCCATGTCCACCCAAAATGCAATAGAAGATGGAGAATCCCCCTGTGCTGTTGAATTTTATTTGGGAACATCCAGTGGAAGACAATATCTTGAGTCTTCATCTCTGGAGCAGAAGTATATCCAAGCTAAAAGATTTAAAGGAAACCAGGAGGAAAAATATTCCCACTCTCCCATAAAATCATTTCCAGGTCAAGTTAACTTTGTAGAATGCAATATGGTTTACAGACGTTAGAATGTAATATTTCAGGCTAACTCTGCTTACAGCATAGAGTTTGATCCTGACCAGCTAAAGTTTGACTGACCCTTCCATCCTTCTGAGGTCAGTAAATTGAGAAATTGAACAATATGCTGACATTGTAAACCACTTAAGGAGGGCTGTAAAGCATTATGAAGTGAAATATAAATCTAAGTGCTATTGCTAATACTGTTATCCAATTCACTGTACTATTCTAGCTGATGTTTTCTGGTTAAAAATATCATTATTAAACATGAAGAGTGAAAGATGCTAAATAAAATAATATTTGATAAATAATAAATTAACAAATCATATAATATTTGTTAAATTTTATTTTAAAACACTTATTCTTTCATGAAAGCCACTGACTTGTGCAATTTTGTAGCTGGTTAAGATGTTTGCTGCGTACAATATTTCATCATAGTTTGGTCCCCCAATAACAGCCATCAAGTTGTTCTGCATGTCACATTTATAGTTGGGGATGAACTTGCTTTGAGTAGAGAGCAGTTCCATCGTGGCTGCATAAGTATATCTTGCATTATAATAAGTGTTATAGATCTTGAAGCCTAGTGTGATGTTTGTTAAGATCTGGGCATTTTCATTAATCTCCTTTACAGCAAACACCAAGGCTACGACATGTTGGTAGGCCTGAGTCACTGAACTAAAGTGAAATTCAAAAATCAAGAAAAGATACTGTCAAGTTGCCTCAGAAGAAATAGGTGCTGCATTTCAGTACAATATTTGTCTGCTAACTTCATACTGAATTAAGAAGGACATCAAGGGAGAATGATTTTTTTTGCCTTTACCCAATACAATATATATTATACAGCTGTACAGCTAATACCCACACATACTTTCTCCTTCTATCTGTCACTCTATCTGTTTCTCATAGACACAGAAACAAAACAGAAAGGAACAGAGACAGAAAAAGCACTGTTCCTATTTATCTTTCATTGTAAATGGTTAAAAAGTAGAAACCAGTTATAATCCTCACAGATACCAACCCTGTTTAGACACCTTTCGAATACAGAAAATATATAATGTGGATAGGAAACAAACCACAGTAGTCCCAGAAATACTTTTTTTTCCCAAGAGGCAACCGGACTTTCTGGTTTTTCCTTGAAGATGTTTCACTTCTCCTCCAAGAATCTTCTTCAGTTTCTTCTTCATGAGCTGAAGAAGTTTCTTGGTGAGAAGCGAAATGTCTTCAAAGAAAAACCTGAAAGTTCAGTTGCCTCTTGAAAAAGAAACACCTTTGGGACAGCCATGATCTGAAAGACTGAGAATTTCCATAAACCACTGTGGTCCGTCCGTCCTTCCTTCCTTCCTTCCTTCCTTCCTTCCTTCTCTTTTTTTGCAATATAGATACTGATGATATAGATACAACTATATAGATTCTGTGGAAAGTAGATGTTTCCATACCCCATTACCAATTTCTAAAACTATGCTTCCTAATTTTTATCAGACTAGAATCATCCTATGGCTTGCAATTTCAGTGCCTTACATGAAATCAGAGATCAAATCGTGAAAGGGATGTCTTGTGAATCCGGCCTCTTCAAAAACAACCATGAACTGAGAAACTATGGCACCAATAATGAGTTCTCCTGGTTGGTAATATTTGTGAAAAATAATGCTTGCATCATTCTTACTGCATTTTGCGAAACAAACGTTGCAGGCATTCTTAGGAGGCAAATGTAATACGAATACCCAAAATATGACAATCAGAATTGATTTGTTTCCTCTCCAAAAACAATTTTCCATCTCTTCCACAAATGACAGAATAGCTTGGGATTTTGAAAGTATCGGTTGCAAACCAAGGCAGTAGACATTTGTCCACTGAATTGATAGAGCACAACATCCTTGTATCCATCACAGAGGATATTGAAATCAACATATTTTAATTTTCATAGACTCTTATATACCCACAGAGCCTTCAGGGAGCTGGGAAAGGGACTTTGACAAATCTCTATTAAGATAATAATGAAGTCCAATAATGCTATACTGTATGATTGTGTTTACTATAAAGCTGCTGTCTTTGTCCTATTCCCATTCAGCGTAAAGAATGTTGTGCATGAAGTCAAACTCCATTAAACTCAATGGTAACTCAGTAAACAAACACCAGCCTAAGCTATATGCTGGCTCACAAAGGATGTTTTGGTTAAAAGAGCACCACAATTTTCAAACAATATAAATTGATTTCAATTTGCCAGGTCAAACACACTTTATGTTTTGTTTTTTAAAAAAAGTGCTATAGATTACTCCAAGTGGTCTCTTCCCTTGAGTATTACCTCTATAACTGATGGCTAACCGTTTCTGGATTGAGTGCCCAAAGTGTGTGTGTGAGCATGCAAATGTGTGTGTGCGTGCATGAACCCCCAAAATGCAGTGTGCATGGAGCCCCTGAGCATGTAACCCAGCCTCCATGCATGCACACACAGCCCCAGCATGCGCCCCCGTATGTCAGATCCCTAAAAGTGATACTGCCATTCAATTGGAGGAAGAGGGAGACTTGGATTCGATTTACTAGCATTGCCTGTGTCAACAGATATTTTACAACCTATATCCTGGCGTCAAAGAGCTCTGAGATCCTCTTTACCTGGAGGAATTTTTATGATAGCCATGTGGGTTGTTTCACTTTAAAGGATAACAGTGTGAATGCATGGTTGTTCAGGTTCTCAGGGAAACTGGAGAAGAAAGCATCTTCACACTTGTGTATTGGCTAAAATCTGCATTCTGACTTAAAGGGAGGGGTCTCTACTGCTTTAATCCTACTTGTCTTGCTAAGAGTATTCAGATCTTGCTTTAAGTGAGACCCAAAGACCAGCTGTCTAGTAGGAGGCGCGCGCGCATGTGGAGTGGAGCTGAATTGGGGCCACAGCTTGCATGCCCACAGAGAGGGCACTGTGTGCCACCTCTGGCACAAGTGCTGAAGGTTCACCATCACAGCTCTATAACTTTCTATTTCCTATTGTTTTAATCTAGAAAAAATTCAAATAATTTTATTCTTTCATTAATTAACTAATTAATTAATTAACAAAGGCAGCATTTAAGATCCAGCTGCCTGCAATTACTTGTGAGTTCAATCCCAGCCAGGCTCAAGGTCGACTCAGCCTTCCATCCTTTATAAGGTGGGTAAATTGAGGACCCAGTTTGTTGGGGACAATAAACTGACTTTGTATAAATATAAATATACAAAAGTATGCAGGCTATTGCTTAATACATTATAAGCCGCCCTGAGTCTCCGGAGAAGGGCGGCATATAAATAAATAAATTAAAAAAACCTACAATACAAAAATATTTATTTAATTCGAGTCTCAATAGCTTTCAGGCTGCCACTCCTATGGAAAAAATTAAGAATCATCATGATAGATTAGGCCACAGTTCTTAGCTCTTCTCAGTGTAAGTCTTCTCATGCTTTGCAGCAGTGGCTATATATGCCCTTATTTTCCATAAGTGATTCTGGAGCGCCATTTTTATATACTTTCATAGAAAGTAGAAAAATCCTTTTGCTCTTGCATCAGAGGTGGTATTCAGCAGGTTCTGGCCAGTTCTGGAAAACCAGTAGCGGAAATTTTGACTAGTTCAGAGAACTGGTAAATACCATCTCTGACTGGCCCCATCTATTCTCTGCCTCCTGAGTCCCAGCTGATCAGGAGGAAATAGAGATTTTGCACTATCCTTCCCCTGCCACACTCACCAAGCCACTGCCCACCAAGTCACGCCCACAGAACCGGTAGTAAAAAAATTGAATCCCACCACTGTCTTGCATTGATTTAAAGATTGCACCTACATATCCATCCTCCTTCTCTTCTTCCTCCTCCTCCTCTACCTCAACCTGTAAAACTCTACTTCTTATCTAAGACAAACCCTAACTAGCTTCTGTGAGCTTAATAGCTTGTGGTGCTTATTTAGAGAAGTACTTTTTAGCATTTTTTTTAGTAATGCACCATGTACTGATATTGTCAGCAGAGAACTTCTAAGTAGCACAACTAGTATCAAAGAACTCTTCCAGCTGCTATGACTTCAGCAATACTAATATTAATGATACCTCTCTACTGTCATGAAAAGACTGCCATGATGTGGTCCAACTCCATCATGGACCGGATCCGGCCCGTGGGCCTTGTGTTTGACACCCCTGGAGTAGATGATCTCAAAAGCAGTCTTTTGAAGAAGACAAGTCAGCTTTATGTTTTTCCATCAACTGATGGAAAGACAAACCCTAACTAGCTTCTGTGAGCTTAATAGCTTGTGGTGCTTATTTAGAGAAGTACTTTGTGTGCATTTTGTGTAGCATTTTTTTAGTAATCACCATGTACTGATGTTGTCAGTAGAGAACTTCTAAGTAGCACAACTAGTATCAAAGAACTCTTCCACCTGCTATGACTTCAACAATACAAATATTAATGATACCACTCTACTGTCAATCATGAAAAGACTGCCATGATGTGGTCCGGCCCGTGGGCCTTGTGTTTGGCACCCCTCGAGTAGATGATCTCAAAAGCAGTCTTTTGAAGAAAACAAGTCAGCTTTATGGGTCAACTGATGGAAAGTAGAGAACAAAGGATCGATAGGATCAGTGGTGAAATCCACTTACCTTCACTACTGGTTCAGGAATGGGAGCGCGTGCCTCTTCTGTGCATGCACAGAACCTTCTGCGCATGTGCAGAGGGTAAAACATGGGATGTAATGATATCCCAGTGGGTGGGCGGATCCTTCGCCACACAACTGGTTCACACGAGTTGGATATATCCGGCTGGATTTCACCACTAAATAGGATCCATTACATTGGGACAATTTATCTAGCTTTGGAAGAATCCTTGTGTAAATAAAAATGTCCATATACATGGGAATGCTATGAAAACCTTTTTTTACTCTTACCTATTTGTTTGAGATTCTCCCATTTGGACCAGGAGTGCAATCAGAACAGCAGTCTTAGTCCTTCTATAACCTGAATGGTACTTTTTGTTACAGAGTGGAAGAAGTTTCACCTTTGCACAAAAAGCTGAGATAAGGTGATTAGACTAGTTTTAATATTTAAAATAATTCTAAAATAAATGTAATAAATACTTTTAAAATTAATTTAATAATTACTGTTGATTTTTCATCAACCAGAACCAAATAATCACATGATAACTCCACCATCTTTTCTTGTTGTTTTTTTACATGGACAGCATGAGGAAAAATAAAACACTTCCCCATCTCTGACCTTATTGAGAGGAAAAGAATTCAAAATTAGAGGAAGCTCTTAATGTTTTCCAAGGATCATCACTCTCAGTGAAGGGCTATTCAGGCAATGAGACATTGTGAAGGAATGAGTATTGTTTGAATAGTGGTGGGGATAAAGAGGATAGTCATATTTCTTCCTAATAAGGGTAGTATATTATTAGTTCATACTAGTGAAGCCAGTATGATATAGCATTTAAGTCATCAAACTAGCAAGAGTGAACATGAGATTAAGGCCTACTTAGAATTTAGAATAGCAATAGCACTTAGACTTATATACAGCTTTACAGTGCTTTACAGTGCTTTACAGCCCTCTCTAAGCGGTTTACAATGTCAGCATATTGCCCCCAACAATCTGAGTCCTCATTTTATCCACCTTGGAAAGATGGCAGGCTGAGTCAACCTTGAGCGGGTGAGATTTGAACTGCCAAACTGCAGCTAGCAGTCAGTTGATGTAGCCTGCAGTACTGTACTCTAACCACTGCACCACCTCAGCTCATCAATATGACAATAAAGAATAACTTTATTGTCACTTGGAATGTACACTAATTGGCATACATTAAAATGAAATTTCATTGCATGCAGCTCTCAAAGGGTCACCATCTTATACAGTACATAGACATAACAAAATACATACATACATACAAAATTATGCATATACTCACATATATTATATGACACAGGGAAATAACACAGTCTAGTTCAGATGTATACATGTACATTGTGAGAATCTTGCAAGTTTACCAGATGAATGGTATATGGAACAACCTGTTACAGAATCTGGTAGTCCTGCTAGAAATACTTCAAAACTTCCTCCCAGAGGGGAGGAACAGAAACAGACTGTAAAGTGCATGTGTGCGGTCTCTAACAATGCTTCAGGCTCTAAGCACATAGTGCTTATAAAGCAGTATCCTGAATGACAGGAAGGGAGCTTCCTATCATCTTCTCTGCTGTCCTCACCACTCTCTGTATGGACTTTCTATCTGAGGCACTGTGGCCACCAAACCAAACAGTGATGCAGTTTGTTAAAATACTCTCAATCGTGCCTCTGTAAAAAGTGGTCAGGACAGAAGGAGAAAGATGTGCTCTCCTCATCCAATGCAGGAAATACAGATTCTAGTTTGCATGCTCCACTAAGGAGGACATGTGGACAGACCAGTTCAGATTGTTAGATATCTGCACCCCCCACATATTTAATACTATTGACCACCTCTACAGCTGCATTCTTGATAATCCTTGTTCCTTAGATACAAAGCCAACAGGGGCTCCTCAGCCAACAGGGGCTCCTCAGGGTGCCATCGGCCAAACAGTGTTGACTGGTGCCCCCCAGGGGTAGAGCCTTCTCTGTGGGGGCACTTGCCATCTGGAATGAGCTCCCCCAGAGATACGGAGGATTCAGGACTTACGCACTTTCCGCCGTGCCCTAAAAATGTTTTTATTCCAACAGGCAGCTCTGGCCTAACTCTCCCTTTTAAATCAGGTTTAAATTGGGTTTTAAATGTTTATATAAATTGGTGGTTTTAATTTTTTCGAGCCTAAATTTAATCCTTTAAATGGTTTTTAACTTTTGTATGTAAATTGTATTTTATTTTGGCTGTTCACCATCCTGAGTCCCTCTGGGAGTAGGGCGGTATACAAATTTGATAAATAAATAAATAAATACATAAATAAATAAATAATAAACAGGCTGAGCTTGGGCCAGTCGTCCCCCCCACCCAGTGCTATCAAGGAAGCAATGGCAAATCACTTTTTAAAAACCTTGCCAAGAAATCTGCGGGGTCATTAAATCA
This sequence comes from Coluber constrictor foxii, assembly GCA_038048745.1. Classification (NCBI taxonomy): domain Eukaryota; kingdom Metazoa; phylum Chordata; class Lepidosauria; order Squamata; family Colubridae; genus Coluber; species Coluber constrictor. Next base: position 40,287,293 of record CM075966.1, on the reverse strand, counting down.
TCAACTGTCACTTAATGCTCATTGGAAATAAGTTAAAGAATGTATTAAGAATGTGTAAGAATGCAGTTTAGTAATCAAAAGCATATGTAATTATTTTGTTCGTGCTTATCCAGCTAATTGTGATTTCTCTCTGTTTCACAATTCTCTGGATAATTTGTAGCTGTAGGAAATACTATTAAAGAAAATTAACAGATACTTATAGAGGCATAAGATTTTTCCAAGCTGTGGAAATAAGAGGATTAGACTAACTGTATTACTCTGTAATGACTTGCCTTATAATTGACATGTAAACCCTGAAATTTATGGCTATTATGTCATCTGCATGGGAGATGGGGAACTGCTTTCCAAAATCCTTCGTCATTGTAATACTTGGTGTGATCTTAGTTTTATTCCCTAAGAGTGTCTGCAAAATTCATTCGGCAAAGTGCGTGAGCAATGAGCCAAGCATTATTCTTCATAAGTATTATCAACCAGGAGAACTCATTATTGGTGGTGTGGTTTCTCAGTTTTTCCTTGCTGCTGAAGAGGCCAAATTCACAAGACATCCCACTCAGGACATGACTGATTTCATGTAAGGAAATGAAACTATTCAGACTCTATCCTGATTTTATTTTCATGGGTTTTTTCCTTTGTCTCATCACTCTGCTGAACACCTAATTCCTACAGCACAGTCCTATGTTGAAGGACCCATGTAGTAGGGCTTTATTACTATTATCCTTCTCATCTTTCCTACTACCTTCTCCTATTGGTATCTTATGCCTATATTACTTTGTTGTTTGTATGTACATCATGATAAATGCACAGGTACAATATATGTGGTACCTTACTCAATAGTAGTAACTGTGAGAGAGAGATTGGAGTCCTTGTGGACAACTATTTAAATATGAGCCAGCAGTGTGCTGCAGCTGCCAAAAAAGCCAGGCTGCATAAACAGAGGGATAGGATCTAGGCTGCATAAACAGAGGGATAGGATCAAGATCACATGAAGTGTTAATACCACTTTATAAGGCCTTGGTAAGGCCATACTTGTGATACTGCATTCAGTTTTGGTTGCCACGATGTGAAAAAGATGTTGAGACTCTAGAAAGAATGCAGAGAAGAGCAACAAAGATGATTAGGGGACTGAAGGCTAAAACATATGAAGAATGGTTACAGGAACTGGATATGTCTAGTTTAATGAAAAGAAGGACTAGGGGAGACATGATGGCAGTGTTCCAATATCTCAGGGGCTGCCACAAAGAAGAGGGAGTCAAGCTATTCTCCAAAGCACCTGACGGTAGAACAAGAAGCAATGGGTGGAAACTAATCAAGGAGAGAAGCAACTTAGAACTAAGGAGAAATTTCCTGACAGTTAGAACAATTAATCAGTGGAACAGCTTTCCTCCAGAAGTTGTGAATGCTCCAACACTGGAAGTTTTTAAGAAGATATTGGAAAACCAATTGTCTGAAGTGGTGTAGGGTTTCCTGCCTAAGCAGGGGGTTGGACTAAAAGATCTCCAAGGTCCCTTCCAACTTGGTTATTCTATTGTATTCTAAATGCCTTGTAGGTCCAAGCACTCTTGACCAATGAAGACTATTCTATTCTAAATATATTGGTTATTGTTTTAGGGGAATGCACAATACCACCTTTTGACAATTTCTTATAGCACCACCTGAATTAAATAAGATGCTAAATCCTTCTGGCTAATTATTAGACAGTGCTAGGTCTGACTTCAAGACAATAAAGCTTGTACTAAGGCAGCTGGTATTTTTTCTATAAATAGAAAGTAACGAGCATCTCTTCTCAGCTGTCCAACCATGTAACACATTAGAAATACACTAGCCAAAACACTGAAAACAATAGCTAACTTCAGAAGCAACCCTGCAGGGTGGATTTATTAGTGTTTTATTTCATTGCAGATTACTGACTCAGGCTTACCAACATGTCTTAGCTTTGGTGTTTGCTGTGAAGGAGATTAATGAAAATCCCCAGATCTTAACTAATGTCACCCTAGGCTTCAACATCTACAACACTTATTTTAGTCCAAGACATACTTCTGCAGCCACAATGGAATTAATCTCTACATCAGGCAGATTTATTCCTAACTTCAAATGTGACATCCAGAACACTTTGGTATCTGTCATTGGGGGACCGAGTTCTAATGAATTCCTGGACATGGTTACCATCCTGAACAACTACAAAATTGCACAGGTAAGTGACTTCTATGAAACCAGAAAGGTTTTTAAAAGAAAAAAAAAACCAGATCCTCTCCGAAATTGAAGTTGGTTGCATTGATTTTATAATAGAACAGAACTGAACAGAACAGAACAGAACAGAATAGAATTTTTTTATTGGCCAAATTTGATTGGACACAACGAATTTGTCTTGATGCATATGCTCTCAGTGTACATAAAAGAAAAGTTACAGTCATAAGTGGAAGAAGATTGGTGGTGGGAATGATGAGATTAATAATAGTGCAGACTTAGTAAATAGTTTGACAGTGTTGAGGGAATTATTTGTTTAGCAGACTGATGGCATTTGGAAAAAAAACTGTTCCTATGCCTAGTTGTTCTGTGTGCAGTGCTCTCTAGCATCGTTTTGAGGGTAGGAATTGAAACAGTTTATGTCCATGATGCAAGAGGTCTGTAGATATTTCCACAGCCCTCTTTTTGACTCGTGCAGTATACAGGTCCTCAATGGAAGGCAGGTTCATAGCAATTGTTTGTTTTTTTTAATCAGGAACCAGAAATGTTTATTTGGACACAGTAGCTAAAGTAGTTCTGGAAACTGGATAATTTTACCGCAGAAACAAAAAAATTGGCCATGAATCTTTCAAGGAAAAAAAACCCTTGCTCTTCCCTTCCTCTTCCCTTTATTTAGCTTGCATATAGCTCTGCTCCTGAGATGAAAACTCAAACACAATCTGCTTTCTTCCATTGGATGTTCCCAAATGCAATTCACCAGTACAAAGGAATCCTTCATCTTTTGTTGCATTTTGGATGGACCTGGATTGGGGTGTTGTATCTTGATACGGGCAGCGTGACAGACACATTGTTAAGGAATGTGCTTCCCATGTTTTCCAAAGGTGGCATTTGTTTTAATTTTGTATCAAAATTGGCTGCGGGATTCCTTGATAATTTTGATGAAGTGGTGGAAGCAGCTGGGGAAACAGTCCAAATTCTCTTGACCTCCACGACTAATACAGTTATTATTCAGGGTGAATTTCAGATTCTGTTTAATGTAAGGAGTCTCCTGAAAGTGGCAGAAGCTGCTTTAGAAAGCCCCCAGTATTTCAAAGTTTGGATTACGACAGCTGACGTGGATTTCACCTCTGTTCCGATACAAAGAAGCTGGGACTTAAATTTTCTTCATGGTTCGATATCTTTGTCAATGAATTCAAATGATGTTTCTGGATTCTATCAATTTCTTGAAGAGAGGAACCCATCATTGGTGAAAAATGATGATTCTTTGAGAGAAATCTGGCAACAAGCATTTAATTGCTTCTTCCCCAGTTTTGCCAGTGAAATGACAGATGTGGAGATCTGCACTGGGAAGGAGCAGTTAGAGACCCTCCCTATGACTGTGTTTGAAATGCGGATGACTGCTCACAGCTACAGTGTCTACAATGCTGTCTATGCCATTGCACATGCTTTGCATGCGATGATGTCCTCAATATTCAATCAAAGATCAAAGACGGACCGATGGAGACAGAGCCTCAATCAACAAATATGGAAGGTACTGGCAAAACCATTGGTGTCCCACAACCTCTTGCCCTAAAGAATACTTACTCTGTCTGTGAATCTATAAGCAGAAGTCTACATGTTGAGAAAAGCTATCTGAGACAGTTTTGTATACCATCCACAGTCATTTCTGTTAAGACGGATAGTTGTATAAATTTGATAAAGCAAAATAAAAGAAAAAAAAGAAAAAATATGCTATCATCTTGTTGTGAATGAATTATTCAAATATATTTTGGCTATTTAAGGATATCTCCTTACACAGTCATGAGCTCTAGAAGAACAAGAAACTGTGAGCCTGCTTTCTATATTTTTTACTAGTGGCTTATTATTCTGTGAATATTTGCTATCGTACTTACTTCCCAAATTTCGTTCTGATCAGCTATAACAGAACGGAAAATAAACATACATGAGCAAATCAGTGCTGACATTGCTGACATTACTGCATAAAGAGTAGTCTTAGATACCAATGATAGGAAGAATTAGAATCAATTCTTTACCCAAAGACTCTCTCTTTGAGGGAAATGGGCAGACCAAGAATGTGAAATACTTTATAAATAAATAAAAATAAATCTAGTTAGTGGTAGATCAAAAGTCAAGCCAATTTGACTGGTACTGTGAGATATGTAATATAGAGTGGTACTGTAATACCACTCTATAAAGCCTTAGTAAGACCACACCTAAAGTACTGCATCCAGTTTTGGTCACCACATTATAAAAAAGATGTTGAAACCAGGGGTGGGTTCTAAATTTTTTTTACTACCAGTTCTCTGGCCATGGCTTATTTTGTGGGCATGGCTTGATGGTCATGTGACAATTCTTTAGGATTAGCAGAGGCACTGGTCTACCCATTTATTTTTGCAGGCACCAGTCTACTCATTTGTTTTCTTTTAACACTGATCAGCTGTAGAGCGGCTCTTTGAAGCCCCGCAGCAAGAGTTTAAACAGTTTTTTCCCCTCTAGCCGATCAGCTGGGACTCAGGAGGCAGCAATAGATTGGGGGTGGGGCAAATAAAAGATAAGAATAATGCAGGGTGGGGGGGGGGACAGAACTGGTTCGGTGATGTCATATCGTCACCACTACCGGCTCGGCCGAACCGGGCCGAACCAGGAGGAACCCACCACTGGTTGAAACTCTAGAAAAAGTGCATCCAGGATGATTAGGGGACTGGAGGCTAAAACATATGAAGAACGGTTACAGGAACTGGGCATGGCTATGATAGTCGTCTTCCAATATTTGAGGGGCTGCCACAGAGAGGAGGGGGTGTGTGTCAAGCTATATTCCAAAGCACCTGGAGGTCAGGCAAGGAATAATGGATGAAAACTAAACAAGGAGAAATTTAACCTGGAAATAAGGAGAAATTTTCTGACAGTGAGAACAATCAACCCATGGAACAGAAGTTGCCTTCAGACGTTGTGAGAGCTCCATCACTTGAGACTTTCAAGAAGAGATTGACTGCCATTTGTCAGAAATGGTGTAGGGTCTCCTTCTTGGGTGGGGGGTTGGACCAGAGGACCTACAAGGTCCCTTCCAACTCTGTTAATCTGTAATCTGTAACATGGAATAAACTGCAAGATAGTTCTACCTTAGGATAGTCATGATAACATTCTATTTGCAAAGTCTAGACTAACCCAGCTTGGTTGTGCTTGGTAATGGTAAGACTTTGCTGAAGATTTTAAAGTCAGTATCAAGCCGCCTTTGATATCACCTGTATTCCTGGTGATTTCATGTTCCCATCCAACAGGTTTTCCTGTCAACCCTTGTTTTGGAAGTTTTCTCCCAATTTTCTTATTTAGGTTATGATTCTCCAAAGAAGATAGATAAACGTGTTCAGACATCCAAAAGATCGCATAGTCAATAACAACTTTCCCAAGAAATAAGATGGCAATGCCATCGAACCAATTACATACATGACAGGATGCCTTCAATATAATTTAAAAGATTTAAAACCGCAAGACATTTTTCAATAAACTGAACAATCCATGAAACTCCAATTTTTCATTTCTTTGATTTCTTTTAACTTGAAGTTAGCTAACAGCCAGATTTTGTTTGTTTTTTTCTTCTCTTCTGCTTTACACTTCCTTTTTTTGTTTGCTTGTTTGGTCTTTTTTCTCTTTGTGTAATTATAGAAATTGCCATAGGATGTGACATCAAGTCTCTTCTCCATCCTTATCTGTAAATGTACGTAACATATCCAAAATGAATAAATATAAATTACACTATATTGAAATACTTTATGGTATTTTTCAAGTCTTTTTCTTGTTCTTCTTCCATTTAGATCCATCACTTTCTTAGACGTGTGTCATTTAATGACAGCGGCGGAGCAATGATTTCTTTTGATAAAAATGGTGAATTAATAGGAAAGTTTGACATCATCAACTGGATCACATTCTCAAACCAGACTTTCCTTAGAGTCAAAATTGGAAGGATAAACCCACAGGCACCCTTACACCAACTGTTGTCCATTTCTGAAAACAACATTGTCTGGCCAACCCAGTTTGGGCAGGTAGAACCCATGTCATTTCAGTAGCTTTTTATTTTCTTACTCAGAATTCAAAGAGCTTCAGTGTTCCTAATCTTGGAATCTTCTTCATATATTGAAATTTCTGATTGTGACCTTTTCTTATTTTATACCTTTTCCATTCATGGACAGGCCCAGCCCCTTTCCTTGTGCAATGATAAATGCAATTCAGGCTATAGAAAGATCAAGAAAGAGAACAAACACTTTTGCTGCTATGATTGTATTCCATGTTCAGAAGGGAAGATCTCAAACCAGACAGGTGAGAAACCATGTGAGTGAATGGGGTCAGGGTTGTTTCTCCATTTTCATATGCTGTACTAATAAATAGTAATAAATGTAAAGGAAGAGGTGGCTCAGGGGCTAAGACACTGAACTTGTTGATCGAAAGGTCGGCAGTTCAGTGGTTCGAATCCCTGGTGCCGCATAACGGGATGAGTTCCCGTTATTTGTCCCAGCTTCTGCCAACCTAGCAGTTCGAAAGCATGTAAAAAATGCAAGGAGAAAAATAGGGACCAAATTTGGTGGGAAGGTAACACCATTCCATATGTCTTTGGCATTTAGTCATGCTGGCCACATGACTACTGAGATGTCTTCGGACAGCACTGGCTTTTCGGCTTTGAAATGGAGATGAGCACCACCACCTAAATTCGGGAATGACTAGCACGTATGTGCGAGGGGAACCTTTACCTTTACTAATAAATAGACATTTGTAAGGAACTTTCAAAGTGAGTGTCAGTCCTGGAAATGAAGGTTTGCATATAGATAATCATACTTTCTACTCTATTGTTCAGGAATACAATAATTATATTAGTAATATTAGTAAGTTTACTCATTGGAGGATGAGAACTTCTGGTACTTATTACTATTTATTTACTATTTACTATTTACTCTATAGTTTTAATTCATTATCTTGGAAAGACCTTGACAAAATAAGAACAAATATGGTAAATTAGTATTCCGTAAAGCAGAATTCCTCATCAGCAGAATTAATGGACAAATGGAGATAGATAGATAAAATGGAGATAGATAGATAGATAGATAGATAGATAGATAGATAGATAGATAGATAGATAGATAGATAGATAGATAGATAGATAGATATAAATATATGTAGATCTTTGGTTATTTGGGTTTTCTTCCGCGTAAAATTGGAAGTGTCTTTGTGACATTTCGACAAAGTCTCATTTGTCATCTTCAGGCTGGTGTTCTCGGCTTCGTGCTTCTAGGAGCAAATTGCTTCCAAATTTATGTGGGAGAAAACCTGAATAACCAAAGACCTACATACAAACACCCATGAAAACATTTTCATATGTAAACCAAGATTTTTGTCCAGGCCTAGTTCAGTGAAATTACAATCCACTAGTTTCTAGGCTTTTTTTCTTCTGGCAGCCAGCAGACCCTATGCTGCCTATTGGGAGAGTAATATAGATCTATTTCTGGCTCGTTAGCCTTCCTCAGTTAGCCATACCCACATCTCATGTATCCTCCCTCTAAAGGTACAGTATTTGTTTTCTTACTTTTTCGTAGGATTTATGTGTATTTTTCTTTAGACAGGTTTTTCCTATGTAAACCAAGATTTTTGTGCAGCCCTAGTTCAGTGAAATCACAATCTACTAGTTTCTAGGCTTTTTTTCTTCTGGCAGCCAGCAGGCCCTATGCTGCCTATTGGGAGACTAATATAGATCTATTTCTGGCTTTCTGGCTTGTCGAGATGTGGGTGTGGCTAATTGGTATGTATAAATGTAGCTTCCTTATGGACATTCTTTTAAGAGAAATGTAGCCTCATTTATCATGGAAAGCAGTAAGACATATTGTTTTCCAGTTTCCACCATTTTGTTTGTGATTTAAAAAGAAACTTTAACTGATTGTGCAAATCTTGTTGGAAATGTAATAAACATACCCTCAATTGTTTATATGATAGAATATACAGATATGTCAAGGATATTTTGATTTAATATTTCCATTTGCTTTTCCAGACATGGATGATTGTCTTCTGTGTCCACCGGATCATTATTCAAATAAAGAACATGATTCATGCATTCCCAAATATGTAAGTTACCTATCTTATGAAGAAAATCTGGGCATTGGGCTAAGCACCGTGGCTTTTGTGCTTTCCTTCAGCACAATTTCTGTACTTGGAATCTTCCGGAAGTACCACAATACTACCATTGTCAAGGCCAACAATCACAGCCTCTCCTACACCCTCCTCATCTCCCTCCTTCTCTGCTTTCTTTGTACTCTGCTTTTCATTGGACAACCCACAAAACTGACATGCCTCCTTTGACAAACAGCTTTTGGAATCATCTTCTCAGTGGCGGTTTCTTGCCTGTTGGCTAAAACTATTATTGTGGTTCTAGCTTTCCTAGCCACCAAGCCAGGATCACAAATGAGGAAATGGCTTGGAAAACAACTAGCTCTTTTCATTGTGCTCTTCTGCTCCCTTATTCAAACCCTCCTTTGTGTGATCTGGTTATCCATCTCTCCTCCATTTCCAAACACTGACATGAACTCTCTAAACCATGAAATCATTCTAGAATGCAATGAAGGGTCTGTTGTGATGCTTTATTGTATCTTGAGCTTCATGGGTCTTTTGGCTATCGTTAGCTTTGTTGTAGCTTTCCTAGCTAGGAAATTACCAGACACTTTCCAGGAAACCAAATCCATCACTTTCAGTATGCTGGTCTTTTGCAGTGTCTGGTTATCTTTTGTTCCTGCCTACGTGAGCAGCAAAGGAAAATATATGGTAGCTGTAGAGATTTTTGCCATCTTGGCTTCCAGTGGGGCACTATTAGGTTGTGTCTTTGTCCCAAAATGCTATATTATTTTGTTGAGACCTGATCTGAATAAAAAGGAACACTTGATCAAAGAAGTCAAGTAAATGCTATTGTTTAAATGTCTATTTTGCCTCCTAAAATATTCTGTAATCTCCACATCTGTCACTACTATGAGATAATATAAGTGTGTGTGTGTGTTCAATTTAATCCTCTATGTATTAATTTATCAATTTAATGTATCAATTTAATGTGGCAATACTCTATGTATATGAATTATTTCAAATATAGGAGTACAGCAATCATGAATAAAGTGACTATTGGCATGAGATAAGAGAAATAGGGGCATATGACCCATATACATAGAGTATTGCCTCATTATATATATATATATTATATAATGTGTGTGTGTGTTTCTGTTTATATGACTATTTTCTTACTTTTCATAGGTTTTATGTGTGTTTTTCCTTTAAGCCAGATTTTTCCTACATAACCAAGGTGTTTCTGGAACCACAATTGAGTGAAATTTCATTCACTACTTTCTGGGTTTTTTTCTTCCTTCTTTTCATTCTGGCAGTCAACAAATTTTGTGCTGCATTGTGAGAAAGTAGTGACCTTGCTTAAAGGAAACACACACACACACACACACACACTTATATTGCTGATAAAGAAATAAAGGGAGACTAGTATAGATCTATTTCAAGCTATTTAGCTCTCATCAGCTAGCCATACCCTTACTTGGATTCGAACTTGGGCTGCCTGCATATTAGGCAGTTGTATTAACCTCTGAACCACAAGTTCTCTTCCCTTCATCAGCTTGTGCCAGGGGAGAGATTAATTTTTCTATCGAGACACCTGGTCTACCCCAGCATGTGGGAGGGAGCATACTGCACCCCTTTCATATATATCAGCAAAATATAAATTTGGTATAAAAAGGTTTGTGACTGCTTGAGGGCTCCTGGATTGGAGCTGAAAGATGAAAGAGATGTAGTATGCTCCCCTCCCACATGCTGGGGTAGACCAGGTGTCTCGATAGAAACACATACACACACACACATGCATGCATGTATGTATGTATGTATGTATATAGATACATACACACACACAGAGAGAGAGAGAGAGAGAGAGAGAGAGAGAGAGAGAGAGAGAGAGAGAGAGAGAGAGACAAACAAACACATCTCCAAGATGGTGGTGCTGATGGCTACCTTGGTGAAATCTCTCTAACTTTTTTTTAGAGAGCATATGCACCAAAGACAAATTCTTTGTGTGTCCAATCACACTTGACCAATAAAGAATCTCTCACTCTCACTCTCACTCTCACTCTCACTCTCACTCTCACTAACTCTATCTATCTATCTATCTATCTATCTATCTATCTATCTATCTATCATCTATCCATCCATCCATCCATCCATCCATCCATCCATGTATCTATCATCTATCTATCTATCTATCTATCTATCTATCTACCTACCTACCTACCTACCTACCTATCATCTATTTATCTATCATCTATCTACCATACTTTTCAGAGTATAAGATGCACTTCTTCCCCCCAAAAAAGTGGGTGGAAATGTCTGTTCATCTTATACAGTGAATGTTGCTGAAGACCCACCAGCCCCCACCCTTCAGCCTCTGCCTCACAGTAATTTACCTCCTTGCAGAAAACAGAGAACAGCATGGTCAGCTTCAGCACAGCCTGATGTAGCACAAGCAGCTGATTGGTGATTGGATCAGTCTCCCATTGCCGCTGTCACTTATCGCCACCCCATTTTTGGCTTCCGTGTATCTGATTTTTGGCCTCTGTGCATCCCATTTTCAGCCTCCACGCATTCAATTTTTGGCCTATTCCAGGTGGTGGGGAACAGACAAGAAATGGGGCACACAGAGGCCAAAAATGGGATGTGTGGAGGTGGCAATAGGTGACAGCAGTGATGGGCAGCACCAGCACCAATCAGTGGCAGGGATCCCCGCAGCCTGGAACAGCTGATAGGAGGTATTCTGGGAGGCAGATCCAACTGCCAATCATATCATATCTATATCATCTATATCCATGTCTATGTCTATGTCTATGTCTGTCTGTCTATCTGTCTATCTATCTATCTATCTATCTATTTATCTATCTGTCCGTCCATCCATCCATCCATCCATCTCTCTCTCTCTCTCTCTCTCTCTCTCTCTATCTATCTATCTATCTATCTATCTATAATGGGTCTGCTGAGTGGGGCTTGGACTAGAGGGCCTACAAGGTCCCTTCCAACTCTGTTAATCCGTATCTGTATTATATGTTTGCTTTGTGAGTTCCTCACAATAGACTTGCTGGTGCAATTCATGCCATCTACAACATCCTTCATGCATTGGGAGCAGGATAATTGTGGGACCAACTTTCTCCAGTTGTCTCTGCCCTCCCCATCAGATCCACAATGACTAGCATGCTCTGGGTACTGTCTATTAAAAGGTGTTGTCTAGCAATACCCCATAGTATTTGAGAAAAAGGATTAAAAGTGAACTCATTGACTCATTGAAATTAGTTAAAAGATCCAAGTGGCATTTTATTTATTGATTTATTTTGATTTATTTTGATTTTTATACCGCCCTTCTCCAACAGGACCCAGGGCAATGAATAGCTAAGATAAAATATAACATACAAAATTTAAAACCATTTTAAAATAATTAGGTAATTTAGTCTATAATTTAAAACAACCTGATTAAAATGAATTAAAATTAAAATAGATGGATGGGGTCAAGCCAGCCTGGCTAAATGAAATAGGTGGGTTTTAAGGGCCCGATGAAAAGTCCAGAGGTCCGATATCCTGGTATCTCCGGGGGCGGGTCGTTCCAGAGGGCAGATGCTGTCACAGAGAAGGCTCTGTGGGGGGGTCGCCAGCCGACATTGTCTGCTGACGGCACCCTGAGGAGGCCCTCTCTGTGTGAGCATACTGGCCGGTGGGAGGTTATTGGCGGCAGAAGGCGGTCTCGCAAATATTTTGTTTTGCAACTGTGTTAAAAATATGGTTGTCCAAGATTTTAGATCTTTCTGTTGCAAAATTTATTCACCTTGTAAATGTAGACCAATTAAAAACTTGTCTCCAATGATATTTCTTTATTATTTGCTTAGTTATGAAGCATTACACACTGCTCCAATCCCAAAGGACTTTCAGAAACTTACAGACCTGCTCCTATTAGGACATTTAAACCAAATGTCATAATAAAATTGAACTACAAATATAATAACTGAAGAACTTAAAGACCTTCCCAATAGAATAAAGGGGTGTGTGTGAAAGTCTGCAACAGGATGGGTCCACCTGTCTTTGGATTTTTGGATCAGTCATTTTTTAATGTGCTTCCAAGAATTCATCAGGGTGGAAGTCAGTATTCTATAGGTCCAGAGAATTCCATCTTTACAGCCACAGAATTAGCACAATGTTGTTTAATTATAATTTTTTCATCAGGATTTTTTCCCCTTCTAGCTCCTATATAATTGTCAGTTATGGGCCCTTTGGTTCTGAGCCCATGGATGTCATCATCCTATTTCTTACTCTAAGAAGCTTCACTGAACATCCATCGATTTCTCTTATAATTACCAGCAGAGTCTCAGTAATGCAACTTCTTCTCAAATCCTTAGGGATGTCCAAGGGACAACCCCCCCCCCCAAAAAAAAACAGGTGATGACTGAAAGGTGCTATTAGTTGTGGAGTCAGAGGGCTACAAAAGTCACAGTCTGGGAAAGAATATATATGCAGACTATTCTGGATAATAAGATCTTCTCTTTTTAATGTTTCATTGTTGCAAGTGGAACTGGTTGTTATCTGGTAATGAAAATCTTCTTGAAAAAATGGTATTTTTCCTGGCAGTAATAGCAGTCCTATTTCCAGGAGTTACATGCTTTATTTCTCGTACTAAAGCATGTGCCGTGGAGAAAGCTCCATTTATTAAGCCCAAGTATTTTCTGCCAGGAGATTTCACGATAGCTGGGATAATCTCTCAGTTCTACATGCCATCTGATCGAGTGGATTTCAGAAGACATCCGTCTGAAGACCTGGTTGATCAGATATTGTAAAGACTTTCTCTTTTTAGCTGTAGCATATCTCAAACCAGATATCTTTCTCTAAGCAGATGCCTGGACTGAGTTAACTAGTGGTATTGCTTACAGCAGAAATTATTTCTCCTGGTTTCTTGCTGGTTAGTTCCTTCATTCTTAAACTAATAGAAATGGATTTCAACTGATACATTTTACCTGGCAAACAAATTACAAACACACATACATATGCACATGTTTAAGGCAGATTTAACCCCATTTGCTTTTGTTCAAATTCTATATTCGGCTTTGCTCATTTTCTTTCTGTGGAATGAATCTTCAGCACTCCACTATTGAAACACTGTTTATAGCTAATCGAATGTCAACCTTTAAAAGTTTAATTTTTCTTCTGAATATTAGGGAACAATGGCACTTTGTAGGACTTTTAATTTGTTTGTTCAGCATGTATGGAGTAGAAATGTAAGGCTGCCCCAATGAAACATTTACATTTTTTCCTAGGATAAGGGATTCTAGAAAAAGAGTTCCATACATCATTTGTATAGAACATATGAAGAAGGGTTGCAGGATTTGGGTATAGAGCTTTGGTGGTGGAGGGGACTAAAGTGCTGTAAAATAGTACTTAGCTGCCTGCAATTACTGCGAGTTCAAATCTCACCAAGCTCAAGGTTGACTCAGCCTTCCATCCTTCCGAGGTAGTAAAATGAGGACCCAGATTGTGGGGGCAATAGGCTGACTTTGTATAAAAAAGAATGCTGCTTAGTGGGGGCCAAAAGCCCTACTAAGCAGGTATATACAAAAAGTATGACGGCTATTGCTTAACACACTGTAAGCCGCCCTGAGTCTCCGGAGAAGAGTGGCATATAAATTGAACCAATAAAATAAATAAATAAATAAATATCAAGTTTAATGAAAAGAAGGACATGATAACAATTTTCCAATATCAAAGAGGCTGCCATAAAGAAGAGAGGGTCAACCGATGCAACAAAGCACCTGAATGTAGGACAAGAAGCAATGGGTGGAAACTAATCAAGGGGAGAAACAACCATAAACAACAATAAAGAGAAATTTCTCTAGCTTGCTTTACTTCCACCCACTTTAGGCACAGGAGCTGAGGAGCTTAAATCTGTAATATTGAAGGAAAAATACACTGTGTATTAACAGCCCCAATCTTTGTTGCTATAGCTTCCTTGTAAGTGAGGGAGGAGGAGAAGCAATAGGTGGAAACTAATCAGGGAGAGAAGCAACCTAGAACTAAGGAGAAATGTCCTGACAGTGAGAACAGTTACCCAGTGAAACAGTTTGCCTCCAGAAGTTGTGGGTGCTTCAACACTGGGGGTTTTTAAGAAGAGATTGGATAATCACTTGTCTGAAATGGCATAGGGTTTCCTGACTTCTAAAGTCCCTTTCAACTCTGTTATTCTGTTTGCTGTCAAGTAAGGTTCAAAATACATTTTCTTCTGCTACCCATAAAAATATCCAATTACAGGTGAATCATAATGTTATTAATAACGTTCCTTCAAGCAATCCATCAGTTTCCTAGTGAATCCTCTTTAGGAATCATAAAACCTGGCTTTAAAAAATAATGTTTTGTTCAAGACCATTTTCCCTTTGATTGAAAAATAATGTTTTAGAAGACTGTAAAATTTCTCTCTCTCTCTCTCTCTCTCTCTCTCTCTCTCTCTCTCTGTGTGTGTGTGTGTGTGTGTTATACATACATATATACATATACATATACATATACATATACATATACATATACATATACATATACATATACATATACATATACATATACATATACATATACATATACATATACATATACATATACATATACATATATATATGTTGGTTATGTAATTTATAAATTAATGCTATAATTCAATCCATTTGTGGCAATGGGAAAAACTTTGGGGTTCTAATGCACTTACATTATTTCTTGCATGGTACTACACAATCTGTTTTTTTCTGCATAGCATTTAGCTGAATTGTAAAGAAAATATGCAACATTCTTTAAGAGAATAAATATGATTTGTAATGTATCTGTGTAGATTTTTTCTACAGAACTACCAAAATATCCTGGCCTTAGTTTTTGCAGTAAAGGAGATCAATGAAAACAATCACATTTTATTCAACATGACTCTGGGTATGCACCTCTCTAACAGTTATTTCATGGCGAGATGGACCTACTTGGCATCAATGGAGCTCCTCTCAACACGGGACAGATTTATCTCCAATTATAAGTGTGATACTAAAGAGTGGGCAGTATCTGTTATTGCAGGACCTAACTCTCACATCTGTCCCTTCATGGCAAACGTTTTGAATGTCTACAAGATGCCCCAGGTAAGATTTGTTCTTGAAATACATATCATGGGCTGTGGCAATAACTTTGAAGGATAGAAGGAAGAACTGTAGCTTAGACAATGATCTGATTTAAAAAAATCTTTGAAAAAGCATCTCAGAATTAACTCTAGGAGGGAAAGAAGGAAGGAAGGAAGGAAGGAAGGAAGGAAGGAAGGAAGGGTTAGCGTTAGGGTTAATCAAGTCCATGAATACTGAATACTGTTCTATTAAGTCTATTTTTTTTATTAATCATATTTCTATGCCGCCCACTCTCTGAGGACTCTGGGCGGCTTACAACAATTGATAGTATACTAAATAGCATATTACCCCCAACAATCTGGGTCCTCATTTTACCCACCTCAGAAGGATGGAAGGCTGAATCAACCTTGAGCCGGTGAGATTTGATCTGCTGATCTGATGAACTAGCAGTCAGCTGAAGTAGCTGCAGTACAGCACTCTAACCACTGCACCACCTCGGCTCTTAACTTCATTTATAAGTTAAGGAATCATAGCGTTTTAGTTAGTTTGGATTCAGATTTAGTAGTAAATGGAGTATAGTCCCTAAACATATCTGTCACATGGTCGCCACCATATTATTCATCATATTGATGATTTGTGTTGTTTTTCTTAAATATAACTTTGTAGGTGAAACCGGTAGGAGGAAACAATTTTCAGACTTGCAAGATTGTGGTTTCACTGTCAGGGATTTTTGCTACCAGTACTCCGAACCACCCGCCTCCATCGTTACCAGATATGGCGATCTGGTATGAACCGGGAACATTTCATCCCTGTTTCACGGTCTAGATTACCTCAAATGATTGACATCAATCTTGCCCACCTAAAAGTGCTTCCTCCCTCAACTGCTTTTATACTGCAATGAATTAGGGAGTGTCAATTCTGAAATGGTTATAACATTTCCTGAATGAGATGGTTATAACATTCTTCTTTTAATTGTTTTTATTAAAGTCTGTTATATGATAAAACTGTTTTCTCGGGTTTTTTTTATAAGCAGTAGGTTATATGAAAAAACTACAACCTCAACCTTTTCTATACATTTCCAGTTAATGCAAACCATTCCTATAACAACAAAGTTGATCAAATCATCAAAATCTAAAATCGAACTTTCATTTGTTTTCCATTTTAAGTGTAAATTCAGAAGTGGTTTCCAAATGGAAACAAATTAAGTTAATGTTCCCTTTAATTAAAGCTGTCGATTTTGTCATCTCTGCCATCTCACAAATTAATGCATTTCTGTCTTCAGCTTTACAATTATACTATTTATAAACATCAGATTTTTATGAACAAGATTACTGTGTTTCCCCAAAAATAAGACCCTGTCATACATACATACATACATACATACATACATACATACATCTCCCTGAAATAAGCACTTGGACTTATTGCCATGCACTCAAAAGCCTGGTTGGGCTTATTACCAAGGGATGTATTATTTTGGGGGAAACAGAGTAGATATCTATTAATGCTTGCATTAATGTTTACAGTAAAGATCGTAAATTAAGAACAGATTTTTCAAAAATAATCAATACTTAATTTTGGAAAATCATGTCTCCCCTCTCCCTTTTTTTTTCTACATTTAGCTGATATATGGATCTTCTCCTATGAGAGATGAGCAAATACAAGCAGCTTTCTTCCATCGTTTTTTCCCAGATGGTGACCAAACAGATTGTGGGTATTCTCCAGTTGCTGTTGTATTTTAGGTGGACATGGATTGGGCTGATTCTCCAGCGTAATGAGAGTGGAGACAGATTCATTCAAAATGCTGTTCCGTTGTTTTCCCAACAAGGTATCTGCTTTGAGTTCATAGGAGAGATGTCCAAGGAAACATTTTCTAATGACATCACAGCAGCCTTTAAAGATTTTAGTAAAATGTACATTGTTATCATGAAGAGCACTACCAATGTCATTATCCTATATTGTGAAAACCAAGTCACCGTCATTGTTAGAATGTTGCCCTATTATACAGAATTTGAAGATATGCAGATCGAGAAAAAAGATAAAGTTTGGATAATGCCAGCCCAGATGGAATTTACATCCCTTCCCTTTCAAAAAACCAGGGGTATGGATGTCTTCCATGGTGTTATAACTTTTGAAGTTTCTTCTAAGGAGATTTCTGGATTTAATCAATTCCTTCAGATGAGAAACCCAATTTCCGAAGTGGAAGACCATTTAATGAGACTGTTCTGGGAAGAGGCTTTTGAATGCTCTTTTCCTAAGAATAAATTAGATGAAGAAGACGCTGGGAAGCTGTGCACTGGAGAAGAGAAGTTGGAGAATTTACCTAAGTCTGTGTTTGACACCACTATGACTGGACAGAGTTACAGCATCTACAATGCAGTTTATGCTGTGGCACATGCTTTACAAGCCATGTTTTCCCTCAAACACAAAACAAGGGCAGAAGTTGGGAAAGAAATGATTTTGACTCAAAAGGCATGACAGGTAATAAGCGACCCATTGTTCTTCTCTCTAATGCAGATTATGAATACACCGGAGTGTTGATTTTAAGTCTCCTGCTTCTCCGTTTTCCATATCCTTTTGGGATCTAGAGAAACCTTTGTAACTGTGAAGAGGTAACAAAGCTACAACAATGATACAACAATATGGAGAAAATTATTAAGACACAGCAACATGTGTCTGTTCAGAACAGGTTCAAAACACCTGTTGCAGGGGGGAATCATGTATGAGGGGATAAAAACCCTAATTCTATTAATGTAGTCAGTTGTATTAAATCAATATCCATATCTTAATACCATTGAAATTGATCTATCTGTCTCACTCACTCACTCCCTTCCTTATTTCTCCCTCTCCCTTTCCTTCTCCCCTCCCCTCCCCTTCTTCTTAATTACCAAACTTTGTTTCATTTTAGTTACATCACTATTTGAGAACCATGTCATTTAATAACACTGCAGGAGAGAAAATTTCCTTTAATGAAAATGGGGATTTAGACACTGGATTTGACATTATCAACTGGGTCACATTCCCAAACGGGACCTTTGTTAAATTCAAAGTTGGAAAGGTCAACCCAGCAGCTTCTCCAGATAAGCTATTCACCATTTCTGCACAAGACATCACCTGGCCTACCATGTTTAACCAGGTATTTCCTGCTCTGATTTCAAACTTTGTATTCTTCCCCTTCCCTTCTTGTTTCCAGAATTATTGATTCGAATGGCTCTTATTCTTAAAGTTGTCAGGCCAAAAACTGCAAAGAGGAAGAAATAATGACCAGAGATTTTGAAATAAAAACCTTAAATCACTGTATAGCAAAATAATTTACTGATACATCCTCATTAAATCTTTATGGTTTTTAGCAGAATTTAATCCAATAACTGCTGACTATTTAATCTATTTCTGCTGGCATTTCAAGCTTGTCTAGTTTAAAAATATATTTGAAAGTTGCTAAAGTAATTAAAGCTATTTATCATATAATTCACAAATTAATAACAAGACAAAATATTCCAATTTGTCTATTAAACAGTCCCTTTCATCTGAACGTTGATTTTCTCCACACACACACACACAAAATCACATTTTCACTTTAGTCTTTTCTTAAATCTGGGGAGCAGTCAGCCTCTGATCCAGTGATTGATTATCCTGACTTGGAAATGCCCACCCAGGGAGAAAGAAGGAATCAAGCAGATAATTAGCCTTGAATCATTGCAAAGTCATAAGCAATCAAGGACCCACATCTTTCTAAATTCCATGGAACTTTATCTATCTGTTTCTCAGGGAAGGCAAGCAGTCTGGAGAGATTCCTGTACTATTGCCATAAAATAATCAATCAACCAATCAATCATAATGGAGCTGGAAGGGATCTTGGAGGTCTTTTAATCCAATCACTTGAACTAGTTGAACAAGTTGAACTAGTCAACTTGCACTCTTCATGTGTTGATCTATTGAACATAGTACATAGAATAATAAAGTTGGAAAAAATCTTGGAAGTCTTTTAATCCAATCCCCTGCTTGAGCACGAGACCCTAAATCATTTCAGATAAATGGTTGTCCAGTCTCTTTTTGAAAGACTCCAGTGATGAAGCAGCCACAGCATGCTGAAGGCATACTGTGCCATTCATTGATTACTCTCATCGTTAGGATATTTCTCCTTACTTCTTCGTTGCTTGTCTCCTTGGTTAGTTTCCATCCATTGTTTCTCATCTTGCCTTTTGTATTTGGGAAAATAGTTTGACTCCCCCACCCCTTGTCTTTGTAGGAACCCTCAAATATTGGAACACGTCTATTATGTCACCCCTAGTCCTTCTTTTTCATTAGACCAGACATACCCAATTCCTGTAACCATTCTTCATAGGTTTTAGCCTCCAACCTCCTAAAGATTCTTGTTGCTTGCTTGCTTGGGCCTGACAGTTATTGTTGCCATCTATGATCCTCTTGATATTTATGTGAAATCTGCATCATGTGCAGCTATCTACAGTATCTTTTTCTTTCTTCTTTATCCTCAGTGTCCTCATTTCCAAGGCATGCATTATAGGTGGCAAGGCCATCTTTGAAACTTGTCATCAAAATATCCTCATTCCTCTTCCCTTTTTAAAAAGTTGTCATTTGGTTTCTTTCCTAGAGATAATCTCTTCTACATGTCTTCTGTGTATTATCCATTGTGCTTGTTATTGAGTCCTTGGAAACAACCTCAACATCCTTTCCTTTATTACTTTCAGTTGTATGTTCAAACAAGCCTGCAGCTACTTGTTATACTTTTTTTTCTTATTTGTTTTCAAAACATTCTTTTTCTCTTTTACTTTCAAAGTGTGGGCTGAACCACCATTCTTCTTTGCTTCAGCAACAAGATGGGCCACCTACCATTTTGGGTACACTGGAAATAATGATTGTCCTCAGCCTATCCTAAGGTGCTGGGAAGGCAATTTCTAATTATGCTTTATTTCCCCATATCAAAAGCAACGGTTCCCCCCATCTGCTATCTTTCATATGTATGCTGGTTTATTCTGGCATGTATGCCCCCACCCCCACCATCTGCTTTCTTTCTTCAATGATCTTTCATCTGGGCTGCCTGGATGATGAAGATGATTCTTGCTCTTGCTCTTGTTGTTCTTGTTCTTGTTTATTTGGATGGTTTTCAGCAGTGGAGTAGTGAAATTCTTTTTTAAAAAAGGATCAGCAGTGAAATGCAGGACATCATAGAAGTGTTCCAGTATTTGAAGGGCTGTCACAAAGAAGAGAGGGTTGACTTATTTTCCAAAGCATCAGAAGACAAAACCAGAAACAATGGATAGAAAACTAGCCAAGGACGGAAGCAAGCTAGAACTAAGGAGAAATTTTCTGAATGAAAACTATCAATAGCTGGCCTTCAGGGGTTATGGGTGCTCCCTCACTGGAGGCTTTTAAGAAATGGTGTAGGGTCTGTTGTTTGAGCAGGGGGTTGGACTAGAAGATCTCCAAGATCCCTTCCAACTCTGATGATGATGACGATGAGGAGGAGGAAAAAGATAATGGATGGGGATTCTACCAATTTCCCCTTTATGTCCAAAATGACAGGAAGAATGGTGAAATTGTTGCTCTTACTTGGTTATGTTTCCTATTAATTCTTGAAAGACATGGGTTCTCAAAGGAAAGCAGTTGATGCTTCCCTTCCTGTTATGAAAGGGAAGGAAAAAGGCAAGGGGAGAATCCCATATTAGGAACAATGCATGGTCCAGACAGAACACCTGGACACTGCTGTGGCCAAAGAAGAGGACGGAATTTAAATTTGGGGGGAAATAATAATTTATCTCTATTTCTACTTGATGTATGCATGGGAAACAGGTTCTTCTGGATCTTTATTTTCATAATAGCTAAATGATGCTATTTTCTTAGTCTTCCTACCTTCTGATTCTAGCTAATAGTTACATTCACATAATATAACTTCTAAATCAGAAGGCAATTTTGGGACATCAACATCCTATGTTCATTTTGTAACAGATCCTTCATACATCAAAAAACAAAACTAAGGGATAAACAAATAAAATCAGATTTGAAAAAAGAAAAGGCTCAGGAAAGAAAAAGGATGAAAGTATAGAAAAGAAAGAGGAAAAGAAAGAAAACTGAAAAAGAATAACTTCCAACTTTCTTTGGTACAGAAGAAAGTAAAAAAATAGAAACACAAACTCTTACTCTAAGATTAACATATGTCTACATTTAGCACCTTTAAGGTGCATGGAGTTCAATTCCCAGAGTTTCCAAGGCAGCATTAAGTTCACCCATTTTAAACTTGCCAAGACTGAAAAACACTGATCTACAGATAGGGATTTTTCCATTCCTCTTTTACTGGTTCTTACTTATATATGAGCAATCATAATGCAAAATTCTCAGTTTCACCCCATCCCAGAGCAAAATCCTCACTTCCACCCCACTCCATAGCAACCACAATTTCCTCACTAACCTGCTTTCCAGCTCTTTTCTCTTGCGTGCAGGGCAACAAAAGACGACCATGTGACTGCTTCTTGAAGAAAAAATATCATGAAGTTAGAAGGTCTGACTGAACTTTCTAAAACAGAAGGGAATTTTGTGACATCGAGAGCCTACGTTCATTATGTTAAACTAAAATCCGCAGCCAAATACAACGTTCTGAAACTTTTCAGTTTTAATAAATCATGGTTTCACTTCTGATAGGTTCTACCTCTCTCTCTTTGCAATGACCATTGCTATTCTGGGTACAGGAAGATGAAAATAGAAGGGAAGCCATTTTGCTGTTATGATTGTGTTCCATGTGCAAAAGGGAAAATTTCAAACCAGATGGGTAAGAGCTGTGTTGTGCAAATTTATTCATTCTTCTTAACTGTGATACAAAATGCTAATTTTCAAACTTCCTACAACTGACTTCTAATGTGGTGATCAAACCAATGATATAGCTATATAAATACTAAAAATGAAAGGGTTACCACAAACAATATATAAGTATCAGAAGATCTGCATATTTAAAGAATCAAACCAAATTGCAGCTGCCTGCAATTACTGCAAGTTCAAATCTCATTAGGCTCAAGGTTGATTCAGCATTCCATCTTTATATATATGCATTACTTAATTAGGAAAAATTAAAGCCAGTGTTGTGGCCTATCCACGGCTGTGCAGCTAGTAGCTGATTCAGACAGTGAGGAGGCTGGTGTGGTGCTGCACCAGCAGCCTGGCAGCTCAGGTTGGACAATGAGGAGGTTGGAGATGATGTGGTGCCAGAGGTGGGGATTTAGCCAGGGCCTTCAGAACCTCCAGAAGCTCCCTTAAGTGAAGAGGATGAAGAGGAGGAGCCTCTTCTCGATGCACAGACACACAGAGCTGCCAAAAGGCAAGAGTGGCTCCTCGGGAGGAGGTCTTCTAGAAAGTAAGGCTTGGGGCTAATTGGCCACTCCCTTAGCCTATTTAAGGAGGAACGACAACTGAAGCAATTTTCAGGGAACAACTTAGTTCACATACCTTTGTGTTTTGTCTTACTTATCTTATCAGCTTCCTGCAAATTGCTTCTGGGCATTCTGCTAACCATAGTAAGTTTTCAGTTATTATTCTTTGAATTCTTGGCAGCTGTTAATCCAATTGATTAATAGCCGTTGTTGTAAAAGACTGGTTTATTCAATAAATTAAGGTTAAATGGACTTTGTGTGTGCTGTGTGCTTTGGGGTCCATAGCTGGGGCAGAACACCCAATAATTAACTCTCAGTCCTGCTACCTGGGCATTTCTGGAAATTGACTATGATGTTTCGTTTTTTTCCAGATGCGGTTGACTGCTTTCAATGTTCAGAAGACCAATATCCAAACAAGGCTCAAAATCTTTGTATTCTAAAAACAACCACCTTCCTGTCTTACAATGAGCCACTAGGAAAAACCTTGGCCAGTGTTAGTCTCTTCCTTTCTTTCATCACAGCTTTGGTGCTGGGGATCTTCATTAAAAAGCAGGACACTCCCATTGTCAAAGCCAACAACAGGAGCCTCACCTACATTCTTCTCATTGTTCTCCTGCTCTCATTCCTTTGCAGTTTTCTCTTCATTGGGCAACCTGACCAAACAAAATGTTTCATGAGACAAGCTGCTTTTGGCATCATATTTTCGGTAGCACTTTCTTGCATATTAGGGAAAACAACCCTTGTTGTTCTTGCTTTCATGGCCACCAGGCCAGGTTCCAAAATGAGGAAATGGGTGGGGAATAAGCTGGCTTTTTCTATTGTCCTATTTTGCTCTGTGGCACAATTGACCATTTGTACAGTGTGGCTGACAATTTCTCCTCCATTCCCAGATTCTGACATGCACTCTATAGCTGAAGAAATTGTCCTACAATGTAATGAAGGTTCAACCACAATGTTTTATACAGTGCTTGGTTTTCTGGGCTTCTTGACTTCTGTCAGTTTCACCATAGCCTTCCTAGCTAGGAAGTTACCAGATAGCTTTAATGAAGCCAAATTTATCACCTTCAGCATGTTGGTCTTTTGTAGTGTCTGGATATCATTTGTTCCCACCTATCTGAGTACAAAGGGGAAATACATGGTGGCTGTGGAGATCTTCTCCATTTTGGCTTCAGCAGCTGGATTACTGGGCTGCATCTTTTCCCCCAAATGTCATATCATTATTATGAGACCTGATTTGAATACAAAGGGACAGTTAATAAAAAAATAACCCTGAATACGAAGTTCAGTTTGCTCATTGATTCAATACAGCCTTCCCTCCTACTCTAACCAAATAATACAAAGTGACATTAATGAAGACCTTTATTTTCTCCAACCTGAATTCTCTGCATTTGATCTTTAAGATAGTACCTAAAAATTGAAGCACTGCCTGATGCTTTCCCCTGATCACTTTCATGACTGTTGTTATCTCTTATGGCAACCTTTTTCTACTAAGCCATGCCTTCTCAAAGTATTTATAGCACAGCAGAATTCAGTTTTCAACCACATACATTTCTTGGATCCAAGTAATGGATCCAGCTAACATTACTCAAAGATAATCCATTCTAATTCTCAAAGATCTTGATAATTTGTAGAAATTGGTGCAATTAAGCTTTGCTCAAGCATATGATTATTTCCTTGGCAGCCTAAGGAAAAATGATACTTATTGTTATGATGCGGGCATGCCCAAGGATCCTAATTTGATATCACATCATAAGTAGATTGACCTTTACTTGTTTCTATCTCTGTTGCTCTCAGAAGTGTTGACAAGGGAGTGGACATTTCTGCTACTAGGAAAGTACAAGGAAGAGAAATAAGGAATTTGTTAAATGTACTGATGAGCTTAATGATCTATGTTCTATATCATCCCTGTAATGAACTTATATTAAGAAACATTACCAGAAGTGTGCATGGAAAGTAACAGACGGTTTTCCCATATATGAAAATAGGTCAGAAGCGTAATGCCTCTGGTGTGGTTAGAATTGCAAAATGTATAAAAGGTACACTTTGGGCGTAGCAAATAAACCTGCATTCTCCAACTTTTGTGGTCTTGTCTCCTGATTTTGGAAAGCGGGTTTTCCCACCACATTTCTGGCAACCCAGATGGGACATAATGGGTTATTGGGACTCTCTGGAGGGTCACCCCTCTGCCAGGGGCCTTGTTTAGTTACAGGGAACTTTCCAGGCACCATCGGGCACTTTGTTCCGAGAGGCTTCCAAGTGACACAGGACCCCTGCAGTGGCAGTTGATGCTTTCAAGAAAGGGAACAGAGACCAGGCCAAGTTACAGCCGGCTGGAAGAAGGGAGAACAAGCCTGCAGGCAAGTATTGGGGAAAAAGGAATAATCTGTCCCTGTAAACAGGCACAGTGGGAGAGTCCTGATCATCCTCTCTCTAAAAGTAAAGGTGGGAGCCTGGATAGCTCAACAGACTAAATAGCCTGTTATTAACATTCAGCTGTCTGCAATTATTGCATGTTCGAGGCTCAAGGTTGACTCAGCCTTCCATCCTTTCTAAGGTAAGTAAATTGAGGACCCAGTTTGTGGGGGCAATAAGCTAACTTTGTATAAAAATATACAAAAGTATGAAGACTATTGCTTAACACATTGTAAGCCACCCTGAGTCTCCAGAGAAGGGCGGAATATAAATCTATTTTTTTTAAAAGGTTGTCAAGTGTGGTTGATGTGCACATCCACTGCGGTTCCCAACAGTGACTGTCGAGTGTCCAGCACCTTGGGCCAGTGAAGAGATTTTGGTGTCCACAGTTCCCATTGAAGACCATGAGTGTCCGGGTCCATGGGTCGGACTTGAGTGTGTGTGTGAAAGCAAACTCCTTTGTGTTATCCCGAGAGGAAGGGCCCCTTACCTTCCTCTCATCCCTTTTCCTCATTTGTCTTGTCTGGTGCTCTGGGAGGAACATGGGTGGGGGAGGAAGTGTGCCCCTCACTCCGTTAGAGTGTATGTTAAGACATTTTAAGGTTTCTTACATCAGTCTAGACTACAGGATTAAGTTGAGCAAACAGAGGTTGAGGGTCTTCTGTGAGGTAGGCTGACCTGATAAGGGAACATTAGATCCCTCTATTGCTTTAAAGGTACTCCAGTTGTGTTCCACCCCGCATTAGGATACCTACACTAAGCCCCCTACATTGATGTGTGGCTCGGCTTACTTCAAAGACTTCCTTCTTGGATCTAGAAATGCAACATTGAACAATGTAGATTCCTAGTCTCACCTTGCCACCCCAAGAAGGAAAAGGTTAGGATTGCAGTATCAAAGATAGTGAAGCATGATCTACCCCAGGGTCACACTCTTGAAGCATATGTCAAGGAACATTTCCTACAAAGGATCCCTTGTGGAGTCCAAATGGCCAATTATGGGCAATTCAGGACTATCAACAATTGGTGGTGCAGGCAGTCCGTGCAGCAGAAAAATCAGCCGTTAACCTGTCCAAGCCTTCCCTGGTGATGTAAGAAGCCACTGAGAGTCCGGAAGCTTTTTATACTCGGTTGCTGGAGGCATACCAAATGTATACTCCTATTGATCCAACAGCGCCTGAAAATGCTCAAATGCTTGCCATGACCCATATATCACAAAGTGCCCCAGATACATGTAAAAAGTTACAAAGACTGGAGGGAGCCCTGGGAAAGCCTATGATGAAAGTCGCCGGAAAGACTTTTGTCAATTGTGACAAGGTAGAGGAAAGGAAGCAGGACCTAAAAAAAAATAAAAAATGAAAAGCTGAATTGCTGGCTGGTGCTATGATGGAGGTGCCAAGAGGAAGGGGAGGTGGCAGAGGTAAAGGGTATGGAATGGGTTTGGGATGTAACCAGTGCACCATATGTAAGAAAGAAGGGCACTGGAAGGGTGAGTGCCCGGAAAAGGATAAGGAGGAAGGGCAAGAAGGAAAAAGAGGCAGGTTTGTGAAGAAGTACAGAGGTGGCCTAGGGAGAAGCCAGGGAGGGAGAAAATGAAGAGAAGGATTTTCAAAAGCTACCCGCTCATAGGCCTGGCAGAAATGGAGGAATGGGACTGTGGTTAGTTTAAAATAGGAGGCAAACCTATCTCCTTCTTTGTGGATACTGGGGTCACTCGTTCAGTCCTAACCCAACCTCTGAGCCAAGCCCCCCCTCCCCACCAATATCCAAGGAGTGATGGGGAAGAAAACAACAATATGCCTGGACATGGTTACCCCAAGGATTCAAGAACTCCCCAATTCTTTTCGGGGCTGCACTGGGAAAAGAGTTGATGGGCCTGGAAATCCACTACCCAGATGTTGTGTTGCAGTACATAGATGATTTGTTAGTCACAGGCCAGATGGAAAATGACTGTTGGTGAAACACCCACAACTTGCTCCATCTCTTGCAAGAACTGGGCTACAAGGCATCCAGGAAACAGGTATAACTAATCTTACAAAAAGTCAGATATCTGGGATATGACATTGAACCAGGTAAAGGAACACTCGGCCATGAGAGAAAGGAGGCCGTATATCAGCTCCCAGTGCCTAGGAATAGGAAAAACTTGAGGGGTTTTTTGGGGGGGCTGCAGGCTTCTGCCGCATCTGGACCCCCCAATTTCAGTTCAATTGCAAAACCTCTCTATGAAGTTATAAGAGGAAGTGATAAGGAACTTCTGCGATGGAAAAAAAGAGGAAGAGAAAAGTTTCACAACTTTAACAGATGCTTTAATGCAAGCTCCCAGCTTAGTACTACCCTACTTAGACAAGCCATTTCAGCTGTTTGTCGACACTAAACGGAACATAGCAGTCGGGTTTCTCACCCAGAAAATGGGAACTTGGCATCACCCCACTGCTTATCTGTTGAAGCAGCTGAATATTGTAGCAAGAGGGTGGCCTGGCTACCTGAAAACCCTGGCAGGCACAAGATGACTAGTAAATTAACTTTTGGCCAGGAATTGGATATCTACACACACATACCCATGCCCTCAAAGCCATCTTAGAAACCAAAGGACATTTGTGGCTGACCAACCCCCGCATGCTGAAATACCCAGGTTTAATTACGCACAACCCCATGATCAAGTTAATACAATTTATTACATTGAATCCAGCCAAATTGCTGCATGAACCAGATTTAAAAGCTACTCACGATTGTATTCAGACTATTGAGGAAACCTATGCCAGCCAACCAGATATGACTGATGTTCCACTTTCCAAGCCCAACTTTACTTCATACACCGATGGCACCAGTTTTGTGCAGGAGGAAATACGGAAAGCTGGGTATGCTGTCGTAACTCTTGAAGATGTATGGGAAGCTGAGCCCCTCCCTCCCAGTACAAGTGCTCAGCTAGTAGAGTTGCACGCATTAACCCAAGTTTTAGAGCTGGCCAAAGACAAGCGGGTCAACATCTACACTGACTCTAAGTACGCCTTTCTGACAGTGCAAGTCCATGGGGCCCTGTATAAGGAAAGAGGCCTTATTACAGCAGGGGGAAAGGAAATCAAATATGGTCCTCAAATGTTACTTCTGCTAGACAGATCTGGGCTCCCGGGGAAGTGGCCATTAAACAGCTTCTAACACACAGTTAGGTAATAATAAAGCTGATCCGGAAGCCTGCCAAGCTGCCTTGAAGCCTTTAAAGGTACAGGCTCATTGCCTTACCTTATGGGTCCCACTCAAGACCCTTCATCCCAAATACTCTCAACAGGAAATTGAACAAGCCAATGAACTTGAGGCAACCCTACAAGAGGGCTACTGGGTCCTTCCTGACTACAGAGTCTTTGTCCCTGCACACCTGGCATGGATGCTGTACAAGTCCACCAGCAGTTACATTTGGGGAAAACTGCTTTGGCAAATGCACTGCTACGTGAAATATACATCAATAAAATCCAAAGCATTGTGGCCAATGTCTGTATGAGATGTGAAATCTGTGCAGCCAATAATCCCAGACAAGGGCCCCAACTGCCTCAAGGACATCAACCCACAGGAAGTTATGCTTTTGATACCCTGATGATTGATTTTACAGATATACCAAGGTCAGGTCCACATCGTGCAATGTTAGTTCTTATTTGCACATATACTGGATGGCCTGAGTTTATACCAACAAGGACCAAGAAAGGTTTTAGTAGGGATGACACAGGAAAGCCAATTTAGCTGAATAAAGGTCCTTTAAAAAAAGTGGAGTTCAAACTTGCTCATGAGAGCCCTGGCAAGGTGCAAATGATGTGTGAATCAAAGTCTCTATACAATTTGGATCTTTAAAAAAAAAAAAAAGGCCAGAGTCGGCTGGGAGATCCAAGAGAGAAAGAGCTACTCAGAACATCCCCAGGCCAGAGACAATTCAGTGCTTGAGGAGATGGAACAATGGATGAAACCTTGAGATAAAAAAAAAAGTGAGAAGTTCACTAAAACACTTAGGAAGAATCCCAAACTGTAAAAAGACACGACTAGTCCTTTAGAGAAAAATATTTAGACAATGGGAAGCCCCACCATACAGTAAGATGATTCAGAAGTTGGGGCTGGCCAAATAGGATATGGTTAGTGTATACTGTTATGTGTGGTGGGGGGACCCCAGAATAGGAGAAAAGAGATACTGCAGTGTTATAAAGATTCTGATAATTTACCATTCTTAAAAAAACTCAGAGAACTCTGAAAGACCTAAGAATAGAGAAGGAAATTGTTTATTGTTCTTTCCACCCAGGGTTTAGCAGGTAATAAAAAGGTAAAGCCTGTCTAAATGGGAAAACTCAGATAATTTGAATTGACTAGTTTGATGTGATTTCTGTTAAAAATTATTTGTTGCTGTGCATCTATAATGACTACTGTATATATCTAAATCTTTCGGTACCTTCAAGGTAACTGCAAGTGTTAAATGCCTGATCTCTAGAAATATAAATTTTAAATTGTTAGAAATGAGTTGACACCACTGCGAGGAAGGAAAATTATTTCACCCAGTCTGGTATGGCCATCTAGACAGGGTGAAGAATGGAATTCAACTTTTCTTTCCTCCCTGTGCTTTTAAGAAAAAGCCCAAGTTTATGTGGAAACTAACTCTTCAAAGGACTAGAGGGAACCTCTCCCCTTCTGGTGACACTCCGGGAGCTGTCCCTCTATGAACAGGAGAGGTGAAGAAAACCCCTGCAGGTGTTACTCTGAGGCTAACAACCAATGCACGGGCGACAAAAGGAACATATCCTGGACATTGCGATCCCACAACCAAACAACTTGACAGAATTTGTGTAGCTATATGTATTGTAGGCCTTGTAGGAGAGGTGGAGACTCAGGAGTAGGGGGAAATGAGGGAGTAACCCCGAGACTAGTGTCAAGCTGCACTTGATAGTTAGAATATGGAAAGAGTGCTTGCCTCTACTCCCACTGTAAATTACCCAGAGGTAATGCATAGGGAGTATTGGAGACCAGACACCCCTTCGAGTACGCAAGGGGGGATCCATAATGTGCAGAATGTGGTGGGCTCCAAGATACCTCTGTGTACTGAATGCTTGTGGCCTTACCCTCAAGTAGGCATTTTGTTTATAGAAGTACCAAACTCCCTAACTGCTCTTCCAATAATCTCCCCCCTGTGAGCATGAAGGGACTCGATACTGGCATATAATTCCATTATAAGGTGTCACCTCCTACTTACTCCTTGGGTCCCTATAAACCTCCATCCTTGGAATTCGGTACCCTGGAATTCCAGTGTATGATGAAATTGGAAACATCTGGTCCAAGAGGGCAGCCATTGACACTTCCTTGATTGAAAAGGTTAAAATAGGTCATTGGAAGGATGATGAATGGCCACCCGAGAGAATTATTGAGGTGTATGGACCAGCCACCTGGGCAGAAGATGGCACCTATGGGTATCAGATCCCCATCTATCTGTTAAACTGCTTGATTAGGCTACAGACTGTTGTATATCATGTAAAACCGCTTAGCCTTAGATTACCTTCTAGCCAAGGAAGGAGGGATGTGCGGTAAATTTAATTTGTTTAATTGCTGTATTGAGATCAATGATAGTGGCAACGTTATTAAGGAAATAACTGATAAGATGGTCAAAATAGTTCATGTCTCTGTTCAAACTTGGAAAGGTTTCAATTTGGCTGATGGGATGGTTTCCTAAGCTCCCAGGCTTGCTGGCCATCGTGGCCCTCATCAGCCTAATTGCTGCTGGGTGTGTCATCCTTCCTTGCATTCTCCCCCTCTTTGTCCGTACTATCTCCAATTCTCTCTCCCTGCTCATGGATAAGAAGGCAACTGCCTGGGCCATGGCATGGTGGGAATATGAGAAGCTTAGGGAATTGGAGGAATGTCAGCCATTATATGAAACTCCACAGTAATTAAGGAATTTTGCTGGAGTTCCAAAGGGGGGAATGAGATGGGTTGCCCCTAGGGTCTTATTTGGAAACCCCTAGGGTCTTATTTTTATATCAGTTTATTAGTAGATTGACCTTTACTTGTTTCTATCTCTGTTGCTCTCAGAAGTGTTGACATGGGAGTAGAAGTTATGTGGCAAACCTCAGGAAAGTACAAGGAACAGAAATAAGGAACTTGTTAAATGTACTGATGAGCTTAATGACCTATGTTCTATATCATCCCTGTAACGAACTTATATTAAGAAACATATTACCAGAAGTGTGCATGGAAAATAACAGATGGTATACCCATACATGGAACTAGAGTCAGAAGCGTAACACCTCTGGCATGGCTAGAATTGCAAAATGTATAAAAGGTACACCTTGGGTGTAGCCTGGGGTTCGGAATCTGACATATGAATTCTCCGAACCTTTGCTAGCAAATAAACCTGTGTTCTCCAACTTTTGTGGTCTTGTCTCCTGATTTTGGGAAGCGGGTTTTCCCGCCATAGTCTGACTTGAGCGCCAGCTGCACAGGCTACTGGCACAGCACCACACCAGCTTCCTCGCTGTCAGAATCAGCTACTAACTGCACATGCTGCTGATGGGTGACAACATGGATACAGATGCAGATGCAGATGCAGATGCAGATGCAGATGCAGATGCAGATGCAGATGCAGAAGCAGAAGCAGAAGCAGAAGCAGAAGCAGAAGCAGAGGTTGACGCAGATACAGAGGTTGAAGCAGACGCAGACTCAGACATACAAATGTTGTTGTTAGTTGTGAAGTTGTGTCCAACCCGTCGCGACTTCATGGACAACTTTCCCCCAGGCCTTCCTGTCCTCCACCATCCCCCGGAGACCATTTAAGCTCAAGACGGCTGCTTCAGTGACTCCATGCGGCCACCTCATTCTCTGCCGTCCCCTTCTTCTTTTGCCCTCAATCTTTCCCAGCATTAAGCTCTTCTCCAGTGAGTCCTTCCTTCTCATTAGGTGGCCAAAGTATTTGAGTTTCATCTTCAGGATCTGTCCTTCTAAAGGACAGTCAGGGTTGATCTCTCTAGGACTGACTGGTTTGATCACCTTGCAGTCCAAGGGACTTGCAGGAGTCTTCTCCAGTACCATAGTTCAAAGCAGTGGTGGGTTGCTCCCGGTTTGCACTGGTTTGCAAGAACCAGTAGTAAAAATTTGTAGTAGTTTAGAGAACTGGTAATAACATTGGCAGGCCACGCTCCCAAGTTGGTCCCCGGCCTGGTCGCCACTCACATACCCTGCCCACCTCATCAGAGGTTTTTTTTTTTTAACTTTTAAAAGCATTTTTTTTACAACCTCTTCCACCAAAAAAAAAAAATGCTTTTAAAAGTTAAAAAAAAGCCTCTGATGATCATGCAGCTCAGCTGGGATCATCAGAGGCTTTAAAAAGCATTTTTTTTTCAGTAGAAGAGGTTGTAGGGGAAAAAATGCCTTTAAAAGCCTCTGGTGATCCCAGCTGAGTTGCCTCATTGTCAGAGGCTTTTAAAAGCATTTTTTTCTGCAACCTCTTAAGGTTGTAGAAAAAATGCTTTTAAAAGTAAAAAAAAAAAGTTGGTCACATCCACCCAGTCACATTACCACCAACCCAGGCCCACAAAATAAGCCATGCCCACAGAACTTGTAGTAAAAATTTTTAGAACCACTCCTGGTTCAAAGGCCTCAATTTTTTGATGCTTCCTTATGATCCAACTTTCACAACCATAAATTACAACTGGGAAAACCATAACCTTGACTATATGCACTTTTGTTGGCAGGATGATGTCTCTTGTGTGTGTGTGTGTGTGTGTGTGTGTGTGTGTAAATTTAATGTGGCAATACTCTATGTTTATATCCCTATTTCTCTTATCTATATAATATATTAATTTATATTATACAGGTGAAACTCAAAAAATTAGAATATCGTACAAAAGTTCATTTATTTCAGTAATGCACCTTAAAAGGTGAAACTAATATATGAGATAGACACATTTCATGCAAAGCGAGATAGTTCAAGCTTTGATTTGTCATAATTTTGATGATTATGGCTTACAACTCATGAAAACCCCAAATTCACAATCTCAAACAATTAGAATATTGTGAAAAGGTTCAATGTTCTAGGCTCGAAGTGTCCCACTCTAATCAGATAATTAAGTCATAACACCTGCAAAGGGTTCCTGAGCCTTTCAATGGTCTCTCAGTCTACTTCAGTAGGAATCGCAATCATGGGAAAGACTGCTGACCTGACAGTTGTGCAGAAAACCATCATTGATACCCTCCATAAGGAGGGAAAGCCTCAAAAGGTAATTGCAAAAGAAGTTGGATGTTCCCAAAGTGCTGTATCAAAGCACATTAATAGAAAGTTATGTGGAAGGGAAAAGTGTGGAAGAAAAAGGTGCACAAGCAGCAGGGTTGCCCTCAGCCTGGAGAGGATTGTCAGGAAAAGGCCATTCAAAAGTGTTGGGGACTTTCACAAGGAGTGGACTGAGGCTGGAGTCAGTGCATCAAGAGCCACCACACACAGATGGATCCTGGATATGGGCTTCAAATGTCGTATTCCTCTTCTCAAGCCGCTTCTGAACAACAAACAACGTCAGAAGCATCTTACCTGGGCTAAAGAAAAAAAGAACTGGTCTGTTGCTCAGTGATCCAAAGTCTTCTTTTCTGATGAGAACAACTTTTTCATCTCATTTGGAAATCAAGGACCCAGAGTCTGGAGGAAGAATGGAGAGGCACACACTGCAAGATGTGTTAAGTCCAGTGTGAAGTTTCCACAGTCTGTTGATTTGGGGAGCCATGGTGTTGGTCCACAGTGTTTCATTAATCTAGGGTCAACTCAGCCATCTACCAGGAGTTTTTGGAGCACTTCATGCTTTCTTCCGCAGACGAGCTTTATGATCTGTCCCCCCCCTTCAGAGACCCACAAAAACACAGCCAGCCGAGGGTTAAGAATCACTTGGCACACTCCACAGTTCTTATCTCAACCTTGGCAGCGATATGCACACCGTCTGCCAAGGACTTTATTAGTTTACACAAACAAGAAAATCACCTACGTAGCTTTGCCGTTCATCTAGCTTCCAAGACTACGAGGTTGCTATGTTTGTTTCGCTTTGCTCGTCACAAACTTCTTGACCCACTGTCCTGTCTTATATAGATAGGCTTCTGGGTGTGGTCCAGTGACTCACTGATCCTGTGACTCCAATCAGTGACTCAGGTCTATTTCCTCATACGCCGCAGCTGCAGTAATCTTTTCTCTCGCCTTCTTTGGCGTGCGTCCAGGAATGACGTCTCTCCCTCACTCTCATCTGAGACACCTGTTTCCCCACTACTTGGCTCTCTTTCAGCTGGCACCTGAGACAGTGCCGGGGGGGGGGGGCTGGGAGATCTGGCTGGCTCCTCTTCCTCCTGCTCAGAGCTTCCTTCCTCCAATGGGATAGGCTCAGAGGATGGGGCCACAACACTTTATGAGGATGCTGACTTCATTTTCCAGCAGGACTTAGCACCTGCCCACACTGCCAAAAGTACCAAAACCTGGTTCAATGACCATGGGATTACTGTGTTTGATTGGCCAGCAAACTCACCTGATCTGAATCCCATAGAGAATCTATGGGGCATTGCCAAGAGAAAGATGACAGACCGAACAATGCAGAAGAGCTGAAGGCCGCTATTGAAGCATTCTGGTCTTCCATAACACCTGAGCAGTGCCACAGGCTGATAGCATCCGTGCCATGCTGCATTGAGGCAGTAATTGATGCAAAAGGGGCCCAAACCAAGTACTGAGTACATATGCATGCTTATACTTTTCAGAGGTCTGATATTGTTCTATGTACAACCCTTGTTTTATTGATTTCATGTAATACTCTAATTTTCTGAAATTGTGAATTTGAGGTTTTCATGAGCTGTAAGCCATAATTATCAAAATTATGACAAATCAAGGCTTGAACTCTCATCTATAAAATGAGAGAATGAAAGGATGTTTTAGAGCAGGGTGTCAAACTCAAGGCCCAGGGGCCAGATCCGGCCAACAGGGTGCTTAGGTCTTGCCCGCAGGGCTGCCCAGAAGACACCAAAGGACTGGCTTGCAGTTCCTCTTCCAGCAAAAACGCAACTCAGGATGCTGCATGCGACCCTCCTGAACTCCATTTTCTCTGGCAGAGGGTTGCAGGAGGCCGTCACAGTTGAAAACAGAGCTTGGGAGCCTGTTTCCATTGACAGAGCACTGGGTTACAACAGGTGTCTCTGACACAAGTGATGTCAAGCTGGCCACACTTACCATGGCCACACGCACCCCAGCTCCCTGAGGTCAAGCACAACCCTGATGCAGCCCTCAATGAAATTGAGTTTCACACCCCTGTTTTAGAGGATTACAAATGACTCAGAACTCATCACCAACCTCCAGATCTATTTGCAGATCTTCAACAAGGAAGATCCAGTAAGCTCAAGTAATTGTAATTGTTTTTTTTTTCTACCCCAGGAAAATGTTGTAGTTGAATGCTGATGAGAAGAAGACTCTTCATATTATAGGTTTCCATCCACCTTTATTTATAAGCAGTAGGTTGATTTTATATTAAAGTTATATTAGAAGAAATGCAGAGAAGAGAGACAAAAATGATCAGGGGAATGGAGGCTAAAAGACGAAGAACAGTTGCAGGAATTAGATATGTCTGGTTTAATGAAAATAAAAATTTGGGGTCATATCACTACAGTGTTCTATTTTCTAAGTGGCTGCCACAAAGAAGAGGGGGTCAGCCCAGTCTCCAAAGGACCTGAAGGCAGGACAGGAAGCACTGGATGGAAGGAGGGGTGAAATCCAATACATTCTAACAGGTTCTGGAGAACCACTACTGGAAATTTTGAGCAGTTTGGAAAACTGGTAACAGAAATTTTGAGTAGTTCAGAGAACCGGAAAAGACCATCTCTGGCTGGACCCAGAGTGGGGTGGGAATGGAGATTTTGCAGTATCCTTCTCCGAGAAGAGAGGAGTGATTGGGGATTTTGCAGTATCCTTCCCCTGCCATGCCCACCAAGCCACACCTACTAAGCCACACTACACACACCAAGCCAAACCCACAAGAACAAGTAGTAAAAATATTTGGATTTTACCACTGCATGGAAGGTATCAAATGAAAAAGCAACCTACAACTAAGGAGAACTTTCCTGACAGAACAATTAATCATTGGAATAACTTGCCTCCAAAAGTTATGGGTGTTCCAACACAGGTTTTTAAGAAAAAATTGGACAACTATTTGTCTGAAATAGTAGGTCCTTTCCAACTCTTGGAATGATATAACTAGATTATTTCTAATCTAGTTATATCATTCTACGTGACTTATTCTTTGTACTGAGAGTTACGTTCATAATTGAGCTACAATTATAAAGACAGTAAAAATTAAACCAGAGTCACAATTTGCAGCATATTTTAATGCAAAGCACATATACTTTTTACATATTCTTAATTATTGTAATTCCATATTCTGAGAACTAAATGATTAAGTGAAACATTTTTCAAAACATGGCCAAAATTTGCCATTCAATTTGCCAATCAATTTATCCAAAATTATTATTTTAGAATATCAAGGGCTATGTTATTGCATATAGCCATCTCCACATACAAACAGGTATGTGGCAAGTGAAAAGTAAAAAAGAAAATTAAAAATTAAAAAATTAAAAAAATATATATGATCTAAAAATAATAAATAAAAAATACATTAAAAAGAAAAGGAAAAACAAGAAACTTAAAGGGCAGACTTGATGGACTATTAAGTCTTTTTCTCCCATAGTTTTCTATGTTCCCATAAAAGTATATTTCCCAGAACATACTCATAGTTATGATTCATACTGGCATGTATTGATGAAATACTTGTACCCAGTTAGACCTAAACTATGACCTGCTTTTGGATTTCACAATCTTCACTCCTATCCTCTTAATCTTAGGGGTGGGGGTGTTTATCATTATTCATTTATGTATAGTGCCTAGCTGCAAAGTCATGAGTTTTTCCTATGTCTTTGATTTCCTAGATATATTGTCTAACAGTAAGTATAATTTTTCCATAAGCACCCTAGGAAATAATCATATGCTGGAGCAAAGGTTAATTGAGTCAATCCCTATAAATTACTCTGATCTTTGGGAATGAGAAAGGGTTTACTATGAATAATGTCAGCTGGGTACATTACTTGGATCCATTAGTTGGATCCAAGAAATCTGTGTTGTTGCGAAAAGGAAACAAGGGTAACTGGGCATGCAGGAGAAGGTAAATTCTGAGAATTATAGGAAATTGAATTCTGCTGTGCTATAGATACTTTGAGAAGGAATGGCTTAGTAGAAAAAGGCTGCCATAAGAGACAACAGCAGTTATGAAAGTGACCAGGGCAAGGCCTCAGGCAGTGCTTTAACATCAAAGTAGTATCTGAAAGACCAAATGAAGAGAATTCAGGTTGGAGAAAATAAAGGTCTTCATTAATGTCACCTCATTATTTGGTTAGAGTAGGGGGGAAGGCTGCATTGAATCAATGAGAAAATTGAACTTCGTATTCAGGGTTATTTTTTAATTAATTGTCCCTTTGTATTCAAATCAGGTCTCATAATAATGATATAGCATTTGGGAGAAAAAATGCAGCCCAATAATCCAGCTGATGAAGCCAAAATGGAGAAAATCTCCACAGCCACCATGTATTTCCCCTTGGTACTCAGATAGGTTGGAACAAATGATATCCAGACACTACAAAAGACCAACATGCTGAAGGTGATAAATTTGGCTTCATTAAAGCTGTCTGGTAACTTCCTAGCTAGGAAGGCCACAGTGAAACTCACAGTAGTCAGGAACCCCAGAAAGCCAAGCACTGTATAAAACATTGTGGTTGAACCTTCATTACATTGTAGGACAATTTCTTCAGCTATAGAGTGCATGTCAGAATCTGGGAATGGGGGAGAAATTGTCAGCCACACTGACAACAAGGATTGTTTTCCCTAATATGCAAGAAAGGGCTACCGAGAATATGATGCCAAAAGCAGCTTGTCGCATGAAACATTTTGCTTGGTCAGGTTGCCCAATGAAGAGCAAACTGCAAAGGAATGAGAGCAGGAGAACAATGAGAAGAATGTAGGTGAGGCTCCTGTTGTTAGCTTTGACAATGGGAGTGTCCTGCTTTTTAATAAAGATCCCCAGCACCAAAGCTGTGATGAAAGAAAGGAAGAGACTAACACTGGCCAAGGTGATTCCGAGTGGCTCATTGTAAGACAAGAAGGTGGTTGTTTTTAGAATACAAAGATTTTGAGCCTTGTTTGGATATTGGTCTTCCAAACATGGAAAGCAGTCAACCGCATCTGGAAAAAAAACAAAACATCATGTTGAATTTCTAGAAATGCTTCATTTATATAGGTATATCATTGGTTCGATCACCACATTAGAAGTCAGTTGTAGGAATTTTGAAAATTAGCATTTTGAATAATAATGAAGAAGACTGAATAGTTTTGCACAACACAGTTCTTACCCATCTGGCTTGAAATTTTCCCTTTTGCACATGGAACACAATCATAACAGCAAAATGGCTTCCCTTCTATTTTCACCTTCCTGAACCCAGAATAGCAATTATCATTGCATACAGAAAGAGGTAGAACCTATCAAGAAGTGAAACCAGGATTCATTAAAACTCAAATGTTTCAGAACATTCTACTTGAATGTCTTTCAAGAATTGATGGGGAAAGTAACAAAGTAAGAACAACAGTTTCACCATTCTTCCTGTCATTTTGGACATAAAGTGGAAATTGGCAGAATCCCCACCCGTTTTCCTCCTCCTCCTCTTCCTCCTCCGCCCCCATCATCATCAGAGTTGGAAGGGATCTTAAAAGTACAAGATGTGAAAGTACACCTTGGGTATTTTTGTGGGTAGGAGAAGAAAATGTGTTTTGAACTTACTTGAGAGCAAACAGAATAACAGAGATGAAAGGGACTTTGGAGGTCTTCTAGTCCAACCCCATGCTCAAACAGCAGATCCTATACTATTTCAGACAAATGGATGTCCAATTTCTTCTTAAAAGCCCCCAATGAGGGGCCATTCATAACCCTTGAAGGCAAGTTGTTGATTGTTTTCATTCAGTAAAATTCTCCTTAGTTCTTGGTTGCTTCTGTCCTTGATTAGTTTCCATCCACTGTTTTTAGTTTTGCCTTCTGGTGCTTTGGAAAATAAGTCAACCCCCTCTTCTTTGTGGCAGCCCCTCAAATATTGGAAGGCTGCTATCAGGTCCCCCCTAGCCCTTCTTTTCTAAATCCATACACCTAGCTATAGTATTTATTTCTGTTTCCTGCATTTCACTATTCCCCTGCTGATTCTTTTTTTAAGCATTTCACCACTCCACTGCTGTATACCTCCAGAAGAAGAAGAAGAAGAAGAAGAAGAAGAAGAAGAAGAAGAAGAAGAAGAAGAAGAAGAAGAAGAAGAAGAAGAAGAAGAAGAAGAAGAAGAAGAATAGCAATAACAATAGCAATAGCAATAGCAATAACAATAAAGTTTATTGATATCTCTGTACCAGGAGATGCCAGAGTAGAAGAAAAAGAACAGGAAAAAATTTATGAAATATTGCGACCTGACCATCGAAACTACACAGTATTTATTTCTGTTTCCTGCATTTCACTATTCCCCTGCTGATTCTTTCTTTAAGCATTCCACCACTCCACTACTGAATACTACCCAAATAACAACAACAAGAAGAAGAAGAAGAAGAAGAAGAAGAAAAACAACAAGAACAATCATCATCATGGTAGTACAGAAGAAGAAATACAACATTGTTTCCAGAAAGCTGAACTACCCAAAGTCCCAGAGGAGATAAAAAACATGCTGAATGAAGATATAAGTATGTTCAAATTAATAGAGGCAATTAAAAAACAGAAAAATAACAAAACGCCAGGGTCCGATGGGTTACCATCGGAACTATATATAGAAATACAAGAATCCTTAGGAGAAATACTAATTAAGATATATAA
The DNA here is from genome assembly GCA_038048745.1 of Coluber constrictor foxii. NCBI lineage: Eukaryota > Metazoa > Chordata > Lepidosauria > Squamata > Colubridae > Coluber > Coluber constrictor. The sequence goes on along the minus strand of CM075966.1, from coordinate 40,247,219 downwards.
TATGGTATTAAAAGAAGCAAAGGCACCAGATGTTGTGACCCAGGCTCAAGTAGGTAGTATTAGATGCAAAGAGTTTGAAAACAGACTTTATTAGAACGGCTGAGAATTAACTCATTCTCAGCGTAGTCCAAACTAGATCAAAACAATTTCTTCATAACACAATTCTTCAGTCTTATCACCAACCTTGGTCTATTGTGGCAAACTGCCAAAGGCTTTTCTTGGCAAAAGTTCAGAAGCAGAAGACGCCGACAAGAAATAAATGCAGCAAGACAAGAAACAAGTCTATCAACATTGTTCTTTGACAAAGAGTCCAAGAGCCGTTGCTGGTCTTTTAAGCCTTACGGGAGGTGCCAATCATCTCTTGGCCCTACTCCCGAGTCGTCCTCTTTGCTTTAGCTGCTTTTGCCTTCTGGCAGCTCTTCTCATGTGTTCCTCTTCCTGTTCCTCTGCCTCTCTACTTTCATCCTCTGGAGGCTCCAAAGTCCACACATCACTCCCTGATGGCCCTCTTCTCATCTCTGCCCATGACACAGAGCCCTCATCTGGGCCTTCCCCAGACTCTAGGACTGGCACATGTTCTTCCTCAGCCTCCTCCCTGCCAGTTCAGCAGGTGCTGGCGGACCACAACACCAGCCTCATGGGCAGAGGTAAATATTACTTTGATTTCAAAGGAGAACACTGACTTAACACTTATCCCAAATTATAGACCTATATCACTGCTGAATTCAGACTACAAAATATTTATGGCAATAATGGCTGAAAGACTAAAAAGATATTTGAATAATTTTATACACACTGATCAAAATGTTTTGTTTTGTTTTTTGCTGAAAAGGCAAATAAGAAATAATATGAGGACAATATAGGATGTGTTAGAATACTATGAAGTGCATAGTGAGACACAAGTGGCATTGATTTTTCTAGATGCACAAAAAGCTTTTGATAATGTGAATTGGGACTTTATAGTGAAACAGTTAAAATATATGGAATTCGGTGAAAACTTTATGAATGTGTTTAAAGCAATATACTCTAATCAAGAGGCAAGAGTAACAATAAATGGGGAAGTAACACAAAATTTTAAGTTTCAGAAGGCTACGAGGTAAGGATGTCTGTTATTGCCACTATTCATATTAACTTTAGAGGTATTAACAAGAATAATTCGGAAAGACAAAAAAATTAAAGGACTGGAAATTAAGAAAGAAGTGTACAAACTGCAAGCCTTTGTAGATGGTTCTGTATTTATTATAGAAAAGCCATTACAATCTGGTCGAAGTACTTATGGAAATACTGGGTGAATATGGGGAAGTAGCTGGGTTGAAGGTAAAGAAAGAAAGAACCAAAATGATAGTTAAAAACATGACTAAAACACAGAAAAAGGAACTGACAGAGAGAATAAGTCTACAAATAGCAAAAAAAGTGAAATATTTAGGAATATTACTAACGGCAAGATGTGTAACAATTAAAAAGGAAAATTACAATAAACTAAAGGAAGAATTGCAACAGTAAAAATGAACATCTTGCCAAAATATTGTTTTTATTTCAGAATATACCCATACAATTAGATAAAGAATACTTTAGAAATCTGGATAAAATAGTGTCTAAGTTTATTTGACAGGGAAAAAGACCCAGAATTAAACTAAAACAAGAAGCCAAAGAAAGAGGAGGATTCAGATTACCAGATTGGGAAAGATATTATCAAGCGGCTGCAGTCATATTGGGGAAAGAATTGATAAATTTAAAGAATAGTAAGTTACTAATGTTGGAAAGATATGATATGCAAATGGGATGGCATGCATTCATGTAGGATGGAAGACAAAAAACACACCAGTACTTCCAAAGGCATCAAGTCAGATGAGCTATTCTTGAAGTTTGGACAAAAATAAAGCAACAAAGTTATTTGGAAATTCCTATCTGGCTCTCTATATTAGAGGCACTAGTATATCCACATTTTGTCAACTTGGGAAAAGTAGTCACATACAAGGAAATTATAACATCTGGAATAAAGTGTATTATTGGTTGGAAAGGAGAAAAGGAGTTGCAACAAAAAAGATTTAGGGTCTGCAGAATTAATACTGTATAGCATTAATAAATGTAAATAGTAAACAAATAGTAAATAGATAATAAATGCAGACAAAGGATATGTATATAAGAACAATGTAGCAATGTATGTTAAACAATAATTATATTTGTTATTATGGAAAGAATATGTATGGATATGTTAAGACCAGGATGGTCACACTGTGTCCAATGTTTTTAATATTTATTAAATTAAAAAAAATTTTTTTTAATCCAATCATCATCATCATCACGACCTGGCCATGAAAACTACCCGGCTATGGATGAAACATGTAACAGCGATACCCATTGTCATCGGGGTACTTTGTCCAAGAATTTTACAAAACACTTCAAGAAATTACAGCTTCCTCCAATAACACCAGCAGAACTGCAAAAAACTGCACTACTCGGAACATCATATCTTTTAAGAAGGTACCTGGTTGATACCTAGGATGCTGGCAGCAACCTGTATCAACCATTAGCACCAGTCAATGGCATTTGTGATGCATTTTTGAATGTTCAGTTGACTGAGTTTCATGTTTAATGAATAAAAGAGAACAACAATAATAATAATCTGCAGCTTCCTGCTGTAGCGCCAGCAGAGCTGCAAAAGACTGTACTACTCAGAACAACATACATTTTAAGAACATACTTGGTCGATAACATAGGATGCTGGCAGCAACCTTTATCAGTGCCAGTCAATAATAATTGTGATACATTTTTAAATGTTCAGTTGGCTGAATTTCATGTTTAATGAATAAATGTAAATAATAATAACCATCCAGGCAGCCCAGATGAAAGATCATTGAAGAAAGAAAGCAGATGGTGGGGGTGGGGGCATACATGCCAGAGTAAACCAGCATACACATGAAAGATAGCAGATGGGGGAAACCTTTGCTTTTGATATGGGGAAATAAAGCATGATTAGAAATTGCCTTCCCAGCACCTTAGGATAGGCTGAGGACAATCATATTATTTCCAGTGTACCCAAAATGATAGGTGGCCCATCTTGTTGCTGAAGCAAAGAAGAATGGTGGTTCAGCCCACACTTTGAAAGTAAAAGAGAAAAAGAATGCGTTCTGTCCCCTCCCACAAGTGGCCTTGCAGAAGCTCAAATAGGCCAGCAGTAACAAACGCAGGCTAGAGAGATTGAAGCTGGCCCTTTAATAAACAGTTCTCTTTCAAAAGTATAGCAGTTCAGTAGTTACCGGCAATGTTCCAAAGGTATATCAGTTCAGTAATTACTGGGCAATGTTCCCAGTTGGCTGTCTACTGGGCAGACAGCCAACAGGCTAAGACAGGAATGCAGACTCCTTTTCAAAACTCAAAACTAGCAGTTCTAAACTCCACTACATCCAAAACTCCAACAAACTGTTCACCACACCTTTCCAGCCCAGCCACACCCCTTTTATACTTTGTAGAGTGTGGCCCTACATCTCCTGACCACACCTCTTGGGACGTGGCAATAGCTGTTCTCTACGACGTCTCCTACGTCTCTCTCTTGCATCCAATAGGGGCTCCCTCTCCTCGTTACCGGCCTTTGTTTCTTTCTCAATTTGGCTGGGGTCCAGAGGCACGTCAGCAACTGTCAATTCTTGCTGAATCACCAGTGAAGACGGCCCTTCCAGCACATAGCTCATGCCAGCTTCCTCCATACCATCCTCCGACTCAGCATGCGAAAATAAATCAGCCTCCGGGGCCGGAGTCACAACAGAATTTTTTTAAAGCAAGAAAAAAAGTGTAACAAGTAGCTGCAGGCTTGTTTGAACATAAAACTGAAAGCAACAAAGGAAAGGATGTTGAGGTTGTTTCCAAGGACTCAATAACAAGCAAAGTGGATAATACACAGAAGACATGTAGAAGAGATTATCTCTAGGAAAGAACCAACTGACAACTTTTTAAAAAGGGAAGAAGAACGAGAATATTTTGGTGACAAGTTTCAAAGATGGCCTTGCCACCTATAATGCATGCCTTGGAAATAAGGACACTGAGGATAAAGAAGAAAGAAAAGGATAGATAGCTGTATATGATGCAGATTTCACATTAATATCAAGAGGAACATAAATGTCAAAAATAACTTTCAGGCCCAAGCAAGCAAGCAACAAGAATATTTAGGAGGTTGGAGGCTAAAACTTATGAAGAATGGTTACAGGAATTGGATATGTCTAGTCTAATGATAAAGAAGGACTAGGGGTGACGTAATAGCAGTGTTTCAATATTTGAGGGTTCTTACAAAGACAAGGGGGGGGGGTCAAACTATTTTCTCAAGCACCAAAAGGCAAGATGAGAAACAATGGATGGGAACTAATCAAGGAGACAAGCAACCAAGAAGTAAGGAGAAGTATCCTAATAATGAGAGTAATCAACCAATGGAACAACATGCTTCCAGAGCTTCATCACTGGAGTCTTTCAAAAAGAGACTGGACAACCATTTATCTGAAATGATATAGGGTCTCCTGCTCGAGCAGGGGGTTGAACTAGAAGACATCCAAGGTTGCTTCCAACTTTATTTATCTACATGGGGCTCCCCTCGAAAAGCACCCAGAGGCTCCAACTGGTCCAGAATGTGGCTGTGCGGGTGGTTATGGGCGCAACTCGTTGTGCTCATGTGACACCTCTCCTGCGCGAGCTGCACTGGCTCCCAGTGGTCTTCCAGGTGTGATTCAAGGTGTTGGTTACCACCTTTAAAGCATTCCATGGCATTGGACCTGGGTACCTTCAAGACCATCTTCTATCACCAATAGCCTCCCACCAGCCAGTCCGCTCCCACACAGAGGGTCTCCTCAGGGTGCCATCGGCCAAATTATGTCAGCTGGCAACACCCAGGGGGAGGGCCTTCTCTGTGGGAGCCCCTGCCCTTTGGAATGAACTGCCCCCAGAAATGCGTAAGATCTCTGACCTCCATGTATTTCGCTGTGCCCTCAAAACCTTGTTGTTCCTCCAGGCCGGGCTATCAATGTAAAGATTTTAATTGGTTTTAAATGTGGGATTTTAAATTTGGGGTTTTATAATTGAGCCACACTATTTAATAATTTTAATTATTTTTAAATTTTGTCTGTCTTTGTGCTTTTAATCAGGCTGTACACCACCCTGAGTCCTTCGGGAGAAGGGCAGTATAGAAATATTATTATTATTATTATTATTATTATTATTATTATTATTATTATTATTCTATGTACTATGCTCAATAAAGATTCAAACTTACAGTAATTGCAGACAGTGATTAACATCAGCTGTCTGCAATTACTGTAAGTTTGAATCTCACCAGGCTCAAGATTGACTCAGCCTTCCATCCTTTCTAAGGTAGGTAAAATGAGGACCCAGTTTGTGGGGGCAATAAGCTGACTTTGTATAAATATACAAAAGTATGAAGGCTATTGCTTAACGCATTGTAAGCCGCCCTGAGTCTCCGGAGAAAGACGGTATGTAATTCAAATTAAAAAAAAACCACACATGAAGAGTTTAAATTGACTAGTTCAACTTGTTCAACTAGTTCAAGTGATTGGGCTAAAAGACTGCCAAGATCTCTTCCAGCTCTATTCTGATTGATGGACTATCTTATGGCAAATACTATCTATAATACAGGAATCTTTCCAGACTGCTTGCCTTCCTTGGGAAACATATAGATTAGGTTCCATGGAGCTTGGGAAGATGTGGGTCATTGATAGCTTGTGACTTTGCAATGATTCAAAGCTAATTTACAATGTGCCAGAATGGTTGCGTAATTAGCAACTCCAAAATTCATCTAATAAATGTTCTGTCCTACACATTGGCAATAAAAATCAGAACACCAAATTACAAGTTGGGCAGAAACTATCTCATAGATGAACCTTGCTCTGTCAAGGACCTCAGAGTACTCATCTCAAACAATCTCAACCCCAGAGCTCACTGTAACAGCATTGCCAAAAAGGCATTAAGAGTTGTTGAGCTAATTTTGCGAAGCTTCTTCTCTGGCAACACTGTATTGCTAACTAGGGAATACAAAACCTTTGCCAGACCAATTCTTGAATACAACTCTTCCACCTGGAACCCACACTGTATATCGGACATTAACATGATTGAGTAGGTTCAGAGGTATTTCCAAAAAAAAGAGAGAGTACTTCACTCCTCTACTCACAATAGAATTCCCTATGCCACCAGGCTTGAAATTTTGGGGTTCATGAATCTGGAATTGCACCACCTGCAGTTTGATCTAAGCATGGTACACAAAATTGTTTGCTATAATGTCTTGCCTGTCAATGACTTCTTCAGCTTCAACCACAATAATACACAGGTAAACAATCGATACAAACTCAAGGTAAACCGCTTCAAATTTGATTTCAGAAAGTAGGACTTCAGCAACAGAGTGGTTGCTAAAAAAGAGATGACTAGCAGGAAAATGTTATTTTTTTGTGGGGAAAATCAATGTTCAGATTAATAGGACTGTTTAACAGAAAATTGAGATGTTTCTTATGTCGTATTATTACTTTGTGAATTATATGATAGCTTTAAATATTTTAGCAACTTTCAAAAAATATATTTAAACTCGAAAAGCTTGAAATGCCAGCAGGAATAGAAAGCAGCTATTGGATTAAATTCTGCTAAAACCATAAAGATCTAATGAGGATCAGTATATTATTTTGCTATACAGAGATGTAAGTCTTTGTATTTCAAAATCTCTGGTCATTATTTCTTCATCTTTGCAGTTTTTGGCCTGACAATGTTAAGGGTAAGATCCATTTGAATCAATAATTTTGGAAACAAGAAGAGAAAGGGAAGAATACACAGTTTGAAATGTGAGCAGGAAATACCTGGTTAAACATGGTAGGCCAGGTGATGTCTTGTGCAGAAATGGTGAATAGCTTATCTGGAGAAGCCACTGGGTCGACCTTTCCAACTTTGAGTTTAACAAATGTGTTGTTTGGGAATGTGACCCAGTTGATAATGTCAAATCCAGTCTCTAAATCCCCATTTTCATTAAAGGAAATTTTCTCTCCTGCAGTGTTATTGAATGACATGGTTCTCAAATAGTGATGTAACTAAAATGAAGCAAAGGTTGGTAATTAAAAAGAAGGGGAGGGGAGGGGAAGGGAAAGGGAAAGGGAGGGGAGGGGTGAAGGAGAGGGAGAGGGAGAAATAAGGGAGGGAGATCAATTTCAATGGTATTAAGTTATGGATATTGATTTAATACAACTGAGTTCATTAATAAAATTAGTGTTTTTCAACCCTTCATCCATGTTTCTCCCCTGCCACAGGTGTTTTGAACTTGTTCCAAACAGGCACATTTTGCTGCATCTTAATCATTTCCTCCATATTGTTGTGTTATTGTTGTAGTCTTGTTACCTATTCATGGTTACAAAGATCCCAAAAGGATATAGAAAACAGAGTAGCAGGAGTCTTAAAATCATAGGTGTCATCAATGTATTCATAAGAGTAGGACAGAGCACTGCATTAGAGAGAAGAGCAATGGGAAATGTCCATTCAGTCTCTTATTACCTGCCATGCCTTTTGAGTCAAAAACATTTCTCCTCCAACTTTTGCTCTTGTTTTATGTTTGGGGGAAAGCATGGCTTGTAAAGCATGTGCCACAGCATAAACTGCATTGTAGATGCTGTAACTCTGTCCAGTCATAGTGGTGTCAAACACAGACTTAGGTAGATTCTCCAACTTCTCTTCTCCAGTGCACAGCATTCCAGCATCTTCATCTAAATTATCTTTAGGAAAAGAGCATTCAAAAGCGGCTTTCCAAAACATTCTCAATAAATGGTCTTCCACTTCTGACATTGGGTTTCTCATCCAAAGGAATTTATTAAATCCAGAAATCTCCTTGGAAGAAACTTCAAAACTTATAACACCATGGAAAATGTCCATAGCAATAGTTTTTTGAAAGGAAACGGATGTAAATTCCATCTGGGCTGGCATTATCCAAACTTTATCTTTTCTCTCGATGGGTATATCATCAAAGTCTCCATAATAGGGCAACAATCTAAAAGTCATGGTAACTTGATTTTCACCATATAGGATAATGACATTGGTAGTGCTGTTCATGACAGTAATGTACATTTTGGTAAAATATTTAGAGGCGTCTACAAAATCATTAGAAAATGTTTGCTGGGGCATCTCTTCTATGAATGCAAAGCAAATAGTTTCTTGGGAAAACAACAGAACAGCATTTCGGATGAATCTGTCTCCACTCTCATTACGTTGGAAAATCAGCCCAATCCATGTCCACCTAAAATACAACAGCAACTGGAGAATAGCCACAATCTGTTGGTCACCATCTGGGAAAAAGCGATGAAAGAAAGCAGCTTGTATCTGGTCATCTCTCATAGGAGAAGATCCATATATCAGCTAAATGTAGAAGATGAAAAAAAAAAGGGGGGGACATGATTTTCCAAATTGAAGTATTTATTATTTTTGAAAATTTTGTTCTTAATTCATGGTCTTTGTTGTAAACATTAATGCAAACATTAATAGATATCTAATCTTGTTCATAAAAATCTGATGTTTAGAAGTAGTATAATTACAAAGCTAAATACAGAAATGCATTAATTTGTGACCAAAATGGCAAAATTGACAGTTTTAATTAAAGGGAACAATTTACTGAGTTTTGTTTCCACCTGGAAACCACTTCTGAATTTACACTTAAAATGGGGAAAAAATGATTATAGATTTTGATGATTTGATCAACTTCGTTGTTATAGAAATGGTTTGAATCAACTGGAAATGTAAAGAAAAGATTGAGGTTGCTTCCTGTTTGGCGTCACGGCAATGTAGCTGGGGAAATGGTGAGGCTCTAATGAGCCCCGCCAAAACCCTGACTGGCTAACCGCTGCTGACAGGTCTGCAGACCTACCCTGTCTTGAAGGGACAGGGGAAAGAGAGGGACCCCTTGGGCAGCCGAGAGGAATGGGCAAGTTCCTTGGAGGCCGGAAGCAACCCTCTAAGAATATGCTGAGAAATCAGCCAAATAATGTAATGCTGGAAATCAGCCAAATAATAGGTGGAGTTAAGGAGGAGAATGCTGTTAATGAGGCAAAACAAAGCATGCTGGAAATCAGCCAAAACAATGGAAAATGCTGATAATCAGCCAAATAACAGGGGGAGTTATGGAGGAGAATAAGGAGAATATACTGAAGAATAATTATTAATAAGGGATGAAAAAGAAAATGTTGGGTGATAATTAAAATGAAATGGTAAATTTTGAGATATCTGTGTAAAAGTTTAAGAACATGATAGGATGAATTGGGTTTAGAAAATGAGAAAAATAGAAAGAAATTTTGATTAATAAATTGAAATAAAAATTGAGTTGTATAAATTTGGAAATTAAGATTTGTGGTGATAAAATTGTAAGGTAAATATATAGATTAATAGATTAGATTGTTTTTGTGTTTAATGTTGATGTTAAAAGGAGCAAAGGAAAAAATTAGATAGAGCGGTATTGAATTTTGATTTATAATTGAATTTATAATTGAATATAAAAATGAGCTCTGTTTTAGTAGGAGATTAAAATGTATGATGAGGTAATAGAAAGATTTATTAAGATGTAGGAATTTATGTTAAAATTGTTTGTTCTCATTTGTTAAATTAGTATACCAATTTGTGACCGGACCAAGACTCCGTTCTTGAAAACAATTTCTTTTTTATGTTTATGTTAGAAAAAAATTTAAAAAATTATAAAAAAGAGAGAGAAAAGATTGAGGTTGTAGCTTTTTCGTATATTCTACTGCAATTAAAAAAATCAGAAACCTTAAATCTAGGCAACAACTGCAGAATGAAAGGGTAGATCTAGCTTGGTGGGTGTTTTTACCAATTCAGTCAAGATATGAGAAAAATGTTAGAACATAGGGTATAAATAAAGAACCAACAGCATTTGACAAAATGTTAATGGTGACGAATGAAAAACTGATTTATATATATATAATTATTTACTGAACTATAAAATGGACGAAGAAATAATTAAACAAATGGTGATTGCCTGGGCAAAAAAAAAATCATTTATAATATAGAATTAGAGAAATGGCAAAAACTTTGGGACAGAAATTACAAATTGACTATGGTCTTGGCATACAAAGAAAACCTATACAACATGTTTTATAGGTGCAATTTACCACCTGTGAGATTGGCGAAAATGTTCAGTAACCTATCCGCCAAATGCTGGAAATGCAACCAGACCCTAGGTACCTATTACCACATGTGGTGGACATGCAGTAAAACAAGAAAATATTGGGAGAACATACAAAACTGGCTGTAAATGATAACTGAACAAAATATTGTATTTAAACCAGAAACATGTGTCTTAGGTATACTATCAGAGGGTTATGATAAAGCAACCACATATTAGTGTTACATATACTGACGGCAGCAAGGATCACATATGCTAAATACCTGAAAAATATGAACATCCCACTGGATGAGATTTTAATTAGAAAAATTTGGGACTGTGCTGAAGTGGACAGACTAATTTTAAAAATTAAAGATAAAGAAGATTAAGAATACTATCAGAAATGGAATAAATTTTATGAATGGATAGAGAAAAGAGGTAGAAATTAGAGAAAGTAAGATTATGAATGTTAATATTATCAATATTGAATATCTATTGAGGTACTGTATATAACTATAAATATAGTAATTGATAAAAATGTAAATCAGCTAATATAAGAAGAAACCTAGTTTAAGCTTTTGGCTTATATTATTATTACTGCTATTATATTATTATTTTCGCTATATGTTTGTGTGCTAATATTTACTTTCAACTTTCTTCGGCTTTGTTCTATTAGTAAATGATACTCCGACAATGCACTGTTTTTCAAAAATGTTTATGAATAAAATTTATAAAAATGAAATTTTTTAAAAAATCAGAAAACACTGGTTTTTAGTTTTCTTTCTACACCTTTGTTTATTTTCTTTTTCTTTCTTGATTTTTCTTGACTTTGTCTTTCTTTTTCTTTACCTTTCTTGATATCAAAAATATCTATTAAATATTTTATCATATAATAGGCTTTAATAAAAACAATTAAAAGAAGAATGTCATTCAGGAAATGTCATAATCATTTCAGAATTGATTATTCCTAATTCACTGCAGTATAAAAGCAGCTGAGGAGGGAGCCGCTTTTAAGTGGCCAAGATTGATGCCAATCATTTGAGATAATCCAAACCGTGAAGCCACAATCTTGCAAGTCTGAAAGCATTTCCCTCCTACCGGTTTCATCTACAAAGTTACATTTAAGAAAAACAACACAAATCTTCAACATGATGAATAATGTAGTGGCGACCATATGACATAGACATATGACATAGAGATATGACATGGACATAGACAAAGACGTATGACATAGAGATAGTACTATACTCGATTTACTGCTAAACTATTTTAGTAGTATCCAAACTATTTAAAATGCTAGGATTCCTTAACTTATAAATACACTTAATAGAAATATTAATATATTTTCATCAATTCCTTTTCTCACCATAATATTAATGAACTTCATGAACTTGATTAAGCAATTCAATGTATTAGTACTTGGGAATATTTATCTTGATCCTTATATTACAGAATGACCCTCCCTTCCTCCCGTCCTTCCTTCCTTCCTTCCTTGAGTCAATTCTGAGATGCTTTCTCAAATTAGTTTGGGCTCAGATTTTTTTTACCAGATCTCTTTCTAGGCTACAGTTCTTCCTCCTATCTCTCAAAATTATTGTCACAGCCCATGATATGTATTTGAAGAGCAAATCTTACCTGGGGCATCTTGTAGACATTCAAAACGTTTGCCATGAAGGGACAGATGTTAGAGTTAGGTCCTGCAATAACAGATACTGCCCAGTCCTTAGTATCACACTTATAATTGGGGATGAATCTGCCCCGGGTTGAGAGGAGCTCCATTGAAGCCAAGTAGATCCATCTTGCCATGAAATAACTGTTAGAGAAGTGCATACCCAGAGTCATGTTGAATAAAATGTGATTATTTTCATTGATCTCCTTTACTGCAAAAACCAAGGCCAGGATATGTTGGTAGTTCTGTAGATAAAATCTAAACAGATGCATTACAAATCATATTTCTTCTCTTAAAGACTGTGGCATTGCATATACTTTATTTACAATTCTGCTAAATGCTAAGAAGAGAAAAAAAAACAGATTGCATAGTACCATGCAAGAAGAAAGCATGTAAATGCATTAGCGCTCCAAAATTTTTCACTTTGCCACAGATGGATTGAATGATAGCAATAATATACAAATTACATAACCAACACACACACACACACACACCAGGGGTGGGTTCTACTTACCTTTACTACTGGTTCGCAGCAGGACTTCGCTTGACTCGTGCATGCATTCTTCTGCGCATTTTGATGACATTGGGGGCAGTGGGTGGGGCTTCCCACTGGATTTACTGGTTCTATAGAACTGGTGGAAACCGGGGGCAACCCACCACTCTCTCTCTCTCTCACCTACACACATACAGTATATAGACATATATACAGAGAAAGAGAGAGGGGTGGGACGAGAGAGAGAAAGAGAGAGAAATTTTTCAGTCTTCTAAAATATTATTTTTCGATGATAGGGAATATGGCATTAGAAAAAAACATTATTTTTTTTAAGCCAGCTGTTATGATTTCTAAAAATGATTCATTAGGAAACTGATGGATTGCTTGAAGGAACATTAATAATAACATTATGATCTACCTGTAATTCTCAGACCTACTTCTAAGTCTTGTATCTTTAGCTCTTCTGTCATCACTTTGGATACTTTTATGGGTAGAGGAAAAAAATGTATTTTAAACCTTACTTGAGAGCAAACAGAATAACAGAGTTGAAAAGGACTTTGGAAGTCAGGAAACCCTATGCCATTTCAGACAAATGATTATCCAATCTCTTCTTTAAAACCTCCAGTGCCGGAGCATCCAAAAACTTCTGGAGGCAAATTGTTCCACTGATTAATTGTTCTCACTCTCAGGACAGTTCTCCTTAGTTCTAGGTTGCTTCTCTCCTTGATTACTTTCTATCCATTGCTTCTTGTCCTACATTCAGGTGCTTTGGAGAATAGGTTGACCCCTCTTCTTTGTGGCAGCCCCTTTGATATGGGAATATTGCTAACATTTCCTTCTTTTCATTAAACTAGATATACCCAATTCCTGCAACTGTTCTTCATATGTTCCACACAAATGGTGTATGGAACTCTTTTTCTGGAATCACTTATCTAGGAAAAGATGTCAATGTTTCATTGGGGGAGCCCTACATTTGTACTCCATACATGCTGAGCAAACAAATTAAAAGTGCTACATGGTGCCATTGTTCCCTAATATTCAGAAGAAAAATTAAACTGTGAAAGGTTGACATTCAATTAGCTATAAACGGTGTTTCGATAGTAGAGCACTGTACATTCATTCCACAGAAAGGAAATGAAAAAAGCCCAATATAGAATTTGAACAGAAGCACTAGGGTGAAAACTGCCTTAAACATGTCCAATGTATGTGTGTTTGTAATTTATTTGCCAGGTAAAATATATCAGTGGAAATCCATTTCTATTAGCTTAAGAATGAAGGAACCGAGAGAAATAATTTCTGCTGCAAGCAATACCACTAATTAACTCAGTCCAGGCATCTGCTTAGAGAAAGATATCTGGTTTGAGACATGCTACAGCTAAAAAGAGAAAGTCTTTACATGAACACATCAAACAGTTCTTCAGATGGGTGTCTTATGAAATCCACTCGATGAGACATCATGTAGAATTGAGAGAGTATTCCAGCTATCATGAAATCTCCTGGCATAAAATACTTGTGTTTAATGAATTGAGGTTTCCCCATGGAACATGCCTTAGTATGAGAAATAAGGCATGAAACCCCTGGCAATAGGACTGCTATTACTGCCAGGAAAAATGCCATCTTTTTCAAGAAGATTTTCATCCCCAGATATGAATCAGTTCCATCAGCAACAATGAAACATTCAAAAAAGAAGAAGAAGCTCTAATTATTTAGAATAGTCTGCATTTATATTCTTTCATCAGATTGCGAGATTTCTAGCCCTCTGGTTCCACAAATAATATGACCTTTCAGTCTTCACCTGTTTTTGAGAAGTTGTCCCTTGGACATCCCTAAGGATTTGAGAAGTTGCATTACCAAGGCTCTGCTGGTAATTATAGAGAAATCTATAATTTTAGAGGCTCAGAGTAGGAAATAGGATGATGACATCCATGGGCTCAAGAACCAAAGGGCCCATAACTGACAATTATATATGAGCCAGGAGGGGGGGAAAAGCAATTCCAATGAAAAAATATAATTAAAAACACGTTTTGCTAATTCTGTGGCTGTAAAGATGGGATTCCGTCTGCTCGCACCTTCCAGAGGCTTGCCGCTCGCCCATTCCAGCCACTCGCCTCTTGCCCTGCCCCCCCACCCCCTGCCCTATAATATATTGCGTTTGCCACATGGCCCAGCTAATTGCCTCACCAGTCTACCTGTCCGCTATGCTCAGCTCACTGGGCAAGTCTCTCTGGTGCAGCAGCAGGTAATAGGGAAATCCGAATGCACCGTGCAGGATGCAGGCAAGCTGAGAAATGTGAAGTTGAGCCTCCTGTGGCTGCCTGCCACTCCAGTAGGCTTGTATTCATGTCTCTTGGCTTGCCTGTGGCTGACGTGGCATATCTTGATCACTGCCTTCTGCCCTGTGTTTCTGCCTCTATCTGCTGCTGGTGCTGCCATGTGAAGACAAGACTTTCGTGACTGGCCACTACTCTGGCCAATCGACTCTTGGCTTTTCCATAGCTATGCCTTCTTCTGCTGCTTGTACAGGTAATTAAATCACCTGTACTGCACAGACTGCGGCTGCTGCCAGATACCATCAGCCCATGCATGCTCCCCATCTCCTATATGGGCCATGTCCTCTCCTTTCACTAGGGCTTATGTTTGGGGTAGAGCTTATATTAGGCACAGGTGTGAAAATCATGCTAGGGCTTATTTTCAGAATAGCTCCTATTTTCGGAAAAACATGGCAATATCTAAGTAGCTATCACAAAAAAGAGGGGATCAGCCTATTCTACAAAGGATCTGAAGGCAGGACAAGAAGGAATAGATGGAACTTGTTAAGGGAAGAACCAACCTAGAACTAAGGAGAAATTTCCTGAAGCAATTCATTTGAAATTAATTTGAAATTTCTAACACAGGTTTTTAAGAAAAAATTGGACAACTATTTTATTTATTTATTTTATTTATTATATTTCTATACTGCCTTTCTCCTGCAGGACTCAAGGCGGTGTACAGTCAAGAAAAAGTAAAAGATACATAAACATCATAAAATTGATAATTAAAATTATAGCAAAGTTTAACCCAAATTAAATAAAACCCAGAATTATATAATATTTTAATCATTCCCAGTTAACATGCTTAGCCCCACTTGATTGAACATCAGGGTCTTGAGGGCACAGCGGAAAGCACGGAGATTAGGGATGTTTTGTATATCAGGGGGCAGCTCATTCCAAAGGGTTGGAGCTCTTACAGGGAAGGCCCTCCCCCTGGGAGTCGCCAGCCAGCACAATTTGACTGAGTAGTCCCTCCCTGTGAGAACGAACTGGTCGGTGGGAGGCAATTGGTGGCAAAATACGGTCTCGTAAGTACCCAGGCCCTAAGCCATGGAGTGCTTTAAAGGTGATAACTAACACCTTGAATCGCACCCGGAAGACCACCGGGAGCCAGTGCAGCTCGCGTAGGAGAGGTATTACATGGGTGCAACAAGATGCACCCATAATCACCCGTGCGGCTACATTCTGGACCAGTTGGAGCCTCCGGATGCTTTTCAAGGGAAGCCCCATATAGAGAGCATTGCAGTAGTCCATACAGGAGGTGACTAGGGCATGAGTGACTGTGCGCAAGGCATCCCGATCCAGAAAGGGATGCAACTGGCGGATCAGGCGAACCTGAAAAAAGGCCCCCCTGGCCACGGCCATCAAATGGTCTTCTAAAGATAGCCGTGAGTCCAAGAGAACACCCAAATTGTGGGCTCTCTCTATGGGGAGCAAGGTCTCATCCCCAATTGTCAGTGATGGTACCAGCTGACTATACCGGGATGCTGGAAGCCACAGCCACTCAGTCTTGGAGGGGTTGAGTCTGAGTTTGTTTCTTCCCATCCAGATCCGTACGGCCTCCAGGCAACGGGACATCACAGTAAGGGCATCACTGGGGTGGTCTGGGGTGGAGATGTATAGCTGAGTGTCATCAGCATACTGATGAACGTTCACCCCAAAACCACGGATGATCTCACCTAACGGTTTTACATAAATGTTGAACAGAAGGGGTGAGAGGACCAACCCTTGCGGCACCCCACAAATAAGGTGCCTCGAGGTCGACCTCTGCCCCTCTGCCAACACAAACTGCGAATGGTCAGAGAGAAAGGAGAACCACCGAGGCACGGTGCCCCCTATTCCTAACCTCTCCAGCCAATGCAGTAGGATACCATGGTCGATGGTATCAAAAGCCGCTGAGAGATCTAATAGGACCAGGATAGAAGAGCAACCTCTGTCCCGGGCCCTCCAGAGATCATCAACCAACGCGACCAATGCTGTTTCCGTGCTGTATTGTGACCTGAAGCCTGACTGGAATGGATCCAGATAGACATCTTCATCCAGGTATCGGGGTAGTTGTTGCGCCACACTTTCAACAACCTTCGCAACGAAGCGAAGATTTGAGACTGGACGATAGTTTGATAATAAAGCCAGATCCAGGGAAGGCCTCTTGAGGAGGCGCTTCACAACCACCTCTTTCAAGGTGGCGGGAAAGAAACCCTCACTCAGAGAAGCATTTATAATCCCCTGGAGCCAGCCTCGTGTAACCTCCCAGGAGGCCAGTACCAACCAGGAGGGACACGGGTCCAATAAACATGTGGCAGCGTTAAGCTTTCCCAGAATCCTGTCCACGTCCTCAGGACCTACAGAGTCAAACTCCTCCCAGATAACACTCTCAAGACCTACCCCCGTTTCCTCCCCTGGATCTACCCAATCGAAGTCCAGGCCATCCTGAATCTGAGCAACTTTATCATGCAAGAATTGCACAAAATCCTCAGCTCGTCCCTATAAGGGATCTTCCCGCGTCCCCACCTGAAGTAGGGAGCGGGTCACCCTAAAGAGCACGGCTGGGCGGTTCTCTGCAGATGCAATAAGAGCGGAGAAGTAGTTAGACTTTGCCGCTTTTATCGCCACTAGGTAGGTCTTAATATAGGATCTCACCTGTGTTCGGTCAGATTCAGATTGGCTTGTCCTCCAATTGCTCTCCAGGCGTCTTTTCTGACGCTTCATCTCTCTCAGCTCCTCGGAAAACCAAGGAGCTAGTCAAGATCGGCATCGGGTCAGAGGCCGCAAAGGCACGACACGGTCCAAGGCCCCAGTAGCCACCCTGTCCCAGGCAACCACTAGGTCCTCAGTCGAGTCATGAGCCAGAGTCTCAGGAAATGGCCCAAGCTCTGTCAGGAACCGCTCAGGGTCCATCAGGTGCCTGGGACAGAACCATTTGGTCGGTTCCGTCTCCCTGCAGTGAGTAGAAGTGACTTGAAAGTCCATGTGAAGGAGAGCATGATCAGACCATGACAGAGGCTTGATGTCTATATCCCCTATTTTAAGATCATTCAGCCACTAGTCTGAGACAAAAATCAAGTCCAGAGTGTGATTCCCCAAGTGGGTGGGGCCTTTAACTACCTGGGTCAGGTCCATGGCTGTCATGAAAGCCATGAACTCCCAAGCTGACTCCAACATTTCACCAACAGATGGAAGGTTAAAATCCCCCATAACAATAAGTCTGGGGGTTTCCACCGCCACCCCGGCTATAACATCGACCAGCTCAGGCCAGGGCCACTGTTACGTGGCAGGGAGCCAGGTACGTAATCAGTAGGTCCATCTGTATCCCCCAACCCCACTTCACAAGGAGGGACTCACATCCAGCTATCTGAGGAACAGTGACCTCCCTCAGGCAAAGACTTTCTCTAATAATTGCTGCCACTCCCCCACCCCTTCCCTGAGGCCTTGGCTGATGAAATGCATGGAAACCTGGCAGGCACATTTCCACAAGGGGAACTCCTCCCTCTTGGCGTAACCAGGTCTCTGTGATCCCTGCCAGGTCAGTACCCCTCTCCGCAATAAGATCGTGAATGAGGGGAGCCTTATTTACTACTGACCTGGCATTACACATCAGCCATAGACTCAGGGACTGAGGCTCTGAACAATCCGGGAAACGAGCATTGAAGGTTGGAGTGCGCAATCGCACGTAAACATTGAGTGCGCACTCCCGAGACATAATATTGGCTCCTGCTGCCATCATATCTGCCCCTCCCACTTACTATGCTAATGCCCATCATTTCATCCCCCTGCATCCTAGTCAGATCTCTGTCCCCGTCCCCCCCGCCGTGATCATCAGACCCATTACCCCACTATTTGCCTGAAATAGTATAGGGTTTAGTATAGGGAGTTGGATTATACGACCTCCAAGGTCCCTTCCAACACTGTTATTCTGTTATTTCTAATCTAGTTATATCATTCTATTTAACCTCTTTTTGTACTGGGAGTTAAGTTCATAATTGGACTACAATTATAAAGACAGCCAAAGTTAAATAAGTCACAGTCATAATTTTCAACATATTTTAATGCAAAGCACATAGACTACTTTTTTTTACATATTCTTAATTATTGTAATTTCATATTCTTAAAACTAAATATCAAGCTATATATTTTTAACAGCATGGCCAAAATGAACTGTCAATTTGCCAATAAATGTATCCACTATTAATATTTTAGAATATTAAGACCTATGTAATTCCTTATTGCCATCTCCACCTCCACATTCGAAGAGATATGTGGCAAGTGAAAATTAAAAAAGAAAAGAATAAAGAATAAAGAATACCTAAGTAGACCTAAACAATGATGTGCTTTTCAATTTCATAATCTTCGGTCCTATCTTCTTAATCTTTGGTGGGGGAGGTGTCTATCATTATTCATTTATTTATAGTGCCTAGCTGCAAAATCATGATTTTTTCTTAGTGTTTGGGAAAATTCAGTTAGGAGAAAATAAAGGTCTTCATTAATGTCACTTTCTACTGTTTGGTTAGAGTAGGAGAAAGGAATCAATGAGCAAATTGAACTTCATATTCAGGACTATTTTTTTATTAACTGTCCCTTTGTATTCAAATCAGGTCTCATAATAATGATATAGCATTTGGGGGAAAAGATGCAGCCCAGTAATCCAGCTGCTGAAGCCAAAATGGAGAAGATCTCCACAGCCACCATGTATTTCCCCTTTGTACTCAAATAGGTTGGAACAAATGATATCCAGACACTACAAAAGACCAACATGCTGAAAGTGATAAATTTGGCCTCATTAAAGCTATCTGGTAACTTCCTGGCTAGGAAGGCTACTGTAAAACTGACAGAAGTCAGAAACCCCAAAAAGCCAAGTACTGTGTAAAACATTGTGGTTGAACCTTCATTACATTGTAGGACAATTTCTTCAGCTATAGAGTGTGTGTCAGAATCTGGGAATGGGGGAGAAATTGTCAGCCACACTGTACAAATGGTCAATTGTGCCAGGGAGCAAAATAGGACAATAGAAAAAGCCAGCTGATTCCCCACCCATTTCCTCATTTTGGAAGCTGGCCTGGTGGCCATGAAAGCAAGAACAACAAGGATTGTTTTCCCTAATATGCAAGAAAGGGCTACCGAGAATATGATGCCAAAAGCAGCTTGTCGCATGAAACATTTTGCTTGGTCAGGTTGCCCGATGAAGAGAAAACTGCAAAGGAAGGAGAGCAGGAGAACAATGAGAAGAATGTAGGTGAGGCTCCTGTTGTTAGCTTTGACAATGGGAGTGTCCCACTGTTTAATGAAGATCCCCAGCACCAAAGCTGTGATGAAAGAAAGGAAGAGACTAACACTGGCCAAGGTGATTCCCAGTGGCTCATTGTAAGCCAGGAAAGTTGTTGTTTTTAGAATACAAAGATTTTTAGCCTGGTTTGGATATTGGTCTTCTGAACATTGAAAGCAGTCAACTGCATCTGAAAAAGATGAAACATCATGGTCAATTTCTAGGAATACTCTAGAAGGACTGAGAGTTAATTATTGGGTTTAATTTTTCCTATTTAAGTAATACCTTTTTGTATTTAGGGGAATTCTGTAAATGTGCAGATAGTTATATGTTGTTTGTGGTAACCCTTTCATTTTTAGTATTTACATAGCTATATCATCAATTCAATCACCACACTAGTAGACAGTTGCATAAAGTTTGGAAATTAGTATTTTGAATCACAGTTAAGAAGACTGGATTGTTTTGCACTAGAGAGGTCTTACCTAATAAATTTGGACTTTAAGGAGCACCTTGGCCTCAAACTTTTGATTGTGTTAGGTCTGCTACTTGCAACCCTGACAGCTATATCAATGGTTTGATCTCCACATTAGAAGTCAGTTGTAGAAGGTTCGGAAATTAACATTTTGTATCACAGTAAAGAAGACTCAATAGTTTTGCACAAGACAACTCTTGTGTTGAGTTGCCTTGTGAAAAGACAACCCATCTTACCCGTCTCATTTGAAATTTTCCCTTTTGCACATGGAAGGCAATCATAACAGCAAAATGGTTTCCCTTCTATTTTCATCTTCCTCCACCCAGAATAGCAATGGTCATTGCAAACAGAAAGAGGTAGAACCTATCAAGAAGTGAAACCAGGGTTTATTAAAACTCAAAAGTTTCAGAAAATTCTATTTGGGTGTGGATTTTACTTTTACACAATGAACGTAGGATCTAGATGTCCCAAAATTTCCTTCTGTTTCAGAAAGTTCAGTCAGACTGTTGGATCCGATGATGGAAGAGATGGACACAGTTCGTTCAGTAACAACAGCTCTTTATTAGTAGACTAGTACAACCCAGCAACTTGTTTGTCTGAGGGCTGTCAGACAGCTTAACCAATGAGCTTTAAGTATTTTCTTACCTTTTTGTAGGACCTGAATGAAGCCTATAGCTATTCCTTATTTGGTACATAGCACCCCTCCCCTCCTGGAATATATTAACTTATTTCACATATGTACATATTAACAGATGTAATCACGCAAGTAGGCAGGGCTAGTGTGAGTCCTAGTTGACTTGCGCAGTTCAGTTTGGTCCTGGGCACCGACTTGAGAGGGTGGATTAGTTGCAATTTCTGGTCCTGCCAATGGAACCTCCTGGAACATGTCACTGGGCGTGGTAGGAGCTGGAAGGCCCAACCCAGTGGTGAAATGTAAAATTTGTTACTACCGGTTCTGTGGGTGTGGCTTGGTGTGGGGGGTAATATGACTGAGTAGGTGTGGCCAACTTTTTTTTTACTTTTAAAACCATTTTTTCTGTAAAAAAAATGCTTTTAAAAGCCTCTGACAATCCCAGCTGAGTTGTCTGTTTGTCAGAGGTTTCTTTTTTAAAAAGCCTCTGATGATCCCAACTGACTTGTAAGTAAGGCTATGCTGACCCCATCATCGTGATTCTGGGCCAGCTCCACCACACATAGTTCAAAATTTGCAATAGTTCAGTGTCCTTAGCAATGTGCCGAGCAATCTCAGCCATAGTGATGGGCCCTGAACCAAGCTCCTTGAGCAGGAGGACCTGGCAGATGGGCGCTGGGTTTTCCACTAACGCAGGCAGGGGGCAATGGCTCAGCGCATCAGCATGGCCCAGTGATTTCCCAGGACGGTGAATTAGCCAGTAGTTATATGCTGCCAGGAAAAGTGACCATCGCACCATTTTGGGGGGGGGGGGCATGATGGTCAGAGTCAGGCAACTGCCTGCCCACAAACCCAGCAGGGGCTTGTGGTCTGTAATGAGGGTAAAGTGTCTGCTGGAGAAATAGTCATGGGACCACCAGACCCCAGCAACTGCAGCCAATGCTTCTCTGTCCAGAGGGCTGTAGTTTTGTTTGGCGGTGGACAACGTGCGAGAATCGAAGGCGAGAAGAACCTCCCAGCCATTAGGAAGCTGATGGCTGAGGACATCCCCAACCCCGAAATGCGAGGCATCACAAGTAAAAATCAGGGGCAGAGAATCACTGTAATGGACCAACACACTGTCAGATGTCAACAGGTTCTTTACGGTGGCAAAAACGGCCGCTTTGTCTAGGCCCCAGATTCTGGAAGCCTTTTTTCCAAGCAGTCTATGCAAAGGTTCAGCCATGGTGGCCTTTTGCCTTAAAAATATGCTGTAGAAATTGAGCAATCCCAGAAAGGCTTGCAGCTCCCTTTTATTTTGGGGGGCTAGGGGCATCCCGAATGGTGGCAATTTTGGACTTGGTGGGGTCACTCTGTGAGCCACCAATCGTGTACGCCAGGAATTCCACCCATGACACCGCAATGTGACATTGCGGTTAACAGCCCTGAGATAGGCAAAAAGGGCTGTTTTGTCAGTAGTGGACATCAGGATGTCATCAAAGTAAGGCACAACCCCAGGGATACTCTGTAATAGTAGTTCCATGATGCTTGGGAACAGTCCTGGTGCCACGCTAACACCGAATTGCAGGCGGCGGCATTTAAACACACCATGTGTTTAAATGACAATTGACAAATCACAAAAATGACAATTTTTGTGCCTCGGCCATCCTGTCATTAACCGGCAGCTGTTGGTACGCTTCCATGAGATCGAGTTTGGCAAATGTGGTTCCTGTTCCCAATGAATGCAGAAAATGCTAAATGATGGGAACAGGATAGGCTCTCTGCTGCAAGGCCTTGTTGATTGTGCATTTATAGTTCACGCAGATGCAGACTGAGCCATCATGCCCATTCAGAGACTATGGGGGTCTCTGAATGGGCATGATCGACCGGCTCAAGTACTCCTTGGCCAATTAATTTGTCCAATTCCTTATCAATCTTATGTCTAATTACAAGGGGACCCTTCTAGGCTTAATTGTAATTGGTGCTATCTTGGGATCTAGGGTGAAGGAAACAGGCGTTCCTTTGTATTTGCCTAGGCCATTGCTGAATACATCCTCAAACTCCTTAACAAGGTCCTCTGCCCCATCATCTGTGATTGTGTTGATACTGGTTACTCCCATGCCCACGGCCTCAAACCAGTCCAAGCCGAGCAGGCTTGGCAATGCCCCTTCCACCACAGTTATCTTTAAGGGGCATGAAAACCCCTGAAATTGCACTTGGAATGTTCCGCTGCCTACAACAGGGATGAGGTTCCCCTGGTAGTCTTTCAGTTGTACTCACTGGGGCCTCAGGTCTCTCTTCCTTATGCCTGGAACTGTGATCTTCATTGTTTCCCATGCAACAATAGACAGGGACGACCCCGTGTTGATTTCCATCTAGTACTCTGTCTCTTCGATCAGCACTGTAACTTGGATATTTTTTGCCTATGAGCTGGTCTACCTTATGTTTGTCTGGTACATCTCTCTGTCAGCAGCTGGAGATTTCTCCCTGCACTTGGGTTTTCACGGCTGAATTTTCCTCTTTTTGGACATTGCAGTGGCAGCAGGTTGCTGTTTTGTTCTGAAGGCAGATGGCATGCTAGCACAACAGACTCTAGCCAGATGCCTCTTACAGTCACACCTCTGGCACACAGTGTCCTTGTATCTGCATGTCACCCTGGAATGCATCCCTCCACACCCAGCACCCAGGGGTTGCCTCCAATCTGCATCAGGGTAGGCTCTTTTCTTTTCATCTTGGAGCTGGTAAATGTCATTCTCATCTTCTGACAACTTGCTCAGCTCGGCGCTTTCCTGATGTACTGTGACAGTTGGTATGCGTTTCCTGCTCTCTGCAGAGCTGCAGCTGATTTCTATGAGTTCTCTGCTGCTCTGGCCTCATCTAAGGCTGTTTGTAGAGTGAGGGCTGGCTTGGCTAACAACCACCATTGTAGGCTAACATCCCTCATTCCGCTTATGAGCTATTCTAACAGCACATCCTCCAGCTCTCGGAAGTCATAATATGTGTCGGCTTTTTTGAGTGCCGCTACATAGTGGTTCACAGATTTGCCTTCTTCCTGCAGTTTGTGGAGGAACTCACACTGCCAACTTTGACTGCACCAGGGCAAAATGGGCCTATAGTGTGTTTGGAGTGTGGCCACAGTACTGCTTGAACCACGACTGGTTTGATGAGTGCCTTGGCTGTATCAAACATGTCCATATCTCAATAACTGAGGAACTGCACCTGCTTGCGGTTGTCAGTCAGTCCCAGGACATCATTTGCCTCCATAAAACATTCAAAACGGTTCATGTAGGAGTCCCAATTGTCGGTAGCTGGGTTGAACGGAGCTGGTGGAGTATACATGGTCATCATGCTGGCAGATGGTGATTCTGCAGAACTGTGAACAATGCCGGTTACACTTCCTACTCCACTGAGACTCTGGTCTACTTGTCCTTATTTTTCCAATCCCATCCTCGTCACCAGTGTTGAATCGGATGATGGAAGCTCTTTCAGTAAAAACAGCTCTTTATTAGTAGACCAGTACAATCTAACAACTTGCTTGTCTGACAGTGTCGCCTTTTATAGAAGGCTGTCAGATGGCTTAACCAATGAACTTTAAGTATTTTCCCACCATTCTGAAGGACCTGAGTGAAGCCTATAGCTCACTCTTTATTTGGTACATAACACAGACTTTCCAACTTTGTGAGACTTTTTCTCCAAGAAGTTGAAAGGTCTGAATGAACTTTCTTTAAACTGATAGTCACATGGTCTTCTTTTGTTGCCCTGCATGCAAGAGAACAGGGTTTTGATATTTGCCAGGTCTCTACAGCCTTAGGCAGAGAAGGGCTATTCTGCACCCCTCCCTCATATGTTCTTTAAAATACAGAGTTTCCCAAATTCCTTTTGGAACCTCCAACATGCAAACTATGGTTGTTCATCCTAAAATGAATTCTCTTTACCTGGAGCTTCAAAATGTGCTGTTTGCCAGGAAGATGTAGAGTTAAAAGTCAGTGTACATCTGACATTGGGGATATTTCTTCTTAACCGACCAAAGGTGTTTTTTCTGTGCACTTCACACTTCTTGCTCGCTGAATCTCAATATCACAAAGCAAAGCCAACATTTTGTAATTAACCCCATGCCGTGCCCCATTTTGACTGGCAGAGTGCTGCAAGGGGCTGACTGCTACCACACACCATGGTCCCACCCACCCAGCCACGGTCTCTTAGCCAGTCACTAGGACAGAGAACTGGTTTTTAAATTATTTAAATCCCATCAGCAAATGGAAACTTCAAAATCTGGACATGCCATTTTACAAAAGAGAAAGCTAAGGGGGAAAATCAACATTCAGATTAATGGGACTGTTTAATAGAGAAATTGAGATATGTCTTGTTATTACTCTGTGAATTATACGATTGCTTTAATTACTTTAACAACTTTCAAATATATTTTTAAACTAGACAACCTGGAAATGCCAGCAGGAATAGACAACAGCTATTGGATTAAATTCTGCTAAAACCATGAAGATTTATTGAGAATATATCAGTAAATTATTATTTATTTATTTTGCTATACAGAGATTTAAGTCGTTGTATTTCAAAATCTCTGGTCATTATTTCTTCTTCTTTGCAGTTTTTGGCCTGACAACTTTAAAGATATGATCCATTTGAATCAATAATTCTGGAAAGAAGAAGAGAAAGGGAAGAATATACAGTTTGGAATCAGAGCAGGAAATACCTGGTTAAACATAGTAGGCCAGGTGAAGTCTTGTGCAGAAATGGTGAATAGCTTATCTGGGGAAGCCGCTGGGTCGACCTTTCCAATTTTGACTTTAACAAACGTGTTGTTTGGGAATGTGATCCAGTTGATAATGTCAAATCCAGTATCTAAATCCCCATTTTCATTAAAGGAAATTTTCTCTCCTGCAGTGTTATTAAATGACATAGTTCTCACATAGTGATGTAACTAAAATGAAGCAAAGGTTGGTAATTAAAAAGAAGGTAAGGGGAGGGGAAGGGAAGGGAAGGGAAGGGAAGGGAAGGGAGGGGAGAGGGAGAAAGAAGAGAGGGGGGATGATCAATTTCAATGGTATTAAGTTATGGATATTGATTTAATACAACTGATTTCATTAATAGAATTAGGGTTTTTAACCCCTCATACATGTTTCTCTTCTGCCACAGGTATTTTGAACTTGTTCCAAACAGTCACATTTTGCTGCAACTTAAACATTTCCTCCATATTCTTGTGTTATTGTTGTACGCTTGTTACCTATTCACAGTTACAATGGTTTTTCTAGGTCCCAAAACTATTTGGAAAACAGAGAAGCAGGAGGCTTTAAATCATAAGTGTCATTGGTGTAGGACAGAGCACTGCATTAGAGAGTAGAGCAATGGGAAATGTTCATTCAATGTCTTTTACCTGCCATGCCTTTTGAGTCAAAAACATTTCTCTCCCAACTCTGTGTTTGGGGGAAAACATGGCTTGTAAAGCATGTGCCACAGCATAAACTGCATTGTAGATGCTGTAACTCTGTCCAGTCATGGTGGTGTCAAACACAGACTTAGGTAGATTGTCCAACTTCTCCTCTCCGGTGCACAGCTTCCCATCTAACTTATTTTTAGAAAATGAGCATTCAAAAGCCTCTTGCCAAAACACTCTCATTAAATGGTCTTCCACTTCGGAAGTTGGGTTCCTCATCTGAATGAATTTATTAAATCCAGAAATCTCTTTGGAAGAAACTTCAAAACTTATAACACCATGGAAAATGTCCATCCCAACACCTTTTTGAAAGGGAAGGGATGCAAACTCCATCTGGGCTGGGCTTATCCAAACTTTATCTTTTCTCTCAATGAATGTATCAAGAAATTCTCCATAATAGGGCAACATTCTAAACATGGAGGTAACTTGGTTTTCACAATATCCGATAATGACATTGGTAGTGCTCTTCATGATATTAATGTACATTTTGTTAAAAACATCACTGACTGGTGTCATATTATTAGAAAATGTTTCCTGGGGCATCTCTTTCATGAACTCAAAGCAGATACCTTGTTTGGAAAACAATGGAACAGCATTTTGAATGAATCTGTCTCCACTCTCATTACGTTGGAAATACAGCCCAATCCATGTCCACCTAAAATACAACAGCAACTGGAGAATACCCACAATCTGTTGGTCACCATCTGGGAAAAAGCGATGGAAGAAAGCAGCTTGTATCTGGTCATCTCTCATAGGAGAAGATCCATATATCAGCTAAACATAGAAAAAAAAGGGGGGGGCATGATTTTAGATTTTGAAGTATTTATTATTTTTGAAAAATCTGTTCTTAATTCATGGTCTTTGTTGTAAATATTAATGCAAATATTAATAGATAACTAATCTTGTTCATAAAAATCTGATGTTTAGAAGTAGTACAATTACAAAGCTAAAGACAGAAATGCATTCATTTGTGACCGAGATGGCAAAATCGACAGTTTTAATTAAACAAAACAATTTACTGAGTTTTGTTTCCAACTGGATACCACTTCTGAATTTATACTTAAAATGGAAAAAAAATGAAACTGATTTTAGATTTTGATGATTTGATCGACTTTGCTGTTATAGAAATGGTTTGAATTAACTGGAAATGAAAAGAAAAGATTGAGGTTGTAACTTTTTCACATACCCTACTGCAATTAACAAAACAGAAACCTTAAATCTAGGCAACAACTGCAGAATGAAAGGGTAGATCTAGCTTGGGGCCATATTTCCAGATTCAGTCAAGATATGAGAAAAATGTTAGAACATAGGGTATAAATAAAGAACCAACAGCATTTGACAAAATGTTAATGGTGACAAATGAAAAACTAATTAAGATGATAGATAGATGATAGATAGATAGATAGATAGATAGATAGATAGATAGATAGATAGATAGATAGATAGATAGATAGATAGATAGGATTATTTAATGAACTATAAAATGGAGGAAGAAATAGTTAAAGAAACGATGATTGCCTGGATGAAAAATTTTGGTTATAATATAGAATTAGAGAAATGACAAAAACTTTGGGACAGAAATTCCAAATTGACTATGGTCTTGGCATACAAAGAAATCTATACAAAATGTTTTACAGGTGGCATTTACCCCCTGCGAGATTGGCGAAAATATTCAGTAACCTATCCGCCAAATCCTGGAAATGCAACCAGACTCCAGACACCTATTACTACATGTGGTGGATGTGTGATAAAGCAAGAAAATATTGGGAGAACGTACATAACTGGCTGGAAATGATAACTGAACAAAATATTGCATTTAAACCATAAACATGCCTCTTAGGTATAGTAACAGAAGGTTATGATAAAGCGACCACATATTTAGTGTTACATATACTGACGGCAGCAAGGATCACATATGCTAAATACTGGAAGAATATGAACATCCCACTGGACGAGGTTGTAAGTAGAAAAATTTGGGACTGTGCTGAAATGGACAGACTAACTTTAAAAATTAAAGATAAAGAACATTCAGAATACTATCAGACATGGAATAAATTTTATGAATGGATAGAGAAAGAGGTAGAAATTAGAGAAAGTAAGATTATGAATGTTAATATTATCAATATTGAAAATAAAGAGGTATATAACTATAAACTTAATAATTGATAAAAATGTAAATAAGCTAATGTAAAAAGAAACCTAGTTTAAACTTTTTTGGTTATATTATTATTACTACTATTATATGATTACTATTTCTATTAGTTTGTTTGCTAATATTTACTACCAACTTTCTTTGGCTTTGTTCTATTTGTAGATGATACAATGCACAGGATTTCAAAAATGTTTATGAATGAAAATCAGAAACCATTGGTTTTTATTTTTCTTTCTACACCTTTGTTTCTTTTCTTTTTCTTTCTTCATTTTTTTGACTTTATCTTTCTTTTTCTTTACCTTTCTTGATATCAAAAATATCTATTATATATTTTATCATATAATAGACTTTAATAGAAACAATTAAAAGAAGATTGTTATAACCATCTCATTCCAGAAATGTTATAACCTTCTCAGAATGGACTCTCCCTAATTCATAGCAGTATAAAAGCAGCTGAGGGGGAAAGCACTTTTAGGTGGACAAGATTGATGTCAATCATTTGTGGTAATGCACACTGTGAAACCACAATCTTGCAAATCTGAAAGCATTTCCCTCCTACTGGTTTCATCTACAAATTCATCTTTAAGAAAAACAATACAATTCATTAACATGATGAATAATGTAGTGGGGACCATATGACATAGATATGTTTAGGTACTATACTCGATTTACTACTAAATCTGAATCCAAACTAATTAAAATGCTATGATTCCTTAACCTATAAATACACTTAATTAATTGAATTTGCCAAAGAAGCCCACCATCAAGGAACTGAACAACTACAGACCGGTTGCTCTAACATCTGTAGTTATGAAAACCTTTGAAAGGCTAGTGCTGTCTCACTTGAAAACCATCATGGATCCGCTGTTAGATCCCCTGCAATTTGCTTACCGATTAAAATAGATCAACAGATAATGCTGATAATATGGCTCTGCACTACGTCCTACAACATCTTGAATCTCCAAAGACCTACGCAAGGGTCATCTTTGTAGACTTTAGTTCAGCATTCAATACCATCATTCCAGACATTTTTCTAACTAAGCTAAACCAGCTAGTGGTACCTGAACACACTTGTAAGTGGATCATAAGCTTCCTAACAGACAGGAAGCAGCAGGTGAATCACATCAGATACCTGTACAATTAGCACAGCTCCCCCCCCCCCCCAAGGCTGTGTGCTCTCTCCACTTCTCTTCTCTTTATATATCAATGACTGCATCTCAAAGGATCCACCTGTTAAACTACTGAAGTTCACAGATGACACAACAGTGATCGGTCTCATTCGAGACAACGATGAATCCGCATACAGACGGGAGGTCCAACAACTAGCCTCGTGGTGCGACCAGAACAATCTGGAACTAAACACACTCAAAACCATAGAAATGGTGGTGGACTTTAGGAGTAAACCTCCCATACTACCACTGCATAGTATCAACAGTAAAGACCTTCAAATTTCTAGGTTCTACCATATCTCACATATCAAAAATGTCATCAAACAAGCACAACAAAGTATGTTCTTTCTGTGCCAAGTCAGAAAGCTCAAACTGCCGAAAGAGCTGCTGACACAGTTCTACAGAAGAATTATTGAGTCTGTCATCTGCACCTCTAGAATTGTCTGGTTTGGTTCTGCAACCCAACAAGATAGACATAGACTTCAGAGGATAATTAGAACTCCAGAAAAAATAGTTACTACCAACTGGCCTTCCATTGAAGACCTGTATACTGCACGAGTCAAAAAGAGGGCTGTGAAAATATTTACAGACCTCTCACATCCTGGACATAAATTGTTTCAACTCCTACCCTCAAAACGACACTATAAAGCACTGCACACCAGAACAATTAGACACAAGAACAGTTTTTTCCCGAACGCCATCACACTGCTAAACAAATAATTCCCTCAATGCTGTCAACTATTTACTAAGTCTGTGTTACTATTAATCTTCTCATCGTTCCCATCACCCATCTCCTTCAATTTATGACTGTATAACTGTAACTTTGTTGCTTGTATCCTTACTGTTTATATTGATATTGTTTCTTGATTCCTTATTGGTATCCTATAACTATCATTAAGTGTGATTCTTGATGAATGTAACTTTTCTTTTATGTACTCCGAGAGTATATGCACCAAGACAAATTCCTTGTGTGTCCAATCACACTTGGCCAATAAAGAATTCTATATTCTATTCTATTCTATTCTATTCTATTCTATTCTATTCTATTCTATTCTATTCTATTCTATTCTATTCTATTCTATTCTATTCTATTCTATTCTATTCTATTCTATTCTATTCTATTCTATACTTAAATACACTTAATAGAAATGTTAATATATTTTCATCAATTATTTTTCTCACCATGTTTTAATAATAATATTTATTCATGGACTTGATTAAGCAGTTCAATGTATTAGTATTTGGGAATATTTGTCTTGATCTTTATATTACAGAATGACCCTTCCTTCCTTCCTTCCTTCCTTCCTTCCTTCCTTCCTTCCTTCCTTCCTTCCTTCCTTCCTTCCTTCCATCCTTCCTTCCATCCATCCATCCATCCATCCATCCATCCATCCATCCTGGAGTCAATTCTGAGATGCTTTCTCAAATTGGTTTGGGCTCAGATTATTTTTACCAGATCATTGTCTAGGCTACAGTTCTTCCTCCTATCCTTCAAAGTTATTGTCACAGCCCATGATATGTATTTCAAGAGCAAATCTTACCTGGGGCATCTTGTAGACATTCAAAACATTTGCTATGAAGGGACAGATGTGAGAGTTAGGTCCTGCAATAACAGATACTGCCTGCTCCTTAGAATCACACTTATAATTAGGAATGAATCTGCCCCGTGTTGAGAGGAGCTCCATTGAAGCCAGGTAGGTCCACCTCGCCATGAAATAACTGTTAGAGAGGTCCATACCCAGAGTCATGTTGAATAAAATGTTATTGTTTTCATTGATCTCCTTTACTGCAAAAACCAAGGCTAGGATATGTTGGTAGTTCTGTAGAAAAAATCTACACAGATGCATTACAAATCATATTTTGTCTCTTAAAGAATGTGGCATTACATATACTTTATTGACAATTCAGCTGAATGCTATAGAGAAAAAAAGAGATTGCATAGTGCCACAGAAGGAAAAAAATCAAGTAAATCATACATTAGCACTCCATTTTTTTTCCTATTCCTACAAATGGATCGAATGATAGGAATAATGTATAAATTGCATAACTAGATAGATAGATAGATAGATAGATAGATAGATAGATAGATAGATAGATAGATAATAGATAGATAGATAGATATTGAGAGAGAGAGAGAGATTTTTCTGAGTGTTCTAAAATATTATTTTTCAATGATTTTGTCCAATGGTCTTGGACAAAACATTTTTTTTTAAGCCAGCTGTTATGATTTCTAAAAATGATTCACTAGGAAACTGAAGTATTGCTTGAAGGAACATTAATAATAACATTATGATCTACCTGTAATTCTCAAACCTACTTCTAAGTCTTGTATCTTTAGCTGTTTAATCTTTGCCTTGGGTATTTTTACGGGTAGAGGAAAAAATGTATTTTAAACCTTACTTGACAGCAAACAGAATAACAGAGTTGAAAGAGACTTTGGAAGTCAGGAAACCCTATGCCATTTCAGACAAATGATTATCCAATCTCTTCTTAAAAACCTCCAGTGCCGGAGCATCCAGAACTTCTGGAGGCAAATTGTTCTACTGATTAATTGTTCTCACTGTCAGGATAGTTCTCCTTAGTTCTAGGTTGCTTCTCCCCTTGATTAGTTTCCATCCATTGCTTCTTGTCCTACATTCAGATGCTTTGGAGAATAGGTTGACCCCTCTTCTTTGTGGCAGCCCCTTTGATATTGGAACATTGCTAACATGTCCTTCTTTTCATTAAACTAGATATACCCAATTTCTGCAACCGTTCTTCATATATTCCATACAAATGAGGCATGGAACTATTTTTCTGGAATCCCTTATTCTAGAAAAAGATGCAACTATTTCATTGGAGGAGCCCTACATTTGTACTGTACTCCATACATGCTGAACAAACAAATTAAAAGTCTACATAGTGCCATTGTTCCCTAATATTCAGAAGAAAAATTAAACTGTGAAAGGTTGATATTCAATTAACTATAAACAATGTTTCGATAGTAGAGCAGTGAAAATTCATTCCACAGAAAGAAAATGAGAAAAGCCCAATATAGAATTTGAACAAAAGCACTGGGGTGAAATCTGCCTTAAACATGGGCATATATATCTGACTATGTATTTTATTTACCAGGTAAAAATTTATCAGTGGAAATCCATTTCTATTAGCTTAAGAATGAAGGAACTAACCAGCAAGAAACCAGGAGAAATAATTTGTGCTTTAAGCAATACCACTAATTAACTTAGTCCAGGCATCTGCTTAGAGAAAGATATCTGGTTTGAGACATACTATAGCTAAAAAGAGAAAGTCTTTACAATATCTGATCAACCAGGTGTTCAGATGGATGTCTTTTGAAATCCACTGGATCAGACATCATGTAGAACTGAGAGATTATCCCAGCTATCGTGAAATCTCCCGGCAGAAAATACTTGTGCTTAATAAATGGAGTTTTCCCCATGGCACATTCTTTGTGAGAAGTACGAGAAATAAGGCAGGTAACCCCTGGTAATAGGACTGCTATTACTGCCATGAAAAATAATATCTCTTTCAAGAAGATTTTCATCAGCAGATATGAACCGTTTCCTTCTGCAACAATGAAACATTAAAAAAAAGAAGAAGAAGGGGCTGTAATTATTTAAAATAGTCTGCATATATATTCTTTCTCAGATTGTGACATTTCTAGCACTTTGGTTCCACAAATAATGCCACCTTTCTGTCTTCGCTTGTTTTTGGAGAGTTCTCCCTTGGACATCCCTGAGGATTTGAGAAGTTGCATTACCGAGACTCTGCTGGCAATTATAGAGAAATCAATGGATGCTCAGTGAAGCTCCTTAGAGGCTTAGAGTAGGAAATAGGATGATGACATTCATGGGCTCAAGAACCAAAGGGCCCATAACTGACAATTATACAGGAACTAGATGGGAAAAGAAAACAATTTCAATGAAAAAATATCATTAAAAAAGACATTGTGCTAATTCTGTGGCTGTAAAGATGGAATTCTCTGGACCAATAGAATATTGTCTCCCACCATGATGAATTCTTGGAAGCACATTAAAAAATGACTGATCCAAAAAGCCAAAGACAAGCAGACGCATCCTGTGGTAGATTTCAACACACACCCCTTTATTCTATTGGGGGGGGGGCTCTTTAATTACTTTCAGTTATTGTATTTGTAGTTCAATTTTATCATGACTTTTGGTTTAAATGTCCTATTAGGAGCAGGTCCGTAAATTTCTGAAAATCCTTTGGGATTGGAGCAGGGTAATGCCTCATAACTAAGGAAATAAAGAAATATCATTGGAGATAAGTTTTTAATTTGGCTACATTTACAAGGTGAATAAATTTCAAAACAGAAAGTTCTAAAATCTTGGAGAGGCACATTTTTAAGCACTGGTATACCCAACTGGAGTTTAAGGTGGGAGATAGGATTTACCTGTCCATGAAGTATCTGGAACTAAAGCTTGCCTCTAAGAAACTTGATCCAAAATTCCTAGGACCATTCCCAATAGTGAAAGTGATTAACCCAGTCATGGTACAAATTCAACTTCCCTGATTGCTGGGGAAGGTGCAACCGGTATTCCACTGCAGACTATGGAAGACAGCCCGTGGCTCACAACTCTGGCCGTTGGGTCAGGAACCCCTAATCTCATGGTAATCGAGGGTCAGATTCACTATGGGATAAAGAGACTTTAGACTCTAGAGTGCAAAGGGGAAAATTGGAATATCTACTATACTGGAAGGGGTATCCACTTTCTGAGGCCACGTGGGTAAGGAGTTGAAAAGTTAGCACAGATAGATTGATAAAGCAGTTCTATGATAAGTTCCCTCAAAAACCAAAGAGACCTCCTGGGACAGGGAGAGGCGGCTAGTGGCATTGATTAACCCCACTGTGCTTTGTATCTTGTAGGGACATTCCTGCTGTTGAGGGAGGGGGGGCAGCCTGTCAAGCCTGAATTTTACTTGGGCATGGGACTGATTGTATCCTGGGGTATTCTAACATTAATTTAGTTTGACACAGTTTTGAGCTGGAGGAGGATGGAGCCTTCTGTTGCCACAGCATAACTAATCGATGAGTCATGCACATTTCAATGGCTCACTGACCGGAGGAGGAGGAGAGAAGTTGCCAAGCAACAAGCTGTCATCTTGGTTGGACAATGTGACTGATAGTTTTGGAAATTTGAGAAAACAGAAACTTATATTACAGTGAAAAGCTGGGGTACATTAGTACTGGCTTTTCATCCAGTAGCGCCAAGATGGTGTACCTAAATAAATTTGTTCTTTGAGTGAAAGCCATGCCTCGGAGTTCAATATGTGGTGGGTGAATTGCTTGGATCCTGACACTGTAAGTTTCTGAAAATCCTCTGGGATTGGAGAAAGGTATTGCCTTGTAACTAAGCAAATTAAAAAATATCATTGGAGATAAGTTTTTAATTGGGCTACATTTAAATAAATTTCAAAACAGAAAGTTCTGAAATCTTGGACAGCCACATTTTTAATACAGTTGTAAAATAAAATACTTCTTGGATCTTTTAACTCTTTCAATGAGTCAATGAGTTCACTTTAAATCTATATTCTCTCTGGGTTTTTTTAGATAGATTTTTAACTTCCATTTTATGGGTTCCAGGTGGTTTTGTAGGAATGGATCTGTGGGGGTCCATATAGCCACTGAATGTGGGTCTGGTGGGTCTGGTGGTCACAGCGGAGGGGATGGGGATGGAAATTTGACCGGGGTGCAGGGGGACGAAAGGACGGGCAGTTTAATTAGCACAGTAAGTGGGAGGGGCAGATATGGCCATCGCAGGGGGCCATATTATGTTTCAGGAGTGCACACTCACTGTTTGCGAGCTATTGCGCACTCTGGCCACCAATGCGTTGCTTGTTTCCTGGGTTGCTCAGAGTCTCAGGCCCCGGGTCTACGGCTGATGTTATATAATGCCAGGTCGGTGGTAAATAAAGCCCCCCTCATTTATGATCTTATTTTGGAGGAAGGTGCTGACCTGGCAGGGATTGCGGAGACCTGGTTGGGCCAGGAGGGAGGGGTTCCCCTCATTGAAATGTGCCCGCCAGGTTTCTGTGCATTCCATCAGCTGAGGGCTCAGGGAAGGGGCAGGGGGATGGCGTCAATTATTAGAGAAAATCTTTGTTCGAGGGAGGCCACTGTTCCTCAGATATCCAGATGTGGGTCCTTTCTTGTGAAGGGGGGTCGTGGGGTGCAAATGGGCCTGCTGACTACATACCTGGCTCCCTACCACAGCTCTGGCAATGGCCCTGCCGGAGCTGCTCAACATTATAGCCAGGGTGGCAGTGGATACCCCCATGCTTACTGTCATGGGGATTTTAACCTGCCATCCACCAGTGAAATGTCAGAGGCAGCTCAGGAGTTCATGGCTTCCATGACGGCCATGGACCTGACCCAGTTACTTCAAGGCCCCGCTCACACAGGGGGACACACTCTGGACTTGATTTTTGTTTCTGGTCAGTGGCTGACCAGAGGATCTCCTATGAATAGGAATAGGGGATCTAGACATCAAGCCCTTGTCATGGTCAGATCATTCTCATTCTCTCCTTCACATGGACTTTCGAGCCGCTTCCCCCTGCCGCAGGGAGATGGAACTGACCATGTGGTTCTGTTCCAGGTGCCTGATGGACCCAGAGAGGTTCCTGACAAAGCTTGGGCCATTTCCTGAGACCGTAGCTCATGACCTGACTGAAGACCTGGTGGCCGCTTGGGATAGAGCGGCCGCCGGAGCTTTGGACCATGTCATGCCTTTGTGGCCTCTGACCCAATGCTGATCTCAACTGGCTCCTTGGTTTTCCGAGGAGCTGAGAGAGATGAAGCATTGGAAAAGATGCCTGGAGAGCGATTGGAGGACTAGCTGATCTGAATCTGACCGAACACTGGTGAGGTCTTACATCAAGACCTACCTAGTGGCGATAAAAGCGGCAAAATCTAGGTATTTTTCCACTCTTATCACATCTGCAGAGAAATGAACAGCCACTCTGTTTAGGGTGACTTGCTCCCTACTCCAGGTGGGAATGCGGGAAGATCCCTTGCAGGTAGGGCTGAGGATTTTGTGCAATTCCTGCATAATAAAGTCACTCAGGTTCGGGAAGGTCTGGACTCTGACTAGGTAGGTCCGGTGGAGGAGACGGGGGTAGGTCCTGAAAGTATTATCTGGGAAGAGTTTGACTCTGTGGTTCCCGAGCACATGGACAGGTTTCTGGGTAGGCTTAGTGCTGCCACATGTTTATTGGACCTGTGTCCCTCCTGGTTGGTGCTGGCCTCCCGGGAGGTTACACGGGGCTGGCTCCAGGGGATTATAAATGCTTCTCTGAGTGAGGGTGCCTTTCCTGCTGCCTTGAAAGAGGCGATGGTGAGGCCCCTCCTCAAGAAGCCTTCCCTGGACCCGACTGTATTAGCAAATTATCGTCCAGTTTCCAACCTCCGCTTTGTGGCGAAGATTGTTGAGAGTGTGGTGGTGCAACAACTGCCCCAGTACCTGGATGAAGCTGTCTATCTGGATCCATACCAGTCGGGCTTCAAGCAGGGGTACAGCACAGAAATGGCATTGGTTGCATTGGTCGATGATCTCTGGAGGGCTCGAGACAGGGGCTGTTCCTCTGTCCTGGTCCTATTAGATCTCTCAGTGACTTTTGATGCCATCAACCATGGTATAATGCTGCAGCAGTTGGAGGAGTTAGGAATAGGAGGCACTGTGCTGCAGTGGTTCTCCTCCTTCCTCTTTCCTCTCTGACCGTTCACAGTTTGTGTCAGCAAGGGAGCAGAGGTCGACCTCAAGGCACCTTGTTTGTGGGGTGCTGCAAGGGTCAGTCCTCTTGCCCCTTCTGTTCAACATTTATGTGAAGCCGCTGGGTGAGATCATCCATGGTTTCAGGGTGTGAGTCCATCAGTATGCTGATGACATGCAGCTGTACATCTACACCCTGGACCACCCCAATGATGCCCTTAACATGATGTCCCGCTGCCTGGAGGCCATATGGGGAGAAATAAGCTCAGACTCAACCAATCCAAGACCAAGTGGCTGTGGCTTCCAGCGTCCCGGTATAGTCAACTGGTGCCATTGCTGACTATAGGGGATGAGACCTTGCCCCCCACAGAAAGGGCTCGCAATCTGGATGTCCTCCTGGATTCACAGCTGTCTTTATAAGACCATATGACGGCTGTGGCCAGGGGGGGCTTTTATCAGGTTTGCCTGATCTGCCAGTTGCGTCCCTTTCTGGACCGGAAAACCCTGTGCACAGTCACTCATGCCCTCATCACCTTCTGTCTGGACTACTGTAATGCTCTCTACATGGGGCTCCCCTTGAAGAGCACCTGGAGGCTCCAACTGGTCCAGAATACGGCTGCGCGGGTGATTATGGGCACAACTCATTGTGCCCATGTAACCCCTCTCCTGCGTGAACTGCACTGGCTCCCAGTGGTCTTCCAGGTGCGATTCAAGGTTTTGGTTACCACCTTTAAAGCACTCCATGGCTTAGGACCTGAGTTTTTAAACACGAGGTTTAAAGCAATGTTGGACAATGCTGGTATGAAACATAAATGTTCAGCTCCATATAGACCATAACTTAACTCATATGTTGAAAGGAGAGGACAAACTTTACAAGCAACGATGAGAACAATGTTAGCTGATGTGGGTTTACTGGCCAGTCTATGGGTAGAAGCTATAATGTGTGCAAATACACTCTTGAACAATGTCATAAATACAACGACTAAGAAGATTCCCCATACTGTATGGCATGGAAAAAAGCTGGATTTGAGTTACATTCACACTTTCAGGTCACCTGCATGGGTACATATTCCATCGCAGTTAAGATGTAAGGGCCAGAGTAGGGCACAACAATTAATATTTGTTGGTTATAATTCAAACCACAGGTCCTACAGATTTTGGCTAAAAGGAACAACAATGGTAGATAATGGTGCAAATGCAAAGTTTATGGAGCATGTAGGGTGGAATAAATTGGGAACTGAGAATGAGGTTATCATTGAAACTCAGACTGAAGCTACTAATGAAATGACAGAAATCAAGAACAAAGAGGTAGAGGAGGATGTAATACAGGCACAGGTGAAGGAGGAAAGACTATCTGTAAATCCTGATCTTCCAAGAAGATTGAATAGAGTAACAAGACCACCTGATAGGTATCAGGCAACAATGGTCTATCAAATAAACAAAGTTCCTACAACATATAATGAGTTAACCACGTTTCCACCTGAAGACCAGGAAGTGTGGAGGTCTGCTATGGCCGAAGAACTAAATTCTTTGCAGAATTTAAATGTGTATGAAACTGTAAAAATACCACAAGGTAGAACTATACTCGGTAGTAAGTGGATATATAAATTAAAGATTTTGGAGAATGAATATGTGAAGCATTGCATGATTCAAGGGAGAAAGAGTTCTTGGTATAATACAATGCTTGAACAATGGGAAAAGATGTG
This sequence comes from Coluber constrictor foxii, assembly GCA_038048745.1. Taxonomy (NCBI): domain Eukaryota; kingdom Metazoa; phylum Chordata; class Lepidosauria; order Squamata; family Colubridae; genus Coluber; species Coluber constrictor. Next base: position 40,208,062 of record CM075966.1, on the reverse strand, counting down.
GACCGAAGTTTTCAAACTTACAGTGAATTATAATTTAAAAGGATTTTTTAAATAAAATGATGTACTGTTGTATTTAACACCCAAAAAACTGTCAAAGACAAACAAACTATTTCAAATGTACAATGTTGGAAATATAAATGCAAGGGAAGAACTCTGCCATTTTTGGTGGACTTGTAATAAAGCAAAGAAATACTATATCTGGGAAGAGTCGTATTTTAATACAGAAGATTCTTAGAAAGAATATAAAAATTAAACCAGAGACTTTTCGTTTAGGCTTAAAGGATAAAGAAAAAAAATATGGAATCTTGTTATTGTATATGCTGACGAATGCTTTATGCACAAAAATAGAATGATACTTTAATTCCCACAAAGTATGGATGGCTGGAAAAACTGATGGAACTGGCAGAGATGACTAGTTTCTGGATTTTGTGCCTGAGATGGGGGAAAAAAAGAACTGTTGCCTTAGGCTAATTAGATAAATTTGTAGTTATAGAAATGGCTAGTATATGTTACATATGTAAAAGTAAAAAGTTGAAGTTGTAATATTTCATTCTACTGCACTAAAAAGAGTCAGAATTTCTTTCTTTCTTTCTCCTTTTTTCCTTTCCCATTTACCAATTATTTTTGTTTTCACTTGTATTTTATATATTGATAAGTTTAATAAAATCATGAAACAAATGTTCAGTTGATCTTGCGGTTATATTCTTTCTAAAGCCTATCTTGATATTGACCCAGATTATTTTTTTACTACCAGAATTGGTTTCTAAAACATCGAAAACCCAAATAGGACAATTTAATTAACTCATATGGAAAACTCCTTGTCAGAAAAATTAATACAGACTCCCTCCAAAATAAGTCTCTGAATAATTCTAAGATGAAAATTTAATGGAGTTTGTTTGTCCTTGTTTACCTACATGGGTAAATTTACTAAAAGATACTTTTTATGTGTACTAATGGAGCTGAGAGAGAAATATTGAATGTAATTCTTTGAAATATGAACATCTCCAACATGTTACTTATTTATTGATGGATAAAAGGATGGCTCTACATATAGACCCAATTAGTATTTGCTTATTCAAAATCTGATCTTGTTCTTCTATTTCTTATGTACTAAATGCTCTCTAGTGTTCAGCTCAGGCCTCAGTATAATTATATAAATTTTGGGGATGAAGATGCATCCCAGTAAACCAGCACTGGAAGACAAGATAGAGAAGATCTCCACAGCCACCATGTACTTCCCTTTGGTACTCAGGTAGGTGGGGACAAAGGTCAGCCAAACACTACAGAACACCAACATGCTGAATGTAATGAACTTGGCTTCATTGAAACTATCTGGTAACTTCCTGGCTAGGAAGGCCACAGTGAAGCTGAGAAGTGCCAAGAGGCCCATGTAGCCCAAGACACAGTAAAACATGGTGAATGAACCTTCATGACATTCAACTATCATTTCTCCATGGAGGGTCTCCATGTCCATATCTGGAAATGGAGGAGAAGTACTCAGCCAAAATATACAAATACTTAGCTGAATGAAGGAGCAGAACCAGATAATAGAATAGGCCAGCTTTTGCCCCACCCATTTGTGGAATAGACTTCCTGGCTTTGATGCTAGGAAAGCTACAACAACAGTGATGGTTTTGGCCAATATAGAAGAGATTGCAACAGAGAAGATGATGCCAAATGTCGTTTGTCGAAGGAGACAGGTTGCCTTGTTGGGCTGTCCAATGAACAGAAGTGAGCAGAGGAAACAGATAAAGAGAGAGACAAGTAGAAGGTAGGTGATGTTGCGATTGTTGGCTTTGACAATGGGAGTGTCCCGTTGCTTCATGAAGATTGTAAACACCAAAGCTGTAACCAGGGAAAAAAGAAGCGACAGAGAAACCAGAATAATGCCCAGCGGCTCTTCAAAGGAGAGGAAATTCGGGGTCTTTCGAATGCACTCATCGTGAGCTTCATTTGGGAATTGATCCTCTGGGCAACGGTCACAATTCTCCATGTCTGAAAAGAAGAAAATAATTTCTGAATAGAATCAAACTTTCCCCATGATTCAGAATTGCTTTTCTAGACTCCCTTGCAAAGTAAATATTCATAAAACCTTTTGTAACTCTCTATTCAATGTACGTGTAAAAAAAAGAAAGAGTATCAAAGGGAAAAACCATTTAGATTTTCCTACATTACAATCCTTTTGCCTTATTGGAGTGCACTAAGTTTAGAGCTTTTCTGAACAAGAGAATAGCATGCCAAATTTTCTAAAGAGCTGTCATCTTAAAGAGAAAGGAGAAACTTTAGATCCCAGAAACAGGCAGTAGGACTAGAGAATAGGAGGACAGGAAGTGTCCTATTTGATGTGTGCTTTTACATGGGAGGTGCCCCATTGTTTGAGTTCTTCTTTTGCCTGCCTTGAGATGCGTCAATAAACAAGCAATAATATTGAAGAGATTCTTTTGAATTAGTCTGCAGAAATGAATTTTCTGACAAATCTCCATTTGGCTGCTATGAATCTTACCCATTTGTCTGGATATCATATTTTCAGGACACAGACCACAAGCATAGCAGCAAAATACCTGACCTTCAATCTTCTCCTTACTTTGTCCAAGAGGACAGGGATCGTTACACAATGAGATGGGAGGCAGCTATCCCCAAAGAAAGAAAAAGAGGTCAGTATTAACATTTTGTTTTTGGTTGCAGCCAATGAATGAGATAGTAGAGAGTCAGCCCAGCCATGAAGCAGAGTCAGACGGTTTAACGCAGTGGTGAAATGTAAAATTTGTTATTACCAGTTCTGTGGGCATGGCTTGGTGGGGGGGGGGGGGTAATGTGACTGAGTGGGCGTGTCCAACTTTTTTTTTTAACTTTTAAAACCATTTTTTCGATAACCTCTTTAAAAAATGCTTTTAAAAGCCTCTGACGATCCCAGCTGAGTTGCCTTATTATCAGAGGCCGAAGAGGTTGTAGGAAAAAAAAGCCTCTGAAGATCATGCAACTCAGCTGGGATCGTCAGAGGCTCTTTTTTTTTAAACTTTTAAAAGCATTTTTTCGGCCGAAGAGGTTGTAGAAAAAAATGCTTTGATTTTTTTTAAAAAAAAAGCCTCTGATGATTGTGCAGCTTAGTTGGGCATGGGGGCGGGCAGGGATTTTTGCTACTGGTTCTCTGAACCACCCACCACCATCGCTAACAGATCAGGCAATCCAATCTGAACCAGGAGCATTTCACCCGTGGTTTAACGATGAAAAATGTTACCAAGTACCAGGAATACAACTGAGCTGTATTTCATTTTTTATTAGCTTAAGCTAAGTTTAATTAACGATTTATATACAGATTTTGATGATGTCCAATATTCTTCCACATTCAAATTGATGGGTACCACCTATGAAGTCCTACATGGCATAGGACTTTGTTACCTGCCTGTTTTCCCATTGTATCTGCCTGGCTAGTTTGATCTGGCAGGATTGGCATGCTCCTCGTTCCATCAATTAAACTATACCATTTATTGGGACCCTGGAAATGCATGTTCCTGGAAATGAGAATTCTCCCAAATTCAAATGCCCCCCACCCTTTCACTATTTCAAAGATCTCTTGAAGATATGCTGTTCACCAAGGTCTTTGGCAAAGATGACCAATACCCACATCTTTCTTTTCTATTTCTCATCCATCTTTGGTTTGTTTTTTTGTTTGTTTTTTGGCGTTCTCTTTATGTCTTTGTATTTCTTTTTTTCTAAATATGTTTAACTATCTGTAAACTTTCCAGAGTGCCTGGCAGTTCAGTGGCATATAAATTTGACCTATTATGAACAGATATACAGTCAGTGAGATGTTTAAACTGGATTTGGCATTTGTATCAACCAATCGAGTCCATCTGAAGAACCTGGGGCAGGGAGATGTTATTATTTGATGGTATTAAAAGTATCCACGCAGTATGTCTGATTTCCAAATAAAGCTGACTTTTGCTATTGATGGTATATGATAAATGATATACATGATATAAAGAAAAACCAGACCAACAAATTACTCAAGGAATGGGAAGAAAGATGAGTAATTTAGAGATGCAATCAGGTGTAGAAAATTATCAAACCACTGAGGCAATTTCACATATATCTGACAATGTAAAGCATTTAACTGTAATTTGGAATACAAATCTGAATATTAATCTTTATTATGATGATGGTTTAAATACAACCCTCTCAGCAAAACTGAAGCAAGAGCTCCAAGCAGTCTACAATTCACAAGAGAACAAGTTTGGAACTTTTTCTTCATGGATATTAACAAGGTTGAGAATTCCATAAGGAAAAGAGATTTGATAGACATTCTGGAGCAGAAACAGATTTTATTCTATGAGGATAAACTGGGAAGAGTGATTTAAATGTAATGAGTTAATTGGAGTGAGGATGGATTTTTGAAAATCTGATATATGTAATTGAAAGAAAGCTCTAATGTATTTTTGTGTTTATAAAGTGGATCCGATTTTTTCCCCCAAACATAATGCTTGAGTAATTCCAAAAGTTTATAAAATATTATTGAAACTGAACTTGGAAGTATGAACGCTAGGAGGAAGTAAAAAAGATGTTTTATTGATTTTAGAAATATTTAGAAATATTTTATTAATATTAATATTTTAAAGACGAATCTAGAGTTCTAAATTAGATGTTAATAAAAAGGTTTTCCCACTTTGAGGTTAAAGAACTTGAGAGAGTGAGGTAAATTTTGTAAATATCCATATAGATAGTTTATAAACTATATTGATATAGTTTATATCTATATTGATACTATTGATAAATACAAACAGAAAAAAGTGGTAGATTATTTCCCAAGCAAAAAGGAAAAAAAAGTAGAGATGATTTAATTAACTGTTTTATTCAAAGAAAAGAACGTATCTAATTTTGTTTCCCTTTGGAAATTACTTCTGGATTATGTGCTTGTCATGTAAAAAAATGGAACTTTAATTTTGGTTTTGCTAATGAGAGGTTTGTTGTTGTAAAAATGGCTAGTATATATGATTGTGTAAAAGTAAAAGTTGAGACTGTAATGTTCTATGGTGCTAAAAAGAGTTAGAAATCAATGCCTTTTTTTCTTTTCCCCCTTCTACCCCACATTATTTCCTTTTCCCCTTTCCCTCCCTTAGTTTCCCATTGTTTTCATTTTCTTTGTATTTTATATTCTGATGAACTAATAAAAAATTTAAATAAGAGGAAATGCTCATTAAATGGATAGCAATGCCAAATCCAGTGTCAACATGTGGCTGACTGACAGTCAATTTACTGGCAATTAATGGAAAGAATCTATAACTTTGAAGGTTTGAATCGAGCTGAGAGTTTGAGGTTGCTGTTTATTTTCATATACAGTAAGAATAGAAGACTTTGCCTCTGGCAGCATCCTGTGGCTACATACAGTAGGATTTACTTTTTGAGAATGGGTCATATCAATATTTCCTCCAGTTGGAGAGGCAGACATCTGGGCATAGGCCTGTATTTTGCCCAATGAGTGAGAGCAAATTTCTTTACACAGGTTGGAAATTCTAAAGAATTAGTTTATGCAATCATTAAATAAACCATTTTTTTTTTTTTGCATATCTTTGGCAAAGATGGGCTGCAATGTCATTGGATCCTAGGAGCTAGTTGCTATCTATGGACTAAAAAAAAAGGCTAGACACATGAACAGCAACTGTATATGAAATTGGGTCTTTTAGTTGATGTTATGGTACCTGAGTAAATTTGTGATGCCACTCAATTTTGTCTGGATGTATGCGGAAGGTTTTTCCGGGAGTAGCTCGCGGATCCATTTCCCCAACTGGGATGTTGACATAGGAGTTGTTTGGGAAAGTAATCAAATTTACCATGTCAAATCCAGATTCTAGGATTCCTTCTTCATTTAATTTAATTTCATCTCCAACATTGTTGTTGAAGGCAATCCTCTGCAGAAATGAGTGGAGCTTTAAGAAGAAACAGCATAACTGTTAAAGAGAAACTGATATGCTTCTTAATGGCCTCATACAACACCTTATTTTTAAAATTGGAGCCTTTGCTCTCCAGGATGAAAAAAAAAGTACTGAGGACTGCAGCCGTACTGGTGCATATTCCACATTCAATTACTAAAATATGTTTTGGTTGTCAGTCATTTTGTTTGGTGACATTTCAGCAACGTAGCTTGAAAAGAACACTTCTCACACTTTGGGTTTCAGCAGGTTCTGACCAGTTCTGGAGAACCCGTAGCAGTAATTTTGATTAGATCAGAGAACTGGTAAATACCACCTCTGACTGGTCCCACCCCATCCATTCTCTGCCTCCTGAGACACAGCTGATTGGGAGGAAATTGGGATTTTGCAGTATCCTTCCCCTGCCATGCCCACCAAGCCACACCCACAGAACCGGTAGTAAAATTTTTGAAACCCACCACTGTCTCATACCTTGGTCAGTGCTTCTTTATTCTCCTACCATCGGGAAGGAGATATAGTAACATAGGCAGCCTCACAAATAGGCTGAAGAACAGTTTTGATTCATGTGTAGCGTAGGGGGCTAATGCCTCCTACTGAAGGCAGCAATTAACACCAGCTGCCTGTAATTTCTCTGAGTTCAATCCTAGCCAGGCTCAAGGTCGACTCAGCCTTCCATCCTTTCTAAGGTGGGTAAACTGAGGACCCAGTTTGTGGGGGCAATAAGCTGACTTTGTATAAATATACAAAAGTATGAAGGCTATTGCTTAACACATTGTAAGCCGCCCTGAGTCTCCGGAGAAGGGCGGCATATAAATCAAATAAAAAATAAAAAAAAATATAAAAAAATAAAAAAAAAATAAAATAAAATGGGCTCTCAGGCTGCTGAATGGAAAGTAACTTTACAACAACATAGCACGATTGACTTGTGCGACATGCATAAGTTCCCATGGTGCAGTAGGATTGTGTGTTTGTTAGTAGGATTCACTGGGTTAGGGATTTTCCTTTTCTTTTACTGTCTTTCTCTGTGAGTTGTGGGTTACGGATGGGTGGAGTGGGTGGGTGCACGAAGGGAGGCTCCGCCAATCTCATTGTACATATGTTGTACTCTGACAATAAAGGGTTGAAATAAAATAAAAATGAAATAGAAGCAATGTGAAGAAAATCTAGTGTAGAGAACAGAAAGGTAGAACTCGGAAATCTTTTTTTAAAAGACAACTGGGCTTTCCTTGTTTTTTCTTGAAGAGGTTTTGCTTCTCATCCAAGAAGCTTCTTCAGTTCTTGGGTATGAAGCAAAATGTCCTCAAGAAAAAACAAAGAAAGTCCAATTCCCTTTTAAAAAAGCACTTTTGGGACAACCATGACCTGGATGACTGAAAATCTCCATAGACATTTAAAAAGGCAGAAGATGGTTAAAGAACGGCTGAGTTGGTGTGGAAAGAGGGAAAAACTGAGACGTGTAGGCAAAGGAAAATAGCTTCAATGGGTAAACATTTGTAATGGATGAAAGATGTTCAATAAAGATGAACATCTGTGATCTTTAGATAGCTGACCTACAATGATCCATAGAGTCTTTGCGTCCTGGCACTCTGTCTTAACCATGGAGAATCTATTGAAAAAGCATTGAGAAAGAGGAAATCTTACCTGCCAGGCTTCTATTGTCATTGATCGTATTTGATCCATGTCCTTTTGTACATTATGATGTGTTCTAGTTGTTTGAGCAGCATGTAAGGCTTGAGCCACAGCATAGACGGCATTGTATATACTGTAACTATGGCTAAGTATGCTGGTTTCAAAGAAGGGTGCGAGAAGGTCCTCCAGTCTTTCTTCTCCAGTACACTCTCCATCTTCAGGAGCATCTTTATTTGGTATTGAGCACCTGAAAGCCTGGTTCCAAAAATCTCTAATAAAGCCATCTTGATTTGCCCCAGAAAGGGTGACAGCCTGTACATATTGTTGGAAACCTGGAAGTTCTTTTTTGGTAATTGAGAAGGAAATGGCCCCATGGAACCTTTGCATATCAAGCTCCCTTTGCATAGCATGTAATGTGAAATCATTTTGTGCCATTGTGATCCACACTTTTCTTGCATTAAGTTCTTGTGAAGTATCAAAGGTGGTTGCATCAGAAATTGAGGTCACTATTAGAGTGGAGGCCAGCCACATAAAGACTATATTTTCTCCATGTATAATAAATACATTTGCTTTTTTCTCCGTGAACAAAATAGCGTGCCTCACACATTGTTCAACCATGTCATATGCTTCATAAAAATGGAAATTTCTGTCAACCCTTTCAGTGAATTCAGAGCAGATTTTATTTTGCGAGAGCAGGGGTTCCATACTTTGTATAAAATGTTCCCCGTGTTTGTTGTCTGCAATGACAAATCCTACCCATTTCCATCCAAAGTAGAGGAGGAGCTGGATTAAACCTTCATACTGGAGATCTTCATTGGGGGCCATGCGATAAAAAGGGGGGAAACGCGATTCATCAGTTGCTACCAATTGAAATGAGCCATATGAAATCTAAAAGAAAAAAGGAAGAATAAGGGAAAGAGAAAATGATGAGAAAAAGAATGGATGGATATCCATTTTGTTACTTTTCTGTCTACCTGTCTATCTATTAATCATCTCTCTCATTCTCCATCTCTATTTTGTATGTATGTATGTATGTATGCATGCATGCATGCATGCATGTATCTTTCTATGTATCTATGTATCTATGTATCTATGTATCTATGTATCTAAGTATCTATGTATCTATGTATCTATGTATCTATGTATCCATCCATCCATCCATCTGTCCGTCCATCCATATCTATCTATCTATCTATCTATCTATCTATCTGTGAGAATAACCAAGACGGCAATACCATTTGCAAAAGGAAAAAACCTTTATTGTACATAAAACAGGGAACAGAGACATGAAAGCCTAGACAGATTAATATATATCTTTGCAAAGGTCCTGACCCCCTCCTCAAATGGAGTCAGGCAAAATGAAAGCCATTGAACGCGGTTTATATACACAGTCAGGAGTCACATGACTTATGTCCTTTGGGACTCAGATTCAGATTTATACAACATATTGTAATACAGGTTCCACCCTGGAAATTCCCCAATTCTCAACAGAAATATTCCACAAAAACAACACTTGCGTATTTCCCCTTCTGGAACAGACAAACAGGCCCCAAACAATCTCATTTCAGTACTTTTCCCAGAACATCAATTTCCGTCAAAACAACTTCATAATACATATTCCCATAAGGTTAAACCAGGTAACAGAAAACACTTAAAATGGCGTAACTTTGGTTCTACTTTTTCAGGACCTTTACAGGAATAAGAATAATTTTTCTCTCAATCCCCCCTTTTCTGTTTGACCAAATTATTCCTGTAAATTATGAATATCCCATAACAATATAGAAACTCCTCTCCATACAACAGGTAATTCAGTTAAGTTCATTTTACCACACAAGAACATTAACCTGGAGGAAGCATGTATCTTTAGATATAAAAAATGTAACTCCTCCTCTAAAATCCAAAATTTCTTTTATGAAAATGTATAATATACCATATAGCTCAGTGCATTACTGATATAAAAATTCCATTCTATTTGCACAATCAATATATTGAGGATCTATCTAATATGTACAGTTGCACTTGACATACACCATCTCCAAAAGATGACTTAATACATATCCTCAGTCTCCTCAGTAACGTCTATTAGGGCTAGAGGTGCTTCCATAAAAGAATAATGGTGCTCGAGTTCAGTATGGAAACATAGCTGTTACCATGTTATAGGATAACTAGGCAACACAGCCAAAATCCCCATTCCTATCCACACCTGTAGAATAACAAACGCTACCACAAGAAGCCCTATTATTCCTAGTGAACTAGTCCCCCCCATCTTCCAAAAAAGATAAAAGGTTATCATCTTACCTCCAATTCATCAATCGATCGAGGGGAACTTACATCCACTGAATACCAAAGCATAGAGTTACACCAACCAATAGTATCTTTCCTCAATACAATCTAAAAACACAACAAAAATTATTAACACTTTTAATCAGATACAAATCTTCATCCATCGATCTTCAATCATCTAAGGTTCGTCGATGAAAAGTCAATTTAAAACTATTCGTAGCAACTGTTCATCCACAAGGCAAAATCACTGGTCCATTGACTCCAGAATAACCAACCATGTTCCTTAGTCCTCTCAGCCGACTCTGTAGTTAGCAGAACTTCTTCTCCATAAAGGTTTAATCAGGACCCAGTCTCCATCATCGTACTCATATACTTGGAAATCAAGAAGTAGAGTCTGTGCCAATCGTCCTTTGCACCTTAAACGAGAAAAACACTGGGACAGTCCCTGTATATATTTCTCAAAACAAAACTCATTCAATTCTATCCTAGGCATCCCAGCCTTTCCCATATATAACAATCCAAACATTGTTAACAGAGCTAGAAGCAAACACTTCACCCAAGGTAGCTCTAACATACATTAATTTGTTTATAACATAAATTTAATTGTCTGATTCGCACATTCAAAACACCACATAAACAATAAAATAAATGTATACCCCTATCACTATCGATAGGATCAACCAATACATATTTGAGTATTATTCACTCCAATATAACTTAACAATCCTTTGAGCACCTTACATTACACAAAGAAAAGCTTCAAAACATCCAGTAAGATAATTCACTATTATAATAACACATATCACACCACCCACATTCCAATGTAATCTACTAGATTCATTAAAAAGGCCAAATCTCTACATATTTATCACATACACAATATATTCAGTTACGTACCAATTTATAACTATCGTATACATACCCCTATACACATATAATAAAATCAATGAGTGCTTACACTCCCCAATGGGTTCTCTCATACACTCAAGTACATTCCACATCACAACTGTATTAAGAATTTTCACCCCATTCTTAGTCATCCATTTCTCATTCACCTTACTTACACACCTCTCATCCATATTTATTGTTCTTCTTCATCAATAAATACCTGATTTACATCAAAAGTCAACAGGCACTAAAACCATAACTACATCTTCCCCAAAAGCCACTTCTTTAACTGCTTTATCTGCCAATTTATTCCCCAGTAATAGTTTCTAAAGTCCCTTTCTCATATGCTGCTACATAAACAACCGCAAGTTTAGCAGACCTTCAGCTACTGTCTCCAAAACCGCTATTATAAAACTCACCTGTTTCAATTCCTTCCCTTCACCAGATATCAAGACTATCCCAACAGCAAAATACCATAAGCATACTTTAAATCAACATAAATATAAATATTCCCTACCTCATTTGTCAATATATATACAACTAAATTTTAAACTCCCATAAGTCAATAGAACCAAACTCTCTCTTGACAACAAAATAATCTCATATTTCAAAAACATAGCATACAGATTTGTACTGACATAAACTACTCACCATCAATGTCCCACCAAAAGTTAACTTTCTACTCCCCTTCACTGAAGGTGCAATCACAGCTTCAGCTTATATACACAAGATTAACCTTGTACCACAAAATCCATCAATTATAACAAAAATACTACAGATCTCTTCTTCATAGCCCACACTCCCTTGGCTATACCATCTACCACTACTACAGACAAATACAAACTCTCTTCCAAATAACCTCCTATAATTTCTCATCCATAAATACTCAACTCTCCCACTTCAGAGGAATCACACCACACCTATATCACAAATAAACCAAACTATTTCCACAAGCTTCAAAAAAAAAATACAAAGCTAAATCTAAATTCACAAGTCTAAACCACCAGTCTATACAAACTAACTCACAGATAACTTCCTAGCTAGCCAAATCAAAAAGTCATCTTCACCCTCTACCAATAAGTAACTCTCCCCTCAAAGGAACATCCCACATTTGGGCATCACTCAACTAAAATAACATAGGCAACTACTCCCCACTATCCAATATCCAGGCTATCCCAAAAATCCACTAAACTTCTCAGCATTCAAAATCAAAATCATTCAAAATGCACAACAAAAATACATAACAAAAACTTCTAAAAACAAAAGAAAATCACCTAATCAAGGTACAAATCTCCACTCTGTAAAACAATATTCGTTTTAACTTTCAATATCCCTCCTCTATCATATAGATTTATCTAAACACCTCAAACAACAATAAAATCAAAACTCCAAGCAAAACAGGAAATATCTCTGCGTAACTGCCATACACAGTCCAGAAACAATCATCACCCAATTGCCCCCCCCTTTCCTCTCAAACTCAGCAAAAGGAAAAAAAATGTGTAAAAGGGAAAACAAACCGCATCCCCCCCCCCCTTCTCTCCTATTCAGAACAAAAAGAAAGGGAAAACATAGGGAGGAAAAATATTACTTCTATCTCCATTTAACATCATAAATACCTTCTTCTAATCCAGAGAATCTCTCTCCCCTTTTCTTACTCATTCGAACATTAATATTATCTTCATAACAACAACAAAAAACCCTTACCACTCACTATCCCAGTATACAAAGGATATCTCCAGATAAATCCAACACACACTCATATTTATTCTACAACCAAACCTTCCAGTGTACTACAACACACACATACCTTCACCCTGCCAATTAATCAGCATAAATACTTCAAATAACTTTATCATTCTCAATATTATTATTAATATACAAGACAATGAGCTCTATTGCCATTACACACAAATGCCTTCACACATACATACCATCAACAACATTTACAAACCAAGAATGAAACCTGAGAAAGTCTATCCCAGACATCTTATAGCTTATTCCTCAAGCAGCGAAAGACTTCAGGATGTGGTTTTCAATCAAAAACTTGATTTCGGGCCCTAACCACCACCTCAATCTCCACCGCTCCAAGCCTAAGCCAAGAAGGTCACTTAATTCGCCAGCACACACATATCACTATCACAACACATTACTCAAAGACAAATTATTCACACTCAAACTCAGGTAAACAATAAACCCTACTCATTCACAAAAAAATCTCATCTCTTAATAAGAGGAATAGGGGCAACATCAACTATCGGTTCAATTTCCCTTCCCCATTCCCCAAGTATAAAACTTAAGCTCACCTCCTAGAAGAGACAATACATCCCTCCCAAGAAGATTCTAGAACACATATCACATGCAAATATATAACACATTTTCCACAACTCAATTCCATATACCTCAACAATCACACAAAGAAAGGTTCTAATCACAACCATATCTATGAGAAACATATAAACCTCCACTTCTCACTAATAAATTTATCAAAGGCTCTTTCAAAAACTTCTAACATCACTAATCATCTTCTTCTCCCATAAGGGTATAAAGGCACTATTCCACTGTCTAAATAGAACAGGTTCTAACATAACACACAAAGCACTTTCTGCTTTCAAATCCACCAACTCCTGGACATTTCCACAGGAGCAATCCTCTCCCCAGTCCCAGGATGCTGTTGCCTTATTGCAACTAAAATTTCACAAAGCCTAGTCCTCTTAACACAGACATCAGCATTTAACTTCTCTATATTTTTGACTTCTCTACCAAGTCTTTATTCACATAAACTTTTATGAACTTCCTTCAACAGAGCAATAATTTCAGAAGCAACTCAATCCTTATTCTTCTTCCCATGCCATCATCACACACTATATCATTAAGGACTCATAAGCCATCGCCAGGGTACTTAATTAAAATGTCCTTAATACATTACAGAAACACAAACAGTATTTCCCACAGCTGTTCTTACCACCAAGGCTTTTCCTAATTTTGTCCCTTGAGGTACAGCTGTTTCAACTCCCTGAAGACTAACCCACTTCAGGTGTTCCATTTGCTCCCAGTCACCAACCAGGACCAGCTAATGGAAACCTAACATCAGCAGCCACAGGCTAAGCAGCCCCCACTTGAGTTTCATCTCAAAACACCATAGCTGCCAACCTCTCCTCTAGAGAGAACAAATCACCCAATATACTGCAACTCTACCAAAGTTTACAGCTCAGGTCCCAGGAACAGATCCAATGACTCAAACAACTCAATCAGATCTACCTGTAAAGACGGCATATAACCAAATCAACACTCTGTTGAAATCTCTACTACAATGCTTCTAGTAGCAACTTCAATGCTAGCCACAGTTCCCAGCTCCATTTACATTATAAGCAGGAGGAGGGGGAAGTGGGCATGTGGCATAAGCTAAAGGATCCTTTCCATACACAACCCTAAAACCTCTCAAAGGAAAACACATCAGACCCCTGAACATAAAAGATTCCACATATAACAATTGAACTTCAACCTCATATTCATCCAAACCTCCTTCAAAGCATTTATCTAGCATCCATATTGGTCTAACTCCCCAAACTTACTCCATCTATAATTAGGCTGTATCATCACAAACATCAGCCAACCCTTGTACAATAATTAATCATAGCTACTTATCTAACATCTTTGTATAAACTTTCAACCAAACTGTATTAACAGTTTCCCTAATGGAGATATGGGAGGGTACTTCAGTCTCAACAGCACTTTCCCCATACTGTCCCCAGCCTGCATTTCACTAAGTATACACACAAATCACACAGGCCATACACACACAAACATACACAAATCCAGACCAACAAAAAGAGAACAGATACTCACTCCCAGTGCACTGTAGTCTTCAGGAACGTTCCTCTCTCTGTCCAGGCATTCACGTCTCTGCCTCAGGGTACATAGAAAAGCAATTCCAACTAGAAAGGAAATAACCCCTATTCACTGAAATCAGTGTGTGCGCACGTAAGGATTTCCTCACTAGACGGAAAGTTTCAAGTCCCTGTCGGGCGCCAATTGTGAGAATAACCAAGACGGCAATACCATTTGCAAAAGGAAAAAACCTTTATTGTACATAAAACAGGGAACAGAGACATGAAAGCCTAGACAGATTAATATATATCTTTGCAAAGGTCCTGACCCCCTCCTCAAATGGAGTCAGGCAAAATGAAAGCCATTGAACGCGGTTTATATACACAGTCAGGAGTCACATGACTTATGTCCTTTGGGACTCAGATTCAGATTTATACAACATATTGTAATACAGGTTCCACCCTGGAAATTCCCCAATTCTCAACAGAAATATTCCACAAAAACAACACTTGCGTATTTCCCCTTCTGGAACAGACAAACAGGCCCCAAACAATCTCATTTCAGTACTTTTCCCAGAACATCAATTTCCGTCAAAACAACTTCATAATACATATTCCCATAAGGTTAAACCAGGTAACAGAAAACACTTAAAATGGCGTAACTTTGGTTCTACTTTTTCAGGACCTTTACAGGAATAAGAATAATTTTTCTCTCACTATCTATCTATCTATCTATCTATCTATCTATCTATCATCTGTCTAAATCAAGGGTTTTAATTCATTATAGGTCAACATAGTCCATATGTTGTCCTCCACATTTTTAAATGTCAAACCAATATGCTTGTGTACATTATGTTTAAAATATACAAACTGAAATCAGTGACATAGTTAATGGTAGTCCCAATACTCATGAAGATTCAAATATACTCTAAAATTTTTTAGGTGTGGATGCTACCTGTGGAATCTTGAAAAGCTGCAAAATTTCTGCCATGCGTAAGGATATTTCAGGGCTCATCCCTCCGATGATTCCCATAATTTTCTTTTCAGTCCCACAAATATAGTTGGGAACAATTCTATGTAACTTAAAAAGCAGGTCCAGAGTGGTACGGTAGGTCATTAGTGCATCCGAGTAGCTGTCATAGATGTGGAATCCAAGAGTGATGTTGGGCAAAACATAAGGATCCTTGTTTATCTCTTCCACAGTAAACACTAAAGCCAAGATGTGTTGGTAGAACTTTGTTATCACACTGTGAATAAAGTGACTTGCTTCAAAAGAGAATTGTGCTGTGCATTATGCTACTAAAGAGATATCCAGTAAGGAAAAAAAATCATATGAAATATGTGTCAATTTTGCCTTTCTAGACTGCCCTTATGGTGTGCATTGAAAGATATTGGGGAATTTTCATAATTAAATTTCTCTCTTAAAATTCAAGATTCATATCTTTATATAAAGTATTTAATTGTACACTTGAACAGATAGCTAAATGGTGATAGACCCATGCACGTTAAAGGAAGGGTCTTCTACATAGCTGAGTACAAAGTAATGAATTACCTCAAATTAATTAAAGCAGTGAGCTATCTCATAGTAATAGGATGAACTTTTCTTCTGAAATATAACAGGATGGATCTTACAGGAGGATTTCATTTCTGAAATATCTGAATTGTCATGAAAATCTACAGAAGAATTCCTACTTCTTCCTGTCCTTAGAAAGGAGAGATTATTTTGATTTTAAAGTTCCATGCAACTTTTAATCCTCTGTAAACTTTCATTGTATTCATTATTAGAAAACACTCACTTTATAACAATAAGTAGCTCCTCACAATCAGATCAAGGGCATCCAGTGTTGTGAAAACTAAACATTTTGCTCTTTGAAATGAGACAAAATGTTGATTGCAGTAAACATTAACTGTTCCAGAAGAAGTGACCCAAAGCTCTGAAGAGGTTATGGAGTAGGAAAAAATGGAACGGATTGATTTTTCCATGAGAATCTGAGCTGAGTGGAACTAATTTATGAGTATCTATTACAGAAGAAGTTATGATGAGAAATGTAGAGCTGAAGAACATAGCCATAAATTTAGAAAGTCATGCTTCCTTCCATCATAAACTGTTTCCGCTCTAAGAGCTTAAGAGAGGACAGTAAGTAGAAAAACCCACATTTCTACTATTGCTGTGAACTTTTGTGTTTGAGCTTTTGGTTGCTCTTTCAAAGATTGTAAAATGTTCTGTGATCTTTTTCAAATAGGACCTCAACTATCTAATCAATACATAAAAAAAAATAGAGACATGGTATTAATAACTAATGCCTCCCCAAAGTTTTGGAAATTATGTTTTATTCCACAGTGAGTGCATTTCTTGTTCTAATGGTCTAAGGAAAGGTGGAGTATAGAAAAAGGTATATTTAAAATATTATAGAGCCTTTTATGTTATGGTGAATCAAGCTGGTTTTCTCCAGCTGGAAAGAGGTTTCAGTTCTCAACTCAGTATCAGCTCGCCCTGGTCTATTATCCTTTTATCTTAAATTAGAATATTGGATCTTGAATGAACACCTTATTTCTATTTATTAAGCTGCTATTAAGGATATGCCCAACATTCATTGATATGTTGTAGCATATGGGATGGCTGGATGGAATCATTGAAGAAGTTGGCATGAGCCTAAATGGACTCCGGGGGATGGTAGAGGACAGGAAGGCCTGGAGGAACGTTGTCCATGGGGTCTGGATGGGTTGGATATGACTTTGTGACTAACAACAACAACAACAACCACAAAGCATATGCTGATTGAATCTCTGTTTTACAGAAATTGAAAGAACAAAGCAGGATTCAATTAAAATCAGGTAAGAGAATGATTTCTTACAATGGGATGTCAACTGACTCCATAGAAGGATGTATCTCGAAACTATATTTGGGGAACAAGTAATGAACTTGGGACATCAATCCCCCAATGATAACTTCTCCCTCCTGGTACCATTCATGTGGAATTTTAAGGGCTTTCTCTCCAGTGCACTTAAGAGGTTGTACCTTCATGGCCAAGTCTAGAAGCAGTAATAGGACAATAATCCCCAACATCTCTACTCATCTGGCTTCTCCTATATTGCAGTTGCCAAACATTTAGATTCCAATTGATGCTACAGACAGCAGAATAACTTGAGATTAGATTGAGATCTGATATAAGATTTTGTCATGTCTCAATAATTGACGTGAATCCTTTTCATAAGCCTTACTTATGTTTCCATGCTCAAAGTGTGAAAGGACAGACTTGCTCTTGATTCAAATACCTGATTTTGGGACTCTTTTTTCACTGGCAATTTAAGAAAGCATCAGACAACCTTGGTAGCCACATTTTCTCTCAGCCCTTTAACTGTGAGCTTTTTAGCAGAATTTCAATTGTCTTATAGAATTTCTCCAAGACAGCTGTCCTTGTAAATCTTGCATGTGTGGGACTATAGAGTAAGTCCCACTTATTCAAATATGAGAGAATCTGTCAGCTGTGGAACAGATGACTTCAACCAATTTTGAGGAATGGCTCTCTTTGTGGAATGATACATTGAAGGTTTATATCTGTTCTGGTATTTGCCCTTGATATTTCATTCAGATGCATCTTGAAAGCCACTGGAGATTTAACCTCTTAATTTAATCATAGTGTTTGTGATAACTAGAGAGAGGGTAATTTTTCTAGTAGAAATGATGAAACCACCATGTCTGTGAAATGCCAGGGAAACTCTTTTGAGATTGAGGAACTATGGTTGAGGTCTATATTTTGGCAAAGTCACCTTTTGTCCAGGATTGTGCATAAAAGATGTGTGGCCAGATACATTCCCTTAATATGTCAATGCACCATACACACACAGGTGAATAATGGCAAATGTATGTGTCCTAGGATAATGTTGTAGGCTATTGTTTCCTTGTGTTGTCAGGTCATTAGCTCCTAAGTATGTGATAAGTTAGTGGTAAAACAACATTCCTTTTGGGCCTGTTTCCCAGGCTTGAATCATTTCCCTGGCTATTTTTCTACCTGTTCAGCCAACAATCTTATTAGCTGCAAAATTAAATGTATGTCCTTGTTTGTTTGTTTGTTTTGTCAAGCATTTATAAGATAACAGATATAAGTATAAACATGATTATGAATATATGAAATGGATACAAATAAATGGGGACATTAGGACAGGGACGGTAGGCACCTTGGTGTGCTTTTGCATGCCCCTTACAGATCTCTTAGGAATAGGGTGAGGTCAATAGTAGACAGTCTAAGGTTAAAATTTTGAGGGGTTTGGGTTAAAACCGCAGAGTCAGGTAGTGCATTCCAGGCATTGACCACTCTGTTGCTGAAATCGTATTTTCTGCGACAGAGTTTGGAGTGGTTTATCTTAAGTTTGTGTCTACTGTGTGCTCGTGTATTGTTGTGGTTGAAACTGAAGTAGTCATTGACAGGTAGGACATTGTGGCAGATAATTTTATGTACTACGCTTAAGGTTGGACTGAAGGCAGCAAAGTTCTAAATTGTCTAAGCCCAAAATTTCAAGTCTGGTGGCATAAGATATTCTGTTGTGTTCTTGTGAAATATCTCTGGACTCTCTCAATTGTATTAATGTTCAATATACAGTGGGGGTTCCAGACAGATGAGCTGTATTCAAGAATTGGTCTAGCAAAAATTTTGTATGCCCTAGTTTGCAGTTCAATATTACCGGAGAAGAAGCTATGCAAGATTAGGTTACAACTTTTAATGCCTCTTTGGCAATGCTGTTACAGTGAGCTCTGGCACTTAGATTGTTTGAGATGAGTACTCCAAGGTCCTTGACAGAGTGAGGGTCATCTACAAGGTCGTATCCATCCAGCTTGTATTTTGGGGGGGGGGGGTTGTTTTGTTTTGTTTTGTTTTTGTTGTTGTTGTTGTTTTTGCTAATGTGTAAAACAGAGCATTTGTTGGTTGAGATTTGGAGGTTTTTTTAAAAATTATTATTATCAACTTTGGTGGCAAATCCCAATTAGTCAATGGTTTTTAAGAAGAGCGAAAATCACTCAACAATCTAAAGAATCTTTAGCTTTATTCAGTCTGTTTTTTCTAATGTCCATCTTATTATTATTAGTGTATGGCATTGTTATTTTAGCTAGGGGACCCCAATGTATTGCAGAGTAGTAGTTTGGCTTGCCAGGTTACCAGTTCTGTTATAGGAAACGCTTGTACACTTTCCAAGGTGTGCCAGAGGAAGGCAAGTTGGTTCTGCACCACAAAGCAAGATGAGCAGCTCTTCTGGCACCATCATCCAAGGCCCTCTCCCTCCCTGAATCTGCTTCACGAATCTGCTCGTCTCCCCAGTGAAGTGGTACCTCTTTTATCTACTCACATAGAAAAATGCTTTTGAATTGTTAGATGGAGAGAAGCTAAGGTGTGTGAAGGGAGTTCACCCTGACATGCAGTGCTAGGACTCAAACTACTGGAGCAGAAATCACCTCCAGCATCACTGAGCCACTGAGTGTCAAGGTTCTGACTAATGAACCCAACCAATGCAGCACTCTGAGACTTCCAGCTTTCTCAAAGAACTGTGTCAAGTCCCTATAGATCCCTATTGGGATGCTGTCATTCTAGCAGGCATGGCTTGGATACCGGTTTACAACCATCCCTTTTCTACAGTTTTTTTTTCTCTTGCTTTGATGTACCTTTGTGGGAATGGGAAGGGGGAGGAAATAGCCCAGGACCATCTGTTTTCTCTCAGATCTGATGGAATGAGCAAGTAGCATCTGAGAACAGATCTTATCACCTTCTTGGCTAGAGGTTTCCAAAATAACTTTCCACCGGTGGATTGGCTCACCAATGGACTGGACAAATGGGAGGGGTTGCTGTAACTTTTAATCTAATGGTTTTGAGTAGGATTTTCAGATCCAGCCTTGCTTTCTTGCTATCACTGTCTCCCAAGAAAAGTTTCCTTTTGAAATCATGCTGGTTTCAAGAGTTCTGCTTTGTTGAGGAGGGAGGAGAGGCAAGACCTTACAGACTTTTATTGAGAACATCATTTCGGCCACAGATGAAAACAAAACCTTCAATTTCTGTATAATTAGAATAGATAAGAATAGATAATTCCCTCCCCCTAATGTCACATTGTCCAATTGGGTGCTCTGGCATATTCTTAGCAACTCCCCAGAGTTGCTCTGGCCAGCACCTGTTGCGATGACCTTGGTTCCCATGGGATGACCTCTTGCTGCTGCCTGGTTGGACATTCCAGAGCTCCCCTCTCCCCCCAACATGTAGCAATCTGAGAAACGGAAAGATGGTTGTGACAGGCCTGATCTGTTTCAAAGTTGACACTGGGTCTCTAATGCTTATTTTGATATAGACCAAGTTCTTTCTTTCTTTTTCCCAAGAATTGGTTTGTAAAAAAAGTGTAAACCAAAATAGAACAAATTAATTACATCATATGGAAAATGTCTTCCTGCAAAATTAATATAACCTCCTAGAAAAGAGATGGCAGACTCTGAAGAATTCTACACAATTTATTTCCTAATAGGTTACTTTTATGTGTAATAATGGGGTTTTGATAGATATCTACCCCTTAGCTGTTTGAAATATATGCAAAACTCCATCAGATTACTTGATTTTGAAGATGACTATATGTATACATCCAATTAACTATTAAATAGATAATAAGATCTTAGAACAATTTGCTTATTCTAAATTGGATCTTGTTCTTGTTCTATTTCTTATGTACTAAATGCTCTCCAGTGTTGAGCTCAGGCCTAAATATAATTATATAGAATTTAGGGATGAAGATGGAAAAGGCTACCTGGCTTTGAGGCTAGGAATGCTACAACGACTGTGATGGTTTTGGCCAAAATAGAAGAAATAGCAACAGTAAAGATGATGCCAAATGTTGTTGGAGTAGGCAGGTCACCTTATTGGGCTGGCCAATGAACAGAAGTGAACAAAGGACACAAACAGAAGTGAACAAAGGAAACAAAGAAAGAGGGAGATAAGTAGAAGATAGGTTTTGTTGCGATTGTTGGCTTTGACAATGGGAGTGTCCCGTTGCTTAAGGAAGATTGTAAACACCAAAGCTGTAAGTAGGGAAAAAAGAAGAGCCAGAGAAACCAGAGTAATGCCCAGTGGCTCTTCAAAGGAGAGGAAATTAATTGATTTTGGAATACATTCATCATGAGCTTGGTTTGGAAATTGATCCTCTAGACAATGGTGACAATTTTCCATATCTGAAAAGAAAAAAATAATTTCTTTACAGAATAAAACTTTTCCCAAGGCCCAGAATTGCTTTTCTGGAGTTCCTTGCAGAGAAAATGTTCCATAATTATTTTGTAAATCTGTATTCTACCTACATTTTTTTTAAAAAATGAACACTGAAGGGAAAAACCAGATTTTCCTACATTACAATCCTCTTGGCCTATTTGAGTCCGCTAGGTTTAATAGCACTTCTGAACAAGAGAATAGCATGTAAAAATTTCTAAATGCCTCTCATCTAGTGGAAAAGAGAAAGAAGAAGCTTTAGATCCTGGAATACAGGCAGTAACTGCTTGCTTCATATAAGGTTTCCTGTTATGAAAGAGGGGTTTGGGTGCTCGAATGGACCGTGGCCAGATACGCATACAAATGCACTAGCATGAAATTGACTGAGGAGTCTTGAAAAATTACTTTAATAAAAACACTTAAAAACCTACAAGAAAGGCATCAACAGCCTATAAGACTTTCCTCTTAGCAAAATCCATCAGCTCTAGTCTTCTTCCCAAATGTGGGAGGCTGTGTTCTTTGTCAGCCTTCTCAGGAGCAAGGCAGTGACTCAGCTCTTGTAGTGATCCCAGCCCATTGTAGTGATTTCAGCTGCTCAGCCCTCCACTGAAGAGTCTCTGCTGGTCTCTCTGGTCTCACAGTCTCTGGAGCTCTCTTTGTGAAGCTCTGTTCCTGCAGCTACTTATATACACATTCCTGACCGTTGGAAAGTGAGGGAAACTCAGAGCCAGGAAGCTGTGCTCTGATTGGTTCATTCAAACAGTTCAACCAAACAATCAATTAGTTGCAGCAAACATGCTGAGAGGTTTTTCCTCTAACAATCCCCTTCTCTGCAACAATTGATTACAAAAATACGTATACATACAAATCATGAACATATACATTGCAGTAGTACAAAATAGAATCTTACATGGTCATAGATATCTTGCCCAAGAGATATTGATGTTGATCCCTAGGCAATGGCTTCGTGAGCAAGTCTGCTATTTGTTCCTTTGTTTCTCAGAACACTGTCCTAACAAAGCCCACTTTGGTCAATTGCCTAACATGTTTATACTTGATGTCAATGTGACGAGACCTCTGTCCCACTGCATCAGCCTCCGATATATTGGCAGCAGCCATATTATCCTCATAAATGTCAATAGGATACAGTGGTTCTTCACACAAGTTTATTAGAAGATAGTCAAACCATACCAGTTCATTTGATGCTTTTGATAAACACACATATTCTGCCTTGGCAGTTGAAGTTGTAATTAGCTTTTGTTTACCTGAGTACCAATGGATAGGACTCCCATTTGGGAACATAACATAACCTGAGGTACTCTTCCTGGACTTAATGTCTCCTGCCCAATCAGCATCTACATAACAGCATAAACTTGGTTTTTCTGATATATCTGGTTCCAATAGAAGTGAATGTTTAACTGTGTTCTTTAAGTACCTTAAGACTCTTTTGATTCCACTCCAATGGTATTGAGTGGGATTCTCAGAATGCCTGGACAGAACATTTATGGTCAGACTAATATCTGGTGTAGTCTAGCTTGCAATAGAGTATTGCTAAACAATTCAATATTCAGCTGCAGAATCTGCTTCTATATGAACATCTGGGTGACTGGTACCTCAGAAAGTCATGCAGAGCAATGAAGATCAGTGGCTATTAGGCATAAGGCTGGTATCACACCTCCAGAACTAGAGACAGGTTGGTTCTTAAGGGCATGGAATCAATCTTTAAACTTCCTGTACACATTCCTTTGATCAGTTGAGGAAATAATATGATTGAGTGCATAGTCCTTTGACTTCATCCATTAAATATCTTGTAATGCATTCTTCAGTATTTAACATTGCTTGTAGAATGGCCCCAAAGAATTATAAAATTATTTTTAAAGTATCTAAAAATACTCAAATTGAAAAGACATGGGTTTGTTGTTTCAAATAGTTTCCATTTTAGCTGTAAATAAATCAGCCATTTTCCTGTCATTTTTTTTTTGTTTTGATGCACCCTCACTTTATGAAGCAGATTGGCTAAGAATTCAGGCAAGTTGAAATGGATAAATTTGCTATGGCTTCACATAAAGTAGGCTAATCTGAAAATTTTGAGTCCAGTGTTTCTCAACCTCAGCAATTTTAAGATGTATGGCCTTCAACTCCCAGAATTCCCCAGCTAGCAGGCTGTAGCCAGCCCATCAGTTATTCTCACCTGAAAGCATCACCTGGAAACTTCCTGTCAAAGCTTCCGATTTCATCCTCGAAATAAATTAATTTCCAAACAGCATCTTTAGGAAATATTCTTTTTATTGAGAGATGCATCCAAGCCAGACAACGGTGCAGACAGTACTGGCCCCTCCATCCAAAACCCCTCCTATTCCTTCCCCCAGAAACTGCTCTCCATTGGCTGCCTTCCAGATCACTCTCTCTTATCTGTCTCTTCAGCACACAGGAATGTCACCCCTCCCATACATCTCCCAGGAGACTGAATTCACCGAAAGTTTTTCTAGGTGAAAAGTCAAACTTTTCTCCTCCTTGCTTCTATGTCAGTTTTGGAACACTGACACTTCCCCAACCCCTGAGAAGAATTGTTTTTTGCCCATTATACATTATATTCCCACTATATGAATTACAACAAAAGGTATTTGATTTTCCACATATTGTTTTAACTTTACACCATGGTTAACAGCATGCTTTCCACTGTACCAGCCATAATAAACAGCTGCCATAATTGACCTGTTTTAATTACAGGATATATAGAATGAAATGGAGGATAAAAGTGAATCTAGAGTTAGAGAAAGTATATTATTTTTTAAAAAAAATGTGAAGGATCATTATATATTCTACAAGATGCAGAGAATGAAATCATACTGTACATGCTCAGTAGGTTTTATTCACAGCATTAGGACAAGGTTTGTATTTATTTCTCAGATTGCATTGAGCTTTGCCTCACAATTCTATCCCAGTACAGACTTTTCAATAGTTATTTTCCTTCTTGTTGTTTCTTATTAATTGTCCTTTGCTATTAAGATCAGGCCTCAAAATGATTATATAACATTTTGGAACAAAGATGCAACCTAGTAACCCAGTGCTGGAAGCCAAGATGGAGAAGATCTCCACGGCCACCATGTATTTCCCTTTGGTACTTAGATAAGTTGGGACAAATGACAACCAGACACTGCAAAAGACCAACATGCTGAAGGTGATAAATTTGGCTTCGTTAAATGTGTCTGGCAGTTTCCGAGCAAAGAAAGCTACCATGAAACTGATGAGAGCCAGAAATCCCATGTAACCCAGAATATAGTAAAACATGTTGCTTGATCCTTCATTGCATTCCACTACAATTTCTTCAGGGAGAGTTGTCATATCTAAATCTAGAAATGGAGGATCAGTACCCAGCCATATCACGCAAATACTTGTTTGAATAAGCGAGCCACATAAAACAATAGCAAATGCAAATCTTTTCCCCACCCATTTCCTTATTCCAGCTCCTGGTTTAGTAGCCATGAAAGCAAGATCCACTATAATTGTTTTGGCCAGGACAGAAGAAACAGCCACTGAGAAGATGACCCCAAATGTAGTTTGTCGGAAAAGGCAAGTCAGTGACTGGGGGCAGCCGATGAATAACAGAGAACAGAGAAAGCAGAGAAGGAGCGAAATAAGGAGGACGTAAGTGAGAGCTTGGTTGTTCGCTTTGACAATAGGAGTTTTCCGGTGCTTGATAAAGATTCCAAGCACCAAGACTGTGGTTGTAGAAAGAGCAAGAGCCATAACAGACAAACCCGTGCCTAAAGGATCAACGTAACTCAGGTAATTTAGTTCCTTGGAAAGGCATTGAATTTTTTCTTTGTTAGGATATTGATCTTCAGGGCATTTGAAGCAGTCATTCATATCTTGGAGAAAGAGAGAGAAACAGAGAAGGCATAAAATACATGAGAAAGAGTTGACAGCCTTGTAGATTTGATCTAGATTTTCTGATACTATGATACAATGTTATTAGTTATAATACAGTGTAATTCATAATTATGGCACTTCCAAAATATGCCTTTAGGCCTGGGGTGACAAACTCAAGGCCCAGGGGCTGGATCTGGCCCGTGGGGTGCTTAGATCTGGCCTGCAGGGCCGCCCTGGAAACATCAAGCGACTGGCCCATGATGCCTCTGCAAGGAAAAACTCTCAAGATCTCTTTTTGCTGGCAGAGGGTTACAGGAGGCCATCCCAGCTGAAAACAGAGCATGTGAAGGCTGCAAGAAGCCTTCCCGAGCTCCGTTTTCACTGGCAGAGGGTTGCAGGAAGCCATCGCAGCCCAAAACGGAGCTCATGATTTCATTTTCTCTGGCAGAGTGCTCTGGCCTCCACTCCCAAGAGAAGTGACATTGATCTGGCCACACCCATCATGGCGATGCCCATTCCCGCCCCTGAGGTCAAACACAACCCTGAAGTGGCCCTCCGTGAAATCAAGTTTGACACCCCTGCTTTAGGACAAATCCTAGGATCCTTGCAAGTGGAATCCTTCTCATGAGCTTTCTCTGAAATTGCCAAACTTTTTTCTAGTGGATCATTTGGTTTTAGTTGGTGTTAGTTAGGTAACTAGTTGATACATTAAAAAAGCAAAACACACACACAGTGATCTAGTTTTCATTGAAAAACAATCCCCACCATTTATGTCTTCTGTTATAATTTTAAACATCTCCATGGCACAGGAAAAATGAATTCTACTAACCAGAATCTGAATTATAGGGCGGTTGAGATAGAAGCTATATTAATAAAAAGAGAAGAGAAGAGAAGAGAAGAGAAGAGAAGAGAAGAGAAGAGAAGAGAAGAGAAGAGAAGAGAAGAGAAGAGAAGAGAAGAGAAGAGAAGAGAAGAGAAGAGAAGAGAAGAGAAGAAAAGAATAAAAAGAAAAGACTCCATTTTTACAATTCGGTAGTCCCTACTACAGGTAGAGGTGGAGTGACTGGATAGAAAACATGAAAACATTTATCATTCAAGCTACCAGTTGTTTCTTCCTTGCAGTGTTCTATTGCTCTAGTCACATGGCACAATCAGCCACAAAATGAAAATACCCTGGGGCATTATGCCAATCCTGCTTAGATGAAACCATAATGATGTCACACAAAAAGAAAGCAAATTATAGAATTTGCAACAGTCAAGTCATCATAATGACAGTCAATATGAAATTTACATCACATGGATGAACAGTTACCGTATTTTTCAGAGTATAAGATGCACTTTTTCCCCTTCTAAAAGAGGCTGAAAATTTGGGGACGTATTACACTCTGAATGTAGCTTTTTTGAAGCTTTTTTTCAGCCTTAACGAGGTGCCAGTGAGTTAAGCGATCTCCATGGTTTGCCTGCTTTTCTCATTGCTTCTCTCTCCAAAGATCAGTTATGCTTTAGAAGCTGGTTTTTTTTTTATCCCCAAGCAGGGGGATAAAAATCAGCAAACTAATGTGTTGAAGCTGGCCATACTAAGAATGCTAGCCAGATGAATACCTGGTAGACAGATTTCCCCCCTCCCCTATTTTCCTCCCCTAAAATTAAGCTGCATCTTATACTCAGAAAAATATGGTAGTTCTAACCCTATAGGTCTTTAGGTAGTTAAGATGTGGCTTTTTCCCAGGTTTTGGGATCAACTTAAGTGGAATGTGAGTTGTAGAAGTTTTCATTTTTGTTGATCATTTTATTGCTTCATATATTTTAATGTGTTCTGTTATTCTGTTCCAATTGTTTCAGATATCTTTGTCTTTTATACCCTGTCCAGAGTTACATAGTTTGGGTAAGTGCATACCCATGTAAATAAATTTAGCATGAAAAGTAGAGTCACTCAAGCAAGAACCAATGAGATTATATCATAAATAAGACAATATACAGCCCTGTCTAACTCCTCTCTTTACTATTATTTCCTTAGTGACCTATGTTTGGTTATTGCACATGAAGTTCAATTTTACATTTTCAGGAATGTTAATAAGTGAGAAGTGTTGGCATATCTTCCTCTTTCCATCCTGCTGTACAATAAAACCAAATTAGATGTTTCGTTTGTAGCTCATAGTACGATATTCCCTACCTGTCTCGTTGGAAATCTTTCCTGATGGACATTCAGCACAACTGTAGCAACAAAATTGTTCCCCTTCTTTGCTTTGTCTGGTATAGCCTGGAAGGCAGCAGTGGTTGCACAGGGACAAGGGCACAATCTGTCCATGGGAAAGACGAACCCATTTTAGTCACATTTGTTGTTTAGTTAAGCCTCAATCGCGTGTTGTCAGTGGTGAGCTGCAAACTTTTTAACAACCGGTTCTATGCTCTAATGACTGGGTGGAGGTGGCTGGCTGGGTGGGTGTGGCAAGGGGTGTGGACAGGGTATATGACAGCACTCAGTCTCCTGCAGCCAGTGGTGGGATTTGCCGGTTCGCCGAACTGAGCAGAATCTTAAAATCCAGTTCACTCAAACTGGCTGCAGTTCACCACTGGGTGTTATACTCAAATCAGGGCATCATAGACTTCAGGATGTTTTTTTGTTTCCAGAAAGTTGCTAAGGAAGAAGATATTCTTAGCTCCCAGATTGTAGATATTGAATTTTGAATTCTATCAGATGCCATGGACAGAAGCAAACATTGGCTGAATAGCCCAAAGGTGCTTTTTCAAAAGACAACTGGACTGAAGAAGCTGCTTGGATGAGAAGTAAACTGTCTTCAAAGAAAAACAGGCAGTCTAGTTGCCTTTTGAAGAAGTACCTTTGGGACAACCATAACCTGGATGATTTCGAATCCAGGCCTGACACTCCATAGACTCCATTCTACCCTTCTTTACCTTGGTAAAGGAATTTGGTATTATGTTGATACATAGGTATCAATGTAAATTCCCAGAGTTTTCAGCAATATCTGTTCATCACTTTGTGAAATCATGAATGGTGCTAGACAAAAAAAATCCTGTGTGGGCTTTTTGAAATTCCAGCTGTCATTTAACAAAAAGAAAGTTGCTTTAGAATGCATTTCAAGGGGAAGAAAACAGCAAATAAATGCTCAGGAGTGAAATGTGATCTCCTTGATCTTTTGTTATGGCAAGCTGTGAAGGGCTCCTCTTTCATTGAATCTTCCACTGCAGGCAGGGGTGGGCTGCTGGGGCGGGAGGTTCTCAGGGATTTGGGAAAACCTCTAGCTGAGATTCTGTGCAGTTCAGAGAACCCCCAAATCCCACTTCTGGCTGGCCCTGCCCACCCAGCCCCGCCTCTCCCAGGAGTCCCCACATGGCTCGTTTTCGATGCAGGTAAGTGCAGGGCACGCGGAGACTTGTGGAGGATGAAAAATGGGCCTACCGGATGTTTGGGAAGGCTGGAAACTTTTCCAACCTCCAAAGGGCCTCTGGAACCTGGGGAGGCCATTTTTGCCCTCCCAGAAACTCAAGGAAAGCCTCCAGAGCCCAGGGAGGGCAAAAATGCCCCCCCCCTGCCATGGTGCAGGAGGCCAACTAGGCCATACTCACCATGGACACACCGACCCAGAGAACCCCTTGCTAAAATTTTTGAAATAGATCCCTGACTGTAGGTCTCCTGATGGACAAAACAATGACACCGGTGTGGTTATGTCACAGCACAACCTCACCCTTCCACACCGGTGTCCCGACACATCGCACAAACATGTAAGTCAAAAGTTTTATGTTACGAAAAGATAACACAGCTTTTGTCCTTTGCACCTCTTCCCACCCCTCCTGTCTCTCCAACAATCTGCCACTGCCTTTCTTTCTCACATTTTAATTGAATCACACAGGAAAATACCTTCATATTCCATCCACTGGACTCTGCAAGTAGTATTGCTACTGATGCTGCCTTTACAAAAAAGATGCCTGCTTTTGAAACGTTGTCAGTAAATAACAATAGCACTTAGACTTTATTTACCACTTCACAATGCTTTTACAGCTCTCTTTAAGTGGTTTACAGAGTCAGTATACTGCCCCCAACAATCTGGGTCCTCATTTTATCCACCTTAGAAGGACGGAAGGCTGAGTCAACCTTGAGCCTGGTGAGATTCGATCTGTCAAACTGCTGGCAGCTGGCAGAAGTAGCCTGCAGTACTGCACTCTAACCACTGCACCACCGTGGAATCTCTCATTCCCATTTTTTTCTAAATCTGGAATATTTAGAAAAGTCGTGTACACTCGTTATACAGCTAGTCCTTGACTTACAACCATAACCAAGCCCAAAAATTTCTTCTAAATAAGGCAGTTGTGAAGTGAGTTTTGCTCCATTTTATAAACTTTTATGCTACAGATAAGTGAATCTCTACAGTTGTTAAGTGAATCATGTGGTCACTAAGCCAACCTGGCTTTCCCTATTGATGGTGCTTGTCCAAGGTGGCTGGGAAGGTTAAAATGATGATCACTTGACTTTGAGACAGTGCAGCTGTTATAACATGCCAGTGACACACATATCAGTGTCTGTTGTGGTCCACCAGCAGTCTGTGGACTTGGCAGTGGAGCTGGACAGTGAGGAGGCTGGGGAGGACAATGGGCCAGTCCTGGAGTCAGGGGAAGGCCCGGACAAGGGCTCTGCGTCGGAGGCAGAGATGGGACCAGAGCCATCTGGGAGCGATGTGTGGACTCTGGAACCTCCAGAGATGGACAGCAGAGAGGCAGAGGAACAGAAGGAGCCTATTCCTAGTGCACGCATACGAAGAGCTGCCAGAAGGCAAGAGCAGCTGAAGTGAAAAGGATGACTCAGGAGTAAGGCCAGGAAATGATTGGCCACTCCCATAAGGCTTAAAAGACCAGCAATGAGCCATTGGGTTCTTTGTAGAAGAGCAACATTGATTCCAGTGCTTCTTGTCAGCGTCTCTTGAACTTTGTGGGGGTTTTGCCAAGAAAAGCCTTTGGCAGGTTGCCAAAGATATCAAAGGTTGGTGATAAGGCCATAGGACTGGTTATGAAGAATTTGTTTGGGACTAAGCTGAGAATGAATTAATTTTCAGCTGTTTTAATAAAATAAGTTTGTTCAGGACTGAATTGTGTTTGGTGATCACTACTTGGGCCTCGGTCACAACAGTGTCCAATTGCCAGAATTTTGATCACATAACTGTGGGAGTGCTGCAAGGTCGTAAGTGTGAACATTTGTCATAAGTCATTTTCATTCAGTATCATTGTACAGTACCAACAATCACTAAACAATTGATTTTAAGTCCATGACTATCTATAATTGGACAGCTTCTCAAACCAGAAGACTGCTGGACCATTGGCTTTCCAGTTTACATATACTTTGGTTGAGAAAGTTTTAAATTGCATATCATTTTGTCATTATACCCACTCCTTGTTTAGTGATTATCCTGGTTAGTGACCATTTGCAAATACGACAGTAATAAAAAATTCATTTTCTGAGCAATGAACACATTTATGTCCAAATTTTGTGCACCTATATAAACTTTAGATCTTGGTGTTTAGTCCTACCTCTCCAAATGTATAATGCCAGGTAATGATCTTCTCATTAATAGACAGCTGTTTGCCCCATGGAGCTTGAGGATCCATTTTCCCAATTTTCACTTTTAAGAAAGATTGATTTGGAAAAGTTATCCAGTTGATAATATCAAATCCATCTACTAATTCGCCATTCTCATTGAAAAACAAGGTGTCTCCTGCACTGTTGTTAAACGAGATCTTCTTCAGAAAAGGGTGGATCTTTAGATGAAGAAAGCCAAGGATAGCTTTTACAAAATTGTATTTACCTGTTTATTTCTGAACTATATCTACCACCCACTCTCGGAACATCTCAACAGTTTGCAATATATGCGCCCACTGAAAATCAAGACACTAAAACAGTTAGATTTATAATTTAGAAGAATAAAGGAGAAAAGTAGCAATAATAATTAAAATTAGCAACATGAACAATTAAACACAAGTTTTGGTGCCTTGACAACAGATCCAAAACTAGTTTTGTGCTCTCTGTCTAAAAACTGTTAAGTAGGAAGCTACTTAAGTAGAGTGCTTACTTATGTTTCAGGTTTTATACACAAGATACTTTCTCATCCATGATCAAACAGTGGAGTCACTCTGTTGTGTTTTGCATCAACCAGGCCTTATTGAGGAATAAAAGTACCATATTTTTCAGAGTATAAGTCACCCCCCCCCCAAAAGTGGGTGAAAATTTTGGTGCATCTTATACACTGAATACAGGCCTGGTTTTGGCTTCCTGAACCTTCTGCACATCACATTATTGCCCTCCCCGGCCCCCCAGAAACACTCTGGAGTGCTCTGAACATCCCATTTTTGCCAAAAACGGGGCCATTTTCACCAAAACTGATTTTGGGTCATTTTTGGTCTCCTGAATCCTCCGTGGATCATATTTTCACCCGCCCAGGCCTGAGAAACACTCTGCAGGCCAAAAATGGGAATGTTTTTAGTGAAAACGGGACATGCGAAGCACTGCAGAATATTCTGGGGGCCAGGGAGGGCAAAAACACAATGTGTGGAGGCCAAAAACTGTTTTTTTTCTTGTGTTCCTCCAGTAAATCTAGGTCCATCTTATAGTCTGCTGTGTCTTATAGTCTGAAAAATACAGTAGGTTCTTTGAGAGATTGAATCTCTTCTTCAAGATCTAACTACTGACAAGGCCTCTGAAAAGGTGTAGAATCATTAAATTATTCATCTATGTTCTCTTGTAATGACTTGCTGGCCTATCTGTCCCAAATTATGCCAAATTATTCCCCACCATCCTTTTTCCCCCCCACATTTACATTAGAAGTCATGACACAAGTTAAGAAGTACATGACACAAGGAGACAAGTAGCAATGAAAATTAAAAATTAGCAATATGGGCAATTGAAGATTAGTACAGATGTCTCCCCAGCAGCTCCAAAATCAGTTCTGCCCTCAGTCTGAAAACTGTTAAGCAGCAAGCTAGTGGTAGAGTAGCAGAATCCTAAATTTATCTCTCATTCCAAGTCCAGAATGCACATGCCTGTCCTGTGTCTGATTGCCTAACTCCAGATTTTCCTCCCTTGCAGAAGGAAACAACCATTTCCTAAACTGCTTTTCTTTGCTGTGCAGGCTATGCTTCCTTGAGAGGTCCTAATACTGTGATGGCAAACCTATGACACACGTGCCCAAAGTGGCACGTGAAGCCATGTCACCCGGCACACATGGCTTTGCCTGTTTGTCTTCTGGATTTCTGGCACACATGCCCATGTGATAAACACCTGTCCTTCGCACATGTGGCAGTGCGAAGTGGCTGAAAACCGGTGTGCGCATGCATGCCAGCCAGCTGATTGTTGGGTGCACTGGTGCGCCAGAATCTGGAAGTTCAGCTTTTCCAGAGAGCAGCCCTGACGAGAGAGTGCATGCGACATTTCCAAGCAACCTTTTTGGCACTCAGCACTCGGTGCCGAAAAGGTTCACCATCACTGTCCTAACCTTTGTGGCCTTGATTAATTAATTATTACCCTCTGCCTGCTTGCACTGCTATCTGAAATTGACATGATCCTAACCAGTTTCACTTCCCTTGGTCTCCTAAGCAGTTGTGCCAAGTCATTCCATTCAAGTTGCAGTCCCCACTAGAAATTTTATTAAATGTATTATAATTTGGGGAAACTATTGCAACAGGGAAATGGAAATTATCAAGGAAGAAATGAGGATAGGAGGAGTAATAAAAAGAAGAAGTCAAAATCGGTAAGTTATAAAGAAAATCAATATAAGATATGGTATAGATAGCACTTACCCCCGTCGAGGCTAGCACAAATGTATCCCAACTTAGACTCAAAATGCTGGAAGTGCAAACAGGCTAGAGGAACTTTTTACCATATGTGGTGGCTATGCCCCAAAACTAAGGCATACTGGGAGAAAATTAGAATGTGGATAATACAAATAGTAGGAGACGAAATTGAACTAGACCCCAAGATATTCCTATTAGGAATTTACAAACAAAACATTAGAAAAGAAAAGATATACTTAATACACCACATAATTACAGCGGCGAGAATAGCAAGTGCACAAGTATGGAAGAAGGAATATTTGCCTAATGATCAGCAAGTAATACAAAAGATATATTTGTGTGCGGAATTGGATCAATTAATGCAGAAATTAAAAATGAGGAAAGCTCAAAATATTTTAGGATATGGGATAGATGGTACGATTTCATCAAACAAAGACAAAATGGATAAGGATACTTTTAATTGAATATGAAAGCTAATTTGAATGAGCAATATATGTTATTATACTCTTAGTGAATTGTAAATTAAGAATGAAAATTGGAAAGGTATTTGTATGTTAACCTTATATAAGTACCCATGATGACTTCACCGACAAAAGGCATGTGGATGAAAACGGGACAAGCAATGAACAGTATAATATATGTATATATATGTGTATATGTATAGTAATCACATATAGATATTTAAGAGAGTAGAAATGAATTTCATCATAGATTACGATTTATGGACATGGATATTTTAATATGGTTCTTAACTGTTTTTGTATACATTTGAAAGTTAAATAAAGTTTGTTTTGAAAAATTAAAAAAAAAAGAAGAAGAAGAAGTCATGGAAGAAACACCGAGAAAACACTCTGAAGGACTGATGTGTTTGTTTGGTGTTTTTTTTTTAAAAAAAACTTTTTTTAAAAAAAAAGTTGCAGTCCTCACTGTGTGTTTGCTGGTTGCTAAGTCTCAGATAGCTCAACGGGCTAGATAGCCTGTTATCAACACCCAACACCCAAATGTTTTTGTACACATTTGAAAATTAAATAAAGTTTGTTTTGAAAAATTAAAAAAAAAAGAAGAAGAAGTCATGGAAGAAACACCGAGAAAACACTCTGAAGGACTGATGTGTTTGTTTGGTGTTTTTTTTTAAAAAAAAAACTTTTTTAAAAAAAAAAGTTGCAGTCCTCACTGTGTGTTTGCTGGTTGCTAAGTCTCAGATAGCTCAACGGGCTAGATAGCCTGTTATTAACACCCAACTGTCTGCAATTATGCGAGTTTGAGGCTCAAGTTTGACTCAGCCTTCCATCCTTTCTAAGGTAGGTAAATTAAGGGCCCAGTTTGTGGGGGCAATAAGCTGACTTTGTATAAATATACAAAAGTATGAAGGCTATTGCTTAATGCATTGTAAGTCACTCTGAGTCTCTGGAGAAGGGCGGCATATAAATTAATTTTTTTTTAAAAGTCACTAAGTTGTGATCAACTCTTCATGACCCCATGGATGATAGTCTGCCAGATCCAGCTCTCCGCCACTGTCTCCTGGAATTTGCCCAAATTCATTGTCAGGTATGCTTCCTTCAATATCCAGGAAAGGAGGACCCAGACGCCATTAGATAGGATAACTGGTACTTTTACTAGATATGAACTGAACGCAACCATAGAAAGCAGGATTCTAAAGCAAAACGCGCGAAAGTTACAATTAGAAAGCATCCCCCTCCCTTGTGCACCATAAATCATCCAATCCACAGGTCTTCCAGAGGTCAGGTGGGAGCAGACGTCTGGCCGTGTCAGCATCCAGGAATGCAGTGTCCGTTGGACTGATAACAGCTTAAGGAAGGTTTCGTTTCTCAGAATTTAGAAAGCCCGCGTGAGCATAAACCCCCTCCCTCCGTTTCTATGACAACCGAAGCGGCAAAGCAAAACTAGCGAGGTTGACATTCGGCCCCCCTTCAGAAGAGACAGCTTCTAATCCTGAAACAGAGAAAAGGAGAGGTAATATCACAACATTTTATACTTCTCATGACTCAGGGTTTATCAGGGTATTTGGTATGGAACAGCTGTACTTTTCTAGGTGCCCTAACATCACGTTTATTCACCCACTCAGCTTGTGATAACGGGAAGTGCTTCCAGGCTACGAGATACTGTACTTTCCCATGATGTTTTCTAGAGTCCAAAATCTCTTTTACTTCAAAGTGTTGTTCCCCTTCAATGAGGATGGGAACAGGAGGAGGTTCCTTGGACGGACGTAGAGAGGATGATTGTTCCAGTTTCAGTAAACTGACATGGAACACTGGGTGAATTCGTCGCAAGGTTTTGGGTAACTCTAATTCAACCGTGACCGGGTTAATTATCCGAGTAACAGGGAAAGGGCCCACATACATAGGACCAAGCTTTTTTGATTTCTGCGGAGTTTGCAAATACTTGGTAGACAGATAAACCATGTCCCCCACTTGATAAACATGTGCAGGGCATCTCCTTTTGTCGGCTTGGACTTTATGGGCTTGGTGAGCCTCATCTAACGCTTTGCGAGTCACTGCCCAAGTCGCTCGTAGTTGATCGATCCACTCAATCAGAGAAGGGTTTTGTGGGTCCTCATGAGGTAATTCTGGGATTGGCACAAACTCTTGCCCAGAAGCCACCTTGAAAGGAGTGAAACCTGTGCTGCTATGAACGGAATTATTATAGGCCACTTCTGCGAAAGGCAGCAGTTCCACCCAGTTGTCTTGTTGGTAGTTTATATAACATCTCAAATACTGTTCTAGCACGCCATTGGTTCTTTCACAGGCCCCATTGGTCTGGGGGTGGTGGGCGGAGCTTAGTCCCTGGGCGGAGCCTATCAACATTAGGAACTCTCTCCAAAAGCTGGAGGTGAACTGCACTCCCCTGTCTGAAATTATACGTTTTGGTGCTCCATGTAGCCTATATACATGTTGAATGAACATTTTAGCAAGGGTTTTTGCTGATGGGATTTTAGTGCATGGGATAAAATGCACCTGTTTGGAAAACAGATCAGTTACTACCCATATAACGGTGCAACCCCCACTTTCGGGAAGGTCTACAATGAAGTCCATGGATATTTCCTTCCAAGGAGCAGTGGGTCTGGCCACATTTTGCAGGAGACCAGGTGTCTTCCCGGGAGGTCTCTTAGCTGAGGCACACACTGGACAGCTCGCGACATATGCCTCTGTGTCCTTTTTGAGCGCGGGCCACCAAAACTGTCTTTTGACGAGATGTAAAGTTTTGACAAATCCGAAGTGTCCCGCCATCTTGGAGTCATGGGCTTGTTGCAAAACAGTTACTCGTAAATTAGCTGGGACATACAATTTGGCTCCAACCCAAGCTAGCCCATCACGAAGTGTACATTCGTTTGAGTGGGCTTGGAACCACTCATCGGTTTTTAAAGTCTCTTTTAGTTGCTGGAGCAAATTACCCGACAGACTCGGGTCACTTTTCGACTGTGCTCGGGTAGTCACTGGTGCCGCCAGTTGGGCTGACGGGACAATTGGTCGGACAACTTCCTCCCTGGTGCTGTTGTATTGAGGCAATCTGGACAAAGCATCTGCCATGAAATTCTTCCCGCCAGGAAGGTAGCGCAAAGTGAAATTAAAACGGTTGAAGTGTTGGGCCCAGCGCACTTGTTTTGGCGACAGCTTACGTGGGGTTTTCAAAGCTTCGAGATTTTTATGGTCAGTCCAAACTTCAAAAGGATGTTTAGCTCCTTCGAGAAAGTGCCTCCAGGTTAGAAGTGCCCAGCGTACGGCGAAAGCCTCCTTTTCCCATATGGCCCATCTCCTTTCGGTTTCGGATAGTTTCCGGGACGTGTAGGCACAAGGCTGTAATTTTCCATCCGCATTCTTTTGCAAAAGTACAGCCCCTACTGCGACATCACTGGCATCTGCCTGTACTACGAAAGGTTCATCCATATCTGGGTGCTTTAGGACCGGTTCAGCAGCAAATAGCCGTTTCAGTTTTTCGAATGCGGCCTGACAGTCCATAGTCCATTCCAGAGGTTTGGAGGGTTTTGGTTTTTCTTCACCCTTGGTTTTCAGGAGATTAGTCATTGGCAATGCGATTTTGGCAAACGAGGGGATGAACTGTCGATAAAAGTTAGCAAACCCCAAAAAACTCTGCAACTGCTTGCGGGTGCGTGGCGCTGTCCATTCTAACACCGCCTGAACCTTTGCAGGGTCCATTTCTATTCCCTCCGGGGAGATGCGATAGCCAAGATAGTCAATTTTGGTTTGGTGGAACTCACATTTAGAAAGCTTTGCATACAGTTCAGCAGCCCTAAGTTTTTTCAGGACGGTGCGTACTAATCTTACATGGTCGGCCATGTTGTCAGAGTAGATAAGAATGTCATCCAAATAAACGAGCACCCCCTTATACAAATGCTCATGCAAAATTTCGTTGATTAATTGCATGAATACTGCAGGAGCCCCTTGTAGTCCAAACGGGAGCACTCGGAACTGGAAACACCCCAGGGGACAGTTAAATGCAGTTTTCCATTCATCGCCTTCCTTGATGCGCACCCTGTAATAAGCCTCCCGTAAATCCAATTTGGTAAAAATCTTCCCCTTCCCTAAGTGAGCCAACATGTCCTTCATGAGTGGTAAGGGGTAGACGTTTTCCACACAAATCGCGTTTAGGTTTCTATAGTCAACTACCAAACGAAAGGAACCATCTTTCTTTTCTCTAAATAAAACTGGTGCGGCCACTCGTGGTCTGGCTGGTTGGATGAAGCCCCGTTCTAGGTTTTTGTCAATAAAATTTCGTAGTTCCCCCAGTTCACGAGGGGTCATAGGATAAATCTTTGGCTTAGGGAGCTTCACTCCCGGGAGTATCTCAATAGCACAGTCTGTAGCCCTATGGGGGGGTAGCACATCCGAGGCCTTCTCGCTAAAAACTTCACGGAGATCCCAATACTCTTTTGGAATTTTCTCCTCCCCTTCTATGTGGTCTATTGCCACTTCCGCTTCTTCAGGGCCCCCTCTGTTTTCAAGGGGGGTCTCCTCCCCTTTAGGCGGTGGTTTACTAGTGCGAATGCGCAGAACCCCCGTTTTCCAGTTAATTCGCGGGTTCCATTTCCGTAGCCAGGGCAAGCCGAGAATGAGGGGTCGTTCCATGCTAGGGGCCACCACAAAACTGAGAGTCTCTACGTGGTCCCCTAATTTCATTTCAATGGGTTCCGTTATGGAACTAGTTAGGGTCCCGCCTGCCATCGACCCATCTAGCTGGCAGAATGCAATAGGCCTTTTCAGCTCCCTCAGTCCCAGGCCCATCTTTTCTACTACTTTCGGGCTGATAATGCACCTGGTGCACCCAGAGTCTAATAAGGCTGGCATCTGTGCATGGGCCCCTGTGGATGGTACTTTAAGTTCTATGGGGATGAGTAGGGGCCCCTCAGTGTGACTCACCAGATCATCGGAGTCGGAGTCGGTCTCGCTGTCGTCCGCGTTGGTCGGAGTTCCCAACTCCCCCTTGGTCCGGGGAGCGAACTCTACGACTTCCCCCTC
Source organism: Coluber constrictor foxii (assembly GCA_038048745.1). Classification (NCBI taxonomy): domain Eukaryota; kingdom Metazoa; phylum Chordata; class Lepidosauria; order Squamata; family Colubridae; genus Coluber; species Coluber constrictor. The sequence continues at coordinate 40,169,114 of CM075966.1, read as the reverse complement.
CAGCGCGACTTCACGAACTTTTGCGGGTGTTTTGTCCATCTTCTTTGGTGCTCTGCTGGCAGGTTTTGGCACTGGCCTGGAGGAGCACTCAGCGGCCCGGTGTCCTTCTATGCCGCACTTAAAACAAGTGAAAGGCTTCGGCTTGGGTTTGGTTTCCGGCCTTCCCCCAGCCATCTTTGGGGCTTCCTTGCGGTGGTAGGAGAATGAGGGTTCCCCGGCATGCCCCCTCCGTAGTCGGCTACGGCTTATCTCAATTTCTGCATCCTCAGCTGCTATGTACCAACTGTCCAGATCTTCGGGAACCCCCCGTGCTCTACAGTCGTGGTAGATTTCATCATTCAGCCCGTCTTTGAACCCTTCCAGCAAGGCTACCTCTGACCACCCTGTCATGTATGGCGCTAGCTCCCGAAATTCTTGGGTGTATTCCGCCACCGATCTCCGGCCTTGCTGAATACTTTTCATGCGGAGCCTCGCCTTCCGCTCAGCTAGGTGGTCCTCGAAACGCCTCCTAAGGGCCGCCATAAACTGGTTGTAATTCCGCAGCAGGGGGGAATTGTTATTGTGGAGTACCACCATCCACTCGGCTGCCACCCCCTCTAAAGCACCGATGACACATCTCACTCGGGCTGCATCTGACGAATAGTCCTCGCCCCAGTCTTGCATGTGATTCCACACTTGGGTTAAGAAAAATCCCAAAGTTTTTGGGTTCCCATCATACTTTCCAGGAAGGGGGGGAATTTTAGGTTTCTTCCGTCTGCGGGGTGGGGCCTGTAAGGCTGGGGGCCCCTGGACTGCTGCATCCCTCATTTGACCACCCAATGCCTGGGATGTATCTTCGTCAGCTCTCTCTTCCTCTCCCCCACAAACTCCTTCCTCAGGATCTATTTTAGAGTCTTCTTCTTCCCCCCCCCCAGGGTATGCATAAGACTCACGGGCTTTACGACTTTCATCAATCTCACGAATGAGCTGAAGTGCTTGCTCCATTTTGAGGCGTTCCTTCTGCTCCTGCAGCCACACGCCTTCTCCTTTTCGGGGTCTGGAGGTTGTTACTCCACGGGGGGTCTTTCTCAGGTCCGGCAACCTTCCGACCCCTGTCGACCATCGGGCTGGTTCTTCCCTCGGCTCCTTCAGCTGTAAGTTCTCCATCCACATCGCAGCCTCTTCGGGTTGCTGGTATGAAGACATTGCCGAACCATATGCCCCCATCTGTTCTGTATCACTTCCCTGATCAGACATTCTGTAGTTTTTTCAGCCCCCTCGGTGTGATCCGGGATGGCTGTGATGAGAATCCTGCTTATTGTCAGGTATGCTTCCTTCAATATCCAGGAAAGGAGGACCCAGACGCCATTAGATAGGATAACTGGTACTTTTACTAGATATGAACTGAACGCAACCATAGAAAGCAGGATTCTAAAGCAAAACGCGCGAAAGTTACAATTAGAAAGCATCCCCCTCCCTTGTGCACCATAAATCATCCAATCCACAGGTCTTCCAGAGGTCAGGTGGGAGCAGACGTCTGGCCGTGTCAGCATCCAGGAATGCAGTGTCCGTTGGACTGATAACAGCTTAAGGAAGGTTTCGTTTCTCAGAATTTAGAAAGCCCGCGTGAGCATAAACCCCCTCCCTCCGTTTCTATGACAACCGAAGCGGCAAAGCAAAACTAGCGAGGTTGACATTCATGTTCATTGCATCAATGAAACTATCTAATCATCTAATCATCTCATCCTCTGCCATCTTCTTCTCCCTTTTCCTTCCATCTTTCCCAATATCAGAATCTTTTCTAATGAGCCCTCTCTTCTCATTTGGTGGCCGAAGTATTTGAGCTTCAGCTTCAGTCCATCCAAGGAACATTTTTTTAAAAAAAAATTAGATTTATATGCCGCATCACTTTGCAAGTATGTAGCACTTTTGCACGTGCACAGAACGTTTTTGATGATGTCTGGTTGGGGGGGGCAGAGCGTCCCGCCATTACTGCTTCCGGTTGACCCAAACAGGGGCGAGTGAGCAGTGAACAGTGAGTAGAAACCCACTCCTGATGTCACTGCACCAGTGGATGCTGCCATGATTGGGCCATGTGACCAATTGTTTGGATTGATGGAAAAACTTTTACTTTTAATTAGGTTGCTTGTTAAGGATATTGTTGTTGTGTTAGCAACCAACAGAGTATAGTGCACAGAGAAAGGTTGCTGAGAGCAATGCAATAAGAGATACATGCAAACTGGATTATCAAAAGTTTTCTTTATAGTGGAAAATAAACAATCTCGTAGTCTTCTAAGCAGTCCAAGTCTTTACCAGTTAAATCCAAAAAGCTTCTTACCAAACAAACAGTAGTTGGTTCACTCTGGTTCACAAACTCCAGATGGTAGCAGATCCACCCACACACGCACGATAGCACAATGGCAGCTTATCATCAACTGAATACATTACAGTTTAAGGTTCTCATTGATCTCATTCACAGCAAACACCATTGATAGGACATGCTGATAATTCTTGGGCACTGTGCTAGAACAAGAACATTGTATGTATGTACACAAAATCTTGTACACTTGCTGGAATCATGCTCCTGTTTAACACTCATAATGAGACACCCCATAGAACAAAATTGTTGCAGCTAGAGGTTGTGTAGGAAGGAAGGAATGAAAGAAGGAAGAGGGAAAGAAGGAAAGAAGGAAAGAAGAAGGAAGGAAAGATGTCCTTTACTGCACTGTATTCTATTCTTTAAATGTTTAACTAAATGAAGGAATGTTATCCACTCAACTAGGATATGTTAGAAAATACTGTGTAGCAGAAGATTTAACCTAGAGGATGTAGCTTTAGGATATAAGATGAACACACAGAACTGATTTCGTAAATTTAATTTATATAAAAAGCGAAGTGAGGAACTATGGATAAAATAATGATTATGAAAACAGAAGTGATATGAATACATTTTCAAATTTTCAAGGAACGTTTCAAGATAAATATCATGGAAGTAGGAGATGATGGGAGATGAAAGCCTTGGATAACAGGAAAGATATATGATAATTGAATGGAGATTTCAGAAAAATATCTACAATTTGAATGTACAAACATTCAAATTCATTAGGCAAATAACAGGAAAAAGGAAAACGAGAAATTTTATTAAGGGGATCAGGAAAATTATAGGATAAATTACAGGCAATTAAAAATACAGAGAAATATACATGGAAGAGATTTGATTGATGTAAATGAGTTTTAAAATTTCAGAAGAACCTACACCAACCTCACTGAAAATGGGATTATAAAATGATAGAAACATTTCAAGGCAGAGAATACATTCAAGAGCAAAAAGTCATCTACTGTATATATGTCAAATAAGAAGATACCAGGTAACAGATTAAAATGGAAGTGCCAAAACCTGTGTTGACAAATAGTAAATCAGACTATATGGTATTGAGGTTGTAAAAACATTAGCGCACATATTGAAAAAAAACCAAAATTATCAAATTATCAAATCACTGCACCAATTCTTCATTAAGTTTTGCTTAGTAGCTGATAGAGACAAATAGAATCATACTGTATATACAGAAAGAAATGCCAAATAAATTAGCCTTGATATGTTCCACATTCTGGCAAAATCTCCATCGTCTGGAAAGAACATATTTAAAATGGGTGTCCCTGAACATGTGATTATTCTTCTGGAGAAAAAAATTAAATGAAGAGTTTAGTTTAAGAGCTGATTTTTGAGAAACTGGGAGGTCAAGGGAAGGGAGCAAGAGAAAGATGCACATTGTCTTCTTAACTAACTTATTTTTGAAAGTGTTAAAAGAGTGGCAGGATTGGGCATGATGGTAATAGAGATCAAACTTGGAAACTGCTTTCCGTGAAATGGAAGCAGCAAGCAGTCCACCAATAGAAAAACTGCACCATTTTTTTTTCTGGAACAAATTTCTTATATTTGTAGTGGGATAATGGGCGTATTCCATTGGATGGGATCGGACTTTTTCCTTTATAAACTATAAAGAACCACAATCTTAGTCTTTCAAATATAATTTGATGATAACTGTCAGAGAATTATCTGTGTCAACCTATTCGAAATTGCCTTACAGTGAAGAATTATTTGGTAGCCTAAAGAGTAACAACCTTATTATAAAATAAACTTTCCCATGGTTAGTAGCATTTCCTCAGGGGCAATGAACAATCAGACAATGCCAAATTCCAAAATGAGAGCAAAACTCAGAACAAGCTTTTCTGAAACATTTGTACTAATTTTTAAACAAAACTTCCTTCCTTCCTTCCTTCCTTCCTTCCTTCCTTCCTTCCTTCCTTCCTTCCTTCCTTCCTTCCCTCCCTCCCTCCCTCCCTCCCTCCCTCCCTCCCTCCCTCCCTCCCCTCATTTTTTAAAACTTCCTTTAGGCCATTCATTGGTAGCTTTGTTGATACAAATAAGATGAGCTCTATCTTTCATTAAGATGCATAACTCCACATCCCTTTGTTATCATATCTACTTAGGGTGATTATTTAAACGTTTTGTCAGAGAGGACCAGAAAAAATGGTTTCCTTACGTATACATGTCTTCAATCATTGTCAGGGGATTCTCAGTGAAGGATAATGGATTGAAGGCGGGCATGAAGAGCTGAGAAAAGATTGCACCAATGATGAAATCTCCGGGCTGATAATATTCATGTTGAATAGGAAGGGAATAACACACACTACATGAATTAGGAAGAGCTTTCCCCTCAATTTTTGGAAACACTGAGAGAAGCAGCAAAAGAAAGAGCTTTGACATCTGCAAGGATGAAGAAGTACCTTCTCTTAATCTCAAATCCTTTACCTCAGTCTAGTGCCCATCATCATGCTGTCACACATAGTGCTTTCCAGACTTCTGAATGATGTCTTCAAAGAAGCATAAAAGAAACAGACTGAAATGGAGTTGCTATTGCAGGTACCTAAAATGTTATAAAGCTTAGTCAATCTTTCCAGAATAAAAGATAAATCATAGCACTTTGTGATAATGACAGGAACTAATATCTCAAGAGGACTGTAACCCCCAGGGCATCAGATGGCATCAGAAATGATGAAGGAAACATGTTTATCATATTGTTAGAATAGAATAACAGAGTTGAAAGGGACCTTGGAGGTCTTCTAGCCCAACCCCCTGCTTAGGCAGGAAACCCTACACCATTTCAGACAAATGATTATCCAACATCTTCTTAAAAACCTCCAGTGTTGGAGCATTCACAACTTCTGGAGGCAAGTTGTTCCACTGATTAATTGTTCTGTCCGGAAATTTCTCCTTAGTTCTAGGTTGCTTCTGTCTCCTTGGTTACTTTCCAACCATTGCTTCTTGTCCTGCCCTCAGGTGCTTTGGAGAATAGCTTGACTCCTTCTTCTTTGTGGCAACCCCTGAGATATTGGAACACTGCTATCATGTCTTCCCGTAGTCCTCTTCATTAAACTAGACATACCCAGTTCCTGCAACCGTTTTTCATGTGTTTTAGTCTCCAGTCCCCTAATCATCTTTGTTGCTCTTCTCTGCACTTTTTCTAGAACCTCAATATCGTTTTTACATCATGGTGACCAAAACTGAGTGCAGTATTTCAAGTGTGGCCTTACCAAGGCATTATAAAGTGATATTAACACTTCACGTGATCTTGATTCTATCCCTCTGTTTAGGCAGCCTAGAACTGTGTTGGCTTTTTTGGCAGCTGCTGCACAATGCTGGCTCATATCTAAATGGTTGTCCACTAGGACTCCAAGATCCCTCTCACAGTTACTACTGTTGAGCAAGGTACCACATATATGGTACCTGTGCATTTTGTTTTTCTTGCCTAAATATAGAACCTTACTTTTTCACCATTGAATTTCATTTTGTTAGATATGCCCAATGTTCAAGTCTGTCAATATTGTTATTGTATAAGAGAATAATAGAATAGCAGAGATGGAAGACTTGGTCTTCTAGCACACCCCCTGTTCGAGTAGGAGACTATATCATTCTGGACAAATGGCTGTTCTTTTTCCCCCTTAGTTCTAGGCTCTTCTCTCCTTGATTTATTTCTATCCATTACTTCTTTTCCTGCCTTTAGATGCTTTGGAGAGTAGATTTTGTTTGTGACTGTCCCCTTGATATTGGAAGATTGCTATCCTGTCACTCCTAGTCCTTCTCTTCAATAAACTAGACAATTCCTCTAACTGTTCTTCATATGGTTTAGGCCAGGGGGCTTCAAAAATTTTAGCAAGGGGTTCTCCCTTGTTGCTGGGTGGGCATGGCCATGGTGGGTGTGGCCTAATCGGCCTCCTACACCATGGTGGTGGTGGTGGGGCATTTTTGCCCTCCCTGGGTTCTGGAGGATTTTCTTGAGCCTATGGGAGGGTGAAAATGGCCTCCCCAGGCTCTGAAGGCTCTCTGGAGGTCGGAAATGGGCCCATTTCCAGCCTCCTGAATTTCCAGTAGGCCTGTTTTTCACCCTCCCCGAGCCTCTGTGCGTGTCCTGCACTTACCTGCATCCAAAATAGGCTGTGTGAGGACTCCTGGGAGGGATGGGGCAGGGTGGGCGGGGGCCAGCCAGGAGTGGGATTTGGGGGTTCTGCGAACTGCACAGAATCTTAGCTAGAGGTTCTCTTGAACCCTTGCAAACCCCCAGCAGTCCATCCCTTGTTGAGCCTCCAGTCCCCAGTTATCTTTTTTTAAAATTTATTTATTTTTTGTTGTTGTTGAAAAGACAGTGCCATGTTAGGATAACAATGCAAATAAAGCAAAGCCAGAGAGAGATCATGGTAAATCTTAACATACATTCTAATAACTATAACTGTACTATGTTAACAGTAAACAGATGCTTATAAACGAAAACTTCAACTAATGTTCTACTTACATTAGCTTATTTACAAATTTTTCCACATTATATTCATAGTTTTCTATGTTTTGTTTGTTGTACTGACATTCATAAACTTCCCTCTCATTTCTACTTCTTGTCTCTATCCATTCATAAAATTTATTCCATGTCCTGTAATATTTCGAGTCTTCTTTATCTTTAATTTTTAAAGTTGATCTGTCGATTTCAGCTCAATCCCAAATTTTACTAATTATGTCATCATCTGGTGGGGTGTTCATATTTTTCCAATATTTAGCATATGTAATTCTAGCTGCCGTCAATATATGTAACACTAAGTAAATGGTTGCTTTGTCATAACTTTCTGACAACATACCTAAGAGGCACGTTTTTGGTTTGAACTCAGTATGTTGCTCAGTTATCATTTCTAGCCATGTATGAATTTTGTCCCAGTAACTCCTTACTTTCTTACATGTCCACCACATGTGGTAGTATGTTCCTGGAGTATGGTTGCATTTCCAACAATTGGCGGAGGAGTTCTTATACATTTTGGTCAATCTTTCTGGCGGCAAGTGCCACCTGTAAAACATTTTGTAAAGGTTTTCTTTATATGCCGTGGCCATCGTCAGTTTGTAGTTTCTCTCCCAAATTTTCAACCATTTTTCTAATTCTATGTTGTATCCAAAATTCTTTGCCCAGGCAATCATTGTTTCTTTAACTATCTCTTCCTCCATTTCATAGTTCAGTAAATAATTATATATTTTTTAATTAATTTTTCATCTGTCCCCATTAAAATTTTGCCCAATGCTGTTTGTTCTTTGTTTACACCCCATAATTTAACAACTTTTTTGTGCCTTGCTTGGATCTGCAAATATGGCCACCAAGATAAGTCCAATCCCTGCTTCTGCAATTGTTGTCTGGATTTAAGATCACCCCTTTCATCTAAAATATCCTTGTAACATACAATTTTTCCGCAATTCATAAGATTTGGATATATTATTGCCTCCATTGGAGAGAGCCAGACTGGTACTTCCCTATAGTGTTGTAATTTAATTTTTCCCCAAATGTTATGTAACGCATTCCTCACATAATGCCTCTGGAAATATTTGTGTGCCATATTTCTACCATATCGGAGAAAGGCATGTCAGCCTAACTGTAAGTCGTGCCCTTCTAGTAATAATACTCTTCTGTTATTCAAGTTTACTCAATCTTTTAGCCAGGTGAGAGCTGCAGCCTGGTAATATAATTCCCAGTCTGGGAGCGCAAAACCACCATTATTCCTAGAATCCTGTAAAACTTTCAGTTTTATTCTCAATTTTTTTCCTTGCCAAATATATCGCAGAGTCATTTTATTTAGTTCATCAACAATTTCTTTTCTAATTTTACTGGTATGGTTTGAAATAGAAAGAGTAGTTTTGGTAGTACGTTCATTTTCACCACTGTAATTCTCCCTATCATTGATAACTGTACATTTTTCCATCTTTCCAAATCTATTTTAATTTGTTGTATCAGTTTTGTATAGTTGTCCTCTTTGATTGTCCCACAGCTAGCTGTTAAGAAAATACCAAGGTATTTAACTTTTTTTTCTATCTGTAGGTCAATTTTCTTTCAATTCCTTTTTATGTTTGTTGGTGCAATTTTTGACTAATATCTTGGTTTTATCTTTATTTTCATCCCTGCCACCTCTCCATATTCCTCAATTTTCTTTATCAATTTAAGGCAAGTTTCTATGGGTTCTTCTAATATAATGACTAACTAAGTCATCAGTGAAAGCTTGGAGTTTGTATTTTTCATTTCTAATTTCCATTTCTTTTATCTCTGTATCTTGTCTTATGTTCCTCATCAATACCTCTACTGTTAAAATAAATAATAATGGGGAGAGGGGACAACCTTGCCTTGTTCCTTTTTGTATATTAAAACTTTCTGTTACATCTCCATTAACCAATACTCTTGTGTTCTGTTGAGTGTAAATTGCTTTAATCGTATTCCTAAATTTTCCACCAAATTCCATAAAATTTAATTGTAGCAACATAAATTGCCAATTTATATTGTCGAACGCTTTCTGCATGTCCAGGAATATTGATGCTAGTTGTTTTTCATAATGTATTTTTTAACACTCTAGTACATCCATGATTATTCTAATATTATTTTTGATTTGTCTTTTTTGGTAAAAACCCATTTTGATCTGGATGAATGAATTCATTTAAAAAGTTTTTTAATCTTTCCGCAATTATTGTTGCGAAGATTTTATAGTCTGCGTTCAGTAACGAAATCGGTCTATAGTTTTTAATTTGAGTTATATCCGAATTTTCTTTGGGGATCAGAGTAATATAGGCATCTTTCCATATGTTCAGAATTTTAGCTTCCGTTAACACTTCATTGTATACTTCTAGCATTGACAGACTCAAGGTGTCTTCTAATTCTTTATATATTTCCACTGCTAGACCATCTGGTCCTGGGGTTTTATTGTTTGTTTTGCTTTTTAATTGAGTTCATTAACATTAACTCTGCCATTGTTATTCTTTCCTCCAGCCTATTCTTTTTTTTAATAAACTTTATTAAATTTGTGAAAATACATAAAATAACATTTCTATTCACATCAGATGTGCAGTGTTTTATACATATATACAATTATCAGAATGGTGTTTCTTTAACTACCAAAACTCCTTCTTTTATTTTATCATTCATCCATTCATACCACCTTTCCCAGACAGAATAATAAACTGAATTTTCATCCTCATTTATTTCATGAGTTAGTTTGCTCATCTCTGCGCAATCCAATATTTTCTTAATTATATACTCTTCTGGTGGGAAAGCTTTCTCTTTCCAGTATTGTGCGAACGCCAACCTGGCAGCTGTGATAATGTGAGTTAATAGAAAGTTCTTTTTCTTTCCATAGGTCCTCTTTACTATTCCCAGGAGAAATATTTCAGGTGCCAATTCAATATTTTCTCCTATTATTTCCTGTAACAAAATTTGAATTGTATTCCAATATTTTTTCATTTCGGGACATGTCCACCACATGTGAAAGAAGGTGCCTTGGCGGTGACCACATTTCCAGCAATTTGGGTGTATATTTGGATACATCTTTGCTAGCCTAGCAGGAGCTAAATGCCACCTGTGTAGCATTGGTCAGTTTATAATCCTTATTCCATGCCTCTTCCCACTCATTTAAATTTATGTTGTATCCAAGATTCTTATCCCAAGCACTCATTTGATTTTTAATTGTACTTTCTACTCTATCATCATCCAATAAGTAATTATATAATTTGGCCAAAATCTTCTTTCCGGTTCCCATCAAAACCTTATCGAACCCACTTAATCCTAAATCTAAGCCATATTCCTCCTTATCTTTCTGATATCTGGACCTTATTTGTAAATAGGTCCACCAGTCTATATTTATTCCTTGATCTTTCAAAGCATCAATTGATTTAAGATTTCCTCCTCCATCTAAAATGTCTTTGTATCTACACACTTTCTCTGTTCCCCGCCTGTTGAGGTGGATCAGAGCCTCCATCGTGGAGAGCCAGTTTGGGACTTTTGTATAGTACCTCTGTCTAATTTGAAACAAAGTTTGTATTAAGGTATCCCTAATTTTGTGTCTGTGGAAATATGTTCTCTTTTTCTTCTCTGTATCCCATAGATATGAGTGCCACCCTTTCTGAAGGTCATGGCCTTCCAAAGTTATAATCCTTTTATTTTCAAGGATGGCCCATTCCCTTATCCATACTGACTTGGCTGCCCTGTAGTATTTTTCCCAATCAGCGAGCCCAAATCCTCCTATATTCCTTTTCCCCTGTAAATTTTTTAAGGAAATCCTTGGCTCCTCCCCCCACATATTTCCTGATACTTTTATTTAATTCTGAAAAGAATTTTTTATCTAAACTTATAGGTATGGTCTGAAATAGATATAATAATTTAGGGAGGATGCTCATCTTAATTGAGGCAATCTTACCTAACAGGGACAATTGTATTTTCTCCCACCTGTCTAAATCTTGTTTTATTTTATTAAGTAAGGGTATATAATTATCTTCTTTTAAGGATGGGCACCTTGAGGTTATCCAGATTCCAAGATATATTTTTTTTTTTTTTTGACAATCTGTAAACCCAATTTTTCTTCTATCTCTTTCTTCTGCACCTCAGTTACATTCTTGGTTAATATTTTAGTTTTAATTTTATTCAATTTTAAGCCTGCTACATCTCCGTATTTGCCCAATTCCTCTAACATTTTTTGTCTGGATTCCAATGGATCCTCTAGGATCAAGGCCACATCATCTGCAAATCTTGCATTTTATATATTTCTTTCTTAATTTTTAACCCTTTAATTTCTTCATTATTTCTAATTTTCCGTAGCAGAGCTTCTAAAGCCAAAATGAATAATAATGGTGATAGGGGGAATCCTTGTCGCACCCCCTTCCTAATCTGAAATGTTTTAGTCCTATCTTAATTTAATAGAATGCTCGCTCTTTGTTTGCTGTAAATAGTTTCTATCATCCTTTCAAAATTTGATTGGAATCCCATTATCTTAATTTGTGTAGACATAAACTTCCAGTTTAGTTTATCGAATGCCTTTTGGGCATCCAAAAAGACTAAGGCCATCTGCTTACAAGGTGCTCTTCATAATACTCTAAGATATCCAACACAATTCTCAGATTATCCCTATCTCCAGCCTATTCTTAACCATTTCTGAGATTTAGGTAAATTGGCTTTCTCCAGATATTGTATTAATCTTTCCTCTTCTATTTTATCAGCTTCATATAATTTCTCATAAAATCATGAGAAATTTTCTTTTCAAATTGGCTATGTAATATGCCTTCCTCATCCTGTAGTTTTATTATCCAGTTCTTTTTTCTTTCTTCAATCTATAGGCTAACCACCAGTCCCCAGTTATCTTTATCGCTCTTCTCTGCACTCTTTTTAGAGTTTCAACATCTTTTTTTATTTTGTGGCAAGCAAAACTGAATGCAATATTCCAAGAGTGATTTTAGATATGGAAATCTTAGATATGGAAATAGTACCTAGATTTAAGATGATGGGTGGGGAATGACAAGGAGTAGCTACGAAAAAAAACAATTATTTTCCAATATAAGAGAACATATAATTTCATAGTAAATACATGCTTTACATGCTCTTCTTACTGAAGTAAGAAGGTCTGTTAAAGAGAATTCTGCCTAAAGAATAGAGTACTGCTAAATAACACATCAAGCTAAAGAATTTGTTTCCATATGATCTTGTGATATCCAGAACCTTAGAAGGCATTGCACAGACTTCTAACGATATATTTATCAGTGGCTACTAGGCAAAATCTCATACCTCCAGGACAAGAAATAGGTTAGTTCTTAAGGCATTATCAAATCCATGTTTAAGCTTCCTATAGGCATTCCTTTGATCAGTTGAGGAAATAATATGATGGAGTGCATAGTCCTTTGACTTTATCCATTAAATATATCATACTGCATTCTTATGGATGGGAGGGCAGACATGAGGTCCCCAGTTGCAAATAGTTTCCATTTCAGGTATAAATAAATTAACCATTATCACTTTTATAATTTTTTTAATGCCTCACTTTGTGAAGCAGGTTGGCCAACAAATCAGACAGGTTGAGATGAGTTAGCTTACTATGGCTTCACATGAAGGAGTTCACTCTGAAAATTTTGAGCACGGTGTTTCTCAACCTCAGCAATTTTATATGTGGCCTTCAACTTATCTAGACAGACAGACAGACAGACAGACAGACAGACAGACAGACAGATAGATAGATAGATAGATAGATATGGTGGATGGATGGATGGATGGATGGATGGATGGATGGATGGATGGATGGATGGGTAGATGGGTAGATGGGTAGATAGATAGATAGATAGATAGATAGATAGATAGATAGATAGATAGATAGATAGATAGATAGATAGATATGATGGATGGATGGATGGATGGACAAATGAATGGATAAATGGATGGATAGATGGATAGATAGATAGATAGATAGATAGATAGATAGATAGATAGATAGGTAGGTAGGTAGGTAGGTAGGTAGGTAGATAGAGAGAGAGAGAGAGAGATAGATAGATAGATATGATTGATGGATGGTTGGACGAATGAATGGATAGATGGATAGATGGATAGATGGATAGATGGATAGATGGATAGATGGATGGATAGATGGATGGATGGATGGATGGATGGATGGATTGATAGATAGAAAGAAAGATG